>OX941086.1:39360000-40610000 GCA_954870635.1 Arctium minus
CCACTGGTTCCTCCTCGTTGGTCGATTCTCCACTGGTTTCAGCATCGATGTCCATCATCGCTCGATCTTTCCATTGGTTTCTCATCATCGCTCGAAATCTTTGGTATGTGTTCATTGTCTCGATTTCTCTCCATCTATTCATCTAGGGTTCAATTTTTAAGTGGGTTTGTGTTCAATTTCTTTCCATTTATACATCTAGGGTTCGATTTCTCTGCATCTCTCCAAATCCCTTCAATTTTAGGATAAAATTATAAGTGGGTTTGTGTTTGATCTATAAAACTTTGGTTATTTTAGATTTTTCTTGATTTGGAGCATAAATCTTTGTTTTTTTTTTTGACAAATCTATAAAGCTTGATTTGAAGCATAAATCTTTGATTTTTCTTGATTTGAAGCATAAATCATTGATTTTTCTTGATTTGTAGCATAAAGCTTTGGTTTGTGTTTGACATAAATTTTGGATATTCAATTCTTTTCTGATCAATGGAAGTAAAGTAATTGCAGACAAAAGATGTTAGTGGTTAATTTGATTGCACGACAGATATATAGGTTTGAACTTTGGAAAGAAACGTGCTCTTATAGCATCACTTTTAGAGGGCTGGTTGTTGAAGGAATATCATAAGAAAGTAGTAACACCATTTTAACATGTTTACAATCTTAAAAATCAGGTGGTCTTGATATTAACTTTGTTATCTAGTTAATGGACGCGAACAATGCTAAATTTGTTGCTAGTGATACATCTAAAAAGAATAAGCCAAAACTTGTTGGGATAATAATACCTTTATGGTGTTTATTGATTTGTACATGAATGACCTAAAAATGCGAAGAGACCTGACATTCACTTTCAATAAGATTGGGTGAGGGAACATAGAGAAGAACATTAAGGAACGGATAGGAAAGTTTTGACAAGAAGCAACTTAAAAACAAATGGGACAAAATGAAGAAAGAATGGAAGGTGTATGACCTTTTAATGAGGATTGAATTTGGCATTGGATGGGATCCCATGAGAAAGAAAATTGTTGCAACCAGGCCCGTCCCTTGGCATGTTAAATATGGGATTCAGAACAGGGCCCCCAAAATTTTTGGGGCCCAAATTTCACATTTTTGGGCATGAGTTATAATAGGTTAGTCAATAATCCTCAAATCAGAATCAATCAGATACCGCTTCAATCCTCTTCCCTCTAATCGTCTTCTTCCCATATCTATTCCCGATTCAATCGGTTGTCGATTGAAATTCCCAAGAGCTCAAAATCAGAGATGCCTAATGATTTGGTTTTAGCTACTCAATGGTTATTTTCATTAACTTGTAAGACTTTCAATTTAATATGAACTTTTCTATTTAACTTCTATTTGTTATTTGTTTTGTGTTCCAATCGACTCGTATTTTTGATACAAGTGTAACAGGGCCTCCAAAAAGATTGGGACGACCCTGGTTGCAACACCAGAGTGAGTGGTGGGACGAAAAAAATGAAGGTAATACTTACTATTTTGTATCTATTGTTTTCTATTACCTTTTTATTATTCCTAGATTTGATCAAATTCTTACTGATTAACAATCACAGAAACAAGATTTATTAATCTACTTGTTTCAATTCAACTTTAAGAATCGATTACAAATGATTCAGATACCACTTTCTCTCTCTACAACTTTCTCTCTCTAACTCTGTGAATACAAACTCGGTTCTGAATGTTACTAGTTTTCTAACCACACCTACTAGCCATCTATCTATTAAAGAGAAAACAAAAACAAACAAAACAAGCGCTTACAAGCTTACAAACACAAGACTTTGACTTTGAGTTTATTACAATTGACTTTGACTTTGCTTGAGAGTTGACATTTGAGCTTTGACTTTCTTGAACTTTCAGCTTCAGTGAATATGATCTTGCATCCAACAAATTTGTGCACTAACAATCTCCTCCTTTGGATCAAGATCATCTCTAAAATATTTTGCAATTCAATCTTCTCTCTTTAAGCTCAATTTGAACAATCTCCCCTTTGATCAACTTTATCTTATCCAAAGTCTGTTTTCAAAAGAAATAGCATTCTCTTCCAAAGATGGTATAAACCTCTTTCAGACACTTGGAAAGAAATTATCTTCAGAATTCTGCTCGGTTTGCTTTAGCAAATTATCTTCAAAGAAAATTTCTTGAAAATCAGCTTTCTTTTAGAATCCTTTGAACTTTCGCTTTCAACTTTCAATAATCTTCATCAATCTTTCTTGAAATAGACATAAAATTCTTCTTTAAGCTCCAAACTTTCTTTATCAAAACTTATTTCTTGATACTGTCTCCCCATCTATAACACAAACTTTTGTTTTTCCAGACATTTCTTTAACTTTGTCTTCTCCCCCTTTTTGATGATTGCATCATCGAGATCATCAAAACTTTCAACAAGAAATGTATTTGATAATACTTTCTGACCACTAATCTTTCATACTGAGCCTCTGATTAGTTGTCGATCCAAAAAGATATTTATCCAAATCTTTGTAAATTCAGACAAATTAGGAATGTAAACACCACAAAGATATTTCTATGAACGTTATGATAAAATTTAAAAAAAATAATAAAAATTTAATTATTTACCGTCGGATTACCGATGGAATATATAATAAAAATAAATAAAAATAAAAATATTAAAGGGTCCGTCGGTAATTCGTCGGTAATCCGTCGGAAAACATTATTTTACCGACGGATTACCGACTGATGGGGATTTTTATCGACGGATTACCGACGGCAAAAAATTTCGTCGCTAAAATTCAAAATCCGTCGGTATTCCGTCGCTATTTACCGATGGTTTTTGTCCGTCGGTAATTTTCGTCGGAAATTTCGATTTTTCTAGTAGTGTGACAATGAATAATATCATTATATTATGGATGTGGTTCCTCCTATTAATGGATGTCAATTTACATCCGTATAGCAATGTATTTGGCTCTTTCCATTTTCTTTTACAAAAATTATATATATATATATATATAGAGAGAGAGAGAGAGAGAGAAAATTCAAATGAAAATTCATTTTTCATTATGCACGTGAGGACAAATTTTAGCCACTCGATCTCTTTTGATCCAACAACTCATATTAAATAAAATTTTTAATTTTAAAATGTTTAGGAGTAAAAATGGAAGAAAATTTAAACACACGTCTACCATATTTGACTTTTTATTTTTTTTTTTAGTTAAAAACTTTTTACCCAATTAAAGTTTAAAATAAATTATCTTAAAAATTACTAATATTTTAATTAAACAAATTATATCAAAAAAACGAGAATTTCGTGATCTTCGATATGACATCCATCTCGATATAGTTTCTTTTTTGTCATTTTAACCGTTTTTTACGTGAAATGCTCAAGGTTCTAAATGGCGTGAGGCGTGGCATGGCGGCGAGGCCAAGCCTCAAGCCTTAGGAGCCACGGCGAAGCCATGGCGTTTTCAAGGCGTGACTTATGGCGTCAAATTTCTATTTCATATATAATATTATATATAAAAACATATGTTTTGTAGTGTTACTCAGTGAGTCAATAGTAATAGGGAAGTTAAATTAGGTTGTATATATAAAAAACTTGCAAATAAGATACTAAAACGTAAAGAAAATCAAATATCTCATTACAATAACCGCGCATTAGGCCATGGCGTGCCATGGGCTTAACGTGGCGTGACACACAAGCCTTTGTGCCATGGCGCGCCATGGTGGCTGTGCGGAGAGTTTTTTAGAACATTGGAAATGCAAATGCTATATATGTGTTATATTCATTATGAATATTTATGTACGTTCAAGTTTGTACAACGCCTCGACACCGTAAGTATGTAACTCGACATCACCTTCTTCAACACTTTCTTTAACGTCGTGAGGTATCACGTTTCTTCAGCACCATAACCCAACACCCATCAAGACGAATCGAGAACCTATCAAGTAATTTTGTTGTGAACCGGGGAACAAAAGAGAGTGTGTCACGTCTCCACATCTTCACAGTTCATTCATGTGTTATTCATCATGAATAATGTATCATTCAGGATGAATAATATAACATTCAGGCTGAATAATTCACTATTCATGAATTCATGTATTATTCGTCATGAATGTTGTGTAATTCATCCTGAATAATATATTATTCATCATGAATAATGAATGAACGTTCACATTTGTTATTCATACTGAAGGTGGGACATCCGGGGATGCGCATACATATTCGTAATGAATTAAACCAAATTTTGGTTTTGAATTGAGAAACAAAAGAGAGCGCACCATGTGTCTACACCTTCACGGGTCATTCATATATTATTCATCATGAATAATGTATCATTCAGGATGAATAATAGAACATTCAGGGTGAATAATACACGATTCATGATAAATAATACATGAATCATGGATTCGTGTATTATTCATCCTGAATACTGTATATGAATACTGTATTATTCAAAGGAGGGAAAATATCTATATATAATGGAGTTCAAAGCATTGAGTTCTATATCCCACCAATGTGGGATGGATTAGACACACCCTAATCATCATCATCATAATAATAATAATATGATTAATAACAATTATTATTATATTATTATTATTATTATCAATTAAATTAAAATAATATTACTAATAATTATTATTATTTTTCTTATCGACTCGAGTATCATGTCGCTCGACTCGACTCGTTAGTATGTCTCGTCTCATTTACACCCCTAAACAGGAGTACATTGTTTCAACATGTGAAACTGCACTACATTGTTTCACTATGTGAACAACACTACATTGTTTCACATTAGCTACATTGTGCGTTGTTTCACAATATGAAACAACACTTTATTGTTTCACATCACATTTCGCGTTAACTTTTGTTTTCAAAATTGTGAAACATCACTACATTGTTTTACCTTGTGAAACAACATTTTATTGTTTAATTTAGTGACATTATATTGTTTCACAATATGAAAGAACACTTCAATGTTTCACTTTCACATCACATTTTACATCAATTATGTTTTGTTTTCACAATCTCAAACAACACTAAATTTGTTTAACTTTAGCGACATTGTATTATTCATTGTGTGAAATAAAACTTTGGTGTTTTCAGAATTCCAAGTAATGTTTTAATTACAATATCTTTATATTTATTATATTTTATTTTTCCATGTGATTTTTTATTATTTAAAATAGTCAAATATATTTTATAAAGATGTATGTTTTTCTATATGTTACCATTATATAATATATATGTGAGAAAGTAAGCGAGTAAAAACTAAATTAATAATACAATTAACTAATGAATTTATAAAAGATTATTGTCAATTAATGAAAATTAAAATATCTTATTATTACATATAAATTACATCGCATAAGATTGAATAAAAATAAAATAATAATTGGTTTTAAATTTTGATATCTATAAAAAAGGAAGTGGAAAATAATGAAGAAAAGAAAATTTTACCATCACACATTTCCTTAATTATAAATGGAACATTAATTAAGGTTGTTAAATTGGAGGGATTAAATGGTTGAGATTGGTTCTTAAATTGGAGTAAATGTGTTATATATTTGTATATCATAGGGGTTAAATCATGTGAGAACCAATTTAAAATTTGTTTTGCGTTTGCTTTTTATTTTAAGTGTTTGCAATTATCATAACAATAATAAATCAATAAATAAAACCAAACACAAAATAAACAATCACAACAATAATAATATAGGGATTTGCCCCTAATATGGTGTTGTGAGCCAACACAACAACCACCGTCAAATATAAGGACGTCTTTAAGCTCCCACTGGCCTCGCCATCTTGGTGAACTCAAGGGATTCCGTCTTGACCTCTTGGAACTCCGTCTTCGTTTGATTTACAACTAGAAAGATAACATATCCTAATCTACTTTACAATTACCTCTATCTAGAAAAATTTAAAATTACAACCCTTGCAAATAATACATTTTAATTTTCCAAAGTAAAAATAAATCAACCACGGGTCTTTGGGGCAAACCATATATTATACAACTATTATTTTAAACATAAAACAAGACAATTTGGTCGAGATAATTTAACATAAATAAAATGACCAAATTATACGAAACAAAATTTCATATGGCAAAATAAATTTAATTTAACCATTTTAATTGTAGGTTAACAAACCATGACCCAAAACCCTTTTCGGACCTAAGCCTAAAACGAAAGACTTGGGTAACAACCCAAAATAATCATTGGGCCTACTAGCCCGGGCCCAACTCTTAAAAAGGGCATCGAACCAAAAATACCAGTTTAATGACAAAAATAACGAAATTTGGGCCTTTGGTCCAAACCTTGGCCTACCACTTAGGGCACAAGCCCAACACCCAAAACACCAATTTGGTGGTTCGACACCAACAGAAAACCAGGTGGTTACGGTTTGGAGTGGTGGCACTGACATGGTCCAACACCAACAAAAGAATGGGTCATGGCTTTGGGGGCAACAAGAACAATAACATCGAATGGCGCAACCACTCAACAAAACCCCAAACCATTGTGTGGGGTCTGTTTGACCATGGTTTAAACAACACCAACTTTGGCACCGACATCGACCTTCATGCTTGTCGGTGGTGACCTGGAAGACCAACATCCAATAAGAAGTCAGCGGCAACAGCCGAAGGGAGCATGAAGGTAAAAAAATTCGGCGAACAAAATGGTAGCAAAAGAACAATCGAACCACAAGGAGTCATGGCTTATGGTGGTAGTCCAGATATGAGATCATCCCTAAAATCAGCCGCTTGGTCTAGTGAACAGCAACAATGACCGAATAAGGGACCAAAAACAAGTGATAACCAAGAAAAACAGATATTATGCTCGTGGTCGAAACCACCTCGAGTCGTGCCTCACCAAGCTGTGGGGCGACAACAGCCATGGTCGGTCGACGAGGGAAGGCCAACACCCAAGACCCTAGCCGCACAGCACCTGTGTCGGCAGCGACAATCTTAGCCGTGTAACAGACAGCGAAAAAGAAAAAAAATGTCCTACCGAAATATAAGGGACACAATCGACCGACAATGGACAGAGGAAAAGATCCAAAAAGCAGAGAACCCCTTTTCGATCAGGTTGCCCCGTGCAAAATCGGCGTTAGTGGATAACTCCAAGCATAGATGCCAACTATGGCCGCCAAGGCACACATGTCGGTGGTCGAGGCTTAATAGAAACCACCGCCACCAACAAGAACGGCGGCGACCTGGACACCCCCGATCGTTTAGGACTTTGGTCCAGCTGTGGCATACCAACCATGAACAACGACGACCTTAGACGGGATCAGTGATCACAGACTCGAGAGACGATGAAGGTCGGCGGCGACTGGAAAATCGGTGGTGAATAAGCCATAGGCAGGTCATGCTTTTGAAGGGAAGAAGGCCGATTATGGCTTTTGAGTGAGAGAGAGGGCAAAAGAAAATTTGGGTTTTGAAACCCTTTTTACAATTTGAAAAAGACAGCACATGGTCAAATAAAAAACTTTTATTTTTATCTTTCATCTCACAAAGCTTTTTGAAAAAAAAAATACTAAACAAAGTTAGGTAAAATCAATTTAACTTTCCATATAATATTTGTTCCATATATATATAATTAAATTCTCAAAGTGGCTCTGATACCACTGTTGGGTTTTAGGTACAATTTGTAACCGTTAAACGCAACGGAAATTAAAAGAAATTTTGGTTACAAATATTATAGAAAACTTTTCCACATAAACCTTAAAACCCAATCGGATCCAATGATGCATTTAATTAAAATAAACCACGCCATAGGGGGTTTAGAATATGTACCTTTTGTAGATCTGTCGGGGTTACAATTGAAGCACCAAGAAACCAAAGTAGGTTTCCTCTATTGGAAGTCCACACACGAACACGTTTTCCGTCTCCACCGGGTGCTAGCCCAAGAACCCTAGATCTATATGTGTTTTACAGAAAAGAAAAGGTTTATTTTCTGTATTTCTTTTAAAAGGCTAATTCTGATTTCAAATCGTATATCAAATGGTTTATCCTAACGCCTTATTTATATCAGAAGAATTATAGTTAGATTATAATTCAACTAAGGATTAAATAAGGTTTAGTAATTATTGGTAATATTCAAATTAAAATTCAAATATATATATATAATTATCTTTTAAACTTTAAATATAATTATATATAATTACAGATAACACCACGTAGTTAACATAATTACGTTTTCACCCTTTAATTATCATAACTACAGTTTAACACATATTTTCTTAGTTATCCTTTAAGAATAATTATTTCCTTGATCAACTTGATTTAATCCGGGTTTCTAAAGATGGAAACAAACGCATTCTTTGTGTGCTACCCTATAGGTTTACATATTTCTCTGCAGTATCTCTGTGTGACACGTATCGTGGGCATATAATAACTTACATTCTCCCACTTGCACACGATAGACAGTAACACAGACGATGGTAAGCGTCTAGAAACACGTCATCGCCCCCAAGGCTATGTAAATGTGCTTTTACGTTCCAACAATTTGATTGATCCAATCAATCATATAGTATAATCATTTATTATCCTTTTGCTTCCGAGATTTTATTTTGATCTTAAGGCATATATCTATCTTATCCTTTATAGTTCAAAGAATATGTTTCTCGATCCCAACATATTTGATTATACAAGTACCATTAGTCCAACTAATCCACTTGTTCATGCATGTAAATCAAACTATGTAATTGAGGGGCTCAAAAATATCTCTCTCATCTTGAAAGGGGCAAATCCCATATTGCATGTACACGACTAACTACACAATTCATGTTATACCTAACATAGCCCTTATGATTACCCGGTTAAGGGTAACGTTAGACTATATCAAAGCATAACACTCCTTGTGCATTAGATTCCAATGCACATCTCAGGTATGAGGATAAATAGTGTTTACTATTTCAGAACTCACCTTATGACGCCGATCTATGATGTGATCCTGACCGTGGGTCTTGTCCAACGCCTTGTGCACCAACAAGAGTATGTGACTCTGGTTGCACCTAGTGCACTTCCAACTTGGACTATGACCAGACTTCACAATGATCTTGATTTATTACTAGTCCCCTAGTAATAATCGATCAAGGACTATTCTAAATAATATGACCGCCATATTTATTTAAGGATACTTAAACATGCTAATAAAAAACACATAAATGTTTAATGCATATACTCATACCCAGTATGCCATATCAGATAAAAACATAATTGTTTTAATGTTTCAGAAAGTTTAAAGTTTACTAAAATTATTATTCAATATAAAAATCCTCAAGCCTATAACATGAACATCATGTTTATTTTGAGACATAGGTTTGACAAATAGATTTGCGTGTAAGTTCTTACAGCTCATAGTACCTCCGTTCAATACATATATCCCTATTACAATTTAAGTCATTACAGTCGGTTTAGAAACTAACATCTATGTATCCTTAAACACACATATCTCTTTCATAACCGTTGTACAGTAAGAACAAATCTTTAGTTCTTCTCATATACTTCGGAATGTTCTTCACTGTTATACAGTGAGTATCACTTGGGTCTGACTAATATCTGCTTGTCATGCTCAGGGCATACGAGACGTCCAGACTTAGTACATGGCGTACATGATTGAACTGTTGGATGAAGCACAGGGAGCACCCTTCATATGGTTCATGTCCTCTTTGGAGCTAGGAATTTGAGTTTTGCTCAGATGTACACTATGTACTATTGGCAAGTTTCCTTTCTTGGAATCCTTCATCTTGAAGTGTTTCAAGATCTTGTCAATGTATGTACTTTTGCTTAATCTAATTAAGCACTTCGATCTATTATGATAGATCTTTATACCAAGGATTGTGTCTCTTCTAGATCCTTTATTGCGAAATACTTACTTAACTAGGTTTTTACACCTTCAAGCATTAGGATGTCATCTTCGATAATCGTGTAGGATCTAGAATATTGTTATGCTCCCACTGACCTTCTTGTATATACAAGATTTTAATTACGAGATGATTGTCGTAGTCCATAAACGGACTTTTTGCATCTTTCACTTTTAGGTTTGATGTTTTAAAGCCTGGTATACGTCATCGCTCAAAATTCCTTTTAAGGAATGTAGCTTTTGACATCAGTCTTCATGGCATCTTGCCATTTATTAGTAATCTGATTTTCGGATTGTTTTGTATCTCGTTTATTATTTTCAATAGCTTGTTGAAGCTCAACAACTTGTTGAATGTCAGTGTCAACCGTCGTCCCATCTTTGTGGTTCTTTGAATTTCTTCAAGATATATTCTATCATTGTTGTGATTCTTGGAAAAAATCATTTGCTAAGAACTCACCATGGTGCGCAACAAAACTTTTGTTCTCGCAAGACTTGTAGAAATAATATCCATTTGGATATCGCATAAAGATGTACTTTTCAGACCATAAGCTTTATGCTTAGCTTAAGCATTATAACCCCATATTCTCAAATATTGATAACTTTGGGATCTTCCCAATTAATATAGTGGGTTTTATTGGTCCTTGTTGGTTGCTACATATACCAGTATTTCGGCAACTGTTTCTAGGGCATAACCCAGAAACATTTAATCAAAGTGGTGAGATTCATCATAGAGTGAACCAAGTTCAACAGGGTTTTATTTCTCTTCTTAGATACACCGTGATGATGCATTGTTCTGTGAGGAGTCAACTGGGATACAATCCAAAAAAATCTCTAGGATGATCTATTGGCTTAGATATTAATGACCTCGATCTAACCGAAGCATCTTTATCTTTTGCCAAGTATACTCACTACTTCTTTCTAAAACTCTTTGAAAATATCAAAGCTTTTATATTTGTTCTATTAGGTAAACATACCCATGTCTACTGAAGTCATCAGTAGGATGTAATGAAGTAGTGATGATCGTATCTTGTGACAGAACTATAAGGCTCACATATATCAGTATGGTTAACTCCTAATAGTTCTTGTAGCCTTTAAAGGTTTATCTTTCGTAAGGCTCTTTTGTCATCTTGACTAACAAGACACACATGTATCATATGAATCATCATATGATTCCAACTCTCCATCCGCGTGGAGTTTGGCTATGTGTTTCTTGTTTAAATGTCACAAATAGATCAGATTTAAGCCTCGCTTAATTCGTTATATTGATTTATAATTACAACTATTAATTTCATAAAACATTTATTAAGATAAAACGAAAATTTTGTTTCTGAAAACATAAATTCGGTTCGTTGTAATTGAGAAAATGAAACTAAATTCCTAGTAGCACTAGGTACATGAAGACACTTGCTAAGTGTTAATGTAAGACCATCTAGAAAGTTCATATCATATGTCCCTTTGAGCAACAACAGCTAGCTTAGCTCCATTTGGTCTGGTTTCATCTTCTCTTCACTTCTTATTTCCTGAAAAGTAGTACTAATATGAGTATCATACTCAATATGTAACACTTAGTCAGAAGGGAATCAAATCAAATGGTAAACATACCTGAAGGTCCGACTCTGGTAGCCTTCTGCTTCTTGATTTCTGCCAATCGGGCTGGACAAGTTCTTATTTGGTGCCCATGGTGAAAACAATTATACCATACTGCAACCTCAGGAATTTCTCCTTTGCCCTTATCTATGCTGGAGCTTCCAACATGTGTTTTACCCTTGGTTATCTCCCCCTTTTTCTTGATTATCCCACTGTCAGGTTTGATCTTCAAAGCCTGTTTTGGTTTGGTTGAACCCAACTTGGATTTCATATCCCTCTCAGTAGTTTTAAGTAAGTTGAAAAACTCTGTGAGAGTTTTATTCAAACCTTTCATATTATAGTCCTTAATGAACTGCTTATATATTTTGGGTAGAGAGTTGAGAACCATATCGATTTCCAGCTCTTAACCTAGTGGGAAACCAAGACGGGTCAGTTGATCAAAGTATCCTTTCATTTTCAAAATGTGGGTACTAACCGACGAACGCTCAGTCATTTACAAGCACTCAATGTTTTAACTGTATCAATTCTCTCCCGCTTTATTTGTAACCGAAACATAGACTTCAGTGAAGATATCATATCCCAAGCAGTCATATTTTCATGATTCCGTAATAATTCGGGAGTCATGGTGGCTAACATTAGGAAACCAACAATCAGAGAGTCATCTTGGTACTTATCATAAGCAGTTATGACTTCAGTTGGAGCATTTATGATACGAGCGTTTGGAGGGGGGGGGTTCAAGAACGTAGAACTTCTTTTCATTCATAAGGACTGCCTTTAGGAATCGAAACCATTTGATGAAGTTCGTTCCATCCAATTTTTCCTTATCCAGGATTGACCGTAGTGTAAATTAGGATAAGTGGTTTGAGTTTGAATCTAAGGTAGACATCTACAAAAACATGATTTTAGTAACTTTAATGTCTCAAATAAATAGATTAACCTTTCAAAAATCATTTGATTTGAGCTAAGATCCATATTTCACCTACTTCCATAAATGGCCAAGCAACTGTCTATGGAATTAGGCTATTTAGGTAGGTATCATCCAATTATGTTCAACATAACTCTTAGATATCGTGGGATCCTATTCAATATATCATATATTGAAATTGGCACATTTAATCCCACTTCAACGCCTTGAAAATACTCATAAACGGCCAAGCAACTGTCTATGATATTCTCAAGTAAACAAACCATACTAAGGTATCGTGATCCCACCTAAATACTAGACTTAGGGTTTACTGGGATCAGTCATCAAAAATACGACCATTTAAGTGAATGGCCAAGCAATTGTCCACTTACATCTCGTTATTTTGGCTCCTTGTCTTACACTACATTCAACCGGCATGATTGGCTGAGCACTGACCACACCGGAATTATGTATGTTCGACAAGTACCTTAAATGGGTGGCGTTAAATTTACATTTTTTAAAAGGTTTAATTTTAGAAATCATTCTAATTCCTTTTAAAACGTTTGATTTTATTTCTAAAGTATTGTTTTAAAAGTTTGTTTTATTAAATCGGTTTGAGTTTGATAAACATATCAATTATAAAATATCATATTTTATTTACCAATTTAAAATTTGTTTTGCGTTTGATTTTTATTTTAAGCGTTTGCAATTATCATAACAATAATAAATCAATAAATAAAATCAAACACAAAATAAACAATCACAACAATAATAATATATGGATTTGCCCCTAATATGGTGTTGTGAGCCAACACAACAACCACAGTCAAATATAAGGACGTCTTCAAGCTCCCACTAGCATCGCCATCTTGGTGAACTCTGGGGATTCCGTTTTGACCTCTTGGAACTCCGTCTTCATTTGATTTATAACTAGAAAGATAACATATCCTAATCTACTTTATAATTACCCCTATCTAGGAAAATTTAAAATTACAACCCTGACAAATAATACATTTTAATTTTCCAAAGTAAAAATAAATCAACCACGGGTCTTTGGGGCAAACCATATATTATACAACTATTATTTTAAACATAAAACAAGACAATTTGGTCGAGATAATTTAACATAAATAAAATGACCAAATTATACGAAACAAAATTTCATATGGCAAAATAAATTTAATTTAACCATTTTAATTGTAGGTTAACAAACCATGACCCAAAACCCTTTTCGGACCTAAGCCCCAAACGAAAGACTTGGGTAACAACCCAAAATAATCATTGGGCCTACTAGCCCGGTCCCAACTCCCAAAAAGGGCATCGACCCAAAAATACCGGTTTAAGGACAAAAATAACGAAATTTGGGCCTTTGGTCCAAACCTTGGCCTACCACTTAGGGCACAAGCCCAACACCCGAAACACCAATTTGGTGGTTCGACACCAACAGAAAACCAGGTGGTTCCGATTTGGAGTGGTGGCACTGACACGGTCCGACACCAACAAAAGAATGGGTCATGGCTTTGGGGCAACAAGAATAATAGCATCGAATGGCGCAACCACTCAACAAAACCCCAAACCATGGTGTGGGGTCTGTTTGACCATGGTTTAAACAACACCAACTTTGGCACCGACACCGGCCTTCATGCTTGTCGGTGGTGACCTGGAAGACCAGCAGCCAATAAGAAGTCAGCGGCAACAGCCGAAGGGAGCATGAAGGTTAGAAAATTCGGCGAACAAAATGGTAGCAAAAAAACAATCGAACCACAAGGAGTCATGGCTTATGGTGGTAGTCCAGATCTAAGATCATCCCTAAAATCATCCACTTGGTCTAGTGAACAGCAACAATGACCGAACAAGGGACCAAAAACAAGTGATAACCAAGAAAAACAGATATGATGCTCGTGGTCGGAGCCACCTAGAGTCGTGCCTCACCAAGCTGTGGGGAGACAACAGCCATGGTCGGTCGACGAGGGAAGGCCAACACCCAAGACCCTAGCCGCACAGCACCTGTGCTGGCAGCGACGATCTTAGCCGTGTAACAGACAGCGAAAAAGAAAAAAAAAATGTCCGACCGAAATATAAGGGACACAATCGACCGACAATGGACAGAGGAAAACATCCAAAAAGCAGAGAACCCCTTTTCGATCAGGTTGCCCCGTGCAAAATCGGCGCTGGTGGATAACTCCAAGCATAGATGCCAACTATGGCCGCCAAGGCACATATGTCGGTGGCCGAGGCTTAACGGAAACCACCGCCACCAACAAGAACAGCGGCGACCTGGACACCCCCGATCGTTTAGGACTTTGGTCCATCCGTGGCATACCAACCATGACCAACGGTGACCTTAGACGGGATCGGTGATCGCAAACTCGAGAGACAACGAAGGTCGGCGTCAACTGGCAAATCGGTGGTAAATAAGCCATGGGCGGCTCATGCTTTTGAAGGGAAGAAGGCCGATTATGGCTTTTGAGTGAGAGAGAGGGCAAAAGAAAATTAGGGTTTTGAAACCCTTTTTACAATTTGATAAAAGACAGCACATGGTCAAATCAAAAACTTTTATTTTTATTTTTCATCTCACAAAGCTTTTTGAAAAATTAATACTAAACAAAGTTAGGTAAAATCAATTTAATTTGCCATATAGTATTTGTTCCATATATATATATATAATTAAATGCTCAAAGTGGCTCTGATACCACTGTTGGGTTTTAGGTACAATTTGTAACCGTTAAACGCAACGGAAATTAAAAGAAATTTTGGTTACAAATATTATAGAAAACTTTTCCACATAAACCTTAAAACCCAATCGGATCCAATGATGCATTTAATTAAAATAAACCATGCCATAGGGGGTTTAGAATATGTACCTTTTGTAGATCTGTCGGGGTTACAATTGAAGTACCAAGAAACCAAAGTAGGTTTCCTCTATTGGAAGTCCACACACGAACACGTTTTCCATCTCCACCGGGTGCTAGCCCAAGAACCCTAGATCTATATGTGTTTTACAGAAAATAAAATGTTTCTTTTCTGTATTTCTTTTAAAGGCTAATTTTGATTTCAAATCGTATATCAAATGGTTTAGCCTAACGCCTTATTTATACCAGAAGAATTATAGTTAGACTATAATTCAACTAAGGATTAAATAAGGTTTAGTAATTATCTGTAATATTCAAATTAAAATTCAAATATATATATATATATAATTATCTTTTAAACTTTAAATATAATTATATATATAATTACAGATAACACCACGTAATTAACATAATTACGTTTTCACCCTTTAATTATCGTAATTACAGTTTAACACAATGAAATCTATCATACACTGAACCACATACTATTTTATCTCATGAAATGAAAACAAAATTTTCAAAAAATATGATATTTCACCTGATGAAATCCAAACATAATGTTCATATCTATGTTATTTCACCATATGAAATTAAACATAATTTTCATTAGTAATATTACCTCATGAAATCAAATATAATTTCCATTAATATGTCATTTCACCTTATGAAATCAAACTTCCCAAACTCAGTCACCTCCTGAATTGCTTCTGATTCAATCTTGCTTCCATTTCTTTGCCCCAAACCCTATGTGTAGAATTACAAGCTCTTTGGTACCCATTGTGAAATCTTTCAGACAATGAACCTTCTTCAGAATTCGCATAATCCCCATTCGTCGAGTTGTGATTCGACGATCCAGAACAAGGCTTGCATTTCTTATATGCTCCAGATGCCTTTATCGCCATATCCTTGATCTAAAATAACCATTGATAGTACACGTATTGAGAAAAAAAAGTTCAATCAATCAAACAATCAACCAACACGATTTGTTAATAAAATGTCGAAAAATGTCAAAAAAATCGACAATTTTACCTGAGATGTGAGAGCCTTAATGGCCTGCTTGGTGCGAGGTGTAGCGACGATATCATCTTCTTCCTGTTCGCGAAGAGATCCACCGTTGAGTTGCTTCGAATAGGCAATACACTCTACCGGTGCAAACGGTAGAACAATTTGCATCCTCCGCCAATATTTACTTCCATATCCTCTCCTTGTCAAGTTAACATTGAATCGCCTTTCTCATACCCCACAAATCCTCGCTAAACACCTTTGTAGCCTCCGCCAACACTTGTTCCGCTTCAGATCCGGTGGATGCCTGTTGGAATCTTATAGTTCCAATTAGTGGATATGTTTTTCTGGCGAAGTTGTTAGAGGTGGCAGAGAAGAGGGTTTTGGCAGATAAGATGCTTTTCCGGCGAAGTGGGTTTTAGGGGAGGAGACGTTCTTCCGACGAAGAGGGTTTTCAAGGACGAGAGGGTATCCAATCCAACAAATCATATTTTAATACCCCAATATGTCCTTCCACTTTTAAATTTAATACATAATAAATCCTCAAGTTGTAATTTATTTCAAAATTGTCATTGTGTTTATAATATCTGTGGATTAAAAACAACAAAGGGCTTAGATCGGTTCTCACAGTTCACAACCTTTTTTTGGTTCTCATTTGATTATCATCCACACACACACACACACACACACACATATATATATAGGACGGTAATCAAATGAGAACCATAAAAAGATTGAGGACCGTGAGGACTAATCTCAACCATTCAATGGTTTTAATCAAAGGTTATTAAAAACAATGGCATTTTTTGTAATATTAAAGAAAGTTCTAAAGGTTCAAGGGTAAACATGTAATTTAATATCTCAAATACGTCTCTCTCAACTTTCACCCAAATTAATCCTCCGCCTCCCTGCTGTGTGTGAGAGTTGCGCCATCAAAGTAAAAATTCTTTGGAACATCAAACTCTAGCTAGCATTCTTCGTCGATTGGTTGTTCGAATTTAAATCGCTTTATCCCCCAGTTTCGATCATGTATTTGGGTTTTGATTTGTTATATAGATATAATATCTTCGATCAACTTATCGACATAGAACTCTAATTTAAATCAATCGTATTCGAAAGAGATCGAATTTGAGGTTTGTTTTTTTTTGAATAAAACGATATGGTTGCCATGAGCGTTTAATCTGGCGACGATGAGATTAACAGTCCTACTACACAGCGAAGGGTGGCATCGGTGTAGAGTCAAATTGTTAGCAGTGGCGGCGGTGAGTCAGAAGCGGTTTCACCAGTTTTAGTGGCGACCTTTGGTTCTTCACCGGCGGTGCCGGTTCCTACTCCTACATCGCCGTTGTGGTCATCGGTTCAGGAGTATGTTAGTAACTTTTCTCTCGATTGGTCTCCGAGTAAGGTGATGCAGGAGGTGATTAGCTCTTCAGATGATTTAGGTATCAAGGTTCAGGCTAATGGTTCTGATAACAAGAAGCGAAGTTTAGTCGATCAATTTCAACAATTTATCACTAGGGTTTTTGATTTTATTCAAAATTGAGGGTTTTTTGTTTCTCAAAATTGTATTTGATTTCATGAGGTGAAATAAAATGTAGAGGAAATTTGTGTTTGACTTCATGAGGTGAAATAACATATAGACAGAACTTGTGTTGATTTCATGAGATGAAATTTATTACTGATAAAAGTTATGTTTGATTTCATATAGTGAAATAACATATATGAACATTATGTTTGGATTTCATAAGGGTGAAATATAATATTTATGAAAATTTTGTTTTTATTTCATGAGGTGAAATACTACGTGCTTCACTTGATGAATCTTCGTTACCAAAATGACTATTATGCTCTTTTCATATGATCAAACAACTTTTAGTTAAAACCATATGATCAAAACCAAATTACGACTTAGATCGGTTCTCATGGTTCTCAACCTTTTTTTTGGTTCTCACATGATTTAACCCATATATATACATACATACATACATACATATATATATATATAGTTCAAATGAGAACACAGCCATTTTACGAAAACGTGACGTGAGAACACTCATATCACGTGTGATGCTGTAGTCAATCACATATGATACTAAATCAAAGATGTGGTTGACCTTTGATGCTAGCACGACCTAGGTCACGGGCCAAGTCACCCACCACTCACCCGCACACCATCAGGTCCCTTCACATGTGATATGGGTGTTCTTGTGTTTCCATAAAATTGTGATGTTCGAATATAAATCTACCCCCTTTTTTTGTGTGTATATATATATATATATATATATATATATATATAGAGAGAGAGAGAGAGAGTGTGTGTGTAACACACGTAATTTCGGTAAATGTTTATCTTACATCTTTCTTATTAATCTCTAGTTATAAACTTTGGTTAAAAGCTTCTTCTGAATTTGGATTTTTGTAATGGGAGCACTTCGGGTCGAAAAAGTTTAAAGATTCGAGTTTCGGTACGGCCTGGGCGGTTGTGCCCACGATTGTGACAAAGTGTCACTCTCGTGAGGCACTCTCGCGACCATTGTATCGAGAGTAGAGGGGAGCGGGCGATTGTGCTTGCGATGGTGACAAAGTGTCACTCGCGCAGGGCAATGTCGCCATCTCGGGGGGGAGGGGGGAGACCTGATTTAAATGCGATTTTCCCATTTCTCTTTGAAACTCAAACCCTTCTTCCAACCTTCTCTCCCAACCGAACCCCTTTGCATTTATTGTTGATTTTGGAGCAATTGAAGCATTAAGACTTGTGATTTTGTTAGTTTCTTCATCCTCAAGCTTAAAGTGGGATAACAAACTAAAGGTTTCTCACTCCATCTTCTCCGTCAAGATTCTTGCTAGGATTTTTTAGGTTTTGCTCAAAATTTAAATGGTGAGCTCATCCTCCTCCTTTCTAAACTTTTTTATGAGTTAATAACGCTCCATTTGTGATTTCTATGTATTTCTATTTCTCAAATTTCAGTTTAGATGGTTTTAGGCAAGTTAGGTCAAAATTAGGGTTTTGGGAAAAATGGAGAATTTTGTGAAAGGTGTTTGGAGAATGATTTTAAGCACTTGGATTTGTTGTTTTGTGTTGGGAGCTTGTAAATCTAGGTTTTGGAAGAATTGCTTGTGGATTCAAGTTTCTTCAAGGAAGCTTAAATTAGGGTAAAATTTAGATTTAGCCTAAATATAGCAAGGTATGTCAAGTTACTTTGTGAAAACTATGTACATGCCAAAATGTGTATTTTGAAGTAAAAATGTGTTTACTTGGTATTTATCAATGTGTTGAATATTTGACAAAATTTTCATACTTGGTAAATTTGGGTTGATAGATCTTATGAAATGCTTATATTTGGAGTTCTCGACATTTTGATGAGTAAACTCAAAAATGTGTCTTTTCATGATTTATTGTACAAATGGAGTCTATTTGATGATTTATGCATTTTTTGGTGTAGTTGGTTTTATAAACCATTTGAAAAATACACGTTATAGAGTTATGAGACATTTTAAAAATATAAGGATATGATTTCATTTGAAAAATGGTTTATCTCAACCAATGATGAGTTTTGGGTTAATCATATCTTTGAGATATCTCAGTTGGTAAATGTTTGGTGCCTCTATCATTTAGGTCACAGGTCCAAACCTTCCCACTGCACTTAATTTTTTCATTATTTTTCTTTTTCCTCCACTACATATTTTAATATCAGTTATATATAAAAAATAGTTTTAAATAATATAAACAAATAATTTGTATTTAGCCATTTTTATCATTTTTCCTTCATATCTAATACATAATAAATTGTTAATATTAATTATATGTAAAAATTACTTTTTAAATAATATAAAAATTAATTGCCTTTAGACATTTTTATCATTTTCCCTTCCCATCCATTACATTATATGTAAAGAATAGTTTTTAAATAATATAAAAAAATAATTTGCATTTAGTCAAAAGTATCCAATTTTCCTTAGCCAAAAGTAAAAATTATTTTTTATCATTTTTCCTTCCCATCCACTATATATTAAATTACTAATAATAATTATATGTAAAAATTAGTTTTTAAATAATAAAAAAAAAATAATGTTTAAGTTGGTATATAGTGTTATATTTATTAGTTTATAATAGTCCAAAAGCATAACAAATTTGTAATATTATTTTTCGTTACTAGTTTAAATGTTCTGAGTTTTAGTGTTACATTAATCATTTTTTTTAAATTTAGTATTAGATCGACCATAGCAACAAAAAAATAGTTACATTATAATATTATATTTCGGCCCCCACGACTATAATGATTATGTTCCGCCCCTGTAATACATGTTTTGAGTGTGTGTGTGTGTGTGTGTCATTCAACTGGAGTCGTGTATTTTAGACTGTAATATTTTTGATCCATAAGCATATTAGTCGGTCATATTTGATCACTTTGGAAAATGCTCGAGTTGGCATTGTTGTCGTCCAGGTATTGTGGAGATGGACCGTTAGGGGTTGGACTCCGAGACCGTGGGATTTGTGGTTCTGATGCTCTAACTCTTAGGTATGAGAATATGAAAAATAAATAATGGCTAATAAAAATAGTACATTCCTTTCATTTTATTGGTTTGTTGTACGTTACTACTGATTTGTTGATACATCAAGAGAAAATGACATATTCCTTTAGTTTTATACGTATAAGGATTTATTCGTTCAAAAAATTACATTATTTTAAGAGTCATCCACCTGATGCTCCAAGCCAAAGAGCACAAAGAGTAGGCACAATTGGGTTTCCAGCTTGTCCCACAACACTTGTATATTCTCTTACCATTTTTTGGTCCCCGACGGCTATATGGTTGTTTCCCTGAGGGTCGAAACTTTGAAAATCAAATTGGATCGAGCAAAAGTTACTACTCTCACTTACCTTGTGGGGTAAGATTTAAGATTAGCAAAATGACAAAATAAAATTGTAAGGAAAAGACCAACGTCTTTTACTGGGTGAACACGGTAAAAGACAATCAGGCTCATATTTCACATATCTGCCGACAAACCCTTTAGATTTGGTAATGTCTATACTTTTAGATTTGGATAAGAGACGACAAGTGTTTAGATTTGGTGTTGAAATTTCAACATTATCGAGTAACCATGTAACTTTTGAGGATTGATTCATCAGTCAATCTTCATGTAACAAAACCAAACCAAACGAGTCTAGTATATCTCACTAGAGGTTGAGTAAGATGTACCCAGACCCCACATCTATCTCGAACAATGATAGGTTCAACATGAGGGTTTAATACAAAAAAAAAATGGGTATTATATTTGAGGCAGACCACATGGATTTAATACAAAAGAAGGTGGTGTGCTTGCTCGTATGTAACATCTTCTTCACCAGAGAGAACTAGATACAACTTTAACATAACATGAACAATAACTAAAACAAAAATAAATAACAACCCACCATTTGACTACCTGCTCTCAATATCAAACAAGCAAGGTGGCAGTTTTTCATGTATGGTAAAGGAAAGAGGCAGAAATATTTCCTTCATTAATTGCCAGGAAACGCAAACCGTAATCGTTCTTTTTGGCGACTTATCATCCGATCCTTTGGGGACGATGTTTTTACTACCCCTGCTTGCCGCATAAGCTCTGCCATCACAAATTGTTATCATAAATTGTTAGATTCCCCAAATCTAATAATATATTATCATAAATTTCAAGAGAAAAAATGGGATGCATGAAACCAAACAATCCTATTAAATTCCAGGTCCAAAGAGGGTAAAATGTACATAACCTTACCTACACCTTTAAGTTATGTTTTTAAACTTTGTGCAACCACTTGTGTGAGGTATGAAAATTGTTCCAAGTGAAAGATTTAATGTTGGACTTTTACCCATATGGGCTTGACATGTGGAAGTCTGGTCCACCCAAAAACCTAACTCATAAATCTGTGTTTACTACTACCCAGGACACTTGAGGTTTCCAAAACAATATCCCAAAGTAGTTAGGGTAACAAGAAAAAAAAAAAAAAAAACTAGCTCATTAACTAGATGACTATATAAAATAATATAAAGGTCGTGTCGAAAAATTAATTGGAAATATAAATAGGGCACAAATTGAAAGAAAAAAAAACTGTGGAATGCTGGATTAGCATTTTAAAAAACTAGCATATAAACTAGCTTTGTTCCTTTCTGAAATATGGCTAACAAACTGGGATTTTTACAATAAACGTAATAAATAAGCTAGTTTATGATTGCCAAATATGGCCTTGGTAAATCCACTCGCTCAAATTTCTTATCCCTGATTGTGCAGCCAAGCCCAACATTCGTGGTGTACATGTTTCCTTTCGGTTGCCCATCAAACCACCCTGCTAAATCATAGTATCTCGTTACCGGATCCTACGAAAATTATCTTTCAACTTCAATGGAAATCAAGCTTGTCTTATCTCATCCACCCTGCTCTTACTATCCTACGACAATGGTTTCATCAAATGTTTATGATACTTATCTTAAATAATGAAAAGTATCCTTACTAAGCTAAGCCCTATCTGGACATAAAAAGGAAGGGTAGACGCCACCCTTTGAGGCACCCCTACCGCACTGGTACCATATCAGGACAAGCTTACCGCATATTTTGCTTCTCTATCAACACCGTTAAAATCTCACTTTATTTACTGTGTTTCATTGTGGTGTTACAAAAGCCTTCAGATTTCAAGGTGTCTGCATTATGTGGTCTCAAATAGATACATACAGATCTATATATATATATGTGTGTGTGTGTGTGTGTGTATAGGGCACGGTTCATGTGAGAACCACAAATATTTTAAGAAACAGTATATTCATCGATGCATATACAATATTAAAATATGTATTTTGTGAATCGGTAATATTCATCAATGCATATGTACAATGTATGCAAGTATATATGCATTGATGCATATACTCAACTCAAATTCATTTAGTGTATATGGATCAGTGAATACATTGGTTTCATGGTTCTCATTTGAACCAATTGACTTATTTTCCTCTGTGTATATATAGATAAAAATAAGTTGTCAATTAGAAACTAACATTATTCACGATGGATTAATTTGTTGCCTCAATGCTGCAAATGATTATTGTACAACCTTCGATGCAATCTATATATACCATCGGTATTGTATTCTCTCCCAGATAGAGGCGAGCAAACATGAGTTTCCTAAAGCACCGGCAATGTTGTATTATGTGCAAAGATCCAACTTTCGGTTCGTGTGAACATGAAAACCAACTTTCGATTCAACATCCAACTTACATGTATTTAATACAATTAGTGCATAATCCATGTAATTTGTTGAATTTTTATTTAAACCATAGAAACAAACTGAATTGTCCTACATCATTTGCGCCCTAACATTGATTTTGAGTTGATTTATATACCATGCACAAATCATGAGTGCAATGTGCAACATATCAATGTAAAGAACATATGGTGAATGATAGATGACATGGCGGCTGCTATTTCACAAATATGCATGGCGTCATGGATGATTCACCATGACGCAGTGAATCAATCTAATTAATATGCATGTTGGCTTGCTTGCTCGCAGGTCTCCCAACGATAGAAAGTAAAAGAACTAAAACTATATCAAATAATGGAAGAAAAAACTTGCCTCGTTTTCTTTCAAGCTCTTCAGCGAGTTCTTCCTTCCATCTTCTTTGCCTCTCCGAGAAGCTTGCACTATAAATACAATATTTAAGCCTCCACTTCATACTAGTAACCACGAATAAGCTCATATTGGAGAAACAAAGTTAAGCATTAGAGATTAGTCACAAACCTTGGACTAATGGCCTCTAGCCGTGAATCATGAATGTTCTCTTTCACTTGACCATGCTCAGGCGAGCGACATTCTTGTGGGCTTTGATCATTTATGCCACCAATATGTGACGCACGCTCAGAATTATTACCAGGGCTATCAATATAGGAAATGTTAACAGCTGAAGATAGCCTCTTTCTTAGCAGCCTATTAGGTGATCTGCTTTTAGGAGGTAAGTTCAGGTTGTTGGATAAATTTTCCTTGTTTTCACTCCCAACCGGACAAATGGATGCATTCAAGGAGTTGTAAAATTCTTGATATAGAGGCGTTTGCATCTTCTTCAGATCTAAAGCCTGTATAACAACACATAGGTAGCTGAAAAGTTAAAAAGAATTACCTCCAATATTTTCACATATTTTCTTGTACTGTTGTACCTACTGCTTGTATGTTGTTTACTTCTTAACTCGATTTTATTATTTTATTACTTTCTTGTTTCGTCTTTTCCGCACCATCACCAGTTGCTATTTCTTCTACTTATACAGGGAAACGTTCTATTTTTTCCGCACACTTCTGACAAATCGGGGGTGGGGGTGGGGGTCTTCACGGGAACAGTCTCTCTACTCTTTGAGGGTATAGGTCAAGTATGGGTACATCCCAATTCCCACCCCCCAGATCCCACCTCCGGGTGCCTTCGTTTTTATATATGTATCTACATATGTGTACCAAGTCATGTTTTTAAGGTCTCCTTGATTGTTAACTGATAGAAAACAAATCCTGGGAAAAAAAACTGCACCTTCTCGTCCAGGAATGCAATTATCTTTGTTTCTGTAACTTCTTCTTCCTCCTCCACTCCTGAAGCCCCACTAGGAAAGGTGAAACCATTATCTTCATTGCCTAATGTTCCATGGGTCTCTGCAGTTATTTCAGAAAACTGATCTGGAAATAAATTAGCTGCATTCTTGCTAAGTTCTGGACTTCCATCAAACTGGCACGGCCAGTCATCATCAGGTTCAATCATGGGATTAAAACTCTGTCTCCAATGAGATAGTAAACCTCGTTAGCATTGAAATGAAACCACAACCAAAAGAATGATTTATGTGCATTGATGCATTTGTTACCTTATTGACATCAACGGAAGGTAAAGTAGAATCAAACTTCATAGATGTGCCAGCCATGAGATCATCATCATCCATCTGACACATGTCATCATTGTATCTGCTTGAACCCCACATGGGCCCTCCAGAAAATTTCTCAGGGTATATAGTTGAGCACCTCACACTATTCATACCATGAACATCCACTATACCACGGCTTGTTTTCATCTCCGGGCTAACGCTGCATCAGCAATCACCTTTTTATCATTATTGCAAAAACTGATATAACTAATAAACAAGAAGATGGCGGTGAAAAATCTTACGGATTTCTAGGGTCCTTCGTAGATGTTGGTATTTTATTGCTAGGGGTGTCCTGATGCCACAAAAGTGTCAAGATTAGTAGAAGAATGGTTAAAGTATCTTTGATTTTCAGAAATTGAATCAAGGAGGCTTCATGCAAGAATGCTGACCATAACTGATGCGCGAAAGACGGAATGTGTCTCCTCATACTCCCCGGTAACAAAACGATGCTGTAGAGAATCAGCAAACACCATACAAAACTTTTAATTTATTAAGCAAATAAGTTCGAAGGGGAAAGATGAATGCTCCCCTTCTATCCACATTCCCAATTTCGATAGCTGCATTATTATTTTGAGTGCCCCGATCCCATAAAATTGACTTGTGGATTTTTCAATTGCACCCTTAAATTTTTTCAATGTTCTGCAGTTATTACTTCCTAGACTACTTTAGTGAGCATACGCAATTACCCTCCTACCACATGTACATTCTCTATTTCTACATGTTTATCACCTTCTCCAATTTCATTATTTAAAATCAAAGGAGAGAGACCAGTACTTGGCTTATAATAATAAAAAAAGATGTGAATGTTTAAAATAAACTGGGCAAAATATGGTTTTCCTAATCATTTTTGTCATCTCCAAATTGATCATTTAACTAAAATAACTCAGCAAATAACTATGGCCCACATGTGCAAGCAACATGCTTCTATTACAGAAACTAGAAATTTCATTTGCAATTTAGTAAAGTTTGTAATGGAGAATCACCTGCAGCAATTCTGATGCATTTGGCCTGAGATTCGGTTCCCTGCCAGCACATTGGCCATTTGAGGGTAAGAAATAAATTAAAAGCTTAAATATGCGGAGGATATTATGAATTTAATCCAAACAGGATATACTCGTAGGTTATACATATAAAAATTTGAAAAAAAATGAGGAATTGTGGCATAAAGATGAACAGATTGATACACACACATATGAGAAAAAAAAAATTCATACTTTTGGAGGCATTTTAACAGAAAATCCTTTGCCTCAGCAGAAAGATGGTCTGGTATAGGCGGATGAGCTTTTGTTGTTCCTATATGAAAGAGAGCAGCAACCTGAAGGAAACACCCATGATTTAGTACACTACTGCTATAAAACAATATCACAACTAATTCTACAACCTTAATAAAGCAGCAAGAAGGACATCTCAGTGTGAGACACAATCACAATGCATAGATAAATACATCTACATACCTCCTGATACTGTTGGCTCCAAGGAGGCTTTCCAGTTGCCATCTCGATAACAGTACATCCGACACTCCATATATCAGCAGAGCTACAAAAACAAATAAAGTCAACTCAATCTATCTAATTTTGCAAGTGAGTCGACACCATAAATTCTGTTGTTTTTTTATAGACAAAAGGAACAACAGAATCCATTGAGATGATAGTGTGGAGAATGCTTGAAGAAAATCATAGGAGGGACATGAATTGAGATCAAAATTCAATAGAAATAACATTTAAAAGTGGCCACTTGACCAAACTACTCCAATATAACATTTACATACAAAAGCATCAAATTGGCGCTAAAGGAGTACCAGAATGCATTTCTAATGACTAAAGCAATCAGATTCTTATTGAGAGATAACATAGAAACAAAATAAATGATAAACCAGTAGCATGAGTTGTATGATTTCACTTACAAGCTATGGCCAGTCTGGAGTATAACTTCAGGAGCCATCCAATACGGGGTACCCTTCATTGACTTGGCACCAGTCATTGTAGCCTATAGAAAAATATGCGACCACACAGTTACTAAAGAGGAATTCAAACAGGAAAAACCCCTAATGAGGATACAGAGTAAAATATTAAAAAGAATACAGGACATAGCATTCATACCAGCTCTACAACTTTCTTGGAGGCACCAAAATCTGCAAGTTTGATGCGTCCTTTATTATCAACAAGAATATTTGCCCCCTGCAAGAGCATTTGTTACACAAAAGTCTATACATGGCTATCTCCATACGCTAGAACAGACAAACACGCACCAACATGCTGGGATATTTCCACACATATGCATACATGTAGAGAAACAATTAGGCTTAAACAGACCAGGGGGGGATGAATATACCTTAATGTCCCTGTGCATAATTCCATTTTTATGGAGATACTCCAGCCCAACCAATAATTGCTTTGTGTACATCCTTAGCACCTGCTCCATGTACAAAGTTGAGATAAGTTTCAAGTTCCAAACATCTAAATACGAAATTTAGAAGGCAACTCCAGAGTTTCAAGAGCATTTGTTTGCTATATATTCTGAGTCTTTGTAGAAGCAGATAAGAAGACGACTCTGAAGAGCAGTTAAATTTTAGAGGGAAAAGACAGTTTTTAGCCCCATTAAAATTTCAAGAACCAAATTTCTAAATTCACAACATTTTTCTAACCTTAGACAAGTGAAAAGATTCCATCAATTGAGATTTAAAATTATGGTGGCAGTAACTTACAGATTCAGGGAAGGAACCAAATTTTCCGAGTAGTGATGAGATGGATCCACCGGGAACAAATTCCAGGAAGATATTCAACGATTCCTCCTCTCTAGCAGTTCCGAGGTACCTCTTTAATCAAATAAAAATAACCAGATAAGACTATGATAAGAACTTTCATTCACCAAATGCAAGATGATAAAAATTATAACCACTTACAACAATGTTTGGATGCGATAGATTCTTTAATAGCTTCACCTCTTCTTCGAGCTCTCGGATGTGAGCCTATCATGTGTAAGAAAACTCCATCAAACTACCATAGCCATCTTTGAATGCAATAAAATTTGAAACCTCGACGCATGACCATTTTTGTTTGTTCATTACAAAGCACTAAGCTACATGTAATCACTCCCATGCAAGAGAAAGAACTACAATGTTGTACCATATACTCTTAGTCTGTATAGATGTCAAGTAAACCTAAATAGACAGAACGACAAATCACTTGGTAGGTGGGTGAAAAAAAACCAGCTTATCTTGCTCAGTTTATACACTAAACTTGCTCGGTCAAATTTATATGCTGAAGGTAAAAATTCAAACCTTCTATAATCTATAGTACAAGTCAAAATCTTCGGTAATAAAGCTTACTTTGTCAAATTTATATGCTAAAAATAAGAAATACATAAACTAAACCATTTATCTTCTATGCCACAAGTTAAATCTTGAACTTAATCTTAAACATGCCAAAGTTACTAGATTGAGTAGATTCCCAAATTTCCTTCTGTCTAAAGGTAATTTAGCTACCAGAAGATTAGTGGGCAATGTGTGCACTGTATTCAACTGCTTATGGGACTCCCTTCACCAAACAATGAGGAAAAGAAGTAGTTTGTATGGTACAATTGAGTTTTAAATTTGAAATTGTCTTGTGACAGAATTACCACTTGGATTAGTAACATCCTGAATTGGATCATGATGCATTAGTTGAATAATCAATCAGATCATATCACTATCACTAGTTGATCCCAATCAGATTGTGATTGACTTGGTTGAATAATCAATCGGATCATATCACTAGTTGATCCCAATCTGAGCCATTAACACCCTAAAAAGGTAAACTAGGAAACGGTCTGATTATTTAGCAAGCAAGTGATTGAAGACAATTGCCTGTTTCCTCATCAGAATTCAGTATGAGTTCTGACGATCCGTTGAAGTTCAAAGCTATGTCCTATCACAACCATGAATGTTTGAAACCTACGTAAATAGAGACATACCTGCGTTTTGTCCTTTGAAGCACTATTTACAACCACAGCAACCTGCATATGATCACGCCAACGTCAATGCCAAATCTATAAGATTAAGTAGAGTACCACAAATAACATATCTGTAAAAGCCAATTACGGCTTAAAAAACAGTTGCACGACTTTGCACCTGCTTGACAGCAAGTAACTCCCCTGAATCAAGATTCATTCCCATATAAACCCTACCAAACGCTCCACAACCGATTAATTCTCCTTTCCGCCATCGGATCTGGGAGCCGGTCTCATCTTTTTTCTTCTTCCCCAACACTCTGCTTTTGTCAATCGGAGGAGGTAGTGCCTGAATGGAGGACTTAGTGAAAAGTCCCATTTTTGATTTACGAATGCTTGAACCGATCTTTTCAACAAATCCGCCAAAAGAACCACCATCTTCATTTCCGCCGCCGCCAGCTGAGGGTTTGAACACTAGGGATCGACGAACGGAGCCGATAAAATCCTGCATCATTTGGCAAGCAAGTGAAGAATTTGTGATGCTTAATCAAGTGAAGGATTCGAAGGGTATTTCCCTTCACTTGCAAGTTGCAACGATCCGGTGATCAGAGAGAGAGATACAGAGAGAGAACCGTTGGAGAAATTGGTTTTCAAAAATGCAAAAATAAACAAATCGAAAAATGGTAGTTTACGTTGGAGGCTTTTTCACTTATTATTATGAAGCCCTAAAGTCTCATTTTCAAAGGTGGTGCTTATTTTTTATTTTATTTTTATTTTAATAAATAATAATAACATGTTCTTATTATTTGAATTAAAAATTGGAAAATTAATTAAAATAACCGTATTTCAATCCCGTATTACCGAAATGCCCTAAATCTCTTTGATTTTGCCGAAATACCCATTTTGTCCGGGATGACACCCATCCCGGGGTTAGCATGGATCGATGACATGAACAGTTCTTTCCCGGGGTTATGGCCGGGATGAATAGTCTTTTCCCGGCGTTAGGCCGGGATGAATAGTGTTTTCCCGAATTTGGGCCGGGATTGGTGATTTAGGGTTAGGGTTTGGTCCTATGATTTCATGTGATTTAAGTGTTTTTCACGTTTTTGTTCCTGATTCCTTCTACTGTTTTTTTTCACTTTGTCATAAATAATTGTACTTGTCATTGAATTGTATTTGTCATTGAATTCATCTTTGGCTATAAATTTTGCCTATAAAGATCACTATAATGCAAGGCATTCATCACATCCATTGCATTTTTCTTTCTTGCTCTCACTTTCATTGTTTGAACTGCTTTATTTTTCATACTATTAAAAAAATAAGTTCACCTGTTGTAAAAGCTAAGCTCTATTTATGTTTCGATGGTCAGTGGGTTCAAAACAACAATGAGTGGGATTATATTGGGTACACAAAGCGTGGTGTATAGATTCCAGTAATCTATACATATAAGAGGTTTCTTCATTACGCCATGGGAAAAAGTGGAATCGAAGATTCTGCTACTTGCAAGTTGGTGTTCAAACGTGAAGATCGCTCACTAGTGGATCTAAACAACGATGAAATAATCCTTGGTTTTATGCAAATTGCAGTCGATTCAGAAAGACCTCCAAAAGTCTTTGTGTATGACGCAACATTGATGTGCGACGAAGGTGATGACGAAGATGATGTCGGAGGTGATGACGAAACCCATGTCGGTGGTAGTCAACAGGAGCCTGATTCTCAATTTCAGGCATCATACGACACCACACTTTATTCTGATCATTCATATCGTCCTTACGACTCTTATCCCGATGTTGTTCCGGAGACACAACTAGAAAAAGAAGAACAAGCAGAAGATCTGGACAGATCAAATACCGATACTGATAAGGACAAAGAAGAAGAAACATATACCCCTAGCAATAAATCACTTGGTGAGTTAAACGATTATTTTGATATGCCTCTTTCCCTTCCAAACCCGAAGACCAATATACCACCCTACCAACATGTACCTTACAATCGCGGTACAAGCATACATGAAGGACAACTATTTGATACGAAGGAGGAAATGGCCATACAGCTCGGAATTAAGTTCATGGAAGAGGGTTTTGTGTTAGAATAGAGAAATCCGACAAAAGCAGATACGTGACTGTCTGTGAGCAAAAACATTGTAAGTGGCGTATGTCGGCGAAGTCTGTGGGCCCAAAAGGAGGGATGTTTGCCGTTAGGAAGCTGAACGACGTGCACACTTGTTCCAGGACGCAACTTAATTCCAGACACCGACAGGCCAACAAAAGGACTTTGGGCCACATATTGAAAGGGAAGTTTATTGACGCTAGCAGGTCATTTCTGCCGAATGACATCGTCGATGATATCAACCAACACGGGCTCAATATTGGTTACCACCAAGGATGGCGTGCGCGATGTAAGGCCCTGCTAATGGTGAGAGGCACTCCCGAGGAGTCGTACGAATGACTCCCTATGTACTTATATAATTTGGAGTTGAAGAATCCGGGTCCACACACCAGAATAAAGACCGATTCGCACGGACGTTTTGAGTTTTGTTTCGCTGCTCTTGGATGTGCGGTACGTATATCAACACGACATATCTTTACATATTATAAATTATAACATTTACAAAGTTGCTCCACCTACGTTATTTGCAGATCCGCACGTTTTTGTCAAACCTGCGTCCTGTCCTCATAATAGACGTTGCCCATTTAAAGGGACCTTACCTAGGTATGATGTTCTTGGCGGTTGCCATGGATGGAAATAACAACATCGTGTCTTTGGCTTTCGGAGTAGGCAAGTCCGAGATGGGGGAGGAGTGGGGTTGGTTTTTGTCCAGGTTTAGAGAATGTATCGGAGTCCCATAAGGGTTGGTGTTTATGTTGGACAGGTCTCCTTCAATAAGTGCCGCAATTTCTGCCGTGTACCCATCGACCCCTCATGACCTATGTTGTCGACATTTGGAGATGAACTTGAAAAGCGCGGACAGACGTATTACTACAAACCGCCCGACCTACTGGAAGGCATGCAAAGCATATACGATTACGGAGTTTAACCGGTACATGGATGTACTATGATATGAAGTAGATCGTGGAGCACAAGTTATGGACGCTGCTGGGAAGGAGAGGTAGTCAAGGGCCCAATTTTCTGCACATCGGTATAACATAATGACCTCTAATAGTGCAGAGTCAATGAATGCATTGTCCCGTTTTGCTCGTAGGTTACCGATTGTCGGGCTTATGGAGTACTTCCGATCTTTTCAACAAGAGTGGTACCTACTTCGACGACAAAAGGGAGGTTGATAAACTTTGAAATCTTGAACTTATATGTTATTTGTTCTTCTTGTGTTATTTATAAATCGTAGCATAGTTAACACACACATGTTTGTAGGTGAAATGCATAATCATCTCACTCCAATGGCGGAGGTGAAGATTCTCAAAAGGGCGGGAAAGTCTACGCAATGGAGGGTAAGAGAGATTGGATATGATAAGTTCGATGTTCGGGATACCCGTGGACACGCGATTGTCAATATGCTCAACCGTGTTTGTGAATGTAAGCAATGGCAATATTCTGGGTTACCATGCGGTCATGCCATCGCAGCTGCAAGGTCTATGAATCGTAGAGATTGCAGCGATCTAGCTCTAGGTTACTTCACGTCCCATACTTACCGGTCAACATATCATGAAGTAATCAATCCAGTTGGACCCCCTCAATCATGGGTTTTGCCACACGTCCCCCTTCCACCATGCTATCCACCGTTAATAACTAAGAGACGTGCGGGGAGGCCAAGAAAGAACGATCGGCGTCCATCTCGTGGTGAGGATCCGATACAGAGAACGTGTACTAGGTTTGGAGCAGTAGGACATACTCATGGTGAATGTTCAACTCCCGCCCCTTCAACCGTTCCTAGGAGTAGAGCTTCAAGTAGCCAAAGATTTCGCTCTCAGGGGCCATCGAACCTAGAACCACATGGAACCCTAAGGCATGATAGCATTGACCTTAACATTGACTTCTCTTGATTGTAACGACCTCATCTTGTATGCGAAGTGATATTTTTTTTATGTTAATTGTTGATTTTATCTACCTTTTCGTGGTTGTGGAATTATATTGTGTAAAAACAAGTTAAACATTAAAGCATCCTTTTATTAAGCCATCAATAAAGTAAACATTAATAAAGAAAACATTAATAAAGAAAAGAAAACATTAAATCATCGTTACGGGTAGATTAACCACCCTTCGAGAAACCTACTACGGGTAGATTTCCCGGATCCTCTTGACCCAGCTAGCCTTTGCCTTCATCTTCTCCTCCATGCCGGTGTAGTTTTCTTTGATTTCTACCAATTCATTTTCTAATTTTTTAATCTCCTTTTGCTTCTTCCTAACGTCGCGCTTCATCATCTCCAAGAACTCCTTCTGCTCCGAAATAATTTCCTCCTTCTCTTTCTGCAATTCCATGTTGCGTAGCCAGTTCCTGCCGATATGTCATATCTTCGCATTTGCCTCATCACATGAGTCTTTCAACTTTGTAGTCAGTACTTGAGACATTGGTAGACTCAGTCCTTGGTTAGATTGATACCTAGGTCGGGATTGTCCACCATGAGCATTGTAGTATGCCTCTTGTGCAAAATCATAATGCTCCCACTCTTGAGGCGTAATTGGTTCGTCATAAGCAGTCATCCTAAACTGCGCCCATTCCTCCATTGTGTTTGGTACTCCCCAGTCAACCCTCGTAGCTCCCTCATTTAATTGTTCGATGTAGGCGGAGCATGAAGTGCCAGCCCCATTCGTTGACCTTCTCCCCCTTCCACGTGAACCTCCGGCCATTAAGTTATGAAAATGTAGAGAATGTTTGTAAATGACGAAGAGAGTAGAAATGATAGATAGCAAGTTGTGAATTACTACTTAACCGGAGCATCTACTTATAGTCCATGCGAAGATAGGTTTGTGCACATGGTCAAACGATTCCTCTGCAAAGCCTTACACGATTCCTCTGCAAAGCCTTACACGATTCCTCTACAAAGCCTGAAATGATACCTCTACAAAGCCTGAAATGATGCCTCTGTAAAGACTGAAATGATTCTTCTGAAAAGCCTGAAATGATGCCTCTGCAAAGACTTAAACGATTCCTCTGCAAAGCCTTACATAACCCTCTACAAAGCCTTACATGATTCCTCTGAAAAGCCTGAAATGATTATTCTGAAAAGCCTGAAATGATGCCTCTGCAAAGCCTGAAATGATGCCTCTGCAAAGACTGAAATGATTCTTCTGAAAAGCCTGAAATGATGCCTCTGCAAAGACTTAAACGATTCATTTTTTTTAACAATTGCTCCTTGTGGCTATAAATACCCGTGTTATAGCAACTGTGAAATTCACAACATCCACACACCATTTTCATATCATAAGTCTCCCCTTACACCAAACACATGGCTGAAAATGCATCATCTTCAAACCCACCATCTTCACAAATAATACCCTCGAGACTGAAAAAAGCGATAGAGAAAAGTGAAGCGGAGATTGAACAACTCACTCAAGAGTGGAGGGAAATGATGGTGAAGAAGGACGGACACTTGAGAAGGATCGATGCGGACAAGGAGGAGGTTAAAAGGTTGAAGAGGGAGATCAAGGAGAAAGAAGACCGTATTCGCTATGACAATGCACAAGTCAACAAGATTATGCAAGACTTCGCAACACTCAAAGCGCAGGTAACAGAGAAACAAACTTGGATTGATAAATGTAAAGCACTATATCCTTAGATAGTGTTTGTGTTTTTGGTTTCGTGTTTTTTGGTTTCGTGTTTAGATAGCGTAATCTCTAAAATATTTTAAAAAAACGTAACACTCTAAAATTAACGCAATCTCTAAAATATTTAAAAAAACGCAACACTCTAAAATTAACGCAACACTAAAAAATTAACGCAATCTCTATTTAAAAAAAACGCAACACTCTAAAAAATGTAATACTCTAACATATTATCAACACAATCTCTAAAATTAATGCAACTTAACGCAATCGCTAAAATTAACGCAACACTCTAAAATTAGTGCAATCTCTAAAATATTTAAAAAAAACGCAAAACTCTAAAATTAACGCAACACTATAAAATTAGCGTAATCTCTAAAATATTTAAAAAAAACACAACACTCTAAAATTAACGCAACACTCTAAAATTAACGCAATCTCTAAAATTAACGCAACACTCTAAAATTAGCGCAATCTCTAAAATATTTAAAAAAACGCAAAATTCTAAAATTAACGCAACACTATAAAATTAACGTAATCTCTAAAATATTTAAAAAAAACACAACACTCTAAAATTAACGCAATCTCTAGAATATTAAAATAAAACGCAATACTCTAAAAAACGTAATACTCTAACATATTATCAACGCAACACTTTAAAATTAACGCAACACCAACACTCTAAAATTAACGCAATCTCTAAAATATTTAAAAAAACGCAACACTCTAAAATTAACGCAAAACTCTAAAATTAACACAACACTCTAAAATATTATCAACGTAAACATAACACATAATCTCTAAAATAAACGCATAATCAAACATATAGTCTAAAAAACATACAACAAATATTTTATAAAACATAAAACTACAATGGGTTAAGAGAAAACTTACCGAAGTAAGTAGACGAGACATATCTGACTTTGCTAAAACACCAACGAATCGAGTCGAAATCCGAGCGTGATATACACGTGATATTAGAGAGAGTTAGAAAGAAGTGAGGATGTGGTTGTGTAGGGTTTGAATTGTGTAGACCATTGCATTTTATAATGGAGGGCACAACTTCTAACCTAATTTAAAGTAAATCCCCACCGTTGATCAATATTTTATACCTTCATCGCTTCCATCCCGGCCCCCAACCCCGGGATGCACAGTAAAATCCCAGACACTGTACGGAATGGCTTCTAACTCCGGCAAATCACTGTTCATCCCGACCATAACCCTGGGAAAGAACTGTTCATGTCGTCGATCCATGCTAACCCCGGGATGGGTGTCATCCCGGACAAAATGGGTATTTAGGCAAAATCAAAGAGATTTAGGGCATTTCGGTAATACGGGATTGAAATACAATCATTTTAATTAATTTCCCTTAAAAAATTGTTACTAAAATTAAAATACCTTTTCAAATTAAATCAAACAAGCAATTATCAAAAATTTAGAACAAGCATAGCCACATCAAAGGATGAAAGACATTTGACTTTTCGTTGAACAAAAGTTTGATACATCACATTTTAAGTGATTAAGGTTATCTTTGAAAGTCCTATATAGATGAATAAAAATTAGTTTATAAGCTAACTTATTGAAGTATTATTTGAAATAAAGTTTTTGGTAGGAGTGTTTGCGGTCCGGTTTGGACGGTTTAACCCTCAAACCACAAACCAGACCGCTATGGCGGTTTAGAAAATCTTTAAACCGAACGGTTTGGCAACAAGTGATCAAACCGGTCAAATCGGACCATAAAAAGACGGTATAGTCTGACCAGTTTAGGCGGTTTGTGCCTATTATTGACTTTAAACTAAAAGACAGGATGTCTATATCTAAAAAAAAATTCTATCAGTATAGCACTATTAAAAAAACTGTATACCAAATTATAAAAAAATGTCTATCTCTTAAATTAAAAAAGACATTGAGCAAATGAAAAAAGTTAAACAAATTCACCAACAATAGTTGGAATTTTGGACAAACATTGAGCATGGGGAATGACTATTTAGAATTTTGAATTTGATGTTTGACGGATTTCGGCATTTTGTCAATTTATAATTGAAAACTAAAAAACATAACGTCTTTGACGAATTTTTTTTATTGGGCCATAAAAGTAAAACCTACAACATGAAAAATAAATACAATTCATACATGTGTATTTTTGGTGGTCGGCCCGGTCCAGAACGCTCAAAGAAATGTTCAAACCACGGACCAGACCGGATCGAGCGGTTTAACTATTTTTCATATCAGACCGGACCGCCAGATCGGTCAAACCGCCAAAAACGGTCGGGTTTGACTTGGTTCTGTTTTTTTGAACACCTCTAGTTTTAGGCAATTTTTGACACTTTTACTAATTATAACTCTGATTAGTATTAATTCTTATTTATTATTATTATTATTAATAAAAAATTATTATTATTATTATTAACAGTAATAAATATTAATTAAAAATTATTAAATTAATTCTAACTATATATTATATATTACTTATTTAAATTTATTATTAATCATATAAAAGGATTGAAACAAAAAGAAACGAAATTTAATTATTATTTTTTAATTATAATTTAATATATTTAGTTATCAAAAAATAAATATAACAATTTCAAAAATGTTTATATAGGTTACATAAAAATTAAAGTTATATTTATTTTGTTTTAAAGATAATAAAACTATAATATATGCTAATTAAAGTTATAAAATCCTGCATCTTTGCTCTTGTGAGAGCAACCATACTGTCATAGTATATACAAATGACAGTCATTGGTTTTGGCCAACAAGGAATACCTTCTAGGAAGCTCTTTAGCTATTTGGTTTCTTCAATGACTTTACAAAGTACATTTGTTGTACCAAGTGGTTACATACCACTTAAATGCCAATCATTCCTAGAGGGATTGTTAATTGGATCACTAGTTGATATTGGGTTACCATCTACCTATGTGTCTAAACCTTCTGAATTTGAAAAGATTCAGAAGCAACTCAACGAATTGATGGATGGATCTTAGATCAAAGGTTTGGAGAATAAGTGGAGTCCCTTTAAGGGAAAATGGAGGATAGGGTGGATAAATTGATGGTTCAATCATCTTGTTGCAGGAGGATGTTTCAAAAGCCAACAAATTTGTTTTTGATTCTATTTCCACAAACCTTGTTTCTAAGACAGGTTTTACTTCATTCTAATCTTGCATCCTACAAAACTTTGACATCTTGTCAAAGAAGATCCTTGAAGCCACAACCAAAGTCACTTCTCAAGCTCAACCACAACCTCAAAAACAATCTGCATCTATTCATGTTGATCCCACAACTACAACCATCCTTGTTGTACCTAAAACTCAGTCTTACCTGTTTATGATAGATATGTCTATAAGGAAGAGTTTGACACTCTGAATGATAAGCTTAACAATGTTGGGGAAGATATTTCAGAGTTGAAAACTGCTCTCAAAGCACTATCAGACAGTTGCAAGGTTATGGTTGATCAGAGAAAGAGGAAATTTGATGATTGTCATCACCAAAAGGGGGAGAAAAAGCAAAGAACTTATCAGAGGGTAATTGCTTTGGATGGCAGTGCAAATGTTCAAGTTAGTGAAGGTTAGGGTGTAAAGAAAAAGAATGGGTGTGATATTGAATATGGTTGGGGATGATGTTGTAACACCCTCAATTCTGGAAATAGCAACTAATTTAAAATTTTGTAAATACATCAATAAATTATTCATCTACAAACACAATTTAAGATTTAACCTCCATACACACATTCATTCTATACATACAGTCTATAATAAGGACAAGTGTTACTAAAACCCAATAAATGTCGCTATCTCCAAACTGCGGAAGAATTCACCAAGCATTTACACTTGTGGACACTAAGGCACATCTCTTCAATACTTCTAGAACCATACCCCCAACTGGAACCTGATGCACATGCCGACAAATAAAAAGGTTAGGCTAACGCCTAGTGAGTTCAAGAGTTTTCAACAAGAACAATTATATCGTTGAAAAGAATATATGGGATTTAAATCATAAACGTTTAAACTGATATGCTTCAAATATGAAAGCAATTCGTTTTCCAATAATATGCATTTTAGGCGAAGAAACTCCAGTATCAACGTTTTCCAATCCAACTATTTTAAGGACTAAAATCCCGATTTAAACCGTTCTTTCGTAACTTGAATTTAACCCAATACTCACTCTAGTGAGAATAGAAACGGACTTCCAATTCATGAAACGCGGATAAAAACTTTATAGCTCGAAATACCCAAAACGCGTGTGGGGCATAATACTCCACCCTAAAACACGGATAAAAGTCCATATAAACAAAACGTCACCGAACCTATGGATAGTATAACTCAATACCCAAATCAACACCTTTAGGTGACGGGGAAGGCCCGTTTCCATTGAACGTGGCGGGAACACAATAGTATGCCACGTGTCCATGTTATACGCGGGTATTCAAGGTGGACAACCAATGACATCAATTCTATTCAAGTCTTTAGTCACGGTAGACATCCACCCTATCCTGGTCTTTAGTCATTCGAACATCAACTTTATCCAAGTCTTTAGTTCGGCATAACTGTGGGTTCAACTCTATCCAAGTCTTTAGCCCCAAAGAATCACCAAGTTCAACCCTATCCAGATCTTTACCTTGGGATCGTCCTGAAGGTGGACAACCAATGACATCAACCCTATCCAGGTCTTTAGTCACGGTAGACATCAACCCTATCCAGGTCTTTAGTCATTTGAACATCAACTCTATCCAAGTATTTAGTTCGGCATAACTGTGAGTTCAACTCTATCCAAGTCTTTAGCCCCAAAGGATCACCAAGTTCAACCCTACCCAGATCTTTACCTTGGGATCTCACCATCCTTGACACGATAAGGCCGACCTATATGCCTATGGATCCACAGTCTAAAACGTTACACGACTCCAACGAATGAACTACGCATTCAACACATGTAACTCACAAATAAGATGCAACTAAGTACACCGTACGTCACAGGCTCCTTATCGAGCTACCAAAACTGGACAATTACTCCAAAGACTCAACCGAGTACAAATCAAGCCCCCAAAAGGCTAAATAGACGTTTGGCTAAAACACGAGAGCCAATATGGTTACATAAGCCAAATTAAAACTTTTCCCAAAACTTTGTTTCTCAAATCACAATTGGCCTTCGGCCTAAACCAAAGGGGTTTTTACCATTTCTAAAATGTTCCCAAAGTCGGGAATGATCAACATCAACATAAAACCCGACAAACACTTAAAAGTGAACTTTTGACCAAATACTTATTTATGCAATAAATCATCAAAACCCAATCATTTGTGGCACATTTATCGAAATGCCCAAAAATCCCAAATGTGGTGTTTTACAGAGTTTCATAAGCTAACTCAGAGTTGATAATTTCATGTAAAACACATAAATTCTTTAAAATAAACATTTTGGCATGTACAACATTTTCATAAATCAACTTGAACTCACCTTGCTAGGTTAAGTTAAACCTAGGTTTCAATCCCCAACCGTTGGCCTCCAAAAGCATAGATCTACGCCCAAAGCTTTCCGAAGACATCCATTCCAACTCTTCACTCAAGCTTCCAAAACCTAGATCCATACATTTCCAACCATAAATAACCCTATCCCACCATATAGGAACATGCCCCAAACATTTTACATAAAGATCTCAACTTAGGTCAAAACCCTAATTTCCATAAATGAAGAAGAAGATGATTACCTCAACCAATATGGAAATTACACTTGTAGATCACCCAAACGAACCATAAGCTTCTAAATCTTCAAATGGTGGAAAGGTTAGATGAAATCCCCAAGAACTTGGTGAGGAAGATGAAGATGGAGGTTTTGTGGTTCAAGATCCCAACTAGCTAGATGATGAAGAATCATGTGGTTTAAGGAGGGAAAACCCTCAAAATGGGTTAGGGTTCGGCATTTGGGGTTTGGGAGAGAAAAGGGAAGAAGATTTAGGGTTTGGGTTGAGAGGAATGAGGCTTGATGGCTGAAAATCGGGTTATTAGCTCAACAGTGCGACTCGCGGGTTATACTGCGACGTTAAGTCGCGGCATAAGTCGTCCGTTTCTCCCAAAACTCACTTCCAGTGAGTTACGTGACTTGGGCTACGACCCAAAGTCACGTGCCAACTCGCAGCACCCAGAAACCCCGTTTTCTCGCGTCTTCGCGCCTGATTCGATCCTCGATGATTCCATAGTAAAACTCGCCTGATTTCTCAACACCTTGCCGTTCTAGGAATCAAACGACTCCTGAATTATTACTAAGGGAAATCTACAAATTATGGGTGTTACAAATGTCGTAATAAATGTTGATGCAAATAGGTGTACATATATTTCAGTGTGCTCAGAGTTTTCTTGTCTTAGAACCAAGATTAGGTGACTTGACAATTTTTCATAAGTTTCAGAGAAATGTTGTACATGGAATGAGATCCAAGTGGTTAAGAGTTGATGTTATAGAACAATTTGATCATATGAATAATTCTAAGGAGATAAAGGTTGCTTTGTTACCTGATTATGATTTTAGACTGCCTATAGTGATTTTTGGATTGAGGAACAGAATGTTAGAAGAGCCTATAGTGGACAAGGTAATCAAAGACAAAGAGATACTGTTTGGAGAAGACCTTCTCGCTGCGTTTGGTACATGGGACACGATAGGACAGGATGAGACAAAACTTACTGTCCCACATTTGGCATGACATGGGACAGGACACAATGTCAATGTCCCACGTTTGGCGCGACATGGGACATGGACAAGGATTGGATAGGGTGGGACAAGATGGGACAAAAATGGTGTTTTCTTGTTCCACCAAAATAGGTGGAACAACATGGGACAAAAGTAAGACATAAACTAAAAATTACCGATCTACTGTCATTTGATATATAATCCTAATATGGTATTTGTAACACCCGGAAATTTTGGTAGTAAAAGTCACCACATGTTCGGTTGTGGTTTCTAGATCATAGATCTTTGTGATAAAGAATTATTTATTTTTAGTCCCTAGGCAAATCGAGATGGTTATGTGCGAGAAAATTCGGATTTCAGGGCTCGGTACGGGTCCGGCTATAATGCCAAGCAACTATGACATATGTTATTATAGCCTGACATTGTAGCAGAAGAGGGGGCACTCTCTGGGGCTTGGGAGCGACTATGACAGGCGACATTGTCATGTCATAGTCGCATGGCAATGTAGCACGATGTACCAGAGTGTTAAATTCGGGATTTTCAGTCATTTCTCATTTTCTCACTTCTTAACTATCTCCTTTATCTCCCAAAATGAATTCCAATCACCCAATATAAACCCTAAATAATTTTGGACCTCTTTCATGAATATCAAAGTGTTCCTCATTCACCTTAAACTAGTGATTTCATCTTGAGTTGCAAGGTCAAGTTTTCATCATCAACTTTAGAGATTTTGGGAGTTTTCTAGGTTTTGCTCAAAATCTAAGTGGTGAGCTCATCATCCTCCTTTCTAAACTTTTGCATGAGTTAATAATGCTCCATTTGTGAACATGCATAAAATTGTTTTATTGCACATGGTTGCGAACTTTGTTGAGATTTTTTTCCCTGTTTTTGTCGAACACTATATTAAGATATTGTAGTATTTACGTTTTACCTTGTTTAGGTTCTCGGGCAAGTAACTACGATTTATGACCTTGACATTGGATCTTCTCCACATATGTTAAGGTTTTAAAGGAAAAAGTTAGTTCCATGTTTTGGTGTTTGAGTTTTATTGGAAGTTTTGAGTTTTGTTGAGTTTTATGGAGTATTATTTTACGATGTCTTACAATGTAAGAACGAACGTTGAAATGCATAGGCTAGATTCATTGTGTGTGTTGGTTTATGGGTTATTGGGAAACTTATTTCATGGGAGTTTTATTGGTGGATGTTATCCCATATGTTATTTTTGGAAGTTTCAATATCGTGTGATTTCTCTTTTGAGTTTTATACAAGTACATTTCATTGCACACTACTTAGTATTTGAATTGATTTATACTTTTGGTGTGAGTAAGCATATGAAGGATTTATTATGGTTCGTGTTGAACTTTTGTTATGAACATCCTTTGGTTGTTGATTTTACTGTTATTGTCTCACGCAATGCATTATATCGATTTACTGGTATGCATGACATTATAGCCACCCTGGGATAAAGAGCATTTTATCTGTGCGGGTTAAAGTTTGAATTCGATCTAAATTATTTTATGTTTGACCAAATAGCAAGCACTTATCGTTTTACTAAGTTTGGGAAATAAACTGATGTACGTGGGTCTTGTTGGAACTTTTATTCGATGTAATTTTATGGTTAAAAGAGAGAATTTGGAGCTTGAAATTGTGAAGTTCCTCTTTTGGAGTTTGTACAAACATTTGTTGCATATTGTTTTAGTGCAAAAAATTATTTTACGTACACGACATAGATTGATGCATGTTAGGACCATAGTGGTCCAGTTGAAAAGTTATTGCGCCTCTTTTGTTATTGTCATTATTAGCGTGAGTAACGATCAAATGCTTTTTGAAATGGTTTTATGTGTGTGGCATTTGTGACCACTTTGACAACTACCGAGTAAACGGTAGTAGGTTTTTACACATACGACTAGTTGTTATAAAGATTTTTGTGTTTGAAAAGTCTTATAAAATTTCAGATTGGCATATCTGTTGAGTCTTACGCTTGAAACCTTGAACTCGTTAGGACCTTAAATGTTAAGAAGCCATTGTGAAGGGTGAGGACTTAGAGATCCTCGAGGGTGGAAGTGTCGGATAGTCCGACTTGTGGTAGTATTGTAATTCGAGTGGTTCTTTTTAAAAAGTCAAGCAATTTTAGGTAACCGAAGTAGTAGACTTGTTGAATTTTTCGACAACTTTGGTAGTGAGCTGCCCGTGTGGAAAACCTTGAATTGTAAGTTGGACAATTATTTGCAAAGGAGTCGTATGGAACTCTTGGGATACCGTGTTAATACCATGATCTATGGTTGGTAGGCTCGATGAGCAAGTTTCACAAGTAAAACTTTGTTGTGGTTTGGGGTCATTGTGTGAATGTTAAGTACCAACTTTTAGATTTTAGAACCGTTGGAGTACCTAGAGTACTATAGTTGAATCCTAAAAGGCATTCGCAAAATAAAGTAATGACTTTAAGGAGCTTAGGTTGGGCCTAGTTGAATGAAATTTTCTTGTCTGGTAAGGAACTGTCGACCAGATGATTGGTACATGGGCATATTATGGGAGTTGTGAAATTGATGGGTTTGAGAATAACCAACTCCTTATAGATTCTATTTGTATGTTCTGGTGCTTAACAATAGTCCAATAGCAGGGAATGGTTGAATTAAGAATTTTGTAGATTTCAGTGGTGATCGTATCTTGGGATAGTTGGAGTATGAATTCAGAGCGTATAGATTTGGAATGAGCTAATTATGAGGAAGTTTCGGCAAGAAAAGGACGATGAATCCTTATGGTAGTGAATAATTGGAGAACTTGGTGAGAGTGTCGAGGTAGGTTTCAAGTGGAAACCCAATATTGAGGGGATTTTGATTTATAAAGGTTGGGTGATCGACGTGTTAGTAGGTACTTTCTTATAAGAGAATAAATCTGGTTGTAGCCGAATAAGCGTTTGCGAGGAAGCATCAAAATGTTGGATGCAAAAGAGAAGAGTATTGGAATTGATAGAGGTTGTTAAGGATATTTAAGAGTGAATTTATTTGAGCAATGGTTATGGAATGGAGTAGTTGAGGTCATAAGCTTTCATTGAGGTAGTATGGGTCATATGAGGTTGGGAGGCACCAAAATAATGCGGTTAGAAATTACTCTACAAGTTAGATGTTCACTTTGATATAAGTGTAACGAATCAAAGTGAATATGGAATGTGAGACTCGGCATGAAAATCGACCTGCAATTTGTTAAGTAGTCATCAAATATCAATTAAGGTTGAATCGGGTTAGAGACACATCCTTGGAAAGGGAATTGGTCGTTTTGTGAAAAGACGTCATTCGAGGCTTATATCACTAGAATGTTACCCTTTGGGATGAGTACATGACAAGTCAATTAAAAGACTCGTGCTACGTGTGGTGTGGTATGTCAGTATAGACTTATGTTCCTCACACAGTTGAGTGTTGTGTGAGAAATAGTATTAAACATCGTCGAGGTTCGAGATATTTCTTTTATCAAGGTTTAATTATTGCAAGAAATTACTGAACTACTTTTGGGGACCAAGAGAACCCAATAAGTGTAGGGTGTAGTGTTTAAATGCTTGGTGTAAGAAGTAGATTTCGAGGACGAAATCATTCTAAGGGTGGAAGGATTGTAACACTCGAAAATTTCGGTAGTAAAAGTCACCGCGTGTTTGGTTGTGGTCTCTAGATCATAGATCTTTGTGATAAAGAATCATTATTTTTAGTCCCTAGGCAAATCGACAGTGTTCTGTGCGAGAAAATTCGGATTTCGGGGCTCGGTACGGGTCCGGCTACAATGCCAATCGACTATGACAGATGTCTGATAGCAAAAATGCACCCGTGTAAAATGTGGCACAATAGCGATGCAAGTATACACCAACTACTGAGTCCACGTAACAAGTAATATAATGGTAAGGACCAAATATCGTATCCACAGGGATTGGACTTAACTAAGAATCAAAGATTTCTATAAACTTCCGGTGCAAAGTTTAGAGTTTTATAAAATTGGTTAGTTTTGAGCGAAATATTAAATATTAAATTTTACAAATGATAAAAAGCGGGTACGGGTGTCAGTTTCCCCCGAGAGTATTTTTATAACTTAAATGGTTAACAAGACCGGTCACAATGAAGTCCTACACGATTTCCTCCTCTCGAAGCTATATCGTATAGGTTGTGATAACGGTATTATTATAAAATTACCACACTAGCTAACTTTCGGTTTACCAATCTCACTAAGTAGATCTCAAAGATCTCATCCCCGTTAGTATGGAGGGATGCATATATCTCTATGACACACCAACTCGACCAACATTTCGGACCTTAGTTCGATTATGCAAAAATCCATATCTCTATGTGATTATTAAAGATTTTATCAAACCTTCTTGCATCACCCAAGCCATATTCGGGTTCGCCCCTCTCAGGGTCTAAGACCTAATATTAACACACACAAGTGATCGGCTTGTCCGCGTTGAGATGAAGATTCAACTTGGATGACCAAACCGAGAAGCTAGCCAAATGCGGTAACACCCAAGTGTTACATTTTAACCTCTCGGGTTTGGCTCACACCCGCACCCAGAGGGGGGTTTAGCTACTAAACATAATTAAAGACATAGAAGAGGATAATGAATACTCAAAAGTAAAGTGCATATAAATTAAAAACGTTTCTGTGGTGGCAGGCGTCACCATAGTGGTACAGAATTGGAAAGACGGGAATTAAAGTTACAACTAAATTACTAAACTAAATTCTGCTGAAACAAAAACACAATGAGATGAATCAAAGGATTATGGGATGGATGTATGGATGTCTTCCAAATGGCCCTCCAAGCTCCAATTTATAGTGGGAGAGAAGAGAAGTGTTAGAGAAGAGAAGTGTTAGGACTGAAAGTCCTATGTGTTGAAAGTGGAATAAAGTATTTATAAGGGTTCGAAATGTAATTCTTTAATAGTTAATTAGTTAGATGGGCCTAAGCCCATAAGCCCATTAGGCCTGCGCGCCTAAGTATTTAAAGTTATTATTTAGTTCATTTGTTGGGTTAGAAAGTTAGTCTCATAAGTTACAAACAACTAGTCTATAGGTTTACTCTCTCTGATCAGAAATCTTTTCTGTAACCCTGTAACCCTTTGATTTCATATTAATCATATGACTAGTTGTTGTGATTCATATTCTGTTTATCTTTGATATTAACTTGTTGCTGATTGCACTGTACTGGGATCTACAATTGGTATCAGAGCCAAGAGACGAAAGGTTTGATCCAGAAAAAAAGGTTTTTCTAAAACCCTATAATCAATTTTGTGTTAATCGTTTTTTATCTGCTTTAATCGATTTCTGTTCATGTGGTTTATCGATCTATTTGATTTCTGACAATCTGGGTTGATTTGTTTTATCGGTCGATTGATTTCTGAAAAGGTTATTATCGGTCTAATATCTTGTTTAAATTGAGTTTATCGGTTCTTCTGGGTTTAATTTTTTATCGATCGAAGTTGTTCTGGGAAAGTAATTAAGTTTTTATCGATCGAAGGTTACTGTTGATTTTGTGGTTTATCGGTCTGTTCGATTTCAATTTTTTGGGTTTTGATTTCGGTCGAATTCCAGAAAATTCTTCGTGTTCTTCGGTGGTATTCTTCGAGTTTATCGGGTTTGTTTATCGGTGCTTGTATTTATCGGTCATTGTGTTTGACCGATACATTGTGTTTTTCGGTCTTTGCTTCGACCGAAACTTAGCCACTATCGGTCATTTATTCGACCGATACACTGATTCGATCGGTACCCTGATTACCGGTCCTTGTCCTTTGACCGATATATTGTCTCTTCCGGTCCTTTGGTTCGACCGGATTTGTTAGACCAGTACGTTGTTATTACCGGTCCTTTTGGTTCGACCGATACATTGTATTTACCGGTCATTGCGTTTGACCGGGACTTTGTTTTACCGGTCCTTTTGTTCGACCGATATATTTCTTATACCGGTCCTTTGCTTTGACCGATACCCTTGCTCGACCGGGTTTATAGTTAAAAAAAAAAAGAGTACAAAAGGGTCAAATTTTTTGTCTCACGATCATTTTGCAGTGCAGTTCTCTTAGCCCCCGTATTTCAAGGTTTCAGTAGTTTGTCATTAGTGACCCTAAACTTTCAAGTTTCACACTCTGTCACTTTTGGTCCCTGCACTTTCAAATTCCATCTCTTGTCAAGTTCAATCCCTGTATATCAAAAGGAATGCCTTCAAGCGAAGCTCTTTCAATCAGTACGAATGAGAATCCACCAGTACTTTTCAGAGGAGAGTACGAGCAATGGAAGGACAGATTCTTGGACTTCATTGACAGAAATGACTTGGCTGATTATATCAGATTATCTCTGAGGGAAGGAAGAATGAAAACTCCGACATATATTTGTTATTATATGGGAGAAAATGGAAGAACGGAACACGAAGTGTACACACTACCATTTAAGGATTACACAGATGAGCAAAGAAAGAGATTTGAAGCTGACAAATTATCTAAAGCTTTTATCGTGCAAGGAATTTCCGAGGAGATTTCAAAAGAGATTTCTGTAAGTTTAGACAGTAAAAAGGCTACAGGAAAACAACTGTGGGAACATCTTGAGAAGATAATGATAGGACCAAAGATGTCTTCAAGAGTAAAGTTTTTGGAAACTGAGAACTCTGAACTAAAAAGACGGATTTTTGATCTGGAAGTTCAAATTGTCCAAATCCAACAAGCAGCATCTGTTGAAATTTCTGAGGAGCAGATTGAGCATCTGAAAGATACAAATGCTGAGCTTCAAAAGCAAATATCTGATTTGGAGCAAAAGCATGCTCAAGATAAATCCGAGTTTGAGAAATCGTTTGCAAAGAAGTTCTCAGATTTTTCGAGAAAATGTGCTGATGAGAAGAAAGAAGTTGAGCTGAAATGCATAAAACTTTCTCAGCAAGTTTCTGATTTTCAGAAAGTAATCATTCTTGAAAGAGAGAAGTTTGCCAAAGAGAAGAAGGCCATTGAACAAAATAATGTGGGATTCTTCAAAGAAATATCTGGCCAAAGATACAATACTGAGAAGGGATTTGAAGAAGAAAGAAGCTTGTTTGAGACTGAGATCAAAAAGCTTACTGCCAAGTTATCTGAACTATCTGAGAAAGCACTAGAATAGCAGAAAACGAAGTCTGAGTTCACGAAGAAGATTGACCTGCTTGTTCAAGAAAGTGACAACTTCGCTTCAACGATTAAAGTGCTTGAAAAGTCTGTATCAAGTTCAAATCAGAAACCTGTCTCGTCACAAAGGTCAGCTAAATCTTTTGATCAGATTCGTAAGACTAACCTTTTCTATGATAGAAATATAGATGGTTCAGGTACACGTCCTAGAAGAAGGAGATACAAAGATGAGGAACTGGTCTGGAAGAAGAAACCAGTTGAAGATGAGCTGAAAGAAAGAGAATCATGTGTACATGCGTCTAATGCCAAGAAGAACAAAGCGAGTAAAGGTAAACCTGATCATATCTACTCGAGAGATCAATTACTTAGGTTGTCAGGTAAGAAATACCATTGTTCTTATTGTCGTACACATGATCATATTCAAAAAACCAGTGATCATTTCTGGTATGGTTCTTATTTTATATCCCCCACAAGAACTGCAACTAACATTCGAGGACCCAAATACCAGTGGGTACCAAAGCCGAAAACTGATTCTTTGTTGCAGGCACCTACTGTCAAGGGGGAGTAGAAGAACTGTGGCTTCTAAGTAAATCAGCTTAGAACCCGGACTTCAACGAAGTTTGGCTTCTGATCACATGACAGATCAGGACCCGTTCTTCAACGTTTAGACCTGAATATTTTGCAAATATCCAGGGGAGCTTAAAATAAATAAATCATTCTATCATGATTTGAGGGGGAGCTTAAAAGGTAAATATCTTCTAACTCTAGCTCTCTGATTGTTTGAAAGAAGAACAACTTTCAAGTATGAAAAACAGTTTCTGAAATGTTCAAACCACTTCTGATTATCAAAAGATTTCATGAATATAGAAGTGTGATTTTAAATGTTTTTCAGTTTTGAGCTTTAATGTTTAACTGATTGTGTGTTTCTAAAGATCAATACTTGCGTATTATCTTGTCTTTATACTGTAACGTATTCACACCCACAGGTTCAGTACTTTATTTGAATTTGTTATTACCATGTCTCATAACGAAACAATTTTTCGATGGTAATACCCCCGTTTGAAATTCAATGTTGTTGAGCATCAATCATAATTTCTAATGTTGTGCTTTCATTGCTAAATTGTTTATATTTGTTCATATAAACAAAATATCCAATTCTTTGATACCCTAACCAGTTTAGTTGATCTGATTGATACATTGTCAGTTTGTCAAAGATCAATTGCTCAAATCTACTGAGCATACTTTTTGACAGTGTTATCTTATTTGAGCTTAAATGTTCAAGTTAAACTGTTGAGCTACTATTCTTTTTAGGACTTACATGGGTTTTGTGTGAGAACTTAAACAGAACTTCCATGGATTCATGTTAACCAGTGTTTCCTACCCCGGAAGTTATCCTTAAGTGATTGAGGGGTGAGGGGTCTTAACTCAAAGAGTGGGGGAGATAACTCATCCGGTTGAGTTTTTCTCATTGTGTGGAGCGAAAAAAAAATGATGAAAAAGAGAGTTTGGTTAGAAGTGAGCTTTAATGTTAAAAAGAAAGAGGGTGTGAGAACAGAGTTAAAAGAATATCAGAACTCTGCACCAACCACTTTCTGAGCCGGGCAGCCACATATTCTGATTGGTTCACATTCCTTGGTGACCATCATTGAAACAGACAGTGAGCCCATGCCAACTCTTGCTATAACCCCACCAGCCACTCGTTTCTTTCTTAACAAAGAAATGTTTCATTTTCTTTGGGGATGCAGCATATCTGCTATCTAGTCTTCACTCGGAAGATTTAGATATTGAAAAAGAAGGAAAGTTGCCCCACCTTCGCACCTCTTTCATGCACATTGAGTCCGTGTAATATCTGTTGTTGTCTCAACAGTTTACACAATTTGAGCCTGATCAATCTAAGTAGCTTCAACCATTCATACACTTGCACGAGCACACAAGGAATGAGTTTTCTTGTCATAACATTCATAGAAAATTCCATTGTGGTTTTTCGATGATTGAATGGAAGCCCTGGGGGAGTGAACATCACAAAAGCTCCTTTCCAATGTACATCCGTTGTACAAAGTGGCTCTGTGCTACTTACAGGCATACTAACTGTTTCATCTGTTGAATCAGGGTTAAAATCAAAGAAAGATTCAGATATATACATTTCATGAATTGACGGATACTCAGATCACAAGTGGGAGAATGTCATATTATCATAAAGGGGAGATCAAAGAAAGTGCTGAAATTGAAGAAGTTTTGATGATAATGATGCTCACAATCATCAAAAAGGGGGAGAAAAAGTTCAATTTCAGAGTTTTAAAGAAACAAAGTTATTTCTGAAGACAGTCTAGAAATCAAAGAGATGAAGATGATGTTTCAAAGAGATGAAGATGATGTTTCATTTTTCAAAGTTGTATTATTTATTCTTTCCCGTATCATGTGGTGTCTGCTACAAGTTTGTTTATCATTCCTCCTACGAGCTGATTGAAACAAGTTCTTGAGATGAAAGCCTATTCAACTCGCGGTTCAAAGACAGATTCTTTGTTTTAAACTGAAGATGCATCGTGGAATGTCAAGTAACTCTCACATTATCTTTCTTGTGTGCTGATCCGATGTGATTGAGTTTTTACAGCTGAAAGCTGTTTGATAGTGCGTTCAGTCGAGGCTACTGTACATTGAATCTGGTTACAAAGTTGATACTATGAAGATCAAGAGCTTTATTCAAGGGGGAGCGTGGAAAGTCATGAAGACATGCAACACCAAAGTTCTTCAAAGATTCAAGAGGGAAAGAAGATCAAGGCCTGAAGTTTATCAAGTTGATAAATGCTTTATTCAACTTTAGGGGGAGATTGTTAGGACTGAAAGTCCTATGTGTTGAAAGTGGAATAAAGTATTTATAAGGGTTCGAAATGTAATTCTTTAATAGTTAATTAGTTAGATGGGCCTAAGCCCATAAGCCCATTAGGCCTGCGCGCCTAAGTATTTAAAGTTATTATTTAGTTCATTTGTTGGGTTAGAAAGTTAGTCTCATAAGTTACAAACAACTAGTCTATAGGTTTACTCTCTGTGATCAGAAATCTTTTTTGTAAACCTGTAACCCTTTGATTTCATATTAATCATATGACTAGTTGCTGTGATTCATATTCTGTTTATCTTTGATATTAACTTGCTGCTGATTGCACTGTACTGGGATCTACAAGAAGTGTGAAAGGGACATGAGAGTACAAACACCAAGGAAGAAAGGGACCTCTCAAGGTGCCTTCTTCCAACTTTTGTCGTCATTCTCCTTGTCCATATCTCCTCTATTTCAATGAAAGCTTCAGATTTTGACCAAGCTCTTACTTTTTCCCATTTCACCAATTCAGCAACAAAATCTCTGCAGTATCTTTAAGGGTGCTGCTTGCCACTGTGGTGAGTTTCATGGCCACATTGACGAACTTTCTTACCAAAACCAAACTTTCAGTTATTTCTCTTTTAAAGAACAATTTGGACCAAAGAAGTGGGAAAGGGCTCAAACGGGTATTAGATTGGTAAAAATGGGTTTAAAAAGAGGAACAAATAACTCTAAAATTTGAGACTTATCACACCCCCAAACTTGAGATATTACTTGTCCTCAAGTAAGAAAAGAAAGAAAAAAGATTAACACACATAAGCGAATGACCGAAATTTTGAACATCGATATTATTTTTTGGAATACGGCTCTTTTTATCGGGTGGAGGCAAATGATGAAATACCTTTGATGTCTCGTACCGTACATCTCTCTTATGTCGCCATGATATTTAGTTTGATCAGTAGGACTTGTTCGGGATTGCCCGCGGCTTGCTCACTTCAAGGGTGCTTTTCTTTTTCCCCAAAACTTATTCGTTTGGGAAAAATTTTTGGTTTTTCGGCTTTTTGGAAAAGAGTTTGGTTTTTCGTTCGATAAGTGCTTTGCGGGGTTTTTTTTTTTTTTTTAAATTTTGGTCGGATAATGGCAATTTTTGTGACCAATTTTGAGAAATAAAGGGAATTTTTTTTATAGGTTGGTAAACTCCACCCCAAAACTTTGAACGGTACAATGTCCTCAGTGCATGGGAACGGGAATGGGGAGGTTTGGTGGGAGGCAAGGGTGAGTGTATGGGCCGAAAGGAAAAATGGCCTATGTCGTTTCAAACTAAAAGGCATGGAAACCGAAGAAAAATGTACCTGCGAAGACGTGAGTACGACATGCACAACCGGATATCACAATAAAGCAAGAAAAATAAAAATATTGCAACCACAATATAACATCACAAAAGGATAACGATGCGAACAAAAGGTTCACGATAGTGTATCAAAAGGTTAGAGCAACATACCCAACAGAATAAAAAGAAACTAGAAAAGAAGCAAGTTAATTGTTCCAAAAGAGAGAGTTAACCGGTGGTTCAGTTTGAAGGTTGCTCACCACTGTGGTCAGCAGGTTTGTCCACAATAGTGCAAGGATCATGGGTCATCAGAGCTTCATCGGTACGGGAGCTTGGAACGGCACACAAATTAGCGGGGAACATCGGCATGGAGGCGGTAGAAGTGGCCTCGGGAGCAGCAAAGAAGCGGTCGGTGATATGGGCACGATCACGAGAGTAGGTCCAAAATGTTGCACACTAGCTCTCTAGGTGGCACAGGCGGTCATCCATAGTAGAAAACTTGCCATGTAGGCCGGTGAAACGTCCTATTAGGTCGCCTTGCATGGTAGTGAGAAGTCTCGTCAGTTCCTCAAGCTGGCCGGTGAGGATGGTCCACCACACTTCGGACCCATGGACAACATTGGGGTCTGTCGGTGGCGGAGTCGCGGAGGCGCTAGGTGGAGGTGGAACGGGCGGGAGACCAGCAGCGCCTTTGGAAAACCGACGAGAATGATTCATCCGGAAGATAGTGCCTTGGTTGATCTTCGATGAACTGACCTGTATGATATCATCATCACGCTCCCTAACCTTGCATTGCTTCATTAAATGGGTTAGTAACGCGGGGTAAATCAAATGTGAACTAGACCGAGTAGAGGCCTCACCAATCATGGTGCGAATAATCGATCCAATATTGACAGGCAGATCTTTCAAAATATAGTAAAGCAAAATACACTTATCTTTCGTAAGGGTGCTATCATGGGCGCCAGGCATGATGTTGTGGCTAACAAATTGAAACCACGGACTCGCGGTTAAGGTGAGATGATTCACGCGGATGATAACCCGCTGATTCTCACGGGTCCAACCACGCCCTGGGACAGTAAGGGTGGAGGCAATGTCGCGGTCCACCTCCTCCGTTGTGCCTTTGATAAATCGAGCAAAAGAACACTCCAAGGGTGGGTCCATGCCGAGTATAGAGTTAATAATGTCACTAGAACAGACCACTTTGCAGCCCCGGATAGTGAATGTATCACCCTTGGTACGACCAAGCACCACATAAAACTCCCGAACCCAAGCGAGGTTGACTTTGCAGGGTTGGGCCACCAAAGTGGTCTAATTGTGTGCGGTAAGGTGAGATTCCAAAAAAGAATATGACTTCACAAGTTTGGGATCAAAACCGCATTCGATTAGTACCTTCTTTTGCAGAACAATAGCGGACCCGTCAGGCATGGATGGCGACTGAATAGTGGAACGAGTGCGCTTTCTACCACTTTGGTGGGTCGAAGTTTATGGTGCGATCTTCGGTTCAAAGGAACTTTCATCGGAATCGTTGCTCGGAGCATTCCCAACAGCTTGCGTGGAGTCGATCGGTATGACGAAATCAGAGTCCGAGTCAGATGTGCCGCTTGGGGTCGGAGAAGGTCTTTTTCGGGAGGATGTGACCTTGCCACGATCGCTGCTCCTCATAGTGGTAAGATTAACCACTTTTCGTTTGGATTTGGCGGGACCCTTCCCCTTTGCTTTCTGAAGGGCATCCTCACAAGATGGGTCGACCAATGGCGGACCAAAGTCCGTTTCCCCGCCGTCAACATCAGTTTCCCCTAACTCATTGAGGTCAAACCCAAGAACCTCACCCCCAAACTTAGGGCTTTCGGACATGGAGGGGGGGAGCGAGGGTGTGGTGGTTAAAGGCGGTGGAATGGTGAAAATCGCCGAGGGGGGAACGGTGGAGACAGGCGGTGGTGGAGTGGGGATGCGAATGTGTAAGAAAGGGAGGGAACTTACGATGGTGGAGATATCGGCGGTGGTAGCAGCGACGACGTTGGTGGTTGTGGGTGGTGGAACGACCATTGAGGTGGCGGGGCTGGTGGTTCCAGGGGTGGTGACGGCGATGGTTGCAGTTTCGTCAACCGGAGGAGATGCAACGCTGAGGGCGACATTGAGGTGGCGAGTGAGGAGCGACGAGCGGCAACCTGTGGGTGGCGTCCGGCACGACGAGGTGGAAAGGGACCGGAGGTGAGTTGCTTCTGGCGGGCCATCTCCGGTAGAGAAATCAGATTTGTGATGGTGGGGAATATGGTAATCGATTCTAGAATGGGAGAAGGGTAAAGTCTTAGAGAATTTTGGGTTTTGAAAGGTTAGATTTTAGGAGGAGATGGAAAGGTGGGAAAAAAAGAGTGTATGGGGTAGTGTGAGGGGAAAGTAGAGATGATGGATGATGATTATGGAAAAAGTTGTTGGTGATGGGATAGGGGAAGGGTGGACGGCGTGTGGGAGGTGTAGGTTTCTAGGTAGTTTTTTTTTTCTTTTGAAAGATAAAAAAAAGAGAGTGTTGGGTTTTGGGTAAAAAAAGGAGGAGAGGGCTTTTCTAAAAAAAATTGAAAAAGTCAAAACTGACAAAAAAAATCTGCATGCTTAAAAACAAAAGGTACTTTGATGAAATTTTCATTTCTCACTCAAAAATTAGGATAAAAAGAATGATTAAAATGGAGGACACACACAAAAACAACTTTTGAACACTTCTTGAAAATTAAAATTAAATTACTGCAATAATAATAAAAAACTAGATCCTAATATTTACATGGGTTACAATTAACCTCACAATTCAAACAGAGTATTTGGTTTTGTTAGGCACTTCCTCGGGAAGGTAGTGCTTAACACGGTGGCCATTTACTCGAAAGGTGCTACCATCTTGAGGATTTACCAAATCCACCGTACCGAATGGGCTAACTTTAGCAATTTTGAACGGTCCGAACCAACGGGATTTGAGTTTACCCGGGAATAATTTTAAGCGTGAATTAAAAAGCAACACTTGTTGACCTTCCGAAAATTGTCTTTGATTAATGCGACGATCATGCCATATTTTTGTTTTTTCCTTGTAAATTTTGGCATTTTTGTATGCATTGTGTTGCAATTCTTCAAGTTCAACAAGTTGGAGCTTTCACTTATTTCCCGCAATGTCTTCGACCATGTTTAACTCTTTGGTGGCCCAAAACGCTTTATACTCCAATTCTAATGGAAGGTGACACGCTTTACCAAACACAAGACGATACGGTGACATGTCCAACAGGGTTTTGAAAGCAGTGCGATAAGCCCATAGTGCATCATCTAATTTTAGTGACCAATCTTTATGATGGGGCTTGACGACTTTTTCTAAAATTGTTTTTATTTCTCGATTTGAAAGCTCGACAAGCCCATTCGTTTGCGGATGATAAGCGGTGGCCACTCGATGTTGGATGTTGTACTTGCTAAGAACAACACTTAACATTTTATTGATGAAATGAGTTCCCTCGTCGCTAATTAACGCTCGAGGTGTTCCAAAATGTGCGAAAATGTTTTTGTGCAAAAAGTTAATCACCGTCTTAGCGTCATTGTGAGGACATGCAATAGCCTCTACCCATTTCGACACGTAGTCAACCACAACTAAAATATACTGATTGTTAAAGGACATCGAAAACGGTCCCATAAAATAAATACCCCAAACATCAAAAATTTCCACTTCAAAAATATTGTTAAGGGGCATTTCATTTCTTTGAGACACATTCCCGGTCCTTTGACAACGGTCACATCTCTTGACAAATTCAAATGAGTCTTTAAAGATCGTTGGCAAAAAAATCCACTTTGCAAAATTTTAGCGGCCGTTCGTTGGCCACCAAAATGACCACCGTACGGCGATGCATGACATTCTTGCAAAATGCTTTGCATTTCAGACTCGGGTACACAATGTCTTAACACTTAATCCGCTCCCATTTTAAAGAGTAGATGATCATCCCACAAATACTGCTTACAATCATGGAGAAACTTTTTAAATTGTTGTATGGTGAGGTTATACGATCGTAACCCACTAGCTAGATAGTTGGCTATGTCCGCATATCATGGATGTGTTTCTCAACGAAAGTGTTGAATGGACAAGATTTGTTCATCGGGAATATTTTCATTAATGTCATGGCTTCCTCCACTTGAAATTACACCCTCCAACCGAGAGAGGTGATCCGCCACCTGATTTTTGACCCCTTTTCGATCAACTATCTTGAGATCAAACTCTTGAAGGAGTAAGACCCAACGTATCATCGACTTTGTTGATGAGATATTTAATTGCAGAGTGGTCGGTATGCACAATGACCTTGACGCCAATTAAGTAAGACCAAAATCGATCAAAAGCGAAAACTACGACAAGCAATTCTTTTTCGGTAGTGGTATAATTAATTTGAGCATCAATCAAAGTTTTGCTTACGTAATAAATCGGGTGAAAAATTTTACCCCACTTTTGACCGAGGACGGCGCCAACGGCCCAGTCACTCGCATCACACATAACCTCAAAAGGTAATGTCCAATCTGGTGCTACAACAATAAGGGTCGATACAAGTGCGGTTTTGATTTTTGCAAAAGCCATTTTACATTCCGAATTAAAATAAAAAACTTGGTCATTATGAAGCAAGTTAGACAAAGGTTTTGCAATTTTCGAAAAATCTTTAATAAACCTTCGATAAAACCCGGCATGACCCAAGAAGCTTCTAATGCCTTTGACCGAGGAAGGCTCAGGCAATTGCATTATAACCTCTAGTTTTGCTTTGTCGACCTCCAAACCACATGGAGAAATCAAATGTCCCAAGACTATTCCTTCTTGGACCATAAAATGACATTTCTTCCAATTTAAAATCAAGTCATGTTCTTCGCATCTTTCCAAACTCTTTTTCAAATTATTAAGACAGTTATCAAACGAGGTTCCAATCACAGAAAAGTCATCCATAAATACTTCCATGGTGTCTTCAATCATATCCGAAAAGATAGACATCATACACCGTTGGAAAGTTGTGGGCGCATTACATAGACCGAAGGGCATCATTCTAAAGGCGAATGTACCATAAGAACAAGTGAAAGTAGTTTTCTCTTGATCCTCGGGTGAAATGTGGATTTGATTATACCCTGAGTACCCATCTAGGAAGCAAAAAAATTCTTTTCCCGCTAACCTATTGAGCATTTGGTCTATAAATGGCAATGGAAAATGATCTTTCTTGGTTGCTAAGTTCAACTGCCTATAATCCATGCAAATTCGCCAACCAGTCACGGTCCTCATTGGGATGAGCTCATTTTTGTCATTGGTGATCACCGTGGTGCCACCTTTTTTTGGAACGCATTGAACTGGCCTCACCCGACTACTACTAGATATTGGGTATATTATACCCGCATCTAGCCACTTCAAGATTTCTTTTTTCACGACTTCCTTCATAATAGGGTTAAGTCTCCTTTGTGGTTGCACCTTGCCAATACTATTTTCTTCCAAATTAATCTTATGTTGGCAAATCGAAGGACTTATTCCCTTTATGTCAGCTATGGTCCACCCAAGTGCTCTCTTATGCTTCCTTAAGAGCTCTAACAATTTTTCCTCTTGCTCACAAGTCAACTTAGATGAGATGATTACGGATAATTTTTCATCTTCCAAAAGATACACGTACTTAAGATGACTAGGAAGAGGTTTGAGCTCTAACTCAGGAGGTTGGACTATGGATGGGGCTTGAGTGGTTTTATCCTTAAAGTTAAGTTGTTCGAACGCTGCTATGTCCTCAAGAATGTCATTGTCAAAAATTAGTTCAGAGTCTGTCACCATAGTGGTGAGGATATCATCACTATTTTCCTGAGTCAAGCTTAGGTCTTCACTAATGGCCGAACAATCCTCTGACTCTCCATGATACTTAAGAGACTTAAAAACATTAAACGTCACTTGTTGTTCATTTACCCTCATAGTGAGTTCACCCTTTTGAACATCGATTAAGGTTCTTCCCGTGGCTAAAAATGGTTGTCCCAAGATGATTGGGACATTTTTGTCGTCTTCATAATCTAAGATCAAAAATTTGGTCGGGAATATGAACTCATCAACCTTAACCAGAATATCCTCAATCTTACCTCTAGGGTAGGCTAAGGATCTATCCGCTAGTTGCAAAGTGACGGTGGTCGGTCGGACTTCTCCTATGCCTAGCTTGTTGAAAATGGACAATGGCATAAGGTTTATGCTCGCCCCTAAATCACACAACGCATGTCCTACCTCTTGGCCTCCTATAGAGCACGGGATGGTGAAACTACCCGGATCTTTAAGTTTAGGTGGGATCTTACACGTGAGAAGAGCACTACATTCCTTGGTCAACGCTACAGTCTCGTATTCGCTCAATCGTCTTTTCTTGCTTAGGATGTCTTTAAGAAACTTAACATAGTTTGGCATTTGCTCAAGAGCCTCTACCAAAGGTATGTTAATGTGGAGTTGTTTGAAGATGTCCAAGAACTTCTTAAACTTAGCATCCACATGTTTTTGTTTCATCCTACCAGGAAAAGGAAGGTCCCTAAGGTCGAGTTCAACATTTTTAGAAGATGAAGGCTTCTGAATTTGGCTGTTGGCCACAGTGGTGGGTGTGGTGTTACCACTGTGGTGGACAGCAACAGGAAGTGCTTCAGGAACTGCAGGCTCAACTACAACTGGGGTAGTTTGTACTTCTGGGGTCACAGAAGTTGAAGGAAATAAACCCGGAAAATTTTGCTTGTCAAACTTGTGAGTTACTTCCTCTTCTTCTTGCATGATTGGGATGTCCACTAGGTCTTTACTACTTTTTAGTGAAACGGCTTTCACATGTTCTTTGGGCATGGTCTTAGAGGTTTCCGTATCGCTTGGCAAAGTTCCTGGTTGTCTCCCCCTCAACTCGGATGCAAATTGACCGAGTTGAGTTTCGAAACCTCTCAACGTGGCATTGGTTTGGTTGATGAAACCCTTAAGTAATGATTCCAAGGAACCATTATCCATTGAGCTTTGTTGCCTAGGTGCTTGAGGAAATGAGGCTTGACCATTGTTGTAGGCTTGTGAAGATTGCCCATTGTTATGAGGATGTGGGGGATGCCCACCGTGATGAAATCCCGGAGGATTTTGAGGTCGGTTTTGTCCAGAACTTTCCCCAGGGGGTTGTAGTCCCGGATTTCCCATCCAAGAAAAATTGGGGTGGTTTCGCCAGTTCGGGTTGTAAGTCTGAGAATACAGATTGTTCCTTGAGTGATTTCCTACATAGTTAACTGAGATGGGGTTACCTGTACAGTTTTCATAAGAGTGGTTCTTATCACAAAATGCACAAGTTCCGTTTGATAAATTAGCATTCATTGCATGCACTTGGTTTTTCTCTCCTAAATTCAAGTTATTTTTTACCATGTTTGTCAAAGCAACTATTTGAGCATTTAAAGCGGTGATGGCATCCACTTCATGAATTCCCGATGCAGTTTTTGGAGGAAGTGCACGGGGATTCGACCACTCAGTATTATTGTTGGCAACCTTTTCTAGGATGTCATACCCTTCATTATATGTCTTGGCGGTAAACGCACCACCAGCTGTAGCATCGAGGACAATTTTCGCAGCGTTGGAAAGTCCATTATAAAATGTTTCCAATTGGATGCAATGGGGGATTCCATGGTGAGGGCATTTCCGAAGAAGTTCTATGAACCTCTCCCATGCATCTGACACTGCTTCGTCATCCCCTTGCTGAAACAGTAAAATTTCATTTCTGAGTTTTACATTCCTCGTTGAAGGAAAGTATTTTTTCAGAAAATTTTCCGCAAGATCCGCCCAAGTAGAGATGGAGTGGGGCGGTTGGGAATTTAGCCAAGCTTTATCTCTATCTCTTAATGAAAAAGTGAAGAGCATTAGCCTTAAGGCATCTTAAGGGACTCCTTGAACTTTAAAAGTGTCCGCAATTTCTAAAAATGATTTTAAATGCAAATGCGGATCTTCCGACAGTAATCCCCCAAATTGACCCATTGTTTGAATCATTTGGAACATTAGCGGTTTTAACTCAAAATTTGTCGCTGCAATGTCAGGTCTAAGAATTCCCGAATTTAATTGAGCAAATTCGGGAGTAGCATAGTCCCTTATTCCATGATCTTTGTCATCGACAATCTTCACCGTACTTTCCACAATAGGTGGAGGCAGTGGATGTTAAGGTCCTCCTCCTCCAACGTCACCTATAGTGTTATTAACGGGATTTTGTCGATTGCCTCTTCCTCTTCTACCTCGTCGACGTCTCCGAACGGTTCTTTCGATTTCGAGATCTAGAGGTACAAGTTCACCGTGTTGTAGTCGTGGCATACAACACGGGAAGATGAAAAGGAAACTCGCTACTCGGGCTCAAGTAGAAATCAATATCTTAGAATGTAAAATCTTTCCAATCCCCGGCAACGGCGCCAAAAACTTGATAGCAAAAATGCACATGTGTAAAATGTGGCACAATAGCGATGCAAGTATACACCAACTATTGAGTTCGCTTAACAAGAAATATAATGGTAAGGACCAAATATCGTATCCACAGGGATTGGACTTAACTAAGAATCAGAGATTTCTATGAACTTTCGGTGCAAAGTTTAAAGTTTTATAAAATTGGTTGGTTTTGAGCGAAATATTAAATATTAAATTTTACAAATTATAAAAAGCGGGTACGGGTGTCAGTTTTCCCCCGAGAGTATTTTTATAACTTAAATGGTTAACAAGACCGGTCACAATGAAGTCCTACACGATTTCCTCCTCTCGAAGCTACGTCATATAGGTTGTGATAACGATATTATTATAAAATTACCACATTAGCTACTTTCAGTTTACCAATCTCACTAAGTAGATCTCAAAGATTTCAGCCCTGTTAGTATGGATGGATACACATATCTCTATGGCACACCAACTCGACCAACATTTCGGACCTTAGTTCGATTATGCAAAAATCCATATCTCTATGTGATTATTAATGATTTTCTAAAACCTTCTTTCATCACCCAAGCCGTATTCGGGTTCGCCCCTCTCAGGGTCTAAGACCTAATATTAACACACACAAGTGATCGGCTTGTCCGTGTTGAGATGAAGATTCAACTTGGATGACCAAACCGAGAAGCTAGCCAAATGCAGTAACACCCAAGTGTTACATTTTAACCTCTCGGGTTTGGCTCACACCCGCACCCAAAGGGAGGTTTAGCTACTAAACATAATTAAATACATAGAAGAGGATAATGAATACTCAAAAGTAAAGCGCATATAAATTAAAAATGTTTCTGTGGTGGCAGGCGTCACCACAGTGGTATAGAATTGGAAAGACGGGAATTAAAGTTACAACTAAATTACTAAACTAAATTCTGTTGAAACTAAAACACAATGAGGATTATGGGATGGATGTATGGATGTCTTCCAAATGGCCCTCCAAGCTCCAATTTATAGTGGGAGAGGAGAAAAGTGTGAAAGGGACATGAGAGTACAAACACCAAGGAAGAAAGGACCTCTCATGGTATCTTCTTCCAACTTTTGTCTTCATTGTCCTTGTCCATATCTCCTCTATTTCAATGAAAGCTTCAGATTTTGACCAAGCTCTTACTTTTTCCCATTTCACCAATTCAACAACAAAATCTCTGCAATATATTTAAGGGTGTTGCTTGCCACTGTGGTGAGTTTGATGGCCACATTGACGAACTTTCTTACCAAAACCAAACTTTCAGTTATTTCTCTCTTAAAGAACAATTTGGACCAAAGAAGTGGGAAAAGGATCAAACGGGTATTAGATTGGTAAAAATGGGTTTAAAAAGAGAAACAAATAACTCTAAAATTTGAGAGTTATCAATGTCATTATATCCTGGCATTGTAGCAGAAGAGGGGGCATTCTTTGGGATCTGGGAGCGACTATGACAGGCGACATTGTCATGTCATAGTCGCATGGCAATATAGCACGATGTACCAGAGTGTTAAATTCGGGATTTTCAGCCATTTCTCATTTTCTCACTTCTTAACTCTCTCATTTCTCTCCCAAAATGAATTTCCATCACCCAATACAAACCCTAAATAATTTTGGACCTCTTTCATGAATATCAAAGTGTTCCTCATCCACCTTAAACTAGTGATTTCATCTTGAGTTGCAAGGTCAAGTTTTCATCATCAACTTTAGAGATTTTGGGAGTTTTCTAGGTTTTGCTCAAAATCTAAGTGGTGAGCTCATCCTGCTCCTTTCTAAACTTTTGTATGAGTTAATAATGCTCCATTTGTGATTTCTAAGTATTCCTATTTCTCAAATTTCGGTTTAGATGATTTTAAGAAAGTTAGGTCAAAACTAGGGTTTTGGTAAAAGTGGAGATTTTGGTGAAAGGTGTTTGGAGTTTGATTCTAAGCACTTGGATTTGTTTGTTTTTTGTTGGGAGCTTTTGAATCTAGGTTTTGGAAGAATTTCTTGTGGATTCAAGTTTCTTCAAAGAAGCTCAAATTGGGTAAAATCTAGATTTAACCTAAATCTAGCAAGGTGAGTTCAGGTTGCTTTGTGAAAACTATGTACATGCCAAAATGTGTATTTTGATGTATTGAAATGTTTTCATTACTAATTATCAAATGTGTTGAGTATCTGATGAAGAGTACGCACTTGGTGTTTTGGGGTTAATATATCTTGAAAATGCATATGTTTATTTGAATATTTTGATAAATAAATCATAAGTGTGGGTATTTTAATGTTTTACCTTATAAAGGGGGATTATTTGATGATAGTACATTTTAGTGTATTTGGTTTGGAAAATATATATTGTTGTAGTATGTGACACGTTGGGCATATAAATGATACATTTTAAATTGGAAAATGACTTGTCCCGATTCACGATGGGTTTTGAATTAACCATGCCTTTGGAGCGTGTATTTGCATAAACTTTAAGTAAATGCATGTTTTTACTTTTGTTAAGTATTAAGTAGTTGCATGAGTGTGGCGTCTTTTGACTTAAATTTGTCTCTAATGAGTCTTGGGGACATTTGTCCGGTTTTAATAGCTCGATATGGAGCTTTGGGTACGATTTGCATTGATTGCATCTTATTTGAGAATTACATGTTTTGAGTGTGTTACTCCTTCATGTGAGTCATGTAAAGTTTTAGATTGTAATGCAATGGATCCATAGGCATGTAGTCGGTTTGAGTGGGATGAACATCCCTGTTTGAAACGTGGAATAGGCATGGGGTCTTAATGGGTAATAGTTGTGCACTTTAAATTATGGCAATGCCCAATGACCAATAATTGTAATTCCCGTAATGTAGCAAGAAATAGGCATGGGATCAAGATGGAAAATAGTTATGGACTTCAACGTCGGGCAACGACCAACGACCATTAATTGTATTTTCTTGTGAATGAGCGAAATCTAGAATTAATGGAATGACTATTGATTCGTAGTGGGTCTCTTGAACATGTATTTGTGACTTACTTTGGTGTTCCATCACATTCAATGGAATCGGGTCTCCCCCGTCACCGAAAGGTGTTGTTTTGGGTTTTGAGTATTACCCATGTTTTCGGTGACGTTTTTTATATGGATTCCTATCCATGATTTTGGGTTTTAAATTATTGAACCTTATCCATAGTTTGGATGTTATGGATGATAGAAATCATCCGAGTTCCCAATATTTAAATGTTAACCTTTATTCACGTTGAGTGCGTATTGGGTTTGAATGTGTTTTTGAAAGAATGTTTTGTAGCGGGATTTCATCACGAAAACGGTGGGTTTTGGGGAAAGGGATTGCTTTCATATTTAATACATTTTATCTTAAAAACTGCGATTTAAATAGCATTCCTTCGGTTACCATTTTGTTAAAATAATGAAAACTCTTGAACTCACTAGGCGTTAAGCCTAACCTTTTTATTTGTCGATATATGCATCAGGTCATTGATAGGAGTGGTTATACCGACACCATGAAGAGTGAAGTGCTAGTTAGAAACACGTGAAGGATCTAGTTATTCGATGACGTCTTCCGCTTTTGGAGATTGCGACGGTTATTGGGTTTTAGTAACACTCGTCCCTATTATAGACCTTGTATAAGGTTTGATTTGTGTTTATTGAAGCTAAACCTTAAATTGTTATTTTAGGTGATACAATTATTGATGTATTTAGGAAATTTTAAATTAGTTGCTCTTTCCAAATTTGAGGGCGTTACAATTTTAGTCTTAAGGGTCACCAATACCCATCACCACCACTACCACCATCGACGACCATCAATAGCTACCACCAACCACCGTCGGCCACTACTACCTATTCCTCCACTATAACAACCTCCTCCACCACCTCCACAACCATCAACCATCGCGACCACCTCTACCATCATCAACCACCTCCACTAACACCGATCACCACCACCATGGTCGCCACCACCATCGACGCCATCGATAGCCATCGTCTATCATCATCAACCACTTCACCTCTTCCTCCACCATCTCCACAACCACCGCTCATAGCCACCTCCACCGATCACCACCACCCATTGTCGCTACCACCACCGATGCTCACCCCAAGCACTGTCGTCCACCTCCATCTCTTCCTCCACTACAAAAACCTCTTTTACCACTGTCCACCTCCACCACCACTACCATCGTCGACCACCTATACCTTCACCACATCAACCACAAGTACCTCCTACACTACCACTATCCACTATCTTTCACGTCTTTCACAACCATCGTCCTTCAACAACCACCCATTGCCTTTATCTTTACCTATCGTTGCAACTATGTATCTGTCAATTCATAAAGATCTTCCAAATTGAATCAAATATTATATTTTCTTTGTATGAATCAGATTTTTTCGAACTACCATCAATTATATCAGATTCTCCAGTCAAATTTCGTACCATTGTTTTTGTATGTATTTATATGTATGAAAATTGTGTAAGAAAATAAAAATGTTTTTTATTAAATTATTTAAAGATATACTTTATTTGTGTCATTTATAACTATTATATGACATATAAAATAATCAAACAACTTTAAGGGAAACTTGTCCAGTCCTAGTCGTACCAAACATAAGACAAACATTGATCTTGTCTAGCCATGTCCAGTCCAGTCCAGTCCTAGCCTCTTGTCATGTCTTGTCCAGTCCCGTCCAATCATTTCTGCGTACAAAACCCTACCTCAATGATTAAACTTATGACAGTGTATCCTGAAGATACATATGAAAATTTGTTTTTGGAAGAAGAGGATGAAGCTAATATTTTGGAACATGAGATTAATGGAAGATTGGTTGGTGAGCATCAAATGGTCTAAAGCGATGCTCAGACAATCCAGAAAACCATATGATCAACTTAATCTGGATCGCCATTTTATAAGTGTTGATGAGTTTGAGAGGAGGGATTTTATGATGCTAAGTTATCTTGTATTAAGAGTTACAAAGGAAGATGGTACTTTATCATAGTTTACAAGTTTGGACTTTATCAGACTAAAGCTTCGTGATCAACTATTTCTTGTAAATTTTCTTGATAAGGTGGATGAAATCAACTTTGAGTGGGAACTTAGGAGAATTATGGGTATTTACATCAGAAATCTTGTGTTGTATGATTTCCAGATTGTTATTGAAAGAAGGTTGAATCAGTTAAATCTGAAGGAAATTCATGACAAGTTAATTGATAAGGGATTGAAGAGAGGAAAATTTGTTGTTATGTCTGAGCCAGGATTCTTATACATTCTAGAAGATGATATTATGCTTAAGATGCTTAGATTTTATGAGATTCCTAAAGTATTCCAGTGCTACTCTAGAGAAGTTGTTGAAAATAATGATAGCAGCAAAGCCTTCAAATAAAAAGCTTTAGAGTTGTAAAAGATAATTTAATCAAGGCAGTAAAGGAAAGAATGAGTCTGAGGGATCTTGTAACACCTGGATTTTAGGTAAGTATTGGGAATCCGTTAAACCTCTCATTTTACTTGATTAATTGAAGTTAATTGTATCTTTTATATTACTTTTCTATTTGAGGCTTTTATCTGTATACATGTTGCCTTATGTGATCCTAGTAAGTATTGTCATAATTGAAACTGTGGTCGCGCATGAGTCAGCTACCTTTCACGAAGAAATCAGGCCCCAGCAGGAAGTGGGCGACATTGCACCAGCGACAATGCCCTTGGGCAAAGTCGTCAGGCATAGTCGCCCATGGTGTACCGAAAGGGTCAGTGACTCGGCGACATTACCCCAACGACAATGCCCTTAGGCAAAGTCGCAGGGCATAGTCACACTTGGTGTACCGCGAGGGGTGGTGAGGCCTCGACAATGACCGGCGACAATGCCATTAGCAAAGTCGTCGGGGCATAGTCGCCCTTATGGGGCAATCTACTGTTTAAGGCCGAAATCTGATGCTTCTTTCTCATTTTCAATATTGTAAAATAGGAGGATTTTTTAAGAGGTGATTTTTGGAGCTCCCAAACCCTCCTATCATAAATTTCTAGGGTTTTGGGTTGGTAAACCATTTATTGATCATCCACACTCCATCAAGTGCATTTATTGAAGTATTCATCAAGGATTCTCACTCTTCTCCATCAAATCCATCTTTGGGCAACTTCTAGGGTTTCTATTTTCTAGGTTTTAACCAAAATCTAGATTGTGAGTTTTTAAACCTTTGTTAAAACTAGATACACATCATAATCTACTACTTGTTATTATCTTGCATATTCACTTGGAAAATGCTCCATCTTAATGTCTACGTATTTGGGTTTCTTTATGTAAATATGTTTCTAGGAAACTTGCCATGATTTAATGGAATGTATATATATATATAGATGTTATGATGATTCTTACTTGAGACACCATTTGGTGTTATTACCCTACTTGGTTAAAAAGAAGTATTCGTGCTAGTCTTGTTTTGGGCATTATAATTATTGGGATTGTAATATTGTACCCATGGTTGGTATTGAGATATTCTTGGTCGTAGTATGCCTTGAGACCTCCTATAATCATGTTGGACGAACCAAGTCAGTAAACACTAGAAGGATGTAGTCTTGGGTGCCACCGTGATGGTATGGACCTAGACCTCCGCCATTCGGGGGTAATGCCATGGTTGTAGTCCTCGGATGTGTCGGGTCTTTCGGATGTCATTCTTAGTAGTTGGCATCAAGGTATATCGACTCTTTGGGTGGAACTTTATTGGTGCTATGGGTCTCCCCTATTGACTCCACATTTGATGAAAATTGGTTAACTGCTAATAAGATTGAGGTTTGTTTTTATATGCTATTTCTTTTGCAAACTCACTAGGCTTTTTGGCCTAACACTTGTTTGGTGTCGATGTGTATCTCAGGTTCTAGTGGCCCGGTTCCAAAGCAGGTTTAGAAGTGCTTGGGTGAGAGCTTGGGGAAGGTGCTTTAGAGTGCACTTCTTGTGAAGATCATTTGGGTTTATAGATGACACCCCTTTTGTAATCTTCTTTCTAGCATAGAAACTAGATTAGTTGGTTGTTGTCCATTCCCGTTATATTACAACTGTAATTAAACAGGTTTAAATATTTCCCCATTTTTGGGAGGCTCAATTGCTTTAGCAAATTTATATACCATGTTTCCATTTTCAGGAAATTTTTGTTATCCCTATTTTAGGGTGTTACAAGTTGGTATCAGAGCTTTAGTTTAAGCGAATTAGTTATTGACCTTGGTATACCTAGACTTAAACTTTAAGCATAGAGTTAAGATATCTACCTAGGGGTAAAAGTCTTAGGTGGAAGAGCGTTAGGACCTACGGAATTACATGTATTAAGAATTGTGATGACTGTGACGATGGATCCTTGTGTATAACACAATCATAATATCACGTAGATAATGCTATTATGAATGTGCCTTACGTGAGCTTGCTTAAATTACTATTGTTATGATGATTGATAAATGTATTAGTACGTACCATGAGTTCAACTCACTTAATCTTCTCTCAACCTTTTTCTCGTTCATGAATGGCAGATAGTGATGGTAAACACTCGAAGAAGGTTACCAAACACGCAAGAGGGATGCGTGGAAGTAGAGTATACTGCGGACCAAACGCCTTTGGTCGAGACTTTGGTGGGACCTCACATACCCACTTTCTTGGGCGGGGGACCCGAGCGTATTCCCCGCACGAACATTGCCGAAAACACTCCGATCATCGAGGAGGTAACTATGGAAACAAGAATCCGAGATAGCATGATGTAGGTCATGAACTCGGCCATGGCTCAACAACAGGAGTTCTTTATGAAACTTCTGGAGTATCGAGATACCAGTCACCGACAACCTGAGATGATGGCAGAGAATATCGTGATGGGGTTGGGTGGTGGACCAACTGTTGTGTTAACAGATGAGCAAACCGAGAACGGAAGCAAAGGGAAAGCCAAATGATGCACGTACAAAGCTTTTCTGGGGGCAATCTGAAGGAGTTTTCGGGTTCCACAAATCCGGTCGTCTCAATATATTGGCTCAAGGAAGTAGAGATGGCTTTCGAGTCTAGCGAGTGCGATGTCTCACAACGGGTCAAGTTTGCTCCCCAACTACTTAGGGGTGAGGCCTTGATCTGGTGAAATCTCACGCGGACCGCCCTCACTCCCGCTGGCCAAGCTAACTTGGCCGGTTTTCAAACAAAAGATCATGGACAAGTACTGTAGTGAACGGTCGTTGGATAAGCTGGAAGAAGAATTCAGGAATCTGAAGAAGGGGACCCTATCCATTAATGAATACTCCAAACTTTTTCTGGAAAAGTTGAATTTAGTGGGACATCTGGTCCCCGTTGAGAGGTCGAAGATTAAAGCTTATCAATATGGGCTACCGGTCGATATGAGGACGGCGGTAAGAAACGCTAGAGGATCAACGTTGCAAGAAGTTATTGAAGAGTCTTTGCTAGTGGAAGATGAAATGCTAGCAGAAAGGGAAGAGAAAGGACAAGCTGGGGAGAAACGGAAGTGGGAAGGGCCATCCAGGCCCGTTCGTCAATCTAAGCCGTATGTAAGTGGGAGAGTTGGTGACAACCGTTGTGAAGATCGGTGGTGCCACAAGTGCAAAACCAAGCACTCTGGCCCATGCAATCCAAGGTCTTACTCGGGTCCCATCGGATATGCCAAGTGCGGTAAGAAGAGTCACGCTACTCGAGAGTGTCCTATCCGGGGGCCGATGTGCTTCGAATGTCGAGAGTCGGGCCACATTAAGAAGGATTGCCCGAAGCTAGTGGGTGTCAACCGAGGAAGTTCATTTGGGTCAACGACAAAAGTTGAGCAACCGTCGAGAGTGCCAAGCCGAGCTTTTCAGATGACTACCGAGGAGGCAAAAGAGATGGTCGATGTTATTTTGGGTATGTTCCTAGTAAACTCCTTGCTTGCTCGCGTATTATTTGATTCGGGTGCTACGTGTTCTTTCATATCGGATATTTTCTGTAAACAATTCGTCATCCCTATTAGTGTCCTTCCCGATGCACTAGTAGTAGAAGTAGCTAATGGAGATCAAGTGATCATCCGAGATTGTTTTTGTGATTGCACTCTAGAGATTAATGGGAATTCTTTTGGAGTAGACTTCCTACCTATGACTATAGGTGGGCTCGACGTAGTCATAGGCATGGACTGATTGTCAAGGCATAAGACCGACATCTTTTGTTCCAAAAAGATAATCCAAGTGCCTTTGGCGGGAAAGGGTGTAGTCACCATTTATGGGAGAAAGGGAAGAGGAGTAATCCTATTATCTCCTCTCTTAAAGCTCGCGAATTCCTAGCGAAAGGTTACCCTTCGTATCTGGCTTATGTGGTGGACGCGAAGAAAGAGAAGAAGTCAGTGGAAGAAGTGAAGATTGTGCAAGACTATCCCGACGTCTTTCCGGAAGATCTACCCAGACTACCACCGGAGCGTCAAGTGGATTTTCAAATCAAATTGACTCCAGGAGCGGATCTGATAGCTCGTGCACCTTACCGTTTGGCTCCTACCAAGATGCAAGAGATGATGGCGCAAATCCAAGAACTCCTAGAGAAAGGATTCATTCGACCGAGATCGTCGCCTTGGGGAGCATCAGTTTTGTTTGTAAAGAAGAAGGATGGGTCTATGTGAATGTGTATAGATTATCGAGAGCTCAATAAGGTCACGGTGAAGAACAAGTATCCCTTACCACGTATTTATGATCTCTTTGATCAACTGCAAGGCGCAAGATGCTTTTCAAAGATCGATCTTCGATCTGGTTACCACCAAGTTAGAGTAAAGAAGGAGGATATACCGAAGATTGCTTTTCGGACGAGATACGGTCACTACGAGTTCTTGGTGATGCCATTTGGCTTGACCAATGCTCCGGCCGTATTTATGGATTTGATGAACCGCGTATGTCGTCCTTTCTTGGACAAGTCCGTGATCGTCTTCATCGATGACATACTGATCTACTCAAAGGATGAGGCCGAGCATGGGAATCATCTACGGGAGGTTCTTGAGGTTCTCCGTAAAGAGAAGTTATATGCCAAGTTCTCAAAGTGCGAGTTTTGGCTCAAGGAAGTGCAATTCTTGGGCCACGTGGTGTCTGAGGATGGGGTGAAAGTAGACCCAGCAAAGATAGAGCCGATGATGAGTTGGGAAACGCCAACGAGTCCAACGGAAATCCGAAGTTTCTTGGGGTTGGCGGGTTACTACAAACGTTTCATACAAGATTTTTCCAAGATAGTTTCGCCACTCACTTCCCTCACAAGAATGAATCTTAAGTTTCTTTGGACCAACGCGCAAGATCAAGCCTTTCAAACGCTCAAGAAGAGATTGTGCGAAGCTCCGATCTTATCCCTACCCAAGGGATCAGAGGACTTTGTAGTGTATAGTGATGCTTCCAAGATGGGGCTTGGGTACGTGTTGATGCAACGATGAAAGGTGATAGCTTATGCGTCACAGCAACTAAAAGACCACGAGAAGAACTACCTGACTTATGACTTGGAATTGGATGTGGTGGTCTTTGCTTTGAAGTTATGGCGGAACTATTTATATGGGACAAAGTGTACTCTCTTTACTTTGATCACAAGAGTCTTAAGTACATTTTCGATCAAAAAGAGCTAAACATGAGGCAAAGAAGGTGGCTCGAACTTCTAAAGGACTACGATTGTGATTTGCTCTACCATCCCGACAAGGCCAACGTGGTGGCGGATGCGTTGAGTCGAAAGAGCTATGATGGTGGTGTTAAGTTAAACCTTACAAGAATCGATGTAGTATCGAGCCTCTTGGAAAACATCAAGGCGAGTCAAATGGAAGCACTCAAGGAAGAGAATCTCAAATCCGAAGTCATGGTGAAGAAAAGTGAACTTTTGACAGAAGATGGTCGGGGACTAAAACTTTTCCAAGGGCGAATTTAGGTGCCAAGACTTGGTGGAAATCGAGAGTTACTTCTAGAAGAGGCGCATAAGTCGAAATACTCTATACATCTCGGTAGCACCAAGATGTATAGAGACTTAAAGTTGAACTATTGGTGGCCGGTGATGAAACTAGATGTGGCCAATTATGTGGAAAGGTGTGTCACATGTCTTCAAGTTAAGGCAGAACATCAAAGACCGTACGGAAGTTTACAACCATTGTCCATTCCCGAGTGGAAATGGGACAACATCACTATGGATTTTGTGACAAAGCTACCGAAGACCTTGCGAGGTCATGATACTATATGGGTGATCGTGGATCTAACCAAGAGTGCGCATTTCCTTGCTATGTGAGAGACCTTACCAATGGAGAAATTGGCTAAGCTTTATATCGATGAAGTGGTGTCGAGACACGAAGTTCTGCAGTCTATCGTGTCAGATCGGGACAGTCGGTTCACATCGAACTTCTGGGCTAGCTTACAGAAAGAGTTGGGCACCAGATTAAATATGAGCATGGCATACCATCCTCAAACGGATGGTCAAAGCGAGAGAACAATTCAGACACTCGAGGACATGTTGAGGTCGTGTGTCATAGATTTTGGAGGTAGTTGGGACTCACACCTACCTTTGGTGGAGTTTGCTTATAATAACAATTATCATTCTAGTATTGGAATGGCACCGTTCTAGGCATTGTATGGGTGGAAGTACAAAACCCCAGTTTGTTGGCTTGAAGCGGGCGAGAAGCAATTCGCCGGACCGGAAATCATTCAAGAAACGACAGATAAAGTGAAAGAAATTCGAGAATGATTGAAGGCGGCTCAAGACCGACAGAAAAATTATGCGGATAAGAAGAGAAGACCGATAGAATTCTAAGTGGGTGATCGTGTCATGTTGAAAGTATCTCCATGGAAGGGGATTATCCGGTTCGGGAACCGTTTCCTTAGACCCTTTGTCATCTTGGAGAAGATTGGCCTTCAAGCGTACCGATTGGATTTACCATCGGATATGGATGGAATACACCCTACCTTCCACGTGTGTTACCTTCGGAAGTGCCTAGCCGAGGAGGAAAGTGTGATACCCTTAACGGAAATCCGAGTAGATAATGGAAACTGTTGTGTGGAAGAACCGGAAGCGATTTTGGAGTCAAAAGTGAAGAAGTTACGGCATAAGGACGTGGTCATGGTCAAAGTCCAATGGAAGCACCATCGTGGTGCTAACATCACTTGGGAGTTCGAAGATGACATGAGGAAGCGTTATCCTCATTTGTTCACTTAGGGTGAGATTTCGGGGACAAAATCCAAATTAGATGGGGAGGACTGTAACACCCGGATTTCAGGTAAGTATTGGGAATCCGTTAAACCTCTCATTTTACTTGATTAATTGAAGTTAATTGTATCTTTTATATTACTTTTCTATTTGAGGCTTTTATATGTATACATGTTGCCTTATGTGATCCTAGTAAGTACTGTCATAATTGAAACTGTGGTCGTGCGTGAGTCGGCTACCTTTCACGAAGAAATCAGGCCCCAACAGGAAGTGAGCGACATTGCCCCAGCTACAATGCCCTTGGGCAAAGTCGTCGGGCATAGTCGCCTATGGTGTACCGAAAGGGTCAGTGACTCAGCAACATTTCCCCAGTGACAATGCCCTTGGGCAAAGTAGTTGGGCATAGTCGCACTTGGTGTACCATGGGGGTGGTGAGGTCGCGACAATGACCAGTGACAATGCCATTGGCAAAGTCGCCGGGGCATAGTCGCCCGCGTGGGGCAATCTGTTGTTAAGGCCGAAATCTGATGCTTCTTTCTCATTTTCAATATTGTAAAACGGGAGGATTTATTAAGACGCAATTTTTGGAGCTTCCAAACCCTCCTATCATAAATTTCTAGGGTTTTGGGTTGGTAGACCATTTATTGATCATCCACACTCTATCAAGTGCATTTATTGAAGTATTCATCAAGGATTCTCACTCTTCTCCATTAAATCCATCTTTGGGCAACTTCTAGGGTTTCTATTTTCTAGGTTTTAACAAAAACCTAGATTGTGCATTTCTAAACCTTTGTTAAAATTAGATACACATCATAATCTACTACTTGTTATTATATTGCATATTTACTTGGAAAATGTTCCATCTTAATGCCTACGTATTTGGGTTTCTTTATGTAAATATGTTTCTAGGAAACTTGCCATGATTTAATGGAATGTATATATATATATATAGATGTTATGATGATTCTTATTTGAGACACCATTTGGTGTTATTACCCTACTTGGTTAAAAAGAAGTATTCATGCTAGTCTTATTTTGGCCATTATAATTATTGGGATTGTAATATTGTACCCATGGTTGGTATTGAGATATTCTTGGTCGTAATATGCCTTGAGACCTCCAATAATCATGTTGGATGAACCAAGTCAGTAGACACTAGGAGGATGTAGTCTTGGGTGCCACCGCGATGGTATGTACCTAGACCTCCGCCATTCGGGGTAATGCCATGGTTGTAGTCCTTGGATGTGTCGGGCCTTTCGGATGTCATTCTTAGTAGTTGGCATCAAGGTATATAGACTCTTTGGGTGGAACTTGATTGGTGCTATGAGTCTCTCTTATTGACTCCACATTTGATGAAAATTGGTTAACTGCTGATAAGATTGATGTTTGTTTTTATATGCTAATTCTTTTGCAAACTCACTAGGCTTTTTGGCCTAACACTTGTTTGGTGTCGATGTGTATCTCAGGTTCTAGTGGCGCAGTTCCAAAGCAGGTTTAGAAGCGCTTGGGTGAGAGATTGGGGAAGGTGCTTTAGAGTGCACTTTTTGTAAGATCATTTAGGTTTATAGATGACACCCCTTTTGTAATCTTCTTTCTAGCATAGAAACTAGATTAGTTGGATGTTGTTCATTCCCGTTATATTACAACTGTAATTAAACAGGTTTAAATATTTCACCATTTTTGGGAGGCTCGATTGTTTTAGCAAATTTATATACCATGTTTCCATTTTCCGGAAATTTTTGTTATCCCTATTTAGGGTGTTACAGATCTTGTTAGAAAGTGCAATGAAATTTGCTTATCTGAATTTATCCCAAGATGATTTATGCAACTGATGCAATTTTACCAAGAGAATATTCAGTGTTTCCAAAGTTCTCTTTTGATGTTGAAGAATTAAAAGTTGATATTCATGAGAATGTAATTACTGAAAATGTTCCAGAAACTGTTGTTGAAGATGAGCCTACAAATGAGAATTCAGAATGTGTCCCCATAAATCCAGATCAATGGTTCCTAGAATTCAAGTTTGCTCATTTGTTCAAAAAGCCTGAGGAGATAAATCTATTAGTTATCTTGATACCATGCATGATAAGATGGTGACAAGTATTCTGAATTACAAAAATCTCATGATGAAGCTTGGCAAACTGAGAGAAGTTATGTATGCATAATTCAAGATCACTAGCATTAGAGAAATTTTCATCAAGAAGTTTGAAAACAGTAAATATGTGGCTTTTGAAGTCATAAGAGAAGATGGGAAGATCTACTATTTCTCTGAAGCAGACTACAGAAATATCAGTCTACATGACTTCCCAGATTTGTACTCTTTCCTTGGAAATTATAAAGAAGAAGGATCTAAAATGAGATATGGGAACTTGTTTCAATCAAGGAAGGCATTCTCAGAACAATTAGATGGGTTGCAATGACTAATTTCAGATTTGCTTTTGAAGTTGGTAAATTATATGTCCTCTTAACAGCTCTTGATACTTCTCATCCAGACCTTGAAAAGATTACTAGAGGAATTGTTCTTGAATGGATAGAACTTAGGTGTGATGCTCAGAAATTCTCTTAATGGCTTGAAGTTCTTCTACAAAGCAAGAGAGCTTGCTAAGTATTCATCTGGTACTATCAGACAACTCAAAAGGTCATTGGAGAAAAATGTAAGGAAAGGAAATGATGTTGAATGCAAAGGAATAATTAAGTTGATTGATGATCAGCTCGCTTTGAGGAATATAGTCTTATTCAGATTTATTTCTATTATTAAAAGAGATAATGTTGATCAGTACAGAGCAATTTGAACCAAAGGGGGAGATTATAGAATTGGAAAGTTGGTTCAAATTTCTAAGTGCTTGTACTCTGGTGTGCCTAATTAGAGATATGAAGAAAGAATATCAGAGTTGGCTAGCCGAGTAATCAACTAAGTTTGAAGTATGCTTTGTGTGATCAGAGTTCTGAACAGAGTCATCTAAGTTCTGAATAGCTGAAATGTCTAAGTACTAAGTTTGGATAGGAATGATTAGAGATCTGAAGCAATGCAATCAAAGTTCAGCTGGAAAGTTTGAACATCTTTGTTTAGACTTTGGGACTTAGAGTAATACACTCTGATAACTTTAATATGACTTCTTTGTATATATGAAGACCTAAGGATACTAGAAGACGTGTCAGGGTATTATTTGTCATTCATGTATATGTATTTTAACTTTACCATAGCTTTCCTTGTATAAATACTTTCTGTTAGCTATTGTTAGTTAACTTTCCACTTTTATACGCTTCTCAATTTTTAATATTTCTCTTTCTAGAAGTTTGTAATTCTCTCAATAATAATACAATTCATATGACATTTGACTACCATTTTCTGCTGTTCCAGTTCTCAATTCTTCTTGATTAATCTTCCATTCTTGATTAGTTGATTAATTTAGGCCTAACAACCAATCTACCAGAACAACAACAACAACAATAAAGTCAAAGTCAAAGCCAACAAATTGCTAGATACATATCTGAAGAGGTTAGATGGGTGGGACCCATTGTATGCAATGTTGGAGTTGTAACACCCTCAAATTTGGAAAGAGCAACTAATTTAAAATTTTCAATAATGCATCAAATGAAGGATAAAATATTTCTACAAAACAATACTTGAAATACCTCAAATGGAATTCTAGATTTAAGCTCAACAAATAATAAATCAAGTCTTATATAAAGACTAAATAAAGGTCGGGTGTTACTAAACCCATCAACAATTTCTATCTCTAAATGTGCGGAAGACATCACCCATTAGCTATATCGTTCTCGTGCGTCTAACTAGCACTCAACTCTTCACGGTGTAGCTATTACCACTCCCATCAATGACCTTATGCACATGCCGACAAATAAAAATGGTTAGGCTTAACGCCTATTGAGTTCAAGAGTTTTCAATATATATGAAACAATAAACTGAAGAATACTTTTTAAATCACAGTTTCTAAAAAGGAATGTACAAAATAATGAAAGTAACATCTTTCCCATAACCCATTATTTTCGTGATGAAAACTCAGTGATCAAGCACCCATTTTATCATATAAGCAAAGTGTTGGATCATAAATTGTATTCAAGATTAAAGTTAAAGTTAAGGGTTTAAACTGCAATTGTGCTAAAGTTAATTAGAGGGTTTATTATGTAATAAGTTAATAGTTATTAAGTTATTGGGCCCAAGCCCATTAGAAAGCCCATTAAGGTTAAAGCCCATATGGCCTGGGTATTTAAAGTTTTGATTAGTTTAGTTTTAGGTTAACCTTGTAAGAACTCTGATAATTTTCTAAATAGTCGCTGTAAGTTTTTCTCTGTATTCAAAGGGTATCAAGAACACTCAAGGGTTTCATTGTTTATTCAAGGGATTGGTACGTTATTATTAATTTTTATATCTCTTGATTATTATTGTGTTGCTTGATTACTTGATTGATTGTTTACCAACTAGATTAAATCTGGGATAACAATTGGTATCAGAGCCAAAAGAATCAAATTTTTTTACTATTCATCGAAAAATACTGTTCATCGAAAATCACTGTTCATCGAAGTTACTATTCATGCGAATACTGTTCATCCGTCTTCATGAATCTGTGTTTATCAATCAGTATGATCTTATCGCTTTCTGTCAATTATTTTTGAAAAAGGTGTGTCCGGTCAATTAGTGGTTGATTATATGTGTTTTATTCGATCGAATTGCTTTATGTTGCATTTATTGTGTTCATCGGTCGATTAAAGTTTATGGGTTTGGTTTCGGTCGAATCCCAGAAACTCATCGTGTTCTTCGGTCATTCATCGTGTTTATCGATATTGTTGTTTGACCGATACCTATTCGACCTGAGCCTTCGACCGGGTAGTTGTAATCTCCGGTCATTCCATTCGACCGGGTAGTTGTAAACATCGGTCCTTACTTCGACCGAATAGTTGTGATCTCCGGTCATTCCTTCGACCGGACCTTAGTATTCCCCGGTCTTTCCTTCGACCGTATAGGAGTATCGGTCGGACCTTAGTGGTTTCCGGTCTAGTATTCGACCGATACTTTGTTACTTCGGTCTTCGTTCTTCGACCGGATACTTGTTAATCCGGTCTTGCACCTTCGACCGGATACTTGTTAATCCGGTCTTGCACCTTCGACCGGATACTTGTTAATCCGGTCTTGCACCTTCGACCGGATACGTGTTAATCCGGTCTTGCACCTTCGACCGGATACTTGTTACTCCGGTCTTCCCATTCGACCGGATAATTGTTACTCCGGTCTTGCCATTCGACCGGGTACTTGCATACTCCGGTCTTTCCTTCGACCGGTATAGTTCATTCTTCGAAGCACATTTTCCGGTCCTAGACAAATTTTTGCAAGCTGCAACAGGGCCTCTAAAAGCCTAAGTCTGCGAAGGGGGACAAAAGTTTTGTGCTTGATCAAAATCTTCTTAATTTTTCAGTATTTTATTCATAGATATTAGTGCTTTATACTGTGAGCGAGGACTGCATTTGATTATTTTTGGAAATTTATTTTTTTTTGAAAATTTTTGAGTGTAGTCTTTACTTTTGATTCTAACGATCTCATCTAGTTGGTTGTCTTGGTACAGAAAAGTCTATTTACTAACCTTACAGCTAGGATGTCGTATCAGCTCAATATGTCTGAAGGTTATAGCCATGATTTTAACAACATGACTCTATCTGAAGTAAGAGAAAAGGCTAAACAACTTGTTGGACGGTTATCAACATCATCTCGCATGATTGATGAGTATGACAAAGAAGAAAAAATGCTCAAAGCTGAAAACAAGGATTTACAGATTCAGAACTCATCTCTTCTTATTCAGATCAATGCTTTAAAAGAAAATTTAAAAGATTCTGATTCCTTAATTGACTTTGCAGGAATAATTGAGTCTAAAGAAAAAGAGATCTTTGACCTTCAAGCAAAGCTGAAAAGATCTGAATCTAGCTCAACATGGTCAAAGAAGGAACTAATGCAAAAAGAGCTAGATCAATTGAGAAGAAGAGCAAACATTGCGAGTGAGACATCTGAAGGACTTAGAACGATAAATTCTCAACTATGTGCGGACAGAGATAAGTTTAAAGATAAAGTTCTCAGTCTTGAGGTTGAGATCGATAAGCTAAAAGAAAAGGCAACCCAAGACAGAGACAATTCAAAAGCTCAAGATGAATTGTTAAAGATTGAGAAAGAGAGAAAAGAATTTGCCAAGAAATTCTCTGACTTCTCCAGAAAAGCCTTTGAAGAGAAGAAAGCATTAGAACTTAGATGTGTTAAACTTTCTCAACAAGTTTCAGACTTTGAGAAGGTTATCATTATTGAAAGAGAAAAGGCTGAGAAAGAGAAGAGGAAAGATGAGCTGAAGAAAGCAAATACAGACTTTTTGGAAGAAAAGAAGATATTCGAGACGGAGATAGCCAAGCTGACAGGAAAGCTAGCTGAATTGTCAACAAACATCATGAAGGAGAAGAATGCAAAATCTGAGTTGCATAAGAGGTTTGATCTGATTGAAAAGGAAAGAAACAGTTTGTCTTCAAAGATAAAGGAACTTGAAGAGATCGTATTCAAGGTGAAGCTGACTGAGCACAAGACGCCAGAGTCCATAGCTCAATCACCAAGAGACGATCTAGCTGACTCAAATAGTTCATTAAAAACAGCTTCAAGTTCACATTTTTCAAATGTTTTCTATAATCCTTTCTATGATTTAGATGATTGTCTTACTTCTAAATCTACTGATCAGATTCGTCCTTCTAACCTTTTCTATGACAAAAATGTTGATGGTTCAGGTAACTTCAAGAAGACTAAGTCTCAGAAGAAAAGCTTATGGAGAAGAGAAGATGAGAAAGAAAGAGGAAACTGGATCTGGAGAGTTAAAGGATCCTCGGAGGAGAAGAAGACAGAAGAATCATTTGTGCATACATCACATGCTAAATGGAACTATGCTACAAAAGGTAAAACTTTTGGCAAACCTGATCTGGTTTACACTATTAATCAACTGATCACGTTAGCACAAAAGAAAATTAGTTGTTCCTACTGTGGCTCAAATGATTTTGTCAGAAAAGATTACGTTAATAACTGGTATGGTTCTTATTTCATATCTCCCACTAGAACTGCAACTAACCCATTAGGACCCAAATACCAGTGGGTACCAAAAGCTAAATCTGTGTTGCAGGCACCCAATGTTTAAGGGGGAGAAATAACAATGGCTTTTGAACAACACAATTCAAAACCCGAACTTCATTGTTAAAAAGATGGCTTCTAAGTAAATCAGCTTAGAACCCGTACTTCAAGTGACTATGGCTTCTAATCACATCGGATTAGAACCCGCACTTCAGTGCCTTATTTTTTTGTTTTTTCTTAATCTTTAAAAAAAAAAAAAAAAAAAAGGAACCCTATAGTGATTTAAGGGGGAGAATATCTGTGATATTAACAGATTTTTGGATACTTAAATGCTTATCTGACCGTGTGTTCTTAAAGATAAATACTTGTGTTTTATCTTGTCAATATACTTTGTCAAGTATTCATACACATAACGGTTCAGAACATTTTATTTTGACTTTGTTATTACCATGTCTCAAAAGTTAAATCTTTCTATGGTAATACTCACGTTCTTTGTATTCACTGTTGATTGAATCAAACGTCATTTCATGTGCTTTCATTGAAAATATGTTTATATATTGTTCATATAAACAACATTCGTTTTTGATTCTCCAACATATTGTTCTTCATGACAAAACTCCTATGAGCTTAATTGTCAAACTCTTTTAGTTTGAGGGGGAGAATTGCATCGTCATACATAACTGTTTTGACATCTCCGAAAGTCTTATTTCTCATGTAACAAGTGGTATTTGTGCTTACATGTACAATAGCCTGTTGAACAACATGTTTCTTTTAGGAAAATACATGGGATTCAGTGTGTGAGCTTAACAGAACTTCCATGGATTCACGATAACCAGTGTTTCCTACCCAGGAAGTATTTCCTGAGTGATTGAGGGGAGAAGGGTCAAAAGAATTGAATGATGGTGTGTGAAGAGGTAAAATGAAAAAGAGAGATTGGTTAGACGTGAGCATTAAAAGAAAGAGGGTGAGAGAACAGAGTAAAAGAATATTAAACTCTGCACCAAACTACTTTCTGAGTCGGGCAGCCACATAATCTGATTGGATCACATTCTTTGGTGACCATCATTGAAAAAGGCAACTAGCCCATGCCATCTCTTGCATACAACCCCACCAGCTACTCATTCTTTTCTCAAAAAGAGAATGTTTCACATTTTCTGGGGACGCAGCACATACGCTATTGGTTCTTCATTTGGAAGATACTAATATTGAAAAAGAAGGAAAGTTGCCCCACCTTCGAACCCTTTCTCATGCACATTGAGTCTTTGTACAATTTGTTGCTGTCTCAACAAGTTTACATACTTTGAGCCTTTATTGAAAAGCAATCATCTATGCTTAATTCTTTCATACACATGCACAAGCACACAGAAATATGTTTTCTGTCAGAACGTTCATATATAACCATGTGTTATTCGATGATTGAATGGAAGACCTGGGGAGTCTACATCAAACCAGCTCCTTATATAGTAACTTTGTGTTACTCAGTGACTCTGTGTCATTGACAGGCATTCTAACTGAGTCATTTGTTGATTCAGGGTTACATCTATTAAACTGTTTGAATTTGAAAAGATTCAAATGGTTACTACGTTCTATTTTAATCTGAAAAGATTGAAATAATCACTCTTTCCATCTGGGAAGACTGCTCTTATTTCCATACAGGGCTCGTTACATGATGAAGATTGTGCTTACGTGATCATACACAATGGGGGAGATTGTCTTGATAAGGGGGAGATTGTTTTGCCAAGTTTTGATGATGTTGATTCTCACCACTAATCAAAAAGGGGGAGAAGATACAAAAAGGGAGAATACAATCTGAAGATCTGAAGATATTTAAATTTTCAAAGATTTTGAAGTTTTAAAGTTTTGAAGCTATCAACGTCAAATCTGAAGATTCTCAAGAGAAAAGTGAAGACAATTGCAATTTTTTTTAATCTTGAATCCAAAGGGGGAGATTGTTGGATCATAAATTGTATTCAAGATTAAAGTTAAAGTTAAGGGTTTAAACTGCAATTGTGCTAAAGTTAAATAGAGGGTTTATTATGTAATAAGTTAATAGTTATTAAGCTATTGGGCCCAAGCCCATTAGAAAGCCCATTAAGGTTAAAGCCCATATGGCCTGGGTATTTAAAGTTTTGATTAGTTTAGTTTTAGGTTAACCTTGTAAGAACTCTGATAATTTTCTAAATAGTCGCTGTAAGTTTTTCTCTGTATTCAAAGGGTATCAAGAACACTCAAGGGTTTCATTGTTTATTCAAGGGATTGGTACGTTATTATTAATCTTTATATCTCTTGATTATTATTGTGTTGCTTGATTACTTGATTGATTGTTTACCAACTAGATTAAATCTGGGATAACACAAAGCTCAATACTCACCCAAACATTGTGTAAAGTTAACCAAATATGGGAAACATAGATAAAACTCTACTATCCAAAATACAGAAACATGAATAAGGTTCACTATTCATTATTATAAATTATGGATACACTTCATACTTAAAATTCCATCGAAAACATGGATAATACACTATCTAAAAATAACATATTTCGATGATGAGGGAGACCCGTATCCATAGAATGTGGCGTAACACAAAGTAAATTCGCATATCTATGTTAATGAGTTCCACCATGAATGTAACACCGTAAAAACTAGGCAAGTTTCAAAATTCGAAATTTTGGCAATATAACGTCTAAAATACAGAGGTCCAAATATACCCTGTAAATATAAACATTCAACAAGGACAATCCCAAATTCGTGGCAACTAAAACCCACATTAAGTTGCGTTAGTTTGCACCAAAATGAAGTGACTAGAGTAAGGAAACGTAACAATACAACAACCTACTTAATCTAGAATTAATTTCGAACTAGATTAACTAGGGTGTTGCTATTTTACCAAAAATCTCTCTTCTCAAATGTATTCCCAAAAAAGACCGGCACTTCAAGAACTCCTACGTGCATGGTTGAAAAGCCTGGCATCCTAGACTCCACCGCTAGGGGAACCTGTGGGATAACCAACAATCAAACAATTGTTAGGACAAAGCCTAGTGAGATCTCATAAGTTAAACAATTCACAACAAGAAATATCAAAATGTACAACTTGCAATACCGAATCCCTTTGCATTCTATAATATTCCCACTTGCAAAGATGTTCTCCAAACCTAAACATAAACGTACAAGAGATAACTCTTGAATACGGGGGAGACCCGTTTCCATCGGGGTGACATGTACATGGGAGTGGAGTCAACCATGATGTTATTGGATTACACCTCATATCCCAGTCCTAGTTCACATGCCATCAAGACATTACAACTTCAAACCATAATATTGTCTTTATTGCCTACTCCGTCGAGTTACACCTCAAGGTCTTACGAGACATTATTGCCTATCCAATCTAAACGAGTTACACCTCAAGGACATGCGTCCCCTATTGCCTACTTGTTTGTGCCCAACATGGCTATTTCCAAGAACCCAACGAACCCGCAAGCTACATCCTCGTGCACAAGGAGGTAGGAGCCCACATTTGTATCATGTAACATAAAACAAGATAAACAAACATATATAGGCATCTTTCATATCTCAATCCTTTAGACAATATATTCATCCCATGGAACTTCTCATTTTAACATAATAACCATCACATTCTTGTAACCACTTTCAAGTAATATCCACCAACCAAATCTTCTACCAGGTTCATAAACATGTTTAATAAATGATTAAAATACTCATTATAACCACATCCATAAAACCCTAGAAATTAGGTCAAACCCAATGATAAGAAAAGATATATGTATGTGAGAGTTTATGGAAAGCAATAAATAAGTGTATGAGCATTTAGGGAATAAAGACTCATAAGCTAGGTTTTGTAGAGAGAAAACCCTAAATAGATGTATGGGTTTCGAAAAGACTTTGTTCCTCTTGAAGCTTTAATGGCACCAAGGTCCAACACTAACACCCCAACAACCTATTGAGAGATCAATAAATGCAAACTATGGTTGAGAGCTTTAAATGAAGAGAATGGAGGGAAGAGAGGGGAAGAAATCGCCCAAAGGATGGAGATAATCGATCTGCTGAAATTTAGGTTTTATGTCTGAGTTTGGCCTTCAAAAACAACTTAAAAACCAGAACCCCGTCTACCTCATGCGACATTGACCCAACGACTTTGCCATGGCATTGTCGTTAGGCAATGTCGCTCGACCTCCACCCCCACGGTACCAAGAATACGACAATGCCCTCGGCGACTTTGCCGTGGCATTGTCGCCAACCAATGTCGCCCGTGACCCACAGGTTACTGTTTGTTTGATGCGAAAGTGTCCAAAGTCCAAATCTCAACCACTCTCCAATTCTTCTCGGTTACTAAGGTCTCGGGATAGCACTTCTCAAGATCAAGGGTGATAGACTAAAGTGTAAACTTTACGGTAAGCTAATATTCGAAACTATGTGATTAACATACGTCTATACACACACACTTACTCATAACAACATGTATACACATGCACACCACATATATAAGCACTTACATCACGACCTTGTCATGCAGTTGCATATGAGGAGTTTATAAATAAACAATGTTGACTTAAGTCAAAAGGAGTTATTAGAGACTCAATAAGAAGGGAATCCAAATGAGATACGACCACATACTAAGAAAAGGTGGGGTGTTACAATCCTACTCCACTAAGAATAGATTTCGTCCTCGAATTCTTACGCTACTCAAATAAATGGGGATACCGCCTTTTCATATCCTCCTCCGCATCACACGTCACGTTTGAACCCCGGTGGTGCTTCCATTGTACCTTCACCATAACTACTTCCTTATGATGAAGTTTCTTCGTTTCTCTCTCCAAAATGGTTTCGGGTTCCTCCACACAACGATTATTGTCAACTCGGATTTCTGATAATGGAATGACGTTCTCCTCTTCCGCCAAGCACTTTCAAAGGTAACACACATGAAACATGGAATGAATCTCACTCATCTAAGGTGGTAGCTCTAGCTTGTAGGCTTGAAGTCCCACATACTCAATAATGGGAAAAGTCCTGAGAAAACGAGGGCTAAGCTTCCCTCGCTTTCCAAACTTTATAATTCCTTTCCAAGGCGATACCTTCAACATTACTCGATCGCCCACTTGAAAATCTATTGGTCACCTTTTCTTGTCTGCATAACTCTTTTGGCGATCTTGAGTCGCCTTCAAACTCTCTCGAATACTATTTACTTTGTCCACCATTTCTTGTACTATTTCCGGTCTGGCGAGTTGCTTCTCGCTCGCTTCAAGCCAACACGTCGGTGTCCTACATTTCCGACCATACAAGGCCTCAAACGGTGCCATGCCCAAACTTGTGTGATAACTGTTGTTGTAGGTGAATTCTACCAATGGGAGATGAGAGTCCCAATTTCCCCCAAAATCAATGACGTAAGACCTCAACATGTCCTCTAGTGTTTGAATAGTCCCATCGTCGTACTCAACTTTACTTTCGTTCCCAACTCTTTTTGAAAGGCATTCTAGAAATGGAAAGTGAAACGACTATCTCGATCGGAAACGATGGATAACGACACTCCATGCCTCGAGACCACTTCATTGATGTATAGTCTTACTAGCTTATCCAACGGCAATGTTTCTGTCATGGCCAAGAAGTGCGCGCTTTTCGTCAACCGATCCACTACTACCCAAATGGTATCGTGGCCCTTCAACGTCCTTGGTAACTTTGTCAGAAAATCCATTTTGATGTGATCCCACTTTCACTCCGGAATTTCCAAGGATTGCAGACTTTCATACGATCGCTGATGTTCGACCTTCACTAGTGTACTTCTTCGTTAGATACTTCCTTGCATTGATAGACGAGATAATGGCCACTTCGCCTTTTCACTTTTCGCCAAAGTCGCCATTCCGGACGGGGATCCGTATGAGTTTCTTGGAACACAAGATTTATGTTTGATGTTTCACTAACCAATCCATCCCGACCACCACATCAAAGCTCCCAATGGTCATAGGGAGCAAGTCCACCATAAAAGTTTCGCCACTAATTTCGAGACAACAATCCCATATGATATCCCTTAGGACCACCCGTTCCCCATTATCTACTTCTATGACTAACGCATCACAAAGTGTACTAGCCGACATGCTCAAAGATTTGCAAAACACATTGGACACAAAAGAGAAGTTTGCACCAGAATCAAACAACACTCTAGAAGGTGTGAAGTTGAGTAAGAACGTACTCGACACCACGTCGGCGGTTTCCTTTGCCTCCTCATTTGTCATCTGAAAGGCCCTCCCTTGGGCCCTAGGGATGGATTCCTTCTTCGGCTAGTTCCCCGAGCTTCCTCCTCTTGCAAGATCCTCAGCTTGGGGCACTCCCTCCTGACGTGACCCATTTCCTTACACTCATAGAAAATTGTCTCCTACGGGACACTTGAAACTGATGTGACCCGATTTATCGCACTTGAAACAAGAAACCGGGTTGGGGTTAGAGTTGGTCTTGCAAAACCCAAAATGCTTGCTTTTGCATTTGGGCACCACTTTGCTTCACGACGGTTGTCAAAGCTCTTACTTGCCGTTTGAAACCTCAGCTTCTTGTACGAACTCGACGGGCTCTCCCACCTTCTCTTTCCACCACCTTCGTCTTCTCTTCTTTGTCCCGAGCATACAGTTTCTCCATAACTTTGGCCTCCTTGATGGTTTCACGGAGGTTGGTTGCTTTGGAGTTGCGAACCATCGACAACATGTCCGCTGGTAGGCCCTTCAAGTAGGCCTTTACCTTCTCCTTTTCGGTCGGTGCCACGTGCCCTACCAAGTTTAGCTTCTCCATGAACAATCGTGTATACTCTTTCACCGACAAATCCCCTTTCTGGATCAACCGGAACTCCTTTTCTATCAAATCCAACTCCTCCTCATTACAATATGTTAATGCACATATTTATTGGATTCAAGATCATAATTATCTGAAGATGGAAATCTGAAGTTAAAGCTGATAAAGTCGTCTCAACAAATAGTCTAGGGTCCTTTTGGAATAATTAGTCAAAGTTTGTTTTCGTATCTTATTTATTAGCCTTTTATTTTATTTAAAATAAGTTTAGTTTGTTGTTGGGCCCAAGCAAGCCAAGCCCATTAGGCTTAGTTAGCCTATGTCTAAATTAGTTTAGGTTAGAGTTTATTAGGTTAAGGTTCTTAATTGCAATATTATCATTGAGAGAGAATTAATAGTGGTGGTGGTGTGGCGCCGTGAACAAGAAAGAGAAAAAGAGAGGATTTCGATTTCAACATTGTAATCCTTTGATTTCATTGAATATCAATATCAGGTTTGATTTATTATATTGTTTATGTGATTGCTTGATTGAATGATTGCGTATTGGGACACACAATTGGTATCAGAGCTTAGTACAGATTGGATTGAATAAGTTTTTGTTCGGTTCTAATTTTCTGTCAAAGATTCATAATTTTTATTGTGTGATTGTTCATTCAAGTTATTATTGATTGGTTTGTGTTTGTTTTATCTATTATAGTGATTGAGTATTGTTTGATTTGATAATTGCATTGTTTTTGATTATCAATTTGTTGAATTGGGTTTTCTGGGTTCGGTTTGGAGACGGCACTGTGTGTTCATTCGATTCCTTCATAAAGTGGTTTTTACTGAAATTAATTGGTAGCAATCTGTTCTAATCGTTTAATCGATCGTGTTTGCAAAGTTTGGGTGTTCAATTTTGAGTTTTGATTAGTTTCTGGGCTGATTCTGTGTTTCTGGGTCGATAATTTCGAAGAACATATCGGTCTTTGCTCTTCCGGTCGAAGTCTTTTCTATCGGTCTATTGCATTTGACCGATACACTCACAATTCAGTCTATTCCGGTCTAAGACTTACTTCCGGTCGAAGACCAATACCGGTCGAAGCTTTTGTTTCTATCGGTCTTAGCAACTCCGGTCTTAACAACCATCCGGTCTTAACAACCATCCGATCTTACCAATATCCGGTCTTACCAAACATCCGGTCTTACCAACATCCGGTCTTACCAACATCCGGTCTTACCAACATCCGGTCTTACCAACATCCGGTCTTACCAACCTTCCGGTCTTACCATTCTATCGGTCAAATCCTCGACCGGACTTTACAAGTTCCCGGTCGAAGGCAATATCGGTCTTTGTACTTCCCCGGTCGAACTCTCGACCGGTCTTTACAAGTCTCCGGTCGAAGCACATCCCTGGTCATTTTTTGCAAACTGTAATAGGGCATCTAAATGTCAAAAAAATTTCTCTAGGGGCGCTGCCCCTTGACCCCACCCGCTATCCGGGTAGCGGGACCCCCGTGCTAAGTCTGCGAAGGGGGACAAAGTTCTGTTCGTGATCTGATTTTTTCTGAATTTCATTCTAAGTGTTTCAATATTGTGTGATTTTATCTTGACTTCTAACGATCTCATTCAGTTGATTGTCTCAATATCAGATAAGTTTGATTTCTAATCATATAAGTAAAGATGTCTCGGGAAGCTCTTGCTATTGGAACAGATGTGAAGCCACCAGTACTCTTCAAGGGGGAGTACGAGCAATGGAAGGACAGATTTTTGGACTTCATTGATCGACATGATTTGGGAGATGAAATCAGAAAATCTCTGAAAGACGGGATCATGACACCTCCGACCAAGGTTCTCACTGTAGCTAGAGAAAATGGTCAAGAAGAAGAGACAGAGTACAAATTACCGATTAGTGAATATTCGGAAGATCAGCTGAAGAGACACAAGGGTGACAAGCTGGCAAGATCATTTATTCTCCAAGGCATACCGAATGAAATATATGTCAAGATTGACAACTATAATGCTACCGGTAAGCAAATGTGGGATCAATTGGAGAAGATGATGATCGGATCCAAAGTCGGCAATCAGTTCAAAGTATCTACATGCCTGAATAATTATGAAGAGTTCAAAGCCAAAGTTGGAGAGTCTCTCGAAGCTACTTATGACAGATTTGTCACATTGCTGAACGAGCTCAGCAAGAACAAGATCAGCAAATCTCATGTGGAGCTGAATGTGAAATTCCTCAGCAATCTTCAGCCTGAGTGGAAGAGGTTCACCCGTCAGATGAGGCAGTTGAAGGATCTGCATGACATTCCTCTTCATGAAGTCTATGAAATCCTCAGACAGAATGAGGAAGAAGTAGAAGAGATCAAGGCTGAGATGAAAAAGGCTGACAAAGTTGGTGCTGATCCAGTTGCTCTTGTGGTTAAGAAGTCAAAGAAAAAGAAGGTGATAGATTCTGATTCGGAAGAAGCTGATTGTGAGGAAAAGTCTGAAACTGACGATTGTGAAAAACTGATGGAAACCATGCTCATGTTAACCAAGGCTTTTCAAAAGAAGTTCTATAAAAAGCCAAACTCCAATAGTCAGCGATACTCGTCTGGTCCGAACAACTACAAGCATAAAGAGAAAGTTGAAGACAGGAGATCAGAAGAAATGAAGAAGGATGGAGCTGAAGAGACCAAGAAAGAAGAACCGATTAAGTGCTACAACTGTGGTAGATTCGGTCATTTTGCCAAGGACTACCGCAAATCAAAAGTCCGAAACTAAGACTATTACAAGAATAAAATGCTTCTAGCCAAGCAACAAGAGGCTGGAAAAGCATTAATGGCCGAGGATGAATACTGGCTCGACCACTCGGATGAAGAATCCGAAGAAGGAGAGAAGGATGAGACAGCACATCTGTGCTTGCTGGGGAAGAACCAGTCAGAAGCTGAAGCTGATTCGGATGATGGAGATACTGATGAGGTATGTAACTTTACTGAATTTGATTTATTGAACCACATGAATGCCATGATGTCTAAACTCCAAGAATTAGAGTCAAAACTGAAGCGTGAAAGAGGTGTCATAAATGAGAAAAATCAATCTATACATAAACTTAGTAATGATATTGCTGAGAAAAATGTATTAATTGAAACTTTGCACAAAAATATAGACACCAGCGCTAAAGAAAAGACTATAATTCATAAAGAGTTATCTGAAACTGATTCAAAGTTTAAAGAATGTGAGTTTAAATCTAGAGAGATTGCTAAAAGGTACTTTTCTACTTCAAAAGAGAATAAATCTTTAATAGAAAAGGTGAATGCTTTGGAAGAAAAATTACACTCTTTGGGTCAAACTGAACACACTATTCATTTGAACAAACCTAAAGAGAAACCTGATACTTGAGGACTTGGTTACAAGAACCCACATCATCTCAAAAAGGGTATATCTGAAGTGCCTGCACTTTATGACTTTGGGTTTATGTTGTTGGCTCCTCAACATCAAGAACTCAAACCCTTTTGGACTAGTCTGTCGGAAAAAGATAAAGCCAAGGAATATGATAAAAGGAAGAACACAACTAAAGTTCAACTTCCATTTCGCTATGAGAAGTTGAATAACAGTTATCGTTCTAATAAATCAAAATTTCTTTCAAATGATTATTTTGAAAGTTATTCTGTTAAAGAGTTGGAGGCTAAACCCATTGAAGGTAAGCTTTACGTCCCTCCCCTAGTTTTGGAAAGTAAAATTTCTGAACTTGAGAATACTCTTACAGATGAAAGAATTTTGATGGACTTAGAACAAACTGTATTTTCAACAGTGTTCAAAAATTCTAATTTTCCTAAACTCTCCAAAGCTTTAAATTCGGATGACAGATCTGGTTCACTTGATAATGAGCTTAATTTTTTAAACTCTGAAGGTGTTTTAAATAAGTGTGTTTCTCAGTTTGATTTTTCCTCTAAACTTCCTCATCATTCATCTTGTGTTGTAAATTTCTTTGGATTACCCAGTGTACATGAAAAAGGTGAAACATCAACGAAAGTTGATAAATCAGTTTCTGTGAAATCCAAGAAAGCAAAAGGTAAGCAACAAAAATCTCAGCTTTCACAGAAACCGATCCACACTGGTAAGCCAAAGAAGATGCATTCTCTTAATTCTCATCATTCTAACTCTAAAGTTTCAAATGTTTCAGATTTGAGAAAGCAAAGGGTTGGAGTTAAGACTGCATGGATACCGAAACAGAAGATAGACGAGAAAGCTAAATCTAGTTCTAGTTTTATTTTGAATAAAAAGACTTCTAGTAAAGATGATTTGAGTGTGAATGTTGCTACTTTTAAAAATAATCTTGTTGATTCTCGCAAGAAATATTCTATAAAGCAATTATTTCAGTTAGCTCCATCTAGTACTAAAAAGTTTTTAAATTATGGTGAATGTGATTATGCTTCTCGTAGATATTCTGATGTTTGGTATGGTTCATATAATGTTTCATATTATCATTATCATATGTCTTATCATGCTTCTGGTTTTCAAAGAAAAAGTGGACCCAAATTTAAATGGGTGCCAAAATCAAGTACTAACAGTGGAGGTCCCATTTTTAAATGGGTTCCTAAACCTCTTCTTTCTTGATTTGTGTTGTGCAGACCCGTCATATGTGGTATTTGGATAGTGGGTGTTCCAAACATATGACCGGGCAGAAGAGTATGTTGTCTAATTATAAGGACAAATACTGTGGCACAGTTCGTTTTGGGAATGATCAGTTTTCACCTATTCTGGGATATGGTGATGTTGTACATGAAAATCTTACGATCAAGAAGGTGAGTTACGTTGAAGGCTTAGGGCACAACCTGTTCAGCATTGGCCAGTTCTGCGACAAAGATTTAGAGGTTAATTTCAAGGCCAAGACATGTTCAGTTCGCACTGAAGAAGGAAAAGAACTCCTGGTCGGATCTCGCAAGTCAAACCTCTACACCATCAATTTGTCAAAGGTCCAGGCTGACAATCAGGTCTGCCTACTATCAAAGGCCTCGATGCAACAAAGCTGGTTATGGCATCGACGACTTTCTCACCTCAACTTTCGGTACATCAACAAGTTGGTCAGTGGTAAGCTAGTGAAAGGTCTTCCAGAGCTGAAGTATGAGAAAGAACATCTATGTGCAGCGTGTGAAAAGGGAAAGATGAAGAGAGCCCCACACAAACCAAAGCCTGAACCTAGTACCAACTCTCCATTAGAGTTGTTGCATATGGATCTATGCGGTCCTATGCGAACGCAAAGCTTAGGAGGAAAGAAGTATGTGTTGGTTATCGTGGATGACTATACGCGATACACTTGGGTTAAGTTTCTACGGTCTAAAGATGAGACTCCCGATGTTCTCATTACGTTTCTGAAGACGACCCAAGTCAATCTGCAAAAACAAGTCAAGATTCTCAGGACTGACAACGGCACAGAGTTCAAGAACAAGATAGTTGAAGAATATCTCGAATCGGTCGGGATATCACATCAATACTCTGCTGCTCGCACGCCTCAACAGAACGGAGTCGTCGAAAGGCGAAATCGTACACTTGTCGAGGCCGCTCGGACAATGCTCAGCCAATCTGAATTACCTTTATTTTTGTGGGCTGAAGCTGTATCGACTGCGTGTCACACTCAGAATCGCTCCATGATACACCGCCGATTTCAGAAGACTCCGTATGCGTTGATCAACAACCGAACACCAACCATTAAATATTTTCATGTTTTTGGTTGTACGTGTTACGTTCTAAACGACCGAGAGAATCTGAACAAGTTCAGTGCTAAGGCGGATGAAGGCATCTTTGTTGGTTATTCATCTACATCGTCTGCATATCGTGTTTATTTGAAGAAGTTGAAGACTGTGATCGAGAGCGTTAATGTTACATTCGATGAGGAAAAGGCTTCTAAGTATATCAGCTTAGAACCCGTCCTTCAACGAAGTTTGACTTATAAACACAACAGTTTAGGACTCGTACTTCAGTGATCAAAAGACCTTACTCCTGTACTGATAAGAGATTGTACTCCAATACTCCAATGAGGAAATCAATCATCAAGGGGGAGTGCATACTTTTCTGAAATTTTATGCATCTGCCAGATATGATATTGAGGGGGAGTCAATGAGTATATTTTTCACTTATAATTTTTCTGATGCATAATTTCAGGGGGAGTAAAGGTGATGACTTCTAATTATTTCTGATCAGAACTCGTACATCAATTGTTTTACTGCTTTATGTCATTTCAATTTCAGTGAATAAAGTTACTTTGACTAGACTTTTAGACTTTTGTAGGTTGAGAGATGCTTCAAAGATCATATCTATATGACTTTAAGCTTGACTTCGTGAGATGTAAGACTGTACTCAAAAGGTATAATTCTTAATCTTCATCTCCTCCATGGTTGAAAGAAGGACAACTTTCAATCAGAAGAAAACATGTTCTTAATTGTTCAAACCACTTCCCAATTCTCAAAAAGATTTCTTGATTTGGAAGTGTGATTTTAAATGTTTTCTGCTTCATCATTGAGCCTTAACTGATAAAGTTAAATCACCTGAGCATCTTATGCTTTATAGGAAAACATGGGATCAGTGTGCTAGGACTTAAGTGAACTTCTATGGATTCACGTTAACCAGTGTTTCCTACCCAAGAAGTTGTAGTGAAATGTGAGGAGTCCAACAAGAAATGAGTGTGGGATGTGTGATGAGGGACAATATTAAAAGAGAGTTCGGTTAGCTGTGAGCTTAAAGCTTAAAAGAAAGAGGGTGAGAGATCAGAGTAAAAGAATTTTTAAACTCTGCACCAACTACTTTCTGAGTCGGGCAGCCACATTTCTAATGCTTCACAATTCTTGGTGAACATTATTGAAACAGGCAACTAGCCCATGCCAACTCTTGACATTACCCCACCAACCACTCATTTTCTTCTCAACAAGAAAATGTTTCATTTTTCAAAGGGGACGCAGCACATATACTATCTGATTTTCATTTGGAAAATCTGGATATTGAACAGAAGGAAGTCTGCCCCACCTTCACACTTCATTCATGCACATTGCGTCTGTGTCTCAGTGGTTTACACTTTTTGAGCCTTATAAGCAAACATCATATGCTTTATTTTATTCTATCACTTGCACGAACACACAAAGAATTTGTTTCTTTGTCATAACGTTCATAGAAATTACCTTTGTGGTATTTCGATGATTGAATGGAAGCCCTGGGGGAGTGAACATCATAAAAGCTCTTTTATATTGTGTATTCGTTACACACAGTGACTTTGTGTTACTGACAGGCAATTTTAACTGATTCATTTGTTGATTCAGGTGTTACACTTCATTTTCTAATTTGTCTAGTTTTGCAAAGATCTGGATGAACATCTTAATAAATTGACGGATAATCAGTGGTTCTGTTTGCAAGATCAATGGTGGAAGAAATTTCTTGAAGACACGTTTTGATGAACTCTTTGCTCTTTTCATCAAAAAGGGGGAGAATCGTCAATCAAGAAATGCGGAGATCAAAAGTTTTTGAAAGAATTTCTGAAGATATTATGAAGTTTTGCTGCTTTGAAGAAATTTTCTTTGAAGATGATTTGCTGAAGTATTCCGAGCTGAAACTGGAGATAATTTCTTTCCAAAAGATAGTCTCATCGATTGGGAAGATTGCTACATTTTGAAGACAAAGAGGAAGATTACATTTTCTGAGCTTAAAGAATGATCTTGATCCAAAGGGGGAGATTGTTAATGCACATATTTATTGGATTCAAGATCATAATTATCTGAAGATGGAAATCTGAAGTTAAAGCTGATAAAGTCGTCTCAACAAATAGTCTAGGGTCCTTTTGTAATAATTAGTCAAAGTTTGTTTTCGTATCTTATTTATTAGTCTTTTATTTTATTTAAAATAAGTTTAGTTTGTTGTTGGGCCCAAGCAAGCCAAGCCCATTAGGCTTAGTTAGCCTATGTTTAAATTAGTTTAGGTTAGAGTTTATTAGGTTAAGGTTCTTAATTGCAATATTATCATTGAGAGAGAATTAATAGTGGTGGTGGTGTGGCGCCGTGAACAAGAAAGAGAAAAAGAGAGGATTTCGATTTCAACATTGTAATCCTTTGATTTCATTGAATATCAATATCAGGTTTGATTTATTATATTGTTTATGTGATTGCTTGATTGAATGATTGCGTATTGGGACACACACAATACTCTTCCAAAATCTTTTTCTTGAACTCGGTCCAAGATCTTGACTATCACAGATTATGCTAGAGTCGAGGTGAAGACATTCCACCATATTAAGGTCGCACCTTGGAGCATCTGAGAACCAAATTTTACCTTCTGGCTCTCCTCAAAGTCACAAGCTATGAAAGCTAGCTAAATTTCTCTGAGCCAATTCATACACTTGGCGGGTTCATCAGTTCCGGCAAACTCCGGCGGTTTGCAACAAAGGAAAGACTTGTAGGAACAGGTTCTCCTAGGTTGTCTTGTCTCCAAAGTCGCCAAACCTTCAGCGCGGTTCTTGTCTCCGGTACCCCCAGAACCCGCTACGACTACATTTTCTTCAATTGTCTCATGACGGCGATGATTCACCTATCGGTCTTCTAGTAGCTTCATGAACAATTCTTGTTATTTCGCCATGGTCTCATTCATGGATCTCATCATATCCATCATCTGCGTTTGAGGGGTTACCTCAGTCATGACTGGATCAGCAGAGGCAATGTTGGTTCTCGGGATCTGCTCCACGCTCCCGCTAAGCAAAGGCGGAAGTGAAGGTACAACCGATACAGTTTCATTTGGCCTATCGGTCGTGGATTCGGTCACAGCTTGTCCCTCTGGTGATGATTAAAGATGACTCCGAGTATTTACCATTTTCGTCTGTCACATAATCAAGAGAGGATGAGAGATGGGCTACACAAGATTATACACAAGAAACGTACTAATATAGTTCATCGATCATCATAATCATAGTAATTCAAGCATGCTCACATAGAAATACATTCATAATAACAGTAGCTAAGTGTGATTATGAACATATTTTATATAAGAATTCTCGCTACCATTTCTTACAATTCTCAACGGTGTAGTTCCGTTGACTCTAATACCGTCCCATCTTAGAAGTTCTACCCGATTCTCACATTTCATTGCCTAATAGTCTCAGCTTAAGTCTAGGCATCGAGATTACCTACCTAGTTCACTTAAAATAGAGCTCTGATACCAATTTGTAACACTCTAAAAATTAGGAAAATTTCAAAATTTGAAATTTCGGCAATATAACGTCTAAAATACGGAGGTCCAAATATACCCTGTAAATATAAACATTCAACAAGGACAAATCCCAAATTCGTGGCAACTAAAACCCACATTAAGTTGGGTTAGTTTGCACCAAAATGAAGTGACTAGAGTAAGGAGACATAACAATACAACAACCTACTTAATATAGAATTAATTTCGAACTAGAATAACTTGAGTGTTGCTATTTCACCAAAAATCTCTCTTCTCAAATGTATTCCCCAAAAAGACCGGCACTTCAAGAACTCCTACGTGCACGGTTGAAAAGCCCGACATCCTAGACTCCACCGCTAGGGGAACCTGTGGGATAACCAATAATCAAACAAGTGTTAGGACAAATCCTAATGAGATCTCATAAGTTAAACAATTCATAACAAGAAATATCAAAATGTACAACTTGCGTTACCTAATCCCTTTGCATTCTATAATATTCCCACTTGCAAAGATGTTCTCCAAACCTAAACATAAACACACAAGAGATAACTCTTGAATACGAGGGAGACCCGTTTCCATCGGGGTGACATGTACACGGGAATGGAGTCACCCATGATGTTATTGGATTACACCTCATGTCTTGGTCTTAGTTCCCATGCCATCAAGACATCACAACCTCAAACCATAACATTGCCTTTATTGCCTACTCTGTCGAGTTACACCTCAAGGTCTTACAAGACATTATTGTCTATCCAATCTAAATGAGTTACACCTCAAGGACATACGTCCCCTATGGCCAACTCGTTTGTGCCCAACATGGCTATTAACAAGAACCCAACAAACCCGCAAGCTACATCCTCGCGCATAAGGTGGTAGGAGCCCACATTTGTATCATGTAACATAAAACAAGATAAACAAACATATGTAGGCATCTTTCATATCTCAATCCTTTAGACAGTATATTCAACCCATGGAACTTCTCATTTTAACATAATAACCATCGCATTCTTGTAACCACTTTCAATTAATATCCACCAAACAAATCTTCTACCAAGTTCATAAACATGTTTACTAAATGATTAAAATACTCATTATAACCACATCCATGAAACCCTAGAAATTAGGTCAAACCCAATGATAAGCATAGATATATGTATGTGAGAGTTTATTGAAAACAATAAATAAGTGTTTGAGCATTTAGGGAATAAAGACTCACAAGTTAGGGTTTGTAGAGAGAAAACCCTAAATAGATGTATGGGTTTGGAAAAGACTTTGGTCCTCTTGAAGCTTTAATGACACCAAGATCCAACATTAGCACCCCAACAACATCTTGAGTTTGGCCTTCAAAAGTGATTTAAAAACCAAAACCCCTTCTACCTCATGCGACATTGACCCAACGACTATGCCATTGGCATTGTTGCCGGGCAATGTCATTCGGCCTCCACCCCCTACGGTACCAAGAATGCGACAATGCCCTTGGCGACTTTTTCGTGGCATTGTCGCCGAGCAATGTCGCTCGTGACCCTCAAGTTTCTGTTTGTTTGATGCGAAAGTGTCCAAAGTCCAAATCTCAACCACTCTCTAATTCTTCTCAGTTGCTAAGGTCTCGGGATAGCACTTCTCAAGATCAAGGGTGATAGACCAAAGTGTAAACTTTATGGTAAGCTAATATTCGAATCTATGTGATTAACATACATCCATACACACACACACTTAATCATAACATGTATACACATGCACACCACATATATAAGCACTTACATCACGACCTTGTCATGCAGTTGCATATGAGGAGTTTATAAATAAACAATATTCACTTAAGTCAAAAAGGAGTTATCAAAGACTCAATAAGAAGGGAATCCAAACGAGATACAACCACATACTAAGAAAAGGCGTGGTGTTACAACGAATCATAGAGTCATCAAGTTCAACCACCCACGATCTATAGCTTGAGTCCTCCACTGATCATAGATATACTCGTTCACTAGAAATAATAATCACTATGGCCTAACGGTCATCAAGTTCAACCACCCACGGTCTGTAGCTTGAATCCTCTGCTACGTCTCATGTAGTCATCAAGTTCAACCACCCACGGTATGTACCTTGAATCCTCCTTGATGGATCACACGGTCATCAAGTCCAACTACCCACGATCTATACCTTGAGTCACCCACTGATCATAAATATTTCTAGCTACATGGCAGGGATAAAGATCCCATTTTAAAACCAACAATCAGACTCCTACGCCTATGGATCCATTGCATTACATTCTAAATTACATGACTCCAATTGAATGACTATCATACTCAAAACATGTAATTTTCAGTAAATATGCCATAACTGCATATTACATTCAAAGCTTAATGTTAAGAAAATCAAACCGGACAAATGTCCATAAAACTCATTTGAGTCAAAACCAAGCCAAAAACTCAACAGTTCAAGTGACTATTCAATAAAAGTCATAATAAGTAATAAAAATGTATTTAACCAATGTTCATACAAAACACATGCTCTAAAAAACATGCTCAACTCAAAAACCCATCATTGGTTGGGACAAACCATTTTTCAATAGAAATCATATCATTTACATTTCCAAAATGTCCCAATCGTAACAATATGCATTTTCAACCCAAATACACTAAAATGTATCAACACTAAAATGCATCAACACCAAAATAATCTCCATTTATAAGATAAATCATCCAAAGAATCTATAAATATGATTTAGTTATCAAAATGTCTAAAAACTCCAAGTACGAGTATTTCTCAAGATTTATAAACTCAAGGTACAAAATGCAAACCTCAACAAATAATAATCACATTTGATAAATGTTAAGAAAACATTTCAATGCATCAAAATAGATGTGTTGGCATGTACATAGTTTTCACAAAACAAATTGAACTCATCTTGTTAGATTTAGGCTAAATCTTGGTTTTTACCCCAAACTTGAGTTTTCTTGGTGAAAACTTGAATCTACAAGCAACACCTCCTAACTCTTAGATCCAACACTTTCAAAGTGTTTCCTTCACCTCCAAAGATCCTAAACCTAAGGCAAAATGGAGAGAAAAGACGAGAAACTGAAAAACACATCAAACCCTAGTTTAGAATCGAAAGAGATGAGGAGCTTACCACCACAAAATACTCTTGGATCTGCCAATAAATTTCAACACTCACAATCTATCCTTGAAGAGGTCTCAAAAATGAAACTATAACAACTTGAATCATCAAAAAGGAAGTAGAAATGAGAGAAATATGAAGAAATGAAGATAAATGGCTTAAAACCCGATGTTTAAGCTGTCTGGTATCGCTGGGCTACAGTGCCATGTGACTTTGCCATGGCATTGTCACATGTCATAGTTGCACAAGGTGTCCAGAATGTTCTCCCTTGGTTGCTACTTTGCCAGTGCGACCATGACACTGTCATAGTCTCCGTGCATTGTAGTTGGACCCGTACCAAGACCCGAAACTTGACTTTTTCTATGTCAAACATTCCCGAAACTCTTAGGGACTTAAAGTAGTGAATTCTTAACATAAATCTTCGTTTACAAGGTGAAACAGTGTACAAGTTGACTTTCACTTACCGAGAATTAGGGTGTTACAATCCTCCCAACCTTAAAATGATTTCGTCCTCGAAATATAGTTCCCATACAAACATTTGAATATCATACTCAACACTTATCAGACTTCTTTGGTTCCCAACTGTAGCACGATTTTCTTTCTTGTGTTAGCTAACCTTAACAATAGAATTCTCCTGGACATCGATGGCATGCAAAATTTATTTCCCATACAACACCCCAACTGTGTGAGGAACATGAGATGGTCCAAAAACGCTACATAACATGGAGCACAAGTTCGCTAATTTCCTTGTCGTTTACTCGTCCCCAAAAAGGTAACAAACTAATGACATAGATGTAACACCCCAAAAATGAGACTACAAAAAAATTCCGAATAAAATCGGAACATGGTATTATAAATATTAAAATACGAGCTCTTCCCAAAAAAAGGCTTAGAATACGCCAATTAATTTACATTTTTACTTAAACTAAAAGCTCTGATACCAACTTGTAACGCTCCAAAAATGAGACTACAAAAAAAATTCCGAATAAAACTGAAACATGGTATTATAAATATTAAAATACGAGCTCTTCCCGAAAAGGGGCTTAGAATACGCCAATTAATTTACAGTTTGTAAACAATTAGATTGAGGATAACAACCTCCTAATCTAATTCTATGAAGAAATAGATTACTATTGGGTGCGCCTAAATCACCAAAATAACATCAGAAGATGACGTCTCAAATACCCCCAAACTCTCTCTATCACAACCGGTTAGATCTTCTTGGCGATAATGCCACTAGACCCTGAGATACATGCCGACACCAAAACAAGTGTTAGGCCAAAAAGCCTAGTGAGCATGAACATGAAACAAACAATTTCAATATAAGTAGCAAGAAGGCATTTACAAATTTTATATGACATCTAGGTGGATTCAACGGGGGATACCCATATCCATCGAGAGTGACGGGAACACGAAAGTACGTAACTCAACAACGTTGTCGTATAACACCATAAGACTTGTAGTCCAAGTGCCCTAACGACCACTTAACAAATATCACCTCAAGAGTCGGTGGTCCTTGGTGTCTATTCGTATGAATAACACCTCAAGGCTCGACACACTTAGTGTCTACCCCAAGGTAACACCTCAAGCGGCGAAGATCTTAGTGTCTACCCCAAAGGTAACACCTCAAGACTCAACTCTCCTAGTGCCTACTTGAAAAGTCCATTTAGTCTAATTTCTCAAGTGGAATAATATCCAACAATCCCATAACAAATATTTTCCATAATTCATGTAAAAAGACTACAACATAAGTCTATAATTACATTTATAAGCATGACATTGGCACCTATAGCCATAATTCCCAATTTAGGTCAATAAACCTAGATATGTGTTTTTGCATAAGTATGTCAAAATATGAATAAGGTTCCATATAAATATCCCAATGTGATCTAAGTATAAAAATATACTCATCTAAACTCCATTGTAACGGTTCACTCCAAAAATGCCTAAAACTATCAAATAGTTCATCGAAATAGTTAAATATGTCAAAACACCAAATGAGAGTAGTAAAAGAGTTAAAATTAAAAATGTAATGGGGTTAGATAAACACATTATGGTGTGTATTTAGTTTTACAAAGCATTTAAAACTCACCTTGAAGGTTTTTGGAGAAAACCCTAAAAATGGTGAAAATCAAAAAATGGTTCTTGAAGGGAACTTGAAAATCTTGATGTTTTGTAGCTATTAAATGCTTGAAGAAAATAGATTTATGGTGATAAGTGTAACCCCAACGATTTAGTGAAGAGAGAAAAAGGTTGGAGGTGAAGGAACTGAGAAAAATGAGAAGAGCAAAATAGCACATGCATACCAGACCCAACTTTAGTTTTGGATTCCCAAGTTCCACCGTCCGAACAAATTTTGGTCCATATATTTTCCAAAGCCCATTTACTAATAGTATTAAGAAGACCTTTTAATTATAATAAATGCATTCAATCATTATTTCCTAATTAACAAATAAAATTTATAATTTAAACTAAAATTTAATTCACATTATAGAATAATAAAACCCTTTAAAATAAAACAAAAACTTAAATCCAAATAATTAAATAAACTTTAACTAACTAAATAAATAAAACTTATTTCATATAAATAAATTAATAAAGCTTTCAATTAAAATAAAACTTAATTCATATATTTTATTTTCTTTTTGAATAGCTTTAAATCCAAACACATTTTATTTCATATTCTTATTTAATAAATTAGATAAGATAACACATAATCCATATAATTACTAAATAAGTTTTTAATTAAAAAATAAAATATACACCCAACTTTAGAATTTACTTACCTATAATTTTTCGGGTGTTATAATAGATCTTATATAATGACGTCATTCTCACAAAACAATGTCTCCTTTCCCAATGAGTTGTTTCTAACCCATTTCACCCTTGAGCTAAAACTCGAAAACTTTCTGTCGAAACTGCTATGTTGATTTTCCTGATGACTCTCACAACCAATATCCCCTTCGATACTACACTTAAAACAGAGTGAACATCTAACTTTACAGAGTAGTTTCTAAGCGTATGACTTTGGTTGCCTTCCTAACAACTAGCTTGGTCCAGACCAACACGCTCTAAATTTGTACTCCAAATTGTCACAAGACATGGCCACCACAAAGAATTTACAAAATTCCTAACCCAACCATTTTTGTTGTTGGACTGACATTACATCCCAAAACGTGCAATTAGGCTTTATAAAGAATCGATTATTCTCAAACTCATAGATTACACAACTCCCATAATACATTCAAGTATCGATCATCAAATCTAAAACATCATTACCACTTAAGGAAATCTTATTCACTAATACTTATTTACCAAAATCTAAGCTTCTTAAGGTCGCCACATATTCTGCAACTATCCCTAAGGATTCAAAGATAGTAGTCTAAGTACTTCAACGGTCCATGGCCTCGAAATAAAAGTGTGATTCCTAATATCACATAATGATTCGAACCACAAACAAATATTACAAAACTCATCCACCGAGTCATTGACATAGGCTTATACTTTCCTTATAGAAAGAAAAATGTGATTGATAATGGAACATCAGTATCTACTTATAATGTAAGCAACAAAAGTACTAGCTCTTATAAAAAAACACCAAACAATGTCTTGTTATGTCTTTGTTGATATTAGGTATGTGTCTGACCCATACAAAGATTGTTCCCAAACTGGATAAGAAATTATCGCAGGGAACACTCCGATTGCTTGGAAGTAAGGTAAGCAAACGCTTGTAACTACCTCCTTGAACTATTCCAAGAATAGTACTCTCCGTGAGATAATTAAAGAATGTATATGATTAGGACTATCATTACACATATTAAAGGAACTAGTAATTTTGAGTTCAACCAATAGCCTATCACATATATGAAAATAATGCATCATGTAAAGAAATGAAAGTAAGATACATCAGGGTGATAACACAAAGCATATTCTGCTTACATTTCTATACAATCAACAATAACAAACTCTCATCTAGATTCAAATGAATCATGTAAGATGCTAGAAGAATGTGACATATTTGTTTACCAAATCATTACCTAAAACCATATTTTGGAAACCTATAATAAGTATTAAAATACAAATGTTTTCCAAACTCCCTGGATTAATGCAGAAGTCAGGGGGAGTAATAGACAAAATGAGGTGTCTACTGAACATGTATTATTAATGAGTCATGCTCTTTCATTCGCCCAAGGTTTTATTTTTCCCACTGAGTTTTGTTCCTTAGTATAAGGTTTTAGCGAAACAACGATTTATAAACCATCTTATTTTCTAAACCTGTTGATTGATGTACGAATCATGAAAGATAGTAACCTGAAGGAATTGCTTATTAGTGCCTTGTACTCTTTCCTCCGTCTAAAGTTTTTATTTTTTCTACTCGATTTTGTTTCTTTGGCATAAGGTTTTAATGAGACCAAAACTATGTACCATCACTCATTTGACTCGGCATAAGGGGAGTGTTGAAGGATCAGGTGCCATCATCAAAGGAAGTGATTGGAAGAATATTTTTCTAGTATTAGAATTTACCATAATTAATGTTTCAATTTCTTTACTAATCCATCCCTATTTAAAGGACTTATGATTAATAAAAATTATAAATTTTAATATCTCTATTTACTGTTGTTGTAAACTGTTTTTCTATTTGATGGTTGAAATTTTATCATCGACCGACCTGTTTTACCATAAATATGCCGACTGGGAAGGGTCCATTGACGTTTGGTGACTCCATGCTGACCCACACCACATATATCAGAATCAGACCCCCATTTCCCCCACGTTCTCAATCGCAAGGTTACGTATGCATCATCATCACTCTCCATACCGCCTTCCTTTTCTCCCTCTATCTAAACTTTCCCAGCTGCTTGCCTCACTTTTCCAAGATTTTCTCCATCGAATAAATAAGTTTTGCACAAAAGCTGTACAGAATTAATTAAGATTAATGGGTGGTTTTGATATGGAATCGTTGGTGGATGCAACAGCAGGGGCGATTGGATCTCTGGCTAGCACTACCATTCTCTACCCTTTAGATACCTGCAAAACCAAATACCAAGCTGAATTACGTACCCCTAATCTCAGAAAATACAGGTTTCTTTTACTTTCATTATTTGCTTTAATACCCCTTTTCATTAAATTATGAGGCTTTCATCTTCAATTTTATATGCGGCATGGCTTTTGCTTGATAGGTTTGACTAGATTATTGACTGATTTATAGGGGAAGGATGCGAATCACGAATTACGTTTTTGTTCGTAATTCTTAAATTTTGCTATTGGTGGTTTTCCCTTTTTTGATCAATTACACTTGGCTAGTTGTTGGAAGCAGGGATTATTGTTGCTGTATAAGAAGTTTTAGTCACCAATTTATGCCAATGGGCAATGGCAATTCAATCTGATAGGAACCATTTAAAGCAAAAATTCAGCTCAATTCAATTCACAAATGTTGCTATTGATGGTTTTGTTGATCAATTACACCTGGATGATTGTTGGTAGCAGGGAGATCGAGGGAGGTTGTGAATAGAGATATAAGCAGTTTAGTTTACCTTTTCACCAAGTTATGCCAAATTGCCAATCCCATCAAGCATTTTGCTTTATGGGATTTTGGCTCTTCTTCTAGGTGGTAATACTTTGGGAGGCATATATTCAAATGCCTCTCTCCTTTTTCCTGCTTTTGTTGGTTCCTATACCAAAGCACAAGATGGAGTTCCTAACACCTTTGTCAGACACTTTTATTCAAGGATATGAGGAAAACAATTAACAAGTGGCGATCACGTCCTTGAAATAAAAACCAAACCAAACACGCCCAGTATATCCCACCGGAGGTCCGGGTGCGGGCATCCGTAGACAGAGAGGCTGTTTCCAAGAAGAACCTTCTGTTGCAAGAAGGGTAAGATCATGTCCTTGAATGGTGATCCAAATAGTCCCGTTGTTTTATGTGTATGATGGACGTATGACAAACTGAGAAGGGGAAGAATTATGAGAATTTATTCGACATGTTTCTGTGTGCTCATTGTCTTCCTCTTCTGTTTATATACCCATTTTGAAGTTATATTCCCCTAAAAACATTTATACTATGACTGTGGTATGCTGAAACTGCACTTTTAGACACTTCAAATCTAGGTATAGTATTCAACAGTGGTGGTTTTCAACCAGGGTACAGTAAATTATTTTTACTAGAATAAAATTTTCTTATTTCTAATTCTTTTACATTACAAAACACCACCAATATTTTTCTCAAGGTATGCACGTGCATTCTAGCCAAAGCACGTAAGTGTTCAACTCTTTATTCAATAGATACCTTACGTTGACCTCCACCCCTCATATTGACAATTCTGCCCTCATTGTTCTTCATTCTTTTGGTTGTCCATGACCATATTCTTGACTGTGGGTTTATGGTATTTTTCATGCATTTCCTTGTTAGGGCCAAAGGCCTTTTTTGAGTTTCTTGGTCTGGGGTTTGACTTGGAATTCTGGTGAAATAAATGTATTCCTGATTCCTGTTATGCAAATCTTGTCTTGTCTAATTCATATTTCATACAGGAACCTTTCTGATGTTCTTTGGGAAGCAATTTCTACACGTCAGGTGCTTTCTTTGTATCAAGGTCTAGGGACAAAGAACCTGCAATCCTTTATTTCATCCTTCATATACTTTTATGGATATAGCTTCTTTAAGAGGTTGTACGTGGAGAGGTCTGGGTATAAGTCTATTGGCACCAAAGCCAACTTGCTTATTGCTGCTGTTGCTGGTGCTTGTACTGTTGCAATAACCCAGGTCAGTCAGAATCATATTACCACATCTTACTTTATATATATATATATATATATATATATAGAGCGAGAGAGAGAGAGTTGGGATCATGTAGAGCAACTCCTTTTCTTGAGAAAATGTGAACACTTATGAGCCTTCGGATGGGTTGATTTTGATCTAACGGCTAAAAGAACGCAGACCATCAAGTACGTTCATCTTATGGCCGACAAAAGACACGGACCTTCATCTACCTTCATCTTCACCTTCACAAACTTATGCATACCTTCAATCCCTTTCATATGCATGAATCTTTGAAGTTTCAGTCATGGTGATAAAAGTAGGTAGATGAAGGTAAATGAAGGTAGATGAAGATTTGTGAAATACGGGTAGATGCAGGGGGATGAAGATAGATGAAGATGATGAAGGTTTATGTTCTCATGGGAACCCGACCATATATATTTATATGTGTGTGTGTGTATATAGGGGGACCTTCTTTTGAGAACCTATGAAATTGTGATAACCTTGAGAACTAGTGCATCATGTGCTATTTCATATGATTTTTTGCATTTAAGACTAGGGTTTAAAATATTAATGAACATATATTTGTTTCACAATGTATTTGCTTTACATGTACTCGGTTCACAGTGTGCACATTTTTGACGTGTTTGTGAAACAAAAATATACATAAAAAAAGTTTCATATTGTGAAACAAATACATATGAAACAATCACACTGTGTAACAAATATATGTTAATCAATACATTAAATACTACCCTTATATGAGAAAAAATCATGTGAAACAAAATTGTAAGGTAGAAGTTCTCATGGATCTCACAAATTTTGGCGTTCTCAAATGATTAAGTATATATATATATATATATATATATATATATATATATATATATATAGAGAGAGAGAGAGAGAGAGAGAGAGAGGGGGGGGGGGGTGGGAGGGTAAAAATAGATCACCCACATTTGAATATTAACTGCCTTCATAAGGGTGGATTTAGTTTTGGCAAAATGTAAATGGCCTTATTATTTACAACATTTGATTAAAATAGCTGGATGGTTTAGATGATTTCCCTTATTCTCCTTTATTTAGTATAATTTTTCTAAATAGAGTACCAAAAGTTAAAATTCCAAAAAAATTACGTTCAACTCCAACAGTTACTCTATTTTAGAGATTGCACCAGATATATATTATTAAAATATTCAAATACATTTAATAAAATATTATTTCTTTCTCAGAAGTAAATATTATTTCTCTCTTAAATAATTAGTTTTAGAGATTCCAAATCTCTCTCTTCTTTTTTTTTCTATTTTAACATACAGTATAGCATAGTTGTTGGATCAAAAATATCTTTTAAATCTCTAATTTATCAGATCTGTTAGAGATCCTGAGTTGATATTTGAAATAGTATTTGGAAAATGGAAGAAGAAAGCATAGGGATTCGATGTAGAATATCCTTTAGGAGTGGGAACGGGTCTCTTAACCACCCCTATACACAGGATTTGGAACCTGAATATGCAATCGTATTATGTCTTGTTACCTGGGATGATCATTAAATCTGAGGTGTTTCTTCAGCCTTTGGATACAGCTGCATCAAGGATGCAAACAAGTGACTTTGGCAAGTCCAAAGGGCTATGGAAAACCCTCTCGGAGGACTCCTGGGAAGAGGCATTTGATGGACTCGGCATATCGATTCTGCTTACAATAAATCCAGCAATTCAGGTAATAATTTTTTGTTTTGGATAATAATGGGTATCTGTGCCAACTTGCATGCACCTAGACTAATTCCATGGGTCCCCGAAGTTAACCAGAGGGGGACTCAAACTAGTAACCATTGGTGAGCAAACACAAGGCCTTACGAGTTGAGCTACCTCTAAAGGTTAAATAATTTTTTTTAATTGTTTTTGGCAAAAAGAAGATGTTTCTATTAATTAATGCTGCAATGAAAGTTGAAGTGTTACATGCTTGAGAGTTAGATCTGACGAGTACATGATCTGATGACAAATGAAATGATCACCTACATTAAATTGACTTAAAATTCCATAAACCGAACTCCTATAAATTAGTGACACTGTCCCAATGCTCAACCATGAAGAACTTCTTTAGGTATCTGTTATTTAGTATTCATAATTAACTCCCTATAAGATCCGATCTTGGGTCAAAATCGCAACAGGGACAAGTATTAATACTCTGACTACCAACGGTCCGAGGCGTAAGCCTCGAGGCGTGTATATGTATATAATATATATATATATATATGTGTGTGTGTGTATGTGTGTGTGTATAATACAAGGTGGAAAAATAATTGCATTCCAAGAAAAATTCATAAATACTAATAAGAAGCAAAACATAATTCCATACCAAATTTTAAACGTCATAAGCTCATAAAATTACTAGTTATAAGGTTAAAAACATAATGAAAATATGACAACAAACATTTGGCCATTTAGCTGCTGTAGTATGATGAAATCGGACCTTCAATGGTGAATGGTCAGAAATCACACACATTTGGCCATTTGGCTGCTGTAGTCTAATCTAAAATGCTGAGCATAATCAACATGGCGATCAAAACAGTAGCTAAAAGTGAGAAAACAGTAGCTAAAAAATGAGAAAACAGTAGCTAAAAATGAGAGAACAATAGCTAAAATAACTAGCAAAAAAGATGAAGTGGTGCATAAAAGAAAGTCAGCCACTTTCTTTCTTCTTGAGAAGGGGGAAGGACACCTCAAAATGGCTTTTTGTACTTTAAAATTACTAAAAGTACAATTGCTTTTGTTGTTTGACTAGCTCTATCTTTTTTAAATATACAAAAGGTAATAAAAGTACAAGTCACTTAAAAAAAACATCGGTCTCCCCAAAAACATCCCAAAAACATAATAATAGCTGAGGCTTACGCCTCACGCCTCAACGCCTCGAGGCACCGCCTCACAGATTGAGGCGTAAGCCTCGTCCAGGGACTATGAGGCTTAAGCCTCAGGAGCGGTTTTGGACCGCCTCGCCTCGAGGCGTACGCCTCAAGCGATTTTGAAAACCATGCTACCAATATTGCCTTGAAATTGGGTCCACAAATTATAGCTCCACAACAATGTTAAAAACCTTCAAATTCACCAATGGCTTGAACGAGGATTCATGATACATCGGGGGTAGGTGTGGGGAATTGATTGCACAATGGAATCAATTATCACTCATAGGGAATTAGATAACTGAAGTTCAAAGGTCTTATCAATCTAGTTATTTGTCCTACAGAAGATAAGTCTAGGAAGTTGCCTAGTCTAAGCACGAAAAATTCAGCGTGCAACGGCTTTTCTTTCTCTGATAGAGACTTCATTGGTTCTATTTTATCACCGAGGTCGTCCAAAGACTCTCAACAAATTCCTCAAAGATCAAGACTAAAGAGATTATGTGATGGAATGGCATTACAAGAGAGAAATTGACTTAAAATAACAACAGAGGATTTGATGAGTTGAAGAGAAAGGAGTGATTTAATGCATTAGGATCTTCGGTAATCAAAGTTTACTTGTTGCAATGAAAATTTTGAGAGATCCCTTTTGAGTTCTCAACATCTTTTTGCCAGAAGATTGACTTGTTTTGAAATGAAAATCTCGAAAGATGCCATTTGAAATTTACAAATGCCCAGGCTTGAATAGGAAGAGCTTTCCAAACTAAGGGGGCATTTGGTTCGTAGTGGAATTTGAAGGAATTTGAATGATCAATTCAGGCGTTTGGTTTCCCATGGAATGGAATTGAATTCATCACATTCCATCATTCATGGATTTAGTCATTCCATCACAATTGAGAAGGAATTCAATTCCATCGCATCTCATTTTCTGAAAAAGACAAAACTATCCCTATCTTCCCTACTTGATACATCACAATTGAGAAGGAATTCAATTCCATCGCATCTCATTTTCTCAAAAAGGCAAAACTATCCCTATCTTCCCTACTTGATACCTATATGAACCTCTGCTTACCACTACCGACCACCGCCGACCACCACCAATTTGAACCATCGTCGATCACCACCGATATGAACCACCGCCGACCCCCGTTTTGAACCACTGTCGACCACCGCCGACCACCACCGATCTGTACCACTGTTGACCACTACCGTTCTGAAACACCGCCGACCACCGATCTGAACCACTCTGAACCACTGTTGACCACCATCGTTCTGAACCACCGCCGATCACCACCGTTCTAAACCACCACCGATCTGAACCATCGTCAACCACCACTGCCTATCACTGCCGACCACCATCGTTTTGAACCACCGTCGACCACCACCGATCGGAACCACCGTCGACCACCACCATTCTGAACCAGCACCAACCACCACCGATCTAAACAACTGCCGACCACCACTGTCCTGAACCACCGCCGACCACCTATATGAACCACCGTCGACCACCGATCTGAACCACTACTGACCACCACCGATCTGAACCGCTACTGACCACCACCGATCTGAACCACCGTCAACTACCGCCAACCACCACCGATTTGAACCACCGCCGGCCACCACCACTGTTCTAAAGCACCGCCGACCACCACCGATGTGAACCACCGTTCTGAACCACAATAGTTGGATTTTGGTTTCAAATTTTTCAAAAAGGGTATTTTGGTCATTTACTAATATTTCATTCCAATTCCAAAGCTATATTATGTGAACCAAATAGACAGATTCCAATTCTTATAACAAATTCCATTCCAATGTCTGTCAACCAAACAGGTGGTCAAACTTGATAACATTCTATTCAAATTCCTTCAAGGTCAAATTTCTTTGACAAATTCCATTTCATACAAAAACATTTTGCGAACCAAACGTCCCCTAAAGGTACAAAGAACACCATTGCCCCTACCCTATTGACATTGAACTAAGATTGGAACTAATCCTTCAAACCTTAACCTGCGGAACCTGGACGATGCCCTGGTCAGTGAGAACACACCAAATCAAACCAAATGAACTCACACAGTGTAGGGTCTGGGAGGGTATGATGTATGCAGACCTTGGGTAGATAGGCTGTTTCCATAAAGATCCCGACATGTAGAAAATATTACATCATGATTTATGAGGGTCCATAAGAACTGGTCTGAGCGAGCTAGAATCCCCAAGTTGAGATAAACGATAGCAACAGGATAACCAAAGTCACATGTGGATGTGGCTGATTCATCAAGACATGTTGAAACAAGATTTTGGGATAGAGGTGAGGCGTGCATGCATCTTCTCCTCCCCAGTTCCCTACCTCCGGGTGGGACACCAGGTTCATTTCGCTTGTTTCAAGAAGAGGTGTACATTGATTTCTTAGGTCAAACACACTATTTTTTAAATTCAATTTTTACATATAACACCAACATTGTTGTTATTAAAAAGTTTTATATAGTTGAAATTTTTAGAAAATACCAAAGATCCTTGTCGATTTTGGATTCGCAAAGTAGAGTGTTTGACTTCAAAAGTCTAGTAGATCCTCATTTTTTTAGACCTGAGTGTGTATCTGAAGTTCCATTTCCCCTTGCAGAAGATGCAAGTTTGCACCATATGAATGAACAACTCCAAGAAAACATGATTTACTCAAGAAAGATAACAATTGTGATGAAAATTTATTTTACAATTTTTGTCAGTACACTGCATTTGATCAACTGAAACAAAGACTACTGGAGGGACAGCTTGGTGACCCACAGTCACTTTCTGCCCTTTCTGCTTTTCTGTTAGGGGCAGCTTCAAAGTGCGCAGCCACCTGCTTAACGTATCCAGCTATCAGGTAAATTCTTCTTTGTGGAGTGGATCATACAAATAAATGAGCTAGTTTAAAAAAGCCCGTTTTGATTGGTTTAGAGCTAGTTTTTTTAAAAGCTATTTCAAGTAGTGTTTCAAAAAGGTCCGGTGGTTTTCCAATTAATATTTCAACATGGTCTTTTAGGTCATTTTACATTGTCATCTACCTTATCAACTAGTTTTTATCAAAGATGGCTAGTTTATCGGTTAGTTTGCCAAACATAGCCTTAGTTACCGTTCCCAAAATGTCCATATTTTTGTTTTGGCTTGTCCCAAAACAATTGTCCACATCCAAAAGTAAGTGCCTGTTTTCCAATTTTACCCTTAATTATGAGATGGAAAAATTCATTAGTCTCTCAGCTATTACGGGTGAAGGTATCATTTAATTAATTAAAAGTGTAATAATTACATATTTCTATAATTGTGTGTCTTTTGCTTTGTGGGCATTTATTTTATGACGGAGGGAGTTGTAAAGAATGCAATAATTTGAAGTTGAGTATCTATCTGTTTGACAAGTAGTTAAAACGAAACATGTACTTCGCACAGATGCAAGGTTATGATTCAATCTGCGGAATCAAGTGAAGATACAAACGACGAATCAGAAGTGAAATCAAGAAAAACGGTATCTGGGGCGCTCTATGCTATATGGAATAAGGAAGGCTTTCTGGGATTCTTCAAAGGTTTAAGAGCCCAAATCCTAAAGACTGTTCTAAGCTCAGCTTTGCTTTTAATGATCAAGGAAAAGATCACAAAAAGCACATGGGTACTGTTTCTGGGTATAAGAAGATTCTTGTTTTTAAGCAGAAGCAGGTTAAAAAGCTCCTAAATAAGATGGATGAAAGCTGTAGCCTCGTTCTTTTCTAAGACAAAGCTTATAGAAATATTTGTTTTTGATTTGCAACTGTTGCTCTACAGAAATGATCTTTGATGGATCCTTTTTTCTAGCATTGGGATGCTCAAATTTAGTGCATTGTAATGACTTGTAATTTGTGAATTAAAACTTGTAACTTGTTTTCATTGTAATATGATGTTTTCTTGGGATAGAATTTTGTTTTAAACATTATGATGCTCGACTAGATACATTATTTATGTTAGGAAATAGGAATATTATCGTGGTGTTTATCAAACTGTACTATGCGGTTTAATTGTACCACACATACACACACACACACACACACACATATATATATATATATACACTACAGGCCGGTCCTGACGTTTTGGAGACCTCATGTAAGGAAATAAGTGTGGCCCTATTCTTTTAGTTGTATTTTTATTAAAAAAAATTATTACTCAATTCAAAAAATAAATCCTTAAAATGTGAATAAAATGTTTATAAACAAGATTCAAATAAAAATAAAATTGACCTTTACGTATCAAAATTTATGCTCGAAAATCTCCAATGATTAATCTGTTGATAAGAAATAAAAAGTTAATCAAAGGAATATCATATTCTTTACCACCATTACTATTTAAGTTGGCTATGATTTATGACATAGGCACATCAGCTTCTTCCACAACTTCATCCACACCCACACCTACTGTAACACCCAAATTTCTGGGTAAGCAATTATTACCTTAAATCCGTATTTCGCTTGTAGTATGGTTTTAGTTCTTAGTTACCGTGAAATCTGTCTTATGTGGGTGTGGAGTGTATTAGCCGAAGAAGAGGGCAAAAAGATCAGCAGTGCTCCGTGCGGCTTTCTGCGTGACCCAAGCCGCGCCGCCACCTGTGCGGGGCTCTGCCCTCGTGCGACTCCAGTGCTTGGTGCGACCCTCCGCACGGGCCCAGCCGTGCAGGTAGCCGCGCGCGACCACTGGACGAGTTAAAAAAGGGAAAATCAACCCCCAACTTCATTTTATCACCAAAATCACTTCTCAAAACTCTCTCTTCCTCTCCCTCTTCATTAAATCCGATCTACCACATTTATTGCTACTTTTTCCTTCAAATCTTCAAGTAGGAATCATCATCTAAAGGTTTGGAAGACTAGGGTCCAAGATTTATGTCAGGATCGAATTCTCAACAAGAATTAATTCTCAGAAACAATATCAAAGAAGTTTGCGGAATAACACTTTGATATTTAATCAAAACAGTAAATCAACACAGTAGATATGAAGAACAAACTGTAAACTTGTATTGAATGCTTTGAAGTTACAAGATTACACACTCAACCTCAATATTGATGAACAGGCTCACCAATACGAATTCTACTTCTCTAGAATTAGGATCTATGCCTTGAGGTTGATTTTCTCTCTAATAGAATGAAGAAAACAAAAGTTAACTCACTATTCTAAACTATACAATATATATATACTGAATACAAAGATAATTACAATAAATAAAATATCTTCAGTATATCTTCCATGTATATCTCTAAGCTTCCATGTATATCCTTTCATACGAATCTTCATCATATAAGCAGTATTAATCTTCAGCAACATTAAATTCCTTCTAGCAGCATTAACTACTAAGCAGCACTAATCACTAGCAGTACTAACTAGCTAAGCAGTACTAACTTTGTTCAAGCAGTATTAATAGTACTAGCAGTAGTAACACTCAACAGTATTAACCTTTTGTAGTAACTTTGAACCAGCAGCATTAACCATACTTGATGAATTCTTCAGTTCCCAACAATGGAAGAGAAGTCAAGTTCTTCAAATTTTCTTCAAGATGCTCCCAAAACTCTATCATGGCCTAAATTCCAGTGTTTGCATCCAATCCCAAACTCTGATTGATGGTTCTTTGAATCAAGTATTTAGCCATTTCTGAATCTGGAACACACCTTAACTTTTTCTTCAGCATGGCATGTAGCTTCAATCTGCTATGATTATACACTCTATCCACTAGGAAGTATTCAGTGTGATTTAAATCCAAAGTCACTGTATATACTCCACTAATTTCATATAGAGTCCAACTGTTTACTGATTTGAAGACATCCTTGATCAAATGCTCTACTTCTTCAGGTTTGAACATCATACACAGATACTCCATTACCAGTTTTGTAATTGAAATCCCTGGAGCCTTTAGAATATCTGCATACAACTTCATTCCTATCTCAAACATCTCTTCAATATCTGATCTAGAGCATGTTCTGACAACTTTTGCCCATGTGTTGAACACTTCATACTTTTCATCCTTTCTTTTCAGCCTTATGTATTCCTTTCCATCCACTGTCAATGTATCCCAGTGAATGACCTCAGGAGGCTTAACTCCTACAGGTTCTGCTGAAATTGGTTCAGGCACTTTGTCCATCACTACCATATACAAATTTACATCATCAGTGTTTGATGACTCTTTCTGTTTAGATGACTCAGGTGCCCCTTCTTCTTCAGCAACCTTCTCAGCCTCTTCTTCAGATACTCTAGGCTTCTTGATTGGCTTTCTTCTTGCCATCATCTTTGTTCTCTTTAAAGTCCTTAGACTTTCTCCCAGAGTGGACTCTTTCTTAGGAGGTGTTTCTTGCTCATCTGGAAATGGCTTTTGACAATCAAAGTCATTACTTTCTTTTATCCTCTTCTCCATCTCCACCCGAGCAGTTTCATTTCCCTGAAGCTTCAACATCTCTGAATCATACAACTCTTTGATCTTCTCAAAAGACATTTTGGAGAACATCTCCTTTTTGACTCCTACAGCACCTTTGAGAAATATAATCATCTTGTTTCTCTCTTGGGTACCTAGGAATGTCTTTGAGGGTTTTCTCTTCTTTGCAACTGTTTTCACCACTGATTTCTTCATACTTGCAGCTTTCTTCTGTGCAATTTCAGTTGCCATACTCAGTTGATAAGCTTCATTCAGTTCAGCAGCTAGAGCTTTTGCCATTTCCCTGTCCTTTTCCATCTGAACTCTTTCTTCCTTTTCAAAGTCACCTTGCATCTTTCTAGCTAGGGCTTCATCTGATTCAACCAACCTTTGCTTTTTGATTGGTTGATCAGATTCCACCATCTTTGCTTTTCCTTTGTCTTTGCTCATTGCCTTCTTACTGTTATCTTTCTTGATCACTTCACCTTGTTCTTTGATGATTACTCCTTTGGTCTTTGAAGTGACCTTGGGAGTATCATTCTTGGCTTTAAGTAAGATTTATGCAATCTCAAGATCTGTTAAAACTTCTTTCACAGTTTCTGCTGCTTTATTAATGTCTGCAGTAGTAACTGTTTCTGCTTGCTGCTCCCCCTCAACATCAAGTTTCTCTCCATCAAGCTCCCCCTTTCTTGTGGCTTCTTCCATGTTGATCTCCCCCTTTTTGGGAGCATCATTCTCAGTGGTCCTTCTCCTTAGTTGGAATTGCTTTCTCTTCTTCCTCTGTACCAGACTTAGCACCATCTTCTTCAGCTTAGCAATCTGTACTTGTTGGGACAGAATGACCAGCTTCATCTCCTCTATTTCTTTTCCTTGTTTCATAACATCTAGGTTGATGTTTCCCATGGTTTCCATCAATTCCTGGTAACTATATCTATCCTCACCTTCTCTAGAAGTGTTACCCTCCTTTGAAGGATCATTGGATCTTTTAGTAGTGGAAGTCTTCTGCCTAGCAGAAGCACTATCCACCCCTGTGGTTTCTTGGCACCAGGGACCTTCAAATGATTGATCATTCAAAGTTGCCATGGGGGAGGTCTTATTGATGTTACCACTTTCCTCCTCTGTGCTAGCAGGAGTAGTGGCAGCCTCATCACCCATATGCTCTACCTCCTCCTCAGAGAGCACCTCCTTTGGGTTGGGAGACACCCTTGTGGATTCCCTTTGAATATTCTCTACTGGAGAATGCTCCAATAGAGGGCTTAAAGTCTTAGGGGATGATGGTACAAGAAGGGAAGGAGCCTTCTTTACCTGTTTCCTCTTGTAAGTTTGGGTGATAGGAGAGGTTGGTTTTTCAAGAAGGGACTGGGGAATAGATTTTGAGAGGGAAGGTTGGGATTGGCTAGCAGTGGGTTGGTCTAATGGGGGCCTTGACCCTGCTGCCATACCTTCATTGGTTTGGGACACCACCATCATTGTAGAGAACAATGGGGTGTCAACTCCTTCAGAGTCCCCAGCAGATCTTCTCATATTTGAGAAAACCTTGCCTTTGGGGGGTTTAGGTACATATACCCCAACAGGTTGAGGTATATCCGTCAATTCATGAGTAATAACTTCTTGAACAAACCTGGGATACATAAAGAAGCTCTTTTTGTTTCCCATGTTTGAGACAAGATCACTGAAAATCATTTTAGAAAAATTATACTTTCTGGCAGTGGCCAAGCACACCAAAGCATAAGCAATAGTGCTACTGAACTCACTCCATCCAGTAGTCTTTTTGGAGATACAATGCATAAGAGTATGGACAAAGAAACACCATTGGGGTGAAAATTTGGCTTTAGAGAATTTGAAAACACCCAATGGGCCTCCATACCCCATTCTTGTAAGATTGGAAAACAGTTCATCGTTTGGGATAGAAGTTATACCAGAGGCATCGTCTAGACGTAGACTGATGCGAATAACCTCTTCAGTAACTGTTAGTGATTGATCACAGATTATTGTCTTGATCATTTGCGCACCATTCTCAACAACAATGGTGGCATTAGCCCAGAACTGTCTTTGATGCTCGATATAGGTTGTAGGGGATACAATAAGAGCATGAGCAATATGGCTTGACTTGAGGAAATCCACAATCTGATGAAATCCTGCAGCTTGCTTTGGCTTTTGTAGCATCGCAATCTCATTGTGCTCGTCGATGAATGTCATGGATGCCATTGATCTTAGTGAAAAGCTTGCCTGAAAACTTCGAACTTGAGAGAGAAAAGGTTTAGAGCGCAAGAGAACAGGATGCAAAGAGTCGTTATGAACTTTTAGGCGGGCAAAGAGTATTTATAGTATTCGGAACATAAGCAGTATTAACCTAGAGCAGTATTAACTACTAGCAGTATTAACTAACTAGCAGTATTAACTACTAGCAGTATTAACTGAAAGCAGTATTAACTACTAGCAGTATTAACTAACTAGCAGTATTAACTACTAGCAGTATTAACTGAAAGCAGTATTAACCACTAGCAGTATTAACTGAAAGCAGTATTAACTGAAAGCAGTATTAACTGAAAGCAGTATTAACCACTAGCAGTATTAACTGAAAGCAGTATTAACTGAAAGCAGTATTAACCACTAGCAGTATTAACTGAAAGCAGTATTAACCACTAGCAGTATTAACTGAAAGCAGTATTAACCACTAGCAGTATTAACTAACTTACTCCTTTAAACTTGCTAAACACTGAGTACTGCTATGCATATCCTGAAAAAGAAGATTAGTAACTCCCAGAATAAATAATATACAGGTATAAAACCACTTTTTGAGAAGGGGATTATTCAGAGTTGATCATTCCCACACTTGTTACCAAGAAAGTGAATCTACTCACATCAAAAGCTTTAGTGAATAGATCAGCAAATTGATTATCAGTGTGAACTTTGACAACTTGAATAAGTTTCTTTTCATTACAATCTCTTATAAAGTGATACCTGATCTCAATGTGCTTTGTCTTTGAGTGCTTGACTGGATTATTCACAATGCTAATAGCACTGCTGTTGTCAATAAAAATTGGAGTGTGTAGAAAGGTTACCCCATAATCCAACATTTGATTCTGAATCCATAAGACTTGAGAACAGCAACTTGCAGCTGCTATGTACTCTGCCTCTGTTGTAGATGTGGATACTGTGGTTTGTTTCTTGCACTGCCATGAGACTAGTCTAGCACCCAAAAACTGACATCCTCCAGAAGTAGATTTTCTGTCCAAGTTTGCCCCACCTAGATCACTGTCTGAGTATGCTATTAGGTCAAAGGGTGAGTCATGAGGATACCAAAGTCCCAATCTGGGTTGCCCTTTGAGATATCTGAATATCCTCTTAACAGCTTGAAAGTGAGATTGCTTTGGCCTAACTTGGAATCTTGCACATACACAGACTGGAAACATTATATCTGGCCTTGATGCTGTGAGATACATGAGAGAGCCAATCATGGATCTATAATGATGCACATCCATATCCTCCCCCTCAAGATCTGCTGTTATTTGCTTGTGTGTTTCCATAGGTGTGCTGGCAGGTTTTGACTCTGAGAAACCAAACTTGGTTAGAATGTCCTGCACATACTTGGATTGACAGATGAAGATGCCATCTGACTTCTGTTGAACTTGGAGTCCAAGGAAGAAAGTAAGTTCCCCCATGGAACTCATTTTGAACCTTTGATGCATTAGATCCTCAAACTCCTTGCACATATTGTCTCTTGTAGATCCAAAGAGAATGTCATCAACATAGATTTGGACCAGCAAGATATCCTTCTTCTTTCTCTTGATAAATAGAGTCTTATCAATGACTCCTCTTTCAAAGTCATTTTCCAAGAGATAGGATGACAGAGTGTCATACCATGCTCTTGGAGCTTGATGTAGTCCATAAAGTGCTTTCTTTAATTTGTATACCCTGTCTGGATAGCTTGGGTTTTCAAACCCTGGTGGTTGACAGACATATACTTCTTCTTCAATTGAGCCATAAAGAAAAGCACTTTTTACATCCATTTGATAGACTTTGAAATTCATGTAAGAAGCATAGGCTAGGAATAGTCTGATTGCTTCTATCCTAGCCACAGGTGCAAAAACTTCTTCATAATCTATACCCTCTTCTTGAGTATATCCTTGAGTCACCAGCCTTGCTTTGTTTCTTATGACAATACCTCTTTCATCTCTCTTGTTTCTGAAAATCCATTTTGTGCCAATTGCTCTGTGACCTTTAGGAAGGTCTACTAGATCCCATACATCTTGTAGCTTGAACTGTAACAGTTCTTCTTGCATTGCTTCTATCCAGCTAGATTCTTTCATAGCATCATGTGCCTTTTTAGGCTCAAGCTGAGATAGAAAACAAGAAAGCACTGTATGCTGTTGATCTTGTATTTCCTGAAGCCTGCTTTGATATCTAGTCATCATAGGAGAAGAGATATCTCCTATTACCAGCTGTGGAGGATGATTCTTTTGAACTCTGGTGTTATGACTAGGTTCTTCATTCAGTCCAGCCTCTAGATTAGAGTCATGCAACTCAACTGAAGTGTTTTCAGATGCCACTTCTGATTCTTTATTTTCTTGAGTCTCCTCATCTCTAGTTTCTTTTTCACTCTGATTAGGTCCAGTAAATGATTCCTTTTCACAGTCTTCAACAGAATTTACTGTGGGTATGGGAAAAATCACAGATTTAGATATACTTTCTTGAACTTGTGTGATCCCTGATCCTCCACTTCCTGAACCTGCATTCTCATTACTGAAACCAAAAGAGTTAGTTAGTGAATCAATGTCAAATAGCCACTGAGGTCCAGACCCAACAGGATTTGGTGTGTTCTCATTGCATTTGACATTGTCACTTTCTTCAATTATTCTAGAAGATGAGTTAAAAACTCTGTAGGCCTTACTCTGAGATGAATATCCAACAAGAAATCCATCATATGCTTTGCTATCAAACTTACCTAAGTGAGATTTGGTATTTAGAATTGTACAAGGACACCCAAAAGGTTTGAAGAAACCAATGAAAGGTTTTCTTCTATTTAAAAGCTCATATGGGGTCTTGTTCTTTTGCTTGACCACTAGAACTCTGTTTTGGACATAACAAGCAGTATTAACTGCTTCAGCCCAGAAGGTAATTGGCAATTTTGAATCAGCCAACAGAGATCTAGCAGCCTCTATTAGTGTTCTATTTCTCCTTTCAGCAACACCATTCTGTTGAGGAGTCCTAGGAGCACTATATTGCCTCTCAATACCTTTTTCTTCACAAAAGGTGTTTAGATCATGATTTTTAAACTCAGTTCCATTATCTGATCTAATGACTTTAACTCTTTGATTAGTTTGGTTTTCAATTCTTAGAATAAAGGATTTGATAAGTCCACTTGTCTCATCCTTAGTCCTTAGAAAATATACCCAAGTAAATCTGGAGTAATCATCAACAATAACCAAGCAGTAAGATTTCTTGCCTATACTCATAACATTTGTAGGACCAAACAGATCCATATGCAGTAACTGGAGACAAGAAGAAACAGAATTTAACTCTTTGGTCTTATGAGAAGTTTTGTGCTGTTTGCCTTTAAGACAAGCAACACAATGATCATCACATGAAAAGACTTTTGAAGGTAAACCTCTTACAAGGTTGTTTTTAACAAGATTGTTCATAGTCTTGAAATTCATGTGACACATCCTTCTGTGCCATTGAGAGGATTCATCTACAGAAGCTTTTGAAACAAGACAATTTAGAGATGAATCACTATCAACATTGTCCATATCCAGACAGTAAACATTGTCCTTTCTTGGAGTTCTAAGTAGTATCATGCTTTCATCAACTACCTTGAACCCTGGAGCAAGGATCATACACTCATTATTAGTAAATAATATACTATGTTGTTTGTCACAAACCTGTGATACACTTAACAGGTTGTACTTTAATTGATCAACATAGTAGACATCCTCAAATGTCATCTTACCTTTGGTGACATTACCTTTTCCACTTATCTTACCACCAGTAAGATTATCTCCAAATGCAACATGTCCTCCATTGATATGCTTGAAATCCTGAAGGCATGACATGTTGCCTGTCATGTGCCTAGAGCAACCACTATCAACATGCCAAATGCTCTTTCCCTTGAGCTGTTGGTTGCCCTGCACATTAGATAAATCAATTAGTATGAAATAGGAACCCAAGCCAAAGTGGTCTTGGGTACCCCTTTCTCATCAAAATACTTGCATTCTTTCTTGACAAGATTTTTGAACTTTAACTCCTCATTCTTGGAGTACTTTGTTACAATAATAGGCTTGGAAATATTTTTGCTAGAATCAGTACTGGTTTTAGAAGTACTAACTGCCTTGGCAGCACTTGCATGCTTAGCAGTACTAACCTTGTTAGCAGTAGTAACTGTGTTAGCAACAGTAACTGTGTTGGCAGTATTAACCTTTGAAGAGGTATTAACAGTATTAGCAGCATTAATATTTTCAGCAGTACTAACACTGTTAGCAGTAGTAACTGTGTTAGCAGTACTAATATTGTTAGCAGTACTAACACTGTTAGTACTTCTAGGTACCCACATTTTGACACTTTCTTTTAAAATCTTTTTCTTTAAAGTGCCTTTACTTTCAACAGATTTCTTTATCACATGTTTCTTTCCAGCCTTCCTATAACCAACAGGTTTTTGCATAAATCTTTGAAAGTTCATCTGTTGGTTAATAGGGTTAAAGTAACAATACTTAGCCAAATGATTCAACTTGCCACATATAAAACAAGGTTTTGGTCTATTGATTTTATTCAGATCAACTCCTTGTTTCTGAGCCCATTGATTATTCCAGTTTCTTTGATTTCCTCTTTTTAAACCAGAATTTAGGCTCTTGGCTTTATTGCAATCACACTGTTTACAAGATCCAGGATTCACAACTGTGGTTTGTTTGTAATGGACCTTGTTATCCTTTCCTTTAGTCTTCTCTATCTCCTTGGACTTGACCCAGATTTTCCCACATCCCTCATTGGTAATAATATTGTTTTCTAATGGTATCTTTTTACTCACAATATTATCCCTATTCTCACTGGCTTCTTTCTCAGTCAAATCCTTAACTACTACCTCATCCAAAGGATCTATCTTAAAAGCTTCTTCAGACAAGTCCTTTTTCTCCTTAGTTTCTAACAAGTCTGATGTAGGAGAAATATAGTTGTTATTGTAAGGAGGGGGTGTATTGTTGTATCCAATACCAGGCTTCATCTTATCATGTATCTGAGCCTTTAGAAGAGAATCCATTGCTTTTGAAGCATAAGAAAACTTTTCTATGTCAAGCTTAACTTTTGACAGTTCCTCTTTCAGCCTATCATTCTCTTCTAATGACTTAGACAGTTTGGTTTCTAACTCATTCTTTTCCCACTTCCAATAGTTTGTGTCATAAGAGTGTTGAAGTTCATTAGCTTGAAAGCCTTTGATTTGCTCTTCAAATCTCTCTACTATCAACACATAATCTCTTCTGTCCTTTTCTAATCTTTTGAGGTCATCACACATACTTTGATTGTGATCCCTGTATCTTGTAACAGTGTCAATGCAAGATTTAGTGCAAAGATTAGAACTTACCTCAGAGGGGAGATCAGACACTTCTGCCATAAGAGCTTGGTTCTGAATGGCTTCCTCAGCTTGATCACTCCAGTCAAATCCCATTCCTTGTTGAGAAACAAGGGCTTGAGCAGGATTCTTGTTCAGATTGTATCCTCCATTCTGAGCTTGTTGATGGTTGTTGTTTGGAACAACACTCCTGCATTCTCTTGCAAAGTGTCCTTTCTTGTGACACTTATAACATTCCACCTTGGTTTTGTCAAAACCAGCTCCATCTTCTCTTCTTTGAGAGAAGTTATTTCTTCCAGTTCTTTTAATGAACTTCTTCACCCTCATGGATAACATGGCCATCTTCCATTTAATATCCATCTCCTCCAGATCATCAGGGTGAATTTGATCCAGATCATCATTAATCAAAGAATTGCTGCTATGACTGGACAAAAAGGCTTCAAAGATAGTTTCAGTGCCTTTTTCTGAACTTACTCCACTGGCAGTACTAACTGCTTCAGGGTTGGCAGTAGTATCAGTGGATGCTGAAAGAAGTGCAGCATTGTGAATATAACCAGAGGGCTTCTTCTTGGTTTCTACCTCAGTTTCAAAAACTCTTAGATCATTGTATAGATCATCAAGTTCTTTCTCTTCCAGATTGTCACTCTGTCTATATGAGACAGTGTACATAGTCCATTCATCCCCAAGAGACCTGAGGAACTTTCTGTTGATATCATCTTGTTCCATCTTCACCCCTACAGTAGCCAGTTCACCTATGAGTTTGTTGAACCTATCAAAAGTTTGAGTCATAGACTCATTCTTTGTGGAAGTGAAGTTCTCATACTGCTGCTTTAGAACATCTCTTTGATTTCTTTTGATGCTCTTAGTTCCAACAAATCTTTTCTCTAGAGCATTCCAGAGAATCTGAGCATCAGTGCAGTTGCAAAATTGATGCTGGTATTCATTGGGAATGGCCAAGAGCAGAGTGCTCAAGGCCTTCATCTCTGTTTGTCTGATCTTCCTCTCACCATCTGTCTTTGGTGGAGGTCTTTTCCCATCTGGTCCTATCCTTCCAGCTTCAGAAGGACCATTCTCAATGATATCCCACATTGAGTAGTAAGTGAGAAGAATATATTGTCTGATTCTTATCTTCCACATGTCAAACTCACTTGGTTTGAGCATTGGAACCTTAGAAACCAAAGTACTGCTTGATTCTGTAAGATTTTCCATGATGAATAACTGTTTCTGAGAGAGTTTGGCTCTGATACCACTTGTCAGGATCGAATTCTCAACAAGAATTAATTCTCAGAAACAATATCAAAGAAGTTTGCGGAATAACACTTTGATATTTAATCAAAACAGTAAATCAACACAGTAGATATGAAGAACAAACTGTAAACTTGTATTGAATGCTTTGAAGTTACAAGATTACACACTCAACCTCAATATTGATGAACAGGCTCACCAATACGAATTCTACTTCTCTAGAATTAGGATCTATGCCTTGAGGTTGATTTTCTCTCTAATAGAATGAAGAAAACAAAAGTTAACTCACTATTCTAAACTATACAATATATATATACTGAATACAAAGATAATTACAATAAATAAAATATCTTCAGTATATCTTCCATGTATATCTCTAAGCTTCCATGTATATCCTTTCATACGAATCTTCATCATATAAGCAGTATTAATCTTCAGCAGCATTAAATTCCTTCTAGCAGCATTAACTACTAAGCAGCACTAATCACTAGCAGTACTAACTAGCTAAGCAGTACTAACTTTGTTCAAGCAGTATTAATAGTACTAGCAGTAGTAACACTCAGCAGTATTAACCTTTAAGTCTTCTAGCAGTAGTAACTTTGAACCAACAACATTAACCATACTTGATGAATTCTTCAGTTCCCAACAATTTACCACCTCATCATCTTCATCTTCAACCTCAAGGCTTCATCTCCATTTTTAGGGTTTTACCATTTTAGGGTTTTTACATCACAAAGTCATTTGGTGAGTCTCCTAACCTTCACTTTACTATAAATATGTGTATTTGCTTATTTGATAATTGTAGGTAAACTTGGAATTAACATAAAAGTTAGGGCTTTGGTAAATGTTGCTAGTGTATGAGTATTTTGTTCTTGTGGAAAGTATTAAATGTCATAAAGGTTCCTATGTACACATAGAATTGTAAAATGAGCAATACATTGGTAAAGAACCATATTTTACAAAGTGAGTTTTGGTTATAAATGACTATATTTGTAACTAGGTTTATCATCTTAGGGTAATGGTACCTTTTGTGGACTAATGTATTATGTGGTTTTAATATGAGCATGTAATGTGTATTACTATGTTTTGGAAAGGAATATGTTATGCATGAGAAATACTATCCTTACTTGGTCATGACCTAAATGTGAAGTTGATATCTATCTCCTTGTGCCCGAGGACTTAGATGGCAAGATATACTTGGTTATAATTGTTGACCATCTTGGTCACTAGTGAGTAGGCAATAGGGGACGCTAGTCCTTGAGGTGTAACTCGTCTAGATTGGATAGGCATTAATTTTCGTAAGTCCTTGAGGTGTAACTCGACGGAGTAGGCAATAAAGGCATAAATGGTTTGAGGATTGTGATGTCTTTCATGACATGGCAACTAGAATCGGGACATGAGGTGTAATCCAATAACGTCGCGGGTGACCCCATTCACGTGTTCTCGTCACCCAAGACGGTAAACGGGTCTCCCCCGTATTTCAAGAGGTATCTCTTGTGTATTTTGTTCAGGTGTGGAATATCTTTCCAAGTTGAATGTTGGCTTTGGTTCAACGTTTTGGGTACATCAGTAACATTTAATTATGTTATAGTTGCTTACATTATAAACTATTGAATCTTTACAATATCACTAGACTTTGGTCTAACACTTGTTTTGGTGTTTAATGGCTCACAGGTCATACTAGTAGTGTGCATAGGGCACCTTGATTCGTCGGGGGCGCACCTAGGAATCTTGGAGGACCGGGCTTTTGGGAAATCTCATGAGAAGAGTGTTTTGGAGTCATAGCGACACCCACCTTAATCTAGTTTTAATTTAATGTTCTAGATTAAATAGGTTGTCGTGTAATATGTCTTATTCTTCCGCTATTTTATTGATGCAAGTACCCCAACTTTATTGGGTTTTAGTCATTCCTATTTACAAGATTTATAAACCTTCATATCTTAGACATTATATTACCGACATTTTAAGTTTTAAATTTACCCAATTTTTAGGGTGTTACAAGTTGGTATCAGAGCTCTAGTTTAAGTGAACTAGGTATGTAAATTCGATGCCTAGACTTAAGCTGAGACCATTAGGTTGTGAATTGTGAGAGTCGTGTAGAATGTTAAGATGGGACGACCGTAGTGTCGACGAAAACTATGGCGTTGAGAATTATAAAAATGGTAGCGAGAATCCTTCTGTGGTGTATGTTCATAATTCCAATTAGCTACTCTATTATGAATATATGGTTATGTGAGCATGCTTGAATTACTATGATTATGATGATCGATGCACTGTATTAATACGTTTCTTGTGTAGTCCATCTCTTACTTTCTCTTGATTGTGTGATAGACCGACAAGGTAAATACTCGGAGTCATCTTCAATCATCTCCGGAGAGTCAAGCCGTGACCGAATCCACGGCCGATCGGCCAAATGAAACCATAACAGCTGCACCTCCCCCACTTCCGCCGTTACTTAGCGGGAGAGTGGAGCAGGTACCGAGAACCAATATTGCCTCCGTCGATCCTGTTTTAACGGAGGTAACTCCTCAAACGCAAATGTTGGACATGATGAGAGCCATGAACGAGACCATGACAAAGCAACAAGAAATGTTTATGAAGTTGATGGAGGACAGAGAAGGTAGCAACCGCTGGCACGAAATCATAGAAGATAATGTGGTTGTAGCGGGTTCCATGTAACACTCTCAAATATGGAAATAACAACTAATTTAATTTTTTATAAATACATCGATAACTGAATCAACTACAACAACAATTTAAGGTTTAACTTCAATAAACACAATTCAATCCCTATACACGATCTATAATAGGTACGGATGTCACTAAAACCCATAACATTCACTATCTCCAACTACGAAAGACTTCATCAAGCTACTTACCCTCGTGTAAATCTAGAGCTCATCTCCTCAAAGCACTGCTAGCACCAAACCCCAACTGGAACCTGGTGCACATGCCGACAAATAAAAAGATTAGGCTTAACGCCTAGTGAGCTCAAGAGTTTTCATTATATATACATAAAACATTAATTTTTAAAACATTATTTAAAATGTGATTTCCAAAATGAAATACGTTCAATCTAAAAGAAACCAAAATGAAATACATTAAATCTGAGAATAATCTCTTTTCAACATTCACCCTCTTCGTGATTTAAAATTACAAAGCAAAACGCCTCTTCGAATATAAATCCAAAACCCAAAACTCACGTAAAACATAACTGACATTTTAATAATCAAATACTGAAAACGTAGATAAATTCCAACTTCCAAAACATCCCAAAAACATGGATAAGATCCAATATTCAAAACCTTAGACATGGATAACCACCTGTACTCAATACGTCACCAAAACATAGATTATAAAACTCAATACCCAAATCAACACCTTTTGGTGACGGATTACATTGTACATGACGGAACACCGAAGTGGGTCACATAGCTATGTAGAAAACCAAAACGTATAGATTATACGCATAAAAGCTACCGAGCTCAACTACTCAAAGTTTATTGCTCGAAAACATCAAGTCAACCACTCCAGGTCTATCCTTGAGAGTTCCAAAATAGGGGAACCCAGTTCCAAAATGGGAACTTATGCACATACTGGAATTACACCTTACTGCCCATGGGACGCTTCCCGACCGTATAGGTCCACACCTTACTTACCATGCTGACCCGATGCCTATTCCGTGCCAAAGTGGTGAACTTGTCCAAAATGGAACAAAAGAACATCGTGCCTATGGATTCATTGCACTAACTAAAACATTACATGACTCAAGACGAATGAACTAACGTATTCAAAACATGTAACTCTCAAATAAGATGCAGTAAATGCAAATCATAACCAAACACTCTACATTGAACTATTAAAATCAGACAAGTGTCCTCAAAACCCAACAAAATCCAAATCGGGCCATAATCTCAACAAATACAAAGACTCAACGTTGAAAATCATAAAATGAAACCAAACGTAAACAATCCACCTTTATGCAAACCCATACTCCAAATTATATAAGTAACTCCAACGTAGTTTAGTTTAGGACAAATCATTTTCCAAGTGAGTTTCCATCATTTATTCCTTCAAAAACGTCCCATGACACAAAATCAAACACTTATCTAAGATACACAATAAAATGTATTTATACCCAAACTCTACTTTATGAAATAAATCCTTAAAATACCAATGTGTATAATTTTGTTGTCAAAATGCTCAAAACCCCTAACGTGGGTGTTTTACAAAGTTTATCAAATCAAACACTTCAAATAATCAAAATTCGCCAAATAACTTAACAGTTAATAATTTCATGTAAAACATATAAACACTTTAAAATAGACATTTTGACATGTACACCGTTTTCACAAATCAACTTGAACTCACCTTGCTAGATGTAGGCTAAATCTAGATTTTATCCCCAAATGTTGAGCTTCCTTTGATGAAGACTAGAGATCTTCAAGGGACCTCTCTAGTTGATAGATCTAACATTCCCACAAGGTTTCCTTTACCACAAAGCTACCAACATACACCAAAGTTGAAGGATATAAGGGAGATGATAAAAACATCAAACCCTAGTATCTAGATGAAGAGGTGAGTGGATTACCTTGACCATGAACCCTTGGATCAACCCAATATCACCAATCCTCTTCTATCTCATCTTGAAAAGCTTCAAAAAACGAAACCCTAGGTCCAAGAATCACCCAAATCGGACCTAGGATGAAGGAGATGCAACCAAATGAAGAAAAAACCCAAAAATGTCGATTTTAAGTTTCCAGGTCGCTCCCGCGGCCTTGCCCGCGACTTGAGTCCGCGTGGTAAGCCGCACATGTCTTTTGATGTCGATCCAGCGACTTAGCGGTTTGTGTCGTGACTTCCAAGCCACGTACCAAACCGAGGGAATCCATTTCCCCCGGTTTCCTTCCGTTTTCGCGTCCGATTCGAACCTCGATGACTCTACTACAAAAAGGGAAGTAAAACCTTACTAAACCTCCATCATAATGGTCATACGGTTACAATAGTATGGGTTAAGGGTCTCCAAAAATCACGGGTGTTGCAATCCTCCCAACCTTAAAGAGATTTCGTCCTCGGAATCTGGCATCGAACAAAACCCCACGTCGTATTTACAGGATTGATTAGTTCCCTATCCAAAAGGAATACATCAACAATACATTGTCTCATATATAAAACTGATTACATTCCATTTAAGGTTGTCACTGAATTTCTCATATCGAACCGTCATAATCTCAATCCCAGAGTTCGGCGTATCTCACCAATGACGGGGTGAACATCGAGTCCTCACCGAATCATTTCCTATCATTAAGATCTCGGTTTCCTCCCAACCTTAGGTTGCGCATATTACCATAAGAGTAACCTACAATCTTGACTAACCATTCCCATCAAACGTACTCCAAAGCAAACTCTACCCTTAAATACTTTTAATCGACCTTCATTGAATCGCGTTACTCTCTTTTCCCGCCTTCAATAACACTACAACCTTTGCAGAAAAGGACTCAACCACAGATTGACCACATTTCTTTCAATTCCGAGTACCCGAGTGGTGAAGGAAACCGTATAAGACCGTTGAGCTGATCATTCGTGGTCGTTACAGAAACGATACTTCCAATTTCGACAGATCAAGGTCTCCTTAATAATAGATTTTCACTTAAGGTCTACCCCATCATTCTCTCCAAGTACTCCACTAATCAATACTCGCAAAGATTCATCGTCCTTCTCTTGACGAAATTCTTATCACTAGATGGTCCGATTTCAACATAACAACAAATCCGTTCCTCAAGCTGACACAACCACAACATCTGTAAGGGTTCTCAAACTTCCCTTAATCAAAGCATTGGTCTGGCGCTTTACCAAAAAATGTACCATTGCACTCTACATACAATCGGTTCCCCTGAACTTCACAACTACACAACTCTCATACTGCATTCAAGAATCGATTGATAGGTCGGCGAAAGCCTCGTTGATTACAGAAATACCACTGGTCGATTCCTTAATACCACATCTAATCTCCTTAAAGTTACCACTAGAATTGCGAACACACGGGATTCATCGGAAGTGCACTGAAGCACCCCAACAGTTAATGTCATCAAAATCAAATGTCGACACCTATCCTCCAAATATCTACACTGCAAACGTGGATATACCACCACATATTCCATTCCCAATCAGCAATGTCGATTCAAATTTGACACCTACTCTTGGAAATAACGCCCCAAATCCAACAGCCTTACTAGCCAACCATAACATCATCATTATTCACAGATACCTATTAAGGTGGTACACCATGGATACATAGCATGCTGCCGTACCATTAACCCACAAATTAAAACTAACCATACATAGACAACTGCACAAGTTTATAACCCAAAGATTTACCAAAGCGGAAAGATCATCACTTAATTAGCTGGGAGAAAACATAAATCTAACGCTTCAATTACTTCTGCGTGAACCAGTCCATGAAACCGAAATCCCAAATTCAAAACTAACCATAGGTCAAGTCCTCCGACACTTTAACCTCTGAGGAATCCTTTAGTCCTTAAACACGACCTCTATCACGAGAGGGTTTGCACCTATAGCTCAAATGAGTTCAAGGTTTTTCAAACTACTATGCCAATTTGAAATTTCATAAAACTTCTAAATGCAAAAAACTTCTTATCAAATAATCTTATGTTTAAAAACCCACTACCGTTTATTCGGTAAGTGTGCAAAGTGATCACCAATGCCACGCATATAAAACCATTTCAAATTCATTTGATCAATACTCACGTCAATAATGACAATAACAAAATATACGCAATAAAATTTGCAAATGGACTACCATGGTTCTAGCATGCATCAATTTACACTATGTACGGGAAAATAATTTTATGTACTAAAACGTATGCAACAAATGTTTGTACAACACCAAAAGGGACCTTCACAAATTTCACTTCAAAATTCTTTCCTTTAAACCACAAAACGTCGTGGAATAAAATTTCCAACAAGGCCCATATACATCAGTTTATTCCCCAAACTTAGTAAAACGATAGGGGTGTGTGATTCGGTCAAACGCAAATAAATTTTAAATCGAGTTCAAACCTTGGGCCGCGTAAATAAAATGCACTTGTCCAAAATAGTAGCTACAATGACATGTATACTGATAACTCATTTAATGCATTGCGGAAAATTTATAGTAGTAAAATCAACAACTGGAACATGTTCAAGGCAAAAGTTCAATACGAGACAACATAAATCTTTCGTATGCTTACTCACTCCACAGTATAAATTAATTCAAACACTAAATAGCATACAACGAATGACACTTGTATGAAACCCAAAAGAGAAATCACATGATATTGAAACTTCCCAAAATAAAATATAGAATAATACCTACTAACAAAACCCTCAAGACGTCCCTTACGACTGCTAAAATACCGGTGCAAAACTCACACGATTCAAAAATACTAAACAAAAATTCATAAGTTAACGCACACAATAATGCAAGTATACACCTCTCAAAGTTCAATTGCACGACGCAAAATGTCGTAAAATAGAATTCCATAAGACCCAATAAAATTTTCCATAAAACTCAATGAAACCCAACGACACTCAAAAATCAAATGGTGCCAAAACCGTCGTTCCCAAAATCAAATAGCATGAAACAAAGTTATGACTAAAATGTTATAATTCCAAAAATTTATCTTTTATCGCATTTGTGATATAAAACGACATTTTTCAACAAAACTCGCATGAGACTTAACGTTTCAATAAAACTCGTAAATTCGCATGCATCAAAATTAAAGCCTACGCATTTTAAGGTACACTCATGCGTAGCTAAACGTCGCAAAATAATACATCATAAATCTCAATAAAACTCACACGGAATAAAGTTTCCAATAAAATTCAAATGCCAAAACATAGGAATAGTTTTTCCTCTAAAACCTTAACATATGTGGAGGAGATCCAATGTCAAGGTCATAAATCGCAGCTACTTGCCCGAGACTCTAAACAAGGTTGAATCGCAAATACTACAATATCCGAAAATATCATTCGACAAAAACAAGGATAAATAAAATCTCAACAAAGTCTACAATCGTATGCAATAAAACAATTTTATGCATGTGACGAATGCTAAGATCATCAATTCCTTCTAACGGTTGCTCATTTAGAAACTTCTTCACTACCCCCAACGGTCATCATACCAAGGCAGTTCAAGCATACACATGTAACACGTAAGTTCACCATAACACTGGTCAGGTGCAATTATGAACGTACTGTACATGATCGTCCTTGCTAACTCAACGTGATTCCCGCTCCTAGAAGCTCCAACGACCTCAAAACATCCAATCTTAAAGTGCCTATTGGTGCAATTTCTCTCTCAATCACCTAAAATAACCCTACTTTGAGTCTTGGCATCCAAAATCAATACCTAATTCTCTCAAACTTAAGCTCTGATACCAACTTGTAACACCCTCAAATCTGGAAATAACAACTAATTTAAATTTTTATAAATACATCGATAACTGAATCAACTACAACAACAATTTAAGGTTTAACTTCAATAAACACAATTCAATCCCTATACACGATCTATAATAGGTACGGATGTCACTAAAACCCAATAACAGTCACTATCTCCAACTGCGGAAGACTTCATCAAACTACTTACCCTCGTGTAAATCTAGAGCTCATCTCCTTAAAGCACTGCTAGCACCAAACCCCAACTGGAACCTGATGCACATGCCGACAAATAAAAAGGTTAGGCTTAATGCCTAGTGAGCTCAAGAGTTTTCATTATATATACATAAAACATTAATCTTTAAAACATTATTTAAAATGTGATTTCCAAAATGAAATACATTCAATCTAAAAGAAACCAAAATGAAATACATTAAATCTGAGACTAATCTCTTTTCAACATTCACCCTCTTCGTGATTTAAAATTACAAAGCAAAATACCTCTTCGAATATAAATCCAAAACCCAAAACTCACGTAAAACATAACTGACATTTTAATAATCAAATACTGAAAATGTAGATAAATTCCAACTTCCAAAACATCCCAAAAACATGGATAAGATCCAATATTTAAAACCTTAGACATGGATAACCACCTGTACTCAATACGTCACCAAAACATAGATTATAAAACTCAATACCCAAATCAACACCTTTTGGTGACGGGGGAGACCCGATTACATTGTACATGACGGAACACCGAAGTGGGTCACATAGCTATGTAGAAAACCACAACGTATAGATTATACGCATAAAACCTACTGAGCTCAACTACTCCAAGTCTATTGCACGAAAATATCAAGTCAACCACTCCAGGTCTATCCTTGAGAGTTCCAAAACAGGGGAACCCAGTTCCAAAACGGGAACTTATGCACATACTGGAATTACACCTTAATGCCCATGGGATGCTTCCCGACCGTATAGGTCCACACCTTACTTACCATGCTGACCCGATGTCTATTCCGTGCCAAAGTGGTGAACTTGTCCAAAAAGGGACAAAAGAACACCGTGCCTATGGATCCATTGCACTAACTAAAACATTACATGACTCAACACGAATGAACTAATGTATTCAAAACATGTAACTCTCAAATAAGATGCAGTAAATGCAAATCATAACCAAACACTCTACATTGAGCTATTAAAATCGGACAAGTGTCCTCAAAACCCAACAAAATTCAAACCGAGCCATAACCTCAACAAATACAAAGACTCAACGTTGAAAATCATAAAATGAAACCAAAGGTAAACAATCCGCCTTTATGCAAACCCATACTCCAAATTATATAAATAACTCCAACGTAGTTTAGTTTGGGACAAATCATTTTCCAAGTGAGTTTCCATCATTTATTCCTTCAGAAACGTCCCATGACACAAAATCAAACACTTATCTAAGATACACAATAAAATGTATTTATACCCAAACTCTACTTTATGAAATAAATCCTTAAAATACCAATGTGTATAATTTAGTTGTCAAAATGCTCAAAACCCTAACGTGGGTGTTTTACAAAGTAATCAAGATTCGCCAAACAACTTAACAGTTAATAATTTCATGTAAAACATATAAACACTTTAAAATAGACATTTTGGCATGTACACCATTTTCACAAATCAACTTGAACTCACCTTGCTAGATTTATACTAAATCTAGATTTTATCCCTAAATGTTGAGCTTCCTTTGATGAAGACTAGAGATCTTCAAGGGACCTCTCTAGTTGATAGATCTAACATTCCCACAACGTTTCCTTTACCACAAAGCTACCAACATACACCAAAGTTGAAGGATATAAGGGAGATGATAAAAACATCAAACCCCTAGTATCTAGATGAAGAGGTAAGTGGATTACCTTAACCATGAACCCTTGGATCAACCCAAGATCACCAATCCTCTTCTATCTCATCTTGAAAATCTTGAAAAAAAAACGAAACCCTAGGTCCAAGAATCACCCAAATCGGACCTAGGATGAAGGAGGTGCAACCAAATGAAGAAAAACCCCAAAAATGTCGATTTTAAGCTTCCAGGTCACTCCCGCGGCCTTGCCTGTGACTTGAGGCCGCGTAGTAAGTCGCGCGTGTCTTCTAATGTCAATCCAGTGACTTAGCGGTTTATACCGCGACTTCCAAGCCACGTACCAAACCGTGGGAATCCATTTCCCCCGTTTTCCTTCCGTTTTCGCGTCCGATTCGAACCTCGATGACTCTACTACAAAAAGAGAAGTAAAACCTTACTAAACCTCCATCATAATGGTCATACGGTTACGATAGTATGGGTTAAGGGTCTCCAAAAATCACGGTTGTTGCATTCCATAGGCACCGAAGATGATAACCGCACTGATGGGTTGGTGACTTTAGAGACGAGGCAACCCGAAAGAGCTTGTTCTTACAAGTACTTCATAGGTTGCAAACCGCCGGAGTTTCCCGGATTTGATGAGCCCATAACTTGTATGAATTGGCTCAGAAATCGAGCACGTCTTTAGAGCCTACGACTGTGAGGAGAACTAGAAGGTAAAATTTGGTTCTCAAATGCTCCGGGGTTCATCCTTAATATGGAGGAACGTTTTCACCTTGACTATAGAAGAATCTGTGTTGGCTAAAATGACGTGGGCCATGTTCAAGAAAAAGATCTTGGAGGAGTATTGCAACAAGCAAAAAATGGACTTGATTGAGGAGGAGTTCCGCGCTTTAAAGAAGGGGAATTTGTCGGTGAGGGAATACACCAGACTTTCCATGGAGAAGTTGAATCTGGTGGGGCATGTATCCCCGACCGAGAAGGAAAAGGTGAAAGCCTATTTGAAGGGTTTGCCCGCGAACATAATATAGATGGTCCGCAACTCAAAAGATACATATCTTCGGGAGACGATAGAAGAAGCCAAGATCATGGAAAGGGTCTACGCACAAGACAAGTAAGAGAAGTCAAAGGTCGTAGAGAAGAGAAAGTGGGAGAGCCCCCCGAGCTCGTTCAAGAAGCCGAGATTCCAACCAAGTGGTAAGAACTTTGACAACCGCCGTGAGGCAAAATAGTGTTCCAAGTGCAAAATCAAGCACTTTGGTTCTTGTAACCCCAACCCCAACCCAATCTCATGCTTCAAGTGTGGTAAACCGGGTCACACTAGTCCGAACTGTCCTATTCAAAGGACAACTTGTTACGAATGCAAAGAAGTGGGGCATGTGAAGTGGGAGTGCCCCAAGCTTAGAGAAGGGGAAAGAGGAGGAAACTTGGGGAGCCAACCGAAGAAGGAGGTCATCCCTAAGTCTCAAGGGAGGGCTTTCCAAACGACGAGAGAGGAAGCGAAGGAGACCACCGATGTGGTGTCGGGCACGTTCCTGCTCAACTCCCTTACTGCTAAAGTATTATTCGATTCTGGTTCCAATTTCTCTTTCGTGTCCATTGAGTTTTGCAAAGCCTTGAATGTGCCTTCTAATACTCTTAGTGATGCCTTGGAAGTAGAGGTAGCAAAAGGAGAGCAAATGATTTTGCGAGAAGTTTTAGAGAAGTGCCACCTAGAAATTAGTGGTGAACTCTTTGAGGTGAATTTACTTTCCATAGTGATTGGGAGTTTTGATGTGGTGATTAGGATGGATTGGTTGTCTCAACACCAAGCCGAAATCTTGTGTTCAGAAAAGCAGATCAGGATACCGACCTCAAGCGGGAATTTTGTCTTTGTTTATGGGGAAAAGCGTAAGGGTGAAGTGGCTCTCATTTCATCCATCAAAGCAAGGAAGTGTCTAGTGAAGAACTGCCCGTCATTCCTTGTGTACGTAGTCGACGCCAAAGAGGAGAAGAAAAAGTTAGTAGACGTACAGATCATTAGCGAATATCCATATGTATTTCCCGACGACCTTCCGGGCTTGCCGCCCGATCGCCAAGTGGAGTTCTGAATCGACCTACTTCCGGGAGAGGCACCGATAGCCTGTGCACCGTACCGCCTTGCTCCGACAGAGATGCAAGGGATGATGTCTCAACTTCAAGAGTTGCTAGAGAAGGGATTTGTGAGGCCGAGCTCTTCGCCTTGGGGAGCTCCGGTACTTTTCGTCAAAAAGAAGGACGGGTCGATGCAAATGTGGATCGACTACCGAGAATTGAACAAGGTAACCGTGAAGAATAAGTACTTGCTACCCCGAATAAACGGCCTCTTTGATCAACTACAAGGAGTCGGATGCTTTTCCAAGATCGATCTCCGATCGGGCTACCATCAAGTGAAGGTTAGGGAAGAAGATGTCTCCTAGACCGCCTTTAGAACCCGTTATGGTTACTACGAGTTCTTGGTTATGCCTTTCGGGCTAACTGATGCGCCAACCGTGTTTATGGATTTGATGAACCGGGTTTGTCGACCCTTTCTAGACAAGTCGGTCATTGTGCTCATCGATAACATCTTGGTGTATTCGAAGAATGAAGAAGATCACGAGGGACATCTCAGACAAGTATTGGAAGTATTGAGGAGTGAGAAAATTTACGCCAAGTTTTCCAAGTACGAGTTTTGGTTGCACGAGGTTTAGTTCTTAGGTCACGAAGTGACAAGAGAGGGAGTAAAAGTTGATCCGTCGAAGATTGAAGCCATGACGAATTGGGAACCACCCAAGAGTCCCACGGAAATTAGGAGCTTCTTGGGTCTAGCCGGCTACTATCGGAGATTCATTCAAGACTTCTCCAAAATCGCCTCTCCATTGACGTTGTTAACAAGGAAGAATGTGAAGTTCCTTTGGACTGAAAGTCAAGAGCGGGCCTTTCAGACACTGCAAAGAAAACTATGTAAGGCGCCGATCTTATCCTTACCCGAGGGTACGGAGGATTTTTTAGTCTACAACGACACATCCAAGATGGGTTTGGGGTGTGTTTTGATGCAAAGAGGCAAAGTGATAGCCAATGCATCAAGGCAATTGAAGGAACACGAGAAGAACTACCCGACCCATGATCTCGAGCTAGCGACGGTGGTGTTTGCTTTGAAGTTATGGCGACACTACCTTTACGGTACGAAGTGCACCCTTTTCACCGACCATAAAAGTCTAAAGTATGTATTCAACCAAAAGGAATTGAATATGCGGCGACGAAGATGTCTAGAGCTACTCAAAGATTACGATTGTGAACTTCTATATCACCCCGGAAAGGCCAACGTCGTGGCAGACGCCTTGAGCCAGAAAGAGCATGGTAGTGGCGTTCAAGCTACTTTTGCAAGAGTTGAAGTCGTCTCAAGCCTAATTGACCAAATGATGATATTACTTGAAGCAAACCTCAAGGGAGAAGCTATGGTGAAGCAGCATCTTCAGTTGACCGAAGACGGAAGGGGGTTGAAACTATTCCAAGGGCGAATCTGGGTACCGAAGATCGGGGGATGTCAGGACTTGTTGTTGGAAGACGCTCATAAGTCTAAGTACTCTATTCATCCCGGAAGCATGAAAATGTACCGGGATTTGAAGTTAAATTATTGGTGGCCAGTAATGAAGTTGGATGTAGCCAGTTATGTGGAGCGATGCATAACTTGTTTACAAGTAAAGGCAGAACACCAATGACCTTACGGTAGTTTGCAATCCCTAGAGATACCGAAATGGAAGTGGGAGCACATCACCATGGACTTTGTAACCAAGCTACCTAAGACCTTGAGGAGTCATGACACCATTTGGGTGATCGTGGATCGTTTGACCAAAAGTGCACATTTCTTGCCTATGCGAGAAACTTTACCGATGGACAAATTGGCTAAACTTTATATAGATGAAGTGATCTCGAGACATGGGGTACCACTCTCTATTGTGTCCGACCGGGATAGTCGTTTCACTTCCCATTTTTGGGACAACTTGCAAAAGGAGTCGGGTACTAGAATAAATTTGAGTACTGCCTACCATCCCCAGACAGACGGACAGAGTGAGAGGACCATCCAAACTCTTGAGGACATGTTGAGGTCATGCGTCATCGATTTCGGGGGAAGTTGGGATTCCCATCTTCCATTAGTGGAATTTGCTTACAATAAGAATTATCACTCTAGTATCGGTATGGCGCCATTCGAGGCGTTGTATGGAAGGAGGTGTAGGACGCCCGTGTGTTGGCTGGAGGCAGTAGAAAAGCAATTTGCTGAACCGTAGATCGTACAAGAAATGGCCAACAAGGTTAAGAACATTAGAGAGTGGTTGAAGGCAACTCAAGACCGCCAAAAGAGCTATGCGGATAAGAAGAGGAGACCGATCGAGTTCCAAGTGGGGGAAAGGATGATGTTGAAAGTCCCACCATGGAATGGGATAATTAGATTTGGAAAACGCGGGAATCTTAGTCCCTGTTTCCTTGGGCCTTTCACCATCATTGAGCGCATTGGGCTTTAAGCCTACAAGTTGGATCTATCTCCCGAAATGGACGGAATCCACCCTACCTTTCACGTATGTTACTTGAGAAGGTGTCTATCCGAAGAGGATAGTGTCATTTCTTTTGTCAAAGATTACGGTGGATAACGACCGATGCGTGGAAGAACCCAAATATATTCTAGAAATAAAGACAAAAAGATTGCGGCATAAGGAAGTGGTCATGGTGAAGGTACAATGGAAGCAACACCGCAGAGCCAACGTAACTTGGGAATCGGAGGAGGACATGAAGAGACGATATCCTCGCCTGTTTGAGTGATTGGATATTTCGGGGACGAAATCTTTTCTAAGGAGGGGAGGATTGTAACACCCCAATTTCTGGGTAAGCAATTATTACTTTAAATCCGTATTTTGCTTGTAGTATGGTTTTCGTTCTTAGTTACCGTGAAATCTGTCTTATGTGGGAGTGGAGTGTATTAGCCGAAGAAGAGGGAAAAAAGAGCAGCAGTGCTCCATGCGGCTTTCTGCGCGACCCAAGCCGTGCCGCCACCCGTGTGGAGCTCTGCCCTCGCGCGACTCCAATGCTTGGTGCGACCCTCCGCACGGGTCCAGCCATACAGGCACCCGCGCGTGGCCACTGGACGAGTTAAAAAGGGGAAAATTGGCCCCCAACTTCATTTTATCACCAAGATGGGTTTGGGGTGTGTTTTGATGCAAAGAGGCAAAGTGATAGCCAATGAATCAAGGCAATTGAAGGAACACGAGAAGAACTACCCGACCCATGATCTCGAGCTAGCGACGGTGGTGTTTGCTTTGAAGTTATGGCGACACTACCTTTACGGTACGAAGTGCACCCTTTTCATCGATCATAAAAGTCTAAAGCATGTCTTCAACCAAAAGGAATTGAATATGCGGTGACGAAGATGTCTAGAGCTACTCAAAGATTACGATTGTGAACTTCTATATCACCCCGGAAAGGCCAACGTCATGGCGGACGCCTTGAGCCAGAAAGAGCATGGTAGTGGCGTTCAAGCTACTTTTGCAAGAGTTGAAGTCGTCTCAAGCCTAATTGACCGAATGATGATATCCCAATCAGAAACATTACTTGAAGCAAACCTCAAGGGAGAAGCTATGGTGTAGCAGCATCTTCAGTTGACCGAAGACGGAAGGGGCTTGAAACTATTCGAAGGGCGAATCTGGGTACCGAAGATCGGGGGATGTCAGGACTTGTTGTTGGAAGACGCTCATAAGTCTAAGTACTCTATTCATCTTGGAAGCATGAAAATGTACCGGGATTTGAAGTTAAATTATTGGTGGCCAGTAATGAAGTTGGATGTAGCCAGCTATGTGGAGCGATGCATAACTTGTTTACAAGTAAAGGCAGAACACCAATGACCTTACGGTAGTTTGCAATACCTAGAGATACCGGAATGGAAGTGGGAGCACATCACCATGGACTTTGTAACCAAGCTACCGAAGACCTTGAGGAGTCACGACACCATTTGGGTGATCGTGGATCATTTGACCAAAAGTGCACATTTCTTGCCTATGCGAGAAACTTTACCGATGGACAAATTGGCTAAAATTTATGTAGATGAAGTGATCTCGAGACATGGGGTGCCACTCTCTATTGTGTCCGACCGGGATAGTCGTTTTACTTCCCATTTTTGGGACAACTTGCAAAAGGAGTTGGGTACTAGAATAAAGTTGAGTACCGCCTACCATCCCAGACAGACGGACAGAGTGAGAGGACCATCCAAACTCTTGAGGACATGTTGAGGTCATGCGTCATCGATTTCGGGGAAAGTTGGGATTCCCATCTTCCATTAGTGGAATTTGCTTACAACAACAATTATCATTCTAGTATCGGTATGGCGCCATTCGAGGCGTTGTACGGAAGGAAGTGTAGGACGCCCGTGGATTGGCTGGAGGCAGTAGAAAAGCAATTTGCTGGACCGGAGATCGTACAAGAAACGGCCGAAAAGGTTAAGAACATTAGAGAGTGGTTGAAGGCAACTCAAGACCGCCAAAAGAGCTATGCGGACAAGAAGAGGAGACCGATCGAGTTCCAAGTGGGGGAAAGGATGATGTTGAAAGTCCCACCATGGAATGGGATAATTAGATTTGGAAAACGCGGGAATCTTAGTCCCTGTTTCCTTGGGCCTTTCACCATCATTGAGCGCATTGGGCTTTAAGCCTACAAGTTGGATCTATCTCCCGAAATGGACGGAATCCACCCTACCTTTCACGTATGTTACTTGAGAAGGTGTCTATCCGAAGAGGATAGTGTCATTTCTTTTGTCAAAGATTACGGTGGATAACGACCGATGCGTGGAAGAACCCAAATCTATTCTAGAAATAAAGACAAAAAGATTGCGGCACAAGGAAGTGGTCATGGTGAAGGTACAATGGAAGCAACACCGCAGAGCCAACGTAACTTGGGAATCGGAGGAGGACATGAAGAGACGATATCCTCGCCTGTTTGAGTGATTGGATATTTCGAGGACGAAATCTTTTCTAAGGAGGGGAGGATTGTAACACCCCAATTTCTGGGTAAGCAATTATTACTTTAAATCCGTATTTTGCTTGTAGTATGGTTTTCGTTCTTAGTTACCGTGAAATCTGTCTTATGTGGGAGTGGAGTGTATTAGCCGAAGAAGAGGGAAAAAAGAGCAGCAGTGCTCCATGCGGCTTTCTGCGCGACCCAAGCCGTGCCGCCACCCGTGTGGAGCTCTGCCCTCGCGCGACTCCAGTGCTTGGTGCGACCCTCCGCACGGGTCCAGCCATACAGGCACCCGCGCGTGGCCATTGGACGAGTTAAAAAGGGGAAAATTGGCCCCCAACTTCATTTTATCACCAAGATGGGTTTGGGGTGTGTTTTGATGCAAAGAGGCAAAGTGATAGCCAATGAATCAAGGCAATTGAAGGAACACGAGAAGAACTACCCGACCCATGATCTCGAGCTAGCGACGGTGGTGTTTGCTTTGAAGTTATGGCGACACTACCTTTACGGTACGAAGTGCACCCTTTTCATCGATCATAAAAGTCTAAAGCATGTCTTCAACCAAAAGGAATTGAATATGCGGTGACGAAGATGTCTAGAGCTACTCAAAGATTACGATTGTGAACTTCTATATCACCCCGGAAAGGCCAACGTCATGGCGGACGCCTTGAGCCAGAAAGAGCATGGTAGTGGCGTTCAAGCTACTTTTGCAAGAGTTGAAGTCGTCTCAAGCCTAATTGACCGAATGATGATATCCTAATCAGAAACATTACTTGAAGCAAACCTCAAGGGAGAAGCTATGGTGTAGCAGCATCTTCAGTTGACCGAAGACGGAAGGGGCTTGAAACTATTCGAAGGGCGAATCTGGGTACCGAAGATCGGGGGATGTCAGGACTTGTTGTTGGAAGACGCTCATAAGTCTAAGTACTCTATTCATCTTGGAAGCATGAAAATGTACCGGGATTTGAAGTTAAATTATTGGTGGCCAGTAATGAAGTTGGATGTATCCAGCTATGTGGAGCGATGCATAACTTGTTTACAAGTAAAGGCAGAACACCAATGACCTTACGGTAGTTTGCAATACCTAGAGATACCGGAATGGAAGTGGGAGCACATCACCATGGACTTTGTAACCAAGCTACCGAAGACCTTGAGGAGTCACGACACCATTTGGGTGATCGTGGATCATTTGACCAAAAGTGCACATTTCTTGCCTATGCGAGAAACTTTACCGATGGACAAATTGGCTAAAATTTATATAGATGAAGTGATCTCGAGACATGGGGTGCCACTATCTATTGTGTCCGACCGGGATAGTCGTTTCACTTCCCATTTTTGGGACAACTTGCAAAAGGAGTTGGGTACTAGAATAAAGTTGAGTACCGCCTACCATCCCAGACAGACGGACAGAGTGAGAGGACCATCCAAACTCTTGAGGACATGTTGAGGTCATGCGTCATCGATTTCGGGGAAAGTTGGGATTCCCATCTTCCATTAGTGGAATTTGCTTACAACAACAATTATCATTCTAGTATCGGTATGGCGCCATTCGAGGCGTTGTACGGAAGGAAGTGTAGGACGCCCGTGGATTGGCTGGAGGCAGTAGAAAAGCAATTTGCTGGACCGGAGATCGTACAAGAAACGGCCGAAAAGGTTAAGAACATTAGAGAGTGGTTGAAGGCAACTCAAGACCGCCAAAAGAGCTATGCGGACAAGAAGAGGAGACCGATCGAGTTCCAAGTGGGGGAAAGGATGATGTTGAAAGTCCCACCATGGAATGGGATAATTAGATTTGGAAAACGCGGGAATCTTAGTCCCTGTTTCCTTGGGCCTTTCACCATCATTGAGCGCATTGGGCTTTAAGCCTACAAGTTGGATCTATCTCCCGAAATGGACGGAATCCACCCTACCTTTCACGTATGTTACTTGAGAAGGTGTCTATCCGAAGAGGATAGTGTCATTTCTTTTGTCAAAGATTACGGTGGATAACGACCGATGCGTGGAAGAACCCAAATCTATTCTAGAAATAAAGACAAAAAGATTGCGGCACAAGGAAGTGGTCATGGTGAAGGTACAATGGAAGCAACACCGCAGAGCCAACGTAACTTGGGAATCGGAGGAGGACATGAAGAGACGATATCCTCGCCTGTTTGAGTGATTGGATATTTCGGGGACGAAATCTTTTCTAAGGAGGGGAGGATTGTAACACCCCAATTTCTGGGTAAGCAATTATTACTTTAAATCCGTATTTTGCTTGTAGTATGGTTTTCGTTCTTAGTTACCGTGAAATCTGTCTTATGTGGGAGTGGAGTGTATTAGCCGAAGAAGAGGGAAAAAAGAGCAGCAGTGCTCCATGCGGCTTTCTGCGCGACCCAAGCCGTGCCGCCACCCGTGTGGAGCTCTGCCCTCGCGCGACTCCAGTGCTTGGTGCGACCCTCCGCACGGGTCCAGCCATACAGGCACCCGCGCGTGGCCATTGGACGAGTTAAAAAGGGGAAAATTGGCCCCCAACTTCATTTTATCACCAAGATAGGTTTGGGGTGTGTTTTGATGCAAAGAGGCAAAGTGATAGCCAATGAATCAAGGCAATTGAAGGAACACGAGAAGAACTACCCGACCCATGATCTCGAGCTAGCGACGGTGGTGTTTGCTTTGAAGTTATGGCGACACTACCTTTACGGTACGAAGTGCACCCTTTTCATCGATCATAAAAGTCTAAAGCATGTCTTCAACCAAAAGGAATTGAATATGCGGTGACGAAGATGTCTAGAGCTACTCAAAGATTACGATTGTGAACTTCTATATCACCCCGGAAAGGCCAACGTCATGGCGGACGCCTTGAGCCAGAAAGAGCATGGTAGTGGCGTTCAAGCTACTTTTGCAAGAGTTGAAGTCGTCTCAAGCCTAATTGACCGAATGATGATATCCTAATCAGAAACATTACTTGAAGCAAACCTCAAGGGAGAAGCTATGGTGTAGCAGCATCTTCAGTTGACCGAAGACGGAAGGGGCTTGAAACTATTCGAAGGGCGAATCTGGGTACCGAAGATCGGGGGATGTCAGGACTTGTTGTTGGAAGACGCTCATAAGTCTAAGTACTCTATTCATCTTGGAAGCATGAAAATGTACCGGGATTTGAAGTTAAATTATTGGTGGCCAGTAATGAAGTTGGATGTAGCCAGCTATGTGGAGCGATGCATAACTTGTTTACAAGTAAAGGCAGAACACCAATGACCTTACGGTAGTTTGCAATACCTAGAGATACCGGAATGGAAGTGGGAGCACATCACCATGGACTTTGTAACCAAGCTACCGAAGACCTTGAGGAGTCACGACACCATTTGGGTGATCGTGGATCATTTGACCAAAAGTGCACATTTCTTGCCTATGCGAGAAACTTTACCGATGGACAAATTGGCTAAAATTTATATAGATGAAGTGATCTCGAGACATGGGGTGCCACTCTCTATTGTGTCCGACCGGGATAGTCGTTTCACTTCCCATTTTTGGGACAACTTGCAAAAGGAGTTGGGTACTAGAATAAAGTTGAGTACCGCCTACCATCCCAGACAGACGGACAGAGTGAGAGGACCATCCAAACTCTTGAGGACATGTTGAGGTCATGCGTCATCGATTTCGGGGAAAGTTGGGATTCCCATCTTCCATTAGTGGAATTTGCTTACAACAACAATTATCATTCTAGTATCGGTATGGCGCCATTCGAGGCGTTGTACGGAAGGAAGTGTAGGACGCCCGTGGATTGGCTGGAGGCAGTAGAAAAGCAATTTGCTGGACCGGAGATCGTACAAGAAACGGCCGAAAAGGTTAAGAACATTAGAGAGTGGTTGAAGGCAACTCAAGACCGCCAAAAGAGCTATGCGGACAAGAAGAGGAGACCGATCGAGTTCCAAGTGGGGGAAAGGGTGATGTTGAAAGTCTCACCATGGAATGGGATAATTAGATTTGGAAAACGCGGGAATCTTAGTCCCTGTTTCCTTGGGCCTTTCACCATCATTGAGCGCATTGGGCTTCAAGCCTACAAGTTGGATCTATCGCCCGAAATGGACGGGATCCACCCTACCTTTCACGTATGTTACTTGAGAAGGTGTCTAGCCGAAGAGGATAATGTCATTCCTTTGTCAAAGATTACGGTGGATAACGACCGATGCATGGAAGAACCCAAATCTATTCTAGAAAGAAAGACAAAAAGATTGCGGCACAAGGAAGTGGTCATGGTGAAGGTACAATGGAAGCAACACCGCAGAGCCAACGTAACATGGGAATCGGAGGAGGACATGAAGAGACGATATCCTCGCCTGTTTGAGTGATTGGATATTTTGGGGACAAAATCTTTTCTAAGGAGGGGAGGATTGTAACACCCCAATTTATGGGTAAGCAATTATTACCTTAAATCCGTATTTTGCTTGTAGTATGGTTTTCGTTCTTAGTTACCGTGAAATCTGTCTTATGTGGGAGTGGAGTGTATTAGCCGAAGAAGAGGGCAAAAAGAGCAGCAGTGCTCCATGCGGCTTTCTGCGCGACCCAAGCCGTGCCGCCACCCGTGTGGAGCTCTGCCCTCGCGCGACTCCAGTGCTTGGTGCGACCCTCCGCACGGGCCCAGCCGTATAGGCACCCGCGCATGGCCACTGGACGAGTTAAAAAGGGGAAAATCAGCCCCCAACTTCATTTTATCACCAAAATCACTTCTCAAAACTCTCTCTTCCTCTCCCTCTTCATTAAATCTGATCTACCACATTTATTGCTACTTTTTCCTTCAAATCTTCAAGTAGGAATCACCATCTAAAGGTTTGGAAGACTAGGGTCCAAGATTTACCACCTCATCATCTTTATCTTCAACCTCAAGGCTTCATCTCCATTTCTAGGGTTTTACCATTTTAGGGTTTTTACATCACAAACTTATTTGGTGAGTCTCCTAACCTTCACTTTACTATAAATATGTGTATTTGTTTATTTGATACTTGTAGGTAAACTTGGAATTAACATAAAATCTAGGTATTTGGTAAATCTTGCTAGTGTATGAGTATTTTGTTCTTGTGGAAAGTATTAAATGTCATAAAGGTTCCTATGTACACATAGAGTTGTAAAATGAGCAATACATTGGCAAAGAACCATGTTTTACAAAGTGGGTTTTGGTTATAAATGACTATATTTGTAACTAGGTTTATCATCTTAGGGTAATGATGTCTTTTGTGGACTAATGTATTATGTGGTTTTAATATGAGCATGTAATGTGTATTGCTATGTTTTTGAAAGGAATATGTTATGCATGAGAAATACTATCCTTACTTGGTCATGACCTAAATGTGAATTTGATATCTATCTCCTTGTGCACGAGGATTTAGATAGCAAGATATACTTCGTTATAATTGTTGACCGTCTTGGTCACTAGCAAGTAGGCAATAGGGGACGCTAGTCCTTGAGGTGTAACTCGTCTAGATTGGATAGGCATTAATGTCCTTAAGTCCTTGAGGTGTAACTCGATGGAGTAGGCAATAAAGGCATAGACGATTTGAGGATTGTGATGTCTTTCATGACATGGGAACTAGAACCGGGACATGAGGTGTAATCCAATAACGTCGTGGGTGACCCCATTCACGTGTTCTCATAACCTAAGACTGTAAACGGATCTCCCCCGTATTTCAGGAGGTATATCTTGTGTATTTTGTTCAGGTGTGGAATATCTTTCCAAGTTGAATGTTGGCTTTGGTTCAACCTTTTGGGTACATCGGTAACATTTAATTATGTTATAGTTGCTTACATTATAAACTGTTTAATCTTTACAATATCTCTAGACTTTAGTCTAACACTTGTTTTTGGTGTTTAATGGCTCACAGGTCCTACTAGTAGTGTGGATAGAGCAGCTTGATTCGCCGGGGGGCACCTAGGAATCTTTGAGGGCCGGGCTTTTGGGAAATCTCGTGAGAAGAGCATTTTGGAGTCATAGCGACACCCACCTTAATCTAGTTTTAATTTAATGTTCTAGATTAAATAGGTTGTCGTGTAATATGTCTTATTCTTCCGCTAAGTTATTGATGCAACTACCCCAACTTTATTGGGTTTTAGTCATTCCTATTTACAGGATTTATAAATCTTCATATCTTAGATGTTATATTGCCGAAATTTTAAGTTTTAAATTTACCCAATTTTTAGGGTGTGACACCTACTCTTTCTCTATCCACCCCTCATTATTTTCAACAAGATTAAGAGTACTATTTTCAAATACATTTTGCTCCACTTGCGTTGATTCTCCATTACTTGGACATTCTAATGTCTGTTTGATAATAAATCGACCGATAGCTCCTCTTTGAATTTGAACAATTATTCATCTTTTCTCTCTTTTTTAGAATAGTCTTATTCAAAATTTCAAGTTGGAGGCATCCTATTTTATATAAAATTAATCAATCAAAATCATTATTAGGATATACAAAAACACATATCAACAAAAATTTGTATTTATTCATTGTTATTAAAAGAACATTGTTGGTGATTTTAGTGAAATCATCGGTTTATTTTAGGTAATTGTTTTCACAAGATAGTAATGGGGTTGGTAGCTAAGCTATAACATGATCTAGGAGGTGTGGAGTGCACACTCTTGTAAGCTAACTAAAAACCGGGATCGTTGGATGGTTATGTTTGGCGAGTTACTAAGTGGAAAATGGTTGTGCACGACCCGTGCATTTTTCCTCTTGTTAATGGCACGACCCGTGCGTTTTTGTTCATAAAAGGAGCAAGGGTTGTGCGTTTGTCAACGGAAGGTTTTGCACGACCCGTGCATTTTTTCTCTTGAAAATGACATGGGTCAAATGGGTCGTGCGTTGTCGTCAGAAGGTTTTGCATGACCCATGCGTTTTTCCTCTTGGAACTGGCACGGGTCGTGCGGCTTCGTCAGTTTTGTAACTGATATAAAATTTTGTAACTGCCACTATTAATGTCCAACAATCAATCTCATTTAATGGGGAATTATTATCATTGTTAATATGAGGTCGGTTACGGTTCTCTATGCGTTTAAATAGGATCGATTTATGCCTAAATCGATACCGAGGCTTGAGATTATCCTCGAGTGAATTTCGTAATACCTTGGCAGAATAGGGTGGAAATATCACTTAAGGAAAGTGAGCTCTCATGCAATCTCAAATTCTTTATCCGAGTTCTAATCACTTCTTGTGTCCCTCGATATTCTACACCCTCCCCAACAATCTTAAGTAATATTTTCTACGTGAAAGGCATGTCGAGTGATCAATCCGTAAGAGATATGACGACCAAGTTCACCAAACTTAAGAAGTTCGAAGGCGCTGATTTTCGAAGATGGCAGAAGAATATGCACTTCTTGTTGACCACATTGAAGGTTATGTACTTGCTGAGCACTCCGATGCCGGAGATGATGGAAAACGAGATGTTGGACATGACTCAGCGTCACAGAAAATGGGAGAACGACGACTACATCTATCGTGGCCACATTTTAAACGGTATGCGTGACTCCCTCTTTGACATTTATCAAAATGTCCAGTCTGCTAAAGAGCTATGGGTCTCTCTCGAGTTCAAATACATGGAGGAGGATGCTTCTAGTAAGAAGTTTCTCGTTAGTAATTTTAAAAATTACAAGATGGTGGACTCAAGGCCTGCGATGGAGCAATACAATGAGCTCTGTATTCTAGGCCAATATGATCAACATAATATGAAGATGGACGAATCCATATCTGTATCGAGCATACTTTATAAATTGTCCCCCTCTTGGAAAGATTTCAAGCACATGTTGAAACACAAGAAGGAAGAGTTGTCTCTTGTACAACTCGGTAGTCACTTGCGTATAGAGGAATCTCTTCGGGCGCAAGAGTCTGAGAAACCTAAGACAAAAGATGTTTTTGCCCCTTATGTGAACATGGTAGAAGAGGGTAAATCCAACAAATTCAAGGGAAAACGTAAGGTCAATGAAGCCAAGAAAGAGCCCAACAAGAAGGTTAAATTAACTTGTTGGACCTGTGGTATGACCGACCATTTCAAGCATGATTGTCGGATTGTTAAGAACAAGAGTAGAGCAAGCACAAGTGGTGGTGGACAAGGATCCAAGGATCAAAACCCACAGCATGGTCGGTTTCTTGACTTTAGTTTTAATTCGAATTTTAATTATGTCCCACTAATATCCGAAATCATTTTATGTGTAGGATGATGATGTTTCTTGTTGGATCGACTCGGGTGCGATGAGTCATGTGTGCAAGGATCAACGTTGGTTTACTTCTTTGGAACCGGTTGAAGACGGATTCGTGCTACACATGGGGAACGATTCGAGTGCTCCCATTCTTGGACGCAACTTAGTTAGGTTAGAGTTTAGTTCTAGCAAAATAATTGAACTTTTAGACGTTTTGTTTGTACCACAAATTCAAAAGAATATGGTTTCCGATAGTGTCTTGAATAAGTTAGGATATAAGCAAGTATTTGAGTCTGACAAGTTTGTCTTGTAAAAAATTGGCTCTTTTGTACAGTGGCGGATCCAGGATATTTTCCTGGTGGGGGCACCTTCAAGACTTCAAGGTTACTTAAATGTCCGTAAAGTTGTCCGATGTATTTTTAGCTTAAATCTAACGTTTCAAGGGTTTTACAAGTTTTTTTTGGTTGATTTTAAGGGATTTTTAAGTTTTTTTTGTCGATTTCGAAGGGATTTTTTGGTTTTTAATCGATTTCGAAAGTTAATTTTGGTTTTTTGGTTGACTTCGAAACACTTTTTTTGGTTAATGGGGTCCCGGACGAAAATTGACTGGGGGGACATTAAGATAGAAAGCCAAAAAATACAAATTTTTACCTTAAAAAATTCATCTTTTTTCCTTTGTAATGGGGACCCATCCCCCCATTAACATATATATACATCCGCCCCTGCTTTTGTAGGATTCGGCTATTTGATGAATGGAATGTTTATGTTGAATTTAAATAAAAAGAATTTTGTTCCAAATTCTGTTTATGTTGCAAATGAAAATTCTGTTGATTCTAGTTTGTGGCATGCAAGGTTTGGTCATGTGAATTTAAAAAGAATGGTTGAAATATCAAAAGAAGGTCTTATTTCTACCTTTGAAATTAAAACCAAAAAATGTAAAACTTGCATGCTAACAAAGATCATTAGACAACCTTTTCCCAACGTGAAAAGGGACTCGTCAGTGCTTGAGTTAATTCATAGTGATCTTTGTGATTTGCATTCAACTCCGTCTTTGGGTAATAAAAAGTATGTTGTTACTTTTATTAATGACGCTTCACGGTTTTGCTATGTATTTTTGTTACACACCAAAGATGAAGCGTTGGACAATTTTAAAATTTATAAAACGGAGATTGAATTGCAAATAAATTGTTTTATAAAATGTTTACGCGCCGATCGTGGTGAGAAGTATTACGACCCCATGTTTTTCCAATCCGTATGAATCATTCATGAGACTACGGCGCCTTAAACACCACAACAAAATGGTGCGGCAGAACGAAAAAATAGAGTTCTCAAAGAAATGGTGAACTCTATGGTATTCTACTCGGGATTGAGTGATGGATTTTGGGGTGCAGTCATGTTAACGACTTGTTACTTATTGAATCGAGTTCCTAATAAAAGGAACAAGATTACCCCTTATGAACTTTGGTTCAAGAAAAGGCCTAACTTGAGCTATATTCGAGTTCGGGGTTGTCGGACGGTTGTTCGACTACCCGAACCCAAAAGGAAAACCTTGGGTGAGAAAGGTATTGATTGCATCTTTGTTGGATATGCCAAACATTCCAAAGCCTATAGGTTATATGTTATTGAACCTAATGATTCACTTTTGATTCACACCGTTATAGAATCGAGAGATGCATTATTTGATGAGACTAGATTCTCTTCAATACCTAGATCGAAGGACATAGTTCCAAGTACTAGTGAAACTAGTGAGGTTGAAGAACAAATAATTGTTCCAATCGAATATCTGATGCTTCACAGGAGCAAAAGAGGAAGGATTGAAAAATCCTTTGGTCCCGATTTCCAATTATACTTGGTAGAGGGATCAAAGGATGAGATTGGGTCACAATTCTCTTACTGTTATAGTATTGAGGAGAATCCAAAATCATTTGACGAGACTATGAAGTCTCAAGATGTTGCTTTCTGGAAAGAAGCAATAAATGATGAGATGGATTCCATCGTGGGGAATAATACTTAGGTATTATCGGACTTGTCACCGGGTTGTAAACCTTTGGGATGCAAATGGATCTTTAAAAGGAAGATGAAAGCTGATGGATCAATCGACAAGTTCAAAGCTCGATTGGTAATCCAAGGCTTTAGGCAACGGAAAGACATCGATTATTTTGATACCTATGCCCCGGTTGCGAGGATCTCCACGACTAGATAGTTGATAGCCTTATGAGCTATTCACAATTTAGTGATTCACCAAATGGATGTCAAAATGACATTCTTGAATGGTGACTTGGAGGATGATGTTTACATGAAACAACTGGAAGGTTTTGTTATGCTCGGGATGGAGAATAAGGTGTGTAAACTTGTAAAATCATTGTATGAGATGAAACAAGCACCCAAACAATGGCATCAAACATTTGATGAGGTTCTCTTGTGATCTTGTCCAACGGTTCTATGTTAAACCAAGCGGACAAGTGTGTATATAGCAAATTTGACACATCCGGTAACAGAGTAATCATTTGTTTATACGTTGACGACATGTTGATATTTGGCACCGACCAAAATCAAGTTGAAAAAACCCAAGAGTTTTTGTCATCAAGTTTCTCCATGAAAGATTTGGGAGAGGCGAAGGTGATCCTTGGAATAAGGATCAAGCGTGAGAACAAAGGGATTGCAATTACCCAATATCATTACATTGAGAAACTATTAAAGAAATTTAATTGCTTTGATTGTTCTCTGGTGAGTACTCCATTTGATCTGAGTGTGAAGCTTATGTCCAACTCAGGTGAAGCGGTGTCACAATTCCAGTACTCAAAGGCTATTGGATGTTTGATGTATGCCATGACAAGCACTAGGCCGGACATCGCTTTTGCCATAGGAAAGTTGATTAGGTTTACTAGTAATCCTAGTATTCATCATTGGCAGACGATAAGACAAATATTTAAATACTTGAAGAAAACCATTGATTATTGAAAGTTCCAGATCCAAGCTACAATCACACTCTAAAATGTAGAAATCATCTTTGTATTGATTATGAACAATGATTACAATGATCTCTAGTCACAAGTGATACTGAGTGCCACAAGTCTCACGTGTGTGTTTTTCTCTCTACAAGCTTGATGCGAGTTCTTGTGATGTATATGTTCTTATCTAAAATACAAAAGACATAAGGTATTTATATGGTTAACCTTATGACCTTACAACTCAACTAACATGTCAAAGTCAAAGACTTTGACTTACAAGGCTTATAACAAACAAACACAACTTTACACCACTTTACAACTTTGACCCCTCTTTTAATCTTGAATACAATTATGACTTAACAATCTCCCCCTTTGGATTCAAGATTAACTTTTTTTGACAATAATCTTCAGGTCATCTTTCAGTTGTAAAATCTTCAACACAGAGTCTTTGACAACTTTAAATCTTTGATAATCTCTCTCTTTGGAATTCTTTTCAGTACGAATACTCTATCATTCTTCACAAACTTGAAAACTTCTTCAATCTCCTCCTTTGAGCATAAACAAAATCATCTTCAGAAACATTGTTGAAATCTTCAAACTTTCTCAGTTTCAACTTTCACTTTGAGTTCTCTCTGCTTTACGACTTTCACTTGACTTTGCTTGCTTCAGATATAGAACTTTGAATAATCTCCTCTTTTTGATAAGATCAACATAATTCTGACTTTGAAATTCTTGAAATATCTCCCCCTTTTTGATGAATGATGAGATATCAGAATCATCAAAACATTTCATCGTCAGTTCCATCTTTGAAAATATATCCTCCAAATATCAAGATAAGCATAGTCTTCATTATAAGCAGAAACAATCTCCGAGAAGAGAATAGTTTCGCCCTCTGATCTGATATGAACATGTAACCGTCAATTCATGAATGTATTTATCTGAATCTTTTCAAATTCAGACAAATTAGGAATGGTAACCCTGAATCAACATATGAATAAGTTAATATGCCTGTAAATAACATGGAGCCACTTTCAGGTATGAAAAACGATTAACTGATTCGGTAATGAGGCCTTTACGAAACATCCAAACTTAGAACATTTTATGTTCTAACATTCTCCCCCTAAGTTTTGTAAAGGAATCATCCTCTTTAGCTTCAGCTCTTCCCCCTCCCCCCTTGATTTCTTTAGAATTGTTAATTCCCAAATCTATCAAGTTCTATTTCAATTTCAATAACAAGATGAAAATAATAATTTCAACAAACTACCTGTTTCAATTACAAATCAAGATTTGAATACAACAGTTTTTCTCTCTCAAACTTTCTCTCTCTACAGTTTCAGTCTGTGTACAATGAATCAAGTCACAAGCTTCTAACCACTACTACAACTTCTAGCCATATATCTATTAAAGACAAAAACACATGCTCACAAAAAACTAAATGTAAAGACTTTGACTTTTGACTTTATTACAAGGACTTTGACTTTCACTTTGAGAGTTGACTTTGAGCTTTGACTTGCTTTACTTTGATCTTCAGTCTTAATGATCTTGTATTCAACAAATATGCTCTAACAATCTCCTTCTTTGGATTCAAGATCATCTCTAAAAAGATTTTGCAATTCAATCTCCCTCTTTAAGCTCAATTTGTGTAATCTCCCCCTTTTCTTTTTAACACAAACTATCTCCCCTTTGTAGCACAAAAATTACAATCTCCCCCTTTGCTTAGCAATCTACAAACATTCTGTCTTCAAAAACTTTTGTAATCTCTCCAAAGTCTGTCTTTAAGAATAGTAACAATCTCCTCCAAGGTTGTAAAACCTCTTTCAGACATCGGAAAGAAATTATCTACAGATTCATCTTAGTTTGCTTCAGCAAATTGTCTTCAAAGAAAATTTCAGTAAAATTCAGCCCGTCTTCTGAAATCTTTTAACTTTCTGTTTCAGCTCTAAGTTTACTTTACCAGACCAATAATTCTTGAACACTTTTCAAACATTTCTTGATCCTGTCTCCCATCTATAACATTTCTTGAATGCTTCCCCCCCTTTTTGATGATCGGAGGATGAGATCATCAAAACTTTGACAAGAAATGTTCGTAAACTGTTCTGACCACTGATCTTTTAAACACTGAGCCTCTGATTATTCATCGATCCAAAAAGATATTCATTCGAATCTTTGCAAATTCAGACAAATTATGAGTGTAACACCTGAATCAACAAATGAATCAGTTAAGATGCCTGTCACTAACACGAAGTTACTGTGTGTAACGAATACACAATGGAAAGGAGCTTTTTGATGTTCACTCCCCCAGGTCTTCCATTCAATCATCGAATAACACAAATTTATTCTATGAACGTTTTGACAGAAAAACAAAGGTGTATGTGTGCTTGTGTTTGAAAGAATTAAGCACATATGATTTCTTTTGGTAGGCTCAAAATTGTGTAAACCATTGAGACAACAACAGTAATACACAGACTCAATTGTGCATGATCGAAGTGCGAAGGTGGGGCATACTTCCTTCTTTTTCAATATCCAGATTTTCCAAATGAAAACCAGATAGCATATGTGATGCGTCCCCTTGAAATATGAAACATCTTCTTTTTTAGAAGAAAATGAGTAGCTGGTAGGATTTTTATCAAGAGTTGGCATGGGCTAGTTGCCTGTTTCAATGATGTTCTCGAAGAATTGTGAAACACCAGCAATTTGGCTGCCCGACTCAGAAAAAGTTGGTGCAGAGTTTGATATTCTTTTACTCTGTTCTCACACCCTCTTTCTTTTTAATCATTAAGCTCACATCTAACCAAACTCTCTTTTCATTTTACCTCATCACACAACACACACTTAGTATTTTGACTCCTCACTCTTCGATCACTCAAAGATTAACTTCTTGGGTAGGAAACACTGGTTAACGTGAATCCGTAGAAGTTTCAATTAAGCTCACACAATGAACCCATGTAGTCCTATAAGAACATGTTGCTCAAAATGGTTTAACTTTGCAGTTAAAACACAAAATAAGAAATACAAGTCAGATATATGTATGCTCATATATGTAATCATGAAGATTTGAGCATTTTAAACATTGAAGATATTTCAAAACAAGTATATTGAATGAATGAAATGAATACAAGAAACTTGTTTGAAAATCTGACATTGTATGAAAAAGATCAAATAAAATGATTTATTAATTAAGACTTAGGTCAGCAAAAATTGGATATTGTTTATACGAATCAAGATATAGACATTCTTGAAAGAAATGTTTTGAAATGAAATCACGCTCAAACTTTGAATATCAATCGGGGTGTATCACCATCAAAAAATTTGGTTCAATTTGAGACATGGTGATAACATAGTCAAGAAAAAATTAAACTGGTGTGTGTGAATACTTGAAAGTATATAGAAAAGATAATACGCAAGTATTAATCTTTAGAAACACACGGTTTATTTATCAATCAAGCACATATAACATGAAAACATTTAAAAATCACACTTCTATATTCATGAAATCATTTTAAGAATCAGAAGCGGTTTGAACATTTAAGAACTTGTTTTCATATCTGAAAGTTGTCCGTCTTTCAAATACGTATGAGATTAAGAATAGAAATAAACCTTTTTGCTCAGTCTTAAATCTCATCAAGTCAGCTCAAAATCATATTAGATATGATCGTGTAAGCTCTCTCTCAAATCTGCAAAAGTCACAAAGTCGTCAAAGCACAAAGCTTTATTCACAAAATTTATTGAAAAATAAAATGACATAAAGCAGTAAAACTTTAAATGTACGAGTTATGATCAGATGTAATCAGTAGTCATATACTCCCCCTGAAATTATACATCAGGAAAAATATGTACTCCCCCTTGAAGTTTGATCTTCTCATTCATGTATCGGAGTACAATCTCATATATGCACGGAGTATAACATCTTTTGTTCGTTGAAGTACGAGTCCTAAACTGTTATGTTTAGAAGTCAAACTCTTTATCAATAAAGAACAGGTTCTGAACTGTAGTATTCAGAAGCCTTGGTTCTCTTACTCCCCCTTGACTTGAGGTGCCTGCAACACAGATTCATCCTTTGGCTTTGGTACCCACTGGTATTTGGGTCCATATTTGTGAGTTGCATTTCTATTAGGAGTAATTGAGTAAGAACCATACCTGTAATGATCACTCGTTTTATGAACAAAACCATATGTTCGACAATAAGAACAATAATTTTTCCTTTTAGACAACCTGGTTAATTGATCTCTCGAGTAAACATGATCAGGTTTACTTCTTCGCACATTGTTCTTCTTGGCATTTGGTGCATGTACACATGATTTCTTACCTTTTGTTAGCGCACAGATCTATTGGATTCAAGATCATCCAATCTGAAGCTAATGCCGGAAAGTCAACTCTTAATATTAGTCTAATGTCATTTGTAATAAAATGTCAAAGTTTAGTTTTTAGTATTTTATTATTATTTCTAAATATCTAAGTTATTAGATATTAGTTAGATATTATTTAGATATTATTGTAGTTTAGATATTATGTAATGTGTAGTGTGTCAAGGAAGTAACTATCAGATCACATACACACACACACACACACTAATGGTGTAAATCAGAGAGAAAATCGAGAGCTTTAAACCGAAATCATCAACCTTGTAATCCATTGATTATTAATCAAACAGGTTGGTAATCGTATATGTTGTTGTTGCTTTGATAAGAACTTGATATATTGTGGACCGACAATTGGTATCAGAGCTTGAAAAACAGATTCAAATCAAGTTTTTAAAACTCGACTATGTGTTCTTCATTTCAAAATCATTTTTGAGTTTTAGTGTGTTTTAGGTGTTGAAATCGATCAGGTTGTAATCGATTTGTGGTCTAGATCGAGTTGTTGTTGATTAATTTCAATATAGCACTTCAATCGATTCAAATTTTGCTATTTTGTTGCAAAACAGTTCACGTCTTTATCTCACTGTTCCATCGATCAAATTCTCAAAAAGTGCTTGTTTTCGAAATCAAAGGTTTATAATCTGTTCTAGAAGGATTAGTGGTCGTTTTGCCAAAGTTGGTACTGTTAAATCGAAGTCTAGATAGGTTTATTGTGGTTTTAGTCGATTTTTCGAAGCACATGGACGAACTCGCGAGAGTTGCAATATTTGCGCCAGTTCATAGAGAGTTTTGCGCCACGTTCAATTCGCGTAAACTCTTCTTTTGCGCCACACGCTACTCGCGCAAAACTTCTTTTGCGTCGGCTTCGACTCGCGCAAACCTTCATTGCGCCATTCACACCGGACGAGAATATCATCTCCAATTTGCGCCAACATCTTTTAGCGCAAAGTTCGCTTTTGCGCCATCAACATATCGCGCAAAAGTTCTTTCGCGCAACCTTCGACTCGCGCAAACCTCAGTTTGCGCCACGCATATCTCACACAAAGTTCATAACGCAAAGTTGATCTCATGTTCACTTTTGCGCTAACACCTCATAATGCAAAGTTACTTTTGCGCCAGACTCTCATCGCGCAAGTTTGATTTTTGCGCCACCTTCTCAAAGCGCAAATTTTGCCTTTTGCGCCAGTACCAGACTTAGTCTTTTTCAGAATGACTTCAAGAGAAGCTCTAGCGATCGGAACAGACTCAAAGCCACCAGTACTCGTCAGGGGAGAGTATGAACAGTGGAAAGATCGGTTCATGGACTTCATTGAAATACATGATATGGCACCAGTTTATGAGACTCGTACGGAAGGCACTGTGGCAACAGAGTTTCAACTTAAGTATGAGGAACTAGAAGGTGATAACCTAAGAAGAGCAAAAGGTGATAGATTAGCAAAGTCTTATATTCTTCAAGGCATTCCAAATGAAATATACGTGAAAATAGACAGCTATAAGGCCTCAGGCAAACAGATGTGGGATCAGCTAGAGAAGATGATGCTAGGTTTAAAGGTTGGGAACCAGCTCAAGATATATAACTGCCTAAACAACTATGAAGAATTCAAAGGCAGAGTTGGAGAATCTCTAGAAGAAACATACGCCAGGTTTGTGACCTTGTTGAATGAATTAAGCAAGAACAAGGTCACTAAATCACAGATAGAGCTGAATGTCAAATTCCTCAGCATTCTCCAGCCTGAATGGAAGAGGTTTGCCAGACAAATGAAGCAAATCAAGGATCTAAACGAGATTCCACTTCATGAGGTGTATGAAACCCTCAAACAAAATGAAGAAGAGGTGGATGAAATCTTGGATGAAAAGAAACAGGGTGAGAAGACAGTTGCTGACTCAGCTGCTCTTGTTGTGAGAAAGAAGAAGAAGATGCTTATGTCTGAATCAAATGAGGTTGAAAATGAAGCGAACTCTGACTCGGACGACTGTGAACAACTGAAGCAGGCTATGCTTATGCTGACAAAGGCTTTTCAGAAGAAGTTCTACAAGAAGCCAAGGTCAAACAGTCAGAGGTATTCTTCTGGTCCAAGCAACTATGTTCACAAGGAGAGGGTAGAAGGAAAGAGATTTGAAGGAAAGAGAGTAGAGGAAAGGAAGCCGGAAGAGAGAAGGTATCAAGCTGAAAGATCCATTCAGTCAGAACCTCCAACATGCTACAACATTGGCAAAATAGGTCACTTTTCCAGAGACTGCCGAAGACCCAAAGTCAGAAACTCAGACTACTACAAGAATAAAATGCTTCTAGCCAAGCAACAGGAGGCTGGAAAGGCATTGATGGCAGAAGATGAGTACTGGCTTTATCAATCAGAAGATGAGAATGAAGAGAAGGATGAAACAGCTCACATGTGCTTAATGGGCAAGCAGGAATCAGAAGCTGAAGCTGATTCTGATAATGAGGAAAATGAGGTATGTGATTTAACTCAATCAGACTTCTTAAAACAAATGCATGCCATGTTGACTAAACTCGAAGAGTTAGAGTCAAAGCTTAAGCGAGAAAAAGGTGTTATCAATGACAAAAACCAATCAATACAGAAACTTAGCGAGGATATTGCTGAGAAGAAAGTATTGATTGAGACAATGCATAAAAACTTTGATAACCGCGCTAAAGAAAAGACAATAATTCTCAAAGAAATAACTAAAACAAATTCTAAATTGAGAAAGAGTGAGTTTGATTTCAAAGAGCTTACGAAAATGTTTTCTTCGCGTACCAAAGAAAAAGAATCTTTACTTGCAAAATTAAAAGCTTTGGAAGAGAAGTTATACAAAATGGGTCAAACTGAACAAACCATTCATCTGAACAAACCCAAAGAGGAAATAGAGAGTTGGAGACTCGGTTACGAGAATCCTCATTACCTTAAAAATGCTAAATCTGAAGTGCCTGAACTTTATGATTTTACTTTTATGAAACTAGCTCGACGAATCCCCGAGCTTAAAGTTTTATGGATTGGACTGTCAAAAGAGGATGAAGCCAAGGAAACGGAAAAACTAAAGAACACATCTAATGTTCAACTTCCATTTCGTTATGCGAAGTTGAATAATAGTTATAATGATGTTCTAATGATGTTCTAATATATCAAAAGAAATATCTTTCAAATGACTTCTTTCAGAGTTATTCTGTCAAAGAAATGGAGGCGAAACCTATTAAAGGTAAACTATATGTCCCTCCTCTCGTTTTGGAAAGTAAAATTTCTGAACTTGAGACTTCTTTAACAGATGAAAGACTTTTGATTGATATTGAACAACAAGTTTTTTCAACTATGCTAAAGAGTAATGTTCTTTCTAAATCATCAAAGGCTTCAAAATCTAATGACATGTTTGGTTCAATTGATGAAGGGTATAATTTTCTAAACTCTGACGGTGGTTTGGATGATTGTTTTGATCAATTTGATTTTCATGCGAAACTTCCTAACCATTCATCTTTTGTTGTGAAATCGTTGGGAAAAACCAGTATGTTTGTAAAAGGTGCAAAATCAACGAATGTTGATAAATCAGTTTATGTGAAAACTAAGAATGCAAAAGGTATGAATAATAAATCTCAGCATTCACATAAATCGATCACTACTGGTAACCCAAAGAAGAAGCATTCATTTGTTGCTCAAAAGTCTAACTCACAAGTTTCAAATGTTTCAGATTTGAGCAAGAAAAGGATAGGAGTTAAATCTCAATGGCAACCAAAACAGGAGATTGACAAGACTGATAAATCTTATTGTAGTGTTGATTGTAATAAGACTATGCCTAGTAAAGATGTTTTGAATGCGAATGTTGCTACTAATTTGAAACCAAAACTTGTCGTTTATCGCAAAAAATACTCTATGAAGCAATTATTCGAGTTATCTTTATCTGCTAGAAAGTCTTAATATTATAATAAACATGTTTATGCTTCTTGTCAAGATTCTGATGTTTGGTATGGCACTTATAATGTTCACTCTTATCATACTAATTCTTCATTTGATTCTTAAAAGCAAAAAGGACCCAATTTCAAATGGGTACCAAAAATATGTGCTAACACAGTTGGACCCAAATACCAGTGGGTACCAAAAGCTAAATTTGTGTTGCAGGCACCAAACGTTTAAAGAGCGAGCATAGAACTTAGTCTTTTGAACAAAACAATTCAAAACCCGGACTTACATGTCAAGATGGAGGCTTCTAAGCAATTCAACTTAGAACATGTACTTCAACGAAGTATGACTTATAGACAAAACAGTCTAGGACTCGTACCTCAAAGAACAATGGCTCTTGAATACATCAGTTCAAGACCCTCACTTCAATGCTCAAAAGTCTTTACTCCAATTTTGTTTTATGGATAACTAAATCTCTTGTTTCGTAATTTCTGTTGTGCAGATCTGTCATATGTGGTACTTGGATAGCGGATGTTCCAAGCATATGACTGGACAAAAAGGTATGTTGACCAACTTTACAGAGAAGTACTGCGGAACAGTTAGATTCGGGAATGATCAGTTTTCACCAATACTGGGTTATGGTGATATGGTACATGACAAAGTCACGATCAAGAAGGTGAGCTATGTTGAAGGCTTAGAACACAACCTGTTCAGTATAGGCCAGTTCTGTGACAAAGGCTTAGAGGTCAATTTCAAAGCCAAGAGGTGTTCTGTTCGCACTGAAGAAGGCAACGAACTCTTGGTTGGCACTCGAAAGTCCGACCTCTATACAATCAATTTGTCAAACGTCCAGACTGACAAGCAGGTTTGTCTACTCTCTAAAGCCTCGATGCAGCAAAGTTGGCTATGGCATCGGCGACTCTCTCACCTCAACTTTAGGTACATCAACAAGCTGGTCAGTGGAAAGTGTTGGGAACTGAAGAATTCATCAAGTATGGTTAATGTTGTTGGTTCAAAATTACTACTGCTAGAAGACTTAAAGGTTAATACTGCTGAGTGTTACTACTGCTAGTATTATTAATACTGCTAGTCATAGTTAGTGCTGCTTGAACAAAGTTAGTACTGCTTAGCTAGTTAGTACTGCTAGTAGTTAGTACTGCTTAGTAGTTAATGTTGCTAGAAGAAGTTAATGCTGCTGATCATGGTTAGTGCTGCTAAAGAGATTCGGATGGAAAGAATGACAGCTGGATAATCTGAAGATTATGGAAGCTTTGAGATATACATGGAAGATATACTGAAGATTTGTTTAATTATTGTAATTATCTTTTGACTAGTATATGTATAGAATGTATAGAATAGATAAAAAAAGAACTTTTGTTTTTCATTCTTTGAAAAAAAAAAATCAACCTCAAGGCATAGATCCTAATTCTAGAGAAGTAGAATTCGTATTGGTGAGCCTGTTCATCAATATTGAGGTTGAGTGAGTAATCTTGTAACTTCAAAGCATTCAATACAAGTTTACAGTTTGTTAATTATATTCTGTTTTGATTTCCTGTTTGATTAAATATCAAAGTGTTATTCCGCAAACTTCTTTGATATTGTTTCTGATAATTAATTCTTGTTGAGAATTCGATCCTGACAAGTGGTATCAGAGCCTAACTCTCTCAGAAACAGTTATTCATCATGGAAAATCTTACTGAATCAAGCAGTACTTTGGTTTCTAAGGTTCCAATGCTCAAACCAAGTGAGTTTGACATGTGGAAGATCAGAATCAGACAATATATTCTTCTCACTGACTACTCAATGTGGGATATCATTGAGAATGGTCCTTCTGAAGCTGGAAGGATAGGACCAGATGGGAAAAGACCTCCACCAAAGACAGATGGTGAGAGGAAGATCAGACAGACAGAGATGAAGGCTTTGAGCACACTGCTCTTGGCCATTCCCAATGAATATCAGCATCAATTTTGCAACTGCACTGATGCTCAGATTCTCTGGAATGCTCTAGAGAAAAGATTTGCTGGAACTAAAAGCATCAAAAGAAATCAGAGAGATGTTCTAAAGCAACAGTATGAGAACTTCACTTCTACAAAGAATGAGTCTATGACTCAAACTTTTGATAGGTTCAATAAACTCATAGGTGAACTGGCTACTGTAGGGGTGAAGATGGAACAAGATGATATCAACAGAAAGTTCCTCAGATCTCTTGGAGATGAATGGACTATGTACACTGTCTCATATAGACAGAGTGACAATCTGGAAGAGAAAGAACTTGATGATCTATACAATGATCTAAGAGTTTTTGAAACTGAGGTAGAAACCAAGAAGAAGCCCTCTGGTTATATTCACAATGCTGCACTTCTTTCAGCATCCACTGATACTACTGCCAACCCTGAAGCAATTAGTACTGCCAGTGGAGTAAGTTCAGAAAAAGGCACTGAAACTATCTTTGAAGCCTTTTTGTCCAGTCATAGCAGCAATTCTCTGATTAATGATGATCTTGATCAAATTCACCCTGATGATCTGGAGGAGATGGATGGCAGATGGCCATGTTATCCATGAGGGTGAAAAAGTTCATTAAAAGAACTGGAAGAAATAACTTCTCTCAAAGAAGAGAAGATGGAGCTGGTTTTGACAAAACCAAGGTGAAATGTTATAAGTGTCACAAGAAAGGACACTTTGCTAGAGAATGCAGAAGTGCTGTTCCAAACAATAACCACCAACAAGCTCAGAATGGAGGATACAATCAGAACAAGAATTCTGCTCAAGCCCTTGTTTCTCAACAAGGAATGGGATTTGACTGGAGTGATCAAGCTGAGGAAGCCATTCAGAACCAAGCTCTTATGGCAGAAGTGTCTGATCTCCCTACTGAGGTAAGTTCTAATCTTTGTACTAAATCTTGCATTGACACTGTTACAAGATACAGGGATCACAATCAAAGTATGTGTGATGATCTCAAAAGATTAGAAAAAGACAGAAGAGATTATGTGTTAATAGTAGAGAGATTTGAAGAGCAAATCAAAGGCTTTCAAGCTAATGAACTTCAACACTCTTATGACACAAACTATTGGAAGTGGGAAAAGAATGAGTTAGAAACCAAACTGTCTAAGTCCTTAGAAGAGAATGATAGACTGAAAGAGGAACTGTCAAAAGTTAAGCTTGACATAGACAAGTTTTCCTATGCTTCAAAAGCAATGGACTCTCTTCTAAAGGCTCAGATACATGATAAGATGAAGCCTGGTATTGGATACAACAATACACCCCCTCCTTACAATAACAACTATATTTCTCCTACATCAGACTTGTTAGAAACTAAGGAGAAAAAGGACTTGTCTGAAGAAGCTTTTAAGATAGATCCTTTGGATGAGGTAGTAGTTAAGGATTTGACTGAAAAAGGAGCCAGTGAGAACAGGGATAATAATGTGAGTAAAAAGATACCATTAGAAAACAATATTATCACCAATGAAGGATGTGGGAAAATCTGGGTCAAGTCCAAGGAGATAGAGAAGACTAAAGGAAATGATAACAAGGTCCATTACAAACAAACCACAGTTGTGAATCCTGGATCTTGTAAACAGTGTGATTGCAATAAAGCCAAGAGCCTAAATTCTGGTTTAAAAAGAGGAAATCAAAGAAACTGGAATAATCAAAGGGCTCAGAAACAAGAAGTTGATCTAAATAAAATCAATAGACCAAAACCTTGTTTTATATGTGGCAAGTTGAATCATTTGGCTAAGTATTGTTACTTCAACCCAATTAACCAACAGATGAACTTTAAAAGATTTGTGCAAAAACCTGTTGGTTATAGGAAGGCTGGAAAGAAACATGTGATAAAGAAATCTGTTGAAAGTAAAGGCACTTTAAAGAAAAAGATTTTAAAAGAAAGTATCAAAATGTGGGTACCTAGAAGTACTAACAGTATTAGTACTGCTAACAATATTAGTACTGCTAACACAGTTACTACTGCTAACAATATTAATACTGCTAACAATATTAGTACTGCTAACACAGTTACTACTGCTAACAGTGTTAGTACTGCTGAAAATATTAGTGCTGCTAATACTGTTAATATCTCTTCAAAAGTTAATACTGCCAACACAGTTACTGCTGCTAACACAGTTACTACTTCTAACAAGGTTAGTACTGCTAAGCATGCAAGTGCTGCCAAGGCAGTTAGTACTTCTAAAACTAGTCCTGATTCTAGCAAACATATTTCCAAGTCTATTATTGTAACAAAGTACTCTAAGAATGAAGAATTAAAGTTCAAAAATCTTGTCAAGAAAGAATGCAAGTACTTTGATGAGAAAGGGGTACCCAAGACCACTTTGGCTTGGGTTCCTAATTCATACTAATTGATTTATCTAATGTGCAGGGCAACCAACAGCTCAAGGGAAAGAGCATTTGGCATGTTGATAGTGGTTGCTCTAGGCACATGACAGGCAACATGTCATGCCTTCAGGATTTCAAGCATATCAATGGAGGACATGTTGCATTTGGAGACAATCTTACTGGTGGTAAGATAAGTGGAAAAGGTAATGTCACCAAAAGTAAGATGACATTTGAGGATGTCTACTATGTTGATCAATTAAAGTACAACCTGTTAAGTGTATCACAGGTTTGTGACAAACAACATAGTATATTATTTACTAATACTGAGTGTATGTTTCTTGCCCCAGGGTTCAAGGTAGTTGATGACAGCATGATACTACTTAGAACTCCAAGAAAGGACAATGTTTACTGTCTTGATTTGGACAATGTTGATAGTGATTCATCTCTAAATTGTCTTGTTTCAAAAGCTTCTGTAGATAAATCCTCTCTTTGGCACAGAAGGATGTGTCACATGAATTTCAAGACTATGAACAATCTTGTTAAAAATAACCTTGTAAGAGGGTTACCTTCAAAAGTCTTCTCATGTGATGATCATTGTGTTGCTTGTCTTAAAGGCAAACAACACAAAACTTCTCATAAGACCAAAGAGTTAAATTCTGTTTCTTCTTGTCTCCAATTACTGCATATGGATCTGTTTGGTCCTACAAATGTTATGAGTATAGGCAAGAAATCTTACTGCTTGGTTATTGTTGATGATTACTCCAGATTCACTTGGGTATATTTTCTAAGGACTAAGGATGAAACAAGTGGTCTTATCAAATCCTTTATTCTAAGAATTGAAAACCAAACTAATCAAAGAGTAAAAGTCATTAGATCAGATAATGGAACTGAGTTTAAAAATCATGATCTAAACACCTTTTGTGAAGAAAAAGGTATTGAGAGGCAATATAGTGCTCCTAGGACTCCTCAACAGAATGGTGTTGCTGAAAGGAGGAATAGAACACTAATAGAGGCTGCTAGATCTCTGTTGGCTGATTCAAAATTGCCAATTACCTTATGGGCTGAAGCAGTTAATACTGCTTGTTATGTCCAAAACAGAGTTCTAGTGGTCAAGCAAAAGAACAAGACCCCATATGAGCTTTTAAATAAAAGAAAACCTTTTATTGGTTTCTTCAAACCTTTTGGGTGTCCTTGTACAATTTTAAATACCAAATCTCACTTAGGTAAGTTTGATAACAAAGCAGATGATGGATTTCTTGTTGGATATTCATCTCAGAGTAAGGCCTATAGAGTATTTAACTCTTCTTCTAGAATAATTGAAGAAAGTGACAATGTCAAATGCAATGAGAACACACCAAATCCTGTTGGGTCTGGACCTCAGTGGCTATTTGACATTGATTCACTAACTAACTCTTTTGGTTTTAGTAATGAGTATACAGGAACAGGAAGTGGAGGATCAGGGATCACACAAGTTCAAGAAAGTATATCTAAATCTGTGATTTTTCCCATACCCACAGTAAATTCTGGTGAAGACTGTGAAAAGGAATCAATTACTGGACCAAGTCAGAGTGAAGAAGACACTAGAGATGAGGAGACTCAAGAAAATAATGAAGTGGCATCTGAAAACACTTCATTTGAGTTGCATGAATCTAATCTTGAAGCTGGACTGAATGAAGAACCTATTCATAACACCAGAGTTCAAAAGAATCATCCTCCACAGTTGATAATAGGAGATATCTCTTCTCCTATGATGACTAGACATCAAAGCAGGCTTCAGGAAATGCAAGATCAACAGCATACAGTGCTTTCTTGTTTTCTATCACAGCTTGAGCCTAAAAAGGCACATGATGCTATGAAAGAATCCAGCTGGATAGAAGCAATGCAAGAGGAACTGTTACAGTTCAAGCTACAAGATGTATGGGATCTAGTAGACCTTCCTAAAGGTCACAGAGCGATTGGCACAAAGTGGATTTTCAGAAACAAGAGAGATGAAAGAGGTATTGTCATAAGGAACAAAGCAAGGCTGGTGGCTCAAGGCTATACTCAAGAAGAAGGTATAGATTATGAAGAAGTTTTTGCACCTGTGGCTAGGATAGAAGCAATCAGACTATTCCTAGCCTATGCTTCTTACATGAACTTCAAAGTCTATCAAATGGATGTAAAAAGTGCTTTTCTCTATGGATCAATTGAAGAAGAAGTATATGTCTGTCAACCACCAGGGTTTGAAAACCCAAGCTATCCAGACAGAGTATACAAATTAAAGAAAGCACTTTATGGACTACATCAAGCCCCAAGAGCATGGTATGACACACTGTCATCCTATCTCTTGGAAAATGACTTTGAAAGAGGAGTCATTGATAAGACTCTATTTATCAAAAGAAAGAAGAAGGATATTTTGCTGGTCCAAATCTATGTTGATGATATTATCTTTGGATCTACAAGAAACAACATGTGCAAGGAGTTTGAGGATTTAATGCATCAAAGGTTCAAAATGAGTTCCATGGGGGAACTTACTTTCTTCCTTGGACTCCAAGTTCAACAGAAGTCAGATGGCATTTTCATCTGTCAATCCAAGTATGTGCAGGATATTCTAACCAAGTTTGGTTTCTCAGAATCAAAACCTGCCAGCACACCTATGGAAACACACAAGCAGATCACAGCAGATCTTGAGGGGGAGGATATGGATGTGCATCATTATAGATCCATGATTGGCTCTCTCATGTATCTCACAGCATCAAGGCCAGATATAATGTTTCCAGTATGTGTATGTGCAAGATTTCAAGTTAGGCCAAAGCAATCTCACTTTCAAGCTGTTAAGAGGATATTCAGATATCTCAAAGGGCAACCCAGATTGGGACTTTGGTATCCTCATAACTCACCTTTTGACCTAATAGCATACTCAGACAGTGATCTAGGTGGGGCAAACTTGGACAGAAAATCTACTTCTGGAGGATGTCAGTTTTTGGGTGATAGACTAGTCTCATGGCAGTGCAAGAAACAAACCACAGTATCTACATCTACAACAGAGGCAGAGTACATAGCAGCTGCCAGTTGCTGTTCTCAAGTCTTATGGATTCAGAATCAAATGTTGGATTATGGGGTAACCTTTCTACACACTCCAATCTTTATTGACAACAGCAGTGCTATTAGCATTGTGAATAATCCAGTCAAGCACTAAAAAACAAAGCACATTGAGATCAGGTATCACTTTATAAGAGATTGTAATGAAAAGAAACTTATTCAAGTTGTCAAAGTTCACACTGATAATCAGTTTGCTGATCTATTCACTAAAGCTTTTGATGTGGGTAGATTCACTTTCTTGGTAACAAGTGTGGGAATGATAAACTCTGAATAATCCCCTTCTCAAAAAGTGGTTTTATATCTGTATAGTATTCTTGGAGTTACTAATCTTCTGTTTCAGGATATGCATAGCAGTACTCAGTGTTTAGCAAGTTTAAAAGGAGTATTTCAGTTAATACTGCTAGTGGTTAATACTGCTTTCAGTTAATACTGCTAGTGGTTAATACTGCTTTCAGTTAATACTGCTAGTGGTTAATACTGCTTTCATTTAATACTGCTAGTGGTTAATACTGCTTTCAGTTAATACTGCTAGTGGTTAATACTGCTTTCAGTTAATACTGCTAGTGGTTAATACTGCTTTCAGTTAATACTGCTAGTGGTTAATACTGCTTTCAGTTAATACTGCTAGTGGTTAATACTGCTTTCAGTTAATACTGCTAGTGGTTAATACTGCTAGTAGTTAATAGTGCTAGTTAGTTAATACTGCTAGTTAGTTAATATTGCTAGCTAGTTAATACTGCTAGTAGTTAATGCTGCTAGTAGTTAATACTGCTCTAGGTTAATACTGCTTATATTCCGAATACTATAAATACTTTTTGCCCGCCTAAAAGTTCATAACGACTCTTTGCATCCTGTTCTCTTGCGCTCAAAACCTTTTCTCTCTCAAGTTCGAAGTTTTCAGGCAAGCTTTTCACTAAGATCAATGGCATCCATGACTTTCATCGACGAGCACAACGAGATTGCGATGCTACAAAAGCCAAAGCAAGCTTCAGGATTTCATCAGATTGTGGATTTCCTCAAGACAAGCCACATTGCTCATGCTCTTATTGTATCCCCTACAATCTATATTGAGCATCAAAGGCAGTTCTGGGCTAATGCAACCATTGTTGTTGAGAATGGTGTGCAGATGATCAAGACAAGAATCTGTGATCAATCACTCACGGTTACTGAAGAGGTTATTTGCATCAGTCTACGTCTAGACGATGCCTCTGGTATAACCTCTATCCCAAATGATGAACTGTTTTCAAACCTTACAAGAATGGGGTATGGAGGCCCATTGGGAGTGTTCAAATTTTCTAAAGCAAAATTCTCACCCCAATGGCGTTTCTTTGTCCATACTCTTATGCATTGTATCTCCAAAAAGACTACTGGATGGAGTGAGTTCAGCAGCACTATTGCTTATGCTTTCGTGTGCTTGGCCACTGCCAGAAAGTACAATTTTTCTAAAATGATTTTCAGTGATCTTGTCTCAAACATGGGAAACAAAAAGAGCTTCTTTATGTATCCCAGGTTTGTTCAAGAAATTATTACTCATGAATTGACGGATATACCTCAACCTGTTGGGGTATATGTACCTAAACCCCCCAAAGGCAAGGTGTTCTCAAATATGAGAAGATCTGCTGGGGACTCTGAAGGAGTTGACACCCCATTGTTCTCTACAATGATGGTGGTGTCCCAAACCAATGAAGGTATGGCAGCAGGGTCAAGGCCCCCATTAGACCAACCCACTGCTAGCCAAGCCCAACCTTCCCTCTCAAAATCAATTCCCCAGTCTCTTCTTGAAAAACCAACCTCTCCCATCACCCAAACTTACAAGAGAAAACAGGTAAAGAAGGCTCCTTCCCTTCTTGTACCATTACCCACTAAGCCTATAAGCCCTCTAAGGGAGAATTCTCCCCTAGAGAATATCCAAAGGGAAACCACACGGGTGTCTCCCAACCCAAAGGAGGTGCTCTCTGAGGAGGAGGTAGAGCATATGGGTGATGAGGCTGCCACTACTCCTGCTAGTCCAGAGGAGGAAAGTGGTAACATCAATAAGACCTCCCCCATGGCAACTTTGAATGAGCAATCATTTGAAGGTCCCTGGTGCCAAGAAACCACAGGGGTGGATAGTGCCTCTGCAAGGCAGAAGACTTCCACAAATAAAAGATCCAATGATCCTTCAAAGGAGGGTAACACTTCTAGAGAGGGTGAGGACAGATATACGTACGATGAATTGATGGAAACAATGGGGAACATCAATCAAGATGTTCTCAAACAAGGCAAAGAAATTGAAGAAATGAAGCTAGTAATTCTGTCACAACAAGAACAGATTGCTAAGCTAAAGAGGATGGTGGTTAGTCTGGTACAAAGGAAGAAGAGAAAGCAATTTCAATTAAGGAGAAGGACCACTGAGGATGATGCTCCCAAAAAGGGGGAAATCAACATGGAAGAAGCCACAAGAAAGGGGGAGCTTGATGGAGAGAAAGTTGATGTTCAGGGGGAGCAGCAAGCAGAAACAGTTACTACTGCTGACATTAATAAAGCAGCAGAAACTGTGAAAGAAGTGTTAACAGATCTTGAGATTGCAGAGACCTTACTAAAAGCCAAGAATGATACTCCAAGGTCACTTCAAAGACCAAAGGTGTAATCATAAAAGAACAAGGTGAAGTGATCAAGAAAGATAACAGTAAAAAGGCAATGAGCAAAGACAAAGGAAAAGCAAAGATGGTAGAATCTGATCAACCAATCAAAAAGCAAAGGTTGGTTGAATCAGATGAAGCCCTAGCTAAAAAGATGCAGGAGGATATTGAAAAAGAAGAAAGAGTTCAGATGGAAAAGGACAGGGAAATGGCAAAAGCTCTAGCTACTGAATTGAATGAAGCTTATCAACAGAGTATGGCAACTGAAATTGCACAGAAGAAAGCTGCAAGTATGAAGAAATCTGTGGTGAAAACAGTTGCAAAGAAGAGAAGACCCTCAAAGACATTCCTAGGTACCCAAGAGAGAAACAAGATGATTATATTTCTCAAAGGTGTTGTAGGAGTCAAAAAGGAGATGTTCTCCAAAATGTCTTTTGAGAAGATCAAAGAGCTCTATGATTCAGAAATGTTAAAGCTTCAGGGAAGTGAAACTGCTAGGGTGGAGATGGAGAAGAGAATAAAAGAAAGTAATGACTTTGATTGTCAAAAGCCATTTCCAGATAAGCAAGAAACACCTCCTAAGAAAGAGTCCACTCTGGGAGAAAGTCTAAGGACTTTAAAGAGAACAAAAATGATGGCAAGGAGAAAGCCAATCAAAAAGCCTAGAGTATCTGAAGAAAAGGCTGATAAGGTTGCTCAAGAAGAAGGGGCACCTGAGTCATCTAAACAGACAGAGCCATCTAACACTGATGATGTAAATTTGTATATGGTAGTGATGGACAAAGTGCCTGAACCAATTTCAGCAGAACCTGTAGGAGTTAAGCCTCCTGAGGTCATTCTCTGGGATACATTGACAGTGGATGGAAAGGAATACATAAGGCTGAAAAGAAAGGATGAAAAGTATGAAGTGTTCAACACATGGGCAAAAATTGTCAGAACATGCTCTAGATCAGATCTTGAAGAGATGTTTGAGATAGGAATGAAGTTGTATGCATATATTCTAAAGGCTCCAGGAATTTCAATTACAAAACTGGTAATGGAGTATCTGTGTATGATGTTCAAACCTGAAGAAGTAAAGCATATGATCAAGGATGTATTCAAGTCGGTCAACAGTTGGACTCTATATGAAATTAGTGGAGTATATACAGTGACTTTGGATTTAAATCACACTGAATACTTCCTAGTGGATAGAGTGTATAATCATAGCAGATTGAAGCTACATGCCATGCTGAAGAAAAAGTTAAGGTGTGTTCCAGATTCAGAAATGGCTAAATACTTGATTCAAAGAACCATCAATCAGAGTTTGGGATTGGATGCAAAAACTGGAATTTAGGCCATGATAGAGTTTTGGGAGCATCTTGAAGAAAAATTTGAAGAACTTGACTTCTCTTCCTAAAAGTCAAGTTAGGGGGAGATTGTTGGGAACTGAAGAATTCATCAAGTATGGTTAATGCTGCTGGTTCAAAATTACTACTGCTAGAAGACTTAAAGGTTAATACTGCTGAGTGTTACTACTGCTAGTATTATTAATACTGCTAGTCATAGTTAGTGCTGGTTGAACAAAGTTAGTACTGCTTAGCTAGTTAGTACTGCTAGTAGTTAGTACTGCTTAGTAGTTAATGCTGCTAGAAGAAGTTAATGTTGCTGATCATGGTTAGTGATGCTAAAGAGATTCGGATGGAAAGAATGACAGCTGGATAATCTGAAGATTATGGAAGCTTTGAGATATACATGGAAGATATACTGAAGATTTGTTTAATTATTGTAATTATCTTTTGACTAGTATATGTATAGAATGTATAGAATAGATAAAAAAAGAACTTTTGTTTTTCATTCTTTGAAAAAAAAAAATCAACCTCAAGGCATAGATCCTAATTCTAGAGAAGTAGAATTTCTATTGGTGAGCCTGTTCATCAATATTGAGGTTGAGTGAGTAATCTTGTAACTTCAAAGCATTCAATACAAGTTTACAGTTTGTTAATTATATTCTGTTTTGATTTCCTGTTTGATTAAATATCAAAGTGTTATTCCGCAAACTTCTTTGATATTGTTTCTGATAATTAATTCTTGTTGAGAATTCGATCCTGACAGAAAGTTAGTTAAAGGACTTCTAGAGCTGAAGTATGAAAAAGAACACCTTTGTGCAACATGTGAAATGGAAAATATGAAGAGAGATCCACATAAACCAAAGCCTGAACCGAGTACAAGCTCTCCATCAGAGTTGTTGCATATGGACTTATGCGGTCCGATACGAACGCAAAGTCTAGGCGGAAAGAAGTACATACTAGTTATCGTGGACGATTACTCACGATACACTTGGGTCAAATTTCTACGTTCAAAAGATGAGACACCAGATGTTCTCATTACATTCCTGAAGACGACCCAGGTAAATCTGCAGAAACCGGTCAAGCTTCTAAGAACAGACAACGGCACAAAGTTCAAGAATAAAACAGTTCAAGAATATCTCGAATCAGTCGGGATATCACATCAATACTCTGCTGCTCGTACACCTCAACATAATGGAGTTGTCGAAAGAAGAAATCGTACGCTAGTCGAGGCTGCTCGTATTATGCTAAGTCAATCTAACTTACCTTTATTTCTGTGGGCAGAAGCTATATCGACTACGTGCTACACTCAGAATCGCTCCATGATACACCGCAGATTCAAGAAGACTCCTTATGCGTTAATCAACAACCGAACACCGACAATCAAATATTTCCATATATTTGGGTGTAAGTGCTTTGTTCTAAACGATAGAGAGAGTCGAAACAAGTTCAGTGCCAAGGTGGATGAAGGCATCTTCATTGGTTATTCATCTACATCAACTGCATACCGTGTATATCTGAAGAAGTCAAAGACAATTATTGAAAGCGTCAACGTTACGTTTGATGAAGAAATGGCTTCTGAACAACACAGTTCAGTACCTGTGATAACCGGAGTACTAGCTTCTGGGCAAATCAGTCCAGAACCTGCATCTCAAGCGATCAAATCAGATGAAGCATCAACGTCTACTAATCATTTATCTGATTTAGATTTATTATTGGAACTATTTTATGATGAATTTCTTGGATCTAATGTGAAGAAATCTGTTGTGGTTGACAGGATGGAAGACTCAACGATTACTCATCCAACCAGTTCAGATATCTCTACTGAATCCAACTCCTCGATTCGGCAAGAAATTCCAGTTCAAATGCCGACTCCAACAGTTGAAGCTGTGACAAATAATGAAGAGACAGAAGTTGCTGTTTCAGTAGGATGTTCTGTACAGACTAATCTACAGCCGGACCAAGTTGTACCTGCTGAGACTTCTGTACCTACTACTTCAACTGCAACCATAATTCCTCCTGAACAAACTGAAGAAGGTACCAGTGGATTCATAGATGATAATATTGATATATATTCATATAATCCACTCCCTCATGAACACAAATGGACCAAAGAGCACCCAATAAGCCAGATCATTGGCGATCCATCAAAACCGTTGCAAACTAGGTCAACGTCAATGAATATGTGTATGCATGAATCCTTTCTGAGCAAGATCGAGCCTACTCGTGTATCAGAGGCTCTTGCCGATTCAGACTGGGTGACTGCAATGCAAGAAGAGCTGAATCAGTTCGACACACTTAAAGTCTGGAGACTCGTACCCAAACCTCAAGGTAAAACCATTATAGGTACGAAATGGGTTTTCAAGATCAAGAAAGATGAAGATGGTACCGTTATCAGAAACAAAGCAAGACTTGTAGCCAAGAGATATAGGCAAGAGGAAGGAATAGACTACGACGAGACTTATGCTCCTGTGGCGCGTTTAGAGGCAATTCGAATGTTTCTAGCCTACGTTGCTCATAAGAACTTTACTGTCTTTCAAATGGACGTGAAGACCGCCTTTCTGAATGACATTCTAAAGGAAGAAGTCTACGTCTCGCAGCCAGAAGGCTTTGTCAATCAAGAGAAACTGAATCATGTCTACATTCTCGACAAAGCACTCTATGGACTGAAACAAGCTCCTCACGCCTGGTATGATGTCCTGTCTCAATTTTTAGTCAAGTCTGGTTTTACAAAAGGTACGGTAGATACCACTTTGTTTATTAAAAAGGAGAAAGTCGATATCATTCTTATTCAAATCTATGTGGATGATATTATTTTTGGCTCTACAAATCCTAAGTACTATAAGAATTTTTCAAACCTTATGGTGTCAAGATTTCAGATGAATATGATGGGAGAGATGAATTTCTTTCTTGGATTACAAGTCAAACAATTTTCATCGGGGATTTTTATCAATCAATCAAAATACATTCTTGATATTCTTCGGAAGTTCAAAATGGAAAATTCTAAACCGATTGGTACCCCAATGGCTCCAGGTACTAAGATCGGCACCGATCCTTCTGGAAAGGCTATTGATGTTAGGACTTACAGAGGAATGATAGTTTCTTTGATGTATCTTACTTCTAGTAGGCCAGATATAATGTTTTCAACATGCTTATGTGCTAGATATCAGTCCAATCCCAAAGAATCCCATGTATCTGCAGTTAAGCGCATTTTTAGGTATCTGAAGGGCACTGTAGATCTTGGTCTATGGTATCCTAAATATACTAGCTTTGAACTAACAGCATATACAGATGCAGATCATGTTGGTTGCATCTTGGACAGGAAGAGCACATCAGGTCATATACAGTTCATCGGTGATAAACTCGTCAGTTGGGCATCGAAGAAGCAATTATGTGTCTCAACTTCAACGACCGAAGCAGAATATGTAGCTGCTGCTAGCTGCTGTTCTCAGGTCTTGTGGATGAGAACTCAACTGCAAGACTATGGTTTTAACTTCAACCATATCCTGATATACTATGACTCGAAGAGCGCAATCACGATAACAGTTAATCCTGTTCAACATACAAAGACCAAACACATCGATGTCAAGTATCACTTTATAAAATATCACGTCGAAAAAGGAAGAATCGAACTTTACTTTGTAAAAACTGATTATCAGCTTGCAAATTTTTTTACCAAACCCTTAGACGAAAAGAGATTCAATTTTCTTGTCTCTAAGCTTGGTATGCTAAATCTTAAGACCTAATCGGTAGTTACCTATTAAAGTTTCTTATTGTAAATTTTTCATCATTTCTTCATTTCCGCAAGATATCTGCACTTCAATATTCTGTTCATGATCAAAGGGGGAGTGTGAGAAGAACTCCAAAGATAATCATTGTTATTTTGAGGGGGAGCTCATAAAATTTCTGCATTTACCTTTTATGTAAAATTTTTGTAATGCATGATTTTAGGGGGGGGCTTTTCAAATCAAAGGAGTTTGGATATGACTTCTGATTACTTCTGATCAGAACTCGTACTTTAAATTGTTTTTCTGCTTTTTGTCATTTTAATTTAAGTGAATAAATTTGCTTTGACTATGATATAAGACTTTTGCAGTTTTTGAGAGATGCTTACAAGATCATATGTTTATGACTTTAAGCTTAGCTTCATGAGATGTAAGATCGCACGTAAAGGTATAATCCTTTATCTTAATCTCATATATGGATGAAAGAAGGATAACTTTCATTCATTGAAAACATTGTTCTTAAATGTTCAAACCACTTCCCGAGTCTTATTCTGATTTCATAATTTGGAAGTGTGACTTTAAATGTTTTCAAGATCTATTTGTGCTTTAACTGAAATAGTTAAACCATTTTGAGCATCATATGCATCATAGGAAAACATCATTTCATTGTGCTAGGACTTAACACAACTTCTATGGAATCACCTTAACCAGTGATTTCTACCCACGAAGTTAATTCATATTGATTGAGTGTGAGAAGTCAAAAGAAATGAGTGTGTCAAACAGAAAAAGAGAGTTTGGTTAGAGTGAGCTTAATGTTTAAAAGAAAGAGGGTGTGAGAACAGAGTTAAAAGAATATCAGAACTCTGCACCAACTACTTTCTGAGCCGGGCAGCCACATTTCTAGTGTTTCACATTTCTTTGGTGAACATTATTGAAACATGCAACTAGCCCATGCAAACTCTTGATTAACCCCACCATCTACTCATTTTCTTCTTAACAGGAAAATGTTTCATTTTCAAAGGGGAAGCAGCACATTTACTATCTGATTTTCATTTAGAAAATCTGGATATTGAAAAGAAGGAAGTCTGCCCCACCTTCAATCACTTCAATTATGCACATTGAGTCTGTGTTTAACTTATTGTTGTCTCAGTGGTTTACATAATTTTGAGCCTATAAGCAATCATTCGTGCTTAATTCTTTCTAACACAAGCACAAACACACAAGGAATTTGTTTCTTTGTTATAACGTTCATAGAAATTGCCTTTGTGGTGTTTCGATGATTGAATGGAAGCCCTGGGGGAGTGACCATCAAAAAGCTCCTTTCCAATGTGTATTTGTTACATACAGTGACTGAGTGTTACTGACAGGCATTTTAACTGATTCATTTGTTGATTCAGGTGTTACACGATTATTTTGTCTGGATTTTCAAAGATCTGGATGAATATCTTTTGAATTGACGGATCAGAGGCTCCAAATGAAAGACATTTCTTGATAGAAGTTTTGATGATGTCGATTCTCTATTCATCAAAAAGGGGGAGAACCTAAAGCTTGAAGAAATGTCCATTACATTCCAAATACATTGGAGAAGGGAAGAACTAACCAAGAAATGCGATAGATCAAAGTATTCTGAAGACATGCTGATTTTAGAGAAATTTTCTTTGAAGATACTTTGCTAAAGCACTCTGAGCTAAAAACTGGAGATTTTTACATATGGAAGACAGAGAAGGAGATTGCATCTTCTGAGCTGAAAAAGAAGAATGAATTGCTAAAATCTTTTTAGTAATGATCTTGATCCAAAGGGGGAGATTGTTAGCGCACAGATCTATTGGATTCAAGATCATCCAATCTGAAGATCCAATCTGAAGCTAATGCCGGAAAGTCAACTCTTAATATTAGTCTAATGTCATTTGTAATAAAATGTAAAAGTTTATTTTTTAGTATTTTATTATTATTTCTAAATATCTAAGTTATTAGATATTAGTTAGATATTATTTAGATATTATCTTAGTTTAGATATTATGTAATGTGTAGTGTGTCAAGGAAGTAACTATCAAATCACATACACACACACTAACGGTGTAAATCAGAGAGAAAATCGAGAGCTTTAAACCGAAATCATCAACCTTGTAATCCATTGATTATTAATCAAACAGGTTGGTAATCGTATATGTTGTTGTTGTTTTGATAAGAACTTGATATATTGTGGACCGACACCTTTCTTCTCTTCATTCTTCTTCTCATCATCAACTGGTTTCACTTTCCATACCAGCTTTTCTTCTTCATACTTTCTTCTTTTTCTTCTTCTTCTGAATGTATGTGAACCATCTACATTTCTATCAAATAAAATGTTAGTAATATGAATCTGATCATATGAATTAACTGACCTTTTTGAAGAGACAGTTCTCGAATTTGAGCTTGCTGCTGTCTTAAATGAACATTTAGAATCAGCTGAATCATCTCTAGATGTGTGGATAATTGACTCTAGAGTTTTTTGCTCAGTCACCACCACCTTAGAAATAATTTCTTCAAGCTCTTTTACCTTTGAAAATAAAATTTTCTTTTCTTTGATGTGCAGGTCAATCTTTTCTTGAAATTCAGACTTCGTTTTTTGATCTTTCAAGGCACAAGTTGATAGTTCAGATAACTTCTCTGTCAGCTTCTTTATTTCTTATTCAAACATCTGTCTTTCTTCTTTAAAACCTGTTGGATCAATAATTGTATTCAAGATTAAATTAAATAAGGGGTCTAGTTTGTAATAGTGTTTAATACCTTAGGGGGTATTTTAGCTAATATTCAATAATGTTTAGGTCATGTTGACCTAAGTATAAATAGTTTTATTTTATTAGTTTTAGGGTGTGAACAATATTGGTGATTAGAAGGCAGCCGTATTTTCTCTGTATTCTACACAAGAGGTATTATGTACACCAAGAACACACACACGCATTCATCTGATTAATCAAGAGATCTGTGGTATGTTGATTTAATCTATTTATCTCTTGTTCTTTATTGTGTTGTGATTGTTTATCAACTATAATATGGGTTTAACAAGTGGTATCAGAGCCAAAGAATCAAGCTTTTTGGATTAAAACAGTGTTTATCGATATCTTACTGTGTGAAAATCGATTTCACAATTTAATGGCTTTTATGCTTAAAATCGAATTGATTAGGTGCGTTTTATGTTATAGAATATCATCTGATTGTTTAATTGCACTTAAAATCATAAATCAATTGGCTTTTGATGATTTTTGGATACTGGGTTCATGAAGCTATCGACTACTGTCTCATTCTAATTGAAGCATAAAAGTTGTTTTTAGGCATTGATTTTAATTGGTTTTTGATCGTAGCATGTTTGTGGATGATTTATATGATTTATACACTAATAGTTAATCTGTTAAGTGAGTTTCTGGGTTGAAAATCGATCAGAGGGTCGAACTGTGATGAACTAGCGAGTTTGTTGAAGAAATCCACTTTTGCGCCAGTTCATAATGGTATTTTGTGCCAGTCCCTATTAGCGCAAACTGCATTTTGCGCCACCTTCGCTTGGCGCAAAGTTTTCTTTTGCGCCACTCATTATACTTGTCGACACCGGTCGCAGCAGCACACCGGTCCATACCGGTCGGGGAAGGACACCGGTCATAGTACACCGGTCGGTCCATACCGGTCACAACACCCCGGTCGTAGGAGACCGGTTGAAGGATCCGGTCGCGGGACACCGGTCGCATCACAACACCGGTCGGACGGACACCAGTCGAGGACACCGGTCAAGCAACTCACCGGTCGCAGCAAGACACCGGTCGCAATACTTGATTTCTTTACGCCATCAGTGCTTCGCGCAAACCTTCTCTTTGCGCCACCTTCTATTCGCGCAAACCCACTTCTCGCCACCCATTCTTCGCGCAAAACCTCTTCTTGCGCCACCTCCTTGTAGCTCAAACTTGACTTTTGCGCCAGACTCTTTTAGCGCAAAGATTCTTTTGCGCCAGGTTCACTTAGCGCAAAGTTGTCTTTTTGCGCCACTGTCCTTTAGCACAAATTGTCTTTTGCAAGCGCATTCTGTGATTTGCGCCAGATTTTCTGCTTCCTAATTTATTTGTGTTTTATACTGTTTGCGAATTCTGCATTCGATTATTTTTGGAAATTTATTTTTTCTGAAAAAAATTTAGTGTAGTTTTTATCCAATTCTTGATTCAAAAGATCTTATTAGTTGATTCTCTTGGTACAGATAAGTTTGCTTACTAACCATACAACTAAAGATGTCGAACCAACTTCTCTCCATGGGCTCTCAGTCTAAACCTCCTGTCCTCATGGCTAATGAGTATCAGCAATGGAAAAAGAGAATGATTCAATTCTAAATCACAAAAGCAGAGATTACATGGAATCAATCACTTTTGGTCCAGTAAATCCAATGATCAGAGTACCTGGTCAAGCAGAAACTGAAACATCTCCAGAAATTCCTGACAAATTTGTTCCTAAACCGTATCAGTACTTCACTGAAAAGGAGAAAGATTTGTACAAGATAGATGAAGAAGCTCTCATTTACCTGACGATGGACATCCCAAATGACATCTACAACCGGGTAGACAGTCGAAATTCAGCCATGGAAGTCTGGGATGAACTAGCAAGACAATTTGAGGGAAGTGAAGTTTCAATTCAGGCCAAGCAAAATCTGTGCATTAATGCCTATGAGGGATTTCATGCAAGGGAAGGAGAGGCACTACTTGATACCTACAACAGATACAACATCATTCTAAATGACCTGAGGAGGAACAATATCTCTAAATCTGCTTCAGAGATAAACTATAAGTTCATCAAGAACTTGAATCCTGAATGGAAGAACTTTGCCATCAACCTTCAGATGTCAAAGAACATGGCTCAAGAGAACGTTACTGACATTTTCTCTACTCTTTCTCAGCATGAAGAAGAGGTGACATCTATCAACAATGAGTCCAAGAATTTGAAGGACTCTGTGGCTCTCATAGCTGGCAAAGGAAAAAGTTCAAGTTCTGGTCCTGTATCTGCTGCAAGGTCAAAGAAGAAAGTGTCTAAAGCTTTCGTTACGGAGGTTACTGAGTCCGATTCTGCTTCAAGTGATGAAGAACTGGAGATTGATTCTAATGATGATATACAGAAGTTCTCTGAGAACTTGACCATGATAACTCGTCTATTCAAGAAGAGCTTTGGCAAGAAGAAGTACTACTCAAAGCCAAAGTACGAAGGGTACAAGAAAGAGAAGTCTGAAGTGAGATACAAGCCAAGGTATGGAAGGAGAGAGGAAAGATGAGAAGAGAGGAAAGATGAAAGGAAGGAAGTTAGAAGAGAAGAAAAGAGAGAGGAGAAGAAAGAAGAGAGAAAGGATGAACCGGGCAGATGCTATAACTGTGGCAAATTTGAACACTTCTCCAGAGATTGTAAGTTCAAGAAAGTCAATAACTCAGAATACTATGCAAGGAAGTCACTCATTGCCAGGAAAGCTGAAGAGGGAAAGGTGCTTATGGCTGAAGAGGAAAACTGGCTGTTCCAAAGTTCTGATGAAGAGGAGCAGGCGTACTTCACCCAAGTCTCTTACATGGCCAAGCTTGATGGTGACGATGATGACAACTCTGAGGTAAATTCTGAACTTATTGAATCTCTGATGATCCAAATACACAATATGAAAGATGAATTTGCTTTGTTGAAAGGTAAACTTAGCTCCGCACATCAAACTGTCTTGAGTTTTTGTGATGAAAACGCTTTGCTAAAAGTTGTTGTGGAAGAAAAGGAAAAAGAGAAACAAAGTTTAAAAGCTGAAAAAGAATCTTTAAAAGGAAAAATATCTGGTTTAGAAAAGGATCTTGTAAATCTCAATGCTGAAAAAGGTGAGTTCAAAATCAAATTCGAAGTATGTTTTCAAGAAAGAAATGAAGCCTACACCAAGATTAAGCAATTGGAGGATATTAACATGAAACGAGGTCAGACTGAGCAGACATTAAATCTGTTGACCAATAAACTCCAAGATGAAAGGTTTTATAAACTTAAACCTGGTTTGGGTCTGCCAATTAACGATGTTTTGAAAAAGGCACCGGAGCACTTGTATAATTTTGATAAACTTGGCTCCACAGTCAGACCCATTCTAAACATTCGTGCAACTTTTGTTGAAGCAAGTACTTCTAAACCTTTTACAAAGACCAAAGGTAAAGATGAAATGGGAGAAAACAAGTCTTGTGACACTGATTCTCAAAATTCTTTTAAATCAGTTGGTTTTAAATATAGTGATTTGAACAAAAGCTATGAGACTCGAAAGATCGAATTTGCTGAGTTTGTGTTAGGACTGAAAGTCCTATGTGTTGAAAGTGGAATAAAGTATTTATAAGGGTTTGAATTGTAATTAGTTAAAAGTTATTTAATTAGATGGGCCCAAGCCCATAAAGCCCAATTGCCTTGTAAGCCTTAGTATATAACGGCATATTTATCTCATAATTAGGGTTAGACATTTTGATTATTCAATTTAGAAGTTTAGGAGTCTCATAATTTCCAGATCTCTAGCCAATAGGTTTACTTTTCTCTGATCAGAAATTCTTTCTGTAAACCTGTAACCCTTTGATTTCATATTAATCATATGACTAGAGGTTGTGGCTATTCTATTGTTCTACATTGATTATTATCTGATTGCACTGTACTAGGATCTACAATTGGTATCAGAGCAAAGAGACTAAAGGTTTGATCCAGAAAAGGTTTGTCTAAAACTCTTTATTATTTTTTTATGTCGATTATCTGGTGTCTGTTTTTGGTTTTAGTCGGTCGATTATTTGGTAATTTGTTTATCTGAAAAAATTGAATTTCTAGTAACAGTAGTCGATCGATCTGTTTATTGAAAATATTTTGATTATCGGTCGATTTTTCTGGAAAATCAGTAAGTGTTTTTCGATCTACTGTTGATTGAGTTTATTGGTTGAATATTTTTTTGGGTTTATTGGTTTACTGTTGATTGTGGTTTTAAGTTTATCGGTCCGTTTACTGGTTATCAATCTAATTATCGTTCTTCAAATCTGCATATCTTCATACTGGTTTTATCGATTTTCTGGGTTTGGTCTTGATCGAATTCCAGATTCTTCGTGTTTATCGGTCTTAAAAGTCTATCTGTTAATTTGTTATTAATCTGTTTCGACCGATAGTTGTTGCCCGATCCTTTGCTTGACTGGTACATTGTCTTTACCGGTCCTTTGCTTGACCGGTACATTGTCTTTACCGGTCCTTTGGTTCGACCGGTACATTGTCTTTACCGGTCCTTTGGTTCGACCGGTACATTGTCTTTACCGGTCCTTTGTTCGACCGGTACATTGATTTGACCGGTACTTAGATTCGACCTGTACCCTGCTTTACCGGTCAATCCTATCGACCGATACCTTATTGTCCTCGACCGGTACCCTGCTTTACCGGTCCTCCCAATCGACCGGTACCCTCCTTTACCGGTCCATCCGTTCGACCGATACCTTACTATTTAATACTGGTTGACCGATATTAGTTCGACCTATATATTGGCTTGACCGATATTTGTCCTTGACCGATACTCTGTTTATCCAGTACATTGCTCGACCGGAATCCTATCTTGCTCGACCGGTATCCTGTCTTGCTCGACCGGACCCTCTCGACCTGTACCTTGTTGACCGGTACATTGCTCGACCGGTATCCTATCTTGTCTCGACGGGTACCCTGATCAACCGGGTCGCTGTCCTATTCTGTTTAAATATATTGTGTTTGGATCATCCTGCTTGTCTCACGATCATTACATTGCAGCTAAGATTAAATTTAATCCCGTTCAAGTTTCATCTCTCTTTAAAGCCGGAGCGAATACATTCTATTCGAAACGATCAAAATGGTGTGCCCACCAAGTCTGCGGTACAAAAGATATTATGAACGGTGGAAAGCTGACTTTTTGTATTTTGTAGATGAACATGAGGTAGGTCCCTATATCAGATTATCATTGACGAAAGGAGAGATGCAATCCCAAATTCAGAGAGAAGCTTCTCCTCTGGAAAAGGAGAAAAGAGATAGGGCTAATAATTTAGCTCGAAATTATATGACTGATAGTCTTTCTTGTGAACTTTTTCGTGACATTTTTAGTGAAACTTATAGTAAAATAAATAATTACAAAATGACAGGAAAAGAGTTATGGGATTGTACCGAATGGTTGATGCTAGGGCCAAAGAGTTTATTGAAAGGAAGAGAATTGGAAGCTGAAAACTCTGAGCTAAAAGGAAAGATTTCTATTTTGGAAGCTCAAACTCAGCAAACAGTCTCTGTTGAAAGATATGAGGAAAAGATCTCTGAACTAAAAGATGCAAATGCCGATCTTCAAAAGAAAATATCTGATTTGGAGCAAAAGCATGCTAAAGATAAATCTGAATCTGAGAAATCATTTGCAAAGAAGTTCTCAGATTTTTCAAGAAAATGTGCTGATGAGAAGAAAGCAGTTGAGCTGAAATGTATCAAGCTTTCTCAGAAAGTTTCTGAGTTTGAGAAAGTAATAATCTTGGAAAGAGAAAAGTTTGTAAAGGAGAAGAAGGAGATTGAACAGAAGAATGTGGGATTCTTCAAGGAAATTTTCAACCAGAGAAACAATGCTGAGAAGGGCTTTGAAGAAGAAAGAAGCGTATTTGAGGCTGAGACCAAAAAGCTTACTGAGAATCTATCTGAACTATCTGCAAATGCAGTAAAAGAGCAGAAAACGAAGTCTAAGTTCACGAAGAAGATTGACCTGCTTGTTAAAGAAAGAAACAACTTTGCTTCGACGATTAAAGTGCTTGAAAAGTCTGTATCGAGTTCAAATCAGAAATCTGTCTCTTCACAAAGGTCAGTTAAATCTTTTGATCAGATTCGTAAATCTAACCTTTTCTATGATAGCAATATAGATGGTTCAGGTTCACAAAGAAGGAGAAGAAGAAGATACAAAGAAGAGGAACTGGTCTGGAAGAAGAAACCAGTTGAAGATGAGCTGAAAGAAAAAGAATCATATGTACATGCGTTTAATGCCAAAAAGAAAAATGCACGTAAAGGTAAACCTGATCATATCTATACGAGAGATCAATTAATCAGGTTATCAGGTAAGAAAAATCATTGTTCTTATTATCGTACACATGATCATATTCACAAAACCAGTGATCATTTCTGGTATGGATCCTATTCTATTACCCCCACAAGAACTGCTACTAACATTCATGGACCCAAATACCAGTGGGTACCAAAACCGAAAACTGATTTTGTGTTGCAGGCACCTACTGTCAAGGGGGAGTAGAAGAACTATGGCTTCTAAGTAAATCAGCTTAGAACCCAGACTTCAACGAAGTTTGGCTTCTGATCACATGACAGATCAGGACCCGTTCTTCAACGTTCAGACTTGGATATTTTTCAAATATCTAGGGGAGCTTAAAATACCTAAATCATTCTATCATGATTTGAGGGGGAGCTTAAAAGGTAAATATCTTCTGATCTAGATCTCTGATTGTTTGGAAGAAGAACAACTTTCGAACATGAACAACGTTTTCTGAAATGTTCAAACCACTTCTGGTTCTCAAAAGATTTTAGGAATTTAGAAGTGTGATTTTTAAATGTTTTTAAATTTTGAGCTTTAATGTTTAACTGACCGTGTGTTTCCAAAGATCAATACTTACGTATTATCTTGTCTTTATACTGTAAAGTATTCACACACACAGGTTCAATACTTCATTTGAAATTGTTATTACCATGTCTCATAAAGAAACAAATTTTTCGATGGTAATACCCCCGTTTGAAATTCAAATATTGTTGAGCATTAATCATCATTTCCAAATTTGTGCTTTCATTGCTAAACTGTTTATATTTGTTCATATAAACAAAATATCCAGTTCTTTGATACCCTATCCATTTTATTTGATCTGATTGATACATTGTCAGATTTACAAAACAATTCTCTTGATTTCATTCATTCAATATCTTTGTTTTGAGAAATCTTCAATGTTCAATTGCTCAAATCTCATGAGCATACATTTTGACAATGTTATCATACATTTTTTGTACTTAACTGTTCAAGTTAAACTGTTGAGCAAACCAATTTTTTTTAGGACTTACATGGGATTTGTGTGAGAGCTTAAACAGAACTTCCATGGATTCACGTAAACCAGTGATTCCTATCCCGGAAGTTATCCTAGAGTGATTTGAGGGGTGAGGGGTCATAAATCGAAGAGTGGGGGAGATAACTCATCGGGTTGAGTTTTTCTCATTGTGTGGATCGGTAAAAATGGAAAAGAGAGTTTGGTTAGAAGTGAGCTTTAATATTAAAAAGAAAGAGGGTGTGAGAACAGAGTTAAAAGAATATGAAAACTCTGCACCAAACACTTTCTGATCCGGGCAGAAACATCTTCTGATTGGTTCACATTCTTTGGTGACCATCATTGAAAAAGGCACCTAGCCCATGCCAACTCTTGCTTAACCCCACCAACCACTCGTTTCTTTCTTAACAAAGAAATGTTTCATTTTCTTTGGGGACGCAACATATCTGCTATCTAGTCTTCAATCGGAAGATTTAGATATTGAAAAAGAAGGAAAGTTGCCCCACCTTCGCACCTCTTTCATGCACATTGAGTCTGTGTAATATCTGTTGTTGTCTCAACAGTTTACACAATTTGAGCCTGATATAGCTAAGTAGCTTCAATCATTCATACTCTTGCACGAGCACACAAGGAATAAGTTTTCTTGTCATAACATTCATAGAAAATTCCTTTGTGGTTTTTCGATGATTGAATGGAAGCCCTGGGGGAGTAAACATCACAAAAGCTCCTTTCTAATGTACATCCATTGTACAAAGTGGCTCCGTGCTACTTACAGGCATACTAACTGTTTCATCTGTTGAATCAGGGTTACATAGTTTATTATGTCTGAATTTGAAAAGATTCGGATATATACATTTCATGAATTGACGGATACTCAGATCAAAGGGCGGAGAATGTCAAATCATCACAAAGGAGGAGATCAAAGAATGTGTTGAAATTGAAGAGTTTTGATGATCATGATGTTCACAATCATCAAAAAGGGGGAGAATTTTACAAAGTTCAATTTCAATGTTTTAAAGAAAGAAAATTGTTTTTCTGAAGACAGTCTAGAGATCGAAGAGATGAAGATATGAGTTCAATTTTCAATATTCAAAGATGAAGATTTCAAAGATTGTATTTCTTCTATCCCGTATCATGTGGTGTATGCTACAAGTCATTTCCTCCTACGAGCAGATTGAAACAGGTTCTTAAGCTGAAAGTTTATTCAACTCGCGGTTCAAAGACAAATTCTTTGTTTTAAACTAAAGTTGCACCGTGGAATATCACGTAACTCTCACATTATCTTTCTTGTGTGCTAATCCGATGTGATTGAGTTTCTACAGTTAAAAGCTGCTTGATAGTGCATTCAGTCGAGGCTACTGTACATTGAATCTGGTTACAAAATTTATACTATGAAGATCAAGAGCTTTATTCAAGGGGGAGCTGGGAAAGATATGTAGACATGCAACACCAAAGTCTTTCAAAGATTCAAGAGGGAAAGAAGATCAAGGCATGAAGTTTTCAAGAAGATAAATGCTTTATTCAACTTTAGGGGGAGATTGTTAGGATTGAAAGTCCTATGTGTTGAAAGTGGAATAAAGTATTTATAAGGGTTTGAATTGTAATTAGTTAAAAGTTATTTAATTAGATGGGCCCAAGCCCATAAAGCCCAATTGCCTTGTAAGCCTAAGTATATAAAGGCATATTTATCTCATAATTAGGGTTAGACATTTTGATTATTCAGTTTAGAAGTTTAGGAGTCTCATAATTTCCAGATCTCTAGCCAATAGGTTTACTTTTCTCTGATCAGAAATTCTTTCTGTAAACTTGTAACCCTTTGATTTCATATTAATCATATGACTAGAGGTTGTGGCTATTCTATTGTTCTACATTGATTATTATCTGATTGCACTGTACTAGGATCTACAGTTTGAATCACTGTTTACCACATCTTCAAAAGAATCAGTCAACAATGACACGGTTCCACCTGAGACTGAATGCAAATATGATGAGTATGAATCGGATGTTGATCCATCAACTATACCATTGATACGCGTTGCTTTATCAATGCGAAAACGCCTATTTTTATCTTTATTTTAGTTTATTTTACCATTTATATCCCAACTTTGAGTCTTTTATTATCTTATTTTGCATTTATTATTTTAGGGGAGCTAAAGTTATGATTTGCTTTTTTTACAACAATAAATGGGCTAATTTGGACTTGTTGGAATTGAACTTTGGTACTTACAGGAATGCTGCAACATTTGGATCAGTGGTATTGGCAGTTTCGGCTCAATCATGGAAGGATGGGATTAACTAGAAGACAGTGAAGTTTTCTAGAAGTTTTGAAGGAAAAATCCCTTGAAGAAAATCAAATCTAGTTTAGTTAGATAACTAATTGTAGTTGTGACTATTATCTTTTGGTTTAAGGTTTATGTACTTTGTTAACTAGTGGGTAAAGTCTTTATCTTATTCCGTTTTTAATTACCATTTTGCCACTCCTTCTAGTATAAAAGGATGTGTTGGGTAAGGGTTTAAGAGAACAATATCATATCATCTCTCTAGTTTAAGGGCTAAAACTACTTGTAGTTTAGTCTCTCTCTCTCTCTCTAAGCTTGAAGTTAATATATGCATTTTTAGTTAATCTTTTATATTTTGTCATTTACTTTCAGTTATTTATTTTTTGTCATTTACTTTCAGTAGTTTAATTTCAGTTATTTATTTTCAGTCATTTAATTTTATGCACTTACTTTATGTCATTTATTTTATATTTGCAAGTTATTTCTATTATGTGTAGCTAATCTTTAGTAGTTTGGGTGTGAGATAAGGTGAGATTTTAAACCGAAGGAAGGTAGCCAACGTTTTACAAAATTACATTTTATTATTTTCATTCAAGTTTTATAACGCCAAGATACTTTTTGACAAGTTGATCACTCGAAGAGTGTTAAAGAGCCGTGGACTTAGAGATAAGCCACTCAAAGGCACATCAACTTGGAGGATATAGAAAGTAGACTTGAGAGGGTTGCTAACAAAGAGATTTGTTACCTATATTTTCCAAATTGATTTATTCTCGACGGGTTGGTCGCTTGTCAAAGTGTTAAAGTGTAGTGGATTCAGAGATGAACCACTTGGAACACACCAACTTGAATGATATGGGAATCGGCCCGAGAGGGTGATTTTTAACAAAGAGATTTGTTATTCCATACGTTTTAAGAACACCATTGTTGCTACCTCGTTAACTAAGGTATTGTATAAGAGATTATGCATATCTTAGAAGACAAATGTTGATACATGGGTCAAAATCCGAGAGGACTGTTCTTGAAACAAATGGTGAAATTCGATGTTGTAAAACAATGTTATAGCATTGCAATGCTGCAGCATTGGCTACTGGAATTCGTGTTTAGGTCTCAACAAACATCTTGCACCCATTCTATTTCCTTTATATTATGTTATATTCAGTGTTAACCTTGAGGTAACTCAAACCAAAACAAAAGTCTTCAAAATCGCCATCTGAAATCATCTCTTTCTATTACTTGTTAAATCACTTTTATTCTAATCCCTGTGGACGATATTCGGTATTTTACTACTGTATTACTTGAAAGACGATATAGTCCTAATCAGTATACTTGCTCTTTGATTCTATTATTCCCACGTCTATAGGTGTATTCCAGGCACTATCAAGTTTTTGGTGCTGTTGCCGGGGATTGGCAAGCTAAAAGTTTTAAGAAGTCTTAAAAAGATTTGATTTTTCTAACACCGTTTGGATCTTAATTTTTTTGGAAAGTGGTTTATGCCAAGAATACCACGTGGGGAGTTATTCCAATTTGACCCGGACATTGAAAGAACGTTTCGCAATAGGAGGAGAGCACAAAGAATTTCATTGAATTTAGATCCTCCCATCATGGAACCACCCCCACCAGGTTTTGAAAATAGGGTACCTAGACTAGAAAATCCACCACGACCACCACCTATATTCCACGATGCACCACCCATTTTTGGAAATCCACCCGAAATCCCTTTTCAACAGAATGGACCAAATAATGGAAATAACAATAATGATGATGATACAGAATCCAATGGTAACAATGACAATAGGGATGAAGCTCCGAACATCATAAATCTTGCAAATTCCAAAGAGGGAAAAATTATGGACTACGCTATCCCTGATTTTGAGCAATTGAACTCAGGAATAGTTAGACCCCATATGGCCACCCTCCATTTTGAGCTAAAACCCATCATGTTCCACATGTTACAAACCAATGGACAATTTGCCGGAATGCCATCGGAGGATCCTCCTTCCAATTTAAAATCTTTTATGGAGATTACCGATGCATTCCTGATCCCTGGGGTATCTAACGATGCTCTGAGACTCACTTTATTTCCATTTTCTTTAAGGGATCGGGCAAAATCTTGGTTTAATTCATTGGCATCTGGTTCTGTACCATCATGGAACAACATGGCTGAAAAGTTTTTGCGAAAATATTTTCCACCTACCCGAAATGCTAAGTCTAGAAACGAAATTTGCATGTTTAAACAAATGGACGATGAAGCAATTCCCGATGCTTGGGAAAGGTTTAAAGAGTTATTGGGGAAATACCCACACCATGGCATTCCCTACTGTATTCAACTCGAGACGTTTTACAATGGGTTAAACCCCATGGCAAAACAAATGCTCGATGCGACATCAGGAGGGGCCTTTACAGCCAATACCTACAATAACGGGTATGAAATTCTTGAGAAAATTTCAACAAATAATGGACATTGGGCTGATCCACGTGCTCAACCACAAAAGAAAACTACGGGAGTTCATGATGTAGATGCATACACTGCATTAACAGCACAACTCGCTTCAATGGCCAATATGCTTAGAAATATATCTTCAGGCCAAGGAGTGCAGCCAGCTGTCACTACACCTATTCCAGCAGTGCTCTCAATACAATGTGTTTGTTGTGGTGGGGAACATTCTTTTGAACACTGTTATTCCCAAAATCAAGTTCTAATTGCTACAAACACAATCAAGATGAGAAATCCATAGTCATATGTATTGATCAATCACAACTATTACAAACTCTCTCACTTTATCTCACTACTTTTTCTCACTAGAATGATATACCAAACACCTCTTTTCTACTTCGTGTACATCTGATTACAAAGACAAGAACACAAGATATTTATACCTCCATACAATTACAAAGAAACAAACAAAATACAAGTGTTGACTTTGACTTTTATTAACACATAGACTTTGACTTTAATGAGAGTTGACTTTCCAGCTTTGAATTCTTGAACTTTTGTCTTCAATCTTTATGATCTTGAATCCAACAATTTTGTGGTCTAACATTCTCCCCCTTTGGATCAAGATCATAACAAAAAAAATTTAGCAAATCAATCTTCTCTCTTAAGCATAATTTGAATCTCCCCCTTTGATGTAAAAACAAATCTTCTCAAGAAATCAACATTCTCCCCCTTAACACTATGAAATTCCTCTTTGATAAGCTCAGAAAAATTCATTCTCCCCTTTTGTGCATAGAATATTCTCCCTTCTTTGATAAGCACAATCTTCAATACTTTGTCCTTCAAGAATAACTGACATTTTCTCCCAAAGTTATAAAACCTCTTTCACAAATAAAATTTCAACAAAATGTTCAAAGTCTTTCAGCTTTCAAACAAATCTTGAACAACTCTCCCATATCTTGAACTTCGGACCTTTCTTTTTCTTTGCTTTCTCAAACATTTCTTGAACTCTTCTCCCCCTTTTTGATGATTAGAGCATCTATATCATCAAAACTTTCAGCAAGAAATGTCTCTGACCATTCTGGTCTATTCAAGAGCCACTGATTCGTCGATCCGGAACCATGTATTCATCTAGATCTTTGCAAATCCAGACAAAATATACGTGTAACACCTGAATCAACAAATGAATCAGTTAAAATGCCTGTCAGTAACACGAAGTCACTGTGTGTAACGAATACACAATATAAAGGAGCTTTTTTTTATGTTCACTCCCCCAGGGCTTCCATCCAATCATCGAAACACCACAAAGAAAATTTCTATGAATGTTATGACAAAGAAATGAATTCTTTGTGTGTTCGTGCAAGTGTAGAAAGAATTAAGCACGAATAATTGATTTTTAAGGATCAACATAGTGTAAACCACTGAGACAACAGTAGATAAATACAGACTCAATGTGCATGATTGAAGTGCGAAGGTGGGGCAAACTTCCTTCTTTTTCAATATCCAGATTTTCCAAATGAAAACCAGATAGATTATATGATGCGTCCCCAGAAAAAGTGGAACATTTTCTTTTTGAGAAGAAAATGAGTAGCTGGTGGGGTTTAGTCAAGAGTTGGCATGGGCTAGTTGCCTGTTTCAATAACGTTCACCAAAGAGTTGTGAAACGCTAGTAATATGGTTGCCCGGCTCAGAAAGTAGTTGGTGCAGAGTTTGATATTCTTTTACTCTGATCACACACCCTCTTTCTTTTTAATCATAATGCTCACTTCTAACCAAACTCTCATTTCCATTTTCCCTCAACACACAAACCACACTCATTTCTTTTAGACTCCTCACACTCAATCTCTATGGATTAACTTCTTGTGTAGAAATCACTGGTTAACGTGATTCCATAGAAGTTCAGTTAATACCTAGCACAAAGAACCCATATTTCCTATAAAGCATAAGTTGCTTAAATGGTTTAACTTTATCAGTTAAAGCTCAAAATACAAATGTCAGATAAATGTATGCTCATAAAATATAATCATGAATATTTGAGCATTTGAAACATTGAAGTATTGTCAAACAAGTATATTGAATGAATGAATATGAATGCAAGAAACATGTTTGAAAATCTGACATTGTATGAAAATGATCAGAAATGAATGATATAACAATCAAAGCTTATGGTCAAGAATAATGGATATGTGTCTATATGAAACAAAAATATAGACATTCTTGAAATGAATGCTTCGAAATGAAATGACGCTCAAAAATTTATTGAAGTATAAGCGGGGTGTCTTACCATCGAAAATATGGTTAAATATGAGACATGGTAAGAACAATTTGAACAAGAAATCAAACCGGTGTGTGAGAATACTTGAAAGTATATGAAAAGACAATACGCAAGTAATTATCTTTGGAAACACACGGTTTGTTAACCATTGAAGCACAAAAATTAAAATGAAAACATTTAAAATCACACTTCCAATTCATGAAAACTGTTTAAGAATCGGGAAGTGGTTTGAAAATTTCAGAACATGTTTTCTATATCTGAAAGTTGTCCTTCTTTCAGATACATTTGAGATTAAGATAAGAAATTTACTTTTTCGCTCAATCTTAATTCTCATGAAGTCAACTGAAGTCATAAAGATATGATCTTGATAGCTTCTCTCATCCTGCACAAGTCTCAATGTCTAATCAAAGAAACTTTTATTCACAAAGATTTATTCAAATGTAAAAGACATAAAGCAGTAAAACGATTAAAGTACGAGTTCTGATCAGAAGTAATCATAAATCATAATCTTGTACTCCCCCTGAAATCATGCATTTAAAATTTTTCAGTGAAAAAGCACATGATAGAGATCTACAATTCTCTTTTGAATTATAGTTCGTCATATCTATCCAATGCATAAATTTCAGAAAAATATGTACTCCCCCTTGAAGGTTGATTTCCTTATTGAGTATCGGAGTACATCCTCTTATCAGCCCGGGAGTAACATCTTTTTCAACATTGAAGTACGAGTCTTAAACATTTGTGTTTAGAAGTCAAACTCCCTTGAAGTACGGGTCCTGAACTGATTTATTCAGAAGCCTTCGTTCTCTTACTCCCCCTTAACAATAGATGCCTGCAACACAGAAACAGTCTTTGGCTTTGGTACCCACTGGTATTTGGGTCCATAATTGTTAGTTGCAGTTCTTATGGGAGTAACTGAATAAAAACCATACCATAAATGATCACTAGTTTTGTGAACATGATCATGTATACGACAATAAGAACAATAATATTTCTTACTTGACAACCTGATTAACTGATCTCTCGAGTAGACATGATCAGGTTTACCTTTTCGCACATTGTTCTTCTTGTCTTTAGTCTCATGTACACATGTCTTGTTTTCTTTCTTCTTTCCTTTCTTTTCATCAATCTTCTCATCCTTCTTTTCCTCATCATCTAGTTTCACCTTTCAAACCTTCTTTTCTTCTTGATATCTTCTTCTTCTTCTATGTGCACCTGAACCATCTATATTTTGATCATAGAAAAGGTTAGTATTACGAATCTGACTAGAAGATTTAACTGACCTGCTTGTAGAAACAGTTTGCTAATGTGAACTTGATGCTGGCTTGTTAGAACCAACTGAACTATATCTAGGTGAGTGGATTTTTGACTCTGGAGTCGTGTGCTCAGTCACCACCACCTTGGAAACAATGTCTTCAAGCTCTTTTATCTTTGAAGATAAACTGTCTCTTTCTCGGACAAGTTGGTCAATCTCTCTCTTAAACTCAGACTTCGCTTTCTGATCCTTCAATGCGCTTTCAGATAGCTTAGATAGCTTTGCAGTTAGCTTCTTTATCTCTTTCTCAAATATAATTCTTTCTTCTTCAAAGTCTTTTTCAGCATTCCTTTGTCCATCAGATATCTCTTTAAAGAATCCAACATTCTTCTGTTCTATGGTCTTTCTTTCCTTTGCAAACTTTTCTCTTTCCAGAATAATTACTTTCTCAAACTCAGAAATCTGTTGAGAAAGCTTTAAACATTTCAGCTCAACTGTCTTCTTTTCGTCAGCAAATTTTCTGGAAAACTCGGAGAATTTCTTAGCAAACTCTTTCTTTTCTTTCTCAAAAACTGATCTTTCTTCAACAATTTGCAGTTCTAATTCAAAGATCTTCTTTTCATTAGCACACCCGGTTAATTCAGAAATCTTAACAATGTGATCTTCTAATTCAGAAATCTTGTTCTTAAACTTAGTGTTTTCAACTTCCAAAAACAAGACCTTTTCTTCATTAAGCCCAGAAGTCTGTTTCAGAAGATCTTCATTTATTTTCTTTAACACACTGACTTCTTCTCTCAGTAGCTTCCTTTCATCAGAATATTTCTTTGATCTCTTTAAGTAGTAGTCAAATGAGGAAGCAAGATTTGTATTCTCTAATTTGAGCTTGGAAATCTTCTTTTCATCATCATCAGAAAAATATCCCATCTTGAATATCTGTTACAAAAAGAACTTGAACTTGATCGTTAATCCAAATGAAATCTCAAGAATACAGAAAAACTTGAAATAAAAATTCAGAAATTTTGATCACAAAAAGAACTATGTCCCCCTCCGCAGACTTAGCACGGGAGTCCCGCTAACGTTTTGAAAATTTCTAAACTTAAAGGCGATATTACAGTTTTGAAAATTTCTCAGAAAATATACTACGTATGGAAACTCGCAGACGCCTAAACTCGTAAAACACTATTCACAAAAAAACTCGCAGGCTTAAACTTGCGTGTTTGTGAAACTCGCACGCAAAGACTTGAGTGTTTTGAGAAACTCGCAGATCGCTGAAACTCGCTGATTGTTGAAACTCGCAAGTAACTATTCTCGATGAAACTCGCTAATGCCTAAACACGTAAGTAACTATTCACGTTGAAACGGGCTAAAAGAGACGTGCGCGTTCACAAAACTCGCTAGGCACTACATGCGCGTTTGAGTAAACTCGCTAACCACAGCTTGCACGTTCCAACACTTAGAAAAAAATTTCAACTCTCCAAACTCGCAGATAACACCTTGCGTGTTCTAAGAACTCGCTAATAACGCCTTGCGCGTTTTAGCCAAAAATGAAATTCTTCATTGATAAACTTTGTCTTCAAAAACATTCATCAATCTTCTAAACGTCTGATCTTTAAAACGCGAATCGAATAGGAATTTCCGTTTGAGAGTCGTAAACTTGTCGCTCGAAGAGGGAACGATGGATCGTGCACCAAGGTATGAGGAACAAAACTTGGTCAAATTTAACAAATTTGGACAAATTTTGTTAAAAAATCTAGCGGCACTAACCAAACCGTTAAGTGTACTATTCATCATCTTCTTCAAAATAAAACCCACATGAAATCACACACTTTTAATATTCTTCACTTTTTCTTTGCTTCAAAACACATTCAATCCACCTTAATATTGAATCCAATAGCTTTAAGTAACATCAAACAGTTTGTCACCGGCGAAGTAACAACAATTTTTTCCGGCGATAACAACCATTTTCCGGCGAACTTTTTCAAACAACCAAAATCTCGAATTCTTGCTGGAAAATGTGTAAAAATCTTGTAAATATATCGACATGATAAGCCAAATGAGATCTGGACTGATATTGCAAAGAAAATCCGACGATACAGTAACTTTCCGGCCAACTACAATTTTTCGGCGAACTCATTCCAATAGCTCACAAATCGTCTAATTTCTTGATCAATTCATGTAATTACCTTGAAAATATGATTGACATGAACACACAACCAGATCTGGACGAATTTTTGACAAAATCACAGCACAAATCTCGTTTTTCCGGCGAGTGAACAGTGACTTTTCCGGCAAAAACTTTTTTCCAGCGAGGCTCGAATTTCCGATCAAAAAAACTCGATTTTGTTGATCAAAATTGCATCAAACAATCGATATAAACATTTAGGAAAGATCTGGAAGAGATGTGACAATATCAACGCACATACCTCGGTTTTCCGGTCGAATTCCGGCGAGATCTACTTTTTCTCCGACGAAACGACATAAAATGCTCATAACTCCCTCAATTTTCGACGAAATTCAGATCCGAAACTTGTAGATCGCTCGAAATTCAATAAAGAATAGATCTTGACAATTCAAATCGAATAATGCAACGATTTTTCGGATCGATAGATTTGACGCGAAAAACGATACCGAAAATATCGAAAAATCTCAAAAATTATCGAAATGCGATTCTACGAATTGAGATAGATCTAGAATATGATTAAGAACAATACTTCAAGAGGATTTAAGAATTCGATGAACTTACGATTAGATCGGGATCAAAACGCTTGAAAATGTCGAGATTCGATCGTTACAAGAAAATTTTCTTCGTGAGGCTCTGATACCAATTTTAGGTCCATGATCTCTCACATCTCAAGTGTTTGTAATTGATTAGGTAGGATGAGATGGGATTAGGATTTATTGAACATTTATTAGAAATGAAAAACTACACTAATGAGAGAGAGAATTCTTAAAAGGCTATATTTTGTAAATTGCAATTATCAAATCATTACAAGGCCTTAACCATCTATTTATAGAGTCACTAATCCTACCTACCACCTTTTCTACAAGATGTAAGCACAAGCCCTTACAGTTTAAGCTCTATACAATTACAATTTATAATACATTTACTTTCCAAACTTTCAATGCACTAACAAACACTGTCCTCAGAATTCCAAATCAGTAAATTATGTTCATAACAGAACTGCTCCATACGGCAACAATTTCAATGCTAGTTGGAGACAACACCCAAATTTTTCTTGGACCAGTCCATGTCTAAATCCACAAGCTCCTAAACCGCAAGAAACTTCAAATTTTCAGTCTCAACATCATCATAATCCAAGTTCTCAGCATCATCAAAACCAAGGTTCTCAACATCATCAGAACCGGAATTTTCAAAATAACCAACAACATTTTCAAAAACCACCTCCACAAGCTGAGTCATCATCTTCTTTGGAAGCGATGATGAGGGGTTTCATGATCCAAACTCAAACTGCACTCAGGAATCTAGAGACTCAAGTCAGTCAAATTGCACTCAATCAGAACAATAGGGCTATAGGCACCTTGCCTAGTGACACAGAAGTCCCAAAAGCACCAGGAAAGGAACATGTGAAGGCTGTGACCCTTAGGAGTGGTAAAGACTTAACAAAGGCAGTGTTGCAAGAAGTTGGACCAAAGACCATCCCAGAATTTGAAAAAACCTTAAGGTCAAAACCCAATGCTACAACATTGACCCCTGTTTTTGAAATACCACCCAAAACTCAAGAATCTGAGGTAGCCAACCCTATCCCTTCAAAATCTGATTACCCTTTGTTTTTTGAGGACACCCTAAAGAAAAATTCAGAGGAGAATAGTAGTGAGAACCCAATGAAAGAAGTAGTGATTCCAACCAAACCACCAAAGAGTGAAACGAAAGGCATAAAGGATCCGTCTTGCTCAACACATCCAAACAAACCAATCATAAAACCAGTTCCTCCTTATGTACCTTATTCCCAAAGATTGAGGAATCAAAAGGAAGAATTGCACTTTAAGAAGTTTTTGGATGTGTTTAAAGAATTTCATATCAACATACCCCTTGTTGAAGCAATCAAGCAAATGCCTAGTTATGCCAAATTCCTCAAAGACATTTTAAGTAAGAAGAAAAAGTTGAATGAATATGAAACTGTAGCTCTTACTGAAGGATGCAGTGCTCTCTTGACCAATAGAATACCCCCTAAGCTTATAGACCCAGGGAGTTTTACCATTCCTTGTTCAATAGGAGGAAAAGAAGTTGGAAAAGCCTTATGTGATTTGGGTGCCAGTATCAATCTCATGCCTCTGTCTGTTTTCAACAACTTAGGAATTGGAGAGGCCAGACCTACCACAGTTACACTCCAGTTAGCTGACAAGACCATTGCCTACCCGAAAGGAAAAATTGAGGATGTCTTAGTTTAGGTTGATAAGTTCATTTTTCCGGCAGATTTTATTATCTTAGATTTTGAAGCTGATAAGGATATTCCTATTCTTTTAGGAAGACCTTTGTTAAGTCTGATTTTATAGTAATCATTGTAATTATAGGCTTGGTCTTATATTGTACTTAGATAGGTTTTATCTATGTGTTTGACCAAGGGTATTTAAGTTCCTTTGGTCCTTGTTCCTTGTAAGAACTTCACGCCTACTTTCAATACATTGTTACTTTGCACTTCATGCTCTCTCACTCTACTTTCTCTCTCTATGATTTAGTTGATCTTGGACTATCAATTGGTATCAGAGCTGTTCTAGATCTTGAGAGAATTGAGATAATCGATTTTCGTTTCTGATTTTGTGCATTAATTCGAAAATTTGATTGATTTTCTTGAATTTTTTTCAAGAAAATCTGGTTTTTGAATTTTTCATCAAATTCAGTTGTGTTTTTGAACAATTTTATGCGAAATTTGGTTTGTTGGATCCGATGTTACATGCTAAACACTTTTGATTCACATCAAATTTCAAGAAAACCAAGTTTTGATCTTCGATTTTGAGATATTGTGATTTTCTGAAAACTCGTTTTGAGCGTACTGTTACATTCTTGAAATATCGATTTCGTGGTTTTTAATCGATTTTGTTGATTGAAATGTGTTAGAAACCTGTTTTCGTTCAAATCTGTGTGTTTTTGTTGGATTAATTTCATGGTTATAATCGAATCTTGTGAATTTTACTTGATTTTCTTCGGTTTGCGCTAGATCTACTGTTTGCGCGAGTTCATATAGGTTTGCGCGAGTTCATACTATTTTGCGCTAGTTCATATTGTTGTTCTAATCTTTGCGTTAGTGTGTTTCAGGATTTCGCATTGGGTTATTCACGCAAAGCTAACTTTGCGTCTCCCGTGCTTCACGAGAAGTAAAGTTTGCATTTTCCTCAGCTCAAGAGAAGTATCATTTGCATCTCATTTTGTTCGAGAGAACTTCAGTTTGCGTTTTAAGCTACTTACGCAAAGTTCAGTTCTCGTTATCAGTTTATCACGCAAACCTAGTTTGCGTCTTCAGCGCATCACGCAAAGTTCATCTTGAGTCTTACTTGGCTCACGCAAACCTTGTTTGCGTCACTCACTGATCGCGAGAATCAAGTTTGCAACACTGCTTTATCACACAAACCTCCAGTTTGCGTCTCCTCTGCTCACGCAAAGTAACATTTGCGTTACTAGTTCTTCACGCAAAGCTCCTTTGCGCCACTAGCTTATCACGCAAAGCTCAGTTTTCGTCTCATACTGCTTGCGAGAATCTCAGTCTGCGCTACCTGCTTATCACGCAAATCTCAAGTTTGCGCCATCTCAGTCAAGACTTAGCATTTTTCTGGATTTCTGCTATGGATTATGACAAGTTTTCTTATCAAGCTCAGTTCTACAAAAGTGATCTTATGATGTCTTTGGGTACAGAAAATCGTCCACCAGTGCTGATAGATGAAAATGAGTTTACACAGTGGCAAGATCGGTTCCTGAATTTCATTGAACGTCAAAAGAATGGAAATGACATGATGATTATTTTATCAGAAGGACCGTTTGAAAACCCCAAGTTGGCTTCTGGATTATATAAGCCTACTAAACAATATTCACCTGAAGAGTTGTCGGCATATCAAGCTGATCGTGATATAAAGGCAAATCTAATGCTAGCCTTGCCAAACTCTATCTACAACAGGATTGATTGTTTCAAAACTCATCCTAATCTTATGTGGCAACAACTTGAGAAGATTATGCTTGGGTCTTCAGTTGCGACTCAACTCCAACATACTCGTTACATGAATAACTTTGAAGAATTCAAAGCCAAGGACGGGGAGCCACTGAAAACTGTGTATGACAGATTTTGTGCCATTATCAATGATCTGAGGAAGATTAAAGTAGAAAAGACTGAACTTGAAACAAATCTAAAATTCCTCAATGCACTTCAACCAAAGTGGAATAAATCTTGCCACAAACTGAGGAATGATGTCAGAATATCTACCATGCAGATCCAAGAGATGTTTGAGATCTTACTTACTGATGAGTGTATTGCATCTGAGAAGAAAGCCAAACTAGAGAAAAAGAAGAAGTCAGTGGACCCGATTGCACTCCTCACAAGCCAACTGGCTGAACAAGCGTTGTCTGAAAACGCTTACAACGGGTCAACTGAAGATGATGGCGAGGCGTTAGAGAAAGCTATGATCCTTCTCTCTCAGCATTACCAGAAAAAGTTCCAGCCTCGTTCGAGTTCCAACACTTCTTGCTTCACTTCCGGTTCTAAAGTCAAAGTGCCCGAGCCAAAGACTTATGCCTGCTATAATTGTGGAAAGCCGGGTCACATTTCAAAAGAGTGTCGAGTGAAGAAGGTTAGGGACTCATCTTATTATCGAAAGAAATTGGAACTGGCTGAAAAGAGAGAGAACGGAACTGCTTTACTTGCCGAAGAGGAATTCTGGCTGGATCATTCCGACGATGAAGCTACAAATGTCGAGATCGCTCAGATGTGCTTGGTTGGAAATGATCAGTCAGATGATTCTGATACTGATGAAGATGAGGTATATTCAGAATTTGATTACAATTTCATATCTTCTCAGATGAATATCATGATAACTGCTTTATCTGATTTGCGATTGAAATTTTTATCTGAAAAGAATTTAAATTATGAAAAGTCAGATTTGATTGACAAATTGAAAATTTCTTTGAAAGATGAAAAATCTATTTTGGAAAATACTAAAGAAATCTTTCAAAAGAAATTGGATGATTTGGAAAAATCAAATAAGACTTATATTGAATCTTTGACGCTATGACTACTTTAAAAGATGAATTTTCAGATAAAATCAATAAGTTAGAAGAAAAGCTTTATCGAAGGAACCAATCTGAACAAACAATTTTTATGAATAAACCACGGAGTGATGAAGCTTTAAAAGAAAAATGGGGACATGGTTTTGAAAATCCACATTGTTTAAACAATGCGATTGAAAAATCCCCTACTTTATATAAATACGATTATCTAACACTTGCTAAATATGCTCCTCAATTTAAAATTGATTGGATGAATGAAAAACAAGTGTTAGAAATCGAAAATAAGAAAAGAACAAATAACAAGAAAAAGGAAATTCCTTTTTGTTTACACGAGCGAAAATGCAAAATATTTTCCTGACAAATCGAGAAGAGGCAGAAAAGTTTTAAATGATATTTCTCCTGTTAAATCTTCAATGTTTGATGATTTTGTTGATCCTTATGCTCCTAATTCTAATAAGGAAAATATTTCTCTAATCATTTATGATTCTAAGAAATATACTCCTCCGTTAGTATTAGAAAGCAAAATCATCGATCTTGAAGATAAGATAGAAGATCAAAATATTTTAAATGAAATTGAATATGATATTATTCTTTCTTTCATGATGTCTAGTCTTGAAGAAAATTTATTTTCTCAAAAACCAGATTTTATTTCTAGCCTTTCTTCTGATTGTCGAATAAATAAAAAGGAAGTTTCTAAATCTGATATCTTTTCTCAAAATAATTCTGACTCCGAGTTAAGTTCAGATTTATTGTCTGATCAGATTGGTTGCTTAGATAAAATTATTTTTTCTGATTTAAATATTAATTCGGAAATTCTTGATGAATCTTTTACGCTAAATGATCAATATTATAAACCTAAACGTAAAAGAAGACGGTCAAAGAAGTCAAAGAAACAAGATCAAATCATTTCGGACAGTTCTAATTCTTTTGATTCTAATCTTTCAGATAGGACTTTGAGCAAGTCATCGAAGCAGATCTGGAGAGTGAAGCGGACATCTACTGATTATATGATTGATAAGGATAAATGTGTAGACACACTTTATAAAAGTGATTCATTTGCTACATGTAATAAAATTTCAAAATATTCAATAAAGCAAATGATTCGAATTTCAAAACATGTCTCATGTTCTTCCTCTGATTCTAGTTCAGATGATTATGCTTTGTATTCATCTGATGATTGTGCTTATTATTCTGATGATATATCTCGTGCTTTAATTGTTAAATCTAACAAATTTTTTCCCATAAAAACTGCAACTAACAAACACGGGCCTAAATTCAAGTGGGTACCAAAATCTCAATCTGACTCAAAGTTGCAGGCACTTCATGTCAAGGGGGAGTAAGAGAAATATGGCTTTTTGAACACAGCAGTTCAAAACCCGGACTTCATTGTCAACATTATGGCTTCTAGGCATTTCAGATTAGAACCCGTACTTCAAAGGTTTTTGATTTCTAGACATGTCAGTCTAGGACTCATTCTTCAATGATTTAAGCTTCTGACTAATGAGAAACTGTGAGTACATCTACTTAATTTCCGCTGCATTTATATCTGATAATGATGTTGTTCCAGTGTTCTCATATATTTTTAAGAGAATGTGAGTTTTTCAATTCGACTCCTGATTTTGTTCAACCCAAAATTTTTTAAATGAGACACATATTCTTTATACATTGTGTGGAAGATAATATTATTGAATTATATTTTGTTTCAACTGAATATAGACTTGCCGATCAAATGTTTCCATTTTTAAATCTCGGCATGTTGTTTTAAAACTTTAAATCTTTACAAATTTTATTCTATAAAGTAAAAGTTTTACAAATTTTTTTTCTTTTGAATAAAATGTGTGTCTAGGATAAATTTTCAAGTTGCTTTGTTTATATTGAAGTTCTTATATGTTCAAATTTCAGCTCTAACAAAAGTCGAAAAAGTTAGCAACATGTTTGTAGCTTTTGATATTACTTTAAAGTTGTGTGATTCGGAATATTTATAGTTTACAATGCTTAGAAAACCTAAAAAGTCGAGAATTTTGGATCGTAATGAAAATATGGGCTAAACACTTAGACGTAAAACCTTGTGTTTGAGATGATTATTAAATTCTTATAAATCAGAAATCTCTAAGTTTAAAAGTTTGTACCTGTGACCTTTCTGGTTTGGGAAAGTAAGTTCTGTGGGATGCTTGTCATCTGGTCCCCTAAGGTCATTTGATCTGGGAGTGATCGAACCCAAATCCTTCAATAGAATCAGATCGAAAGTCATGTTCTACTGGTATGAATGGGTTTAGGATGTGTCGATGTAGCCTTTCTGATCTGGGAAAGTAAGTTCCAAGGGGTGCTTGACACCTAGTCCCCTAAGGCCAACTAGTGTGGGAGTGACTGACCCAAATCCTGCAATAGGGTCAGATAGAAAGTTACGTTTACGACATGTTCTTTACTTAATAAACTTTCTGATTAAAAAGATGCCAAAAGTGTACAAGCTTAAAAGATGCCAAAGAGCACACTCATGTAAAGATGCCATAGTGCACGATGCTAAAAGATGCCAATGAGCACACATCTCATGATACTTGGTTATATATTTCTAAGTTGCAATAAACCTGTAAATTTGTGAAAGTCTGAATTTTTGATGGATTAGTGTGATTACATGCAAAGTTCTCTATTATATTTTTAGAATTGCATTTTCTTGAAGCTAATCGAAGTTCACATGCGAGCACACTAAATAGATTGATGAAAGTTTTTTAAAATGAACATGTCTTAACTTGATATGCAATAAAACTTGTTTCTGTATCCAAACACATATATTTGATTTCATCTGATTGATTTTATTGTGATTTTTACTAAGTAGAATTTTATTTGTTTCTGTTTAAATTTTTATATATTTAGTCGTTTCAAAATACATATTCTGTATATTTTTCTTTCTACATTGATGTTTCAATCATTGTGTTCTCATTTATATCTTAATGGATTTGAGCATTTTTCAAGGGGAGTGAAAAAGGAGAATTTTTCTTAATGATCATATCTGTTTTTGAGGGGGAGTATCTAATTCTTTATATGAATGCTAATTTGAATTGTCAAATTTAGTGCATTTGTGTAGGGGGAGTCAAAGAGCTTAACAGGTAAAACTTCTTAGACTCCAAGTCAGATTTGCGTCACCAGTTCGTAGAGCAAAGCTCAATTTGCGCCAACAGCTTCTAGCACAAAGCAAGCTTTGCGTTTCCTGCATGTCGCGCAAACCTCACTTTGTGCTTCCTTCTGTTAGCGCAAAACTTACTTTGCGCCACCAACTTGTAGCGCAAACCTTCCTGTTTTCTCCGTTTCTTTGATTTTGCAGATCTTACGCTGTCTCGTCTCCAACATATGCATGACCAAGTTGATCCAGATCATCAAGGTCATTAGGGGGAGAAGTTAAGAGAAGTTAAGGAGATGATAAAGAGACAAAGAGCTCAAAAGTTTATCTGCTGATCAAGATTCGCTCAAAGATTCAAAATTTCTTCAACTTTACTAGTCTTTTGTTGTTCCTGCTCTGACCACCAATGTTCATTCAAGGTCATTTAAAGGAGGTGTGTCATCTAGAGCACAAACTGATGAATCAACTGTTCTTTCAAGTTTATTCCAAATTGTTCCAGTCTTGTCAAGACAGCAAAGGCAACTCAAACTGAAAAATGCTGAGAAGAAATTTGTTTTAAAAAGTCAGAAAGCTTTGCAAAATCGCTTAGATGGTCCATGCTGATTTAGAAGATGAATTTTGAAGACCACAACGCCAATGATTACTAAGGGGGAGATTGTTAAGTCTGATTTTATAGTAATGATTGTATTTATAGGCTTGGTCTTATACTGTACTTAGATAGGTTTTATCTGTGTGTTTGACCAAGGGTATTTAAGTCCCTTTGGTCCTTGTTCCTTGTAAGAACTTCACGCCTACTTTCAATACATTGTTACTTTGCGCTTCATGCTCTCTCTCTACTTTCTCTTTCTATGATTTAGTTGATCTTGGACTATCAACCTTTTCTAGCTACCGGAAGAACTTTGATAGATGTCCAAAAAGGAGAGTTGACTATGAGACTCCAAGACCAAAAGGTCACATTCAATGTTTTCAATTCCTTGAAATACCCTGATGAAGTAGAGGATTGTTCAAACCTGAGTGTAATTGAATCAATGTGTCATGATGAGGGATTTAGAAAAGCCTGTAAGTTGGTAGAAGAAGATGATGAGGACTTAGACCTAAGTGATATTGATAATTTGCCCTTAGAAGAAGAGACTTCCCTTATGAATGCGGTATCATTTGAACCTTTGGAAAATACGGAGCAAAAGCCTTTCACACCATCCATTGTTTCACCACCTGACCTGGAGTTGAAACAACTCCCATCTCACCTGAAGTATGCTTTTCTAGGAGAAGCAGGCAAATTTGCCTGTCATCATCTCATCTACCCTAGAATTGCATCAAGAAAAGAGACTTGTGGATATGTTGAAGTTGCACACAAAAGCCATAGGATGGACCATTGTTGACCTAAAGGGGATTAGTCCTTCTATTTGTCAACATAAAATCATTCTAGAAGACCAGAACTTCACATCCATAGAACCACAAAGAAGATTAAACCCTGTCATAAAAGAGGTAGTGAAAAAGGAAATTTTGAAATGGTTAGATGCAGGAATTATTTTCCCAATAGCTAGTAGTTCTTGGGTAAGCCCAGTCCAATGCGTTCCAAAGAAAGGGGGGGTAACAGTTGTCACCAATGACAAAAATGAACTCATCCCCACCAGAGTAGTCTCCGGATGGAGAATTTGCATGGACTATCATAGACTCAACAAGGCTACACAAAAGGACCATTTTCCAATACCTTTTGTAGATCGAATGTTGGACAGGTTAGCCGATAAGGAATACTACTGTTTCTTGGATGGATACTCAGGATATAATCAGATTGCCATAGCACCCCAGGACCAACAAGAGACCACATTCACTTGTCCCTATGGAACTTTTGCTTTTAAAAGAATGCCATTCGGACTTCGCAATTGTTGGTCCCGGAGGTGCTTAACAAGTTTGTAGAAGGGGGGGTGGTTGAATACAAAGACATAAATTTAAAGTTTAATAAATTGTTTATTGATAAATCAAACACAATTTACAAGTTCGTTGCAGAATAAGATTAAGACAGACTCAATCTAAACAAACTTAAGAAACACTAAGATGGTTGCACAAGAATTTCAGAGAATGGGGGTTTTAGAAATATAGAAAGCAAAGGTTTCTATATTGGTTCAAGAATTGAGCACACTCTCAAATAGAGAGGTGATCTTTCTATTTATAACCTATGCATTAAATGCATGGCAGGGTACTTTACACGTGTCATTCAGTGATTGTCTTTGGTAGTCTGACTTTTGGGAGACATGCTTTAGGCCGTATCATGAACAGTGTAGTTGACAGAGTTGTTGTACGATTTGTGGCAGAGATATGTCCGTTCTGACACATCGTACTGGTTTGTGCAAGGTAAGACAAATGGAAACTTGAGGCATAAGCTAAGTGATCATTTGATCGCTGAATATCTCTTTCTTCAGAGACATCAAGAGTTCAGCGATCGCTGAAGCTTTTCCTCATGTTCCTTCGCGTATAAGTAGATTCGTCTTTGATTCACTGATATCCGCATCAGGTCACTAGTAGACTTGTCTTTGTTCAGCAGCTTCGTCTTCGATTCAGCTATGAACATCTGTTGACGCGAGGCTTGTCTTCAGGGATTACGTTAGCTGTTTACATCAGAAACTATCAGCGATAACTGAACAGACTCAGACTGATCGCTGATAGTGAAACACTAATACATAGAAATGTTTACAAGAAAGACTATCAGCGATAACTGAACAGACTCAGTTTGATCGTTGATGGTGAAACACTAATACATATTAAAACGTAATTTTCACGAAGTAAAAAAGAGGGTCGTTATCAAATCACTGAGAGAGCTTGGATCAACAATCTCCCCCTATTTGATAATGACAAAGTAACTGAAGAAAATTAATTTTAAAGTTCAAAATAAGGAATAATCAAGTTAAGTACTATTTTGAGGGATCTTTTACAGTACTGATGGAGTTAAGTACATCACTGAAATTTTCATTAATCCAAGAAAAGAATTACAAGGTATGAAAATTACAAGTACAAGTGGTGTACTACCTACTGTAAGATTTACTAATAGATTACAAGAAAGAAAACTAATCTATCAGCTATCTAAAGAGGGTTTAGGAGGATTGATCAAATACTCAGGTATTTCTTCTCCTTTTTGCCTTCACTCTAAAGATTCTTGGCTAATGATTGCTTTGATTTGCTCAGCAGCAAGAGAGAGATCACACCATAGGCACATGAGCTCTTTGAGAAGACCGAGGGGACAGATAGGGATTTCAAAGACTCTTTGAAAACTGAGCTATTCCTCGTCATATCTTAAAAAGATTCCAAAAGGTTCTTCAAGAACTTGTCCCACAACATATGGTCCACCAGGAGGCAGAGATAGATCCAGAACTGAAAGATCAGGAGGAGAACCGAACAGAGCTTCTCTTGAAAATTTGATGGAGGTTTCATTCCTTATCACTGCGACATTTTCAGAGGAGGAGGAGACAGGCTTCCTTTTGAATTGCTTTGACTTAGAAGGAAGAGCAGACGACACCTTTAATATTGTAGCGACTCTGTTGATGAGAGCATCATTTATCCCTTCAACATAGCCTCTGTAGATTGACTTTGATTTTCTCAGTGCATCTTTGAACTCAAGCCATTCCATATAGCCGAAGCTTTCCAGCTTTGAAACGAACATAGCCTTGCAGCTTCCATCCTCTCTGGTAATCTCCATAGTGACTGAAACATTATCCTTCTTCTTTCTTCCAGAGATAGCGACTGAAACAATATTCATTGGGTCAGAGCGATAGTCGAGTTTATGTTTGCACCAATCGACTGAGCAATCGCTAACCGCTTTTTCTTTTGAGTGCTCCTCTTCAATCTCTTTCAAAAGAGCGGCCTGGACTTCCACTGGTTTCCTTTTCAGCTTTAAGTCTTTGACTTGAGAAGACTGAATTTTGAGAGCCAGAGAGGCATCTCTTTGACAATCAGCAATCAGCTTCTCAGCCCTGACAGATTCTTCAATTTCAGCTTCAGACAGGAACTCTAGATCTTTTTATTGAGAGGGGATCTTCAGGCGTTGACTCTCCAGATGAGAGATCATCTAGGTTCTTTTCTTCATCTCTTCCTCTGACCAATGAAGTGGTCTAGAGGGCCTTCGTGGATGTTGCAGGGACTCTTCTTCTTCATCCTCTTCATCAATCTCTTTAGAGATTGGGATTATTTGGTCATCAGCTTCAGAGGCTGGGATTATTTGTAGCTCTTTTCCCTTAAGCAGGGGAGAGAACTGTCTGTTCAGAAAATGAAAAAGAAGATTAGATTATTTTCAGGGAAGTAGAGAGATAAAGGCTTAAAAAGAAACAGGGGTGGGATTTTTATAGAAGGATAAGGGAACGAGGGTAAGGCATACTTAAGAAGGATTTTCCTCAGATAGTGAGGTCATCTTCAGGCTTCCCTCAGCAGTTGCACCTTTGCTTTGGGAATGGGTTCCTGAAGATGTCTCATGACTCCCCCCTGCTTTGATAACTTCTTTTGAAGCTATCGTTGATGACGTGACGGCTGAAGAACACCATAGAGATTGATCTTCTTCATCGTCATCATCATCATCTTGATGAGGATCTTCCTCTTGATCTTCAAGATCAAGGGATTCATCATCATCGTCCTCCTCTTCCTCTTCATCGATTAACTCATCGATGGTAGGAGGGACTTTCTTAGCAGCTATCTCCCCCTCAACATGAGAGGGAGTTTCCTTCTGTTGTTCATCAGCAACAGCTTCAGTCTCCTTATTTTGTTCAGCTTCTTTCTCCACCTCTTTGTCATTATCACGGAGGGAGAGATCTTTGGAAGGAGTAGAAGTGTTTGCAGTGGCCAACTTCTGGACTTCAGCCTCCAGTCCTGTGAGACGGTCTTCAAGTACATGGATATCTGACGTAGCTTGATGAATAAACTCCACAGCTATGTTCAGAGAGGTGCGATCGCTGTCTGTAAATGAAGGAGCAAGAATTGGAGTTGGTGTCTTGAGGTGAGTCAGAATTTGCTTAAGAAGAACTTCACAGGAATCAACCTTTGTAGACAGGGCATCAAACTGTTGCTGTGAGTCCTCCTTGACTTTGACAATCGCTTCTTGGAGAGCAGCGAGTTGAGAGGCGTCAGCTTTGGAGGCGCATTGAGCTGTCCGTGTCTTCAGTGCTTCACCAGCGGTATGGACAGCGCTGGTGGTGTTGGTGAGAGACTCCACCTTTGCACTCAAACTGTTAACATTGGTGTCAACAGTCGCCAAACTAGGACCTGAAATATAAGTTAGTTTTTGAGAAACAGGCTTATATGGTGAGTTGGGAGAAGTGTTTAAGGTTATAGGAGTACCTGAATTATCAAACAATTTGTAGAATTGCATAGATTCCTCAAAAGTTTGATGTTCAGATCCTATGGGTCCAAGTTGTGGCTGTAAAAAAATAGATGATGGGTCAGAGACCAAAGGAATAGAAGGATGAGAGATAGGGATAGAAGTAGGGATAGTGGTAGTTACCTCAGTTGTTACCTCAGGATGTTGAGGAGCTGAGATGATGGGTGGTGTCACTGTTGATGTGACAGCGACCGTAGTCACTGGCACGGTTGATGTGGGTATCGCTGAGGATGTGGAGGAGAGACCCACGAAGGAATCCAAGGAGGTTTGTTGAGAAACATCCTTAGGTCTTGAGCTAGAGGTACCTTTCTCCTTGGTCACCTTGGCCTTTTTCGAAGGACCAATGGAACCAGTTGATGGTCGTTTGGAAGGGGTAGCGGCAGGGATAGCAGAAGAAGGAACCCCCTGCGTGGCCACTGAAGACGAAGAAGTGTGGAGAGAGAGACGGGAGCGGAGTTCAAAAATACTTACCTCGTTGGGGAGCGGTTTGACCTCCAAGGAGCGCCGACCCACTTTGGGAAAAGTTGCATCAGAATTAGTGGCGTAAGTAGCAGGGTAGAGGAACTTCAGGTAAGCACAAATGAAGCGTACATAGGGGATCTTGGGATCCCTTTCTGTCTTCTCTATCTTTGACCGCAGATCGTCAAAGATAGTTGTGGAGAAGTCAAAATTCCTTCCAGCGATCACGGAGTAGGCCATTTGGACCTGAATCTTGTTGGCCTGGTCCAGTGGCCCACTCTTCTCACTCATAAACTGAATAAAGTGAGAGAAGATGTAGTTAAGCTGAGAAGGCATGTTCGCCTTCTTCACGAGAGTCAGCTTCTTGTTGGGAATTGTCGTCCTCGGCTTGGGCTCCCAACAGTATTCCATAGCATCTAGGAATTGGATGAGTTCAGCATCAGTGGGCAAGGCATCGAATCCATTCCTGGGTTTGTCAGGAAATCGTAGAGCTTTTCTTATCCCTAAGGTAGTCATCATCCCCGGTCCAAGGTCAGTGCTGAAGGAAATAGCAGGAACCAGCTCACCCTTTTTGTTGGTGATGGAGGTCTCTTCAGCGGTAAACCAGAATTGTTGGAGAAGAGCTTTTGAAGGCGTGGGATCCACAGTGATGGCGTAGGCAATGCAGGATTGCTTTAGAAACTTTGCAGCATCCACCAGATGTGGGTATTTGACACCATCAAAATCAAGTCGAGCAAGATGATTGTTTTTCGGAAGCTCAGAGTCAGTGATTGCGAACTTGACATTTTTAGAGGCGACAAGTGCAGATTGAGCCATTCTGAATATGAACAGATAGAAGAGTAGAAGAAAGGTTTTAGTCTAAAAATAAAGAAGGTTTTACTAGTTTCTATTTGAGGAAAGAAACATAGAAAAAAAACCAACATATTTGAAGATTAAAAAGTTTATCTTAGTAAAAGATATAAGAACAAGAAGAAAAACCAAAGGTTTTGAATAAAGATAATCAAAATAAAATGGTTTTGAATGAATAAAATCAAAATAAAAATGATTTTATGTGAGAAAATCTTATAAACCCATAATGGCAGTCCATAAATGGAGTATTATGTAAAAAGATTTAGAACAAGAATAAGAAGAAGATCAAGAATAACCTGTTGATCTTTGAAGAAGATGATGCAAATGCTTGAAAATGGTAGAATGCTGTGAGAGAGTTTTATTGCTTTGAAAGTATTTCCAGAAAGCGTAAAACGATAAGAATGGAAAAACATTCTTTTTATACGTTTGAGAGAGTGATAGGCGGGAAAACAAATGTTCATCATGACATGGACACGTCCCACGAAGTTGATTGGATAGAAGGGCAACGGACGAACGTGTCAGAAAAAAAGGCATGTCGTGGATTGTCAGTTCAAATGACGTCATAGGAGAGAGAAAGACTGTTCATTTGTCCGTTTTGAAATTATCGTTGAAGAAAAGTCAGCGATAGATTTTCTTTTTGAAAGTATCCCTGATGGTAAAGTTAGGGATTGATTTTTCTTTTAAGGATCATTGACTAGAATTATCAGTGATAAATTTATTTTTCAAAAAACTTTTAATCATTTGAAGAAAGTTAAGTGATTAAAGTTTATATTTTCAAAAACATCTTAACTGAATGAAGATTCAGTTGTAGGAATGGAGAAAATATACCTGAGAGTCAGAATGTTTATCAGAGATGAAATGATAAAGGGGAACTTATGATTACTGACACAATGCATGAAAGCTGAAGAATTATTCTTCGAGATTCAGCATTCCAAGCTCACTGATGAGAAAGTTAAACCTTGTCTCATCAAGAGGTTTGGTGAATAAATCAGCAAGCTGATAGTCAGTAGGGATGAAATGAAGTTCAATATCACCATTCATCACATGATCTCTGATAAAATGATATCTGATCTCTATGTGTTTAGTATTTGAATGTAGCACTGGATTATTTGCTATAGCGATAGCACTAGTGCTGTCGCAATAGATTGGAATCTTTGATAGCTGAAGGTCATAGTCTAATAGTTGATTTCTCATCCATAAGATCTGAGAACAACAGCTTCCAGCGGCTACGTATTCAGCTTCAGCTGTGGAAGTGAACACTGAATTTTGCTTCTTGCTTGTCCAGCTTACCAGCTTTCCTCCTAAGAGTTGACATCCACCAGTGGCACTCTTTCTGTCAAGTTTACAACCTGCAAAATCACTATCAGAATAACCAGTTAGATCGAACCCTGAGTCTTTGGGATACCAAAGACCGAGATTAGGAGTTCCTTTCAGATATCTGAAAATTTGCTTAACAGCGATCAGATGGGATTCCTTGGGTTCAGATTGATAGCGTGCACATAAACAAGTAGAGTACATAATGTCAGGTCGGCTCACCGTAAGATACAGCAGGGAGCCTATCATTCCTCTATAGGCAGTGACATTAACAGGTTTTCCAGATGGATCTTTGTTAAGTGTCAGGGGAGGTGTCATAGGAGTTTTCATCGCGGAAGTTTGTGTAAGATCAAACTTCTTCAGCATATCTTTAACATACTTACCTTGGCTGATAAAAGTACCTTTGTCAGATTGTTTAATCTGAAGACCAAGAAAATATGTCAGCTCACCCATCATACTCATTTTGTATTCTTTCTTCATTCTTTCAGCGAAGCGAGAACACAGAGATGGGTTAGTAGAACCAAATATGATGTCATCGACATATATTTGTACAAGAATAATATGACCTTTTATCTTTCTGAAAAACAATGTATTATCAATTTTGCCACGTTCAAAATTTTCAGAGATAAGAAAAGATGAGAGAGTGTCATACCAAGCATGAGGAGCTAGTTTGAGACCATAGAGAGACTTATCCAATTTATAAACATAATTTGGATGCTTAGGGTCATAGAACCCTGGAGGTTGTTCTACATAGACTTCTTCATTCAGCTTTCCGTTTAGAAACGCTGATTTTACATCCATTTGATAAACAATGAAGTCTTTATAGACTGCATAGGCTAAGAATAGTCGAATTGCTTCTAGCCTAGCCACAGGGGCAAAGGTTTCATCATAGTCTATGCCTTCCTCTTGTCTGTATCCCTGAGAAACAAGTTGAGCCTTGTTGCGGGTTACAGTTCCATGTTCATCTAATTTGTCTCTAAACACCCACTTAGTGCCTATAACAGTTTTATCAGATGGTCTACGAACGAGATTCCAAAATTTGTTACGAGTAAACTCAGTCAGCTCTTCTTGAATAGCGCTGACCCAGTTTGGATCTATGAGGGTATCATCAACTTTCTTTGGTTCTATTAAAGAGAGAAAGTTGACAAAGAGACAGATATTACCTGAACTTCGTCGTGTCTGAATACCTGCATCGGGATCACCAAGAATTTGATCTATTGGGTGATCTTTGGTCCATCGCTGAGCAGGAGCATGATCGCTTAACTCAGAGGTTGGATCAACAATTGGGATGTTTACTGATGAGGACGTTTGAGGTTCATCAGCAATTAACTGTTGAGTAGTGGACAGACTATTCTTATCAGAGAGGTTTTCAGACGAAGGTAGATCTGATGGTAGCAGTGTGTTAAGAGGTTCAGCTGAAACCCATGAGTTGGATTCAGCGTTAGGATGTATGATGTTTGGATCATCATCAGCAGTAGGTGGATCTGTGTGCTGATGGTTTGAAAAGAAGGGTTCAGTTTCTTTGTAGTGAGAGAACATCCAAGCATTTAACTCTTCATTGTCAGTGATTGGTTTAGAGTTCGCTGAGCGAGTTTCATCAAAAGTAACATGAATTGTTTCTTCCACAAATTTTCTTCGCTTGTTGAAAACTCTGTAGGCTTTGGAGATGGAGGAATATCCTAGAAATATTCCATCATCAGCTTTTGAGTCGAACTTTCCAAGCTGATCTTTGTTGTTTAAGATAAAGCACTGACAACCAAAGATATGAAGAAAACTGATAGACGGTTTTCTTCCATGAAAGAGTTCATAAGCTGTCTTTCCAAGTCGCTTTACTATCAGCGATTTGTTTTGAGTAAAACATGCAGTGTTTACAGCTTCCGCCCAAAATTGAGTAGGGAGGTGAGAATCGCTGAGCATTGATCTAGCAGCTTCAATGATCGTTCTGTTTCTTCTTTCAGCGACTCCGTTTTGCTGAGGTGTTCTTACTGAGGAGAAACTATGAGAAATTCCCTTGTTCTCAAAGAAATTGTTTAGAGAGTTGTTTTTGAATTCAGTTCCATGATCACTTCTTATTGAACGAACAGTAAGATTGTTCAGTACTTCCATCTTTTTAACAAAAGATATCAGTTCTTCTGGAGTATCACTCTTGCACCGAAGAAAAATAACCCAGGTATAGTGAGAGTATTCATCTATAATGACAAGTGTATATTTCTTTCCAGCTATTGATTGGATGTTGACAAGGCCAAACAGATCCATATGCAAGAGCTGAAGAGGACTTGTCACTGAGGAGACTTGTTTTGACTTGAAACTAGCTTTTGTTTGTTTACCTTTTTCACATGTTGAGCAGAGAGATTCTTTAGCATATGAGTGATGAGGAAGACCAGAAACCAGTTCCTTAGAAGAGAGATAATTCAGGGTTTTGAAATTTAGATGAGAAAGCTTTTTGTGCCATAGCCAGTTTACATCAGAAGAGGCTTTAGAGAGAAAACATAAGTTTTCAGTGGTAGTAGAGTCCATATCTATTACATAGACATTTTCTCTGCGATAACCACTTAGAGCAAGTTTTCCTTTCTCATTCACCACTGAACATGCTTTCTTAGAAAAGCGAACTTCGTAGTCTTTGTCACATAGCTGACTGATGCTCAGAAGGTTATGCTTCAGTCCATCTACATAAGCGACTCTTCTGAAGGTAGTTGTCCCATTGTTGAGGACACCAAACCCTCGGGTATAGCCTTTTCCATTTCCACCAAAAGTCACAGAGGGACCTCTCTCTTCCTTGTATTCAGTGAGCAGGTATTTTTGTCCAGTCATATGACGAGAACATCCACTATCGAGATACCAGATGCCCTTTGATCCCTGCACACATAAGGAAAATTAAGCGTTGTTTGGTACCCACTTTTCAATGGGTCCTTTTAGGTTAGTGGAGATGGAAGGTTCAGTAATCTTCACAGCAGATGAAGATTCAGCTTCAGTGATAGCCTACACCTTGGTTAATTTCTTAACCTTAGTGGTATTCTTCACCTTGGTTGATTTTTCAGCTTTAGTGACCTTTTCAGCCTTGGAGGCATTCATCTTCACTTTAGCTGATTTATCAGCTTTAGTAGCAGTTGGACATTTGCTTGAAATATGGTCAGTAAAACCACAGTGATAACATTTTCTATATTTGAAAGTGGTTTTAGAACCAGAAGTAGAAGATTTTGCAAGTTTAAGATGAGCAGGTCCAGCTCCAAGAATGCCTTCATCATGAGATCTGGGAGGAATTTTCATTTCTTCAGATCTCGTGGGTTTAAGGTCAATCTTTAGCTTTGGAGGACAGAGATCGAAGATTTCTATCACAGAGCTAGAGGATTGATTCACTGAAGGTTTAAAAGGAACTTTCAACTTTGCTTTCTTGGTAGCCTTCTGAGGACGAAGAATGGATTTTCCTTTATCCGCAGACTTAAAGCCTTTGGATTTTTCCTCAGGGATAGAATTTGAAGAAGAAGGATAAAACTGATTATAAGAAGTGTCAGAGATAGGAGTGACAAACGTTCCAAACTTAAGCATGGAACTTTCTTCTTTAGGCTCATCCTGTGGTGTCCAAAAACCAAGACCAGTTCTATCACTTTCAGGAGTTTGAGCATTTATTATCTCATAGATCTTTGTTGATGATTTGCACAATTTTTCAACATGAGCCTTTTCTGCTTTTAGAGCAGCGATGGCTTGTTCGCGTTCAATGCTGATGATTTCATTTATAATGACTTGATCTTTCAAGTTTTCTTCTAAAAGAGTTAGTTCTCTGGTCTTTTCATGAAATTTCTCTAGCTCTTGAGTTAAATGAACATTTTTGTTCTCAACTTGAGTTTTGTCGTTTAGAGCATTATAAAGATCAATCGTCAGCACATCAACAGCGCGACTTCTCTCAGCTTCAGGCAGAGAGGGATTTGTAGAGATAGATACCAGAGATGATATGTAGCTCATAGAAGGTTCAGATGGTTCTTCCACTTCTTCTTTAATCTCAGCCATGAGGCAGAGATTAGCGACTTCTTCTTCATCAGAACTTGATTCTTCTGATTCAGCCCAGTCGTGTTCTTCAGCGATGAGACCTTTACCTTTTTTCTTATAGCTTTTCAGCTTTTGATATTTGTTCTTCAGCTTTAGGTATTTGTCATCACTGGATCTTCTTGAGGTAGAAGGTTTGAAGACCTTTTTCGACCTGCACTCACTAGCAAAGTGTCCAATCTTTTCATAGTTATAGAAAGTGGCAGTAGCCTTATCAACAGAAGTTGATTTTGGCTTTTCAGTAAGAGAGAGAGGCTTATTTCTTCGGAAATTGCTCTTTCTTGCAAATATCTTAAAAGAGTTTGTCAAGAGTGCTAAGGACTCATCAAACTCTGAAAGATCAGGGTCTGATGGATCCTCAGATTCAGAATCTAACTCAGTGATGGTGAGAGTAGATCGCTGAGATGGAATTATCTCTGAAGAGACTAAAGCAACAGGAGTGCTTTTGGAGTCTTTAGAATCTTTTACAAGATTCTTCTTCAATAGATTCGATTGCTCATAGTTGAGCAATATTCCATACAAAGTGCTGAGAGAAAGAGAACTTAAGTCTTTTGTCAGCTTAAGACATATTGAATAACTGTCCCAGCTTTCAGGAAGACATTCTAAGAATTTTGTTAAGACCTCAGAATAAGAATAGGTCCTACCAACTGTTCTTAGATCAATGATTAAGCAGTTAAACCGCTAATGAACGTCAGAGAGAGATTCATTCTTACCAGCGATGAAACTTTCATACTGTCTTACCAAGTTAATCTTTCAAGTCTCTTGGATTTCAGTGGTGCCCTCATATTGAACACATATGGTTTCCCACATTTCTTTAGAAGTTTTCAGATGCATGATGGAATGAAAAACTTCATCAGGCAGAGCCATTGAAATAATGGTCTTTGCTCTTGCATCTATACCTACCTTCTTTTTGTCTTCATCACTACACTATCTTATTTCCTTAACGACATAGCGCTCAGGGACAGCTTCAGTGGTGGCAGTAGCTGGAACTGCAACTATAATTCTAACAGGTTCATAGCGTCCATTTTCTATATACTCGGGTATAGTGGGATCTGCACCTTCAAGAAATAGCATCATTCGATTTTTCCATAGAGAAAAGCTATCTCTGCTAAATCGAGGAGGTTTAGAAAGTGAACCATTATCATAGTAGTTAGTGTTTGTGTTAAGTGCCATTTGAGAATAGCAAAGAAGAGAATAAAGCAAGATCTTGTTTATCAGATTAAATAGTCTGCTCTGATACCACTTGTTGGTCCCGGAGGTGCTTAACAAGTTTGTAGAAGGGGGGGGGGGGATTGAATACAAACACAGAAATTTAAAGTTTAATAAATTGTTTATTGATAAATCAAACACAATTTACAAGTTCGTTGCGGAATAAGATTAAGACAGACTCAATCTAAACAAACTTAAGAAACACTAAGATGGTTGCACAAGAATTTCAGAGAACGGGGGTTTTAGAAATATAGAAAGCAAAGGTTTCTATATTGGTTCAAGAATTGAGCACACCCTCAAATGGAGAGGTGATCTTTCTATTTATACCCTATGCATTAAATGCATGGCAGGGTACTTTACACGTGTCATTCAGTGATTGGCTTTGGTAGTCTGACTTTTGGGAGACATGCTTTCGGTCGTATCATGAACAATGTAGTTGACAGAGTTATTGTACGATTTGTGGCAGAGATATGTCCGTTCTGACACATCGTACTGGTTTGTGCAAGGTAAGACAAATGGAAACTTGAGGCATAAGCTAAGTGATCATTTGATCGCTGAATATCTCTTTCTTTAGAGACATCAAGAGTTCAGCGATCGCTGAAGCTTTTCCTCATGTTCCTTCGCGTATAAGTAGATTCGTCTTTGCTTCACTGATATCCGCATCAGGTCACTAGTAGACTTGTCTTTGTTCAGCAGCTTCGTCTTCGATTCAGCTATGAACATCTGTTGACGCGAGGCTTGTCTTCAGGGATTACGTTAGCTGTTTACATCAGAAACTATCAGCGATAACTGAACAGACTCAGTCTGATCGCTGATAGTGAAACACTAATACATAGAAATGTTTACAAGAAAGACTATCAGCGATAACTGAACAGACTCAGTTTGATCGCTGATGGTGAAACACTAATACATATTAAAATGTAATTTTCACTAAGTATAAAAGAGGGTCATTATCAAATCACTGAGAGAGCTTGGATCAACAGCAATGCTCCAGCCACTTTTCAAAGATGCATGATGTCCATATTTTCTGATATGCTTGAAAAATCCATTGAAATTTTTATGGATTATTTTTCTGTGTATGGGTCATCTTTTGATAACTGTTTGGAAAACTTAAAAAGGAGTCTTGAAATATGTGAATAAACTGACTTGGTTCTCAACTGGGAAAAGTGTCATTTCATGGTCAAAGAAGGAATTGTTCTCGGACATATTATTTCAAAAAGAGGAGTCGAGGTAGATAAAGCAAAAATTGAAATCATTGAAAAACTACCTGAACCAACCACTGTTAAAGGAATCAGAAGCTTTCTTGGTCATGTTGGATTTTATAGACGGTTCGTCAAAGATTTTTCCAAAATTTCAAAACCGTTGTGTTTACTCTTACAGCATGACCAAAAATTTGATTTCAATGAAGAATGTAGAACTGCATTCCTCACATTGAAGAAAGCTTTGATAACTGCACCAGTAGTTGTCACTCCAGAGTGGGACAAACCGTTTGAAATCATGTGTGATGCAAGTGATTGGGCTGTAGGAGCAGTGTTAGGTCAAAGAAAAGAAAAGATTTTTTATTCAATTTATTACGCAAGTAAGACTTTGAATGAAGCACAAGTTAATTACACCACAACTGAGAATGAATTATTGGTTGTAGTGTTCGCTTTCGAAAAGTTTAGATCATATCTGATGGGGGCAAAAGTCATTGTCCATACCGACCATGTTGCCATCAAATATTTGATCTCAAAAAGGGACGCTAAACCAAGACTGATAAGATGGGTGTTGTTACTACAAGAATTTGACCTAGAGATTGTGGATAGGAAGGGAGTAGAAAACCAAGTTGCAGATCATTTGCCTAGGTTAGAGAGACCTAAAGAGGACACAAAAGAATGAGACATTACTGAAACCTTCCCTGATGAGAGGATTTTGATGATACAACATTCTGCTATACCTTGGTATGCAGACATAGCCAATTACCTGGCTTGTGGTATCAAACCCTCTAACTACACCAACCATATGCTTAAGAAGTTTCTCCATGATGCCAAATTCTATCTTTGGGATGACCCTTTTCTGTTCAAAATCGGAACACACCAAATCTTGAGAAGGTGCATCCCAGAAAATGAGGTGGCAGCAGTGTTGCAGCATTGCCACCAGTCTGCATATGGAGGACATTTTGGAGGTCAAAGAACTGCAGAAAAAGTATTGCAATCTGGTTATTATTGGCCCACTCTCTTCCAAGATGCTCACAATTTTTCAAAAAGGTGTAATGAATGTGAAAGAAGTGGTTCCATTTCTCAAAAAAAATGAATTACCTTTAAATGGGATCTTGGAAGTAGAGTTGTTTGATATGTAGGGAATTGATTTTATGGGACCGTTCCCACCATCTAACAATTGCCAATATATACTTGTTGTTGTAGATTATGTGTCAAAATGGGTGGAAGCTTTGGCATGTGCTTCCAATGATGCTAAGACTGTGATTAAGTTTCTCCACAAACAGATTTTCACACGGTTTGGTACCCCCCGGGCACTGATAAGTGATGAGGTTACCCACTTTGTGAATAACCTGTTACATGGAGTGCTTAAGAAGTACAATATTAAGCATAGGATTGCAACCGCCTACCACCCATAGACAAACGGTTTAGCTGAATTCTTGAATAGAGAGATAAAGGGAATTCTTGAAAAGGTGGTCAAGCCAAATAGAAAAGATTGGGCCTTCAAGTTAGATGACGCTTTATGGCCTACCGAACTGCTTTTAAAACACCAATTGGTATGTCCCCATACAAGCTAGTCTTTGGTAAGTCTTGTCACCTCCCTTTGGAATTAGAGCACAAAGCCTATTGGGCAATAAAACAATTGAACATGTGTTTAAACACGGCCGGTGAAAAAAGGAAATTACAGATGTGTGAACTTGAGGAACATAGACATATGTCCTATGAAAACGCCAAACTCTACAAAGAAAAAACAAAAAAATGGCATGACAATAGGATTAAACACAGAGAGTTTCACGCCGGCCAGAAAGTCCTCTTGTTTAATTCAAGGTTGAGATTGTTCCCGGGAAAGCTTAAGACCCGATGGTCTGGACCTTTCCTCATTCATAAAGTTTACCCTTATGGAGCAATCGACCTTATTAACCCTGAGGACAACACAGTGTTCAAAGAGAATGGGCAAAGAGTTAAGTTGTATCATGACACGGTAGAAATTCCACATAATTGCTCGGTGGATCTTTCTACGCCTCGTTAAAATCAGTGAAAAGTTGTGGACAGTCCCAAGTCCACGAGGTTTGTTTGTAAATATGTAGGTGTTTTTCTTTAGTTAATATTAGGTAAGTTTGTTGAACTTTGCAGCCAAGAAGGAAAATGTTGAATGCTGCAACATCCAATTGTGATTTCAGGAAGTTTGTCGGCCATCAGATTTTAAGTGTTGAAGAGATGAGATAAGTTGGATTTTTAGCCAATGGAACTAAAAGATTTATTTCTAAATGAAAGTACAAAAGTTTTCTGTTAAAAAAAAAGGGAAAAGAGTACAAAAAGGAGTCATCATTAAAAAATTTAATGAAGGTACAAAAAGATAACCTTTTTGGGTACATGTCTTACACAAGAAAAATAAAATAAAATGATAACCTTGTACATGTCAGCCGATTTTTGGAAAAAGAAAAAAAAGTTTTTTTTTTTTGAAAAAGGTGGAATCTTGTACTTCCTAGTTGGATTTCAAATAAAAACAAACAATTCTGGTTGAAAATAAACTTTTCAGTTAGAAACAAAAAGGTTTATTAACTTTAGTTAATAACCTTTGGAATCCATTGGCTTTATGATTCAAATCTTTTAAAACCCCCAACAATCTTCTCATCTTCTTCAGTAAGAAAAACACCCTGTCCTCTATCCCTCTCGTCGCCATCACCATAAACCATCGCCGGACATGACTCGAATGAAACAAAAGGTGCGCAGAACTGATGCAGATTTCGTCCCCCGACGAACACGACGCCTGTTAGATCACATATCTATTGGATTCAAGATCATCCAATCTGAAGATCCAATCTGAAGCTAAAGCCGGAAAATCGACTCTCGATATAAAGTCTAATGTCGTTTGTAATAAATGTCGAAGTAAATTATTGTTTATTGTAACTTTTGTATTTAGTTTAACTTAGTTTAAATATCTAATTATGTTAGATATTAGATTTAGTTAGTAATAATATCTCGATAATATCTAGATATTACTTTAGTTATTAGATATTAGATATTATGTATATTAGGTGAAGCAAGTGTGTCTCATACTCAATATAATCAGAACACACTCAACACACACTCAAGGTGTAAAAACAGAGAACACACACGAGAGCTTCAAAGATCAACCTTGAAACCATTTCTATTAATCAATACAGGTTGGTAATCGTAGGTGTTAAAATCGATCAAGTTGTGATCGATATACATGCTAGATTGAGTTGTTGTTGTTTGATTTCAGTTTAAAGCTTAAATCGAGTTCCATTTTGGTGATTTTGTGTCTGAGTTCGAGTTTGAAAAAGTTACCGTGCCATCAATTTTATCTTCGAAAAAGTGATTTTTATCGAGATCAAGTGGTCACAATCTGTTCTAGAAGTGTTTTTAGTCATATTGGTAGAGTTTGGTACTGCTAATCGACATCAATACAGGTTTTAGTTGATTTTCGAAGTACAGGACGAACTTACGCAAACACAGGGAAGAACTCACGCAAACTTCACTTTGCGTGACACACTTTGCACAACCAACTGAACACACAAAGTCTAGTTTGCGCAACCCTCGTAAAATGCAAAGTTCACTTTGCGCAACTAACGTATCACGCAAAGTCTACTTTTCGCAACACTCTACTTACGCAAAGCCCACTTTGCGCAACTCAAAGCTCACGCAAAGCTCACTTCTCGCGACCAACGGCTCACGCGAACATCAGTTTTCGCGACTCACTTGAAACGCAAACCTCAACTCTCGCTACACTCTTGTCACGCGAACCTCACTTCTCGCAACAACAAGCAAACGCAAACCTCAACTCTCGCTACCAACACATCACGCAAACCTCAGTTCACGTGATCAACTCTTCACGAAAAGCTTAAGTCACGTTTGCGCCAACCTCTTGAAACGCAAAGCTCACTTCGCGCTACTTACAACTCACGCAAAGCTCACTTCGCGCGATCAACTTGAAACACAAACTTCAGTTTGCGCGACCCACTCGTCACGTAAACCACATTTTGCGCCAGCAACCTCTCGCGCAAACCTCTCTTTGTGCCAATACAAGACTTAAATCTTTTATTAAGAATGACATCTAGAGAAGCCCTTGCAATCGGAACTGACACCAAGCCACCAGTTCTCTTTAAAGGAGAATACGAACAGTGGAAAGATCGGTTCCTGAACTTTGCTGACAGACATGAGTTGGGTGATTTCATCAGGCAATCGATAGAAGAAGGGGTTATGAAACCAGTGATGACGACTCGTATGGTTGGAACTGTGCCGACACAGATTGAAGTTAGGTATCATGAGCTAGAAGATGATAACCTAAGGAGAGAAAAAGGTGATAAATTAGCAAAGTCATACATTCTACAAGGAATTCCAAACGAAATCTATGTAAAGATTGAAAGCTATAAGGCCTCGGGAAAAGAAATGTGGGATCAGCTAGAGAAGATGATGTTGGGTTCAAAGGTTGGGAATCAACTCAAACTTTCCAACTGCCTAAACAATTATGAAGAAATTAAAGGCAGAAGTGGAGAGTCTTTAGAAGGAACTTATGACAGATTCGTGACCTTGCTAAACGAACTAAGCAAGAACAAGGTCACTAAATCTCAAATCGAGCTAAACGTCAAATTCCTCAGTATTCTACAGCCGGAATGGAAGAGATTTGCCAGACAGATGAAGCAGATCAAGGATCTGAATGAGATTCCACTTCATGAGGTGTATGAAACCCTTAAACAAAATGAAGAAGAGGTGGATGAAATTCTAGATGAAAAGAGGCAGAAAGTAAAGACAGTTGAAGACACAGTTGCTCTGGTTGTCAAGAAGAAGAAGAACAAGACAATTGTGTATGAATCAGAAGAAAATGAAGTTGATGCCATCTCTGACTCGGATGAAAATGAACAACTGAAGCAAGCAATGCTTCTGCTGTCAAATGCTTTTCAGAAAAAGTTCTACACGAAGCCAAGTTTAAACAGTCAGAGGTATTCTTCTGGTCCTATCAACTATGCTCATAAGGAAAGGGTTGAAGGAAGTAGATATGAAGGAAAGAAGTTTGAAGGGAAGAGAACAGAAGAGAGGAAACCGGAAGAGAGAAGATATCAGTCTGAAAGGAAGATAATAGAAGAGAGGAAACCGGAAGAGAGAAAGTTTAAAGCTGAAGGTTCCAGTCAGTCAGAACCACAAATGTGCTACAACTGTGGCAAAACAGGTCACTTTGCCAGAGACTGTCGCAGACCCAAAGTCAGAAACTCCGATTACTACAAAAACAAGATGCTTCTTGCAAAACAACAGGAGGCGGGTAAGGCACTGATGGCAGAGGATGAATACTGGCTTGATCATCCAGACGAGCAAAGAAAAAGATATAAAGCTGACATCTTAGCTAAATCTTTTATTCTGTAAGGAATATCAGAGGAGATTTCAAATGAGATCTTCTTTCCACTAGAACGTGAAGAGGCTACAAGAAAGTTGTTATGGGAACATATTGCTAAGATTATGATAGAATCATATATGTCATCAAGAGTTAAGGTTTTGGAAGCTGAGAACTCTGAGCTTCAAAAGAAAATATCAGATTTTGAAAAGAGGTTCTCAGACCTTTCCAAGAAGAGTGTTGAAGAGAAGAAGACACTCGAGCTTAAATGTCTAAAGTTTTCTCAACAAGTTAGTAATTTTGAGAAAGTACTAATTTTGGAAAGAGATCAGTTTGCCATAGTGAAGAAGGCAACTGAAAAGAAGAACGTAGGATACTTAAAAGAGATATCAGATGGAAGGAAGGGTGCTAAGAAGGAATTTGAAGAAGAGAGAAGAACCTTTGAAGCTGCAATTAGGAAGCTTAATGCAAAGCTATCTGAATTGTCTAAATTTGCACAGAAAGAGAAGAAAAAGAAGAGTGAGCTTGAGATGAAGATTGACCTTATTGTCAAAGAAAGAGACAGTTATTCTTCAAAGGTAAAAGAGCTTCAAGATATTATTTCAAAGATGGTGGTGGTGACTGAGCGAACGACTCCAGAGTCAAAAATCCACTCACCTAGAAATAATCCAGTTGGTTCTAACAAACCAGCCGCAAGCTCACATCAGAAAACTGCTCTTTTCAGAAGGTCGGTTAAATCTTCTAATCAGATTCATTCTACTAATCTTTTCTATGACAGGAATAGAGATAGTTCAGGTACACATCAAAGAAGGAGAAGAAGCTTCTAGAAAGAAGAACTGGTCTGGAAGAAGACACCAGCTAAAGAAGAGCTGAAATGTAAAAGCTCATGTGTACATACGCATAATGCCTAGAAGAACATTGCGCATAAAGGTAAACCTGAATTCGTCTACACGAGAGATCAATTAATTAGGTTGTCAGGTAAGAAATTCTATTGTTCTTATTGTCGTACACATGATCCTATTCATAAAACAAGTGATCATTACTGGTATGGTTCTTACTCAGTTACCCCCACAAGAACTGCAACTCACACTCATGGACCCAAATACCGGTGGGTACCAAAGAAGATAATTGATTCTGTGTTGCAGGCACCTACTGTCAAGGGGGAGTAGGAGAACCAAAGGCTTCTGAATACTTCAGTTCAGAACCCGTACTTCGTATGACTTCTAGACAAAACAGTCTAGGACTCGTTCCTCAAAATCAGAGGCTTCTAAGTAAATCCGCTTAGAACCCGTACTTCAACGAAGTTTGACTTCTAAACACAACAGTTTAGAACTCGCACTTCAATGATCAAAAGACCTTACTTCCGAGCTGAAAAAGAGATTGTACTCCGATACTCGAATGAGGAAATCAACCATCAAGGGGGAGTACATACATATGTCTGAAATTTTATGTATATCTTTTACAACTGATAATGTACTGATGCATAATTTCAGGGGGAGTAAAAGGTGATGACTTCTGATTATTTATGATCAGAACTCGTACTTTAATAGTTTTACTGCTTTTTGTCTTTTCAATTTAAGTGAATAAATTTGCTTTGACTTGACATAAGACTTTTGCAGAATTTTTGAGAGATGCTTACAAGTTCATATGTTTATGACTTTAAGCTTAGATTCATGAGATGGAAGATCGTACGTAAAGGTATAATTCTATATCTTCATCTCATATATGGTTGAAAAGAGGACAACTTTCAATCATAGAAAACATTGTTATCAAATGTTCAAACCACTTCCCGATTCTTAAACCGAATTCATGATTTGGAAGTGTGACTTTAAATGTTTTCAAAGATCATATTTGTGCTTTAACTAAAATAGTTAAACCAATTTGAGCATCATATGCATAATAGGAAAACAAGATTTCATTGTGCTAAGAATTAACACAACTTCTATGCAATCACCTTAACCAGTGATTTCTACCCAAGAAGTTAATCCATAGTGATTAAGTGTAAGAAGTCGAAAAGAAATGAGTGTGATTAGAGTGAGCAAAATGTTTAAAAGAAAGAGCGTGTGAGAATAGAGTTTAAAGAATATCACAACTCTGCACCAACTTTTTCTGATCCGGGCAGCCACATTTCTAGTGTTTCACAATTATTTGGTGATCATTATTGAAGCAGGCAACTAGCCCATGCCAACTCTTGATCAAACCTCACCACCTACTCATTTTCTTCTCAAATAGAAAGTGTTTCACATTTTCAAAGGGGATGCAGCACATATGCTATCTGATTTTCATTTGGAAAATCTGGATATTGAAAAGAAGGAAGTCTGCCCCACCTTCGCACTTCACTCATGCACATTGAGTCTGTGTTTAACTTACTGTTGTCTCAGTGGTTTACACAAATTTTGAGCCTAATAAGCAATCATCAAGTGCTTAATTCTTTCAACACAAGCACGAACACACAAGGAATTTGTTTCTTTGTCATAACGTCTATAGAAATTACCTTTGTGGTGTTTCGATGATTAAATGGAATCCCTGGGGGAGTCAACATCAAACAGCTCCTTTCCAATGTGTATTCGTTACACACAGTGACTTAGTGTTACTGACAGGCATGTTAACTGATTCATTAGTTGATTCAGGTGTTACACGACTATTTTGTCTGGATTTGAAAAGATCTGGATGAATATCTTTTGAATTGACGGATCAGAGGCTCCAAGTGGTTGACATTTCTTACTCAAAGTTTTGATGAAGTCGTTGCACTTTCCATCAAAAAGGGGGAGAATCTAAATCTTGAAGAAATGTTCAGTCCATTACATTACAAGACCAAGAACTGCGAGATCAAAGTATTCTGAAGACATGCTGATTTCAGATAAATTTTCTTTGAAGATACTTTGCTAAAGCATTCTGAGCTAGAGAAAGAGATTGCATCTTCTGAGCTGAAGAAGAAGACTGAATTGCTAAAATCTTTTTAGTAATGATCTTGAAAATGTATTTCCCAATCTATCAAGCAATCTCAATTTCAAGATATGACAGTATTATTCTAGAGAGAGAATAGAGTGAGAAAGTAAATTTTGATTATGACATTAAGCTCTTCAACAATTACAAGTCATATACCTATTTATACCAAGGGTAAAACTCTCAAGTAATCCAACTAAACTCTCAAGTACTTGAACAAACTCTCAAGTACTTCAACACCTCTAATACTTATGTTGACTTTTCACTATTTGACTTTCAAAGACTTCCTTTGACCATTCTATTACAAAGGCTTTTTACAAAGCTTTCTCAATTAAATCTTGTATACAATTAATGCACTAACATTCTCCCCCTTTGTATTCAAGATTTAAAAAAAATTGACATTAGTCTTCAGCGCTTGATTCTTCAACTTTTGTCTCTGACATCTTTAAAACTTTAAAGCTTTAACAGTCTTCAGTTTTTCAATCTTTGAAGAATCTTCAGATAAGCTTGAAAAGTCTTTCACATTGCATCTTTGGAGAGTCAACAAGTCTTGAATGAATCTTTGAAATCTTTGAAAACTTCTTTGAAACTTATAGGGATCTTTGAAAATTGTATCTTCATCTCTGCAATCTCTGATCAGTCTTTAGAAAAACAAACTTTCACTAATCATCTGAATTTGTCTTTGAATAATCTCAAAATGATTTCTTTTTATCTGTCTTGAAACAACACTTGATCTTCATTTGACTTGAACTTTCAGAATTTCTTCACAAGTCTTTTCACTTTGACATCTCTTTATCATTTTGAAATTGATCTTTGTAGATATATCCCCCTTTTTGATGATTGTGAACATCATAATCATCAAAACATCTTCAATTTCAACACATTCTTTGAATCTCCCCCTTTTTCAAATATTCTCCCCCTTTTGAGATACATTTGACATTCTCCGCTCTTTTGATCTGAATAGCTGAATCATAAATTGTATATACCCGAATCTTTTCAAATTCAGATATAATGAACTTGGTAACCCTGATTCAACAAATGAAACAGTTAGAAGTGCCTGTCAGTAACACGGAGTTACTGTGTACAACGAATGTACAATTTAAGGAGCTGGTTTGATGATGACTCCATAGGACTTCCATTCAATCATTGAAAAACACAAGGTAATTCTATGAATGTTCTGACAGAAAAACAAATTTTCTGTGTGCCCGTGCTTGTGTATGAAAGAATTTAGCACAATGATTATGTTTCATAAGGCTCACATTGTGTAAACTGTTGAGACAGCAACAGATATTACACGGACTCAATGTGCATGAAAAAAGTGCGAAGGTGGGGCAACGTTCCTTGTTTTTCAATATCTAAATCTTCCGAGTGAAGACTAGATAGTAGATATGCTGCGTCCCCAAAGAAAATGAAACATTTCTTTGTTAAGAAAGAAACGAGTGGCTGGTGGGGTAATTTCAAGAGTTGGCATGGGCTCACTGCCTGTTTCAATGATGGTCACCAAAGAATGTGAACCAATCAGAAGATGTGGCTGACCGGCTCAGAAAGTGGTTGGTGCAGAGTTTTGATATTCTTTTAACTATGTTCTCACACCCTCTTTCTTTTTAACATTAAAGCTTACTTCTAACCAAACTCTCATTTACATTTTTACGCTCCACACAATGAGAAAAACTCAACCGGATGAGTTATCTCCCCCACTTTTTGATTTATGACCCCTCACCCCTCAATCACTCTAGGATAACTTCCGGGGTAGAAAACACTGGTTAACGTGAATCCATGGAAGTTCTGTTTAAGCTCACACACGAATCCCATATAAGTCCTATAAAGAATGGTTGCTCAACAGTTTAACTTGAACAATTAAGCATAAAAATGATAACATTGTCAAAATGTATGCTCATTTAAGAATATGAATGAAATTTGAGCATTTGAACAATGAAGATCTCTCAAAACAAGAATATTGAATGAATGAAATCAAATCAAGAGAATTGTTTTGAGAATCTGACAATGTATCAATCAGATCAAATGAAATGGTTAGGGTATCAAAAAATTGGATATTTTGTTTATATGAACAAATATAAACAATTTGGCAATGTAAGCACAAAGAATAAAATGATTATTGATGCTCAACAACATTTGAAAGCAAACGGGAGTATTACCATCGAAAAATTGTTTCTTTTAGAGACATGTTAATAACAAAATCAAATGAAGTATTGAACCTGTGTGTGTGAATACTTTACAGTATATAGACAAGATAATACGCAAGTATTGATCTTTGGAAACACACGATCAGTTAAACATTAACGCTCAAAAATGAAAAACATTTAAAATCACACTTCTTAATTCATGAAATATTTTGAGAATAGAGAAGTGGTTTGATCATTTAAGAAAAAATGTTTTTCATGCTTGAAAGTTGTTCTTCTTTCAAACAATCAGAGATCTAGATCAGAAGATACTTACATTTAAGCTCCCCCTCAAATCATTATAGAATGATTTATGTTAGATAAGCTCCCCCTGGATATTTGCAAAATATCCTTATCTGAACATTTAAGAACGAGTCCTGATCTGTCATGTAATCAGAAGCCATAGTCTTGACATTAAAGTCTGGGTTCTAAACTGAAATGTTTAGAAGCCATTGACTTTGACATTGATGTCCGAGTTCTAAGTTGTAGTACTTAGAAGTCAAACATCTTGCTCCCCCTAAACCTGTGGTACCTGCGAAACAGATTTAACAGATTTTGGTACCCACTGGTATTTGGGTCCTGGTATGTTAGATTTAGGAATCCACTTCTCATTAGACTTATATCTTTTAAATCCAGAATTCTGAGAAGTAATTCTGTAAGATCCGTACCAGTTATGAGCAGATTCTTGTTGGACGAAATCATTCTCTCCACAGTAAGAACAGCAGATTTTCCTTTGAGCAATCCTGATCAAATAGTTAGTAGAATAAAGCATATCAGGATTACCAAAAGAGTTACCTTTATGCACACTGTTAATCACAAAATCCCAATCAATCAAGCTAATTACTCATGATTAAGCAATAAAGATCAAGAACTAGAGAGAGAAAGTAGATCTCGTATTCATATGTCTCTGAGTTACAATACAATCTCAGCTCTCTAGAAGCGTTACAACAAGATTACAAGACAAACCCTATATATACAACCAACTAATACAAGACTTAAAGACAAAGTAAACTAAACTAGCTTTGACTTTCCTAAAACATAGACAATATTGACTTTTACATCTTTGACTTTCCTATTAAATCTTGGATACAATATTTAGACTTAAAAATCTCTCCCTTTGTATTCAAGATTTAATAAAAATTTTATACTGATCTTCAGCTCTTGATTCTTCAGCTTTTGTCTCTTTGAAGCTTTCACAATCTTTAATCTTTCAGCTCTTGAAGAATCTTGGAAAGTATTTTTCTCTTTGAATCTTTGAAAGTCAACAAGTCATGAACGCGCATTTTGATCTCTGAATCCTTTGTTTATCTTTGAAATGTTGACGGTAAAGTAATCTTTGACAAACAAGTATCTTCACCACTTTGATCTCTGAACCATCTTTGGAAGAACAAACTTTCACGAATCATCTTGATTAATATTTGAACATTCTTCCTTCAGAATTTTTTGGCTTTGAATTTCTTTATCAGACTTGAACTTTGAATCAGCGGAAGCAATTCAAATTTCTGACTTGTCTTTGAAACAGCGGAAGCATTTTGAACTTTTAGAATTTCTTCATCAGACTTTGAAGATCTTGATCCAAACAAACTTTCGTCAGACTTGAACTTTGAAATTGATCTTTGTAAAATTCTCCCCCTTTTTGATGATTGAGAGCATCATAATCATCAAAATTTCTTCAATTTCAGCATAGACTTTGATCACCCCTTTTGTAACCAAATAACAATCTCCTCTTTGACAATAGGCGCGCTTTGATCTGAAGAGCCGTCAAGCCATGAAAGATATATATATCCGAATATTTTCAAATTCAGACATAATGAACATGGTAACCCTGAATCAACAAATGAAATAGTTAGAAGTGCCTGTCAGTAACACGAAGTCACTGTGTACAACGAATGTACATTGTAAGGAGCTGGTTTTGATGATGACTCCCCAGAACTTCCATTCAATCATTGAAAAACACAAGGTAATTCTATGAATGTTCTGACAGAAAAACAGATTTTCTGTGTGCTCGTGCTTGTGTATGAAATAATTTTAGCACAATGATTGTGTTTCATTAAGGCTCAAATTGTGTAAACTGTTGAGACAGCAACAGATAATACACGGACTCAATGTTCATGAAAGAGGCGCGAAGGTGGGGCAACTTTCCTTCTTTTTCAATATCTAAATCTTCCGAATGAAGATTAGATAGCATATATGTTGCGTCCCCAAAGAAAATGAAACATTTCTTTGTTAAGAAAGAAATGAGTGGTTGGTGGAGTAATTGCAAGAGTTGGCATGGGCTCACTGCCTGTTTCAATGATGGTCACCAAAGAATGTGAACCAATCAGTAGATGTGGCTGCCCGGCTCAGAAAGTGGTAGGTGTAGAGTTCTAATATTCTTTTAACTCTGTTCTCACACCCTCTTTCTTTTTATCATTATGCTCACTTCTAACCAAACTCTCATATCCATTTTTTCGCTCCACACAATGAGAATAACTCAACCGGATGAGTTATCTCCCCCACTCTTTGATTTTGACCCCTCACCCCTCAATAACTCAAGGATAACTTCCTGGGTAGGAAACACTGGTTTACGTGAATCCATGGAAGTTCTGTTTAAGCTCACACACGAATCCCATGTAAGTCCTAAAAAGCATGGTTGTTCAACAGTTAAACTTGAACAGTTAAGATCAAAAAGATAACAATGTCAGAAAGTATGCTCATGAGATTTGAGCAATTGAACGTTGAAGATCTCTCAAAACAAGAAAATTGAATGAATGAAATGAAGTCAAGAGAATTGTTTTGAGAATCTGACAATGAATTAAACAGATCAAATCAAATGGTTAGGGTATCAAAGAATTGGATATTTGTTTATATGAACAAATATAAACAATTTATCAATGAAAGCACAAATATATATATATATATATATATATATATATATATATATATATAAAATGAATGATGCTCAACAACTCTGAATTTTAAACGGGGGTATTACCATCGAAAAATTGTTTGAATTTGAGACATGGTAATAACAATTTCAAATAAAATACTGAACCGGTGTGTGTGAATACTTGACAGTATATGGACAAGATAATACACAAGTATTGATCTTTGGAAACACACGATCAGTTAAACATTAAGCTCAAAAAAAATTTGAGAAACATTTAAAAGTCACACTTCTGAATTCATGAAATCTTTTGAGAATAAGAAGTGGTTTGAACATTTAAGAAACTGTTTTTCATGTTCGAAAGTTGTTCTTCTTTCAAACAATCTAAGATCTAGGACAGAGATAGTTACCTTTAAGCTTCCCCTCAAATCATGATAGAATGATTTATATCTTTTAAGCTCCCCCTGGATATTAGCATAATATCCTTCTCTGATCATTGAAAAACGGGTCCTGATCTGTTATTTGATCAGAACCCATTTTATTCACATCATTTATTCAAAAAAAAAAGACAGAAAGCAGTAAAACAGTTTTATAGTATGAGTTCTGATCTGAAATAATCAGAAGTCATCACCTTTACTCCCCCTTAAATTAGGCATATGAAATATGTCAGATAAAACAGGATAGAGATCAAACACTCCCTTTTGAATTGTTAGACCATCAATATCAGAAAAATCTAGCAGTGAAAAAGTATAGGATAGAGATCAGATCAATTCACTTGGGATGGAGACCATCAATATCCATCGGATGCAGAAACATAGGAGTAAGGTCTTTTTGATCGCTGAGTTCCGAGTCCTAAACTGTTGTGTTTAGAAGTCAAACTCCGTTGAAGTACGGGTCCTAAGCTAATGTGCTTAGAATCCATAATCTTTTCAGCTTTGAAGTCCGGGTCTTGAGCTGATTTACTCAAGAGCCATTGTCTTCTTACTACCCCTTGACTTACGGTGCCTGCAACACAGAATCAGTTTTCTTCTTTGGTACCCACTGGTATTTGGGTCCAGAAAAGTTAGTTGCAGTACGTATGGGGGTTATGGAGTAAGAACCATACCAGAAATGATCACTGGTCTTGTGGATAGGATCATGTGTACAGCAGTAATAACAATAAAATTTATTACCTAAAAAACCTGAGTAATTGATCTTTTGAGTATTTCAAATCAGGTTTACCTTTATACTCTTTGTTCTTCTTTGCTTTATGAACATGTACACATGGTGTCTTTCCATTCAGCTCATCTGATTTGTCATCTTTGACTGGTTTCTTCATCCAGACCAGTTTCTCTTTCTTGTAGCTTTTTCTTCTTGAAGATGTATCTGAACGATCTAAAAATTCATCAAAGAAAATGTTAGATCGACGAATCTGATTAAAGTATTTAACTGACCTTTGTGAAGAGACAGATTTTTGGGTAGAACTTGAAACAGACTTTTCAAGCTCTTTGATCTTTGATGCAAAGATGTCTCTTTCTTTCACAAGTTGGTCAATCTTCTTTGAGAACTCAGACTTCGTCTTTTGCTCTTTCAGTGCAGAAGCAGACAGTTCAGACAACTTGGAAGTTATCCTTTTGATTTCAGTTTCAAATATAGATCTTTCTTCTTCAAACCCTATTTCTGAATTATTTCTCTGGCCTGATAGTTCTTTGAATAATCCTACATTCTTTTGTTCTATGGCCTTCTTTTCTTTCTCAAACTTCTCTCTTTCCAAAATCAGTACTTTCTCAAAATCAGATATTTGTTGAGAAAGTTTAATGCATTTGAGCTCCACTGTCTTCTTCTCTTCAGCACTCTTCCTGGAAAACTCTGAAAACTTCTTAGTGAACTCTTTCTTTTTACTTTCAAAATCAGATTTTTCTCTGACCATCGTTTGTTCCAAGTCAGATGTTCTTCTTTGAAGCTTAGCATTTTCAGATTCCAATTGCTTAACTTTATGTTCATTGCTCTCAACAGAGACTGTCTGCTGAATTTTAGCTTCCATCTCAGAAATCTTTCCTTTTAGCTCAGACACAACCGTTGGCCCTAACATCGTCCATTCAATATAGTCCCATATCTCCTTTCTTGTTGACTTGTATAAATCTTTTCCTGTCAACTGATAGATATTTATGTGACCATTAATCTCATGACGAATACTATTCAACAAAAAAATTCGAGCCATATTATCAGCATTCTTTCTTTTCTCCCGATCCTCAGTACAATCTTCTGTTGGAGTACGAGATTTCATCTCTCCTTCAGTCAATGACAGTCTGATGTAGCAACTCAGCTCATGTGTATCTACAAATTTAAAAAAATCAATTTTCCACTGCTCGTATCTTCCTCTAAGCAAAATTGGTGAACTCATCTTGTTTCAAACATAATTTGAAAAATGATCGTTAGTTGAAATGAATTCAAAAACAAAATTTAGACAATCCAAAATGTTCTCTCTCAGAAAGCTTTGATTGAGAAACAACTTGATAAAAAAATGATCGTTCCCAAACTATATATCAGAAAATCAAAAATCATATCAAATTGAAAATTTTCGAAAAAATATTAAAAATTGAAAATTTGAACAACACTTGTTATGACACAAAGTTAAAAAAAAATATAGATGACACACTAAAAATATAAAATCTCGTGTCACACTGAATACGCAAAGAAGGCGCAAAGTATAGATGACACACTAAAAATATAGATGACACACTTGTTTTTTTTTAAATCATGAAAGATAAGGCGCAAAGTATGAATCTCGTGTCACACTGAATACGCAAAGAAGGTTTGCGTAAGTCACAAGATGCGCAAAGTTGAATTTCCCGTAAGCAGAGAGTTGCGCAAATGGAGCTTTGCGCAAGCAACGTGATACGCAAAGTAGGTTTGCGTATCGGTCTTGAAGCGCAAGATGAGCTTTGCGCAATGGCCTTGATGTGAAAAGTAGGTTTTTGGATCCAACTAGATGCGCAAAGTATGGTTCTCGGAACCCGTAGGATACGCAAAGTATGGTTTGCGTATGGGGCTAGATGCGCAAAGTGAGACTTTGCGTATGATGAAGGATGGGCAAATGTGAACTTTGCGTATTAGCCTTGAAGCGCAAAGTAGCTTTTTGAAACCCGAGTGATACGCAAAGTATGTTTACGTATAAATGATGGCGGCACACGATGATACTTGCGCAAATCAGATGATACTTGCGCAAAGCATATGAATGTTGCGCAAAGCGTGTTCTTGGTTGTATCTTTCTCAAATCGATCAAAATTTGCACAATTGAACTCAAGAACTTATCAGTATCATCGAAAAACAATACTAAACACACAAATACAAACAAATTTCAATTAAAAACATCAAATCACACGAATTCGATCAAGAACAGAGAACGAACTCGTTTTCAAGAAAACTCAAAAATTCAGAAATTGAGATCGAAAATGTTCAATTTACAAGATGTAATCCAAACAAGAATTGATCCTAAACATAAATCGAACTCAAAGAATCTATTTTCTTTCACTAAAAATGATTTTTCACAAGAAATTTGAATGTAACAGTGAAGAACTCGTTTTCTTGAAAAATTTTCGAAAAATCCAAAAATTCGATCCAAAACACACTAATTTCAATTCAAAACAAGATCAAATCATTCCTGAAAAGTTTGGTTCAACTCTGATACCAATTGTTAATCACAAAATCCCAATCAATCAAGCTAATTACTCGTGATTAAGCAATAAAGATCAAGAACTAGAGAGAGAAAGTCTAGAGAGAGAAAGTAGATCTCGTATTCATATGTCTCTGAATTACAATACAATCTCAGCTCTCTAGAAGCGTTACAACAAGATTGCAAGACAAACCCTATATATACAACCAACTAATACAAGACTTAAAGACAAAGTAAACTAAACTAGCTTTGACTTTCCTAAAACATAGACAATATTGACTTTTACATCTTTGACTTTCCTATTAAATCTTGGATACAATATTTAGACTTAACAAACACTGTTCCTTTTAGATTTAGATGTGGATGCAGAGCTTTGTCCTTCTTCTTCTCTTCATCTGAAGAACTCTTCACTCTCCAGACCATCTGATTTTTCTTTTAATTCTTTCCAAGAGATTTTACATAAAAATTTGCTGAACAATCAACAGATTTATCATAAAACAGATTTGATGGTCGAATCTGATTTGAGTTGACAATTTTAGATTTGACATGATTCTGTTGGAAAACATTTTTATCATGAATAGAACTTGAAGCTGTTTTGAAAGAACAGACTGATTCTGTTGAATTATCAACAGGTGATTGGTTAATCACATCAGCTGTAATCTTTTCTGACAAATTCACGTTTGCAGCTTCTAAGTTCTTTATCTTTTCAGATAAAATGTTTCTTTCAGAAGTCAATGTGTCAAACTTTTGTTTCAAATCAGTTCTAGCCTTCTGTTCTTTTTGGACATCTAAAGATAGAACAGTTATTTTGGATTGGAGCTTTGATATTTCAGATTCAAAATGTGAACGTTCTTGCTCAAAATTCTTTTCCAAGTTCTTGGATTTTTCAGATATTTCCTTGAAAATCCCAGTATTTCTCTTCTCCGCGTTTTTCTTTTCAAGCTCATAAGACTTTTTGTTTTCTTTGAAGATTTGTCTTTCTTTTTCGAACAAGTCTTGTAAAGTAGAAATCTGTGTGGGAAGTTCAGTTATTTTAGCTTCAAGAACTTGTCTTTCTTTCGCAAAAGTATCCCGTTCAGTTATTAAAATCTTTTCAAATTCGGATACTTGCTTAGAAAGTTTGAAACATCTATGCTCCAAATCCTTTTTCTCTTGGAGTGTTTTCTTTGAAAATTCAGATATCTGTTGAGTTGAGAATGTCTCCAGTTTTGATTTTTCTTTATCTGCTTGGATGCTTTTTATTAATTCTGCATTTTTGATTTCCAAGGCAGATATTTTGTCTTCAAAAGCCTTAAACTTGTCTTGAAGCTCAACTGATTCATCTTTCAGCTCTGATGATTTATGTTCAGTTTTCTTCAGTTGGCTTTGAAGTTTTTCAATCTTTTTCTCTTTCAATTTTAATTCCTTTTCATATGTGACAATTGTTTTTTCTTTTAGAACAATGATTTTCTCTCTTTCTTTAATCTCTTTCTCTTTCTCTCTTATCTCGTTCTCTTTTGCACTATTGATACCTGCACAATCGGATTTAGCATGATCAGTACATTTTGTACAAACAGGAGTTTTATCAGAATTTGACAATTTAAATTTCAACTCTTGAATTTGCTTAAGAAGCTCTGAATTCTGATCTTTCAGTCTATCTCGATCATCTTCTTTTCTTGGTATCTCAGACACTATTTCCTTTCCATCCACTATAATACGTGGAATTATGACAATAGGCTCCAAATCTTTGTTGTTGACCATCCGCTTTCTCTCTGTAGAATGTTTGCCTGTAAAAGACATCTTGAATGATTAGCTTGATTATGAAAGATCGTTCCCAAACAATTCAGAATATTTGACTGAAAGTCAAACTTAGAAAAAAAATATCTCTGAAAAATTTTCTGTCTCTAGTTCTCTCAAACCACTTGAAACTTGCACTTGAAATTTTTCTCAAGACTAAGTACTCGCAGACTGATTAATCACAAACTTGCAGACTGTTAAAACACAGATTACAGTCAAACTGCAATTCAAACTGTGTTCAGACTGTGAACTGTGCAAATCAAGTGAAAAAGTCCAAATGAAATTCACCCAATCTGAATCTCAAACTTGCACAACACAGAGCAATAATCCAACAATTCACAAACTGTGTGCAGACTGTATTTTCAAGTTTCAAAAACAGCAGATTCTGAGTTAATTGATCTTGCAAGCTGTTTAAAAGTTTTAAAACAATAGAATTCAAGTTTACAACTCACAGATTGTGTGACCAAACTTGAACCTGCAAATCAATAACTTTGAAACACACACACTCAGAAACACAGATTACAAATACTGTGTAAACTAGAACCCATTTACTGTGCAGACCAAATGGATTGGAACTCGCAGAACTTTTGAAAACAAACTTGCAAATTGAAGGAACTAATACTTGCAGGCTGTCACAAACACGGATTGCATTAGAAATCTGTAAATAACAGCAGCTGGAACTTGCAAGCTATATGAACCAAACAAATCAAATACCCTTTAAACTTGTAGGATCTGTTGTGACCTGAAAATCACAGTCTGTGTTAAACTATTAACCATGAACTTGAATTCAGTCTGTGTTCATGAAACTCAAAACACACAAATTCACAAACACAGATTACAAACTGTGTTTACTTGAAAATTCAAAACACAAACTGTGCAGATTACAAACCAAATCACAGGCTATATACACTGGAAAACACAAACTTAATATTCACAAACTCACAAACTAAATGCAGATCATAAAACTCGCAGATCTCTTGACTTGAAAATCTGCAGATCAATGAATGACTTGGACTAGCAGACCACGTGAAACTTTAAACTCACAGATCACTCATGAATTGGAACTGTGAACATTTAAATTTTGTTTGCGTGTTTGATATGAACTTGCAGAGTGATTTACTTAGATCTTGCAGATCGAACAGCTCATGAACTTGCAGACTCAATCAATCAGAACTCTTAAATCAATAGCTGTGTGTTTTCTCAAAAACTTGCAGAATCACAAAGCGATGGGAAAAATTTTAAATCGCAGACTGTCGAATTGGAAACTTTAATGACACAAAAACAATTGAAATGAACCAATTGAATGGCGCAAATCAAAATGAACTCAGCAGGTCAATTGGACTGAAAAATTGCGATTACAATGATCTCAAAAGTCAAGGTTTAAAATCACAGACCACTTAACTTGAAATTTGCAGACCAATTAAGAACTGGACTGTGAAACTCACTAATCGATTGACCAAAAACTTTCATGTAACACTTTGAACTCAATTAGAACCTGGTTGAATTGCAAAACGAATTAAAATGTGCAAAACAAGTTCCTTTGTGAATTCTCAGACTTTATGAGCTTTAAAAACTCGCAAGTATCAGTCAATCAAATGAAATTGAAAATCAATTCAGTGACCTATATGTGTGACCTGTGTGTATGACCTGTGTTGAAGAACTCGACCGGTGTGATGAGAATCGACCGATGTCCTGAGATATGAAACTTAAAACTTGCAAACCCAAATCATGAATAACTCGAAAAAAATAGTTCACTTTGAACTGAAACACAAATCACATCAATTTTGTTTGCGTGTTCATGAACTCGCAATTTCTTCAACTTAGGATCACAGATTGATCCAAATTAATCCAAACCTGCAAATTTAATCTTGAAAGTGCATCAATTTGAATTTGTCCTGAACGCACAAATTGAATGGATTTTCAACGCAGATCATTAATTTTGAAACAGATTAGAACTTGCAGATTAGAATTGACAGGCTGCTTGAACTAAAATCTGCATCTGAAATTCACAAAATGAGTGAATGAAACAGCCGACCGGTGTTATGAGGATCGATCGGGGTTTGAAGAACTCGACCGGTGTCCTGTACAGCCTGAAACATCAATTTGTGATTCAATTAATTAGAACTTGAAACATCAAATTGAAACCAATTTGAAATTAAAATCAATTAGAACTTGCAATTGATCAAACCAATTTGTGATTCAAGCTTGCAAATCATTTGGATTAAAGAAACGCGCAAGTCGAATATGAGATTGAAACTTCAAACGCGCAAGTCGTTTGAATTAAACGCGCAAGTGCCTGAAACTCGCAAATCGAAATTAAAACTCGCAAGTCGAAGAACTTCAAACGCGCAGATTGAATTTGAGACTGAAACGCGCAAGTCGAAGAAACTCGCAAGCCACTTCAAAATGAACATTGGAACTCGCTAGTAAAGCCTTGCGTGTTTGCAGAACACGCAAATGCTTATCTGCGTGTTTTCTTAAACTCGCAGAACTCTTCCAAATTGAAACTCAATGGTTTGCGTGTTCTTCATAGCTACTTGCGTGTTCTTGATGGAACTCGCAGACTGCTTGAATTTTCAGATCGATACAACAATTCAAATCAATTCAATCTTGAGAAATTGATTCTCAAAACCTGCAAAACAATGATCGAAACTCATTTTAAAACACTTTCTATCAATCTAAACATTAAAAACAGAAAAAATACAGTGCAATTTTCAACATTACAGTGCTCGACATTTTTGCTATTCAAGATCCAAGAATTCGAAATTTTGATTTGATCTTGTGGTTAATCTATGAAATTTTGTGAACACAATGTGTTTCTAAACTGAAATCGAATACAATCTAATCATTTATACACACAAACATCAACAAAACAATGAGAAATTGATCAAAGTCCATTTTTCAGAAAAACCATCTGTGTTCTTGAAAATTTCTTGAAAATTTCAGAAATTAAAAAATCAATTTAATTCAATCTATTCAATCCTGCAATTTGTGATCAAAGTACAACAATTCACAAACAAATCACAACAATTCAATGCGATTTTGACAGTGTTCTTGAATCAACAGTAAACAATTTGACAGTGTTCTTGAATCAAACAATCTGTATTCTTGAGAATTTTCAAGAAAATCGACATTTTGATCTAAAATTTCAGAAAATCAATCTAATTCTCTGTACAAATCTTTCTGAATCAGTTTGATTCGCTCTGATACCAATTGAAAATGTATTTCCCAATCTATCAAGCAATCTCAATTTCAAGATATGACAGTATTATTCTAGAGAGAGAGAGAGTAGAGTGAGAAAGTAAATCTTGATTATGACATTAAGCTCTTACACAATTACAAGTCATATACCTATTTATACCAAGGGAAAAAACTCTCAAGTACTCCTACTAAACTCTCAAGTACTTGAACAAACTCTCAAGTACTTCAACACCTCTAATACTTATGTTGACTTCTCACTATTTGACTTTCAAAGACTTCCTTTGACTATTCTATTACAAAGGCTTTTTACAAAGCTTTCTCAATTAAATCTTGTATACAATTAATGCACTAACAGATCTTGATCCAAAGGGGGAGATTGTTAGATCACATATCTATTGGATTCAAGATCATCCAATCTGAAGCTAAAGCCGGAAAGTCGACTCTCGATATAAAGTCTAATGTCGTTTGTATTAAATGTCGAAGTAAATTATTGTTTATTGTAATTTTAGTATTTAGTTTAACTTAGTTTAAATATCTAATTATGTTAGATATTAGATTTAGTTAGTAATAATATCTAGATAATATCTAGATATTACTTTAGTTATTAGATATTAGATATTATGTATGTTAGGTGAAGCAAGTGTGTCTCATACTCAATATAATCAGAACACACTCAACACACACTCAAGGTATAAAAACAGAGAACACACACGAGAGCTTCAAAGATCAACCTTGTAACCATTTCTATTAATCAATACAGGTTGGTAATCATTAAATGTGTTGTAATCTATAAAACTTGATAAACATTGTGGACCGACAATGCCAATCCATCGTCGCCGCTGTGGTCGAAGCCCCAATCGCCGCCGCTGGGGTCGAAGCTCCCATCGTCGCCGCTGTGGTAGACGCTCCCATCGCCGCCATCGTCCAAACACACACCGTCGAGATGCAACCTCTTGTCGAGAACACCAACGAGTCCCCCATTCTCGAAGACCCACCAACTGTGACGTCAACCACCTTGCCGCCGGTCATCACCACCACCATCGTGGACCCTTCTTCTTCGATGCCAAACCATGAGGTACTTTCTCACACTACCCTAAACACATCCACAACCTCAGTTACTGCTGATGAGATTGAGGTTGTAACCGAAAACCCCATTTCGGGACACTCTAAGAAATCCCTTGTACCATTGACAACCGGTGATGCAAGGACCGATATTCCCGATCTAAACGAAGAATTTGTTTGTAGGAGTCGATCGCCTTCGCCCACCATCGTGACCAAAACTAAACACAAGCGAGTTTTTACGAAAACAAGATTTGAGTTTGTTCCAAAATTGGGTGTTGAGAAAACCTTAAGAAAGAAAAAACGGGTTTCACGAAACATAGTTGGTGCGGACCCAAATGACAGCCCCATTAACCAAACTGTAACCCGTCGGTCCTCCCGAAGCAAAAACAAAGTTCCATCACCCATACACCAGTCCAGCCGTGTAACCGCTAGTAATCCCATTTTACCCTTTATTTCACGACCAAAACTACCGTTTGATGGTTTTAGTTGTCGGGAAGCCCGTCTTATGATTGCTCGTTTTAAACGTAAAGAAGGACTCGTAGACAAGGGTTTTGATGCACTTAGTCTTAGGGAATTTAACTTCATTCAAAAATTGGTTGAACACCATAAACTGCACAAACTGTGTGAAATCCCAACCTCGTACAACTTGACTTTGTTACGAGAATTTTATGCGGAAGTTTCGGTGACCACCGAGGATAAGGTGAGGGTTAGAGGTTGAATGGTATCTTTTTCGGCACAAAGGATAAACAAGTTTTTAGGCCTCCCGAATATTCAAAACCCGGATTTTCTGTTTTTGTTAAGTTCGGCCACTGAAGACGATCTTGATGAAGTGATTGAGCTTTTGGGGAAACCCAACACAACCTGGGAGTATCACAGAAACCCTATGCTCTGCGTTTTTAAAGCTCAAAACCTCACACCCAATGCTAATGTTTGGGTGAATTTTGTGAAACATTCCATATCACCCACCACCCACGATCACTCCATAGCCATGGAGCGGATGCTTTTGTTATTTTGTCTAATCGCAGGTAAAAGCATCGATTTTGGGGAGGTCATTGTCAAGAGCATACGGTTCTGTTCGGGGCAAGCCAAAGGGAAGCTTTACTTTCCCGGATTGATCACAAGTTTGCTGTTGGAGAGGGAGGTACCGCAGTACAAGGAGGATATCATCATCAAGAAAAATGGACATGGGTGGAAAATCGACATGAAGACAGTTTCGCGGCTGCGTGAAAACAAAAAAAAAGGACCAGCAGGAGCTGGTATGATTGGTTTAATGCAGAACATGATGGCGCAAAATAGCACACTGATGGATACCGTTTTGAAGCAACGAACCGAGTTCATGAGCAAGATAAACTCGATGAAGACCAAGGTCTTGACAAAAATCAAGAAAGCACATTTGAAGACCAGGAGGGAAGTTGCTACTTTACGCACTGAGATGGAAGAGGCAGGGAACGAACATAGGTTCATGAAAGCACGTTTGAAGGATCTGAAGGCACAAAACCGAGAGTTGAAGGAGGCACTTGCAGCAGCCAATGCTGCAGCATTGGCCTCAGCATCCACAGCCCCGATGGGTTAACATCCTACTCTGTTGGAGTAGGACAGGTTTTATCATACTTCTTTAGCTCCTTTTTATTTATTTGCGGTTTTTGAGTCAGGGATATTACTTCATATTTTTTTTAGGTTTCTTTTATGTAAGATTTGATCATATGTGTTTATCTCATGCATGTATAGCCCGAGTAATTCATCAAGTATGGCGTCCATTTTTCATGACATGTGGGTTTGGCTAGAACTAGCATTGCACTTCTTAACACACTTTTTACTCACATATTCTTAACACACGTAGCATTGCAATGCTGCAACATTGGCTACTGGAATTCGTGTTTAGGTCTCACCAAACATCTTGCACCCATTCTATTTCCTTTATATTCTGTGTTAAAGCACATATTTATTGGATGCAAGATCATAATTATCTGAAGATGGAAAACTGAAGTCAAAGCTGATAAAGCCGTCTCAATAAATAGTCTAGGGTCCTTTTGTAATAATTAGTCAAAGTTTGTTTCCTTTATTTAATTTGTTTTAGTTGTTGGGCCCAAGCAAGCCAAGCCCATTAGGCTAATCAAGCCTAAGTATAAATTAGTTTAATTTAGTGGTAATTAGGTTAGAGATCTTAATAGAGAAATTAATTATTAGAGAGAGGTTAGAAAGGATCTAATTAGAGAAAAATTAATTATTGTTAGAGAGAGGCTGCTTGGTGTGGTGGTGCGCCGTACAGAGAGAAGCAGATAGAGAGAATTCGATTTCAAGCTTGTAACCTGTTGAATCGTTTGGTTAATCAATATTAGGTTTGCTTTATTGTGTTGAATATATGTTTACTTGATTGAATGATTGCCTATAGGGACACACAATTGGTATCAGAGTTAAACAGATTGAATTGAATAAGTTTTTGTTCGGTTCTATTTTTCTGTCAAAGATTCATAATTTTTATTGTGTAATCATTCATTCAAGTTGTTATTGGTTGGATTGTGTTTGTTTTGGCTATTATCGTGATTGGGTATTGGTTGATTTGAATATTGCATCGATTTTGATTATCAAAGTGATGATTTTTGTTTTCTGGGTTTGTTCACGAGTTTAACACTGCTTCAGAAATCGAATCCTTCATATAGTGTTTATTATTGAAATTAATTGTTGCAATCTGTTCTAGTTGTTTAATCTATCGAATTGGAAAAGTTTGGTAGTGTATTTTTGAGTTTTCGATTGCTTTCTGGACTGAATTTTGGTTTCTGGGTCGAAGAACTTCAAGAACATACTGGTCGCCCGGTATTCATATTGTCCATATCAGTCGACTTGGTTTGCGTAACACACTTTACCGGTCTTTGATTCATATCGGTCGTTTATCACTATCGGTCCTATCACTTCCGGTCGAATACCTTTTATCGGTCTATAGCATTCGACCGGTACTCACACAGTCCACCCGGTCAAAGCCAATTCCGGTCTAAGACCTTTTTCCGGTCTAAGACCTTTTTCCGGTCAAAGACAATACCGGTCGAAGCTTTAACACTCTATCGGTCTAAGAGTATATCGGTCTAAGCTATATCGGTCTATTTGAATACTCTTTATCGATCATCTCATCTTACCGGTCGAAGACCTCTATCGGTCTAAGAGTATTTCGGTCTAAGCATCATACCGGTTTTTGCACTTTCCCCGGTCGAACAAGTGTCCGGTCGAACAATTGTCCGGTCGTACCTCCACTTTGCGCAACAACCTTGACCCGCAAACCTTACTTTACGCAACAGCCTTGATACGCAAACCTCCACTTTGCGCAACGGCCTTGACCCGCAAACCTTCTCTTTGCGCAAGTACTGTTCACACTATTCATTGTTCACTTTTGCGAATTTTGTTCCAGGTTTGCATAGTTCGATTTTTTTTTTCAGTATTATTTGTGTTCGAGAACTGCGTTTAATTATTTTTGGAAATTTATTTTTCTGAAAATTTTGAATATCAGTTTTTATCCAATTTTTTATTCTAACGATCTCATCCAGTTGATTGTTTCAATATCAGAATGAATTCTAGTGAAACTCCTTCAATCAATATTGATGAGAAGCCACCGGTACTTTTCAAAGGAGAGTATGATGCATGGAAAAATCAGTTCATATATTTCATTGATAAACATGCATTAAGGGATCTGATTAGAATATCTCTGAGGGAAGGAAGTATGACAGATCCAAGGAAAGTTTTTAATCTTATAAAGGATAATGGAGAAAGCGAAGAAAAAGAGCTTCCTTTACCACTTGATATGTACTCAGACGAGCAAAGAAAAAGACATCAAGCTGACTGTTTACCCAAATCTTTTATATTGCAAGGAATTTCCGAGGAAATTTCAAAGGAGATTTCCATCAAGTTAGAATGCAAAAATGCTACAGGAAAGCTGTTATGGGAACATATTGAGAAGATTATGACAGGACCAAAGTTGTCTTCAAGAGTAAAGTTTCTGGAATTTGAGAACTTTGAACTAAAAGAAAAGATTTCTGCCTTGGAAGCTCAAATCCAGAAACTAGATTCTGTTGAGAATAATGAGAAAGTTAATGATTTGGAGAGTGCAAATGTTGATCTTCAAAAGAAGATATCTGATCTGGAGAAAAAGATGTCCAAAGAGATCTTTGTTTTTGAGATTGAAAAGAAAGCATTTGTAAAGAAGTTTTCAGATTTGTCAAGCAAATGTGCAGACAAAAAGAAGGCGGTTGAGCTGAAATGTTTAAAGCTTTCTCAAAAGACTTCTGAATTTGAGAAAGTAATTATTCTGGAAAGGGAAAAGTTTGCCAAAGACAAGAAGGCCATTGAACAGAAGAACGCTGGATTCTTTAAAGAAATATCCGGCCAGAGAAATGATGCTGAGAAGGGATTTGAAGAAGAGAGATTTCTTTGAAACTGAGATTAGAAAGCTGACTGTGAAGCTATCTGACTTATCTGAAAGTGCCTTGAAAGATCAAAAAGCGAAGTCTGAATTCAAGAAAAAGATTGACCAACTTGTTAAAGAAAGAGACAGCTTTGCTTCAAAGATTAAAGAGCTTGAAAAGATTGTTTCAAAGGTGGTGGTGACTGAGCAAACGACTCCAGAGTCACAAATCCACACACCTAGAAATAATTCAACTGACTTCAAAAAGACAGCCTCAAGTTCACATTTGAAATATGTTTCTTCAAAAAGGTTAATCAAATCATTTGATCAGATTCGTACTACTAACATTTTCTTTGATGACAATGTAGATTGCTCAGATACATACAGTAGAAGAAGAAGAAGGAGAAGATACGATAAAGAAGAATTGGTCTGGAAGAAGAAACCAGTTGAAAATGAGAAGAAAGACGAGAAAGGAAAGAAGTCATGTGTACATAACCATAATGCCGAGAAGAACAATGCGCATAAAGGTAAACCTGAACATATCTACACGAGAGATCAATTAATCAGGTTGTCAGGTAAGCAATTCTATTGTTCTTATTGTCGTACACATGATCTTGTTCATAAAACAAGTGATCATTTCTGGTATGGTTCTTACTCAGTTATTCACATAAGAACTGCAACTAACAAATTTGGACCCAAATACCAGTGGGTACCAAAGAAAAAGAATGATTCTGTGTTGCAGGCACCTACTGTGAAGGGGGAATAAGAGAGTCGAGGCTTCTAAGCAAATCAGCTTAGGACCCGTACTTCAACGGAGTTTGACTTCTAAACACAACAGTTTAGGACTCGTACTTCAGTGATCAAAAGACCTTACTCCTGTGCTGATAAGAGATTGTGCTCCAATACTCCAATGAGGAAATCAACCATCAAGGGGGAGTGCATACTTTTCTGAAATTTTATGCATCTGTCAGATATGATAATCAACATTTGAGGGGGAGTCAATGTTTATATTTTTCATTGATAATTTTTCTGATGCATAATTTCAGGGGGAGTAAAGGTGATGACTTCTGATTACTGTTAATCAGAACTCGTACATTAAGTGTTTTACTGCTTTATGTCATTTCAATTTCAGTGAATAAAGTTACTTTGACTAGACTTTTAGACTTTTGTAGGTTGAGAGATGCTTCAAAGATCATATCTTTATGACTTTAAGCTTGACTTCGTGAGATGTAAGACTGCACTCAAAAGGTATAATTCCTTATCTTCATCTCATTTATGGTTGAAAGAAGAACAACTTTCAATCATAAGAAAACATGTTCTTAAATGTTCAAACCACTTCCCGATTCTCAAACAGATTTCTTGAATTGGAAGTGTGCTTTTAAATGTTTTCTGATTCATCTTTGAGCTTTAACTGACAAAGTTAAACCATCTGAGCATCATATGCTTCATAGGATAACATGGGATCAGTGTGCTAGGACTTATCTGAACTTCTATGGATTCACGTTAACCAGTGTTTCCTACCCAGGAAGTTAATCCTATAGTGATTGAATGTGAGGAGTTCAAAAGAAATGAATGTGGGATGTGTGATGAGAGAATATGTCAAAAGAGAGTTCGGTTAGCTCTGAGCTTAATGATTAAAAGAAAAAGGGTGTGAGATCAGAGTAAAAGAAATTTCAAACTCTGCACCAACTACTTTCTGAGCCGGGCAGCCACATTTCTAATGCTTCACATTTCTTTGGTGAACATTATTGAAACAGGCAACTAGCCCATGCCAACTCTTGACATTACCCCACCTACCACTCATTTTCTTCTCAACAAGAAAATGTTTCATTTTCAAAAGGGGACGCAACACATATGCTATCTGATTTTCATTTGGAAAATCTGGATATTGAAAAGAAGGAAGTTTGCCCCACCTTCGCACTTCGTTCATGCACATTGAGTCTGTGTTTAACTACTTGTCTCAGTGGTTTACACTTTTTGAGCCTTATAAGCAAACATCACATGCTTTATTTCTTTCTATCACTTGCACGAACACACAAAGAATTTGTTTCTTTGTCATAACGTTCATAAAAATTACCTTTGTGGTTTTTCGATGATTGAATGGAAGCCTTGGGGGAGTGAACATCATAAAAGCTCCTTTATATTGTGTATTTGTTACACATAGTGACTTTGTGTTACTGACAGGCAATTTTAACTGATTCATTTGTTGATTCAGGTGTTACACTTCATTTTCTAAATTGTCTAGATTTGCAAAGATCTGGATGCACATCTTTATGAATTGACGGATAATCAGTGATTATGTTTGCAAGATCAATGGTGGAAGAAATTTCTTGAAGACGCGTTTTGATGAACTCTTTGCTCTTTTCATCAAAAAGGGGGAGAAGCGTCAATCAAGAAATGGAAGATATTATGAAGATATGCTGAAATGAAGAAATTTTCTTTGAAGATGATTTGCTAAAGCATTCCGAGCTGAATATGGAGATAATTTATTTCCAAGAGATATTCTCATCGAATGGGAAGATTGCTACTTTCTGAAGAAAAAGAGGAAGATTGATTTTTCTGGGATTAAAGAATGATCTTGATCCAAAGGGGGAGATTGTTAAAGCACATATTTATTGGATGCAAGATCATAATTATCTGAAGATGGAAAACTGAAGTCAAAGCTGATAAAGTCGTCTCAATAAATAGTCTAGGGTCCTTTTGTAATAATTAGTCAAAGTTTGTTTCCTTTATTTAATTTGTTTTAGTTGTTGGGCCCAAGCAAGCCAAACCCATTAGGCTAATCAAGCCTAAGTATAAATTAGTTTAATTTAGTGGTAATTAGGTTAGAGATCTTAATAGAGAAATTAATTATTAGAGAGAGGTTAGAAGGGAGCTAATTAGAGAAAAATTAATTATTGTTAGAGAGAGGCTGCTTGGTGTGGTGGTGCGTCGTACAGACAGAAGCAGATAGAGAGAATTCGATTTCAAGCTTGTAACCTGTTGAATCGTTTGGTTAATCAATATCAGGTTTGCTTTATTGTGTTGAATATATGTTTACTTGATTGAATGATTGCCTATTGGGACACACATCTGTTATATTCAGTGTTAACCTTGAGGTAACTCAAACCAAAACAAAAGTCTTCAAAATCGCCATCTGAAATCATCTCTTTCTATTACTTGTTAAATCACTTTTACTCTAATCCCTGTGGACGATATTCGGTATTTTACTACTGTATTGCTTGAAAGACGATATAGTCCCAATCAGTATACTTGCTCTTTGGTTCTATTATTCCCACGTCTATAGGTGTATTCCAGGCACTATCAACCATCAGTCTAAAATCCCATTGCTCCTAAACCTTTACTTGTTGACGAGGTTGAAGAAGAAACTGTCATCACAAATAGATCTTGTTTTAAAAATGACAAAATGGAGTTTATTGAGAACATGACTGAAGAAATGTTTTCTGAAATGATGAATGCTTCAGACTCTGATCCTGTTTCTACTGCAAAAGAGTCAAATTCTGTGAGTGATCATACATCTGAATTGATGAAACAAATTGATACGTTGCAACAGTCTCTTGAAGAGGTTGAAGATGAAAACTTTGATCTCAAATTTAAACTTGAAAAATCTTTGAAAGACAATCAAGAGATTTGCACAGAGATCAATGATTTGAAAATTACCTTGTTTAAGAATGTTTCAAATGATAAACATATGTTTAATGATCCAAACTGGAAGGTAAGAACTAATCCAGAATTTGATGATTCTGCAAAACCTTCAGTTATTTACTCTGATTGTCCTGAATATCCACCTAGTATTTTTAAAAAAGGTGAGACTTCAAGTAACCCTAGAAAAGAATCACCTTCTAAGAAAGAGACTAACAAGATTCCTGTTTCTGTTTCAGATATAAAAGGAAATGGAGTTGGGAGGAGTAAGAAGAATAAAGATAGTTTGAATAAAAATGATAGTTTGAATTTTAGTGAAACTTCTGTTGCAAACAGTTGTACTACAGACAGTGATGTTTTGAAAAGTAATTCTTTTGATGGACATGAATGTCAGATTTGTTCCGATAAATCTAAATTTATGACTTTTGCTCAAAAGAATCTATATTGCAAACACTGCTGGGATAATTCTTTCAAATACTACTCCACTCCTAAGTCCAAAACGAGTAAAAGAAAAGCTAAACTTAATCTTAATTCCAATCTTTCCACACAACCCAAAGTGTTTCGTGCTAAGGTTACCAATCCTAGATCTAAAAAGCATTTTCAGGAATTAAATGTTAAAATAGTTTGGAAATGGGTTCCAAAACCCAGATATGAATGGAGAGTGAAAGTTAAACCTGCTGATATTCTTGAATTGATTGAAGCTAACAGCGAATGACCCATTTTGATATGGGTACCTAAACAAAACTAATTGTTTCTTGTGCAGGCCTGTCGAGTGTGGGTGATAGATTCCGGTTGTTCACGCCACATGACAGGATTCAAACACCTCCTACATAACTATGTGGAGGAGCCTGCTAGAGCAGTTAGGTTTGCTAATTCAGAAGTAAAAGGAAAGGTCAAAAGATATGGAATGCTTGATAATGGCATTGTGAAGTTACAAATGGTGCTATATGTTGAAGGTCTTGATCACAATCTGTTTAGCACTAGTCACTTCTGTGACATGAAATATAAAGTTCGCTTCACAACATCTCATTGCTATCTAGAGGATCCAGATGGTTACGAAGTCTTCAGAGCTGAATGCCATGGAAATCTATATTATGTAGATTTTCCGACACTGTCTGCCACACGTCCAGTATGCCTATTAGCCAAAGCAACTAAAGCACAATCGTGGACGTGGCATCGACGCTTATCTCATCAGAATTTCAGATCAATAGCTAAGTTACAGAGACAAGGTCTGGTCAAAGGTCTACCAGAAATGAGGTTTGAGAAAGACTCACTATGTTCTGCATGTGAGTTGGGCAAAATGAAGCGAAGCTCATTCAAGTCCAAAACTGAATCATCGACCTCATCTGCACTGGAACTTATTCATATGGACCTTTGTGACCCAATGCAAACAGCGTCTATCAACGACAAGAAATACGTCTTAGTAATGATAGATGACTATTCAAGGTATACATGGATCGAGTTTCTTCGCAACAAGTCAGATGCACCAGAGTTGATTATCGCTTTTATTAAGCGCATTCAAGTACGTCTTCAATTTCCAGTCCGAACTCTTCATAGTGACAATGGCACGGAGTTCAAGAATGACACCTTGTAGAGTTATCTTATCTCTGTGGGCATCTCACATAACTTCTCCGCAACCTACACTCCACAGCAGAATGGCATTGTTGAACGGAAGAACCGCACTCTTGTTGAAGTTGCTCGTACTATGCTTGCATATTCTGATTTACCCATGTATCTTTGGGCTGAGGCAGTCGCGACAGCTTGCTTCACTCAGAATCGTACCATTGTGGTCAAACGCTTTGATAAAACAGCATATGAGTTGATCAACAATCGTAAACCTAATATCAAAAATTTTCGTGTTTTTGGTTGCAGGTGTTACATTCTACGAGAGCGTCAAGGTTTATCAAAACTTGATAAGAAAGCGGATGAAGGATATCTTGTTGGATACTCTCTAACATCCAAAGCTTATCGAATCTACATTACTCGAACCAAGACGATTGTTGAAAGCATGAATGTCTCTTTTGATGAAAATTCTACTCGGACTTCTGGACACAACGGTTCAGAACTCGGACTCAAGAACAAAGCTTCTATTCACTCCAGAATGATACCAGCGTCTAAAGAATCTACTTCTTCTAACTCTAACTCTACTTCATCTGAGTTAGATTTGTTGTTTATTGATGCCTTCGATGATATTTGTGCAGACTTTGACAAAGGCATATCAACATCATCACCAAGCTCGGAGGTTCCTACTTTTTCTGTAGACATGTCTGGACCGTCTGAAGATGTCACTGAAACTGCATCTCCATCAGGTACAATTAAACCGTTAGTTTCTGACTCTACTAATGCTGAATCTGTCTCTGCAGATATTCCTTCTGGAAATGAAGTCACGAGTACTTCAACCGCTATTCCAGAAACTTCAATATCAGAAACACCAGTACAAGATGTCCCGAGTACATCTGTGAATCTACCTGCAGTGCATGATGAATATAATGCATCAAATACGCAACAAACAGTTGAATCCTTATCAAGCACACATCGTTGGACTAAGGATCATCCCCTGCATAACGTGATAGGTGACGTACAAGCTGGTGTCACAACACGGTCAACGTCAGCTAATTTCTGCATGTTTTCAAGCTTCCTTAGTTCCCTAGAACCAAAGAAAGCATCCGAAGCTTTACGTGATCCTTTCTGGATTTCTGCTATGCAAGACGAGCTTCTGCAATTCGAACGGAACAAGGTTTGGCGCTTGATTCCACTACCTAAAGGTAAAACTGTTATTGGAACCAAGTGGGTATTCAGAAACAAGAAAGACGAGGCTGGAGTAGTTGTGAGAAACAAAGCTCGACTGGTTGCAAAAGGGTACTGTCAACAGGAGGGTATTGACTATGATGAAACATTTGCCCCTGTCGCAAGGATCGAAGCCATCAGAATCTTCTTAGCTTATGCAGCGCAAAAAAACTTTACAGTCTATCAAATGGACGTAAAGTCAGCTTTCCTAAATGGTGTTCTGCATGAGGAGGTCTACGTGGCACAACCTGAAGGTTTTATTGATCCTCATTACCCTGATCATGTCTACGTGCTAGACAAAGCACTTATTGGTCTTAAACAAGCACCAAGAGCCTGGTATGAAACTCTAACTAAATTTCTCCTAGCTTCTGGCTTCAAGAAAGGTACGTTTGACACCACCTTATTTCTCAAAAGGCAAGGTGAGGACTTGATTCTCATTCAGATTTATGTTGACGACATAATATTTGGGTCGACAAATCAGAAATTTTGCAAGAACTTTTCTAAAATCATGGAAACAAAGTTTGAAATGTCGATGATGGGTGAGTTAAATTTCTTTCTTGGCTTACAAGTAAAGCAATTACCCGAAGGCATTTTCATCAATCAAGCTAAATATATAAAAGATATATTAAGAAAGTTCAATATGTCAGATAGTTCAGTCATGAAAACACTAATGGCTACTAGTACACTTTTAGATGCAGATCCCTCTGGTAAACCTGTTGATCAAAAGGTGTATCGTAGCATGATTGGTTCTTTACTTTATCTGACTGCCAGTCGCCCAGATATAATGTTTGCCACATGTTTTTGTGCGGGATATCAGTCTAATCCTAAAGAGTCGCACTTTAATGTTGTCAAGCGAATTCTTAGATATCTCAAAGGCACTCCTAATTTAGGCCTTTGGTATCCAAAGGATTCTCGTTTTGATCTAACTGCCTTTACAGATGCTGACCATGCAGTATATAAGCTAGACCGGAAAAGCACCTCTGGATCATGTCAATTTATAGGTGACAAACTTGTAAGTTGGACCTCAAAGAAACAAAATTGTGTTTCTACATCAAGTGCTGAGGCTGAATATGTAGCTGTTGTTCACAAGTCCTTTGGATGAAGACACAGTTAAGGGACTTTGGGTACAACTACAAGCGCGTTCCTATTTACTGTGATTTCAAGAGCGTAATTGCTATAACAGTTAACCCGGTTCAGCATTCGAAGACCAAGAATATAGGTGTATGCTATCACTTCATCAAAGATCATGTAGAAAAAGGTGACATTGAAATGCACTTTGTTCAAACTGACTTCCAGTTAGCTGATCTTTTCACCAAGCCGTTGGATGAAAAGAGGTTCCAGTTTCTAATCAGCAAACTTGGTATGTTGAACATGTCTTCTTAACCTTACTCATGGTTCGAGGGGGAGTATTCTGAATCTTAATCTTGTGTTTTATTCTCCAACTGTTGCTAATGATAGAGCAATCATTTTTCACAAATGATTACCACATTTTCTTTTATATGCAGGATTGTTCAAGTGACAATGGCTTCTAATCACATCAGATTATAACCCGCACTTCAGTGCTTTCTTTTTCTACTTGTTTAAAAAAAATTATTATTAAGTTGAGGGGGAGCTTAATTGTCAAAGAGCTTAATTGACAAACTCTTTTAGTTTGAGGGGGAGAATAGTATTGTCAAAATATCTTATGTTTTTGAATTCTCCAACATTTTTTTCTTCATGTTTATTTGTAATCCTTTGTGCTTACATGTACACAAGGCTGTTGAACAACTCGTTCTTTTAGGAAAATACATGGGATTTGATGTGTGAGATTAACTGAACTTCCATGGATTCACGATAACCAGTGTTTCCTACCCAGGAAGTATTCCCTGAGTGATTGAGGGGAGAGGGGTCAAAAGATTTGAGTGTTGGTGTGTGAAGAGGTAAAATGGAAAAGAGAGATTGGTTAGAAGTGAGATTTAAAAGATTAAAAGAAAGAGGGTGAGAGAACAGAGTAAAAGAATATCAAACTCTGCACCAAATTCTTTCTGAGTCGGGCAACCATATTATCTGTTGTTTCACATTTCTTCGTGAATGACATTGAAAAAGGCACCTAGCCCATGCCATCTCTTGCATACAACCCCACCAGCTACTCATTCTTTTCTCAAAAAGAGAATGTTTCACATTTTCTGGGGACGCAACACATACACTATTGGTTCTTCATTTGGAAGATACTAATATTGAAAAAGAAGGAAAGTTGCCCCACCTTCAACCTTTTCTCATGCACATTGAGTCTTTGTATAATTTGTTGCTGTCTCAACAAGTTTACATACTTTGAGCCTACATTGAAAAGCAATCATCGGTGCTTAATTCTTTCATACACATGCACGAGCACACAGAAATTTGTTTTCTGTCAGAACGTTCATAGATAACTATGTGTTATTCGATGATTGAATGGAAGTCCTGGGGAGCCAACATCAAAACAAGCTCCTTATATAGTAACTTTGTGTTACTCAGTAATTGTGTGTTACTGACAGGCATTCCAAACTGAGTCATTTGTTGATTCAGGGTTACCATTTTTTTCTCATTTGAATCTGGAAAGATTGAAATAATCACTCTTTCCATTTGGGGAGACTGCTCTTATTTCCACACAGGGATCTATACATGAAGACTGCGCTTAATTGATGACTTGGGGGAGAAAATTCCTACTTTATTTTGCTATGTTTTGATGATGATGATTCTCACCACTCATCAAAAAGGGGGAGAAGAATTTTTGAATTTTTGAACAGAAGATTGCTGAAGAATTCAAAGAAGGACACTTCATTTAAAGAAAGAGGAAGATGAAGACTGTATACAAGTTTTGAAGTTGTCAACGTCATATCAAATATAGTTTTCAAGAGAAGTGAAGACCCGAAGATAATTGCCAAAAAAAATTTAATCTTGAATCCAAAGGGGGAGATTGTTGGATCAGTAATTGTATTCAAGATTAAATTGAATAAGGGGTCTAGTTTGTAATAGTGTTTAATACCATAGGGGGTATTTTAGCTAATATTCAATAATGTTTAGGTCATGTTGACCTAAGTATAAATAGTTTTATTTTATTAGTTTTAGGGTGTGAACAATATTGGTGACTAGAAGGCAGCCGTATTTTCTCTGTATTCTACACAAGAGGTATTCTATACACCAAGAACACACACACGCATTCATCTGATTAATCAAGAGATCTGTGGTATTTTGATTTAATCTATTTATCTCTTGTTCTTTATTGTGTTGTGATTGTTTATCAACTATAATCTGGGTTTAACAAAACTATTCTCAGCATTCTTTCTCTAACCAGATATCTCTTTGAAGATTCCAACATTCTTCTGTTCAATGGTCTTTTTCTCCTTGGCAAACTTTTCCCTTTCTAAAATGATAACTTTCTCAAAGTCCGACACTTGTTGAGAAAGCTTGGAACATTTAAGCTCAACAATTTTCTTCTCTTCAAAACTCTTCCTTGAAAACTCTGAGAACTTCTTTGCAAACTCTTTCTTTTCTTTCTCAAAATCATCTCTGTCTTTGACCATCATTAGCTCCAGATCAGAAATCTTCTTATGAAGCTCAGTATTTGCACACTCCAAATCCTTAACTTTCTTCTCATACTTGTCAACATAACCTGCTTGCTGGATTTTGACAATTTGATCTTCCAAATCTGAGATCTTGCTCTTCAACTCAGTATTTTCAGTTTCCAGACTCTTTACCTTAACTTCATCCAACCCAGATATCTTCTTCAGAAGATCTATATTTATTTTCTTTAGGACACTGACTTCTTCCATTAGCAATTCCTTCTCTAGAATACAATTCACAGTCTGCAATACTCTTTCTTTTGATGACATCTTTGACCCTCCCATCATCTTCTCAACTTGTTCCCACAACTGTATTCCTGTAGCCTTTTTACTATCTAATTTGATAGAAATGTCATTTGAAATTCCTTGCAAGATGAAAGCTTTGGCCAAATTGCCAGCTTTATATCTCCTTCTCTGTTTATCTGTGTACTCCTCAAGTGGTATTGGGTACTCTCCTCGTTCCTTTACTCCATTTTCTCCAAGAAAAGTGTAAGTCTTTGTTGGAGTTTTCATCTTTCCTTCCTTCAGAGATATTCTGATATAGTCTCCCAAGTCATTGCAATCAATGAAATCCAGAAAACGATCCTTCTACTGCTCATATTCTCCTTTAAACAGCACTGGAGGTTTCACATCAGTTCCTATTGTGAGAGCTTCTCTGGAAGTCATCCTGTTTTCCAAAATATTCAATAAGAACTTGACAATGATCGTTAGTCCAAGTGAAATCAGAAAAAAATACATAAAAACTTAGAAAGAAATTCAGAAATGAAATTTCCAAAAATCTCTAAGTATAGAATTCGCACAATACTATGAAAATACAAGGATTTCGTATGCAGAATTCGTATGCGGAATTCATATGCAAGACAGACTTCAGAATTCGTAGATACAAACAAATCAGAAATCATATATAAACAACTTCAGAATTCGCATACAAGTATACTTCAGAATTCGCACACTCACATAATTCGCACACTCACATAATTCGCATGCAATTATATGCGAGTTCTAAGAATTCGTATGTCACTCAGATGCGAAATCTTTACTTTTCGCACAATACTCAGATGCGAATTTTGTCCTTTGAAAATTTTCAATAAAATTTTTCGTATTGAAAGCTCATGCGAATTCTGACAATTCGCATATAAACTCGTACGAATTCTGAAGAATTCTCAACACACACATATGCGAATTCTACAAATTTCTCACATCACACATCTGCGAATTCTACACTTATATATTTTAAGAAACACAATTATGCGAAAATTAATGATTATGTGAAATCCAATAGTCTGCGAGTTCTTCTTGCGAGTTCTTGAGGGATCTGCGAGTTCTTCAGATCTTCGATTAGAATACACTCTGATTCATTCAAAAATCCATCAATCCTTTGATTTTCAGTCTGTAACTTCGACAATTTGACCACTAATACATTTAGAATCAAATTCGACCAAAGAATTTCAACAAAATACACTCAAACATACAAATCGATTTGTTACAGTGCTTACAAACTAGTGAACTCAAAACTCGTGAAATTTCAAATTGACCAAGATTACAGTGCAATTCTCTACCAAACCTATACAAGATTGATCTAAAACATAATTCGAACCCAATCTAATCAATAAAACTTGCAAATTCACACAAAAATTCGAAAGTTGGTCTACGACTCAATGAACAATGCGAAAACCATTTTCTTGATCGATTTCACTCAAACTTTGCTCTGATACCAATTGTTAACTCCCAAATCTATCAAGTTCTAATCACAATTACACACAAACAAGATGAACACAAATTGATTACTCAACCTGTTATCACTTTGATTTCCAACAAAGAATTCGTATACAATCTTTCTGATACTTTCTCTCTCTAAAACTCTATGTCCGCGTACAATGAATCAAGTCACACACTTCTAACCACTACTACAACTTCTAGCCATATATCTATTAAAGACAAAAACACACGCTCACAAAAAACAAAATGTAAAGACTTTGACTTTTGACTTTATTACAAGGACTTTCACTTTCACTTTGAGAGTTGACTTTGAGCTTTAACTTGCTATACTTTGATCTTCAGTCTTCATGATCTTGTATCCAACAAATATGCTCTAACAAGAAAACTTAATGTTGCTTAAACTTCCAAACAGCTTCGGCTCCCCCTTGTAGATAACTCTTATCCTTTGGAGTTTCAACTTTAATAACAGATTCGATGTAGACAATAACCTCGACTGAGTGCACAAAAGACAGCTTTTATCTCTTGCAAATTCAACATATTCGTTATGCCTACAAGAAAGAAATGTGTGCATTATGACGTGACAACCAAAGTGCATCTTCAGTTTATAACACCGAATCTGTCTTTAATAGCGAGTTGAATAAGAATTCAGCTTAAGAGCTTGATCTGATCAGCTTGTAGGAGGATGCATCTTGTAGCAAACACTATTAGGCAAGGGTTAGAAGAAATATTTGTTCAACAACTGATGAAAGACGCTCAATTTCTAACTACTTTCCAGAACACTGAACAAATGAACTCAGAACTCCTTTCTTCACGAATCAGTTGGATGATTATAAGCACTCAAAATTCTAGATCACAACCAAAGCACTAGAACAATTATTGCAGTCACTCACACTTCTAATTGATCAGGTTAGAAGAATGATTAAGAGCACTCAAAGGTCTAGAATCGTAGAGAAAAACTCCAGACTGATGATTGCAGATACTCAAGCTGCTAATCCAATCCAATCAGAGACTAAATCCAAACACCAGTATCTGAAAATCTTGACTGGCATGAGCACTCGTGAAATTTTGATCAGTTGCTAAAAATATGTGACCAACAGAAGATAGAAATGATGTCACATATGCATTATGCGGAAAATCTCGAGAATAAGGCAAACTAGTAGCAAAATGGGTTCTGAACAACAACTTTTCGCACACCACATGAACACACTTTTCGCATACAAAGAATTTGCAGATCATTAAACATTAAGATCACAATTCGCATGCGGCATAAGCCGAATCTTCACATTTCGCATAGGCTTGCGTGCGGATTTCTACTTTTTGCATAAGCCTACATGCGGATTTCTCGCTTTTCGCATATAACAACGTGCGAATTTTGTGCTTTTCGCAGGGTACAACATACGAAATCTATCTTTTCGCATCCCCTTTCATGCGAATTCTGCACTTAGAAATATTTAAACATCAAAGCTTTTCGCAACATAATATGATGTGAATTCTATACTTAGAAAAATTCACACTTGTCCACTTTACGTATCGATGCAAATTTTAGACTTAGTTTTTCTTCATCATCCTGACAGCCACTTTTCGCATATAACATTGTGCGAATTCCAACTTTTCGCATCATGTGGCTTGCGAAATTTTACTTTTCGCATACAACTAAGCACTGTAGCGTGCGAATTTCTTGCTTTTCGCATCCAGCTACATGCGAATTCTGTACTTAGTAAAATTGTTGTATCCAAGGACGAGTCATGCGAATTCTTCAATACTGAGCCATGCGAGTTCTTCATAAGCATGCGAATTTTGTAGAGCTTGCGAACTCTGAAATCTGGAAATTCAAACAATCTTCAAATCTTTATCAAATCTTCGAATTAAGAGGTAAAACTTGATACACGTGTTCGAAATTAACAGTAGAGCACTTTCGTAGTTGATGATTCTTAAGAAAAACAACTATAAGATGGATTCGATCATCAAACAGTAAAATAAAACTTTCGAACCAAAAATCCTCCAAATCGATCAATTCTTCATTTCTGATTGTAATTGATTCTCTGTAGATCGACTATGTCCTATAAACCAATTATACTTTAAAGCTCATCCAAATAAGCATCAATTCGAAGAATTCAAAAATTCCAGAGTATTGTTCATGCGAAGTTAACTGTTCCATTGAAGAAATTGCGATCTTGATCGTATCGATGATAAATTTTTCGATTTAGGCTCTGATACCACTTGTTAGGTCCATGATCACAATTAAATCAATGTTTAGAAGATCAATAAGAGATGAATTGGGAGGGAAAAGTATTGTTTATTCACACATCTAGAGAGAGCAAAATGTTTCTCTCTCTAGAAACACATAATACGCATAAGGCTACATTGTAAAAATGAAAGTTACAATCAATTACAACACATTTCCCTATTTATACCCTATCACCCTTGTACATTCATTAAGCCCAAAACCAAATGCTATTACAAGGCCCAAAATACAACTTAATGATTACTTTACAAAACTTCCAAACTTGGAACATTTTATGTTCTAACATTTAATTTGTGATTGAAATCTTGTTATTGATTGTAAAAGTGGACCTATCAATTATGGTTTGACATATGTCGGGTTCCCTTCGATATTAGAGGGATATTCGGATGCAAGTTGGATTACCAACGAGGATCACTCTTCTACGAGTGGTTGGGTATACTTGCTTGGGGGAGGTGCCATATCATGTGCTTCCAAGAAGCAAACTTGCATCACGAGTTCGACTATGGAGTCGCAATTTGTGGCATTAGCCGCTGCCGGTAAATAGGCAGAGGGACTAAGGGATTTAGTCCATGAGATTCCGTTATGGCCGAAACACCTATTTATACCTGTTGTGATAGTGCAGATACTTTGGCTAAAGCTTATAGTCAAGTATATAATGGCAAGTGTAAACACTTAGGTTTTAGACATAGCATGATTCGTGTGCTAATCATGAATGGGATGATTTCGGTTGAATTTGTTTGGTCACAACAAAATCTAGCGAACCACTTGACGAAGGGGTTATCTAGGGACTTGGTTCACAAGTCGGTGATAGGGATGGGATTAAAGTCCATCTAAATCTCTAACGGTGAGATACCCAATTCCTTTCTAATACAACGTTAGAAGTTAAATTCAATGAGAAAGCTTACTCTAAGGGAATAGAGAACAAGATAATCATCCCAAGGTATGTGCTCGGTACTACAAGTGAAGGAGCTAATAGTTCTTTTGTAAAAGTGCATGTGCAGGTGCATGATGAAAGGAACTACCTATATGAGTGTGAAGTAAGGCCGCTTCTAGAAGCTTGGACTTGGCTTTATATGCACTCACGAATGGATAAGGACACAAGGCATGTGATAGTGTCAAGTTTAAACTTTTGAGAATTATTTAAATTCACGTGTATGTTATTTTCTAGTACTCAAATAGGTTGAAGGGTTCAATCCATAAGACACCCGAATTCTCGAGTATTTGAAATGTGTAATGTACTAAGATGAAAATACAATCTTCTAGATATTTTCATTTATGCATGAGTTTGTTTTCCTATATTAACTTTTGTTTGTGAATCAAGGATTGCACTAAAATGAGGGAGGAATGTTGGTAATTTTAGTGAAATCATCGGTTCATTTTAGGTAATTGGATTCACAAGATAATATTGGGGTTGGTAGTTATGACATGAGCTATGAGGTGTGGAGTGCACACTCGTGTAAGCTAACTAGAACCCGAGATCGTTGGATAGTTATGTTTGACGAGTTACTAAATGGAAAATGGTTGTGCACGACCCGTGCGTTTTTGTTCATAAAAGAAGCACGGTTCGTGCGTTTGTCGACAGAAGGTTTTGCACGAGCCGTGCGTTTTTCCTCTTGTAATTGGCACGGGTCGTGCGGCTTCGTCAGTTTTGTAACTGATATAAAATTTTGTAATCGCCACCATTAATGTCCAGCAATCACTCTCATTTAATGGGAAATTATTATCATTGTTAATATGAGGTCGGTTACGGTTCTCTATCTGTTTAAATAGGATCGATTTCTGCCTAAATCGATACCGAGAATTGAGATTATCCTCGAACGAATTTCGTGATACCCAGGAAGAATAGGGTCAAAATATCACTTAAGGAAAGCGAGCTCTCACGCGATCTTAAATTCTTTATCTGAGTTCTAATCACTCCTTGTGTCCCTCAATATTCTGCACCCTCCCCAACAAACACTAACATATAAAGTAAAAAACCTTCAAAGAACATATATAAATAATCGAATAATAAAGTTATAGAAGAAAACTAATAAAAAGATAAAGAAATAAAAAAACATTAAGTATAAGTCATAATATTTGATATAATACCTGACTAGAAGTGGAATCAAAGAATTGGAAAAATGAAAGAATTGATGATGAAGACTCCAATGGAAGACGGCCGAATAAAAAAATAGAATTGTAAAAATTAAAATCTAAAAAACCCTAGTGAAAGACGGTCGAAAAAATAAAAGAATTGGAAAAATAAAAATATTCAAAACTCTAAAAATGCCACATTTGCCACTTAAATTAAAAAAACTAATGAATGCAAAAGGAAACTATAATTGCATTTCAATTTAAAAAAAATAATAATTGCAGTGAGAGTGACTCGATATTGGGTCTCTTGGGTAGAACTACCAGCACTTGCCAACTAGTTTGGAGCAATATTTACATTTTTTTTATCTCTGTTACAAAATATACTAATTATAAATAATATGACAGAAAAAAATCGGAGGCTGTCTACGATTGGAGGCCCCGTGCGGCGGCACCACCAGTACACCCCCGGGGCCCCCATATATATATATATTATTTTTCTTTAAAACTTCCTCTCTCTCTCTCTCTCTCTATATATATATATATATATATATATATATATATATATATATATATATATATATAAAGAGAGAGAGAGAGAATGGTTCAATGAAAAACTCCAAAAAAAAATGAAAAACTAAGTAACATCCTAATAATCATTCATCTATATGGTATGTACATATGCATAAAAATAATAGAAGATGTTTTCTGATTTTTATGCACATGTGCATACGAGACAAATTACTTGTATGCACATATGCATATCATACAGATTAATGGTTATTGGGGTGTTTCTTAGAGATTTTTTTTTGGTTTTCCCCAGAAGTGGAGCCTATATATATACAGACGAAGGATCGTATGAGAAGTTGAAGTTAACATGAGAAGCGTGAGAAGTGGAGCTGAACCGTTGATCACTTTTAATCAAAATGCCCTCCCATTAATTGCGCCTTAGAAGGGGATCTGGTGCATCTTATCTCGGTGCATCTCATTCTAATGTGCATCCATTTCTCATCCAACGGTTGATAACCACTTCTGACGCTTCTTACGTTAACCTCAACTTCTCATCAGAACCAAACCCTATATATATATATATAGTGTTTGGTTCATTTAAGAAATGGTAAATATATGAGAAATAGAGAAATAATCCTAGCCATTCATATGGTCAAGATCGGATTTGACTAGTCAAATATTGCGGCTTTGACCTGGTCAAAAGTTGCGGCTATCCCAAAAATAGAAGGACAATTTTGTAAATTTTACAAAACACACGGGCTGTGTTCATATATGAACTTGTATAATTCACATATGAACTATATGTTCATATATGAACCAGTGCAATTCACAACTAAACTCTTTTAACTGATTCATATATGAACGTTTGTGATTCATATATGAATCAGTTGAACTAACTAACAGATTCATATATGAATTTGTATGAATCACAAAGATTCATATATGAACCTTTGTGAATCACAAAGATTCATATATGAATCAGTTGAACTAATTAACAGATTCATATATGAATCTTTGTGATTTATACAGATTCATATATGAACTCATCCCGTGTATTTTACAAAATTGCCCCTCTACCTTCTATAGACCACACAAGGAATTATCTGGTGCTTTGCGGTCAAAGCCGCAAATGTTGACCAGATGAATGGCTAAGATTACTTCTCTATTTCTCATATATTTATCATTTCTCAAATGAACCCCTCCCTATATATATATATATATATATATATATATATATAGGGTCCCTTGTAACACCCTCAAATCTAGTAAGAGCAATTAATCAAAAATCTCGATATAATATCTAATAAAGGACAAAACTTCCTCTTACAAATCAAAACTCCATATACCTCAATTTAAAATTATATAATTAACCACAACGATTATAAAACTCCAGTCTTATAAACAAAGAATAAACCGAAGTCAGGTTTACTTAACCCAAATACCTGTCACTCTTCCCAAAACAATGCGGAAGACTTCACTAGGACATTCACTTCTCGAGCACACCACTAGCACTCCTCTCTCCATGGTGACACTAGAACTATTCTCAACCGGAACCTGTTGCACATGCCGACAAATAAAAAGGTTAGGCTAACGCCTACTAAGTTCAAGAGTTTTATCATGAATAAATATATCTTTAATAAGGAAAGAGTGCGTCTAAAACCGTGATCCTTCAAAATGATTTACTTTAAATATGAAAACGATCCATTTCCAATAACACACACTTTTAAAGATGAACGCCCCGTACAAAACTTTCTTTCGTGAGGTAATACAACTCAAAACTCACTCAAATGTGAATAGGAATCAAACTCCCATTTTATGAAAACATAAATAAACTTTATTGTTCGACTACCGAAATATGAGTAAGACTCAAACCCCAAAATTATAACGTATGGAGAAGACCCCATACTCAAAACTTCATCGAAAACATGGATAAGACTAAATGACCAAAACAACACCTTTCGGTGACGGGGGAGACCCAAATTCCATAGCTACTGGCGGAACACATAAGTAGGCCACATTTCAAGTTATTGATCTCACCATACTAGGATCAAGGCCACGAACTCACCGGCTCGTACAAAGATGTGGGTGAGGGTACCCAATGATTCCTAGTCATGCTCATTCGCTAGGATTTACATTTACGACCCACGGCTAGTATCCGGCCCCACATAATCGTACCAAGTTGCCACCCTAGAGTCCAATGTCTCAACTAGCTACAAATGAGAAATGACCATCCCATAAAAACAGACTCAAAAATTACATCACGGGGCCAATGGAAGATGTTTGACTCCACGAGCCCGCACCATAAGGCCCTCGATGACCCCTTGAATAATCCTGGTCCCACATGAAAATAATTGCCCCTTTTCTTTTCAAATAATAAAGACTGACTCATATGCCTATAGATCTACTGCATTACAGTCTATAACATTACATGACTACAATTGAATGACCAAAGCACCCAAAACATGCAATTACCAAATGATACGCAATAAACGCAATCATACTCAAAATTCCACAAAATGGGCTATTAAAACCGGACAAGTGTCCCGAAGACTCATTTTAGTCAAAATCGAGCCAAAAGCTCTACAATTTACTTTAACGTACAATAAAAGTTAGTATAAACTATAAAACGCATTTAGCCGACGGTTATGCAAACACAATGACCAAACGTATGATTAACCCAATACTCATCATTGGTTGAGACAACTATTTTTTAAATGAACTCATACCCTTATATTTCCAAAATGTCTCATAACACAATGACATGCATTTTCCGGATGGTTTATAAAATCAAATGCACTAAATGGACATTTACATCAAATGACCTCCATTTATAATTTAAATCCTCAAAGAAACATATCAACATGATTTATTTATCAAAATGTCCAAACATCCCAAATATGGTGTTTTACGAGATTTAAAAAATCTTATTTGTTCAAATAGCAAAACTCATCAAAGATTTCAACATTTTATAATAATTATGTAAAACACATAAATACTCTAAAATATACATTTTTGGCATGTACAATGTTTTCACAAATCAACTTGAACTCACCTTGCTAGATTTGTGCCAAATCTAGATTTTACCCCAAATCTTGAGCTTCCTTTGGTGAAGACTTTAGATCTACAAACATCCATCACTAGAAACTTTATCTGGGTCACAACCAAAGCCTCGGGATGTACCTAAAGTAATCACAAACTTAGATTCATAACAAACCTTAGTCAAATACTCTAATCATCCAAAATACCCAAAATTGGTCAAAACTTCAAAACAAGGATGATACATCAAAATAAATGCTCTAGGAGGTTAAAATGAAAGGTTTTAACAAGAATAATGGTTTAGAAGGTTAAGATGGACTTACAATTTGTTTTTAGAAAAAAGCCCCAAAAACTAGGTCAACAATGGTGAGAGATAGTTGGAAAAGATGAACATCTTGAGTTTCCATCCACAAAGCTTGAGTCTCTAGCTTCCAATCTCTTAAAACTCTTGAAGATTTTGATTTTGGAGGAGTAAATAATGCTTGGGCCAAAATGGAGAAAGAGGAGAATGGGTAGGTGAATGTTGAAATGAGGGAAATGGGCAAAAGAAGACAAAAATCGGATTTAAAAAGGGGGTGCAGGTCTGCGCCACTTCACTGGTGTGATGAAATATTCAGCCCATCTTCACTAGCGCGACGATTTCCTTTACTGGTGTGAAACATATATTTTTTTGGATACTTTGTTTTTATCGCCTATTTTTATACCCAAACACCACCAATACTCAAAATACTTAGCAAGAACTATTCTAAGGTTAAAATATTTATAAAAACTTGAAATTATATTTTGCCAAAACTCCGGGTGTTACATCCCCTTATTTTGTTAACCAATGATTTAGTGTTAATCATGTTAACCATTTTCGACCAATAGGATTTCAAGGATTTTCTTTGTTTTAGGAATAGTAACCGATTATGATTAGGGGTAATTTAGAGGTTTTTGTTTTAGACGTATTTAATAGTATAACCTTTCCTATTATCACGCCTAGATATTTATGATAGTTATTTTTTTTGAATTATTAATCCTAATCTTCTTCTTCTTCATAAATATTTTGTTCTTTTTATTTATTTATTAATCCTAATTTGTGTATTCTTCATAAATATTAGGATCTTAGAGACGATTTTTTTTCTTGCTTTTTGATCATGGACGCCATTGAAAATGAACCCAAACAGATTGCATATGTGCACGTAGGAAAAAGTGCATCTACTTTACATAGTTAGAATGATAAATGGTTGCCTTTGGGTTCATATGTACACATATAAATCAATTTTGCCAAATGCCTATTTCATGCATGCCTTTGGAAAAAGATCATATTCACATGTAAATCAATTTTACATATCAAGTAGTTGCATATATGTAACACCCTAAATTTAGAGAGAATTTAAAATTTGAAAATTCGGCAATATGACGGCTATAATTGGAGCAAACTTGAATAATATGACAAAGACATTTCAACCAAAGTATTTGTTAATCATAAAATCCCTAATCACATCAAGCAATTACTCAAGATATCATCAATAAGCTCAAGAACTAGAGAGAGAAATTCTAGAGAGAGAAAGTAGATCTTGAATTACACCAACTCTAGAATTACAAACAATGCATAAACCTCTAGTTCGTTCATTACAAGATTACAACACAAACCTATTTATACAACCATATATCTAACAAAGACTTAACTATTAAGGAAAGTAAACTCGCTTTGACTAACTATTACAAGGTCAATGTTGACTTTTACACATTTGACTTTCCTATTAAATCTTGGATACAATATTTAGACTTAACAATCTCCCCCTTTGTATTCAAGATTTAATAAAAATTTGATACTGATCTTCAGCTCTTGATTCTTCAGCTTTTGTCTCATAGAAGCTTTCACAATCTTTACTCTTTTGGCCTTTGAAGAATCTTGGAAAGTCTTTTTCAACATTTAAGCTCTGAAAGTCAACAAGCCTTGAACAAAACTGGAAACTTGAAACTTTGAAAACAGCTTTGTAAACTTTAACTCTGAAAAAAAACTTTTGACTTTGATCAAACTTGTATCTTCATCACTTTGATCTCTGAACCATCTTTGGAAGAACAAACTTTCACGAATCATGAAAATCTTTATCAGAATCTTTTGACTTTGAAACAGCCTTTGAAACAGCAGCGGAAACATTTTGAATTTAAGACTTGAACTTTGAACTTGAACTCTGAAATTGAATCTTTATATCGTTCTCCCCCTTTTTGATGATGTGAGCATCAGATCATCAAAATTTCTTCAATTTCAGCTCAGACTTTGATAACCCCTTTGAAACAATCTCCCCTTTGATAAATGTTGTACTTTGATCTGAAGAGCCGAATCATGAACTATATATATCCGAATCTTTTCAAATTCAGACATAATGAGTGTGTAACCCTGATTCAACAAATGAAACAGTTAGAAATGCCTGTCAGTAACACGAAGTTACTGTGTACAACGGATGTACAATGTAAGGAGTTGGTTTGATGTTGACTCCCCAGGACTTCCATTCAATCATTGAAAAACACAAGGTAATTCTATGAATGTTCTGACAGAAAAACATATTCTCTGTGTGCTCGTGCTTGTGTTTTGAAAGAATTAGCACAATGATTGTGTTTCATAAGGCTCAAAGTATGTAAATCACTGAGACAACAATGATTATACATGGACTCAATGTGCATGAGAAAGGGTCGAAGGTGGGGCAACTTTCCTTCTTTTTCAATATCAGTATCTTCCAAGTGAAGATCCGATAGATTATGTGCTGCGTCCCCAAGAAAATGAAACATTTCTTTTTCGAGAAAGAAACGAGTGGTTGGTGGGGTAATAGCAAGAGTTGGCATGGGCTCACTGCCTGTTTCAATGATGGTCACCAAAGAATGTGAACCAATCAGTAGATGTGGCTGCCGTTTCATTTGCCAAACCAATTTCTCTTTCTTGAAACTTTTTCTTGGATAAGTATCTGAACCATCTAAATAATCATCATAGAAAAGGTTAGTGCGACAAATCTGATTAAAGGATTTGACTGACCTTTGTGAAGAGATAAATTTCTGATTTGAACTTGAAATAGATTTTTCAAGCTCTTTGATCTTTGAGGCGAAGTCGTCTCTTTCTTTCACAAGCTGGTCAATCTTTGTCTTGAATTCAGACTTCGTTCTTTGTTCATTCAGCGCAGCTGTAGACAGTTCAGACAATTTGGAAGTCAGTTTCATGATTTCAGATTCAAAGATTAATCTTTCTTCTTCAAACCCTTTTTCTGAATTATTTCGCTGGCCAGATAACTCTTTAAAGAAATCTACATTCTTCTGTTCTATGGCCTTCTTCTCTTTATCAAACTTCTCTCTTTCCAATATTAGTACTTTCTCAAAATCTGAGATTTGTTGAAAAAGCTTGATGCATTTAAGCTCCACTGACTTCTTCTCTTCATAACTCTTCTTTGAGAAATCTGAGAACTTCTTTGAAAAATTTTTCTTTTCATTTTCAAGATCAGCTTTATTTGCATCAAGCTGTTTTTCCAAATCAGATAAATTCTTTCTCAGCTCAATGTTCTCAGATTCCAATCTCTTTATCTTCTCTTCATTCTGCCCAGCACTGATATTCTTTAAGGTACTGAGTTCTTCTTTCAGTGATATGACTTCAGTAAAATACTCTCTTGAATTTTGTGAATGAAAGTCAACTGCAAGAGCCAGATTAATGTTCTCTAGTTTCAGCTTGCTATTCTTCTCTTCAAGATCTGAAATAAATCCCATGATTAATGAGTAATTGGCTTAATATGAATGATCGTTCCAAACTATGTATCAGAAAATCAGAAATCAGATTGAATTGAAATCTTAAAAAAAAATATTTCGTGAAAATTGAAATTTGAACAATACTTGATAATTCGCAATGTAAAAAAAATTATTTCCAAAGATGACCAAAAAAAATTTCCATACTTTTTTTTTAAACTGACAGTGAGACCCACACAATTGAGGAATTCGGGTCACAGAGGAATTCGGGTCACAGAGGAAACGCACAACAGGCTATGCGTATGTAGCCTGAACCGCACAATGAACTATGCGGGTGAAGAAGGACACGCACTTTATGCTTTGCGTGTTCTGCGGGGCACGCACTTGAAGATGTGCGGGTTCAGAAGGACACGCACTTGAAGATGTGCGGCTTCAGAAGGACACGCACTTGATGTTGTGCGTGTTCAGAAGGACACGCACTTGATGTGCTATGCGTGTGTCGATAGATACGCAAGAGAGATAACCCGCATACTAATATGAATGACCCGCATACTAATATGAATGACCCGCATACTACTATGAATGACCCGCATAGTATCACTCGACTATAAATCTGCAAAATCAATCATAACAATGAAATTAAACCCAAACAAATTGCACACACTTAATCGAAAACAAGTTTTTAATACAATTCAATTGATAAATTCGATCAAAACACTCTAAATCGAATAATCTCGATCAAGAACAGTGACAGAACACGTTTTCACTAAAAATCAAAAATTGAAACCGATTTTGTTCGAATTTCAAGATGGAATCAAAACAACAATCAATCACCAACATAAATCGAACACAATGAATCCATTTTCTTGCATTAAAACCAATTTTTCACAAAAAAAAATTCGATGAAACAGTAAAGAACTCGTTTCTTGAAAATATTTTCGAAAAAACTCAAAAATTGATCCAAAAACACACAAATTTCAATTCAAACTCTGATCAAATCATTCTGAAAAGTTTGGTATGGCTTTGATACCAATTGTTAATCATAAAATCCCTAATCACATTAAGCAATTACTCAAGATATCATCAATAAGCTCAAGAACTAGAGAAAGAAAGTAGATTCTTGAATTACACCAACTCTAGAATTACAAACAATGCATAAACCTTTAGTTCGTTCATTACAAGATTACAACACAAACCTATTTATACAACCATATATCTAACAAAGACTTAACTATTAAGGAAAGTAAACTTGCTTTGACTAACTATTACAAGGTCAATGTTGACTTTTACACATTTGACTTTCCTATTAAATCTTGGATACAATATTTAGACTTAACAGTATGTCATCCCGAAACGGGGAAACAAAGTATGACGTTTACAACCAAAGAATCAATCAAAGTTTAACTCAACAACCTACTAATCTAGACAAACTAAATCTAGATTAAGACCGGGTGTTGACACTTTTCTTCCCAAAAGTATACCATGACTATATCGGGTGTGCGTCTCTAAAATCTCCAAAAATGTTACTATCCTCCAGTCTCTCTCTCTCCACTCAAGCCTGAGGAGTCCCGTCGCTAGGATGACATGTTATACATGTTATTTTAAGAAAAAGTATTAAGCTAAAGCCTAGTGAGATCAAACATTTGTATTGAGAAATAATAAGTTCTAAGCGGAAATAAAGTAGGTAAAACCGTAGAAATAATAGTAATAACCTTCAACACAATGCAAATACCTCTTGGGTTGACGGGGGAGACCCGCTTACTAACACAAGTAACGGAACACAAAAGTAAGCCACTTGACAACTTAGTAAAGCCAAACACACATAATAAAGTACACGGAAGGGATGTTAGGATCGATAGCTTTAAACGTACACCCACAGAAAGTCAACTTCAACCACAAAGGGTCCTTACGTTGAGATACTCATCCAATATCGTGTACTAGCACGTAGGACTTATACCCTATCCGATGCCTGACCGTGCCTCGATGTGGAAAACTAGCGTTCCATCATCAAACAAAATGATTCAAACAATAATGGGGTCATGACGCCCAAATGAAACCAAATATGCAAGCCAATGCCGATAAGACCAATCAATAATTCCAACAGGTATAATACCGACAAATGTGTTAAATCCAATATTCCATACAATTACTCACTGACTTTCCAAGAGGTTCCAACATATTATATTTAGATAGTATTTCCCAATTTAAACCTAGTTACCTAAGTGCTCATTCAATAAATACACATCAATATTTCAAAACCCTAGTTTTGGGCTCAAAGCACATAAACTTGAGGACAAAGGAAAACATGTTTCTAATGTACCAAAACAAAAGTAACTTCAAGATATAAGTTCATTTCCTTGAAAACCATGCTTATCCAAATGAACCCTAAAATCTCCAAAAAATAGGGTTTTGGTGAAAACTCACCCAAGTCTAGTAAATTAAAAATGGAGATGTTTAGAAGGTTAAAATCTACATTTTAACATGTATAAAGTTTATAAAAAGGGAATGAACTCACCTTGTAGGGTTGTAGCTTAAAACCCTAAAATTCCGAGAACTAAGGAGATGAGGTTGGGGTTCTTGAGAAGACTTGAACTAGCACAAGAATTTCTCAAAGTACCTAGAATGCCATAAATGATCAAAGGCTTGAGGTTGATTGAAAGCATTAATGGCAAGAGGGTGTAGGCGAGGAGACTTACCAGATTACTTGAGAGAAAAGCGAGTCTAGCAAAACCTCAAATCAGTAAAATGGTCCACAAAAACGAGTTGCGTCATAAATACCCTGGAGGCCGACCGCGACAATGTCATGCGATAGTGCCAGGTGCATTGTCGCTAGTCAATGTCTCCCGCGTCTCACCCCATTCAGTACACCCCCTGCGACAATGCCCCGCGATAGTGACCTGGTGTCACAATTGCGGGCATAGTCGCCCCTTGACCCTGGCTCACTGTCCACCATGTGCGACCTTACCCCGCGATAGTGACCCGATGTCACAGTCGCGGGCATAGTCGCTGGTTGAGCACCGACACCTGACTTTTCCGAATTTGAATCCTTTCGATCTCGAACATAAACACCGAGAGAATTGAACATTGGAGTTTCGAATATAACTATCAATTCCAAAGTGGATTACCAAATTAACTGCAAAGATTCACAATGAGTTTCCGGGTGTTACAATACTCCTCACCTTGAAATGGATTTTGTCCCCGAAATCCCGACTATACAAACAAATGGGGATATCGACGTTTCATGTCTTCTTCTGCCTCCTAATTCACGTTGGCACCACGATGGTGCCTCCATTGGACCTTGACCATCGTGACCTCTTTGTTACGGAATCTATTAGTCTCTCTCTCTATAATGGCTTCAGGTTCTTCAATACATCAGTTGTCGTCCACTCGAATCTCTGACAATGGTATAATGCTTTCTTCCTCCGCCAAACACTTCAGTAAATAGCACACATGGAATGTGGGGTGGATTTCATCCATCTCCGGTGGTAAATCTAGCTTGTAGGCTTACATCCCGACACGCTCAATGACGGTAAACGGTCCAAGGAAATAGGGACTTAATTTCCCCCGCTTTCTAAACTGAATTAAACCCTTCCAAGGGGACACTTTCAACATCACCTGGTCTCCCACTTGAAACTCCATGGGTCGCCTCTTCTTATCGGCATAGCTCTTTTGTCGATCTTGTGGCGCTTTCAATCGTTCCCGAATAGCTTTAACCTTGTCAGCCGTTTCTTGCACAATTTACGGCCCGAAGAATTGCTTCTCGCCCGCCTCTAGCCAACACACGGGGGTTCTACATTTCCTCCCATATAAAGCTTCGAATGGTGCCGCTCCAAGGCTAGAGTGGTAACTGTTGTTGTAAGCAAACTCCACCAAAGGTAGATGAGTATCCCAATTACCACCGAAATCGATCACACAAGCTCTAAGCATGTCGTCCAAAGTTTGAATTGTCCTCTCACTTTGTCCGTCTGTCTGTGGGTGGTATGTCGTACTCAGATTCACTCGAGTACCCAATTCTTGATGCAAAGCCCCCAAAATCTTGATGTAAACCGTCTATAACAATTGGAAACTATAGACAAGGGTATACCATGCCTAGAGACCACTTCATCAATATAGAGTTTTTCCAACCTATCAATTGGCAAGGTTTACCGCATCGCTAGGAAATGAGCACTCTTCGTCAAACGGTCGACAATCACCCAAATGTTGTCGTTGCCCCGCAACGTCTTTGGTAGCTTGGTCACGAAGTCCATGGTGATCTTGTGCCATTTCCACTCAGGTATTTCCAACGATTGTAGGCTCCCATAAGGTCGTTGGTGCTCGGCCTTTACTTGCGAACAAGTCACACACCACTCTACATAGTGTGCCACATCCAACTTCATAATCGGCCACCAATAGTGCAACTTTAAGTCTCTATACATCTTGGTGCTTCCCGGATGGATGGAGTATTTGGACTTGTGCTCGTCTTCCAAAAGTAGCTCCCAGATTCCTTTGGCACCCAAACGCGTCCATTGAAACATTTGATCCCTCGGCTATCCTCTAACAAGAGTAGTCGTTGCTTGGTCATCACTTCATCTTTGAGATTTTATTCCAACAAGGCTTCGGCTTGTGACGCCTTAATCTTCTCCATGAGGCTTGACACTAATTCGATTCTTGTAAGCTTGGCTCGGAGTCTCCCACTATATTCTTTCTGAATTAAGGCATTGGCCACCACGTTAGCTTTACCCCGGGTGGTAAAGTAACTCACAATTGTAGTCCTTGAGTAGCTCCAACCATCTTCTTTGCCTCATATTTAGCTCTTTTTGATCGAACATATACTTTAAACTCTTGTGATCCGTGTACAAGGTACACTTCATGCCGTAGAGATAATGTCGCCATAATTTCAACGCGAACACTACCGCCGCTAACTCCAAGTCATGAGTGGGGTAATTCTTCTCATGCACCTTTAGTTGTCTTGATGCGTAGGCAATCACCTTTACTCTTTGCATGAGTACGCACCCAAGACCCATTTTGGATGCATCGCTATAAACCACAAAATTCTATGATCCTTCCGGAAAGGATAAGATCGGAGCTTCACAAAGCTTCTTTTGCAGCATCTGGAACGCCTTCTCTTAATATTCGGTCCATACGAATTTCACAATTTTCTTGGTCAAAGCTGTCAATGAAGAAGCGATCTTGGAGAAATCCTGAATGAACCTTCGGTAATAACCCGCCAATCCCAAAAAGATTTGGATCTTGGATGGACTATTGGGAGGTTCCCAATTCATCATGGTTTTTATCTTCGCGGGATCCACCTTCACGCCGTCCTTCGTGGCAATGTTCCCTAAGAACTGTACCTCTTTCAACCAAAATTCACACTTGGAGAATTTCGCATAAAGCTTCTCCTTCCTCAAGACCTCCAAAACTTCACGAAGGTGATGCGCGTGATCGAATTCATCCTTGGATTAAATCAGAATATCATCGATGAATACAATCATCGACTTGTCAAAAAATTGGCCGACATACGCGGATCATTAAATCCATGAACACCGTTGGGGCGTTCGTCAAGCCAAAGGGCATCACCAAGAACTCGTAGTGTTTGTAACGCATCCTAAATGCGGTCTTTGGGATGTCGTCCTTCTTGACTTTCACTTGATGGTAGCCCGAACGTAGATCGATCTTCGAGAAACATCTCACTCCTTGAAGTTGGTCAAATAAATCATCGATCTTAGGGAGTGGGTACTTATTCTTCACGATCACCTTATTCAACTCCCTATAGTCTATGCACATCTGCATGGTGCCATCCTTCTTCTTCACGAATAAGAAGGATGCTCTCCAAGGTGACGAGCTCGGTCTCACGATTCCCTTCTCAAGAAGGTCTTGTAATTGTCCCATCATCTCCGACGGAGCCAAACGGTATGAAGCTCTAGCTATTGGAGTCGCTCCTGGTGCTAAGTCAATCTTGAACTCCACTTGGCGATCGGGTGGTAATCCAGGTAAGTCATCCGGGAATACATCGGGGAATTCATTTACCACCCTTACATCTTCAAGTCTTTTCTTCTCAAGTTTGGCGTCTATAACGTACGCCAGAAAGGACGAGCATACTTTTGATAAACACTTTCGTGCCTTCACCATGCTGATTATTGCAATCTCACCTTTCCGCCTTTCGCCAAACACGGCCACCGACTCATCATTCGAAATTGGAATTCGAATTAGTTTCTTCGCACAAAGGATCTCTTCATGGTTACTTGCTAACCAATCCATTCCTATGATGACGTCAAATCCTCCAATAACCATTGGCATTAAATCTACCAGAAATTCTTTTCCTTCGATTTCCAATTTGCAACCTCTGAGGACCTCCCGAACCACTATTTGATCACCGTTCGCTAGCTCTACCACTAAGGCATCCTCTAAGCTACTAGTAGGTACGGATAACTTTTGACAGAAAGAATTCAAATACAAAAGAAAAACTTGCGCGCGAATCAAACAATATGCGTGTAGGTACGGAGTTTAGGAGAAACGTACCTGACACCACATCCGTCGAAGCCTTTGCCTCCTCGGTGGTCATCTGGAATGTGTTGGATCATAAATTGTATTCAAGATTAAAGTTATAGTTAAGGGTTTAAATTGCAATTATATTAAAGTTAAATTAGAGGGTCTAAAATGTATTTATTTGATAGTTAATATGGGTTAGTTTGTAAATGGGACTCAAGCCCATTAGGAAGCCCATTAAGCTTAAAGCCCATATGGCCTAGGTATTTAATGTTTTGTTTAATTAGGTTTTAGGTTAATCCTCATATTTTACAATAATCATATTAGTGAGGTAGCCATACTGTTAAGTCTGATTTTATAGTAATCATTGTATTTATAGGCTTTGTCTTATACTGTACTTAGATAGGTTTTATCTGTGTATTAGCCAAGGGTATTTAAGTCCCTTTAGTCTTGTGTCTTTGTAACACTTCACGCTTATTCAATACAAGAACTCATCTTGCGCTTTACTCTCTCTCTCTACTTTCTCTCTCTAGGATTTAGAGATTCTTGGATTAACAATTGTTATCAGAGTCAATCTAGATCTTGAGATGATTGAGAGAATTGATTTTCGTATCTGAATTTGTGCATTAATTCGAAAATTTGATTGATTTTCTTGAATTTTTTCAAGAAAATCTCGTTTTTGAATTTTTCATCAAATTCGGACTGTTTTGTGATCGATTTTTGTTGAAATTTGGTTTGTTGATTTCGTTTTTGCTTGGAGAATACTTTTGTTTCACATCAAATTTCAAGAAAATCAAGTTTTATTGATCGATTTTGGGTTTTATTGAGATTCTGGAAAATTCATTTTTACGTACTGTGCTATTGTCGAGTTCTTGATTTTGTGTTTTTTAATCAAAAAGTTTGATTGAAAAGTTTTAGAAAGTTGTTATCGAACGTGTATGTATAAGAAAATTTCGTCTAATTCTGTTTTGAAATCGATTTTTTGGAAGATTTCTTCATTTTCTATAAATTTGCGCCAGATTTGAACTTTGCGCGAGTTCATCATTTGGTTTGCGCGAGTTCTTCAATTTTGCCTTTGATCTTCCTAATTTTGTCTCAGTTTGTTTCAGGTTCTCATCAAGTACAGATCTTAGACTCACACAAATCCAGCTTTGCGCCATCAAAGACTACGCAAACTTAAGTTTGCGCCATTAATGCTTCACGCAAACCTAGTTTGCGTTATTGCCTTCAGTTCACGCGAAGTTCAGTTCGCATCACTCGTGTATTACGTAAAGTTAGATTCGCGTCTTTAGCTGCTCACGCAAAGCAAAGTTTGCGTCTTACTCGGCTCACGCAAACCTCGTTTGCGTCATTCACTATTCACACAAATCTCATTTGCGTCTCATACTGCTCACGCAAATCAACGTTTGCGCCTTTGGTTACTCACGCAACGCTCAGTTTGCACTATCTGCATCTCACGCAAACCTCAAGTTTGCGCCAGCTCAGTCAACTCTTAGAATTTTTCTGGATTTCTGCCATGGATTCTGCCAAGTTAGCCTTTCAAGCTTAGTTCTACAAAAATGACCTCATGATGTCATTGGGTACAGACACTCGTCCTCCAGTACTGATAGATGAAAACGAATTCACTCAGTGGCAAGATCGGTTCCTCAACTTCATTGAACGTCAAACTAATGGAGCAAACATGATGAAGTCTCTAACTGAAGGACCTTTCATAAAGCCTAACAAAGAAATTCCCGCAACACCTGACGAAGTTTTACGAATAAAAGCTAATCGAGAATTAAGTGCTAATCTGATGCTAGCTTTGCTAAACTCTGTCTATAACCGTGTTGATCATTATAAAAATTATCCAAATCAGATGTGGGAACAGTTAGAAAAGATCATGCTTGGATCTTTAGTTGCGACTCAACTTCGACATACACTGAGAGTCCAAGAATCTCTAAATCCTTAGAGAGAGAAAGTAGAGAGAGAGACTAGAGGTGCAAAATAGGAATTGTATTGAATGTGCGTGTAATTCTTACAAGACACAAAGACCAAAGGGACATAAATACCCTTGGTCAATACTACACAGATAATACTCTAAACACAGTATTTGACCAAGCCCTATAAATACAATGATTACTATAAAATCAGACCTAACAATCTCCCCCTTAGTAATCATTGGCGCTTTGGTCTTCAAAAATTATCTTCTAAATCAGCACGGACCAACAAAGCGACTTTCAGAAGCTTTCTGACTTTTAAGAAAAAAAATTCTTCTCGGCATCTTGCAGATTGAAAATTTTCTTTGCTGCTTAAGCTCAAGACGATACACCTCTTTTGAATGATCTTGAATGAACTGTGGTTTTCGGAGCAAGAACAGCAAAAGAATTTGAAATAGCTGAGTGAATGGAATCTTTGAACGAATCTTGATCAGCAGATAATCTTTTGAACTCTTTGTCTCTTTAACTTCTCCTTGACTTCTCCCCCTCATGACCTTGATGATCTTGATCAACTTGGTCATGCGAATGTTGGAGACGAGACAGCGAAAGATCTGCAAAATCAAAGAAAATAGAGAAAACAGAGAAGGTTTGCGTTCCATGCAGGAAGCGCAAAGCAAGGTTTGCGTTCTATGTGTGACGCGCAAAGCAAGGTTTGCGGTTCATTAAGGAAACGCAAAACAAGCTTTGCGTGTCATGCCTGAAGCGCAAAGTAGACTTAGAAAAAATTTACCTTGTTAAGCTCTTTGACTCCCCCTACACAAATGCATTAGATAAGACAATTCGAGATAGCATTCATGTAAAGAAAATCAGACACTCCCCCTCAAAAACAGATTTAATCTTTGAAATACATTCTCTTTGTTCACTCCCCCTTGAATAATGCATAAACCCATTAAAATATACTTATGAGAACACAATGATCAAATATTAATGTAGAAAGAAAAATATACTGAATGTAAATTTTGAAACAACTAAACATATAAAATTTTAAACACTAAACAAATTAAATTCTACAGAGTAAAATTTTACAAATTTATCAATCATTTGAAATCAAACATATGTTGTAGGATACAAGAACAAGTTTCATTGCATATCAAGTTAAGACATGTTCAATTTCAAAAACTTCCAGCAATCTATTCAGTGTGCTCACATGCGAATCTTCGATTAGCTTCAAGAAAATGCAATTCTAAAAATATTATAGAGAACTTTGCATGTACTAACACTAAGCCATCAAAAATTAAGATATTCATAAATTTACAGATTTATCGCAACTCAAACATATCACCAAGTATCATGAGATGTGTGCTCATTGGCATCTTTTAGCATTGTGCACATTGGCATCTTCACATGAGTGTGCTCTTTGGCATCTTTTAAGCTCGTGCACTTTGGCATCTTTTTAATCAAGAAGTTTATTAAGTAAAGAACATGCTGTAAACGTAACTTTCTATCTGACCCTATTGCAGGATTTGGGTTAGCCGCTCCCAGACCAGTTGGCCTTAGGGGACTAGGTGTCAAGCACCCCTTGGAACTTACTTTCCCAGATCAGAAAGGCTACATCGACATATCCTAAACCCATTCATACCAGTAGAACATGAATTTCGATCTGGTTCTATAGAAGGATTTATGTTCGATCACTCCCAGACCAAATGACCTTAGGGGACCAGATGACAAGCATCTCAAGGAACTTACTTTCCCAAACCAGAAAGGTCACAGGTACAAACTTTTAAACTTAGAGATTTCTGTATTTTAAGAATTTAATAATCATCTCAATCACTCAGATCAACGTCTAAATACTTAGCCCATATTTTCATTTCAATCTAAAATTTTGATCGTTTAGGTAGTCTAAGCAAAGTAACTATAAAAATTCCGACTCACATATCTTTAAAGCAGAAATAAAAGTTTCAAACATGTTGCTGACTTTTCGACTTTTGTAAGACTTGAAATTTGACCATATAAAAACTTTAATATAAACAAAAGAACTTGAAAATTTATCCTAGACACATATTTTATGTAAAGATTTAAACTTTTAATTAATATTTAGTTGGAACAAAATAAAATTCAACTATTTCATCTTTTACATAGAAGAAAATAAATTTGTGTCTCATATTAAAAGAAAATTTTGAGTAATACAAATTCATGAGAAAGATAAACAAGCTCAGATTCTTGAAACATTGAGAAAAACTGGAATACCATCATTATCAGAGATAAATGCAGCGGAATTAAAATTAATGTACTCACAGTATCTCATTAAGTTAGAAGCTTAATCATTGAAGAACGAGTTCTAAACTGTTGTGTTTAGAAGTCGATGTCTATGAAGTACGGGTCCTGAACTGAAGTACTCAGAAGCCAATATTCTCTTACTCCCCCTTAACATGTGATGCCTGCAACTTTGAATCAGATAAAGATTTGGGTACCCACTTGAATTTGGGCCCGTGTTTGTTAGTTGCAGTTCGTATGGGGAAATATTTGTTAGATTTAACATTTAAAGCATGAGGAATATCATCAGAAAAATATGCACAATCATCATAAGAGAAAGCATGATCATCTGAACTAGAATCAGAAGACGAATGTGAGACATTTTTGGAAATTTGAAACATTTGTTTTATAGAATATTTTGAAACTTTATTACAAATAGCAAATGAATCACTATGATAAAGTTTGTCTACATATCGATCTCCCTCAAACATAGAATCAGTAGATTTCGGCTTCGCTCTCCAGATCTGCTTCTTGGATTGAGCGCTCAAAGCCCTATCTGTAAGAATTATATCAGAAGAATTAGAATAGTCAGAAAGAACTGTATCTCGTTTCTTCGACTTCTTTGACCGTCTTCTTTTACGCTTAGGTTTATAATAATGATCATTGAGCGTAAAAGAGTCATCAAGAATATTAGACTTAATATTTAAATCAGAAGAAATAAATTTATCCAAGCAACCAATCTGATCAACTAATAAATCTGAATTTGCCTCGGAGTCTGAATAATTTTGAGAAAATATTTTAAAATTTGAAACTTCCTTTTTATTTTCCTTAGAATCAGAAGATAAGCTAGAAATAGAATCTGATTTTTGAGAAAATAAATTTTCTTCAAGACTAGACGTCATGAAAGAAAGAATTATATCAGATTCAATTTTCTTCAAAATATTTTGATCTTCTATCTGATCTTCAAGATCTATGATTTTTCCTTCTAATACTAACGGAGGAGTATATTTCTTCGAATCATAAATGATTGGAGAAATATTTCCTTTATTAGAATCAGGTGCAAAAGGAGCAATAAAATCATCAGACATTGAAGATCTGATAAGAGATATATCTTTTAAAACTCTTTTTCCTCTTCTTGATTTTTCAGGAAAATATTTTGCATTTTCGGACGTATAAACAAAAGGAATTTCATTTTTCTTTTTATATATCCTTTTCTCATTTTCGAGATCTAACACTTCCTTTTCACTAGTCTAATGAAATTTGAACTGAGGAGCATAATGAGCAAGTGTCAGATAATCGTATTTATATAAGGTGGGAACTTTGTCTATTACTTTGTTTAAAAATTGAGGATTATCAAAACCAAGTCCCCATCTTTATTTTAAAGCCTCTTCACTCCTCGGCTTGTTCATATAAATTGTTTGTTCAGATTGGTCTCTTCGATAAAGCTTTTCTTCTAACTTAATTATTTTATCTGAAAACTCATCTTTTAATTTAGTCATGTCAGTCAAAGATTCAAGATAAGTTTTGTTTGAATTTTCCAAAGCATCCAATTTCTTTTGAAAGATGTCTTTAGTATTTTCTAAAATAGTTTTTTCATCCTTCAAAGAAATTTTCAGCTTTTCAATTAAATCTGACTTTTCAGAATTTAAAACTTTTTCAGATAAAAATTTAGAGCGCAAATCAGATAAAGCATTAATCATGATTTTAAACTAGGAGGTAATAAAATTGTAGTCAAATTCAGAATATACCTCATCCTCATCAGTGTCAGAATCGTCTGACTGGTCATCTTCGACTAAGCACAAATGGGCGATTTCGACGTTCGATGCTTCATCATCGGAATAATCCAGCCAGAATTCTTCTTCTGCCAGCAAAGTTGTTCCATTCTCTCTTTTCTCAGCCAGCTCCAACTTCCTTCGGTAATAAGCTGAGTCCTTAACCCTCTTTGCTCTACACTCCTTTGATATATGACCCGACTTTCCACAGTTATAGCAAGCAGCAATCTTTGGATCGGGTACTTTGGCTTTAGACCCAGAAGTGAAGCGAGAAGAGTTGGAATCAGATCTTGGTTGGAACTTCTTCTGATAATGCTGAGAGAGAAGAATCATAGCTTTCTGTAAGGCCTCTCCATCGTCATCAGTTGACCCGGTGTAAGCGTTATCAGACAACGCTTGTTCATTCAGTTGCTTCGTGAGAAGAGCAACCAGATCAACTGTCTTCTTGTTCTTTTTGTCTAGCTTGGCCTTTTTCTCTAGAACTAAACTCTCATCAATCAGCAAAATCTCATACAGTTCTTGAATCTGCATTGTTGAGATCCTAACATCGTTCCTCATTCTATGACATGCTTTATTCCACTCAGGCTGTAAAGCGTTCAGAAACTTCAAGTTAGCCTCCAATTCAGTCTTGGTAACTTTAATCTTGTAGAGATCATTGATAACAGCCCAGAATCGATCAAACACACTCTTCAAACTTTCCCCATCCTTTGCCTGAAACTTTTCAAAGTTGTTCATGTATCTTGTCTGTCGTAACTGAGTAGACATTGCAGAACCAAGCATAATCTTCTCAAGTTGTGTCCACATCAGCATAGGGTTATATTTGAAGCAATCGATTCTGTTATAGATGGAGTTGGGAAGAGCAAGAATCAGATTTGATTTAGCCTGACTGTCTGCTTTATATCTTGATAGCTCTTTTTCGTCATATTCACTTAAAGGTGTTTCAACTGCTGTAGCTGGAGTAGTAGCAGTAGCTGGAATCACTTTTATTTTCCTCACCATAGGACCCTCATACAGAGATTTCATCATGTTATCCCCATTAGGTTGCCTTTCAATAAAGTTGATAAACCGATCCTGCCACTGTTCGAATTGGTTCTCATTGATTAGTACTGGTGGACGAGTATCAGACCCCAAAGACATCATGAGGTCATTCTTGTAGATCTGTGCTTGCAAAGACATTTTGAGAAAATAATCAACTTGAAGAGAATGACTGTCCCAAACTATATATCTATAAATCAAAAATCAGATAGAATTGAAAATTTTCGAAAAAAGAAAAAAATATTAAAAATTGACAATTTGAAAAACACTTGATATGACACAAAGTTTAAAAAGAAAAAAAATTTAGATGACATTTTTTTTTAAAACTAAGTCAGGAAACAAGAGCTTTGCGGGTCTAGAAGGAAACGCAAAGTTGAGCTTTGCGGGTGCTGTGGGAAACGCACAATGAAGTTTGCGGGTGTAGTGGGAAACGCACAATGAGGTTTGCGGGTGTAGTGGGAAACGCACAATGAGGTTTGCGGGTGTAGTGGGAAACGCACAATGAGGTTTGCGGGTGTAGTGGGAAACGCACAATGAACTTTGCGGGTTCAAAGTGAACCGAAAACTTGAAAAAAAAAATTCAATGAATGAAACGCAAAGTTTATGAATAACCCGCAAAGTTCTTTGAATGACACGCAAAGAACTTTGAATGACACGCAGAGTTCATCAAATCACATATTTTCGCAAAATCAAATCAAACTAAGAAATTTAAACAAGAAATTCACTCAATGATGAACGAAAACAACTTTCTTACACAATTCAATTAACAATTTCGATCTAAAACTGCAAAAACTCAAAATCAAAAAAATAACCAGAACATGAACTCGAGTTTTCCAGAAAATCACAAAATCACCAAATTGAGAATCAAAACATGGTTTTTATGGAAAACTATGTGAATCAAATACGATCGACTATCAAAAACGAGACTAAAGAGCCCAAAAACAAACAAATTCGATCACAAACAGATCCAAATTTTATGAGAAATCAAGAAAACAAGATTTTCTTGAAAAATTCAAGAAAATCGATCAAATTTTCGATTTCAATCACAAATTCAGATACAGAAAAACAATCTCTCAATCCTCTCAAGATTCAGTTGGCTCTGATACCAATTGAGAGTCCAAGAATCTCTAAATCCTTAGAGAGAGAAAGTAGAGAGAGAGACTAGAGGTGCAAAATAGGAATTGTATTGAATGTGCGTGTAATTCTTACAAGACACAAAGACCAAAGGGACTTAAATACCCTTGGTCAATACTACACAGATAATACTCTAAACACAGTGTTTGACCAAGCCCTATAAATACAATGATTACTATAAAATCAGACCTAACATACACGCTTCATGAACAACTTTGAGGAGTTCAAGGCCAAAGAAAGTGAGTCTCTAAAGAGTGTTTTCAACAAATTCTGTATAGTGTTGAATGATCTACGAAAGATAAATGTGAACAAGACAGAGCTTAAGACAAATCTGAAATTCCTCAATGCTCTTAAGCCTGAATGGAATAGATCTTGTCACAGACTGAGGAACGATGTTCGGATCTCCACAATGCAAATTCAGGAACTATATGAGATCTTGATGACTGATGAGAGCATTGTACTAGAGAAGAAGGCTAAGCTTGAAAAGAAAAACAAAAAGTCAGTGGACCCGGTTGCACTCCTCACGAGCCAACTGGCTAAACAAGCGTTGTCTGATAACGCTTACAATGGGGCCACTGATGATGATGGCGTGGCGCTCGAGAAAGCGATGATCCTTTTCTCTCTGCATTATCAGAAAAAGTTCCATCATCAGTCGGGTTCAAACAATCTTCGCTTCACTTCCGGTTCAAGAGTTAAAGTGCCAGAGGCTAAGAAAGCTGTTGCATGTTTTAACTGTGGAAAGTCGAGGCACATTTCAAAGGAGTGTCGAGCAAAGGTGGTTCGGGATTCGGCATACTACAGAAAGAAATTGGAGCTAGCCGAAAAGAGAGAGAATGGAACTGCTCTACTTGCTGAAGAGGAGTACTGGCTGGATCACTCCGACAATGAAGCTGACAAAGTTGAAACTGGTACTTTATGCTTTGTTGCAGATGATCAATCTGATGATGATGACGACTCCTCAACCGATGTTGATGAGGTACCTTCTGAATTTGATTATACTTTCATTTCTTCTCAGATGGATGTTATAATTACTGTTTTACATGATTTACGCTTAAAGTTATCATCTGAAAAGAACTTAAATTCAGAAAAGTCAGATTTGATTGACAAATTGAAAATTTCTTTGAAAGATGAAAAATCTATTTTGGAAAATACAAAAGACATCTTTCAAAAGAAATTAGATGATTTGGAAAAATCAAATAAGACTTATCTTGAATCTTTGACTGCTATGACTACTTTAAAAGACAGTTTTTCAGATAAAATAAATAAATTAGAAGAAAAGTTATATCGAAGAAACCAATCTGAGCAAACAATTTTTATGAATAAACCAGGGAGTGATGAAGCTTTAAAAGAAAAATGGGGACTTGGTTTTGAAAATCCACATTGTTTAAACAACGCGATTGAAAAATCCCCGACTTTATATAAATACGATTATCTAACTCTTGCTCAATATGCTCCTCAATTTAAAATTGATTGGATGAATGAGAAGCAAGTGTTAGAAATCGAAAATGAGAAAAGGACGAATAACAAGAAAAAGGAAATTCTTTTTGTTTACACATATGAAAATGCAAAATATTTTCCTGATAAATCAAGGAAAGGCAGAAAAGCTTTAAATGATATATCTCTTGTCAAATCTTCAATATCTAATGATTTTGTTGATGTTTATGCTAAAATTTATGATAAGGAAAATATTTCTCCAATCATTTATGATTCTAAGAAATATACTCCTCCTTTAATTTTAGAAGGCAAAATCATTGACCTTGAAGATAAGATGGAAGATCTAAATATTTTAATATAAATTGAATCTGATATTATTCTTTCTTTCATGACGTCTAGTCTTGAAGAAAAGTTATTTTCTCAAAAGCAAGATTCTATTTCTAGCCTTTCTTCTGATTGTCAAGTAAACAAAATGGAAGTTTCTAAATTTGATATCTTTTCTCAAAATAATTCTGACTCCGAGGTATGTTCAGATTTATTGTCTGATCAGATTGGTTGCTTAGGTAAAATTATTTCTTCTGATTTAAATATTAAATCCCAAATTCTTGATGACTCTTTTACGCTAAATGATCAGTATTATAAACCAAAGCGTAAACGAAGAAGGTCAAAGAAACAAGATAAAATCATTTCTGATAATTCTAATTCTTCTGATTCTAATCTTTCAGATAGGACTTTGAGCGCGCGTTCAAAGCAGAAATGGAGGGTGAAGCGGACATCAGATGATTCTGCGACTGATGAGAATTTATATGTAGACAAATATTATAAAAGTGATTCATTTGTTGTGTGTAATAAAATTTCCAAATATTCTATAAAGGAAATGATTCAAATTTCCAAAAATGTCTCATATTCTTCTTCTGATTCGAGTTCAGATGATTATGCTTTCTCTTCTTCTGATTCTTCTGTTCATTCTTGTGCTTATAATTCTGATAATTTTTCTCGTGCTTTCAATGTTAAATCTTACAAATATTTTCCCATAAGAACTGCAACTAACAAACATGGGCCCAAATTCAAGTGGGTACCAAAATCTCAATCTGACTGCTGGCACCTCATGTCAAGGGGGAGTAAGAGAAATATGGCTCTTGAGTAAATCAGCTCAAGACCCGGACTTCATTGTCAACATTTTGTCTTCTGAGTAATTCATCTCAGAACCGTGCTTCAAAGACTTCAACTTCTAAACATGTCAGTTTAGGACTCGTTCTTCAATGTTTTTAAGCCTCTGACTAATGAGAAACTGTGAGTACATCAATTTTATTCCGCTGCATATATCTCTGATTATGATGTTGTTCCAGTTTTATCAAATGTTTTTAAAAGAATCTGAGCATTTCAATTTCAACTGATGAATTTGTTCAAACCCAATTTTTTTTTAAATGAGACACATATTCTTTATACATTGTGTGAAAGATAATATTATTAAATTATATTTTGTTTCAACTGCATATAGACTTGCCGATCAAATGTTTCTATTTTCAAATCTCGGCATGTTGAATTTAAAAGTTTAAACCTTCACAAATTTTATTCTATAGAGTAAAAGTTTTACAATTTTTCTTTCTTTTGAATAAAATGTGTGTCTAGGATAAATTTTCAAGTTGATTTGTTTATATTAAAGTTTTTATATGTTCATCTTTCAAGTCTAACAAAAGTCGAAAAGTCAGCAACATGTTTGTAACTTTTGATATTGCTTTAAAGTTGTGTGATTCGGAATATTTATAGTTTACAATGCTTAGAAAACCTAAAAAGTTGGAATTTTGGATCGTAATGAAAATATGGGCTAATCACTTAGACATAAAACTTTGTGATTGAGATGATTATTAAATTCTTATAAAACCGAAATCTCTAAGTTTAACAGTTTGTACCTGTGACCTTTCTGGTTTGGGAAAGTAAGTTCTGTGGGATGCTTGTCATCTGGTCCCCTAAGGTCAATTGATCTGGGAGTGATCGAACCCAAATCCTTCTATGGAATCAGACCGAACGTCATGTTCTACTGGTAGGAATGGGTTTAGCATATGTCGATGTAGCCTTTCTGATCTGTGAGAGTAAGTTCTAAGGGGTGCTTGACACCTAGTCCCCTAAGGCCAACTGGTCTGGGAGCGACTGACCCAAATCCTGCAATAGGGTCAGATAGAAAGTTACGTTTACGGCATGTTCTTTACTTACCAAACTTTTTGATTAAAAGTTTCCAATGTGCACAAGCTTAAAAGATGCCAAAGAGCACACTCATGTAAAGATGTCATAGAGCACAATGCTAAAAAGATGCCAATGAGCACACATCTCATGATACTTTGTGATATGTTTGAGTTGTAATAAACCTATAACTTTGTGAAAGTCTGAATTCTTGATGGCTTAGTGTGATTATTTGCAAAGTTCTCTATTATATTTTTAGAATTGCATTTTCTTGAAGCTAATCGAAGTTCACATGCGAGCACACTGAATAGATTGATGAAAGTTTTTGAAACTGAACATGTTTTAACTTGATATGCAATAAAACTTGTTTTTGTATCCAAACATCTACATTTGATTTCATCTGACGGATTTTATTGTGATATTTTACTAAGTAGAATTTTATTTGTTTCTGTTTAAATTTTTATATATTTAGTCGTTTCAAAATACATATTCAGTATATTTTTCTTTCTACATTGATGTTTACATTTTTGTGTTCTCATATTTTTATAAATGGGTTTGTGCATTATTCAAGGGGGAGTGAAAAAGGAGATTTTTTTTAAAAGATCATATCTGTTTTTTTTAGGGGGAGTATCTGGTTCTCTATGTGAATGCTAACTTGAATTGTCATATCTAGTGCATTTGTGTAGGGGGAGTCATAGAGCTTAAAAAGGTAAAATTTTCTGTGTTTAAGTCAGATTTGCGCCAACAGTTGGTCGCACAAACCTCATTTTGTGCCACCTTCGGCTAGTGCAAACCTCCCTTTGCGCCACCAATGTGTCGCGCAAACCTTCCCTATTTTTCCTTTACTCTGATTTTGCAGTTCTTAAGTTGACTCGTCTCCGACATTTGCATGATCAAGTTGATCCAGATCATCAAGGTCATGAGGGGGAGAAGTCAAGGAGATGTTAAAGAGACAAAGAGCTTCAAAGTTTATCTGCTGATCAAGATTTGCTCAAGATTTTATTTTTCTCAGCCATACTAGTATTTTGTTGTTCCAGCTCCGATCACCACAGTTCATTCAAGACTATTTTGAAAGAGGTGAATCGTCTAGAGCACAAGATGATGAACCAATTTTTCTTTCAAGATTATTACAAACTGGTCCAGTCTTGTCAAAGCAGCAAAGGCATCACAAACTGAACAATGCTGAGAATAAATTTTTTTTAAGTCAGAAAGCTTCTTCAAAAAGTCGCTTGGATGGTCTGTGCTGTTTTAGAAGATTGTTTTTTGAAGACCACAGCGCCAATGATTACTAAGGGGGAGATTGTTAAGTCTGATTTTATAGTAATCATTGTATTTATAGGCTTGGTCTTATACTGTACTTAGATAGGTTTTATCTGTGTATTAGCCAAGGGTATTTAAGTCCCTTTGGTCTTGTGTCTTTGTAACACTTCACGCATATTCAATACAAGAACTCATATTGCGCTTTACTCTCTCTCTCTCTCTCTACTTTCTCTCTCTAGGATTTAGAGATTCTTGGATTAACACATACGTTTCTCTGTAATCCTATATTCAAGGTATCAAGAACACACAAAGTTTTCATTGATTATTCAAGGGATTGGTATGTTATTCTAATCTTTATATCTCTTGATCTATATTGTGTTTGTGTGTTAATTATCAACTAGAAAACTGGGTTAACAAGTGGTATCAGAGCCTAAAGAATCAAGTTTATCGATTACACTGTGTTCATCGATTTTACTGTTCATCAACAACTTACTGTGCGATATTTGATTTCATGAATCTATGTGCTTTTATGCTTAAAATAGATCTGATTAGGTGTGTTTTGTGTTATTGAATAGCATCTGATTGGTTAATTGCATTTAAATTCACCAATTGATTGGTTTTTTGATGATTTCTGATTTCCGGGTTAATGAACTGTCGACTACTGTGTTCTTCGAATTGAGGCATGAAAGTTGAAATTAATCTTTGATTTTGATTGAATTGTAAAAGATATATATTTCTGGGTACAAAAGGTTGATTTTTGCATTCAATTTCTATGTTCATTGTGTTTTATGGGTTGAAAGTCATCGTTCTGGGTCGACCTTCAAGAACACCGGTCGATTATTCATCAATACCGGTCCCGGTCAATATTCAAGTCGACTAACCACCGGTCGCCCTTAGTTTCATACACTATATCGGTCCATACCGGTCACATATTTCCCGGTAAACAGCATACGGGTCTCCCTATATCGATCCATAAAATTGTTCGGTCGCCCGGCCAACACACAATCCACACCGGTCGACGTGATACCGGTCAATAGACCAGTCCGGTAGAAGAAGCTTACCGGTCGAATACTTTTTGTCTATATCGGTTCCGGTCCCGGTCACGTACCGGTCCATATACTCTGTCCGGTCAACACTTTACCGGTCAAAGTACAATACCGGTCGAAAATCTTTCCCGATCGTGCAACATCCCGGTCGGACAAGCCTCCGGTCATGCTATATACCGGTCAAAGCACTCTACTGGTCGAATATCCCCGGTCGACCACCTTTGCGCTAGTTCCTATTCACGCAAACATTCACTTTGCGCGATTGCCTACTCGCGAGAACCTCTGTTTGCGCCACCCGCGGCTCACGCGAAATCCTCGTTTGCGCCACCCATTACTAGCGAGAACCTCTCACTTTGCGTCAACAGTTACTCGCGCAAATCTCCACTTTGCGCGACCTGTATCTCGCGCGAATTGTCCTTTTACGCCTCTGTCCTTAGCATATATCCGATTTTTGCGCCAGATTTAACTGTGTTTAATCTATTTGTGCTTTATACTGTGTGCGAGGACTGCATTTAATTATTTTTGGAAATTTATTTTTCTGAAAAAATTTTAGTGTAGTTTTTATTCTAATTGTTGATTCTAACGATCTCATCTAGTTGATTGTCTTGGTACAGATTAGTTTGATTTCTAACCATACAGCTAAAATGTCGAATCAGCTTCTCTCAATGGGCTCTCAGTCCAAACCTCCTGTCCTCATGGCTGATGAATATCAGCAATGGAAGAAGAGAATGATCCAGTTTCTGAATCACAAAAACAGAGACTATATGGAATCAATCATCAATGGTCCGGTAAATCCAATGATCAGAATACCTGGTCAAGCAGAAACTGAAACCTCTCCAGAAATCCCTGACAGATATATTCCTAAACCTTATCAGTTCTTTACTGAAAAGCAGAAAGAACAGTACAAGACAGATGAAGAGGCTCTTATTTATCTGACCATGGCAATTCCGAATGACATATACAACCGTGTAGACAGTCGGAACTCTGCAAAAGAAGTCTGGGATGAACTATCAAGACAGTTTGAAGGAAGTGAAGCCTTCATCCAAGCTAAGCAGAATCTATGCATAAATGCATACGAGGGATTTCACGCAAAAGAAGGAGAGACGTTGCTAGAGACCTACAACATATACAACATCATTCTCAATGACTTGCGGAGGAACAATATCTCTAAATCAGCTTCAGAGATAAATTACATGTTCATCAAGAACCTGAATCCTGATACCTACAATATCTCTAAATCAAGCTTCAGGGATTTCACGCAAAAGAAGGAGAGACGTTGCTAGAGACCTACAACAGATACAACATCATTCTCAATGACTTGCGGAGGAACAATATCTCTAAATCAGCTTCAGAGATAAATTACAAGTTCATCAAGAACCTGAATCCTGAATGGAACAACTTTGCCATCAACCTTCAGATGTCAAAGAACATGGCTCAGGAAAACGTCACTGATATCTTCTCTACTCTTTCTCAGCATGAGGATGAGGTGAGAACGATTAATAATTAGTCCAATAATCTGAAGGAGTCCGTGGCTCTCATTGTTGGCAAAGGAAATAGTTCAGTTCCGATATCCTCTGCAAGGTCAAAGAAAAAGATGTCTAAAGCTCTGGTTACTGAGGTTACTGAGTCCGAATCTGATTCAAGTGATGAAGAACTGGAGGTTGATTCTGGTCCAAATATTTAGAAGTTCTCTGAGGACTTGGCTCTAATTACTCGACGATTCAAGAAGAGCTTTGGCAAGAAGAAATTCTACTCAAAGACAAAGTATGATGGATACAAGAAAGAGAAGTCTGAGATGCGATACAAGCCAAGGCATGGAAGGAGAGAGGAAGGCCGAGAAGACAGGAAGGAAGATAGAAGAGAAGGAAAGAGAGAGGAAAAGCGTGAAGAAAGAAAGGATGAACCAGGAAGATGCTACAACTGTGGCAAATTTGGGCATTTCTCAAGAGACTGCAAGTTCAAGAAGGTAAAGAACTCAGAGTATTATGCAAGAAAGTCACTCATTGCCAAGAAAGCTGAAGAAGGAAAAGTGTTGATGGTTGAAGAAGAAAACTGGTTGTTCCAAAGTTCTGATGACGAGGAGCAGGCACACTTCACCCAAGTTTCCTATATGGCAAAACTGGATGGTAACGATGAAGATTCTGAGGCACAATTCGAAGATGCAAACTCTGAGGTAAGTGATAATTTTGAACTTATTGAATCTTTGATAGCCCAAATACATATTATGAAAGATGAATTTGCTTTATTGAAAGGTAAACTTAGCTCTGCACATCAAGATGTTTTGATTTTCTGTGATGAAAATGCTTTGCTAAAAGTTGTTGTGGAAGAAAAAGAAAAGGAAAAGGAGGATTTAAAAGCTGAAAAAGATTCTTTAAAAAGAAAAATATCTGGTTTAGAAAAGGATCTTGTGAATCTTAATGCTGAAAAGGGTGAGTTTAAAATCAAATTTGAAGTTTGTTACCAAGAAAGAAATGAAGCTTTCACCAAAATCAAGCAATTAGAGGATATTAATATGAAACGAGGTCAGACTGAGCAGACATTAAATCTGTTGACCAATAAACTCTGTTATCCCAATCTAATCTAGTTGATTAACACACAAACACAATAATATCAAGAGATAATAAGATTAACAAAACGTACCAATCCCTTGAATAAACAATGAAACCCTTGTGTGTTCTTGATACCCTTGAATATAGGATTACAGCAACCTCTCTCTAAACAATAATTATGAAAGTAATAATAATGAGAGTTAACCTAAAACCTAAACTAAACATAACTTTAAATACCCAGGCTTTTAGGCCTAATGGGCTTATGGGCTTGAGGCCCAATAGCTTAATAACTATTTACTTATTACATAATAAACCCTTTAACTATAACTATCAAACAATTACAGTTTAAACCCTCTAATTTAACTTTGAAACAATTGCAGTTTAAACCCTGAACTTTAACTTTAATCTTGAATACAATTATTTGATCCAACAATCTCCCCCTTTGGATTCAAGATTAAAAAAAATTTTGCAAATGTCTTCGGGTCTTCTCTTTTCTTCACTTTTCTTGAAAAACTTCAGATATGACATTGATAGCTTCAAAACTTGATATCTTCAAAATAGTCTTCAAATCTTCAAATCTTTGATATCTTTGAAAATCTTCAGTAGTCTTCAGATTATATTCTCCCTCTTTGAGTATTCTCCCTTTTTGTATCTTCTCCCCATTTTTGATGAATGGTGAGAAGCATCATCATCAAAACATACCAAAACAATCTCCCCCTTTTCAAGACAATTTCCTCCATTGTGTATGATCACGTAAGCACAATCTTCATGTTACGAGCCCTATATGGAAATAAGAGCAGTCTTCCCAGATGGAAAGAGTGATTATTTCAATCTTTTCAGATTAAAATAGAAAGTAGTAACCATTCGAATCTTTTCAAATTCAAACAATTTAATAAGTGTAACCCTGAATCAACAAATGACTCAGTTAGAATGTCTGTCAATGACACAAAGTCACTGAGTAACACAAAGTTACTATATAAGGAGCTGGTTTGATGTAGACTCCCCAGGTCTTCCATTCAATCATCGAATAACATATGGTTATCTATGAACGTTCTGACAGAAAACAAATTTCTGTGTGTTCGTGCATGTGTTAGAAAAAAAAATTAAGCATAGATGATTGCTTTTTCAATATAGGCTCAAAGTATGTAAACTTGTTGAGACAGCAACAAATTGTACAAAGACTCAATGTGCATGAGAAAGGGTTCGAAGGTGGGGCAACTTTCCTTCTTTTTCAATATTAGTATCTTCCAAATGAAGAACCAATAGCGTATGTGCTGCGTCCCCAGAAAATGTGAAACATTCTCTTTTTGAGAAAAGAATGAGTAGCTGGTGGGGTTATATGCAAGAGATGGCATGGGCTAGTTGCCTTTTTCAATGATGGTCACCAAAGAATGTGAACCAATCATATTATGTGGTTGCCCGGCTCAGAAAGAAGTTTGGTGCAGAGTTTAATATTCTTTTACTCTGTTCTCTTACCCTCTTTCTTTTAATGCTCACGTCTAACCAATCTCTCTTTTTCATTTTACCTCTTCACACACCATCACTCAATTCTTTTGACCCCTCTCCCCACAATCACTCAGGGAATACTTCCTGGGTAGGAAACACTGGTTATCGTGAATCCATGGAAGTTCTGTTAAGTTCTCACACTGAATCCCATGTATGATCCTAAAAAAAACATGTTGTTCAACAGGCTTTTTGTACATGTAAGCACAAATACCACTTGTTACATGAAAAAAAAGACTTTCGGAGATGTCAAAACAGTTATGTATGACGATGCAATTCTCCCCCTCAAACTAAAAGAGTTTGACAATTTAAGCTCTTAAGGAGTTTTTCAATTAAGCTTATAGACGATTTGTCATGAAGAATAATATTTTGGAGAATCAAAAACGAATGTTGTTTATATGAACAATATATAAACATATTTTCAATGAAAGCACATGAAATGACGTTTGATTCAATCAACAGTGAATACAAATAACGTGAGTATTACCATAGAAAGATTTTACTTTTGATACATGGTAATAACAAAGTCAAATAGAATGTTCTGAACCGTTATGTGTATGAATACTTGACAAAGTATATTGAGAAGATAAAACGCAAGTATTTATCTTTAAGAACACACGGTCAGATAATCATTTAAGTATCCAAAAATCTGTTAATATCACAGATATTCTCAACTGAAAGATTTTTTTTTTTAACAGAAAAATAAGGCACTGAAGTGCGGGTTCTAATCTGATGTGATTAGAAGCCATTGTCACTTGTCCAAACCTGCATAAAGAAAATTATAGTAATCATTTGTGAAAATGATTCCTTGATCATTAGCAACAGTTGGAAAATAACACACAAGATCAAAACTTGGAATACTCCCCCTAGAATCATGAGTAAGGTTTAAGACATGTTCAACATACCAAGTTTGCTGATGAGAAATTGAAAACGCTTTTCATCCAATGGCTTGGTGAAAAGGTCAACTAACTGGAAGTCAGTTTCAACAAAGTGCATTTCAATATTACCTTTTTCTACATGATCCTTGATGAAATGATAGCGTACGTCGATATGCTTGGTCTTCGAATGCTGTACCGGATTAGCAGTTATAGATATTGCGCTCTTGGAATCACAATAAATAGGAACACGCTTGTAGTTGTATCCAAAGTCCCTTAACTGTGTCGTCATCCAGAGGACTTGAGAACAGCAGCTAGCAGCAGCTACATACTCAGCCTCGGCAGTGGATGTTGAAACACAGTTTTGTTTCTTTGAGGTCCAACTTACAAGTTTGTCACCTATAAATTGACATGACCCAGAGGTGCTTTTCCGGTCTAGCTTACATCCTGCATGATCAGCATCTGTAAAGACAGTTAGTTCAAAACGAGAATCCTTTGGATACCAAAGGCCTAGATTGGGAGAGCCTTTGAGATATCTAAGGATTCGCTTAACAACAGTTAAGTGCGACTCTTTAGGATTAGACTGATAAACTGTTATGACCAGAACAAAATTAGACCGATAGATTGATTAGACCGGTATTAGGTTCGACCTATATGGTGTTCGACCGGTATGTTCTTAGTCTACCCAGAACGATGATGAACAGTCCAGATTAGCAACTCAGAAACACTTAAAACCTCAAATTGAATGCAATAAATCAATTAAAGATCACACAGCAGTCAAGATTAGAGATTAATTTCAACCTTTTTCCAATCAGTTTGACAAACACAGTGTTCGACCTATATGAAGCTGTCGAATCCAGAAAACCAAGAATTCAATAAATCCAATTACTTGATAAATTATAGTGCAATCAAACTATCAGATTACGTTCAGTGGCATAAAACATATCCAATCATATCGATTTTGAGCATAATAGCATGTTAGTTCAGAAATCGATTTTCACATATATATGCATGTCGAAGAACAGTCTATGAACACAGTAATCGATGAACAGTGTTTTTAATCCAATTAACTTGATTCTTTAAGCTCTGATACCAATTGTTATCCCAGTTTAATCTAGTTGACTAACACACAAACACAATAATATCAAGAGATAATAAGATTAACAAAACGTACCAATCCCTTGAATAAACAATGAAACCCTTGTGTGTTCTTGATACCCTTGAATATAGGATTACAGCAACCTCTCTCTAAACAATAATTATGAAAGTAATAATAATGAGAGTTAACCTAAAACCTAAACTAAACATAACTTTAAATACCCACGCTTTTAGGCCTAATGGGCTTATGGGCTTGAGGCCCAATAGCTTAATAACTATTTACTTATTACATAATAAACCCTTTAACTATAACTATCAAACAATTACAGTTTAAACCCTCTAATTTAACTTTGACACAATTGCAGTTTAAACCCTGAACTTTAACTTTAATCTTGAATACAATTATTTGATCCAACAAACTCCAAGACGAAAGGTTTTACAAACTTAAACCAGGTTTGGGTGTGCCAACTAATGAAATTTTGAAAAAGGCACCGGAGCACTTATATAATTTTGATAAATTTGGCTCTGCAATCAGACCTATTCCTAACATTCGTGCAACCTTTGTTGAAGCAAGTACTTCTAAACTTTTTACAAAGACCAAAGGTCGAGAAGAAATAGGGAAGGACAAGTCTTGTGAAACTGATTCTCAAAATTATTTTAAAACAGTTGGTTTTAAATACAGTGATTTGAACAAAAGCTATGAAACTCGAAAGATCGAATTAACTGAGTTTGATTCACTGTTTACCACATCTTCAAAAGAATCAGTCAGCAATGACACAATTCCACCTGAGACTGGATGCAAATATGATGAGTATGAATCGGATGTTGATCCATCTACTATACCATCAGTCTCAAATCCCATTGCTTCTAAACCTTTACTTGTTGAAGAGGTTGAAGAAGAAACTGTCATCACGAATGGATCTTGTTCTAAAAATGATAAAATGGAGTTTATTGAAAACATGACCGAGGAAAGGTTTTCTGAAATGATGAATGCCTCGGATTCTGATCCTGTTTCTACTGCAAAAGAGTCGAATTTTGTGAGTGATCATACATCTGAATTGATGAAGCAAATTGATATGTTGCAACAGTCTCTTGATGAGGTTGAAGATGAAAACTTTGATCTTAAGTTTAAACTTGAAAATTCTTTGAAAGAAAATCAAGAGCTTTGCACAGAGATCAATGATTTGAAAAATACTTTGTTTAAAAATGCTTCAAATGATAAACATATGTTCAATGATCCAAGCTGGAAGGTGAGAACTAATCCAGAATTTGATGCTCCTGCAAAACCTTCAGTTGTTTACTCTGATTGTCCAGAATACCCACCAAGTATTTTTGAGAAGGGTGAGACTTCAAGTAGCTCTAGAAAAGAACCACCCTCTAAGATAGAGACTAACAAGGCTCCTGTTTCTGTTTCAGATATAAAAGGAAATGGAGTTGGGAGGAGTAGGAAGAATAAAGATAATAGTTTGAATAAGAATGATAGGTTATCTAGTGAAACTTTTACTTCAAATAGTTGTACTTCAGACAGTGTTATTTTGAAAAGTAATTCTTTTGATGAACATGAATGTAAGATTTGTTCCGATAAATCTAAGTTTATGAATTTTGCTCGAAAGAATCTATATTGCAAACACGGTTGGGATAACTCATTCAAATACTACTCCACTCCTAAGTCCAAAAAGAGTAAAAGAAAAGCTAAACTGAACCTTAATTCCAATTCTAATTCTAATTCTTCCACATAACCCAAAGTGTTTCGAGCTAAGGTTGCCAATCCTACATCTAAGAAGCATTTTCATGAATTAAATGTTAAGATGGTTTGGAAATGGGTTCCAAAACCCCGTTATGAATGGCGTGTAAAAGTTAATCCAGCTGATATTCCTAAATTGCGTGAAGCTAACCGCGAAGGACCCATCTTGATATGGGCACCTAAGCAAAACTAATTGTCTCTTTTGCAGGCCTGTCGACTGTGGGTGATAGATTCTGGATGTTCACGCCACATGACAGGATTCAAGCACCTCTTGCATAACTATGTGGAGGAGCCTGCCGGAGCAGTTAGATTTGCCAATTCTGAAGTAGAAGGACACGTCAGAGGATACGGAATGCTGGATAATGGAGTTGTGAAGATTCAAAGAGTGTTATATGTAGAAGGGCTTGATCATAATTTGTTCAGCACTAGTCACTTCTGCGACATGAAATATCAAGTCCGCTTCACAACAACTCATTGCTATCTTGAGGAACCCGATGGTTACGAAGTTTTCAAAGCTGAACGCCATGGAAATCTATACTATGTAGATTTTCCTACACTGTCTGCCACACGTCCAGTATGCCTACTAGCCAAAGCTTCTAAAGCACAATCGTGGACGTGGCATCGACGCTTGTCTCATCAAAATTTCAGATCTATAGCTAACCTACAGAGACAAGGTTTGGTCAAAGGTCTACCAGAAATGAGGTTTGAGAAAGACTCACTGTGTTCTGCATGTGAGATGGGCAAAATGAAGCGAAGCTCCTTCAAGTCCAAAGCTGAATCATCGACCTCATCTGCACTGGAACTTCTTCATATGGACCTTTGTGGCCCAATGCGAACAGCATCTATCAACGGCAATAAGTATGTTTTAGTATTGATAGATGACTATTCAAGGTATACATGGCTCGAGTTTCTTCGCAACAAGTTAGATGCGCCAGAGTTGATTATCGCTTTTATCAAGCGCATCCAAGTACGTCTTTGTTGGGAACTGAAGATTTGTTTAAGTATGATTACTGCTGCCAGTACAACATGGTTACTACTGCTGAGCCAAATTACTACTGCTTGTAGAAATTAATACTGCTGAGCATAGTTACTACTGCTGGTGAAGATTAATATTGCTCAGAGTGTTAATGTTGCTATGTCTTAATACTGCTTAAGCGATAATCTTGGTAAGCCGCGCAGATCAAGGTTTGAAGATAATCATGGAAGGTTGAAGATAATCATGGAAGAATATACTGAAGATCTTTTATGTTTTGTAATTATCTTTTATTTTCAGTATATGTATAGAATTATTCATAATAGTTTGTTACACGAGTATTCTAAGTTTTTGTTTTGAGAGAGAATTGACCTCAAGGTTTACAACCCTAGTTCTAGAGAAGTAGAATTCGTCTTGGTGAGCCTGTTCATCAAGATTGAGGTTTTGTGTGAAAGCTTGTAACTTTAATCATTTAATAAAGTTTACAAGTTGTGATTTCTACTTTACTGCTACATTGATATTTGAATATTAAAGTGTTTTTCCACAACTTCTTTAATATTGTTTCTGAGTTTCATTATTCTTGTTAAGAATCAGATCCTGACAAGTGGTATCAGAGCTTAGTATTCTCAGAAACCTTCATTCATCATGGACAACACAGTTGAATCAAACAGTACTCTTGTTTCAAAGGTTCCCATGCTCAAACCTAATGAGTTTGACATGTGGAAAATTAGGATCAAGCAGTACATCCTCCTTACAGACTTTTCTATGTGGGACATTGTTGAGAATGGTCCCTCTACTGAAGGTAAAATTGGACAAGATGGAAGAAGACCACCTTCAAAAACTGATGCTGAGAAGAAAGTGAGACAATTGGAGATGAAAGCCTTAAGCACCCTGCTTTTGGCCATTCCTAATGAGTATCAACATCAATTTCACCACAGCATTGATGCTCAGATTCTATGGAATGCTTTAGAGAAGAGATTTGTTGGCACCAAGAGCACTAAGAGAAATCAAAGGGACATTCTCAAGCAGCAATATGAGAATTTTACATCTTCAAAGAATGAGTCTATGACTCAAACTTTTGATAGATTCAATAAGTTAATTGGTGAGGTGGCTACTGTTGGAGTCCAGATGGAACAAGATGATGTCAACCAAAAGTTCCTCAGATCTCTTGGAGATGAATGGACCATGTACACTGTTTCATTCAGACAGAATGACAAATTGGAAGAAAAGGAACTGGATGATCTGTACAATGATCTGAGAGTGTTTGAATCTGAGGTGGAAGCAAAGAAGAAGCCTACTGGATATGTTCATAATGCTGCACTCCTTTCAGCATCAACTGATTCTACTGCTATCCCTGAATCAGTTAATGCTGCTAATGGAGTAAATCAAGAAAAAGGCAATGAATCTGTTTTTGAAGCCTTTCTTTCCAGCCATGGTAACTCCTCTTTAATCAATGATGACTTGGAACAGCTTCATCCTGATGATCTTGAAGAGATGGATATTAAATGGCAGATGGCCATGCTTTCTATGAGGGTGAAGAAGTTCATCAAGAGGACTGGGAGGAACAACTTCTCCCAAAGAAGAGAAGATGGAGCAGGCTTTGATAAGTCAAAGGTGGAGTGCTACAAGTGTCATATGAAGGGACACTTTGCCAGGGAATGCAGAATTGGAGTGTCTCGCATCAATCACCAATAAGCTGAGACTGGAAGCTTCAACCAGAACAGAAACTCTGCTCAAGCTCTTGTTTCTCAACAAGGAATGGGGTTTGACTGGAGTGATCAAGTAGAAGAGGCCATTCAAAATCAAGCTCTCATGGCAGAGGTATCTGATCTTCCAACTGAGGTACTCTCTAATCTCTATTCTCAAACTTGTATAGACACTGTTAAAAGGTACAGGGATCACAACCAGAGTAAGAGTGATGACCTTAAGAGGTTAGAAAAGGATAGAAAAGACTATGTGAAAATTGTTGAGAGGTTTGAGGAACAAATTAAAGGTTTCCAAGCCAATGAACTTCAACACACATATGATACAAATTACTGGAAGTGGGAGAAAAATGAGCTAGAAATCCAACTGACAAAGTCTAGAGAGGAGAATGAAAAGTTGAGAGGAGAGCTAGCCAAGGTTAAGATGGATGTGGAAAAGTTTTCATATGCTTCTAAAGCCATGGATTCAATTCTAAAGGTCCAAATCCATGATAAGCTTAAAACAGGAATTGGGTACAATACCACACCACCACCATACAACAACAACTACATCCCTCCTAAATCAGACTTGCTAGAGACCAAGGATAGGAAGGACTTGCATGAGGGAGCCACTAAGATAGATCCTTTAGATGAAGTAGTTGTTAAGGACAAGACTAAGAAAGAAGCTGGTAAGAGTAAGGATAATAATGTGAGTGGTGAGATTCCCTTAGAAAATAACATTCTTACCAATGAGGGTGGTGGAAGGGATTAGGTCAAATCTGATGACGTAGAGAAGACTGAGGGAAAGTCTAACAAGGTCCATTACAAGCAGACTACAGTTGTGAATCCTGTTCTTTGCAAACAGTGTGCAGATAATAAGTCTGAGCTCCTAAAACATGATAAAAGGAGGGGCAATCAAAGAAATTGGAATAATCAGTGGGCTCAGAAACAAGGAGTTGATCTGAGTAGAATCATCAGACCAAAACCTTGTTTCATATGTGGCAAAATGAACCATCTTGCCAAGCACTGTTATTTTAATCTTATTAACCAAAGGATAAATTTTCAAAGATCTGTGCAAAAACCCTTTGGTTATAGGAAGGATGAAAGGAACTATGTGGCTAAGAAACCTGTTAAATCTAAAAGCCATATGAAGAAAAAGACTGTAAAAGAGAGTGTCAAGATGTGGGTTCCCAAAAGCACTAAAACTGTTAGTACTGCTACCACAAATAGTACTGCTGACAAAGATAGTGCTGCCAGAAGCAATACTGCTGCTATCAATGTTAATGCTGCTGAGAGTATTAGTACTTCTAAAACTAACATTGTTAGTACTTCATCAGATGTTAATACTGCTAACTCTGTTAGTACTTCTAAAATTAGTACTGCTTCTAGTGTTTGTGCTTCTAGACCAATCATCTTGACAAAGTACTCCAGTAAAGAGTATTCTAAATTTAAAAATCTCATCAAAAATGAGTGTAAGTACTTTGATGAGAAAGGGAGGCCCAAGACCACTTTGGCTTGGGTTCCCAGTCAATACTAATTGATTTATCTTATATGCAGGGCAACCAGCAGCTCAAGGGAAAGAGCATTTGGCATGTTGATAGTGGTTGCTCTAGGCACATGACATGGAACATGGCTTGCCTCAAGAATTTCAAAAAAATTGATGGAGGGCATGCTGCCTTTGGTAATACTCCAGATGGAGGTAAGATTAGTGGTAAGGGAGATGTAACAAAAGGTAAGATGACCTTTGAAGATATTTACTATGTTGAGCAGTTAAGGTACAACCTGTTAAGTGTATCACAGGTTTGTGACAAAAAGTATAGTATATTATTCACTGATTCAGAATGCATTATCCTTGCTCCTGGATTCAAGGTAGTTGATGAAAAGATGATACTACTAAGAACTCCACGAAAGGATAATGTCTATTGTTTGAATATGGAAACTGTTTAAAATGATTCATCTCTAAACTGTCTTGTTTCAAAAGCCTCTTTGGATGAATCATCACTTTGGCATAGAAGGATGTGTCACATGAACTTTAAGACAATGAAAAAACTTGTTAAAAACAACCTTGTAAGAGGTTTGCCTTCAAAAGTCTTTTCATGTGATGATCATTGTGTTGCTTGTCTCAAAGGCAAACAACACAAAACTTCTCATAAGTCCAAAGAGTTGAACACAATTTCTTCTTCTCTTCAGTTGTTGCATATGGATCTGTTTGGTCCTACAAATGTCATGAGTATAGGTAAGAAATCATACTGCTTAATTATTGTTGATGATTACTCTAGATTTACTTGGGTGTATTTTCTAAGGACTAAGGATGAGACAAGTGGACTGATCAAATCCTTTATTCTAAGAGTTGAAAACCAAACAAATCAAAAGGTAAAAGTCATTAGGTCAGATAATGGTACTGAATTTAAAAATCTTGACCTAAACACCTTTTGTGAGGAAAAAGGAATTGAGAGGCAATACAGTGCTCCTAGGACTCCACAACAAAATGGTGTTGCTGAGAGAAGGAATAGGACACTGATTGAGGCTGCTAGATCTCTGTTAGCTTATTCAAAACTTCCAATTACTTTCTGGGCTGAAGCAGTTAATACTGCTTGCTATGTCCAAAACAGAGTTCTAGTAGTCAAGCCTAAGAACAAGACACCATATGAGCTTTTAAATAAAAGAAAACCATTTATTGGTTTTTTTCAAACCTTTTGGGTGTCCTTGTACCATTCTCAATACCAAAACTCACTAAGGAAAGTTTGATAGCAAAGCAGATGATGGTTTTCTTATTGGTTACTCATCTCAGAGTAAGGCCTACAGAGTGTTTAATTCTTCTTCTAGAATAATTGAGGAAAGTGACAATGTCAAATGCAATGAGAACTCACCAAATCCTATTGGTTCAGGTCCTCAGTGGTTATTTGACATTGATTCACTAACTAACTCTTTGGGTTTCAGTAGTGATGATCATGCAGGATCAGGAAGTAGAGGATCAGGGGATGAACAAGTACAAGATATTATTCCTCAGTCTGTGATCTTTCCCATACCTACAATGAACCCTGTTGAAATCTGTGAAACGGAGACTGTTACTAAACCAATTCAGAGTTAAGAAGAAAGAAGAGATGAGGAGAATCCAGAGCATGAAGAGCTAGAAGTAGCTGATGAGATCCCCTCAGCTGACTTAAATGACTCCAATCTAGATGTAGGAATTAATGAAGAACCTAGTCATCACACAAGAACTCAGAAGAATCATCCTCCTGAGCTGGTAATAGGAGATATCACTTCTCCTATGATGACTAGGAATCAAAGCAGACTTCAAGATTTGCAGGATCAGCAGCATACAATACTCTCTTGCTTTATATCTCAGATTGAGCCTAAGAAGGCTTATGATGCAATGAAAGATTCAAGTTGGATAGAAACCATGCAAGAATAGTTGCTACAGTTTAAATTGCAAGATGTTTGGGACTTGGTGGACCTTCCAAAAGGTCATAGAGCAATTGGCACCAAGTGGATTTTCAGAAATAAAAAGGATGAGAGAGGAATAGTAATCAGGAACAAAGCAAGGCTAGTGGCACAAGGGTACACTCAGGAAGAAGGCATAGACTATGAGGAAGTCTTTGCTCTAGTTGCACGGGTAGAGACAATTAGGCTGTTTCTAGCCTATGCCTCATATACGAAGTTCAAGGTATATCAGATGGATGTGAAGAGTGCCTTTCTATATGGAATAATTGATGAAGAAGTATACGTCTGTCAGCCCCCTGGATTTGAAAATCCATCATATCCTGACAGAGTATACAAACTTAAGAAAGCACTCTATGGTCTACATCAAGCCCCAAGAGCATGGTATGATACTCTGTCTACCTATCTCATGGAAAATGGGTTTGAAAGGGGAATCATTGACAAGACCCTTTTCATTAAAAGAAGTAAGAAGGACACTCTACTTGTTCAGATCTATGTGGATGACATCATATTTGGATCCACAAAAGATCAGATGTGTAGAGACTTTGAAGAGTTGATGCACAAGAGCTTCAAAATGAGTTCAATGGGTGAACTCACTTTCTTCCTTGGGCTTCAAGTGAAACAGCAGAAAGATGGGATTTTCATAAGTTAATCAAAGTATGTGAAAGACATCCTAGATAAGTATGGTTTATCAGACTCAAAGCCAGCAAGCACACCATTGGAAACACACAAACAGATCACTGCTGATCTCGAGGGGGAGGATGTTGATGTCCATCTTTATAGATCAATGATTGGATCTCTCATGTATCTCATAGCCTCAAGACCAGATATCATGTTTCTAGTGTGTGTGTGTGCCAGATTCCAAGTCAAGCCAAAGCAGTCACATCTTCAAGCAGTTAAGAGGATTTTCAGATACTTAAGAGGGCAACCTAGATTAGGTCTTTGGTATCCTTATGAATCTACTTTTGACTTGATTGCATATTCAGACAGTGACTTGGGTGGTGCTAATATGGATAGAAAGCCTACTTCAGGAGGATGTCAGCTTTTGGGTGCAAGACTAGTTTCTTGGCAGTGTAAGAAGCAAACCACAATGTCCTTATCCACAACAGAAGCTGAGTACATTGCTGCTGCAAGTTGCTGCTCTCAGGTTCTATGGATTCAGAATCAAATGTTGGACTATGGGGTAACCTTTCTTCACACTCCAATCCTCATTGACAATAGCAGTGCTATTATCATTGTTAACAATCCAGTCAAGCACTCCAAAACAAAGCACATTGAAATCAGGTATCACTTTATTAGAGACTGCAATGAAAAGAAGCTTATTCAAGTTGCTAAAGTTCATATTGATAACCAGTTTGATGATCTATTCACTAAAGCTTTTGATGTGAGTAGATTCACTTTCTTGGTCACAAGTGTGGGCATGATCAACTCTGAATGAGCTCATGATTAAAAAGTGTTTGTATACCTGTTATTTGTTTTTTTTTGTGCTACTAATCATCTTTCTCAGGAAGTTTATTGCCTTGCTCAGACTAACACAAGTTTCAACAGTGTAAGTATCGTTAATGCTGCCAGTGCAGTTTTAATGCTGCCAGTGCAAAGTTACTACTGCAGGTTCATTATTACTACTGCTAGTCTGAGTTACTACTTCAGGTATGTGTTACTACTGCTAGTTAGTTAATACTGCTAGTTAGTTAATACTCCTAGTTAGTTAATATTGCTAGTTAGTTAATACTGCTAGTTAGTTAATACTGCTAGTTAGTTAATACTGCTAGTTGGTTACTACTGCTCTCAGTTAATACTGCGAGTGGGTTAGTACTGCTTTAACTGAAATTAGGGTTAATACTGCTTCTTTCCTGAATTCTATAAATATCCTCTTTGCCCACCTAAAAGCTCACAACGACTCTTTGAATATTGTCCGTCTTCTCTCTAACTCTTTTCTCTCAAGCAACCAGTGTGTTTCAGTCAAGAATCCTCAAGCCAGATGGCATCCATGGCGTTTATTGATGAACACAATGAGATTGCAATGCTTCAAAAGCCTAAGCAGGCTGCTGGATTCCATCAAATAGTTGATTTTCTCAAGTCGAGTCATATAGCTCATGATCTTACAGTGTCACCACCAATTTACATCGAGCACCAGAAGCAATTTTGGGCCAATGCCAACGCGGTTACTGAAAACGGTGTGCAGTGTATCAAGACAAGGGTGTGTGACAAACCCTTGACAATCTATGAAGAGGTCATTTGCATCAGTCTACGACTAGACGATGCCTCAGGTATTACCTCTATCTCTAATGAGGATTTGTTTTCCAATCTCACAAGAATGGGGTATGAAAGCCAACTGGGTGTTTTCAAATTTTACAAAGCTAACTTTTCTCCCCAATGGCGTTTCTTTGTTCATACTCTTATGCACTGTATTTCTCGAAAAACTACTGGATGGAGTCAGTTCAGTAGTACCATTGCTTATGCTTTGGTCTGCTTGTCTACTGCTAGAAAGTATAATTTCTCACGAATGATTTTCAATGACCTTGTATCAAACTTGGCTAATAAAAAGAGTTTCTATATGTATCCAAGATTTGTCCAGGCAGTTATCACCTCTGAATTGACGGATATGCCTCAGTCTAATGCAGTATATGTACCTAAAATCCCCAAGGGCAAGGTCTTTTCAAATATGAAAAGATCTGCCAAGGACTCGGAAGGAGTTGACACCCCATTGTTCTCTACAATGATGGTGGTGTCCCACAACCAATAAGGTATGGCATCAGGGTCAAGGCCCTCACTAGACCATCCCACTGATAGCCAAACCCAACCTTCAACCAATATATCACTCTCTCAGTCCCTTGTTCTTAAGCCAACCCCAGTTATATCCAAAACTTATACTAAGAGAAAGGTACACAAGGTTCCTTACCTTGTTGTACCTCCTACAAACCTAGAACCTCAAAGCCCTCTAATGGAGCATTCTCCATTAGAGAATATCCATAGGGAAACCACTGAGGTGTCTCCCAACCCCAAAGAGGTGCTCACTAAGGAGATGCATGAGCATGTGGGTGAGAAGGCTGCCACTACTCCTGCTAGCATAGAGGAGGCCAGTGGTAACATCACTAAGACCTTCCCCACGGCAACTTTGAATGAGCAATCATTCAAAGGTCCCAGGTGCCCAGAAACCAAGGGAATAGATGGTGCTTCAGTCTGGCTGGAGATCCCTATTAAACATTCCAATGATCCCTCAAAAGGGGGTAACACTCCTGGAGAAGGTGAGGATAGATATGACTACCAGGAATTGATTACTGCCATGTCCAACATGGCAACTGAATTGGATTCTCACAAGAAGGTTGTAAATGAACTCAAGAAAGTCATCATCAACCAGCAAGAAGAAATCAGCACCTTAAAGAAGTTGGTTAAGAAGTTGGTTCAAATAAGGTCAAAGAAAAGATTTGAGCTCAGAAGAAGGAACCCAGTGGATGATGCTCCTAAAAAGGGGGAGTCAGAAGTTGAGGTCAACATGGAGAATGCTAAGAATAAGGGGGAGAAACATGGAGATAAGGGGGAGTTTGCTGGTGGCAGTGGGGATAAGGTACAAGCAGTAGAAACAGAAACAAAATTTGAGCAAGCAGAAAAAGATCAAGTGGAAAAAGATAAGGAGATGGCAAGAGCTCTAGCTGCAGAGTTTAATGAAGTATATCAAAAGAGTTTGGCTACAGAGATGGCACAGAAGGAAACTGCACTTAAAAAGAAGCCTGTAATGATCAAAATGAGTGCAAAGAAGAGGCAACCTTCACAGACCTACCTTGGCACTCAAGAGAGAAAGAAAATGATCACTTTCCTCAAAGGTATTGTGGGAGTCAAAAAGGAAATGTTCACAAAAATGTCATTTGATCAAATCAAAGGTTTGTATGAGGCAGAGATGACTAAGTTACAAGGAAATGACCAAGCAAGAGTTGAAGTGGAAAAGAAGATGAAAGAGAGGCATGATCTTCAAATACAAAATCCATTTCCTGATGATCAAGAAACACCAAGGAAGGAAGCTACTCTAGGTGAAAGTTTGAGGACTTTGAAAAGAACAAAAATGATGGCAAGAAGAAAACCATCTAAGAAACCTAGAGTGGATGAGGAAGAAGCTGAGAAAGAACAGAAGGTAGATGATGAAGAAGGGGCACCTAAGTCTGATGAAGAAGGGGCACCTAAGTCTGATGAATAGGAAGCTCAATCTCAGGAAGAACCATCCAGTACTTCTGATGTGAATATGTACATGGTGGTGATAGAAAAAGTACCTGAGCCTATAACAGCTGAACCGGTTGGTGTCAAGCCTCCTGAGATTATTCATTGGGATACCATGGAAGTAGATGGAAAGGAGTATATCAGGCTTAAGAGGAAAGATGGCAAGTTTGAAGTGTATCCTACTTGGGCCAAGATTGTAAGAGTATGCTCCAGATCTGATTTAGAGGAAATGTTTGAGGTGGGGATGAAATTATATGCTGATAAGCTGAAAACTCCAGGGATACCAGTTACAAAAATTGTGATGGAATATCTATGCATGTTGTTCAAGCCAGAGGAAGTTCAGCATGTTATCAGAAATGTTTTCAAAACCATTAACAACTGGACTCTGTATGAAAGAAGTGGAGTATATGCACTGGCTATGGATACAAATCACATTGAATACTTCTTAGTGGATAGAGTTTACAACCATAGCAGGCTAAAGCTGCATGCTATGTTGAAGAAAAAGCTTGGTTGTGCACCAGATTCTGCAATGGCAAGATACTTGATCCAGAGAACTCTTAATCAAAGTTTGGGGTTGAATTCTGATATAGGATTATGCGCAATGGAGTTTTGGGAGCATCTGAAGAACTTGACTTCTCTTCTCTAAAAGTCAAGTTAGGGGGAGATTGTTGGGAACTGAAGATTTGTTTAAGTATGATTACTGCTGCCAGTATAACATGGTTACTACTGCTGAGCCAAATTACTACTTCTTGTAGAAATTAATACTGCTGAGCATAGTTACTACTGCTGGTGAAGATTAATACTGCTCAGAGTGTTAATGCTGCTATGTCTTAATACTGCTTATGTGATAATCTTGGTAAGTCGCGCAGATCAAGGTTTAAAGATAATCATGGAAGGTTGAAGATAATTATGAAAGAATATACTGAAGATCTTTTATGTTTTGTAATTATCTTTTATTTTCAGTATATGTATAGAATTATTCAGAATAGTTTGTTACACGAGTATTCTAAGTTTTTGTTTTGAGAGAGAATTGACCTCAAGGTTTACAACCCTAGTTCTAGAGAAGTAGAATTCGTCCTGGTGAGCCTGTTCATCAAGATTGAGGTTTTGTGTGAAAGCTTGTAACTTTAATCATTTAATAAAGTTTACAAGTTGTGATTTCTACTTTACTGTTACATTGATATTTGAATATTAAAGTGTTTTTCCGCAACTACTTTAATATTGTTTCTGAGTTTCATTATTCTTGTTAAGAATCAGATCCTGACAGTCTTCAATTGCCAGTTCAAACGATTCACAATGATAACGGCACGGAGTTCAAGAATGACACCTTGCAGAGCTATCTTATCTCTGTGGGCATTTCACATAACTTCTCCGCAACCTACACTCCACAGCAAAACGACATTGTTGAACGGAAAAATGCACTCTTGTTGAAGCAGCTCGTACTATGCTTGCATATTCAGATCTACCCATGTACCTTTGGGCCGAGGCAGTCGCTACAACATGTTTTACTCAGAATGGTACCATTGTGGTCAAGCGTTTTAATAAAACAACATATGAGTTAATCAACAATCGTAAGCCTAACATCAAATTCCTTCGTGTTTTTGGTTGCAGGTGTTACATTCTTCGAGAGCGTCAAGGATTATCAAAATTTGATAAGAAAGCGGATGAAGGATATCTCGTTGGATACTCTCTGACATCCAAAGCTTATCGAATTTACATTATTCGAACTAAGACGGTTGTTGAGAGCATGAATGTCTCCTTTGATGAGAATTCTACTAGGACTTCTGGACACAACAGTTCAGAACTCGGTCTTAAGGACAAAGCTTCTATTCACTCCAGAATAGAACCAGCATCTAAAGAATCTTCTTCTAACTCTAACTCTAACTCTAATTCATCTGAGTTAGATTTATTGTTTATTAATTCCTTCGATGATATCTGTGCAGATTTTGAAAAAGGCATATCTACGTCAATAACAAGCTCGGAGGTCCCTACTATTTTTGAAGATATGTCTGGACCTTCCGAAGAAGTCACTGAAACTTCATCTCCATCAGGTACAACTAAACCGTTAGTTTCTGAATCTACTAATGTTGAATCTGTATCTGCAGATAGTTCTTCTGGAAACGAAGTCACGAGTACTTCAACTGCTAGTCCAGAAGCTTCAGTATCAGGAACTCATGTACAAGATGTCCTGAGTACATCTGTGGATCTACCTGCCATGCATGATGAAAACGATGCATCAAATATGCAACAAACAGTTGAATCCTTACCAAGCACACACCGTTGGACTAAGGATCATCCCCTGCATAACGTGATAGGTGACGTACAATCTGGTGTCACAACAAGATTTGCATCAGCGAATTTCTGCATCTTTTCAAGCTTCCTTAGTTCCTTAGAACCAAAGAAAGCATCAGAAGCTCTACGTGATCCATTCTGGATTTCTGCTATGCAAGACGAGCTTCTGCAATTCGAAAGGAACAAGGTATGGCGCTTGATCCCACTACCTAAAGGTAAATCAGTTATTGGAACTAAGTGGGTTTTCAGAAACAAGAAAGACGAAGCTGGAGTAGTTGTGAGAAACAAAGTTCGATTGGTCGCAAAAGGGTACTGTCAACAGGAGGGTATTGACTATGACGAAACATTCGCCCCTGTTACAAGGATTGAAGCCATCAGAATCTTCTTAGCATATGCAGCGCACAAAAACTTTACAGTCTATCAAATGGACGTAAAGTCAGCTTTCCTGAACGACGTTCTGCATGAGGAGGTCTACGTGGCACAACCTGACGGTTTCGTTGATCCTCATTACCCTGATCATGTCTATGTGTTAGACAAAGCGCTTTATGGTCTTAAACAAGCACCACAATCCTGGTATGAAACTCTCACTAAATTTCTCTTAGCTTATGGTTTCAAGAAAGGTACAGTTGATACTACCTTATTTCTTAAAAGGCAAGGTGAGGACTTGATTCTCATTCAGATTTATGTTGACGACATAATATTTGAGTCGACAAATCAGAACTTTTGCAAGAACTTTTCAAAGATAATGGAAACAAAGTTTGAAATGTCGATGATGGGTGAATTGAATTTCTTTCTTGGTTTACAAGTAAAGCAATTACCCGAAGGCATATTTATTAATCAAGCTAAATACATAAAAGATATTTTGAAAAAGTTCAATATGTCAGATAGTTCAGTCATGAAAACACCAATGGCTACTGGTACACTCTTAGATGCAGATCCCTCCGGGAAACCTGTTGATCAAAAGGTGTATCGTAGCATGATTGGTTCTTTACTTTATCTAACTGCCAGTCGCCCAGATATAATGTTTGCCACATGTTTTTGTTCAAGATATCAATCCAATCTTAAAGAGTCGCACTATAATGTTGTTAAGCGAATCCTTAGATATCTCAAAGGCACTCCTAATTTAGGCCTTTGGTATCCAAAGGATTCTCGTTTTGATCTAACCGCCTTTACAGATGCTGATCATGCAGGATGTAAGCTAGACCGGAAGAGCACCTCTGGATCATGTCAATTTATAGGTGACAAACTTGTGAGTTGGACCTCAAAGAAACAAAACTGTGTTTCAACATCCACTGCCGAGGCTGAATATGTAGTTGTTGCTAGCTGTTGTTCTCAAGTCCTCTGGATGAAGACACAGTTAAGGGACTTTGGATACAACTACAAGCGTGTTCCTATTTATTGTGATTCCAAGAGCGCAATCGCCATAACTGCTAACCCGGTACAGCATTCGAAGACCAAGCATATAGATGTACGCTATCACTTCATCAAGGATCATGTAGAAAAAGGTGACATTGAAATGCACTTTGTTCAAACCGACTTCCAGTTAGCTGATCTTTTCACCAAGCCTTTGGATGAAAAGCGGTTCCAATTTCTCATCAGCAAACTTGGTATGTTGAACATGTCTTAGACCTTACTCATGATTCTAGGGGGAGTATTCTACGTTTTAATCTTGTGTTTTATTCTACAACTGTTGCTAACAATAGAGGAATCATTTTCAAAAATTATTACCATTATTTTTTTATATATGCAGGTGTGTTCAAGTGACTATGGCTTCTAATCCCCTCTGATTAGAACCCGCACTTCAGTGCTTTATTTTCCTGTTTTATGTTATTGTTTAAAAAAAAAAATCTTCAGTTGAGGGGGAGCTTAATTGTCAAAAGAGCTTAATTGAAAATTTTCCTTTAGCGCTTAAGTCAAAACTATCCAATGAAGACATGAAATGTTTTCACTTAAGCTTCTTCAAACATCTATAAGCTTATTTGTCAACCTCTTTTAGTTTGAGGGGGAGAATCATATTGTCAAACACCTTATGTTTTGACTTCTCCAAATTTTTATTCTTCATGTAATTATATTCCTTTGTGCTTATATATATACAAAAGGTTGTTGAACAACACATTCTTTTAGGAAAATACATGGGATTCAGTGTGTGAGCTTAAACAGAACTTCCATGGATTCACGATAACCAGTGTTTCCTACCCAGGAAGTATTCCCTGAGTGATTGAGGGGAGAGGGGTCAGAAAGAATTGAGTGATGGTGTGTGAAGAGGTAAAATGGATAAGAGAGATTGGTTAGAAGTGAGCATTAAAAGAAAGAGGGTGAGAGAACAGAGTAAAAAAATATTAAACTCTACACCAAACTTCTTTCTGAGTCGGGCAACCACATTATCTGATTGGTTCACATTCTTTGGTGACCATCATTGAAATAGGCAACTAGCCTATGCCATCTCTTGCATACAACCCCACCAGCTACTCATTCTTTTCTCAAAAAGAGAATGTTTCACATTTTCTGGGGAATCAACACATCCGCTATTGGTTCTTCATTTGGAAGATACTAATATTGAAAAAGAAGGACAGTTGCCCCACCTTCAAACCCTTTCTCATGCACATTGAGTCTTTGTATAATTTGAACCTATATTGAAAAGCAATCATCTATGCTTAATTCTTTCATACACATGCACGAGCACACAGAAATTTGTTTTCTGTCAGAGCGTTCATAGATAACCATGTGTTATTCGATGATTGAATGGAAGACCTGGGGAGCCAACATCAAAACCAGCTCCTTATACAGTAACTTCGTGTTACTCAGTAACTTTGTGTTACTGACAGGCATTCTAACTGAGTCATTTGTTGATTCAGGGTTACCATTTTTTATTATTTGAATCTGAAAAGATTGAAATAATCACTCTTTCCATTTGGAGAGACTTCTCTTATTTCACACAGGGCTCGTTACATGAAGACAATGCTAAATTGATGACCATATTCAAAGGGGGAGATTGATTTGCAAAGTTTTGATGATGATGATTCTCACCACTCATCAAAAAGGGGGAGAATATACAAAAAGGGAGAATAATCAAAGAAGGAGAATAAAAAGAAGATTTCAAGAATTTCGAAATAAAGGTTGCTGAAGACTTCAAAGTTTCAAAGATAAAGATGAAGACTGTTTCTGAAGTTTTCAAGAAAAGTGAAGACAAGTGAAGACCCGAAGACAATTGCAAATTTTTTTTAATCTTGAATCCAAAGGGGGAGATTGTTGGATCATAAATTGTATTCAAGATTAAAGTTATAGTTAAGGGTTTAAATTGCAATTATATTAAAGTTAAATTAGAGGGTCTAAAATGTATTTATTTGATAGTTAATATGGGTTAGTTTGTAAATGGAACTCAAGCCCATTAGGAAGCCCATTAAGCTTAAAGCCCATATGGCCTAGGTATTTAATGTTTTGTTTAATTAGGTTTTAGGTTAATCCTCATATTTTACAATAATCATATTAGTGAGGTAGCCATACGTTTCTCTGTAATCCTATATTCAAGGTATCAAGAACACACAAGGTTTTCATTGATTATTCAAGGGATTGGTATGTTATTCTAATCTTTATATCTCTTGATCTATATTGTGTTTGTGTGTTAATTATCAACTAGAAAATTGGGTTAACAGAATGTCGTCCCCGTCTCTCTCGGAGGATCCATCTTCTTTCCCCCGCTAATCCCGATCTTCAATTTCGGGCACTCGCTCCTAATATGACCCAACTCCTTGCATCCAAAACAAATCTTCCACCTAATCGGGCAGTCTCTATAATTGTGGCCAAGCTTGCCACACTTGAAGCAGGGTTCAGATCCCGAGTTACAAGGGTCGAGGTGTTTGCTCTAGCACTTGGAGCACCATGGAACCTCACGTCTCGGACCGGTCCCCCGAATGTTGTTGTTGAAATGTCTAGGTCTTTTGGAAGGTACGAAACTTCCCTCCCATCTTCTCTTCTCGACTACTCCACTTCTTTCCATCTTGTTTGAACCATAGGAATCTTCCACTAACTGTGCCTCCTCGATTGCCTCTCGAAGGGTAGAGGATTTAGATACCCGCACCATGTTCATCATTTCAGTCGACAATCCCTTGATGTAGGCCTTGATCTTCTCCCTCATAGTCGGGACCAGATGTCCCACCAAACCCAACTTATCCATAAACTGACGGTTGTAATCTTTTACTGACAAATTACCCTTCTTCAAATTCCAGAATTCTTCTTCTATCCGGTCCATGGCTCGCTCATTACAAAATTCCTCCATCAATTTCTTCTTGAAAGTTGGCCAGCTCAATTTAGCCAACACCGTGGCCTCCACAGAAGTGGAGTAAACGTTCCACCATGTGAGGGTCGTCCCTCTGAGCATCTAAGAACCAAATGTTGCTTTCTGACTTTCTCCACATTCACTCGATCGAAAATCCTGCTCTATTTCCTGAATCCAGTTCATACATGCCACCGGATCGTCTGAGCCCTTGAATTCCGGTGGTCGACAACCAAGGAAGGCCTTGAAAGTACAAGTTTTCGTCACTTGTCTTGCTTCCGGGGTCGCGGTACCATCGGTGGGAATTCCATTTCTTGTACCCCCGGATCCTACCACAACGACGTTTTCAGCAACCGTTTCGTGCCTACGGTTATTAGTATCTCTATCCTTAAGTAGCTTCAAGAACATTTTCTGTTGTTGGGCCATCGCCGCATTCATGGCCTGCATCATTCGGTCCATCATTCTCGACTCTGGAGTTACCTCTACCATTATCGGTTCAGATGTGGCTATGTTGCGTCAGGGTATATGCTTAGGCCCTTCGCCCAAAACGTTATGCTGAGGTGGGGGCAATTCAACCGCTGTTACCCTTGGTTGGTCGGCCGTAGATGTCATCGCATCATGACCATCTGACCTATTACGAGTATTTACCATTTACTCTACCACACATATTCGAGAATAGGGGTGAGAAATAGACCATACGATTTAAACATAAGAGAACGTACTACCATATTCATCAATCATCATGACAATAGTAGTCTAAGCATGCTCACGTAACAACACATTCATAATAGCAGTAGCTAATTGAAATTATGAACACGTCACACATAAGAATCCTTACTACCACCATCACAATTCTCCACTTATGTAATTCCATCAGTTCTAAGACCATCTTATCTTAATAGTTCTACCCAATTTCACAATTCATAACTTATCCGATCTAAGCTTAAGTCTAGGTACCTTGCCTTCATACCTAGTTCACTTAAACTACTGCTCTGATACCAACTTGTAACACCCTAAATTTAGAGAGAATTTAAAAATTGAAAATTCGGCAATATGACGGCTATAATTGGAGCAAACCTGAATAATATGATAAAGACGTTTCAACCAAAGTATGTCATCCTAAAACGGGGAAACAAAGTATGACGTTTACAACCCAAAGAATCAATCAAAGTTTAACTAAACAACCTACTAATCTAGACAAACTAAATCTAGATTAAGATCGGGTGTTGATACTTTCTTCCCAAAAGTATACCATGACTATATCGGGTATGCGTCCCTAAAATCTCCAGAAATGTTACTATCCTCTAATCTCTCTCTCCACTCAAGCCCGAGGAGTCCTGCCGCTAGCACAACAATTTCTCAAAGTACCTAGAATGCCATAAATGATCAAAGGCTTGAGATGGATTGAAAGCATTAATGGCAAGAAGGTGTAGGAGAGGAGACTTACCAGATTACTTGAGAGAAAAACGAGTCTAGAAAAACCTCAAATCAGTAAAATGGTCCACAAAAACAAGTTGCATCATAAATACCCCTGGAGGCCGACCACGACAATGCCATGCGACAGTGCCCAGGTGCATTGTCGCTGGTCAATGTCGCCCGTGTCTCACCCCATTCGGTACACCCCCGACGACAATTCCCCGCGATAGTGACTTGGTGCACAGTCGCAGGCATAGTCGCCCCTTGACCCTGGCTCACTGTCCACCATTCGCGACCTTGCCCCGCGATAGTGACCCGATGTCACAGTCGCGGGCATAGGCGGGCATAGTCGCTGGTTGAGCATCGGCACCTGACTTTTTCGAATTTGAAGCCTTTCGATCCCGAACATAAACACCGAGAGAATTGAACATTGGAGTTTTGAATATAACTATCAATTCCAAAGTGGATTACCAAATTAACTACAAAGATTCACAATGAGTTTCCGAGTGTTACAATATATGCACATGGAAAAAGTGCATCTATGCACATAAATGGACATCCAATAGACGAATACATGGATTGGCTCCATAATTTGCAAAAGGAAGTGGATTATTTACAGGCCTAGAATGAAGCTCAATAAATAATCTCATACGAAAAAGAGAAAGAACTTGAGTCATTGAGGATTCAGAATCAAGAATCAGAAATGGAGCTCAAGAAAAAGACTAAAGAAGTCGCGTATTCCCTTGAGCTGTTAGAAAGTTTGACAGAGAAGTTAAACCAAAAGACCACGAATGAAGAGGGCTTAGTTGAAGAAAGGAACGGTCTGCAAAGGAGTGTAAAAGATTTGGAAGTCATGATTGTAAGCATACACGATGAAGCCCACTTATCAAAACATGAAAACGAGAAGCAAAAAACAACAATTTCTCAGCTGGGAGAAAAACTCCAACATAAAGAGGGTTAGATTATTACTCTTGAATAAAAAATCGAGGGTGTCAAGACGGAGTTATCAAACAAGATGAAATCCCTCGAGCAAAAATTCAAATCTTCGGAGTCCGACAAAAGGGAACTCGAAGGAGAGAACAACGTTTTAGTTGCAACACTCGAGCAGAAGGACGCGTCGGTCAACAAGCTAAACCATAACGTGAGATCCAGTTTCCAAACGAGTATGAAGAAAATGAGCGATATGGTGGACGAATTCCGAAACAAATCCTAAGATAGCATCCGTATCTTGAGCCAAAGAATCCGCGTGGCAGAGCAACTACACAACGAGATGAAAGATTAGTATAAGAAAACGAAAGATAAATACGAGCAAGACCGAATAGACAACGAGCTGGCGTTTCGTAGCATCAAGCTCATAATGGCGATCGTGAGCGATACGTTGAACGTCTCGGAGACGCTCGGGCTACGGTTTGTCAACTGTTGTGAAGACTCCATGAACCGTGTGTAGAAGGTGTCATGCGAGATTAACTTTGTGAAAGATTGGGTGAAAAGAAAGAACAGTGCGATGGTGGAGGTGAAAGAAGATGTTGAAACACTTACAATTCAGTTTCGAAGGAGGAGGAATCGGAAATCGGTTTTTAGAATGACCGTGAAACATGCTTCTTTCCTTATCAAGTTAATTAGCCCCTTTATGCCAAAAGACGATTATACCCCTCTTCATATATGAATGTCACTTAATTATCCATTTTTACCATTTAATTATTAAAAAGGTAATTGTTTTAATTTAAGCCAATGATTGTAAAAATGGATGGTCCAAATTGGTTAACAAAGTTAACACTAAATCATTGGTTAACAAAAGAATGACACTCTCTATATATAATATCTTTACCAAAAAAATGATATTTCAAAGCTAAAAATATAAACGCCCATTGCACATGGATTACGAAATGATTTAGGAAGAGTTACAAAAGTATTACATTAGGAAATGATTTACGAAAAACGTTATAAAGTTTAGACGAAGGATCGTACAAGAAAAAAAGGTTAAGTGAGAAGGTAAGAAGGGATTCAAACCCTTTATAACTTTTAATCTCAAACCACCCATGAATCACGCTTGATATGGGAATTGATCCGGACGTGTCGATGCATTTCATCTCGGTACATCTCATCTTAATGTGCATCCAAGAGTGGAGATCTCTTCTTACCATTTTCATCATAACTTTCATTCTCATCAAAACCCAACCCATAAAGTTTAAACGTAAATTTACGATTACCAAGTGATTTACGAAAAGTGTTGCATCACGAAATGATTTACGAAATGTTTTATAAAGTAGTAATAGATTGTTTGCTTATTGAAACTTTGAATTGCATGTTCCATTTGATACAAAAATTGATAATATGATATGTTAAATTATTAATTACTTAAGTGTTTATTTGATATAATTTATTGATGTATAATATATTAAATAAATTATAAATAATTTAAGTTTTCATTTGATATAACTCATTGATATTAAGTTTTCATTTGATATAACTCATTGATATATAATATATTAGATTAGTAAGTATTTAATTTTCATCAGACTTTATTAGGTTTGGTTGATTCAACCTTATTCTGATCTAATCATGTTCATCTATAAAGTTTAGAATTCAATTTAGTTTGAGTTAGGTTATCAACTTATTTTTCGAATTGGATTGGATTGGATTGTCGACGTATTATGTTTTTAGAAATAGTTGATCCCAGACTAATCCTATGGTAAATTGTGATTATAGATTTTGGCTATAGCCAAAGGTTGACCTAGAAATTTTTTCAACTGATGACACAATTTGACTATAAAAAACAAAGATATGGATATTTTTCACGAAATTATCATTGTTCAATAGGTTAGTTCCTTGCGTTTCATATGTGAGGTCCCGTGTTTGAGACTTTTATCCTACACCTGGGGTGGGAGAAAAGCGTTGCTAGTCAACTCTATAAAGGGATCCTTGTGTTCTCGTTGTAGTTTCAAAATATATATGGTTGCACACTACAAAATGATACGGTGGCACATTTCACGACCCCGAATTTACACTATGACAAAGAAACAAAGCGGTGGCCCTTGCCACCGTATCCACTAGTGTGGGTCCGTTTCTAGTTGCAGTCATGAAGTAAATCTCCTAGTAACTATAAACACATATGTAGATGACTGGATTAAAATCCACGTAAATTTTATGTATCCCCTTATCTTTATCATGCTAATATTCTTGTGCAAACTTCAAATGACTGACTTTTAAAAGCTTCTAAATTTTTTAAGTTTGAAGATCGATAATTAATAAAAGGCCAAATTGCGTTAAAAAGTAACGTACTTTCATCAGATTCCTATTTTGGGTAACATACTTTTAAAACCTTCATTTTGGTATTTCAATTGTAAAATATCAAACTTTTAAGTACCTGAGTTACCTAATGATTTGCCAAAGCTGACTAGGATCAAGTTTTTATTGATGTGACATTATTTATTTATTTTATAAATGCCAACTAAGAGAAGAAAATCCACCTCATATTTTTTATTTTTTTTAAATATGTATTTTTCATTTATAAAAAATCCATGCCATATTAAAAAAAATCCATAACCTGTGTTTTTTATTTATTAAAAATCCATGTCATATTAAAAAAATCCATAAAACCTGTGTTTTTCATTTATTAAAAATCCACACCATATTTAAAAAAAATTCCATAAAACCTGTGTTTTTTTCATTTATTAAAAAATCAAGCCATTTTTTTAATCTATAAAATCTGTTAAAAAAATTTAAAAAACAATTGTAATTCTTTTTAAAAGATTGTTATTTTAGTAACATTTTTAGGCATACTGTTTGTTGAAATTTTTATTAACTACACAAGACCAAAATAATAATAAAAAAAACTTTGATAAGTTAATAAACAAAATAATGTAAATGGTTAAATACTTTTACAAAAATGCCATAAGACCAATTATAAACCAAAATTAGAAACTAAAATAGCATAATACGACTATCAATTAAAGCAAAATGCTCAGATACGTCGTTAATGCTCAATCACTGTTACGCCCCACTTCACTTGATTCTTTTAGGTGGAGTTTCTTCCCTTTCTCTTACTTCAACTTCAAATAAGAAAAAAATCACGTTAATTACCTAACAATTCGAGCAAAATTAATTAAATAAAAAAACATAAAGAATAATAAGGTTTACTTACCACAATCGGTGGAACTTGACCAACCCCTTCCCTTTGAAGTCATGCCTCTTGAGCCTCTCCCTGAACTACTGTCTTTTGAACCCCTATTTGAACCACTACCTCTAGGCCTACCAACTGGATTTTTTTGCTTAGATGGTCCATCCTTTTTCTGGTTGATAAATAACGTACCTAAGTTGAAGTCCATTTGCAATAGCATAGTTAGTCAAACATGTTTTTAGTTCGGAAACAGAAGCATATCTTTCACCTAAGTAAGGTTTCATTACATTCCAAGGAACATTGGGATCATGTATAGGAAATTCATTTGAGTTTGTCCGGACAACTTCATTTTCTGAATCAACTTCTTCTTCCATGAATGCATCTCTATCATAGCCCTCACACGTCTCGGTTAAAAAATCGTCATGTTGATAAGCTTGTGCATGTACATCTTCCACTACTTCCACACTAGCATCAACGGCCATCGAAACATTTTCGTTACCATCTTCAAAATCTTCCACATTTTTGTTCCATTGTTTACTATTAAGGTTCATCATCTTCAATTGGGCTTCCCTGATTTTATCATCTCCGTCCGATAGGTGTTCTAAACTAGCAACATCATCTTGATCGACATCGGAAAACCCATCATTGAACCAATCTTCATTCAAGTCTATTGCACCTCCAACATCATCATCACTACTAAAAGCTCCTTCCTCATGTTTTATGTCGTTGAAACAAACAAAGAAACCACCAACAACATTGATGCAATTAATCAATATTCAATAGTGATGCAATATACTTAAAAGAGCAAAAAACCGAGTAAAATGCCTTCCAACGATATCCCCGTCTCTGGATTTTATTCGGTTGGAGAAAAAAAGGAGTATTTAGATGCTTTCAAGCACTAGATTGTATGCATCATGATGCAACATGGGTAAAACCAAAATAGTGTGTTAGCCAATCTCTGGACCTGTTTGAATTTGTGGTTAATAGACTCTTATGGTCAATTTTCAACAATAATCAACTGTTGATGGTATGTGTCTAATCTTGACAGAGACTTCCAGCCCGTAAATCCAATGAATGCCCAAATCAATAATCTAAATGTATTACAACATCTACACAAAAAACGTATACATCATATTGGAGACAAAATAATACCCCCAATGAACTTAGTGTCACAAACGAAGTCATAGAAATCAAGAAACACATAAACAGGTTTGATTGAGAAGCAAGTTCAAAGAAACACCAAAAACCATAAACCCTAGAAATCGCAAAAAATGGACAAAATAACCCTAAAAATCAAGAAATAGCAGAAATCATAAAACCTAGAAATCGCAGAAATAGATAAGACTAACCTTGTATCCATCTGCAATTCGACGAGAGGACGAGAGAGGTGAGGCCAAACGATGTTGACGATGGGAACAACCCTCACGATGTCGACGATAGGAACAAACTCACGATGTCGATGATTGGAACATAGCTCATGTCGATGGGTACAAGATGAAACGTCAATGGAGAAGAGAAGCAGGAAAGAGGCGACGTTTGGGAGCAAGATGAAACGTCAATGGAGACGTACTGTTTGGTGATAATTTTTTGGAAGGAAATCTTTTTAGAAATAAATTAATTAGTTTTCATATCACTATTTCCATGTCATTTGTTTTTCCATGTAATTTTTAAAAAAATACATGTCATTTAAGTTAACCAACTACTTGATATGTAGGTAAACAAGGTACTTAAAAGTTTGATATTTTACAATTGAAGTACCAAAATGAAATTTTTGAAAGTACGTTACCCAAAATAAGGAACATGATGAAAGTACGTTACATTTTAACGCAATTTGGCAGAGGTTAAAATATATATCCCCAAGTGCATCCACTGGAATATATTTAAATACAAAATTTTAATTAAAATTGTGATGTTTTCACAAAAATAAACCATTTTTTAAATAATAAATTTATTAAATTAAAGTTTTAACAACGAATTTTTATAAAAAAATTGATGCAAGGATATAGACCCTTTTTTAGGCGTCGTTTGTTTTTTTAGAGGTCTAAAGTCTGAAATATTATTTTAGTTATGATTAATAAGATGTGGTGAGTATAAAGATCTGAACGATTCAGACTTTAAGAGTTTAAAAAAAAAAAAAAACAAACAACCCCCTTAGAGTGTGAAATACGAAAGAAAGCCCAAACCCCAAAAATACATGCTTGAAGCACGCAGCAACTTATGCTGGAATTCTTGCTTTGTTGCTAATAATCAACATCAGGCGCACGGCAGTTGCAGATTGAGGGTGAAACCGAGAAACCAAATCAAGATGGAGATTGGTGGATTAGACAGCAATGGCCGCCAATTCAAGAACGCCGATGAAATGTGGAGAGAAGAAGTTGGTGATTCGCAGAAGAAGGTTGATTGGTACCGCAACGGTGTTGGCTACTGGCAAGTAAGTTTACTCCTCCTTTTCTCTTATGCTGCCACAATGTTTTCATGTAACAAATCTGTAAAAAAAACTTTCATTTTGTTTATTCTTCGAATTTGAAAGGAGAGAATTGTATTTTTGTGGTGGGAAGGGTGTAGAGGCATCAATGGATGGAGTGTTGGGTGGATATGGACATGTGAATGAACCTGATATCAAAACCAGCGAGGCTTTTCTCAATAACCTTTTGACTGATCTTTTTCCTAATGCCGGCAGAAATCAGCATCTTGTAGCTCTTGGTTAGTTTTGCTTTTGTTCAACTGTGTATGAATTGTTAGCTCATGTTTGATATAAAAAATGTGCTCTTGCTACTTATATTTGATTGAGATATTGAGTTCGGATGCTATTTATTAGATATGATGAACAGGTTTTCTGCTTACAGTTCATCTTAATGATTAATCTCCAAAAGAAAATTTTACGTAACCTGACAATTCTTCATAATGGAAGGGTACTATGATGTTGCGGTTATTGTTTGGCTGGAGTAGGAGTTCATATCACTTACATGACAAGCTTTGCTATGTTTATAGTTGTTTATTTAAATTTTGTTACAACCTCTCTTCAACTAGCGGAAGTTAGTATTTTACTTACAAAAACTGCCTAAATCAGCAAAAGATTGGGAGGGTATTTAACAATTAACATGCAAAATCACTCGGAAGTAATCAAACAAGTTGTTAGTTGTGAATAGCTACATTGGTAGTAGTGACAATAAAGGGGGTTTAAATGGTCTCTTGGACATTCATGGCCAAACACACTTTTTGGTTGGTGATTATGAAGAGTAAATTGGCTGCAAATGGTTCCAAAGAAGCAGTCTTCTCCCTCAAGACAAACAAATCTATGATATTAACTATTAAGCAGACCTACTTATACACGATTTTATATACGCCCTTACTTATGTATGAAATTGAGATTTGACATGATCTTTAGAATCACAAGGCTCATTTTGAGTTGGGGGTCATAGGACTACAATCCCAAGAATGGATGATATACATATCCTATAGCCCATGGGCAATTCACTTGTTTTACAATCCCAAGAATGGATGATATACTTATGGTTTCAGTGTTTGCCAACCAGTTTAAGATAAGAGGCTTCTTGTTGTTGCCAAACTATGGCTCTGAAAGACTATGTATGGAAGCTAACTACACCTTAATATCTTAGTGTGAAGAACCAGGAAAAGGCTTGTTAAAACCCCTAAGTCCAAAGTATCAACTATAGTTTATTTGGCAACTAGATAATGAATCTCGAATGTAGAGGCCAATTGAGCAAAATGAACTGAATATTAATAAATCTTGTGCATTTTTATGGGGCTGGTATCCATGGTGGAGAAAAATCATCTTTCTTTGGAATGGTTCTGTTACTAGGGAAGTCGTGTGAGGGAGTTTTTACCATACTAATCTTGTTTAACTAAGATGTTTGAGAGGTCCCTTGTATTGGTTCTACTTATAGAATTGTTTTATTGGTTTGCATTCATATGGCTTGTCATGCCTGTGGTGATCTTAATCAGGGGCGGAGCCACCTTAGCACCAGAAGGTGCAGTGGCTCCCCCTCACCCTTTTAAAAAAATAATTATGTATTAGTTTTAAGCACCAGAAGGTCTGAAGGTGCAGTGGCTCCCCCTCACCCTTTTAAAAAAATAATTATGTATTAGTTTTAAGGTTCAATTTTAAAAATATAATGGACTAGGCTCCTTCTCTCCCTAATAATATTCCCATTTTTTATGTATCTGTTTTTCGCGTCTCTTCGAGTATGGACACTTTCACAAAAACAAAACAAAACAAAACAAAAGCATACTCTATTTGTTTGTATAAATATAGATATTGTTATATTATTTAGGTCACTCATGATTTTCAACTATATTTAGGTCAACTATTTACTTAAAAGGGTTTATTAACCTTGAAATCATGAATTTTCTTATATTTTTTCTAGGCACCCCCTAGAAAAATTTTTTGGCTCCGCCCCTGATCTTAATGCTAGTAACGAAGACCTTGAGACCCGAAGTATCTTGGGTTCTCTCTTTATAACTATGGGATGAGTAAACAGGTTTAGGTTTACCAATTTTACGATTTCTTTTAACTCGAAGCGATAATTAAGTGAAGATAAATGATGTCGAGGCCCATTTGGGTATGTATGTTAGGTTACTCCAATTCCATTATATGGACTAAAGAAATATCAGCTCACACATGGTATTGAATAGATCTTAATTCCAACGTCATAAGTTGATTCTGGATGTCATGACTTTAGTCACCAACTTACTGGTATCCCTTTCCTGCTTTCTATATTCAAACAAACATAATTCTGTACTAATGATACATATTTTGTAGCTTCAGTGTGAAGATGGAATTCATGTTTAGAGAAAATCATATTGATAAAGTTTACTAATATAAGATCTGGTGATAGATTTGAATACTTGAATATTTTTTGATCTTGACAAAGATAGGGAGAAATTTCACAAGCAGTGTAAGGGGAATCAACCAGGAACCTGGTTTCGAGTTACTGCACCAAGAAGGCTAGAAGCGTAGAAGTTTCTTGAGCATTCGACCAAGGATAAACTTAAGAGTGTGTGCTTGAGGGGGATTGTATCACATAATAAAAGAAGGTTTCTGGAAAACTCATATTTAGTTCATTCAACAAATTCGAGCATGGCATAAAGAACTTTTGAGTTACATCAGCTCATAGTTCATATATAGAATAGACTTGTGGTTCTACATGGAAAACAAGAATTTTATAGATTAAACTACTTTAGAAGTTGCCAAAATACTTAAGAAGTCGAGCTTACCCCTTAGACCCAAGTACAAATTGAAAATGATAACTATGCCAATTCAACATAATTGAATCGGTCAGACAGTCGATTGGTACTGCATTCCTTGTTATCAATTTCATTTATTTAAACTACGATATATATATATATATATATTCACATGTTATTATTTTTAAATAGTGTTTGTATGCAGTTTCATTCTCAAAGCAACTAATTATCATAATTGATTTTTTTTTGGGAAAGGGTGTCCTAGGCTATGTCTAGACTAATCCCTTGGCAAATTATGACTGTAAGACATCAACCCTGATTAAACCTCAGTGGCCACAATTGTTGTGTACGCCTGAATTCGAACCCTGCGCAGATGGGATATTTCCACCATATCCCCAGGTACGCCACAACCCTTGTGGTTGGAACAAGGGAGAATTAAGGAGAAAAGTAGGAAGCTAGGCGAAGGACATGCAGAGAAAGAGTTTTCCTATGAGCTTTAACAAATCCCATATCATTTAATATAATTCTATGAGATGGAATTACGAAAGTGTGTAAATGCTAACAATACTTCTAAATACCCACACATAAGATAAACAATTATTATAACTGTAGAGCTAATAATGACCCTAGAAATAAGCATCGTAATTGGTATAAAATTTTCTCTACGTAATAATACATACACTGCAGTTATATTTATTGAATTTCAATTAATGCCGGTCATCATTATACCGAACTAAACCAGACTCATCCAATAAAAGGTAAAATGTACTCATACCATTCCTCTACCTCAAAGGTTAGAGAGGTTGTTTTCATGAAGACACCCAACTTGTGAAAAAATAATTTTTGCGAAAGTTCTGCAAAAAAAATTTTGGAATCTTAAGCGACACTAAAAATATGTCACATAAACTAGAAATGAAGTTAAGAAGAGTTAAATGGAGAGCAAGTATATGTTTCATCGATCATAGGGTGTTCATTGATGAGGTTAGGCAACATGTTGATGCAAAATTGGATGTTTGGGGAGAAAAGTTTGGTATCTAAAGATTTTAGATTAATTCGAAATAAAAGCAATTAAACAAGTATGTGATTTGCTGCTTTGGTGGTATTGATAGGGAAGCAGAAGACACACCCTCTACAAGTAGTAATCTTTCATGTTTGAGATATGTTTCTACGAAAAGGTACTAAGATCGATGATGCTAGTCGTAGGGTACGAGCAAGATGCTTGAAAAGACAAGCTTGAGCAGTCCTCTATGATCGACAATTCTTATCGAAGCTGAACGGTAAGTTCTGGAGCATGACAGAGAAACCTGCTATAATTTACTTAGCAGAATGTTGGACTACCAAAAACTAAGATGTTGAGATGGATGAGTAGCCATGCAGTGGGGGTGTTGATTGCTTCTAATCAAAACACTGTTTTTGGCACATGCAACAGGTGTGGGATTGGTCATATTCCGTCTCTTTGCCCTAATCGCGACCCTGCCACTATGAGGACGAGACAACCACCTTCTGCCAACTTTACAGAGTATCGGTCACAAGCTTGGCTTCCGGACATTGGCTCTAGCCATCATGTTGTACCGAACCTATCTAGCTTCGGTAACTCTGAGGCCTACTACGGCGAGGACAACCTTCACGTTGGTAATGGTAAGGGTTTACCATCCTACACATTGGTTCCTCACATCTTTCTTCACCAAACAAAACCTTTTCCCTTACAGACATACTACATACGTACCTGACATAAAACAAAACCTACTTTCTGTCCAAAAATTCTGTCTTGATAATCATGTGTATTTTGAATTTCACTCTACTTTCTTTGGTGTGAAGGACAAGTTTACACACAATCATCCTCACGGGTCCAAGTAATGGTGGTCTCTACTCCTTCCGTCTTCCTCAGACTCAACCTGTTCAGAAAATGTAATTTTCCACTGCTCGTGCTTCCTCCACTACATGGCACCAAAGACTTGGACATCCACATCTTTTAAAGTCCATGTTGTTTAAATACAATTTACCTTTACAAAATAAGTGTGCTAGTGTTTTTTGTGATTCATGTTCTGTTGGCAAATCGTCCAAACTTCATTTTTTACCATCTACTTATAAAAGTTCGCACATTTTGGATTTAGTTTTCTGTGATGTATGGGGCCCCGCTCCTGTTCCTTCTTTTGATGGTTACAATTATTTTCTGCATTGTGTTGATCATTACTCCGGATTTATGTGGATTTTTCCATTAAAATTAAAGTATGATGTTTATGCTACTTACAAACGGTTCCTTGCGATGGCTGAAAGGCATTTTCAAACCAAACTAAAATCTGTCCAAATCGACTGGGGAGGCGAGTTTCGGAATCTCTCCCAATTCTTCTCTCCTCTCGGCATCATCCATCGCCTTTCATATCCACATACAAGCGAGCAAAATGGGTTTGTTGAACGACGACATCGACATGTTGTTGAAACCGGCCTTACTTTGCTCGCTCAATCCTATGCTCCACAACGGTTTTGACATTTTGCTTTCGACACCGCAGTCTATCTCATTAATCGAATGCCATCCAGAACCAACTCAAACACCTCACCCTTTGAACATGTGTTCAAGTATAGACCCGATTTTTCCTTTCTTCGGGTTTTTGGATGCCAATGCTACCCTCATCTCCGTCTATACAATAAACACAAAATGGACTTTCGTTCTACACCTTGTGTGTTCCTTGGTCACAGCACCACTCATCATGGCTATCGGTGTTACGACCCACAGTCTGATCGTATTTACGTGGCCCGTCATGTTCGATTCAATGAACAATCATTTCCTTTCCAAACATCTCCTACACTCACCCCTACTCCAACCACCCCAAATCCCTACGTCTCCACCTATCCCAATTCTGACCTACTACCCACTAATCCACCCTCCACTGAACCTAATACACATCCTACTCCACCAGAACCAACACCCTCAACAATACCCACCGTGCAATCTGTCCCACATGAAACACCACCTACCACCACCCTTCCCAATGCCCACCTCACGGCCCAACCACCCATCATTCAGACCTATCACGCCGTTCCAAAGTCACGAACCACCACCTCAGCCTACCCCTACCCCCTCCCTCCTCTACCACCGAACAACCCATCCGTACTCGACCACCCAACCTACGCCCCAATCTCAAACCGACCAAACCCTACAATGCCTCCTCATACCATACCTAACTTCCTTCATCTGATACCGAACCGACCACCTTTACTATTGCTAACATGTATCCTCAGTGGCGTAGTGCCATGGCTGACGAGTATTCGACGCTGATGCGGAATGGTACATGGACACTAGTGCCACGTGTTCCGAATTCCAACGTCGTTGATTGCAAGTGGGTATACAAATTGAAAAGGGACCAAACAGGGGCAATAAAACGTTACAAGGCATGACTAGTCGCCAAAGGGTTTCGGCAACAACCAGACATCGATTATCAGGAGACATTCAGTCTCGTGGTCAAATCGACCACCATCCGTGTTGTTCTATCCCTGGCCGTAACACAGAAATGGTCCCTAAGACAACTTGATGTGCAAAATGCCTTCCTACATGGTGATCTCAACGAGACAGTTTATCTGCAACAACCACCCGGGTTCGTGGACCCGGCCAAACCCGATCATGTTTGCCTACTTTACAAATCCTTATATGGATTAAAGCAGGCCCCTAGAGCATGGTTTCATCGCCTTTCTACGGTCCTTCATTCTCTTGGCTTTCAGGGCTCCAAGACGGACCATTCCTTGTTTATTTACTCCCACAGGGGCACCATTTTGTACATACTAGTCTATGTTGATGACATTCTTTTGACAGGAAACAATCCGGAGGCTATTGACAAAGTGGTACAACGTCTTAGCCAATCCTTTGCTATTCATGATATGGGTCGCTTGTCTTATTTTCTCGGTATTGAAGTAACGAGTCAGGGTCATGATATGCTTCTATCACAAAGGAAATACATCATTGAACTCTTGCAACGCGCAGGCCCGTCAAATGCTAAACCGGTTTCATCTCCTATGACCACTACTGCTAATCTTGCTCTTGGTGATAGTGCTACGTTTGCTGATCCGGTCAAATATCGCCAAATTATGGGTGCCCTTCAATATGTCACATTGTCTCGTTCGGATATCACTTTCGCGGTCAACAAAGTCTGCCAATTTATGCACTCCCCCATTGAAAATCATTGGACTGCAGTCAAACGAATTATTCGTTACTTGCAGGGCACTGCTGACTATGGTTACGAATCATGCATGATTTCGGCACAATCCTTCATGCCTACACTGATTCTGCTTACAACTACCTGACTGGCTTCTCAGATCCTGACTGGGCTAGTTGCCCCGACGACCGTCGATCCACCGGGGGATATGCTATCTATCTTGGTTCAAACCTAGTATCATGGTCCGCACGAAAATAACAGACTGTCTCTCGGTCGTCAACAAAGTTTGAATACAAGGCTCCAGCCGATACTGTTGCTGAGCTCACTTGGCTCCAAACACTGCTGCACGAACTTCGGGTTCCTGTGAAGTCGGTTCCTACCTTATGGTGTGATAATCTTGGAGCTACGTATCTTACAGCTAACCCTGTATTTCATGCCCGTACCAAGCATGTAGAAGTGGACTTTCACTTTGTTCGAGAAATGGTTGCCCAACGGAAGCTTTCAGTTCAGTTTATATCTACAGATGATCAGATTGCAGACGTGTTCACTAAGACGCTACCTCCACAACGGTTTCTCCTATTACGGTCCAAGCTACAGGTCTCTCCCCGGCCTTAGCTTGCGGGGGAATGTTAGACAATTAAGTGTGATATATGTACATATTTATATTAGAGAGTTTAGAGTGTAAATGTTTCTCTTATATATACCCTTGATTGTAATCGTGTTTCATACAATAATACAATACACAATTACCAAGTTTATCTGGGGGATACGGTTAGAAATGAGGATATATGAAGCAAGGGTGGGGTGGCTTCGATTGAAGAGAAACTGGGGAAACACCCATTTAAGGGTACATTGATTAGATGACTAAATTTGTTCCAAGAAGAGCTCATTTAGAGAGACAGAGGTCGGTGAAGTTTTACATGAGGGAAGTAAAGAAGAATTGAAGATAGATTTGCATGCATAGAGTATAGGAGGTGGTCTTCAATAGGAGTGTAAAAAGATGCTATTCATGTCCCTAAACCTGCTTTATGTTTGTTTTTGTGGTTGCATCATTTTGGTAATTTCTTTTGGTCTGATTTTTGGCCTACTGCAAATAGTTTGGGATAAAAGGCCTGTTCATCGTTGCCATTATTGTTGTAATTATCAATTGAAACAAATGCTGAACCTGTACTTCACGTAATATAAATCAGGTTGTTTGAAAGTTATATTTTCTAGTCTTTGGTGAGTAGCTTAGTCTATTGCATGATTTGGATGCTCTCATGATCAATAAAAGTTATCATATTTAAAGAGAGGATCACACAGATCGTCATTACGGATAAAATAGTTTAATCTTGTGGTAGAATTCACTGATAGATACAAATGTAATCACTTTTGGATATGAAGAAATATAATTCTGGATGCTTTAGTAATCTTGAAGCTGACAGTTGATCTCATATAGTCTTCTGGAATACTTGTATCAGTCTTTTGGTTATCTCATCATAGTTTTATCATTCAATAGACTTCAACTTGGTGTATAATCACATACAACTTTTGATATGGGCAACCAACAACTTATGAGGTGTTCCAATTGTAAATAATACTCACTTTTTCCTTAAATATTTCTCCTAATTATCCACTATTATCCTACCGAATAATTAATTAGAAGCTTATCTCTATATGTCGAAGACATAAATTGTAGTTTTTAATGTTTTAAAGTTCCATTAATGTTTTTGTAAAGACTTTAGGAGAATATGAAATTGTATATTGCATTATGATTTTACAATACAAGATATATATATATATATATATATATATATATATATATATATATATATATATATATAGGTGGTTTCATTTGCAAACCACCCTTATAATGAAAACTATGCAACCCTTCTTTAAGCCGTAGATGAAATAAATTAATGGTTAAGATCATTTTGTGCTATTTATGTTAATGTAGTAATTAATATAATATAAAAAATAAATAAAAAGTGGACGGAAAGGGTATAGTAGTCCTTTTAACATTTAATTTCAAATATGGAAATAAGATGAAATTGCTAATTTTATGGAAGTTATTATCTCTAATTTCAAATCTTCTCCAATTTCAAATCTTTAATCGTAGTTACCAAAAAGTCGAAGAACAATAAAAAATAAATAAAAAGTTGAATTATTTCATTCACAATGATTCGGTTGCAAGGAGGTAACATTCAACAATTTCACCGATTCCCTGTGTTCTATCGATTAGAAATCTAACGCTTCACCGATGAAGACGAAGATGAACGGAGATGAAACGACGATGAACGGAGGCGAAGACGGAAATGAAACGGAGATGAAACAAAGATGAATATAGATGAAAATGGATATAAAACCGAGATGAAAGACGATGAACGGAGATGAACGACGATGAAAGGAGAGGAAAACGGATATGAAACCGAGATGACACGGCGATGAACGACGACGTGATGAAATATGAGATACTGGCGAGAATGATAAACTACTTACGGTGTGGTTTTGCTTGATTTAAATGCCGACGAGAATGGGTGATGCCGTATGAAAATGGTGATGGCCATGAAAATGGTGGTGTCGTATCTTTCTTACAAGGAATATTTTATATTTGGTTTATTCATTTTTTTAATTACCATAATTAAACAATAATAATATAAATCTCTCTTAAAATAACTCAAAAAGATAACTACCATATATATAACCGTTTTAAGCAAATGACTATTACACCCTTGTAAATTAAAAAAATAGAAAAGAAAAAGAAATTTTTTGATTGGTTGATATTGGTGTACAAAGTTTGCATTTTAAGAGTGGTTTTCACATGATCACTTCCCTATATATATATATATATATATATAAATAAAAGACTACTTTACAAATAAGGAAAATATTTATTCTAAAGATAAGAATTATTCTAAAGATAACTCCCTTTTTTTGAGTCTATCTTTCTATTGGAGTCTATCTATAGAAACTTAACACTTTTCTTATCTTTGAATTTGTCTACACTCCCCCTCAAGCAGGATGGTGTATATTATACAATCCAAGCTTGTCTTTCAGCTTATCAAAGGAAGGCAAATTCAGTGCCTTAGTGAGGATATCGCCACCTGTTGAGTAGTGGAAATGTTTAGTAGTGGAAATGTAGGAAACCTTCAGAATTCCCTTTTCGTCAAGCTGATAGAGAGGGCAATCATAATTGGCAGCAAGTGACAATAGAACCCGAATGGTATTAATTTTCGCCACGGGAGCAAAAGTTTCCTGATAGTCGATCCCATATGTTTGTGTGTAGCCTTTGGCCACTAACCGCGCCTTGTACCGCTCAGTAGACCCATCACTCTTGTATTTGACTGTGAATACCCAGCGACATCCTACAGGTGTCTTATCTCGTGGCTTGTCAACAACGACCCCCGTGTGATTTTTCTCAAGGGATCGCAACTCATCGAACACAACAACCCTCCAATTGCGGTCTTGTAAGGCCTCTTGAATGTTCTTCGGTTCCTCAATTAGAGACATATTTGAAACAAGAGCTCGCATAGATGTAATGAGGTTTGTGTAACCAAGAAAATCAGAAATAGGATGTTGTGTACAAGAGCGTGTACCTTTTCGGGTTGCAATTGGTTGATCAAGATCAGATGAAGAGGGCAACTCTTGGTGTGCAACAGACTTCGGCTTGACCTGTTCCTTCTGCTGTATGTGATTGGGAAGGATTTGGCTAGGACTGTTTCTGGTATAGTAGGTGATGGAGAGGGTGGAGTGTCACCCTGTGTGTCTGTAATTGTTTGGGTAGAATGTTGGTTTTCTTTTTGAGGTTGGGTGTCGATTGGAAGAGAAGGCTGGAACGAGGAAGTTGTGGGTGGCGGATCTGAACCCCAAAACTTTCCCAACCTGGAGAGCCAACTGGAGTTGGTGGTTTGCTGTTTCGGATGGGAAGATGATAAATAGTAAAGCTGATTCTCATGGAATGTGACATCATGAGAAACATAGTATTTCCGTAGGACAATAACACCTATACCCTTTTGGAAGGAAGAATACCCTATCAAGACACATTTGATACTTCTGGGATCAAGTTTGGATCGGTGGGGATGGTGGTTGTGCACAAATGTGGAGCACCCAAAGACTCTTAAATTAAGATTGGTTGAGATAGGATAGGTTGGAAAAGATTTTTGGAGAACCGAAAAAGGAGTCTGGTAGTTTAGTATTCAAGATGGTAGTCGGTTGATGAGATAACATGTTGTGAGAACTGCATCACCCAAAAAGGATTTAGGTGTATGACTTTGGAATAGCAAGGACCGGGCTACCTCTAAAAAGTGACGGTTTTTTCGCTCGGAAACCCCACTTTGTTGTGGTGTGTTGACATATGAACTTTGGTGTATGATACCATGTTTGGTAGTAAAGGTTGACATGGCTGAATTGAAATACTCCGTGCCATTGTCCGTGCGAAGGATTTTTATTTTTGAATCTTATTGTGTAAGAATCATAGCATAGAATTTTTCAAACACACCAACAACTTCAGTTTTGTCTTTTAACAGATAAATCCAACACACACGAGAATGATCATCAATAAAAGAAAGAAACCACATTTTCTTGGAAAGAGATGGAATTTTAGATGGACCCCACACGTCACTATGAATAAGAGAAAAAGGACTTGATGCACAATATTTATGAATATGAAAATGAATTCTAGTATGTTTTGACTTTTGACAAACCTCGCAAGAAAAAAACATCTGAATTACTAAACAATGATGGAAACAATTTTCTTAAATAGGAAAAACTAGGATGACCAAGTCTTTGATGAAGGAGATCAATTTTTTGGTGACGATTTAGGGTAGTAGCTCCGTAAACAAGGAAGTTGAAAGTAGGTTCGTCGTTCGTGTGGAAGGAAGTAGTATAATCCAGAAGTCTGTTTAGCACAACCAATCGTCTTCCACGCCACCTGATCCTGAAAAAAACACATGGTTTTAGAAAAATTAGCCATGCATTTAGATTGACAAGTAATTCGGCGAACAAAAATAAGATTGTACGATAGATTAGGTACAAATGGGACATCATGAAGAACTAAGTAAGGTGAAAGCTTGACAGTGCCGATTCCTTCACCAGGTGATGATGAACCGTTGGCTAGGGTAATCGTCCGATTACCTGAGCATGGTGCTAAAGATTTGAAAAGAAATTTGTTACTGGTCATATGTTCTGACGCGCCGGAATCCACAATCCATGACTCACCTGATATGTCTTCGGTTTGTTTGGTGGCCATGAGCGCGGTTGAGGAGTTTAAGAGTTGTCCTATTTGCTCAAGCTGGGTTTAGAGAAAACTGCATCCATTGAGGAGGATGTCTTTGAGCTTGCGGAGGCACCTTTGTTTTCTGTTGTGCGTTGACTTCGAGGAACCCAATCAGCGGGTTTTCCATGGAGTTTCCGGCAGGTGTTTTTTGTGTGATGAGGCCGCTAACAATGATCGCACCAGAGAGAAGGCTTTCATAGGTCCTCGGTTATGCGCAACCATGGCAGAATTTTCAGCCCCGCTTTGCCCTTCAGAAATAGTCTGAATCATCATTGTCTTCCTCCGATGTTCTTCCCGACGAACTTGAGCAACTGGAAGGGGTTTCATGCTAAGGATGCATCCACGGACATCATCGAGTGAAGGATCAAGACCGGCTAGAAAGTCATAAGTCCTCTCCTGGTAAGCATCTTTTTGTATAGATCAGCGTTGGTCGGATCTTTCCATTCGGGATGAGAAAAAAGATCTAGTTCCTGTCAAATCTTGGTTAGTGAATTGAAATAGGTTGTAACATTACCAGTTTCTTGTTTCAGATTTCGTGCCCCAGTTCTTAGTTCTAACATATGTGAAGAGTCTTCGAGATCTGAGTAGGCTAAGGCTACCACATCCCAAATGGATTTGGCAGTAGGGTAAAGCAGATAGATCTCTGCGATACTGTCTTGCATAGAATTGATGAGCTGGACCTTGTCTTGCATAGAATTGATGAGCTGGACCTTAACCATGGAGGTCAGGATATCCCATTCGGCAAAGTTGGGATATGTAGGCAGCGGTTTTTTAATGGATCCATCAAGGTATCCGTACTTGCCTTTACCACGAACAACAAGTTGAACAGATCGAGACCATTGGAGGTAATTCGATCCAGAAAGCTTAAAGCTTGTGATTTGAAGAGAGAGGTTGTTTTCAAGATTAGCAGCAGTAGGGTTATGGGTCGACTTTTCCGGGCTGGAAGGCTTTTTAGAATCGGACACCATGATTTTTCTCGGCTAAAGTCTCTAGAGCTCTGATACCATAAAGACTTTAGGAGAATATGAAATTGTATATTGCATTATGATTTTACAATACAAGATATATATATATATACACACACAATAGACTACTCTACAAATAAGGAAAATATTTATTCTAAAGAGGAATTATTCTAAAGATAACTCCCTTTTTTGAGTCTCTCTCTCTATTGGAATCTATCTATAGAAACTTAACACTTTCCTTATCTTTGAATTTGTCTACATCTTGTCACCCCTATCATTTTCCAGTTAGAATTTGTTGTTTATTGAAGATTCTTACTGTTGGCTAAAACTGCTGCAGATTGTGGTTCTGGTATTGGGAGGGTGACTAAGAATCTTCTTATAAGATACTTCAATGAGGTAATGACTTTCTTGCTCTTTGTTCATCTTATAGATAATTTAAGAACAATAGATTTATGTTCAAAATAAATTGTGAACACTATTTATTGGACCTTTCTTGGATTTTGAATTTTATGTTTAGCACATCTTTGTCATCAATTACTTCAAATTGATTGCTTCTAGGTTGATCTTCTCGAGCCCGTGTCACATTTCCTGGACGCTGCTCGTGAGAATTTGGCTCCCGAAAATCTGTTGGTCTCCGAGGAGCACAAAGCTGCCAACTTCTACTGTACCCCACTGCAGGTCAGGATAATAGTATCGTACAATGTATCTGGTGCTCAAATATATTTATGCTTTTGGTTTCCTTATGTTTAAGTCACTTCCTATGGAATATAAATGTCGACTCATATGCTCCTAATGCTACAGTACTATCATTGATACGATGATGGAAAGTCGCTTTATTCTTGAACAATATATAGTCCTAAATACACAAGATTGTTATTAAATTTGTACACTCGTAACTACAAGCTCTAAAAATGGTTTGTTATTGAAACTTGGACTCTAATTATGCTGATGGAGTTAGCCAACTCTGGTGTGAAGTTTCCCTCATAGTGACTTCTTCCTTACGAATTGAACTACGGATGCCTCTTTAACAGCAATGCTGCATATGCTGTCAAATCCAAAATTTTATGTGGTGCGGTTGATGTAGATATATGTTCCTCAATTTAATTGTTACTACCAAACCTTGTATGCTGCCCCCTAAAGTATGCTGTGCGCCTGTGCCCAATAGTTCTTTGTCAATTTACGTTGGTCCTTGAGCACATTTACCTTAGTTTGGGGTCTCTTATTTGTTGAATACATGCATAACATGTAGACATACAAGGAACTTCAAGTGTTCAAATAAGAGGAATGGTATTATGTCCGTTTGAAATGTACAGTTCAAGATAAATGTGTTTCTTTCAACTTGGAATTGTCAAGGATTTTGAACAATTTAAGAAAAATCAGAAGCTGGGTTAAATATCATCACAAGTACCATAATAGGAAAAATATTGGTGATGGATGTTTAACAAAATCCAACTCAATTAATATTTGGTCTGTTCTAAATTTGACATCAAAATATCTGAATGCATCTCTTGTACAACAGAGAGGGTAGATGAGGAGGAAAAAGATACTCACAAAATCTTGTGGGCTCTATTTAAATGGTCATTTTCTTAATTAGTATGCTTTTTCGTTGGTATTAGACAAACTTTGTATACTTAGAGGGTGTAGTCTGTAAATATTTCTCCTATAAATACTCTTGTATTCTACCAATTACAATCATAATATACAAGACATCTTTACCAAGTCTATCTTGGTATCAGAGCCACCGCTCCAAAAACCCTAATGGCCGCCGCTCCGAAAAAAAAAACTCGGCGTGAACAGTGCTCCAGCGTGAACAGTACTTTCGACGATCCTAATGGCAGCCCCTCTCGTAGCCTTTTCTTCTACCGAGAAAACTACCCACAACTCTCACAAGTTTGGTTTCACGTTGTCCCCTACAAATTATGGTTATTGGAAGGCTATGATCCAACCGTTTCTCATTACAAACGGTTTATTTGGATACGTTGATGGCACAATCCCATCCCTTATGCCGCTGATCGCTTCATCTGGAAAAGAAGGAGAAGCCGCTACTTCTACCTCTACGCCAAACCCTAGTCACGCGATTTGGATATCCAATGACGCCCACGTCCGTATGCTACTCATGTCAACCATCTCGGAGGCATCTTTTCAACATGTTCAAGGTACGACTTCTCGTGATCTCTGGTTGGCTCTTGAGTGTGCTTACGCACCTCATACCTCTTCAAGAGAGTTCACGTTGAAAACTCAGTTGTTAAAAATACAAATGAAGGGTGACGAGACCTCTTCAGCCTATCTTGCTAGGGCACAGGAGTATGCCACTGCTCTTGCTAATATCGGACAACCTATGTCAGAAAAAGACATTGTTATGCTAGTGGTTGCAGGTTTTCGGGATGAATATAACGGAGTCAAACAAAGTCTCCTTGCAAGACAATTCACGGCTGTGTTTTCAGAACTTCCTGGACTTCTGGCCGATCATGAGTTTTTGATACGGAAACTGGTTCCAGACGTTACCCCGGTTCAAGCATTCACGGCTGCTACAGCAGTCGGTTCCTCTCTCCAAACTGATACAGTTCAAGCCTTGCAACAACTTGTTTCACGCCTTGGCTTCCACAACTACAGCCGGTTTCCAATATATCATCCACACCGACTTCTCAGGCCTTTTACACAAACCGATCTGGTCCCTCTAATAGCAGCCGTGGTCGCGGTCGTGGAGGTCGTAGTAACAACTTTAATCGAAACCGATCAGGAGGAGGAAATCGCAATCCAGGTCAGTTTAATTGGGCTTCTAACCAAAACACAGTTTATGGCACATGTAACAGGTGTGGAATTGGACATGTTCCATCACAATGCCCGAACCGCGACCCATCTACCTTTCGGACGAGACAACCGACCGCCAATTACGCTGATTATCGCTCACAAGCGTCCACCTCTTGGCTTTCGGACACAGGTTCAAACAACCATGTTGCACCGGATATGACGGGTTTTGATTCTGCCGAATCCTACTACGGGGATGACAGTCTGCATGTTGGTAACGGTAAGGCCCTTCTTATCCTACATATTGGTTCCTCACGCCTTTATTCACCAAACAAAACCTTTTACCTAAACAATGTTCTTCACGTCCCTGAAATCAAGAAACACCTTTTGTCTGTCCAAAAATTCTGTCACGATAATCATGTCTATTTTGAATCACTCTGTTTTTTTTGCTGTTAAGGACAAGTTAACACACACTACCCTCCTCATGGGTCCAAGTGACGGTGGACTCTACTCAATCAACCTTCCAACAAATCAACCCCTTCCAAAAGTTGCTTTCTCAACAAGCCCGAGCCACCACAACCACCTGGCACCAAAGACTCGGACATCCACATTCCCAGCTGTTTCAGACTATGCTTTCCAAATATTGTTTACCTATTTCCAATAAGACTTTTGATTTTCATTGTAATTCCTGTTTGATTGGGAAATCTTCCAAACTCAATTTATTGTCTTCTGATTATAAAAGTTCTCATGTTCTAGATTTAATCTTTTGTGATGTTTGGGGTCCCGCACCGATAACCTCGTTTGATGGTCATAACTACTTTCTCTTATGTGTTGATCATTTTTCCAAATTCATGTGGTTATTTCCTTTAAAACGAAAATCGGATGTGTTTGATGTGTTTAAATGTTTTGTCACCATGGTTGAACGTCAATTCTCCACCACAATTAAAACAGTCCAAACCGATTGGGGGGGTGAATTTCGAAATTTATCACAATTCTTCTCCTCTATTGGCATTATTCACCGTCTCTCTTGCCCTCACACCAGCGAACAAAATGGGGTTGTCGAGAGACGTCATCGTCATGTTGTCGAAACCGGACTCACTCTCATGGCTCAATCTCATGTCCCAAACCGTTTTTGGCACTTTGCCTTTGAAACCGCGGTTTATCTTATAAACCGAATGCCGTCACGAACAAACTCAACCATTTCTCCCTTTGAACATCTCTTTAAACACAAACCCGACTTCTCGTTTCTTCGAGTCTTTGGATGCCAATGTTATCCTCATCTTCGCCCATATAATCACCACAAGATGGATCTACGATCCACTTCTTGTATTTTTCTTGGCTATAGCACCGCACATCATGGATATCGATGTTTTGACCCCGACACCGAACGCATTTACATTGCCCGTCACGTTCGGTTCAACGAAAACTCTTTCCCTTTTTCTACACCTCCTACCACAACCTCCACATTCTCTCCCAACAACCCCTATATCTCCTCCTATCCTACGTCCATACCTGCCACACAAACAACCACACCTACTCCTACAACTTCCTCACCAAACTCCTCTTCTCAACCAAACATCCCTCTACATACTCCTCCTCCACAACCGACCAACCCCTTACCAACTCACACCTACTCCCGTCGCACCCCCACCGACCCTCATACCACCACAACTCCTGCCTTTGACAAGTACACCACCACTCCAGCAACCCCTACCCCTCCAATCCCTCCTCCAATACCTACCCATCCAATACCAGACCAACAACCACAACTCCCCACCTCGACCACCATCCCTCCTTCCCAGCCCTCAAGACCAACCCATCTTCGGCAAAATCCAAAAAAGACAAAACCATACGACCCATCAGCCTTTCACACATCCACCAATACCTCATTCCAAGAACCAACCACCTTTGCCGTTGCCAACAAAGATCAGAACTGGCGTAAAGCTATGGCGGATGAATACTCGACTTTAATCCGAAATGGCACTTGGACGCTTGTTCCTCGTGTTCCCAAAGCCAATGTGATCGCTTGCAAATGGGTTTATAAAATCAAGAGAGATCAGCATGGGGCGATTCAGCGCTATAAAGCGCATCTTGTTGCAAAAGGTTTTAACCAGCAACCGGGCATTGACTATACAGAAACCTTCAGTCCAGTGGTAAAGTCCACCACTATTCGAGTTGTTCTTGCACTCGCGGTTACCAACCAATGGTCTCTCAGACAACTTGATGTCCAAAATGCCTTTTTACATGGTGATCTGAAGGAAACTGTGTATCTGCAACAACCCCAAGGTTTCGTTGATCCGCGCAAACCGGATCATGTGTGTCTGCTTCACAAGTCTCTATACGGTCTCAAACAGGCACCGAGAGCTTGGTTTCAACGACTTTCTTCGGCTCTGATCTCTCTTGGTTTTCGGGGTTCAAAAACGGATCCTTCATTATTTATTTACTCGGCTCATGGTACACTTATGTATATGCTTGTGTATGTTGATGACATTATTTTGACAGGAAACAACAAAGCCATCGACCACATCGTTTATAGCCTGAGCAAGTCATTTGCAGTCCAAGACATGGGGCCCTTATCATACTTCTTAGGCATTGAGGTTGCACGCCGAGACTCTGATCTCATTCTCTCTCAACGGAAATACATAAATGAGTTGTTAGCTCGAGCAAACCTCTCACAATCAAAACCCGTTCCGTCGCCGTGTACCACCAGCGCAAACTTGTCTCTTGGTGATAGCGCTCCTTTTGATGATCCGGTGAAATATAGACAGATGGTGGGTGCCTTGCAGTATGTTACGCTATCGAGGCCTGACATTACCTTTGCAGTCAACAAAGTATGTCAATTTATGCACTCACCCACTGTGAATCATTGGTCTGCGGTCAAACGTATCTTACGATACCTTCACGGTACGGCGAGCCATGGCCTCTTAATCTCTCGTTCATCGTCCTCCGTGTTGCATGCTTACACTGATGTTGCGTTCAACTCCTTGAGTGCCTTTTCTGATGCGGATTGGGCTGGCTGCCCAGATGACTGTCGATCCACTGGCGGATATGCGATATATCTTGGATCTAATCTTGTTTCGTGGGCTGCTAGAAAACAAAAGACTGTATCTCGGTCATCTACAGAATCGGAATACAAGGCATTAGCAGATACGGTGGCTGAATTAACTTGGCTTGAAACCTTGTTACGAGAACTTCGCGTTCCAATGAAATCGGTTCCAACTCTATGGTGTGATAACTTGGGAGCCACATATCTGTCTGCGAATCCTGTCTTTCACGCGCGAACAAAGCACGTAGAAGTTGATTTTCACTTCGTTCGAGAAAAAGTTGCGCAAGGAAAACTGTCGGTTCAATTCATTTCAACACATGATCAAATAGCCGACGTCTTCACAAAGCCATTGTCATCTGAGCGTTTTCTTTTTTTGAAGTCCAAGCTAAGAGTCGATTCCTGGCCTTAGCTTGAGGGGGACTATTAGACAAACTTTGTATACTTAGAGGGTGTAGTCTGTAAATATTTCTCCTATAAATACTCTTGTATTCTACCAATTACAATCATAATATACAAGACATCTTTACCAAGTCTATCTCTTGGTCATATGGTGTTAACTTAATTAGTATCATTATCTCAGTAACTAGATTAAGTAAACACTTAGTTTAATCACATCTCGTTTCTGTTGTTGAATGTAAGTTACCTTGATGTTATAGGAATTCACTCCAGATACAGGACGGTATGATGTCATATGGATCCAATGGTGCATTGGGCATCTTGCTGATGATGACCTTGTGTCATTCTTCAAGAGAGCGAAGGTAAATCACTTCCTTTTCTTTCCTACTTACCTCTCTAAAGTTTATCTACAATAATTCAACCCACCCAGGTCATTGAGAGATATTTGGCTGCTTTCCGTTATTTTGTGATGGAAGAGCATGTTGCATCTGATTTTGAGAGCCTATCACTGAACATATTCTTAGTTGTTTATATATATATATGTGTGTGTATATATATATATATATATATATCGGTCGGGTTCTGGTGAGAAGTTGAGGTTAACGTGAGAAGGGGTTATCAACCGTTGGATGAGAAATGGACGCACAATAGGATGAGATGCACCAAGATAAGGTGCACCAAAATGCACCGGATCAATTCTCTTCTAAGGTGCAATTCATGGGAGGGTATGAGATTAAAAGTGATCAAGAGCTCCGATCCACTTCTCACGCTTCTCACGCTTCTCACGTTAACCTCAACTTCTCACACAATCCTTCGCAAGCCCACAAAAAATATGAAAATTGAGGAACACCCTAATAACCATTCATCTGTACACAGTATGCACATGTGCGTACAAGTACTTGAAGATGTTTCTAGGTTTCTATGCACGTGTGCATGTTATGCACATTGTGCATACTGGACAACTGAATGGTTAATATGGCAACACATTTGGCTGAATTGCAGTTGTATTAATACATGCATTTATGTGTAGGCTGGCCTTAAACCTGGTGGATTTTTTGTCTTGAAAGAAAACCTTGCAAGATCTGGTAAGAAGTTTCTGTTCTCCATGCACAATCTCTTTTCGTGATTCCTTCACTTTATGGTACATGCATAATATCATCAACATACTATGTAAACCATTTTTTCTGAAAGTTCGCTTGTGAAGATTTTTTGAAGCCCTAGGGCTAAAATAGAATTAGTAATGTTCTATTGTTTTTCATGAATTTACGTGTTTAAGTAATTACCTCTAAAATACAATTTTTGATAAAAAAATAAGGCCATGTATAAAGTTTCATTTTTACAAAGACTCGTCTTCAGTTTGTGAGGGAAGTCTAGAAAGCCAAACCAAATGAACCCAATATATCCCATCCCACCCGGATGTGGGGTCACTGCCCCTTGGGTATGGGTGTAAACGAGCCGAATCTAGTCGAGTAGTAGGTTATTCGAGCTCGACTTGAAAAAATAATATAGGCTCGAGCTTGAATATTTTTTCAATGTTTGAGCTCGAGCATGAGCTCGAATTCGAGATCGATTAACTCGTTTATTTACTCGAGCTCGATGATTTTTGTATTTTGATTGTATAATTTGTAAACATATAAATATGTTTGGCTCGAAAAAGTGTATTCTCGAATGGCTCGACTTGACTCAACTCGTAAAGTTTAATCGAGTTTTCGAACAAGTCAAGTCGAACATTAGTGTTATGGAGCTCGACTCGTTAAGTTAAGCAAACTTTATTTTGTGTTCGAGATTGACTCGAGCTCAATAATTATTAGGCTCGAGCTCGAGTAGCTCGTTAAAAGCTCGACTCGTTTACACCCCTACCCCTAGGGTTGGGAGGGGGGGGGGGGGGTGTACGCAATCCTGTCGTCTACCCCGGACTTAAACACTAACCTTATGATGAAAATGAATGGCACACTTGAAAGCTACACTTGTTAGTTATGTGCTTCATCTGCTTTCTTAGTTATTGAATGCAATTGTGGTTGAAAGTTACAGTTATTTGGAAATACATATGAGAACTGAGTTTTGACTTGCCCTATCCCTATTCAGGATTTGTGTTGGATAATGAAGATAAGAGCCTTACAAGGTCAGACATGTACTTCAAGGAACTCTTTACTCGGTGTGGTCTTAACATCTACAAGTTCAAGGTAATTCCAATTATTGTCATTTTTGAGAATTGCAATGTTTACTGTTGTATCAACATTTTGATCTATAAGTAGTATTTTCTATATAAGATTTTTCTATTTTGTCATTATTGGACGGTAGGTGGCCGGTTCATGTGAGAACCACAATTTTTTTTTGAGAACTTGTATGTTCATTGATGCATAATACTAATCAATTTCAGTGAATATATGCATAAATAGTAGATATGTATCGATAAATATACTCATTGACGGAATACATATATTTGTAGTTTATATGTTATCAATGAATATATAGGTTCTTACGGTTCTCAACTTTTTTGTGGTTCTCATGTAAACCTGAACCTTTTGGACGGTAAGTAGACATCTGACCAACTGTTGGATAGGGGACCCTTTTATAAACTTTCCGTTGTTTGTAAGCCTATGTTTATGAAGCTGACTTTTCTTATACTAGGACTGTGTTAGAGGGATGATCCGGATGTTCTATATATATATATATATAGGAGCAGGTTCAAACGAGAAGCTAAACATTTTTGTGAGAAGGCGAGCACTTCACTACCTTTAGGGAAAAGAGTTCCAGCAGAAGACGTCTCAATATCATATATGATTACACACATGATACACAAGCTTAATCATATATGACTGAACACATGTTGCATTTACAACACATAGACGCTTAATCATATATGATTAAACACACCCAAATAAGTGTAATCATATATGATATCAAGACTTCCCACCTTCTAGCAAAATGTTTAACTTCTCGCATGATCCTTCCTCTTTCTCTCTCTCTCTCTCTCTCTATATATATATATATATATATATATATATATGTATTCTAGATATCTTTGTGTTCCTCGAGGAGTAGAATACTTGCATGTCATCTTGCAACATGCTATAAACGTAAATGTACGTTTCCTTTTTGTTGTGATCATAATAATTAACAATTCATATATATGCCACAGGATCAAAAGGGGTTTCCAAATGAACTATTCCCTGTGAGGATGTATGCATTGACAACAGACACGTGGAAAAGAGTCGGCACATCACGACCAAAACGACATGCAAATAGACCGGGTCTCATAAAATAAAGACTTTCCCAGCTCCAGTTTAGAGACTTTTTTTTGGTGAGTAGTGATTTTGTGAAGGATATGCTATTGTTGGTTGATGTATCTTAACTAAACACACTCTAATGGCTTATGGATTGCAATGCAAGTATTTATGTATAAGTTTGTGGTTATACAATGCCCTTAATATGACTATATTGCAATTGCATTATGTAAATAGATAACTCATATTTGATAAAATAAAAACCCAATCACTTGTAGTTTCAACTCATTTGTGTTGGTCCTAAAACTACAATGAAGGATGCTGCAACTCTTGTGTTGTTAGCAAGGTACATTAGTGCACCTAATGTTAATACAATGATCAAAATGTGCATTAACCCAACTACTATGGAACTAATAGGAATCACAGCGTCCACCGATGTCTAAAATACTGTAACAATCCATTTTCGGGCCTCTATGTTAGTATGATAAGAAACCGTAAGTGCATTAGTGGATAAAACTTGAGTCCATCTGGACATATCAAAACTTAAATCATGAGTACATTCTATGAATAATAGGTTCTTGGTTAAGTTTGAGTTCAAGAAAGTGATGTATAATCTGTATCAAACCAATAATTATGGCTACAACAGATTCATTAATCGGTTAACGATTGTGTATTGATGGTTAAGAACGATTAAATAAATGTGATCATTAAGGGGTAAACATAAGACGTGACCATAAGGTTACAACTTCTAGCAATAGCAAGGTTAGAATTTCTAGCGATTAGTAAAGAAATGTACGGTTCTAAATCGACAATATATTGTATTGGGTCCAAATTACGTTTTGGCATATATACGTGTGTGTAATATAAAGATGAATTAAGAGTATCATTTTAAATAAAGAAGTATGAGTTACTTTTTTTAATATAAAAAAAAAGAGTTGGGTGTTTGGTTGGGAGTATTGAGGGATAAGAAATGAGAATGATAATGAAAATTGTTGTTTGATTTGATATATTATAATGGACACATTACCCCAACCCATAATTTTCATTCCTGGCCAAATTGGGGGGAATGAAAATTAATTTTATTCCCGCTCAGTCATCTTTTCTCATGCATTCCTTCATTTGTCGATGTTGAATGTAAAATATTTTTTATTTTCATGTTGGATGTCACATTTGTATTAAAAATATTATATAAAACATTTTTTATTAATTATATTGGTTTAACCAAACAATATCAATGCAATGTCCATTCCTATTCCTATTCTCCTGCATTCCCATTCTCATTCCTTATAATGAACCAAACCCTCCCTTATCTTATATACCTATTATATATAGCGGTGGGTTCATACGAGAACATCTATTTAAGAATACACGAAAACAACCGAGTACATACAAAATCATATATGATTCATGGTGACTATGCGTGCGACATCGCCCACGTCCGATTTTTTCGGGTTAGTGTAAAATCATATATGATTTTGTACATGATCTGCTGTTTTTCGTTGTTTTCTTATTTTTTTAAATAGTTAGTGTTCTCGTTTGAACCTTCCTCATCATATACATATATATATATATACATACGTACATAGTGTAACAACCAAGATTTCAAGCTAAAACATAACATAACATAAATCTGATACCAAAGGTTTACATCCTCCAAAAACAAGAATTTAAAACAACTGAATTCTTGACTACAACCGAGAGTTACTAAAATTAAACGGTAAAAGCGTTGAACTAAGTCTTCACGCTAGGCCAGTAACAGCTCTAAACTTTCTCCTTTCTCCTTTCCCAGAAGCATTACACGCACCTCCTCCTGAAAATGGGTTTTTAAGATTTGAAAACGAGGGTTAGACCGTAAGGTCTAGTGAATTCCTGACAAACGTTAATAATTCACAAAGACAACAGTTGCAACGGTTTATAATTATTAACAAATACCAACTTAAATGCAATGCAATAATTTAACAAAGTAAACTATTTATTTTTATACAACATCCCAACGGGTAACACAATGATCAATTGTGTCCCAAGTTACCATTACCGTGCGCGCATTCACGATCGGGGCCCAAGCAGACTCCCCTCTCGTATTGGGGCCCAAGCAGACTCCCCGCTCACACAGGGGCCCAAGCAGACTCCCCGTCAACATGTGAAGGAAACGAATTCCATACACATTGGTGGTGTGAGATTTTCGTACTCGCCACAAGTTCAACAATTCCCATATCGAGACATTTAACGCAGAAATTCATTTATATAATTTCATAATAACCAGATAACTTGCGAGAATATTTTTAATGCATAACATTAGTCAACCACAAAATCTCATGCATCCCAATTTCAGTTTCAAAACATTTAAAAAGGTTAAGAAGTTGAGGGGATCAGAAACTCACCTGCTGGCAACGACGCACCCCTAGTTAAGAATTTCTTCCCTACAATTAAATAACGAAAGAATAAAGAGGTTAACTAGATGAACTGACCAATAAAGGAACCAACGACTCAATCTAATCTAGAATCTCGGCTCCTTCCTGAACCCCCGGACTTCACTCGACCGGATTCTAATCGACCCAACTCTACTCGACTGGACTCTCTCTGTGACCGGAACCTCTCTCTCACGCCCGAACCCTATGCGTCGACCGGTGTCTAAGCTCGACCGACCCCAAGCGCCGACCGGGGTCTCCCCTCCGATCCCCGGTTCCTGACATCGACCGGACCAAGGCTCACCCGGTCCCCGGGGTCACCACATCGACCGAACTCCCTTCTGCTCTGGGCGATTACGAGCAACAAATCCCACACCAAAACAGATTCCAACTCAGATAAGGAAAATAAGCAAACCAATACAATCTATAATCTTGATGTCAACATTTCTTTAAAACTAATTTATATGAGATTAACACTAGCATCAATAATCTGATTAAAACCATCCCAAACAACACCAAAACCCTAATGTCTATCATCAGACAACCCAAATCCATTCCAACACTTTGAAAGGGATGCAAACACAAACTAATGGATAATAGAGATGGAAACTAACCTTTTTAATGACGAATCCTTGAGATGCAACTTGCCCCTAGATCGATTTCCTAATACCTTGCCGTTGATCCTTTGGTCGCCGCCTTCAACCCAAATGCAGAAAGAATAGAATGAAATTTTAGGGATTTGTCTCTGTAAAGAATTATCCCAAATTACCTAATTAGTCCCTTAAGTTCCAAATTTTTCACCCAATAACCCAAGACTTTACAAAAGTTAATTATTTCTACACATGGTCATTACAACCTCCCACCCTTAAAAGGATTTCGTCCTCGGAATCTTCTCTTCGAACAAATGAGGATACATGGCTCGCATTTCCGATTCGATCTCACAATTAGCATCCTACCCTTTATGAAAGCGCCCTTGCACTTTCACCAAACGAATTTCCTTGTTCCTCAACTTCATGATTTTACCGTTGATACCACTCGCACATCTTACAATGGCTCTCCATACCGGCTTCTGCCAGACACTTTTTGCCATACTAATCCGTAACAGCCCAGGTCAACCGTACCAGATATTGTCCGCTTTGTCCACACACCCGGGCTCACGGTTTTAAAACACGTTTAAGTTGAAGTCTTACACATAACTCCACTCCTTTAAGAAAATAATCACTGAAGTCCCTGCCACATAACTTGAATTCCGACAAAACAACCGGATCGATTCGGTAGCTTAACACCAAGTCACCCTTGAACTTCCTTCCCAAGATTACTGATAAGAATTCATTTAACAAATAACACAATTCTTGGTAAAGCCTACTGGTATGACTTGCATCCAACACTACTAGCACGTTGTCCTACCTCACGACATTTATCACTAATTCATCACAGATAAATAATTCCGTTGCACTCGCACAAACCGACCAAAATATCATTCTCACGTGTTCCTTTGAACTTTGAGCGTATATCTTCCACATATACATCGACCGAACAGACCTCTGACAAGTTGATCCAATCCCAACACATAACCGAATACCACTGAACCCAGCTATAACCCATAACTCTCAAAGGTTAAATCCGGTTTCCCTTGTCTTGCAAAGAAGCAATATTTTCTCACAAAACTAGTTTAAACACAAAGCTCGCTCGGAATGTCCATCGCCCTAATGATTACTCACACCCACTGATATTACCTTCCGAGTATCTCATTCAACCACTTTTACCATGTCTTCCCGAAAACATAGAGTATACGCATTTTCAAAGGAAGGACCTACCACCGGTCGCACCTGGATTGATTTTTCCTCACCCCAGTTGGCACATACACAAAAGTTCTTTTCCCCTTATACTCACGAGGAGTTCATACGCACACCCAAAGTCCACCATTAAACATACTCCATATTTTTCCGTTTCACCAGACGAATTTCTTACTTCCGGTTTACTCTCTTATTGAGACATACCCACTTCACCATCACACGCTAGCCCGAAACACTGGTTTTCCTCGTTAACGTACTCGGTTTCACCACAATTTTTTTTTACTTGGACACAATCATTTGGGTCATCCCGGAACAATACTCAATTTTCAACATATCATGCACTACTCACTCTTCAAGCATAATCGACCTATCCACTGAGATTCCTTTACACCCAAAAATACTTCAACATTTCCATCTAGAATTCAAACCCACTATAGAGCATCATAACTTAACCGAGTAGGACATTCTTCTTGGTAAACGATTGGAATACGAGACATTCACCTGAAACTCAACGCGACTGAGAATTACACTGGTTCCTCTTTTAGATGATCACTAAATACCACTCACCCTCATACACCTCAAAAACCACAATGCAACATCCTTGTCAGACATACTTGTCATTTATGAATCTCTCCTCAAAATCTCTAAACCAATATTTACACTTCCGCTTTTCCCAGATTTCAACAACAGTCCACCACCTAACACAACGATATCACATTATCACATCGATGACTTACCTGCCTTGGTGTAAGACGCCACTAATTTTCCATGCAACTAATACACCGCACTACCACACCCTGACACAATTCTCCTGATCCTCTTGACATACCTATCGTTACCATCTTTTTCGCAACCAACACTGCACATTAACTTATAGACAAGGTCATATCCAAACTTTGTCTTCTCAAATTAGATAAATCACAAATCATGATCACCCAATACTCAAGTAAGTTCCGGATTCTCGTTAGTTCATCTCGATCTTCGAGGAACAATTCCAGATATTCAAAGAGGATAGGACGTCCTCCCTTGCTGATCGATATAATTGACGTGCACTCACTTCGACTGTGCGATATACCTCATTCCCATACAGATAACCAAACTTCATAAGAATTCACCTCTTCAGACTAACGATCTCGTGTTTTCCAGCACTCCTTCCATGCGGTTCATCAAAACAGAGTGCACATTACTCCTGGAAAAACCTTCTACAACCTCAAAAAATATTGCACTAGAGATACCCCTCAATTTCTCAGTTATCTGACGACGACCCCAACACCGGATAATTTGAAAGGTCGTTGTTTTCGATATTACCATTAAAGGGTGATGTTTCAGTAATTTCCCCAACAGCGAGGATTCTACGGAGTCTCCTCTCCAGACATTCCATAACCCACTTTATACCTCACAGTCCTTGGTTGATGAAGACATCGGGTCCACTTGGTACATAATCTTATTACAAGATCTTGTCAACACTCAGGCTCAATCATCGATAACTTTTCATTAAGGGACAACAACGCCACCTATTATCATGCTGCTATCAGAAGTACCTTAACAACCTCGCAATTCACCCCTGACATCGACACTCAAAAACACTTCCCGAATTACCGGATCAAAAGTCCACGTCACCTCCAAAGAACGTTACCACCACAACATCTGAGATGTTCATTATCCACCACCCTCCTCTGACGAAAACACTAGAGTTATAATTCGACCAAAAACGACTCAAACAGAAATTTCAACTCTTAAAACATTTACTTAACTTAATTATAATATCCTCCACGACCTAGCGAGTTCATAGCTTTCATGCATGATGACACAATGATTGAAATCGTTTTGCATTTAAAAAAAAAAATTAAGAGCACGACATCATGAAATAAACTCGTATATACAAAAAGCAAGTTATCACATTTGAATAGCCAAACACTAGAAAACACGAGGATTTCAAGGATCCTTCCCACGTCACTCCATAAAAGAAATATCACACTGAACATTCAAGCCCATGATGATGACAATAAAATGTGTGCAATGAACCCCTCTATGCGACTTGAAAAACTAAGCAAATTTCCCGAACCCGACTCCCACACCCATGGATGCGACAACGACATGCCCATTATGATTGTAGTTATAAAAAAAAAACTAGGAGGGCAGTTGTTATGACCGCCACGGTAAAAGTTGATTTGACAAGAAAGGATGAAACAGTTCGCCAATTATTGAATCCAAATTTCTGTTTGCAACACAAATAATTTTCCATACATAGACTACACGTTTCGCCTGCGTTGCATTGGCTTCCAAACAAAACTCAACACACACATAAATGTTTTAATATACAGCGACTTATGCAATCTATTTAAAACACAATGCATGAGACTCATTTCACAAATGAAGGTTATTCACTCTAACAAGGTCGACTGCTTGCATTCTCACTAATTCCCAATAACACCCTGCTTTTGACCCGAAGGTCGATCTTTCTATCTTGCACAATTTCTAATACAGGTTCTTTCCTGTGTACTTGCTTATCCCCAACTTCATCGCTCTTATCCCGACCGTGGGTTTGCAAAACACCCGATTCCAAACTTGGATCGTAAAGATTACCGCACCCACTCGTCCTTCATAACATTCTTACTCCCCATTTCATATTAACATCGTTTCTTTTCTCACATGATCATACCACCCCACTGCTTAATTGACGTGCCCAAGGGTTACTGCTTTCACTTGATCCTGAGTTGAGAAATTCAATATCCAAACTCACCTCTTCTTCCACACAGACTGATCGATACCTCAAATCCCAGACACAGAGTCTCCACAGAAATTAAGAACATAAATACATAGAATACTTCTCTATTGAACCCTAAAAGTTCTAATCTTAGTTGGTTCGTCAACACTCCGAACACAACTCCTTTCTATAAGTATCAATAATTACTCCAAAAACATTCTTACTTAACCAATCAAATCTTTGCCAACCACTCACAAGATTAGAACTTTTATCCATACTACCACATTACTTGATAAACTTGACATGACTAAACCGTTAAGATTATACAATCCAAAGCTCAACCAACCTAACAAGGTAAGGTCATTTAAGCACATACATATATGCGATTACACTGGCCAGGTGGAACCCCAAATTTACCTTACATGATAGTCCTCGCTACCTTATCCTTAACGCTCCTAGAGTGGAATTTCTCAGGCATCCTATCTCTCGGTTGCATCTCCTAAGTTCTCAGTTTAAGTCTATGCCCATCCGGTCACCTAAATCTCTTAAACTATGGCTCTGATACCAAATGTAACAACCAAGATTTCAAGCTAAAACATAACATAACATAAATCTGATACCAAAGGTTTACATCCTCCAAAAACAAGAATTTAAAACAACTGAAGTCTTGACTACAACCGAGAGTTACTAAAACTAAACGGTAAAAGCGCTGAACTAAGTCTTCACGCTAGGCTAGTAACAGCTCTAAACTTTATCTTTTCCTTTCCTAGAAGCATTACATGCACCTCTTCCTGAAAATAGGTTTTTAAGATTTGAAAACGAGGTTAGACCGTAAGGTCTAGTGAATTCCTGACAAATGTTAATAATTCACAAAGACAACAATTGCAACGGTTTATAATTATTAACAAATACCAACTTAAATGCAATGCAATAATTTAACAAAGTAAACTATTTATTTTTATACAACATCCCAACGGGTAACACAATGATCAATTGTGTCCCAAGTTACCATTACCGTGCGCGCATTCACGATCGGGGCCCAAGCAGACTCCCCTCTCGTATTGGGGCCCAAGCAGACTCCCCGCTCACACAGGGGCCCAAGCAGACTCCCCGTCAACATGTGAAGGAAACGAATTCCATACACATTGGTGGTGTGAGATTTTCGTACTCGCCACAAGTTCAACAATTCCCATATCGAGACATTTAACGCAGAAATTCATTTATATAATTTCATAATAACCAGATAACTTGCGAGAATATTTTTAATGCATAACATTAGTCAACCACAAAATCTCATGCATCCCAATTTCAGTTTCAAAACATTTAAAAAGGTTAAGAAGTTGAGGGGATCAGAAACTCACCTGCTGGCAACGACGCACCCCTAGTTAAGAATTTCTTCCCTACAATTAAATAACGAAAGAATAAAGAGGTTAACTAGATGAACTGACCAATAAAGGAACCACCGACTCAATCTAATCCAGAATCTCGGCTCCTTCCTGAACCCCCAGACTTCACTCGACCGGACTCTAATCGACCCAACTCTACTCGACCGGACTCTCTCTCTGACCGGAACCTGTTAAGTCTGATTTTATAGTAATCATTGTATTTATAGGATTGGTCTAATACTGTGTCTAGTGGATTAATCTGTATTGTATTAGCCAAGGGTATTTAAGTCCCTTTGGGCTTTGGTTGCTTTAAGGATTCACGCACATCTAATCTAATTACATCTTTGCGCTTCTAATTGTCTCTCTCTCTACTTTCTCTCTCTAAGATTTAGAGATTTTTGGGATTATCAATTGGTATCAGAGCCAATCTAAATCTGAGAGATTTGAGAGAATTGTTTTTCGTATACTGAATTTGTGCATTAATCTGAAAATTTCATCGATTTTCTTGAATTTTTCAAGAAAATCTCGTTTTTGGATTTTTCATCAAATTCGGACTTGTTTGTGATCGAATTTTTCTGAAATTTGGTTTGTTGGATTCGATTTTAATTGTAAAACATATTTGATTCACATCATTTTTCAAGAAAATCAAGTTTGGTTGTTCAATTTCGAAGATTTTCGAGTTCTTGGAAAACCGTTTTTGCGTACTGTTTGATTTTCAAAATTCTTGAAATTGTGGTTTTTGATCGAAATTATTTGTTTGAAATGTATTAGAAAATGTTTTTTGAATATATTTTTGGAAGAAATCGTCATTAATTTCTAATCTGTGATCGATTTTGTTGATTTTTCTTGTTTTTCAGCGGTTTGCGCCAGATCCAAAGTTTGTGCGAGTTGATCGTGCTTTGCGCCAGTTCATATTGCCAAGATCAGGGTTCATCAAGAAAAGTCAGGTTCTCGCTACTTGTGTTTCACGCAAAGCTAAGTTTGCGTAAACTCAGTGTCACGCAAAGAGAGTTCTCGTCAACATTTTCTAAACGCAAAGTCTCTTTTGCGTCTTCATCACATCGCGAAAAGTCAGGTTCTCACCATCAATATCTCACGCGAAGTTCGCTTTGCGTCTCCTTCAGTTCACGAGAAATACAGTTTGCGCCACCATCATCTCACGCGAAGATCAGTTCGCGTCACTTTTGTCTAATGCAAAGTTTCAGTTGGCGTTACTAGCTTCTCGCGCAAAGCTTGGTTTGCGCCTTCTTCGCCTCATGCAAAGTTTGGTTTGCGCCTTCATCAGCTCACACAAAGCTATTTTGCGTCTTCCATAGCTCACGCAAAGTTTCATTTGCGTCATTCACTGCTCATGCAAACCTTCAGTTTGCGCCAGTTCTGTCAAGACTTAGAATTTTTTTTCTGTTTTTCTGAAGATATTGGTTCTGCAAAGTTTTCTTATCAATCTCAGTTCTACAAAAACGATCTCATGATGTCATTGGGTACAGAAAATCGTCCTCCGGTTCTGATTGATGAAAACGAGTTTACTCAGTGGCAAGATAGGTTTCTGAATTTTATCGAGCGTCAAAAGAACGAAAATGACATGATGAATATTCTATCTGAAGGACCTTTTGAAAAACCCATTCTGGCTTCTGGATTATATAAGCCTACCAAAGAATATACACCCGATGAGTTATCGCAATATCAAGTCGGCCGTGATATAAAGGCAAATCTGATGCTAGCCTTGCCAAACTCTATCTACAACAGGATTGATTGTTTCAAAAATCATCCTAATCTTATGTGGCAACAACTAGAAAAGATCATGCTTGGATCTTCAATTGCAACTCAACTTCGGCATACACGATACATGAACAACTTTGAAGAATTCAAAGCCAAGGATAGGAGTCACTAAAAACTGTTTATGACAGATTATGTGCCGTGATAAATGATCTGAGGAAAATTAAAGTGGAAAAGACTGAACTGGAAACAAATCTGAAATTCCTCAATGCACTTCAACCAGAATGGAACAAATCTTGCCACAGATTGAGGAATGATGTCATAATATCTACCATGCAGATCCAAGAGATGTACGAGATTTTGCTAACAGATGAGTGCATTGTAATTGAGAAGAAGGCCAAACTCGAGAAGAAGAATAAGAAAACAGTGGACCCGGTTGCACTTCTAACGAGCCAACTGGCTAATCAAGCATTGTCTGATAATGCTTATGATGGGGCCACTGAAGATGATGGTGACCGGTGTCTAAGCTCGACCGACCCCAAGAGCCGACCGGTGTCTAAGCTCGACCGACCCCAAGCGCCGACCGGGGTCTAAGCCCGACCGACCCCAAGCACCGACCGGGGTCTCCCCTCCGGTCCCCGGTTCCTGACATCGACCAGACCAAGGCTCACCCGGTCCCCGGGGTCACCGCCTCGACCAGACTCCCTTCTGCTCTGGACGATTACGAGCAACAAATCCCACACCAAAACAGATTCCAACTCAGATAAGGAAAATAAGCAAACCAATACAATCTCTAATCTTGATGTCAACATTTCTTTAAAACTAAATTATATGAGATTAACGCTAGCATCAATAATTTGATTAAAACCATCCCAAACAACACCAAAACCCTAATGTCTATCATCAGACAACCCAAATCCATTCCAACACTTTGAAAGGGATGCAAACACAAACTAATGGATAATAGAGATGGAAACTAACCTTTTTAATGACGAATCCTTGAGATGCAACTTGCCCCTAGATCGATTTCCCAATACCTTGTCGTTGATCCTTTGGTCGCCGCCTTCAACCCAAATGCAGAAAGAATAGAATGAAATTTTAGGGATTTGTCTCTATAAAGAATTATCCCAAATTACCTAATTAGTCCCTTAAGTTCCAAATTTTTCACCCAATAACCCAAGACTTTACAAAAGTTAATTATTTCTACACATGGTCATTACACATAGGGGTTTGTTCCGATGAAAGTTGAGTTAACGGTGAGAAGCCTGAGAAGTGGTTATTAACCATTGGATGAAAAATGGATGCACATTAGGATGAGATGCATCGAGATGCACCAGATCAATTCATTTCTAAGCCGCAATTCATGGGAGGGCTTGAGATTAAAAGAGATTAACGGTTCAGATCCACTTATCATGCTTCTCACGCTTTTACTCAACTTTTCACATGATCCTTCGCCTACATATCTATACCTATGGATAAGATGAGTGGAACAAGTATTAGGATAAATAAATCATAAATATATGCTTATATATAGGGGGTGTTTGGGAGGCGAAGAATCGCATGAGAAGTTGAGGTTAACGTGAGAAGGGTGAGAAATTGATCTGAACCGTTGATCACTTATAATCTCATGTCCTCCCATGAATTGCACCTTAGAAGGGAATTGATCCGATGCATCTCGGTGCATCTTATCTTAGTGTATCTCATCCTAATGTGTATCAAGTTCTCATCTAACGGTTGATAACTATTTCTCACGCTTCTCACGTTAACCTCAACATCTCACCGGAACCCAACCCGTGTTTGGGATTGCGTGTTTGGGATTGCTTATTTAAAGGGCTTATTAACTTATTAGGTTTTGTCACCGCTGATAAGCATTTTTTAGTGTTTGAATGGGAGAAAAAAAACTGCGTATACCGTTTTCTCACAGCTGATAAGGAGTTTTTAATAAGTCATTTCATTCTAACTTATTAACTTATTTGAAACAACTTATGAGCTTTTTGGTTATTTTACATGTATAAATAATCCCAAATACGTCCTAAATAACAACTTATTAGCTTATTACATTTTGGTACCACCATAAGCTAATCCAAACATTTTTTTATAGAACTCCGATTTAACACTACTTAAATTAATAAGCATTTTTATATAAAAACGTAATCCCAAACACCCACATAATAATATGTATATTTTGGATTGGTGGCTACTATTTGTTTGAGGTGGCACTTAAATGGGAGGATGATTCCTCCTTTCAAGCCACGGTTTTAGTAGACATTAAGTGCCGACTTCTTTAGACCTCTTACAAATAACTAGTCTCTCCTCTTCCCCTTGCATTTTCTAAAATCATCTACCCTTTATTCCCAGCAGAAAAACGACACACACACAAACACCTTAGAAACGTAAGGAAGAATAAAGTTAAGTACTTAAGTTCAAGTAAAAGAGGAGGTGCAAAAGAGGAGTATTTCATCTTTATAGCTTTAGTTACTTACGACCTTTTAAACTTATAAAAGATAAGCTGATTACTTGTTTTTGGTTTAAAATTTGATACACTCTATGTATGTATATATATATATTTATCAAGTTCATACATGTCTTATGCTATATATTATTTTACATGGTTAAATGATTTTTGTTGCATCATTATCTTTGATAAACATTAACATGTTAGAGGATTATCATGTATACCTTGTCACATGTAAAGTTTAAGCTACATGTTAAAATTTTTATGGTAACTATGATATTCCAATACATATTTTCAGCATATGTATATACATGGAGCATGTGAGTACTTCTTTCTTGTAAGAACGTTGGTTATGAAATGGTTAACCGGGTATATGATTAGGTTCATGAAAGGATGAAACAATCGAGGATAAACGGTTAAATCGTTCCGGGATTACTAGGGATTTGGACCCGTGGCAGGGCCTGTAAATCTGTCCCGAACCACTTACGAGAGGCTTTGAAATTACTAACGGTTGCCTTATACAGGCTTCCCGTACCCGGTGGCACTTTCCGCAAGGCTTATCTCTGAACCCATGACTCCTTTCAGCTCTGCCCTAAAACTCTTTCCCTTTCTCGAATATGATGTCGATCCATCCCATTTCCTCTTGTCCCCAACTCCCTCCGTTACTTGTCGGTTCTTTTCCTTTTCTGTCATCTCGGCCGCATTGACGGCCGCCTGAAAAGTGGTTGGTTCTCTGGCTGAAACCAACTCTCGCAGACTGCTCTTCAACCCGAAGATGTAGTATTCCACTCGACTTTCCTAATCTAGTAGTTATGCCCCCGTAAAATGGGACTTCTCAATAAATTTGGAAGTATACTCCCTTACCGACAGTTCCTTCTGTTCCAGACTCATAAATTCTTCTTGCAACTTCTTCACTGCCGCCAGAGGGCAGAATTGCGCCTTGAACTTCCCTACAAAGCTTCCCCATGACATACCATCTGCTGTTGACGCCCCTTGCCCGCCAGTCTCTGCGTCCCACCATAAGGTGGCTTCCGACCTCAGTATGGACAGAGCGTAGGTCACCTTGTCTTCCTCGGCACATTTACGGGTAGCAAACACCAGTTCCATCTCCTTAATCCACTTCATTACTAGCACTGGGTCACACTCTCCTTTGTAAGTAGGAGGTTTGCATACGGCAAACTCCTTGTAACTACATCCCATTGCTGACCCTTTGTTTTTCGTCAAGTTCACGGATGGAGAATGACCCCCCACTTCAGTCGCCGGTGGGCTCGACAGCTCTGTAACTTCCCTGCTCTCGCTCTTGTCTCTGCTTCCCGAGGCTGTCTTCTCCTGGTGAGCCAATAACACTTGCAGAGTCTCTTGAAGCTTCCCCATTTCTACGACAAAAGTTTCGTGAGTTGCCGAGCCCTTGCAGCTCCCCGCCCTCTCACAGTTTCCGAGCTTTCTTGATGCGAGGTTTCCCTGTCCACCAGAATCTCAACACTTCTCACCCTGCGAGTGGTCTAAGTATTGGCTTTTTCCCGATTCCTAGTATTGGTTCCCTCGACTTGAGTCATAGTTTTCTGGGTGGTTCTCACCGGTCCACGCCCTCGACCACGACCCTTTCCTCGGACTGTCGACTGTCCAGTCGGACCCCTCGGCATCTCAACATGACCCCCATTTACCGCCATATTCTCCCCCGCCGGCACTGCCCTACTTCGCAAAGCTCGCTCAGACATGACGACAGCAGCTGAAACAACACATGGATAGACTTTAATTTAACAGACCCATATGCAACAAGATTTGTAGACATATACATGTACCTGTAAATTTGCAATTACATTGGCCAGATGTAATCCCAAATTCACCTTACATGTTAGTCCCTATCTCTTATTACATACATCCCTACAGCGGTAACCCTATGTCATCCTAATTCTAGGTTGTGTCCCACCTACAGTTTAAGTTTAGGTCCAAAAATGCCACCTAAATCGCTTAAACTATGGCTCTGATACCAAATTGTAACGACCCAAAAACGATAGAGATAAAGTAGCATACAATCAATCCCTCAAACGGGTCCCAAATAAACATTTAAGTATAAAGAGCAATATAAATCATCTAGTTGGAGCTATTACAACCGAGAACCTAAACAAAAGCAACTACACCGCATCTAAGGCCAACACTCTTGATCCGATAGCTCTTAACGCTTCTCTTTAGTATGTGAGGAACCACCAATTAACTCATTCCCTGAAAATGGGTTTTTAAAAAAATCGAGGGTTAGACCGAAAGGTCTTGTGAATTCCCGACCACGTCACAACCATAAATTCAACATCGAGTTAATGAAATAAAATAATAGGTAAAACGGATGAATACCATAAGCAGCAACATTTAACACAGTACCACACCCAATACTTAAAACTGACGTATTTCCTAATGAATATTCGGGGGCCCCAGTAGATCCCCATTCGGCCCCCTAGTAGATGTCGCCGCCCATATGTGTAGGAAACGGATTCCAAGCATACGAGCCAACCATCCCCGATGGTTATAGTAGCCATGGCCAACAACCCACTTCATATTAGCACATCCTCACACGTCTTAAACACATATAAGAAATAACTATACATCGCTTTGTAAATAAATCTCATACGACGAATTTCAATATTATGATTTTACCAAAAGTTATCATTAAGCATGATGAACAACGTAAAATAAATCCATTTCCAGTTTATAAATAGTTTGAAGATAAGGGAACTCACAGTTGAATGATACTTGACACAACATAGACAAATAGCCTTAGGTGGGTCGAACTCCTCTTGAAGACACACCCCTCTAGATGATGCCTTGATTTTTCCCAACTTCGATTCTTAGAGAACTTCAATCAGGACCCTCTTCTCCTTCTTCTTACGCCGTACACTCACACATAGATATTCCAAATGAGGAAAGGGTTAGGGTTTTAGGCCCTTTTATGACTGCATTTCCATTTGGATCCCCCAACTTTCTTATTTCCCACTTTGACACCACTTATTTTCTAGAATAAAAAAAACGAAGATAATTAACGATTGTTACATCCCGCCACTAGAATATTTTCTGCGACTGCCTTGTGCCTACGGTGGTTAGTATCTTGGTCCTCCAGTAGCCTTAGGAACATTTCTTGTTGTTGGGCCATCGCCACATTCATGGATTGCATCATTCGATCCATCATCCTTGATTCCGGATTCACTTCTTCCTTTATCGGTTCGGATGAGACTATGTTGCGACGAGGCACATGCTCGGGCCCTCCGTCTAACACATTTTGCGGCCGTGGGGGCAAGTCCGTCGTTGTAACTCTAGGATGGTCGGCCGTAGATGTCGATGCCTCTTGACCCTCCAATCGATTTCGAGTATTTACCATTGTCTGCCACACATACGCGAGAATATAGGTGAGAGACAGATTATACGAATTATAGACAAGGAAACGTACTACTACATTCATTAATCATCATAACAATGGAAAACAAGCATAATCACGTAAAACATCTTCATAATAACGTTAGCTAAGTGAAATTATGAACATGTGATACGTAAGAATTTTCATCACCATTACTATAACTATCAATTTGTGTAATTTCCGTCGACTCTAAGACCATCCTATCTTAAGAGTTCTACCCATTCTCACACGATCATAACTTAAAATCACAGCTTAAGTATAGGTATTCTACATTCATACCTAGTTCACTTAAACTTCTGCTCTGATACCAACTTGTAAAACCCTAAATTTTCGGGAAATTAAAAAAATTCGGAAATTCGGCAATATGACGGCTATAAAATGAGTAAACCTGAATAAGTAAAGACCTGTCAAGTCAATCCCAAAGTAACATCCCGAAACGGGGAATAAAGTTATGACATTTACAAACTAAACCAACTGAAGAATAAATTCGACAACCTAATAATCTAACTTAGACAAGAAAGATTAAGGTCGGGTGTCGCTATCCTCCCAAAATATGTGTCCACTATCATTATTGTATTGGCCAATAAATCTTCCAAAAAGACCGCTCTCGACCCCAAAGTCGAACACTAATTTCTAACGAATCCCACCGCTAGATTAACCTATTATACATGTCATTTTAAGAAAAAGTGTTAGGCTAAAGCCTAGTGAGATCAAACATTTGTATTTAGAAATTGTCAATAACAAGAGTAAGTAAAAATGAATTTATAATAATAATGATGATACTCTTTTACCATAAACGGATACCTCTTGGGTTAACGGGGGAAACCCGCTTACTAACACAAGTGACGGAACACAAGAGTAAGCCACTTGACAAGTCAGTAAAGCCAATACACATAGAAAGTACACACAAGGGAAAAACCCGATCAACCCAACCCGGGAAAAAATCAACCCGAGGTAACCCGACATATAATTGATACAAAATTATGACAACCCGAATCTATTGGGTTGATATCGGGTTAGGCTCAAAGTAACCCGACCAACCCGATTAACGTTTTAGCGACTTCTCTAAAATTATTTATATTTCCCTTTAATATGTATAAGTTACCAAAAACAACTCGGAAATAATGAGCAACGTAACTCATAAGACGACATTATTTGAAAATTATATGTAATACCTAAATATTTGATGAAATTATATATTCTTTTGAATGATGGGTCGTATTTGAAAGAAAAGTTTTCTTATTTTTATATTTGCAATATTGTTTTTACTTTGTCTAAACGCAACCCGATCAACCCGAACGGGTTGGGTTGGGTTGCACTTTTATTTGGGTTAGGTTGGGTTGAAAATTCTCAAACAGACAACATTGGGTTAGGTTGTTGAAATGTCTTCAACCCGATCAACCCAACTAGTAAGCACCCCTAGAGATGTTAAGTTCGGTGGCTTTAAACGTACACCCACGGAAAGTCAACTTCAACCACATAGGGCCCTTACGTTGAAATCCTCATCCAATATCTTAATACTTATCACGTAGGACTTATAACCCAATCTGATGCCTAAACGTGCCTCAATGGGGGAAATCTAGTGTTCCATCATTGGACAAAATGTTACACAAATATGGGGTCATGACTCCCAATTGAAATTAAATATGCCACATAACGCCAATAAGGCCAACCGGACAATCCAACATTTAACATACTACCCAAGATAATAACAAATGTAGGACTCCATATGATATCTCACATAATTGACCAAGAGATTCCTAGTTGTCACATGAATAACATATCCATACTTTAATTCCAACATTTCAAGTTCTCATTCATTAATTTCACCGTCAATATTCAAAACCCAAATTTTGGATTCCATGTATTTAAACCAAAATTGAAGTAAACAAGTTTTCCATATACAAATATACCATTGATTCACATAAAGGTTCATTAACCCCATAACCATACTTTCATCATAAAACCCTAAAAATCTCCAAAAGTAGGTTTGATACAAAATCCAACAAGACAAGTATATATAAAGATGGAGATATTTAGATGTTTAAAACCCATATTTTAACATGTGTAAAGTTTTATAATGAGAATGAACTCACCTTGTAGGGTTGTAGCTTAAAACCCTAGTACCCAAGAACTAATGAGATAAGAGGAGATCTTAAGAAGACTTCAACTAACACCAAAGTTGCTCAAAGCACCTATAATGACATGAATGCTTAAGGGCTTGAGGTAGATGGGAACATTAATGGGAAGAGAGTGAAGGAGAGTGACTTACCAGGTCTTTCTTGAGAGAAAAACGTAGCCTCCAAGCGTTCTAAAAGCAAAAAATGGAATAAATGAGGGTTTGGGGCCGATTTCCCTTTTTATTAGGGATATGTGTGTGCGAGCGAGTTCCCGCGCGGAGAGTCGTGCCAAACACTGGAGTTGAAACATGGCAGAGTCCCACGTGGACGCTCGTGCGGTTCCATCTGCGCGGAGAGCCGCGCCAAGCACTGTTGGCCTTCCCTCAAAATTTCTTCTAGGCTACCTCATACAACCACAAATGGGATACATATACCAAATCATCATACGACTAGAATCCACAATTTGAGGTGTTACATTAAACTAAACCTAACAGAACTTTCAACACTAAATCCATGAAAACGTAAATCTGAAGAACAAGCCTACCGGAGTTTGATAGAGTTCTCATAAACTAACTCAAACATGTAAAATATCACATATTGGTTTAAAATTATTTCTCCAGTTGACGAAAAATCAAAAACTTAACTCCTCACTTCAATCCCCAATTTCTCTTTTGAAACTTGACTATTTTAGCGAAACTTTGAACCAAAATGTTCGCCAACCGGTTCTCTATATTTATCTCCAAGAATTTTGGCATACTAGTTGACCAGGAGAGCCGATAGCAAGTCAAAACCGTGAGGTTGCCAATTTTCCAAACAAACCTGTCATTTTGGCAAAGAGGTCCCTCAACCATTCCCCCGAACTATTTGATAAGTATATCTTCCTTTACATTTTGGTTCAATAAAATAAAACTCATTTTATTTATTTTTCAGTTCCATTTTTTCATAACTATTTATTTACCATTTTTTTGGGTCACATCAATTATATTAGTTCCTACAAATGCAAATATCAAATTTAATACTTCAACCTTACTCTCAAAAGTAGTGTTTAACTAGGGACTTTTTAGGAATCATATCCCAAGGTTACTAATGAATTGGAAGTCCGAAAAACCCAAACATACTTTTATATTTTGATCAATCAAGTTTGTGAACTTCTTTTAGCAAATACATCATTACGACCTATAAAACCAGTTAAAATGATAAAATCATGAGAAAAATCTAAAAACCCCAACGTACTTTCATGAATGTATAAATCCTTATACTTACAAAACAAAAGGAAAATACAAAATTTGTCTCTCGATGTATCAACAACAAAGCACAATGTACTAGTTAAACAAAATAAATATACCATTTCAATTAGTCATTCCAATGTCTACAACAGTTGTGCCAAAAGCACAATTAGATACATATAAAAGTTGTGGCTGTGCCCTTTACAAAATATACCAAAATCTATTGTTATCATGTTCATAAAAATATACCAAAAGATGTGCCCACCTCCATCCTTGTTATATATCTGGTTCTTGAGTTTTATTTTAATTATTGTTTCTGATTTCATACTCTTTGAAGCTTCCATTTTAGCTAAAAACCACCATTGAAGCTTCCATTTGAGCTCAACCAAGGTAAAAATCCACAACTTAGGGTTTCTTCTTGTTGGTCAAAATATCGCATTCATAATGTTGGGAGCTCAATATTAGAGCTACATAGGTCGTATTGTATCTATTTGAGTAGATATAACTTTAAAGAACACATTTTCTTCCTTCAAAAGGTATATCCACATTTTTGGGGTTGCTATGGTATTTTTGGTTATTGTCCAAATCTTGTAAAAATTGTAGTAAATCGCTCGTAAACCCGTTTGAGGTGTGTAATATGTCACTGGAATTGTTGAGATGTTATCTAGAAATTTTCTATTTTGAGGTAGAGTTGATTCGAACTGTAAGTAGTTCAAAAGTTAGGTTTAATAGAACAGCTTTGTTTTATGATGGGATTGAGTAAACAATCTTCAAATATTCATATAAAATATGTTTTACATCCGTTGGGGATGATTATTAATGGGTTGGAAATTACAAAAAAGGTTGTCTAAATATTTTGTTTAGAGTTCTTTCATTGCTTTTTTGGTGAGTATACATGGTTCATCTGTGTAGCAAGAAGATTGCACAAGTTGGATGAAAACTAGGTTTAACATAACCTAGCAAGATGAATTCAAGTTAATTTGTGAAAACTTTGTGCATACCAAAAATGTATATTTTGGAGTCTTAAAGTGTTTTCCATAAGATTTATCAAATGTCATTGATTACTTGATGAAATTGCATCTTTTGGGATTTTTAGATATTTTGATAACAAATCATAAGGTGTGTGGATTTTGATGATTGATTCCTCATATTGGATTATTTGATTTTAATGCATTGTTGGTATATTGATTTTATAAATAATTCGAAAAATACATATGAAATTAGTTTTGTTCGATTTTATGATATTTTGGGAGATTTATAAAACTCTTTAAATGCATTTTGGGGCTTATGATGACTCGTTTTGTATTAGTGTTAAGTCTGATTTTATAGTAATCATTGTATTTATAGGCTTGGTCAAATACTGTGTTTAGTGTCTAATACTGTGTAGTATTGACCAAGGGTATTTAAGTCCCTTTGGTCTTGGTTGTTGGTAAGACTTTCACGCATACATCAATACAAACTTCATCTTGCGCCTTGAACTCTCTCTCTCTCTCTCTACTTTCTCTCTCTAGGATTTAGTTGATCTTGGACTATCAATTGGTATCAGAGTTGTTCTAGATCTTGAGAGAATTGAGAGATTGTGTTTTAGTTTTCTGAATTTGTAGATTAATTGAAAATTTGATCGATTTTCTTGAATTTTTCAAGAAAATCTCGTTTTCTTGATTTTTCATCAAATTCAGTTTGTTTTGTGATTGAATTTCATTATAAATTGATTTGTTGAACTCGTTATTGATAGGAGAACATATTTGATTCATATATGTTTGCAAGAAAAACAGGTTTTCATCATCGATTTTGAGTTTTTGTGTTTTTGTGGAAAACCGTTCTTGCGTACTGTTACATTCTCAAAATATCGATTTTGTGGTTTTTAATCGTTTTTGGTGATTGAAATGTGTTAGAAACCTGTTTTCGTTCATTGTGTGTGAATTTGTTGCATTAATTTCATGGTTATAATCAATTCTTGCGAGTTTTACTTGATTTTCAGAGGTTTGCGCAAGTTCATATAGGTTTGCGCGAGTTCATACTAGTTTGCGCAAGTTCATATTGTTGTTCTAATATTTGTGTTAGTGTATTTCAGGTTTTCGTCTCAAGAAGTAACTTTTCGCATTGGGTTATTAACGCAAAACGAACTTTGTGTATCCCGTGTATCACGAGAAGCTACTTTGCGTATCCTTCTGTTCACGAGAAGTGAACTTTGAGTCTCCAGTTCATCAAGCAAAGTTCATTTTGCGTATCCTTCAGCTCACGCAAAGATACTTTGCGTACTTCACAGCTTACGAGAAGTCCTGTTTGCGTAACAAGCTTCTAACGCAAAGTTCAATTTGCGTATTTTGTTACTCACGCAAAGCCCAGTTTGCGTAATCTGCTACTCACGCAAATTCAGTTTGCGTCTTCAATGACTTACGCAAAGCTCAGTTTGCGTTTCCTTCGGTTAGCGAGAACTATAGTTTGCGTCTCCTTTGGTTTGCGAGAACTTCAGTTTGCGTCTTCTTCGCATCACGCAAAGCTCGATTTGCGTCTTCTGCTACTCACGAAAAGCTTGATTTGCGTCTTCAACACATCACGCAAAGTTCGTTTACGTCTCCCACTGCTCACGCAAAGCCGTGTTTGCGTCACTCACTATTCACGCAAATCTCAACTTTGCGCCATCTCAAGACTTAGCATTTTTTTGGATTTCTGAAACATGGATTCTGACAAGTTCGCTTATCAAGCTCAGTTCTACAAAAGTGATCTTATGATGTCTTTGGGTATAGAAAATCGTCCACCAGTGCTGATTGATGAAAATGAGTTTACATAGTGGCAAGATTGGTTCCTGAACTTTATTGAGCGTCAAAAGAATGGAAATGACATGATGATCATTCTATCTGAAGGGCCATTTGAAAACCCCAAATTGGCTTCTAGATTATATAAGCCTACTAAAGAATATTCACCTGAAGAGTTGTCCACATATCAAGCTGATCGTGATATAAAGGCAAATCTGATGCTAGCCTTGCCAAACTCTATATACAACAGGATTGATTGTTTCAAAACTCATCCTAATCTGATGTGGCAACAGCTTGAGAAGATTATGCTTGGATCTTCGGTCGCAACTCAACTCAGGCATACGCGTTACATGAATAATTTTGAAGAATTCAAAGCCAAGGATGGGGAGCCACTGAAAACTGTGTATGACAGATTTTGTGCCATGATCAATGATCTGAGGAAAATCAAAGTAGAAAAGACTGAGCTTGAGACAAATCTGAAATTCCTCAATGCATTACAACCAGAGTGGAACAAATCCTGCCACAGATTGAGGAATGATGTCAGAATATCTACAATGCAGATCCAAGAGATGTTTGAGATCTTACTAACTGATGAGAGCTTGGTGCTAGAGAAGAAGGCCAAACTAGATAAAAAGAACAAGAAATCAGTAGACCCGGTTGCTCTCATCACGAAACAACTGACAGAACAAGCATTGTCTGATAATGCTTATAACGGGTCAACTGAAGATGATGGTGAGGCATTAGAGAAAGCTATGATCCTTCTCTCTCAGCATTACCAGAAAATGTTCCAGCTTCATTCGAGCTCCAACACTTCTCGCTTCACTTCCGGTTCTAAAGTCAAAGTGCTCGAGCCAAAGACTGTTGTCTGCTATAATTGTGGAAAGTCGGGTCATATTTCAAAGGAGTGTCGAGTGAAGAAGGTTAGGGATTCGGCATACTACAAAAAGAAATTGGAACTGGCTGAAAAGAGAGAGAACGGAACTGTTTTACTTGCCGAAGAATAGTTCTGGCTGGATCATTCCGACGATGAAGCTACAAATGTCGAGATCGCTCATATGTGCTTGGTTGGAGATGATCAGTCAAATGATGATGATTCTGATGCTGATGAAGACGAGGTATATTCTGAATTTGATTTTAATTTCATATATTCACATATGAATGTTATAATTACTGCTTTGCATGATCTTCGTTTAAAGTTATTATCTAAAAAGAACTTTAATGCTGAAAAGTCAGATTTGGTTGACAAATTGAAGATTTCTTTGAAAGATGAAAATTCTATTTTGGAAAATACAAAAGACATATTTCAAAAGAAATTGGATGATTTGGAAAATTCAAATAAGACTTATCTTGAGTCTTTGACTGCTATGACTACTTTAAAAGATGATTTTTCAGATAAAATAAATAAATTAGAAGAAAAGTTATATCGAAGGAACCAATCTGAACAAACAATTTTTATGAATAAACCACGGAGTGATGAAGCTTTAAAAGAAAAATGGGGACTTGGTTTTAAAAATCCACATTGTTTAAACAATGCGATTGAAAAATCCCCAACTTTATATAAATACGATTATCTAACTCTTGCTAAGTATGCTCCTCAATTTAAAATTGATTGGATGAATGAGAAGCAAGTGTTAGAAATCAAAAATGAGAAAAGGACAAATAACAAGAAAAAGGAAATTCCTTTTGTTTACACGTTTGAAAATGCCAAATATTTTCCTGATAAATCAAGAAGAGGCAGAAAAGTTTTAAATGATATATCTTCTGTCAAGTCTTCAGTATCTGATTTTGTTGATATTTTTGCCAATCAATCTGATAAGGAAAATATATCTCCAATCATTTATGATTCTAAGAGATATACCCCTCATTTAATTTTAGAAAACAAAATCATTGATCTTGAAGATAAGATGGAAGATCAAAATATTTTAAAAGAAATTGAATCTGATATTATTCTTTCTTTCATGACGTCTAGTCTTGAAGAAAATTTATTTTCTCAAAAACAAGATTCAATTTCTATTTCTGGTCTTTCTTCTGATTCTAAGGAAAACAAAAAGGATGTTTCCCTTTTTAAAATCTTTTCTCAAAATAATTCTGACTCCGAGGTAAATTCAGATTTATTGAATGATCAGATTGGTTGCTTAGGAAAAATTATTTCTTCTGATTTAAATATTAATTCGAAAATTCTTGATGAATCTTTTACACTAAATGATCAGTATTATAAACCTAAACGTAAAAGAAGACGGTCAAAGAAGTCGAAGAAACAAGATAATGTTCTTTTTGACAGTTCTAATTCTTCCAATTCAATTCTTTCAGATAGGACTTTGAGCAAGTCAAAGAAGCAGATCTGGAGAGCGAAGCGGATATCAGATGAATTTCAGATTGATGGGGATAAATGTGTAGACAAACTTTATAAAAGTGATTCATTTGCTACATGTAATAAAATTTCAAAATACTCTATAAAGCAAATGATTCGAATTTCAAAACATGTCTCATATTCTTCCTCTGATTCTAGTTCAGATGATTATGCTTTGTATTCATCTGATGATTGTGCTTATTATTCTGATGATCTTTCTTGTGCTTCTCATGTCAAATATTATAAATATTTCCCCATAAGAACTGCAACTAACAAACACGGGCCCAAATTCAAGTGGGTACCAAAATCTCAATCTGATTTAAAGTTGCAGGCACCTCATGTCAAGGGGGAGTAAGAGAAAAATGGCTTTTGAACACAACAGTTCAAAACCCGGATTTCAATGTCAAGACTATGGCTCTTGAATAACACAGTTCAAGACCCGAATCTCATTGTCAACTTTTTGGTTTCTAAGTACATCAGCTTAGAACCCGTGCTTCAAAGACAATGACTTGTAGACATGTCAGTCTAGGACTCGTTCTTCAATGTTTTAAGCTTCTGACTAATGAGAAACTGTGAGTACATCTACTTAATTTCCGCTGCATTTATATCTGATAATGATGTTGTTCCAGTTTTCTCAAAAAAAAATTAAAAGAATCTGAGCATTTCATTTCAACTCCTGATTTTGTTCAACTCTATATTTTCAAAAGAGACACAAATTTCATTTTGCATTGTGTGAAAGATAATATTATTGAATTATATTTTGTTTCAACAGAATATAGACTTGTCGATCAAATATTTCTATTTTTAAAATCTCGGCATGTTGTTTTAAAAGTTTAAACCTTTACAAATTTTATTCTATAAAGTAAAAGTTTTACAATTTTTTTTCTTTTGAATAAAATGTGTGTCTAGGATAAATTTTCAAGTTCGTTTGTTTGTATTAAAGTTCTTATATGTTCAAATTTCAGCCCTAACAAAAGTCGAAAAGTCAGCAACATGTTTGTAACTTTTGATTTTGCTTTAAAGTTGTGTGATTCGGAATATTTATAGTTTACAATGCTTAGAAAACCTAAAAAGTCGAAATTTTGGATCGTAATGAAAATATGGGCTAAGCACTTAGACGTAAAACCTTGTGTTTGAGATGATTATTAAATCCTTATAAATCAGAAATCTCTAAGTTTAAAAGTTTGTACCTGTGACCTTTTTGGTTTGGGAAAGTAAGTTATGTGGGATGCTTGTCATCTGGTCCCCTAAGGTCAATTGATCTGGGAGTGATCGAACCCAAATCCTTCTATAGAATCAGATCGAAAGTCATGTTCTACTGGTATGAATGGGTTTAGGATGTGTCGATGTAGCCTTTCTGATCTGGGAAAGTAAGTTCCAAGGGGTGCTTGACACCTAGTCCCCTAAGGCCAACTGGTCTGGGAGTGGCTGACCCAAATCATGCAATAGGATCAGATAGAAACTTACGTTTACGGCATGTTCTTTACTTAATAAACTTTTTGATTAAAAAGATGCCAAAAGTGCACACGCTTAAAAGATGCCAATGAGCACACATCTCATGATACTTGGTTATATATTTCTGAGTTGCAATAAACCTGTAAATTTGTGAAAGTCTGAATTTTTGATGGCTTAGTGTGATTATATGCAAAGTTCTCTATTATATTTTTAGAATTGCATTTTCTTGAAGCTAATCGAAGTTCACATGCGAGCACACTGAATAGATTGATGAAAGTTTTTGAAACTGAAGATGTCTTAACTTGATATGCAATAAAACTTGTTTCTGTATCCAAATACATACATTTGATTTCATTTGATGGATTTTATTGTGATATTTTACTAAGTAGAATTTTATTTGTTTCTGTTTAAATTTTTATATATTTAGTCGTTTCAAAATACATATTCAGTATATTTTTCTTTCTACATTGATGTTTCAATCATTGTGTTCTCATTTATATCTTAATGGGTTTGAGCATTATTCAAGGGGGAGTGAAAAAGGAGGATTTTTCTTAATGATCATATCTGTTTTTTAGGGGGAGTATCTGATTTTCTATATAAATGCTAACTTGAATTGTCAAATTTAGTGCATTTGTGTAGGGGGAGTCAAAGAGCTAATCAGGTAAAAATTTTCAGACTCCAAGTCAGATTTGCGTCACCAGTTGGTAGAGCAAAGCTTAATTTGCGCCAACAGCTTCTAGCGCAAAGCATGTTTTGCGTTTCCTGCATGTTGCGCAAACCTCACTTTGCGCTTCCTTCTGTTAGCGCAAATCTCACTTTGCGTCAACAACTTGTAGCGCAAACCTTCCTTCTTTTCTCCGTTTCTTTGATTTTGCAGATCTTAAGTTGTCTCGTCTCCAACATATGCATGACCAAGTTGATCCAGATCATCAAGGTCATGAGGGGGAGAAGTTAAGAGAAGTTAAGGAGATGATAAAGAGACAAAGAGCTCAAAAGTTTATCTGCTGATCAAGATTCGCTCAAAGATTCAAAATTTCTTCAACTTTACTTGTCTTTTGCTGTTCAAGCTCCGATCACCACAGCTTCTTCAAGAACATTTAAAAAAGGTGTGTCGTCTAGAGCACAAGCTGATGAACCGACTGTTCTTTCAAGTTTATTTCAAACTGGTCCAGTCTTGTCAAGGCAGTAAAGACAACAGAGCTTAAAAGATGATGAGAAGAAATTTCTTCAAAAAGTCAGAATGCTTCGCAAAGTCGCTTAGTTGGTCCATGCTGATTTAGAAGATGGTTTTTGAAGACCAAAGCGCCAATGATTACTAAGGGGGAGATTGTTAGGTATGATTTTATAGTAATCATTGTATTTATAGGCTTGGTCAAATACTGTGTTTAGTGTCTAATATTGTGTAGTATTGACCAAGGGTATTTAAGTCCCTTTGGTCTTGGTTGTTGGTAAGACTTTCACGCATACATCAATACAAACTTCATATTGCGCCTTGAACTCTCTCTCTCTAGGATTTAGTTGATCTTGGACTATCAATTAGTCAAACAAGTTTAATAGCCTATTGGCTTAGATTTGAGAAAAAAGACTCGTTTTGGGGTTTTACCCGACCTTTGAGTTAGTGATGATGATTTTCAAACCTTTTGGTGTATAAGTTGCTTATACGTTAAGTATTGTAACTTATTGGTTTATATTGACTTTATTTGAAAGAGTTATCAAATTATTGGCTTGGTATTGACCCAGTTGAGTTTTAAAACATTTGTCCTGTTTAATTTTCTTAATGTTGAGATTTGGACGTGATATGCAGTTATGACATATTTATTTGAAAATTACATGTTTTGAGTGTTTTGGTCATTTAATTGGAGTGATTTATTCTAGATTGTAACGCCGGTCCCAAACCTAGACTTTAGGTAAGATTTGGTTTGTCATTTGTTGATGTTAAATCTAGACTTGCCATTTGAGGTAATCAAGTATATAGAAAGGAATTTATCCATTATTTAATGTGTTATAAAAGTTTTTAATTAGTCGCTCTTTTCCAGAGACTGTAGGGTGTTACACGATCTCTCGTTTCTTGATTCCAGGATACTAATAAAACATATATTGATATCCCCATATCAATCACCTAAGCATGCACGTGTTGCCTCTATATCATTCAACTAAGGGCTTAAAGACCCCACTCTCGTCAAACAGAGGGACAAATCCTATCTAGATCCATGTTAGTACTACTACGTATACATGTCATACCCAACAACCATTTTGCCACTCTGTTTCGAAATGATTAGAAATAGTGTCACAAAATGCCACTCAAATAGAGCGAACTCCACGATCTCAAATCAAAGGACTACGTGTACCATGACCACATGAGAAACACTTATGACATCCAATGCAACATTGTCATAGCGAATCACATCTGGTACACGAGATCCTCATCTTGTTCTCATATGTAGATGATATCTCATAGAAATCCTTACATCATTCTAAGGTTATTATTATAATACAATATTCTAAGGTTATTGTTATATTTGAATGTAACACAGATGAAATATCAACACAACAAATAGACAATTTCTTCTAAATAGTACCACAACAAAATATCCAAACATATAATCATCTATAATGACTTTTGGGTATACACTAACAATGTTAACCCGATTAGGACCAGACTGATTGCATGTATATTGTAGCCAAGCCTCAAGTCTGGTTATTAAAAGCTCAATCGGTTACCATCGATTACACTTTTGAATCTAGATCGGTTAAGGGACTGATTACAACCACAATTACAAGTCCCAGTTACCAAGGTATGATTACTGTTTTTTGTCTTATTTACCAAAGGGTTATGTGGCCATTTTGAGACCTTATTCCCTTTTTCTTGTGTATAAAACAAGTGTTTGATTTAGTTGTTTATTTACACAAATTTAAACATTCTCAAATCTTAATATAAGGTAATTGTTCGTGTTATTAAAACCCAATAAACGATGTTTTAAATTAGTTACATAAATTTAAATTTGAAAATAAGTTTATTTGAAACACATCTTAAATAAACAGATTGTATAACTTTCTGATAAATGTTAAGATTATTTAACATATTAAAGAAAATAATTAATTAATTAAAGCTCAATAATTAAAATTATAAATTACAAGACCAATTACAATTGTGAAAGGATTAGCAAAGACCGCACCGATTAAAAGCATGCGTCAGATACGATTTTCGCCCACCTTCAAAATTAAAGCACCATTGTTGATAATTTTGTAATCAATATATATATATATATATATATATATATATATATATATGGAGAGGTTCATTTGAGAAATGGTAAATATATGAGAAATAGAGAAGTAATCTTTGTCATTCATCTAGTCAACATTTGCGGCTTTGACCGCGAAGCACCGGATAATTCCTTGTGTGGTCTATAGAAGGTAGAGGGGTAATTTCGTAAAATACACGGGATGAGTTCATATATGAATCTGTATGAATCACAAAGATTCATATATGAATCTGTTATTTAGTTCAACTGATTCATATATGAATCTTTGTGATTCATACAGATTCATATATGAATCACAAAGGTTCATATATGAATCTGTTAGTTAGTTCAACTGATTCATATATGAATCACAACGGTTCATATATGAATCACAAAGGTTTATATATGAATCAGTTAAAAGAGTTCAGTTGTGAATTGCACTGGTTCACATATGAACATATAGTTCATATGCGAATTATACATGTTCATATATGAATACAGCCCGTGTGTTTTGTAAAATTTACGAAATTGTCCTTCTATTTTTGGGATAGCCGCAACTTTTGACCGGTCAAAGCCGCAACTTTTGACCGGTCAAAGCCGCAACTTTTGACCGGTCAAAGCCGCAACTTTTGACCGGTCAAAGCCGCAACTTTTGACCGGTCAAAGCCGCAATATTTGACTAGTCAAATCCGATCTTGACCATATGAATGGCTATGATTACTTCTCTATTTCTCATATATTTACCATTTCTCAAATGAACCAAACACTATATATATAGGGGCAGGTTCAAACGAGAAGCTAAACATTTTGCGAGAAGACGAGAAGTGCTTAATCATATATGATACACAAGCTTAATCATATATGATTAAACACATATTACATTGACAATACATAGACGTTTAATCATATATGATTAAACACACCCACGGGCCATGTAATCATATATGATATCACACTTCTCGCCTTCTCGCAAAATGTTTAACTTCTCGCATGATCCTTCCTATATATATATATATATATGTATATATATAGGAGAGTGATCAATTGGAAACCAGTATTACATTGAAAACTTTGGAAACCGAAATCAACCAATCAGTGAATTTCTTTTTTTTATTTTTATTTTTAATTGAAAAGGTTATTTTTGTCTTTTACATTATTTCATAATATATATGGTAATTGTTATTATTATTATATTAATAATTATTTAATTTTAATTTAGCTTATATATGGTAATAATAATCATTGATTAATTTAAAAATGAGATATTTAATTTAGGTAAATTATTTAATTTTAATTTAGCTTATATATGGTAATAATGAAACAATAATGCTAACACGATGAACCTGATGAATCTATTTTCATATACGGATATGCAACTGAACAAGTAATGAAACAAAAATGGAAAGTTAACAAAAATGGCACAAATTCATCATGTTTCATTATGAAACAATAATGCTAACACGATGAACCTGATGAATCTATTTTCATTATGAAACAATAATGTTAACACGATGAACCTGATGAAATCTATCATCCAATGAAATCTGTAATCCAATGAAATCTTTAATCCAATGAAATTTGTAATCCACAAATTCATTCTGTTTCATCACAATATTAGATTGTGTGGGAAATTTTATAATAAAATGAAATTAAAAAAATATTTTCTTACATTTTAAAAGAAAAATAATTTTTTTGATGAAAAGACAAATGCTTCTCGTTTTCATAGAAAAAAAACAAAATTTATATTGCGTGGGAAATTTTATTTTTGGTTTCAAGTAATCTAAATAAAATAAAACTTTCTTGCCATATTTGAGACACAAAATCAAAAGACATATTTACTCTTTCATATATTATTTTTATTTATTATTAATAAATTAATTAATTTACTACCATATATAATTCAAATGAATCTTAACCATTGATTATAAAGATCAAGGACTGAAATTTGGTTTCCAAAGTTTCCAATGAAACTTGGTTTCCAATTAAAAATAGATTATTATTAAAAACTTTGACATTGAAAACTTTGGAAACCGAAATCAACCAATCAGTTAATTTCTTTTTTTTATTTATCTTACCAAGATGAAAATCTTTTATTTTGAAATTTGAGGCCTATGAATTATTTTTTATGACTTGTCATTGAAAGTATTGTTAGATAAGTCATTTGACACAAACATAAGCTTGTTAAGAAGAAAGTGGCATATAATAATGACAATCTATACTATATTATAAAGATGACATAAAAAACTCTTAATTATAACTCACTAAACTTTATGTACTATCATTTAAAGCTATCTACTTAAAATCTCTTAAAAATAACTACTAAAGCCTAATGTACTATCTGTAAAGCTTTTAACCCTAATTAATATATTTCATCCTTATCCCCCAAAATTCTTATCTCTAATCCCCAAACCCTAAAATTATGAAATTTGAATTCTGATAAACATAATCAAAACAGGATAAACATCTCAATTTAAATATAAAAAATTTAAAATATATAAGATAATTAATGAATTTTAACAAACTACTTAATTTTTTTTATATAAAAAACATTATATTGTTAAGCCTAAATTAAACAAATTTATATATAAAAAACTATTATCACTCAATTAAAAAATAATTAATGAAGCAATATGTATTACTTTTAAATGCTTTTAACCCTAATTAATAAATTTCATCCTTATCCCCCAAAATCCTTATCTCTAATCCCCAAATCATAAAATTATGAAATTTGAATTCCGATAAACATAATCAAAACAGGATAAACATCTCAATTTAAATATAAAAAATTTAAAATATATAAGATAATTAATGAATTTTAACAAACTACTTAATTTTTTTTATATAAAAAACATTATATTGTTAAGCCTAAATTAAACAAATTTATATATAAAAAAAACCATTATCACTCAATAAAAATCATTATCACTCAATAAAAACCATCCAAAATCGTACTGTAAATCAATAAAAAGCAAAAAATAAAAATAAACATTAAAATCGTGATATATCTCGCTGCATTGCGCGAGTACGCTTCTAGTTTTATATAATGTGATAATCGTGAGATATCTTAGATTATTATTTCACATGATTTTCCCCCTTTATAGCTAGCATTTAATGTATGTTTTTGCTTCATATGTATTCAGTTTACAATGTGAAAAAAACTTGCGTGTAACTTTTGTTTTACAAACAGACTCAAAAAGTTTACGTTGTGAAAACAAATATATGTTAATCATTATTCTAAATCCTAGTCTTAGATGAAGAAAAAGTCATATGAAATAAAACAGCGTACAATCTAAAGGTTATTACAATTTCATGGACTTTTAAAGTCCCCTAACAAAAAAAAAACATCCATGGTTATCTAAAGGAAAATGGTGGTTTGGTCCATGTAAATGAGTGTTTTATATTCATCCCATAAGGTAGGAAGATCTATGCCGAAACCATAGTGCAATAAAGAAAAAGACAAAGCAACGCCGAAATATGATATGAAATGTTTCAGTGATGTGGAGTAGAGGTTGGCAAAACCCGAATCTGATTTAACCGGTCCCAATCCTCCGACAAATGGTCCTAGCCATAACTGATCCCGATCCTTAAGTAGTTCCTCTCAGAAAAAAATCTCAATTAGGGGTTGTTTGTTTTTTTTTTAAAACTCTTAATGGCTCGTAAGTCTGAATCGTTCAGACATTTTTACACATCACCTCTTATCAATCATAACTAAAATAAGACTTCAGACTTTAAACCTCTTAAAAAACAAACGGCACCTTAATGTAACCAATCCCTAAGGCCCAGTCCTTTTTCTTACCAGATTTTCTAATAAACTTCACATGTATCAACATTCTTTTCAGTTCTTCACCAAAATCCTTTATAAAGCACTTTTTCAAATTCAAGGGGCTTTATGAAACGATCACTCTACCTTTCCAGGTAGATACCAAAGGGTCGTTTATCAAACGCTTACTCGGGTAAGCAATTACCAAATCACATTACCTTACGAATGAATATGGCAGGGATCAAGAATCTTACCCGGTAAGACTAAAGCAAGGATCCCGAGTCTTACCCGGTAAGTGAGGGTAAAGACTCTTACCACGGTTAGCACTTACCAAGAAAAGCGTTGCGTACGATACCGTTTTGGTGGACTAAACTCTTACCCGGTAAGTAAGTAATAGTGTTGAATTTTACAGGTAAGCGCTTACCTGGATAAGTGTTTGGTAAACGTCCCCTAAGTAAGCATACATCTACCTTCCAAGACCCTACTTTCGAGTGAGACATATTTGGTTTGGTTTGGTTTGGCATTTTAACCGATCCAGGGATTCAGACTCGCTTCCTAACCGAGGTTGTTGGTCATAGACCTTCCTTTCGATTGTAATGACAGCAACATACAACATTTGTGGAACATAAGCCATGCGTCTTCACGTAAACTGCTTTACCCTTTCGGATAGATGTTAGATTTGCGTACATGTTACCGTCCCCAGACCCCAACTCCGGTAGAATATACTAGGTTGTTTAGTTTAGTTTTTTAGCATGCAACACATGTGAAATGAAGATGGAGCACCGACCTCTATCATGAGCGAAGGTTGTACCAAAATGCCATCAAATAGAAGCAAAGCACATTCATGGGAAGAAATTACTATTGGGCGAAAAGAGAAGGATTTCTGCAACAAATCACTTTCCGTCTCTTCACCCAACTTGTTTCAGTAAACCCTAACAAGACAGAAACTATAGTCTTACAGGGAAAACCAATATCTGCAGTAACATAAGCAAACTTGGAACAATGTCAAATATAGCTGATGCAGGACGCAAATCAACCAACCGTCCATCAACTTGATGGCAGATTCGTTCATCAGACACGTCACTTACCTATTATCATGCTCAATTTTCAACTTCCTTTTCCCAAACGCAACCATCACATCCTGTTCATATCCCAATGTTTGATGATGAGAAGATGTAAAAATGTTAAAGAGTAAGAACAACTTGAAGTAAAATGCATAGAACCAACTACATTTTGAAATCCTTAACTGATTTAATCGTCAAATTCTGTTTAATACTATATTGCAATTAAACATGGTGGTGTACTTAAGAAGTTCAATTAGGGATTCATAGAGAAGAGGCTAAGGCCATGTATGGCAACCATAAAGTAGCTTATCTTTTGAGCTTTATTGAAAAAACGCCATTTGATTAGCCATAAGTTAGCATTCTGAAAAACAAATTCAGTAAGCTCTAGGGGTTTTTTTCTTTCTTCCCACTTATGCCTCTTATAATATTTCGGTTAATTTTATAGTATCTCTTTTAGGTCATTTTCTTATCTAGCTTATCAGCTATTTTTCTTTTATCAAACATGACTAGTTTATCAGCGGGCATATTAGCCAACAGCTAGCTTATCAGCCAAATAGTAAATTTTGCAGTCTAGAAAACATGAGAACATTTTATACTTCAAAGCAATAATGCAATGGTAATAATTGAGAGCATGATGTGGCTAACCTGAACATATCAGGACACCATAAAGCTACTTAGAGATCATGGTTCCTAGTGCTTTTGAATTCACATTGCCAGCAGCAGTGTCAGCAGAATTTCCATGAAGGGATGGAGCTAGAACATCATCCTGTGTACGTTTCCCTTTAAACAAGTTCAATTTTATTCCATCACCATTAGATGAAGGAGCACTTCCTTTTGAAGTAGGATCCAGTCGTACAAAAATTCTAGCAATTCCTGCACTCATTTCTCGCTGAACTCCTCTGCTTAATTCTTTAACTGGGCTATTTTTAGCAAGTAATTTCTCCTTTAAACCTTGAGTGCTTTTTGAGATTGATTCCTTATACCTAACAGAATTGTCAGATCATCTCAGAACTCAACAAACAACAAGTGTGATTCAGTTTACATGAGAAAAGTTTCAAATTTGCATACCTGGCTGAAGCAGCAGAGAACTTAGATTTAACAGACTCTGAGAATGCATGCATATCAGCTGCCATTTGTCTTCCTGGGCTACTATTTGGTGACTGGCTATCTACAACTCTGTGATATCCAGGTTAAAGTGGTCCAGGAGGTTAGCAAACGAATTACCCGAGTCGACAAACCAACCGAAACAAGTTCCCTGTTTTGCAAATAGACAGAGGAATGCTATTGTTTCTTTTCAAAATTACCACTTGGTAACTAATGTTAAAAACAAATTTAGCATGTTCTGATATGAACATCAGTTTCAAGTTAAAAGGAATTATCACATTTTATCTACCAAACTTCATAGACATACAAATGCAAAATGCTAACCATATGAATCACATGTAGAAGGAGATACCTGGGCTTACTGCTACAATCTCTATTTTCAAGAGTCTGAGGTATCACATTACTGGCGGATGAGCCTGCAGATGGTGAAGTTTGAACACTAGAAGTGGACATCGATCTAGAAGCCTTGATATCATCCTGTGCTGATGCATAGCCTAAACTGTGGAATTCTTCGAGTGAAGTATATATTGCCTGCCCAATTGGCACGTCTTCCCTAGGAACTGAAGGACCAACTTGTGAAGGACCAACTCCTGAAAGCCTCTGTTTGCGCCTTCTGCTACCATAGCGCATGCTGCTTGCATCGGCCGCAAAAGTTCTCATAACTTGTTCTTCAAAATCAGAATCAGCATATTCGGCATCCTGAGATAACAAGATAACAGGTTTACCTCGGAAGAGATCAAGAATAAAATTTTAAAAGGAAAGGTGCCACCATGGACAATAGAACATACATGATCAACTTCAGGATCCCCATATATATGACGGACCTTGAGCACAGACCTCATGCTTCTTTCATCCTCCACCATAGATAGAAGCTCTTGACTGACCGATAAAAATATAATAACTCAGATTTGAAATGAACAACTGAAATTTGTATCAAAACAAAGTACAGAAGGATTTACTTACAAATAATCAACAATCAGAGCTAAGCCTACAACATGCCAAGTGAATCATATGCGGAAAGGAGAAAAACTTAATAAGACACACAAAAATGGTTGAACACCTAAACTAGATACCAGAAAATCTGTGGCAAGTAGCTCCAAGCATATAGCTATAAGGCAAAAACAAAACTCAAGAAGTTCCAACAGGCCTTAAGTGGCCTCTCTCCATCTACGATTTAAGTATTCACCATTGATTCAATTAGCAAGAATCGTTAATTTAAGTTTTTCAACGTATTTAGCAAGGACTAATAGACTGTTGTCAAATTAGAGGGAATCTTTCCAATCCTTTATGAGGGGTTATTTAGAAGAATAACCTTCTGTAGATTTTTTAAATGCATGGCCATCTAACAGCTTTAGAGGCACTATTGTGTTAGGAAGAGCTGTTCTAGTATTAGCAAGAATCATTAATTTATGTTTTCAACATATTTATTGGAGGGAATCTTCCCAATGCTTTCTGAGAGGTTATTTAAGAGAATAACCTTCTCCAAAAAAAAAAAAATTAATAATGCATGGCCATCCGACAGATTCAGAGGCATTATTGTGTTAAAAAGAGGTTCTTCTATAAGGCAAAGGCAATCTTAAATCTGCCAGAATAACCGCTTTCTTTTCTGGACAAATGTATCAATGACTAAAAAACTAACTGTATCAAAATAATATGGTATCAAATCTAATTCTCATATGATTACATAAATTTAAATTTAGTTATATATCATATATTGAAATGAACTGCTTAAGTGACCCTTTAACCTCTCTTAGGTGATTTTGCACCAAAACGTCACTTGGTCATCTAGCTACACTTAACGCTTTTTAAAAGACCAGAGAAAAAATAAACCTTGTGGTTGGTTGTCCCATATTATGAAAGCATGGATTTTAAGGTGCTTTCGCATTATGGCTTTATAACATCCATACCTAATTTTGATTGTGTAATTCATAGGTTTTAACAATCAACCTATTGATGCTGGAAGTTAAAACAGATTCTTCTAAGCATCAGTACTAGGTTCAATATGAATTTTGGGTACAAGAATCTTATCAAGTACACCTACAGTAGCTAATCAATAAATTGTAGCGCAATAAGCTAAAAAAAGATCTTGAATACTGTCATGTTCTAATTCATTGATGTGGCACTTTGTACCTGGCTGGATCCTTCAACACAATCACCTGCCAACATATTGGGCACTCTTTGCTTCTCTGTGACCTGAAGAGAAAAAAAAATCATCAGCAACCAAAACGTATGAGAATGTGGGTCATAAAACAATCCATGTGATTATTTGAAGTGAGGAAGAAGGTAGTTGCATCCTTATATATAATCAATGGTTGATAAGAATAGATCTTACCACTCAAGAATACACTGGAGATGAAACTCATGCTTGCAGGTGGTTACCTGAGTGAGAAAAAAGAGCATAATGGTTGGTAATAATAAAGATATGAATTAGTAAGATCAAAAGTAATCTAAAAGTGCAACTAGCCTCTAAATTGTCAAAAGGAATAATAATTATTTTCATAGACATGGGGCAACTCAGATAATGCAAGAATAATTTCCTATGCAACTGAAGGAAAACAATTTGCTGCTAGAATATGTTCATTTATGTCCTTGTACTGCTATGGAATTATATATCATTTAGAAATTTTTCTTGAGGAAACATTAATCTTTGAGAGGATTAGCTAGGACATAAGCACAAAGTCTGGATACCACATGTCAATAAATACTGATGAGGCACACCTTAATAACGACACCAAGGTTATATAAGTGAAACTGTTCCAGTTGAATGTACTATTAATATCTGTTATTTTAAGACCTAAATTTTGGCTTTTCGGATGAGGAATTAATTTAGTTCCCCAATCCCGACTATGGGCAATACTACCACCAAAACACAATCAAAGATTTTCAAAGATTCATTGATGAGAGTTACAATGAAATCAACTATGAACTTGATTTTTATAAGCCTCGTTTAATCCCATTAATTAACAGCTACAAGATCAACTATGAACTTGAGACTCCCAAGTGACATATAGAACGACATGAAGGAAACAGTGACCTGTACATCTTTGTTTCTCTTGCATTTTGCAGCTTTTATGCTTCAGTAATGTAATATATTCCCAAATGAAATTGCTATCACTTTTCTTTATAAAGATTGCTGTTACTTCACTATTCATGGTGTATTAATCATCAAAAACCAACTTCCATTAGTCATGTCTACATATAAATAAGGTATTTAGTTCCAGACTTGCAGATTTAACGTAACTGTTCCCTTTATTATCTCTGCCTCTAAAGTAAAGGTCAGTCAATTGTTCATACTAATATAGTTACAACCCATCTCCTAACTCTTACAAGTAATTTGAACCTTCTACATGATACAAGATGGAGCTACTACAATGTAAAAATGTCCATGATATTCTATAGTATTCCTTAGTGAATGTTTTCTTGGTGAAGGCTTGCATGGCATATCCAGACTCGAAAACCTTGGTCTTGCCATTCTCCCTCATCTGATTCATGGCACCCTCATTGTGACATGCGTCTTCGTGATCTTCTGCACTTCACACCATCCCTAATTATGCTTTATTACCTTCCGGCATGGCGGCATCATCCCCATGTACACCACTTCTTCCTATTTTCTTTTTCTCATCTGTGTGGAACCACTCCATTTCTTGGAAGCTATGCTTCTTCAGGCCATCCTTAATTGTCTCATTCCATAAGTAGCAATTGGAAAATGTTGATCATCTTGCGAGACTCTTTGTATTCATGTCTTCATAAGCGTCACATTGAATGCATTCTTCAATGGAGAATCCCTTTCCCGGTGTGGTCCTTTGCTTAAGAAACAATCTTTACTTTTCCCCCTACCACTTGTATGACCACCCCTATGGCGATGATAGGACTTGGGAGACTTGTAAGCTCCCTCTTGTTGGTACAACATTAAAGCCTTTGCAATTATGAGAGCATCACATTATGTTTTTTTTTCCAATCTTACAACTCTTGTGTGCCCCATTATTGTATGAAGTTGAAAAGGTTGTCATCACCCACATTTAGAATTTGACACATTAGACCTACTGCAAATGGATTAACTTTGTCTTGGCTCTTCATCTTTTTTCACACCTTATAGGTGACATTCACAGGGTAAAATTGCTTCATCAATTCTACTTTGAACGTGTTCCATGAATCAATGGTCACAATGCCTTTTTGTCATTTCAACACATTTCCTATGCCACCAAAGAACCACACCAACTTCTCAAACAACTCCTTTGAAACTTGGAATGTTGACGGCACCAACATGCCTGTGAACCCAACAACATTGACTAGCTCAGCATGTGGTTATTGCACCTTTATAGTTATCATTTCAACAAACCTCTAAACAATGATGCTCAAGCCAATCAAGATGCTCTTTGACATCCGCCTTGGCCATCTCGTTACATGTCAAACTGGTTTCCATAGATAATAAGGTCTTTGGATCTCTCATAACGAGATCCTTCTTTGGGTTCTCCATAGCTGTGACATCCTTGTTTTCCATACCCATGGCTTCAAGTTAAAAGACACACTTGAGACCACTTGTCATGTACTTATATTTCCTAAGGTTTGTACAGCCTTAATGACCATGATTTATACCCTATTGCCCTAAAAACTCACAAAGGAAAAGCGAGATAACCATGGAGAACACTCATGAAGCTAGAGAAGAATGTTTAATACTTTATTGCTTTATGTTTCTCACTCAACAACATAACAAATGAGAAGCTCTCCCCCTTTTATAGGAGCTCCACGCCTCCACCCTTCCATGGAAAGCTCTAGATACACAAAACATAGTTTGGACGTCCTATACATTACAAGATAGAGCTAGTACAATGTAGAAATCTCTATTCTAATCTAGACTATTCCTTGGTGAATGATTTATTGGTAAAGGCTTGCATGGCATATCCGTACTCAAAAACCTCAGGTCATAACAATATAACATTAATATCACTTCCGAATTCAAGACACCAACTCAAGTGAAGATTATCTATACATGAGCATGAAGAAACAATGACAACCACATGATTTCAAGAAGATCTTCAGTAGAAACGACAATGAAATTTTAAATTTCATGCACTCAAGGGAGGTTTCATAAAAAATCATACCATGACAACCATGATGCTAGTTAAACACACACCAGAGACTTTTCTTTTTAATTTATCTTAGCACTTTGTAACTTCTAACCTCTTAATGCTTCAATATGAGTTAATCATCGCAGTGCCAATATGAGATTAAATTCCAAAATAGTCACATTTCAATGAGCTTTATGTTATTTCATTCACTCTCACTACTTTTGTAACCTGGGCATGACTGAAGTTCCTTCCACAATTGATTCTTGTCACAAGTGGTCCTGGTTGCTTCCATCTAAATTGAAGTACCATCTATTGACATACTCATGAGTCATAATGTGATTTGCTTCTAAGGAAACAATCACTCATTGTTCCATATTTACCATACTAACACCCATCTCCAAAAAAAATATAATTCAACTAGATCAAAGGTATGCCCTACTTATTGTCTCCTCAGCAGATCCTATATCCTAATCACAGATCAACCAATACTCCCACTCTCCTTTCTTTGAAATTTCCAAAAGCTCAGATTCCGCAATAAAAATTGGGTAACAGGTTCATATTGTCTTCAAAGTCCAATACCCAGTGTAATTTCCACATCAGCAATCAACAAATAACTTATTAAAACGACCAAATAACTTATTAAAATTTCATCACCAGAAAATACGTATATAATGAAATGTAGAGAGAATGGCAGAGCATATATTATACAGTAGGAGGATTATCGTGAGAGTCAAAAGCCTCGAGACATATACTGCAGACATCCTCTTCTGAAGTGCGATCATCAGCAGCAACCCCAACCTGATGCATGATCGGGTCACTTACCATTGATGACACAGCTGGTACTGAATCCATATTTTTGTAAGAAGACAGGTAGAGAGAGAGAGAGCCCTAGATTAGAAAAGAGTAGAGAGAAAGCAGAAAGAGGGCAAAGTCAAGGAAAGGAGTTATGGAATATGGTGAGGAGGGCAGAAATTAGTGAAAGTTACCCGATTCACACGCACACTTGCTTTGAAAAGTCAAGAGCAAGAATAGTGTTTGGTGTCCTTAGGAGTTGTAATCAATCAATCTTTATTATATAACTAATGTAAATAAAGAACGAACAATTAATACTACTTCCTTATATACATGTCATCAACAATCAATCATGACCTAAGAATCACAACTTATGAAACCTAAACACATAAAAATATTCAATAATTAGTTTATATTACAATTATTGACAAAAAAAATTATAATGATATAATTTATAATAAGAATGAAACGTATTTTACGATTATGTATTTTTAACGTGCTAACGGTGAAAAAAAAATAAAATATATGGATAGAAAACAAATTATTTCGTAGATATTTATGATATTTAATAGTACGGTTAAATTAAAAAATATTCAATATTGGGCTCGTTTTGTAGGTATTGACGAGACGATTATAATGGTATAATTTGTAGAAAAATGAACGTATTTTTTCATTGCATTTTTGTTAATATATGATTATTTGTGTTAATATGATAATGGTATAAAATGAAAAATGAAAAAGTAAGGGATATAAAGTAAATTAAATAAGTAATTGTAAGGGTGATAAATGTAACATTGTAAGGGTGGTAAATGTAATTGTACAAAAATTTGTACAATAACCGTTTTAGTTTTTTCATTATATAGTATAGATAAAAGTAAAGCTTTAAGACAATGACATGACCCGGTGAAGTTCTAAGAATTCGAATTCTATCAATATCCCCTCCTATAAGGTATGTGAGGAAGGTTAGGAGGGGTATGTGAGTAGGGGTATAAAAAATAATCGAAACCGAATAATTCATCCGAACCGAATGAAATTTGGCTTAAACGGTTCGGTTAACCGAATAAGTATCCTTATTCGGTTTGGTTTTCGGTTAATTTTTTCCTAATTCGGTTAAACCGAATAACACATTCTACTAATATTTTATATATTGCATGTTTATAAAAAATAAACCTAAGACATGTTATACTATTACTAGAAGCGTACTCGCGTAATGCAGCGAGATACATCACAATTTTAATGTTTATTTTTATTTTTTGTTTTTTATTGATTTACAGTACGATTTTAGATGGTTTTTATTGAGTGATAATGGTTTTTTTATATATAAATTTGTTTAATTTAGGCTTAACAATATAATGTTTTTTATATAAAAAAAATTAAGTAATTTGTTAAAATTTATTAATTATCTTATATATTTTAAATTTTTTATATTTAAATTGAGATATTTATTCTGTTTTGATTATGTTTATCAGAATTCAAATTTCATAATTTTAGGATTTGGGGATTAGAGATAAGGATTTTGGGGGATAAGGATGAAATTTATTAATTAGGGTTAAAAACATTTAAAAATAGTACATATTGCTTCATTAATTGTTTTTTAAGAGATTTTAAGTAGATTAGCATTAAATAATAGTACATAATGCTTAATACATCACAATTTTAATGTTTATTTTTATTTTTTGTTTTTTATTGATTTACAGTACGATTTTGGATGGTTTTTATTGAGTGATAATGGTTTTTTATACATAAATTTGTTTAATTTAGGCTTAACAATATAATGTTTTTTATATAAAAAAAATTAAGTAGTTTGTTAAAATTCATTAATTATCTTATATATTTTAAATTTTTTATATTTAAATTGAGATGTTTATCCTGTTTTGATTATGTTTATCCTGTTTTTTATATTTTTTATCCTGTTTATCCTGTTTTTCATAATTTCAGGGTTTGGGGATTAGAGATAAGGATTTTGGGGGATAAAGATGAAATATATTAATTAGGGTTAAAAGCTTTACAGGTAGTACATTAGGCTTTAGTAGTTATTTTTAAGAGATTTTAAGTAGATAGCTTTAAATGATAGTACATAAAGCTTAGTGAGTTGTAATTAAGAGTTTTTTATGTCATCTTTATAATATAGTATAGATTATTTTACATTATACTATTATTATTTTACATATTTTATTGATATATAATGTTTTTTTTATTGAGAGTAGATAATGTTTTATTATTAGATTACATTTTATGCTTGAATTACATCGTCGCATGAAGAAAAAATAATGTCATATGGTAGAAATAAGTTTTGATAGATGGTGTATTTTACTTAATATAAGGCAGTTGTTGAGTATGAATGTATCATACAATTATTGTAACACCCTAGATTTTCATTATATTTATCGTTATATTCTTGCGTTTACCTTTTGTCGTAAACGCCGAGTCTTGATCTGAGAGTTAGTGTTTGGGTTTTGGTTGAAATTGTGGGAAACAGAGAGTTACGCGGGCTATGCCGCGGCTTGTAGGCCGCGAGGTAAGTCGCGTAACCCTCTGGAGGATTCTCAGATTGTTGACACGCGCGGGCTATGCCGCGACTAGTAAGTCGCGAGCTAAGCCGCGTGACCCACTGGAGTAGTCCAGTTTTGTGGCACGTGTGACTTTTCCCGCGGCTTGAAGGCCGCGGTGTAAGCCGCGCAACCCTCTGGCCGACTTAAGAGAGTTTCAGCCCAAAATATCTCATTCTGTTTCTCTCTCTCTCTTCAAATCTTTCTCTCTAAGATTTTCTTTGGATCTTCAAGCTCCCGTAAGTTGCTAGTATTAAGTGCATTGCTCGGGGTTCCGGCGTTGAAAGCTTCGTCTTATCAAGGGGGTCGATATCTGGTTTTCCGGGTTTTATTCTAAAACCTGTTTGGTGAGTTCCTACTACCTTTTACAAACTTTATACATGTCAAAACTTATATTTTTGAAATCCAAAGTATTTCTACGGTATGGATTTAAGTTCTCTACATTTTGACATAACTTGAGTTTTTGGTGATTTCGGGGTTCCCGATCAGTTTTGACTAAAATGATGGGTTCCGCCTTATTTGAAGTAAAAGGGGGTTTTACTTGCACATTTATGTGGGTTACTTGAAATAATGTTTAAAGTTCATTTTGATGATTTTCATTCTTACCCGAAGTTAAACTTGAAAATGCATTTTTGTTTATAAATGTTATTTTATACCATATGTCTATCTATGGTTGGTCACATATGTTGTTGTGACGAGTCTGTACCTTTACTAGTGGATCCCTAGGTATTGAGTCGACTTATATTTGGGATGTCTTTTCCCCTCTTTGTATAAATGGATGTATATGATCCTCGGGGGCCATTTGGTACGGTTATGTGAGACTGGTTACTAGCCATGGATCATATTTTCCCTTATTTGTAGCTATGGATGCATATGATCCTCGGTGGCCATTTGATACGGTTATGTGAGACCGGTTACTAGCCATGGGTCATAGTGTAGTCCTAGTGAACGAGTTTTGACTTAGTTTCCTCGGGGGCCCTACCTCATATCGTAGTACGGACCTGTGTGTTCGTGGCCATGGATTCCAAGTGTTTCGACTCATAACTCGGATTGTGACCTACTTTGTGTTACGCTACAATCCTTGGTAAAACTGGTTATCTTTGTCATCGTATGATGAGTTTACTTTGAAAAGGCCCGGTTGTGGCAAAGGTTTCATTTGCAAACTAAACCTTATTGAAAAGATTTCCTTATGATACAATTGTTTATATCTCTTGAAGTTTATAAATTGTATGTTCTCACTAGGCTTTAAGCCTAACACTTTTTCTCAAATGATATGTATATCAGGTTCTAGTTAGCGGCGGGTTGCTAAGGGCTTGAGTGTCGGGATTGATCTCGAGGGTTTTTGAGATGATTAGTATTGGATTGTTGGGCATTTGTTAAGTCCCATATTTTTGGATGATTCTGGATCCACAACTGATGAAATCTAGATAATATATATGTTTAGATTAGTTTGTTGTTAGAATCCTTATCCGTATTCTGACTTTTGTAAAGGTTAAGTACAATTCCCCTTTTTGGGAGGTTTATACCTATTGTTGATGCTTAATTGTTTAGTTTCCGTAGTTTAAATTCACACTGGTTTTTAGGGTGTTACAAGTTGGTATCAGAGCTCTAGTTTAAGTGAACTAGGCATGAATATAAGATGTCTAGACTTAGACTGAGTATGTTAAGCATTGATTTGTTAGTTTGGGTAGAACTCTAAGATGGGTTGGTCTTAGAGTCGACATAAATTATAGTTATCGAACGTTGTAGCGACGGTATTAAGAACCTTTATGTATTGTATATTCATAATCTCACTTAGCTAATGTTATTATGAGAATATTTATACGTAATGGTGCTTGAGGTGCCGTTACTGTGACAATTGGTAATGTAGTAGTACGTTCTCTTGTGTTTGGTTTGCTAATGTTATGATATTTGGTAGACGTGGTAGTACGTTTCCTTCGTGTTCAATTATGTTAATCTCCTTTTTATCCATCCTCGTACTTGTATGAACGACCTTGGTATGTTGACCGTTGGGTAGTAAGAAAGTTTCTGAATGGGTAACTTTTAGAAAAAGTTAATGATGGTAAGTATGGTGATTGCGTTAAGTGATCAGTTCGAGTCGGATTAATTGGTTGGATTAGAACCATAGACTTTTTGAATCGATGTATTCGAGGAGAAATTGTAAGGTGAACCTATGAGGTCCGTGATCTTTTTCTTAAGATGTTGAACATCTGGTTGACGATAGTGTAACTAGAGAAATCGAGGAGCGTGAGTTCAAGTTGATTTGTGAAAACGATGTACATGCCAAAATATCCATTTTTTTAAAAGTGTTTATGTGTTTTACATGAAATTATCAAATGTTGGGTTAGTTGGTAATCTTTGATTATTTGAAGTATTTACCTTTATAAACTTATGTAACATGCATCTTTGTGATTTTTGGGCATGTTGATAAATAAATCATTTTGATATATTTCTTTTACGATGTAATATATAAATGGAAGTCATTCTATATAATTGTTCATTTGGTGCATACGATTTTATAAGCCGTTGGAAAATGCATATCATTGAACTATGAGTCATTTTGGTTATTTTGAAATGTTTAGTTTTATGAACATGTTGAGACATTTTGGTAAATAAATCATGTTGAGTTGTTTCTTCGATGATTTTACATATATAATTGGAGTTCAATTGACGTAAGTGTCATTTTGTGTATTTGATCTTATAAACCTTTTTCAGAAAACACATATTATTGTGTTATGAGGCATTTTGAAAACATAAGAGTATGAGTTCATTTGAAAAATGGTTTGTCTCAACCAGCGATGAGATTTTGGGTTAATTACCTTTTGTGTCGTGGTGTTTGCATAATTGTGGTCAAACGTACTTCGATGTCTCTACTGGCTTTCATGGGGTATATATGTAAACTATTGGGTCGTTGACTCGGTTTTAACCAAATGGGGTCTTGAGGAAAGTTGTCCGGTTTAAAAACAGTGGTGGAAATTTTATTGGCATCCAATGGTATTATTTTCCCTTTGAGTTTAGTGGGAGCAGTTTAGTTACACATATCACGTATGCATATTTTATTGGAAATTTCCGTTATGGTATTTCAACCAATATTTTAGAACGATGAGAGCATGTTTATTTTTGGCTTTGAACTCGAAAACGACATAAATTATTTCATGTTTTAACCGGATGCATACGCATATCAATCTTCTAGTTTTGCGAAATAAATGGTCGCATGCAAGTTTTGTGGTGAAATCTTATTTCGTGCCGCATTGTGACTAAAAGAGAGAAAACTTTAAGAGTTCGATATTATGAGCATATTGTCTCGGGTTTTGCAAACATTTTATTTATACAGTTTGGAATTAAACTAAATTACTCTTGAAATTGCTCAAATCGCATGCATATGTCTTTACTAAATTTTGGGGAATAAACAGATGTATGCGAGTCACGATGGGAAGTTTTATTTCATGACATTTCATGGCTAATTGCAGAAATTTTGGGGTTCGATTTTGTGAATTTCCCTTCTGTAGTTTTGTACGAACGTCTTGTTATACACTATTTTAGTACGTAAAACTATTTCTCATTCATTACATAAATTATACTGTTGGTGTGAGTAATTGTATGAAAATTTTATGTTATTTCGGATATAACTTTTACCCAGAACATATTTCAGTTATTGATTTTACTGATAAGAGTTGTCCGCAATGCATGAAATGAATTTCCAGTTTACATGCCGTTGTAATTACGATTTTGGGTAGGTACGTTTTATCGGTGCGGCCCAAATATGAAACGCGAATAATATATATATATATATATATATATATATATATATTTACGTTCCTATTGTGTTGCTACATTTGGGAAATGATCGGACGTATATAGGTCTTGTTGGAAATTTTATCTTCCGACGTTTTGTGTCAAAGTGAAAGATTTTAAAGTTGAAGTTGCAAAATCCTCTTTTGAGAGTTGTACAAACTTTTATTACGCATGATGGGACGGAAAGTTATTTTCATACGCATAGCATAATTTGATGCATGCTAAGACCCTGGTAACCCGTTTGAAAATTTTGTTACGCACCTTTTGTTATCGTTTTATTAGCGTAAGTACTGATCAAATGAGTTTTGAAAATGGTTTTATATGTATGGCATTGGTGATCAATTTTGAAACCTATCGAATGCACGATAGTGTATTTTCACCGCACGTTTAATTGTTATAAAACTTATGTATTTGCGAGTTTTATAAATTTCAAATTGGCATAGTAGTGTGAAAAACCTTGAACTCATTGGACTATAGGTGTAAGCCCCCTCGTGTTAGAAGTCGATATTAAGGATTAAAAGAGTCCTCGGAGTTTGAGGCGTTAGGCATGTGCTTTCTCCCAGTTAGTTAAGTAACGATCTCTATGCTTCGTTGAACCTACGGATTAAAATCGTGTTCGGTTGTTTGGTTATGGTTGGTTTTGAAATTGTGAGAATATGGTACGACGACATGCTATGTGTCTGTGGTGTACTATATTGTTTGGTATTCTTGTATGATGATGATGTTATGGTTGACTGGTAAGGATGTTAGATTTGGGTGACTACTTCCAAGAGTAGGTGTCAACTTTGAATCGACATTGCTAATCGGGAATGAAAAATTTGGTAGTATAACCACGTTTGCATAATGGTCATTCCGAGGATAGGTGTCGACACTCTATTTTGAGGACAATAACTGTTGGTATGCTTCAATGTTTTTCCGTTAGATCTGGTGCGCCTGCAGGACGAGCGGTAAACTTAAGAAAATTAGATGTTGATAATTAAGAAATCAATCATCCGTATTTTGATAATTGTCAGGACTTTCGTTGATTTGGAAATCGATGCTTAAGTGCATGGTGGGAGTCTGGTGGTAATGTTTATTGGATACATTTGGTGAGAATGTCGAGGAGGACTTTAAGTACAAATCGATTATCGAGGAGACCTTGATGCGTCGTATTTAGAGGTATCTAAGGGAAATGTTTGCTTTGGGGTATTCTTGGTGGATATGACCGACTAAGGTAGTAAGTTGTCCTTGAGGCAATATGAACAACATAAGGTTGGGAGGCAACCGGGATTTAATGTTAAGAATGTGTTTAAGCCAAAACTTAACGTTCATCCCGCTTTGGGGTGAGTTATATGGAAAGTTGAAGTTGAGTTGGCGATGGTTCCTTATAAGGAACGCAACGACAACCTCAACCAGGATGTAATCGGGTTCGTATATGAGGTAAGGTTTAGTAAAGGTATTCCTTTTGAATAGGGAATCAATTGACCTCGCTAAGGGCGATATTGGGTGATTTGGTTGGTGCTAGATTTTGAGGACGAAATCATTCCCAAGTTGGGGAGGATTGTAACACCCTGGATTTTCATTATATTTATCGTTGTATTCTTGCGTTTACCTTTTGTCGTAAACGCCGAGTCTTGATCTGAGAGTTAGTGTTTGGGTTTTGGTTGAAATTGTGGGAAATAGAGAGTTACGCGGGCTATGCCGCGACTTGTAGGCCGCGAGGTAAGTCGCGTAACCCTCTGGAGGATTCTCAGATTATTGACACGTGCGGGCTATGCTGCGGCTAGTAAGCCGCGAGCTAAGCCGCGTGACCCATTGGAGTATTCCAGTTTTGTGGCACGCGCGACTTTTCCCGCGGCTTGAAGGCCGCGGTGTAAGCCGCACAACCCTCTGGCCGACTTAAGAGAGTTTCAGCCCAAAATATCTCATTCTGTTTCTCTCTCTCTCTTCAAATCTCTCTCTCTCTCTAAGATTTTCTTTGGATCTTCAAGCTCCCGTAAGTTGCTAGTATTAAGTGCATTGCTCGGGGTTCCGGCGTTGAAAGCTTCGTCTTATCAAGGGGGTCGATATCTGGTTTTCCGGGTTTTATTCTAAAACCTGTGTGGTGAGTTCCTACTACCTTTTACAAACTTTATACATGTCAAAACTTATATTTTTGAAATCCAAAGTATTTCTACGGTATGGATTTAAGTTCTCTACATTTTGACATAACTTGAGTTTTTGGTGATTTCGGGGTTCCCGATCAGTTTTGACTAAAATGATGGGTTCCGCCTTATTTGAAGTAAAAGGGGGTTTTACTTGCACATTTATGTGGGTTACTTGAAATAATGTTTAAAGTTCATTTTGATGATTTTCATTCTTACCCGAAGTTAAACTTGAAAATGCATTTTTGTTTATAAATGTTATTTTATACCATATGTCTATCTATGGTTGGTCACATATGTTGTTGTGACGAGTTTGTACCTTTACTAGTGGATCCCTAGGTATTGAGTCGACTTATATTTAGGATGTCTTTTCCCCTCTTTGTATAAATGGATGTTGTTATTCCCATATTCTAGTTCCTAAACACAATTAATCAAACACAAACAAGATTTACAATCAAATTACCTGTTTGATTTCAATTCAATTCCAAGATTACACTTTCTCTCTCTACAATCTCTCTCTAACGAACTCTCTCTCTCTCTGATATTTCTCTCTCTAAAAATACAACTGAATAATGATTCAATTAATTTCTCTTCTAATTACCAAATGAAAGGATACTATTTATACCTACAACTAAAACAAGGAAACTAAAATACAATACAAAGATGTTGACTTTTATTACAAAAGATTTTGACTTTAATGAGATTTGACTTTCTCAGCTTTGACTTCTTGTACTTTGACCTTCAGTCTTCTTGATCTTGTATCCAACAGATTTATGCTCTAACAATCTCCCCCTTTGGATTCAAGATCACTGTTGAAAGATCTAGCAATTCAGTCTTCACTTTAAGCTCTGTCAATACAATCTCCCCTTTTTCTTTGACTGTATTCTTTCCCAAAATATCTTCAAACAATGAACAATCTCCCCAAAACTTTCACAACAAACTTTCAGACTTTGGAAAGAAATTATCTTCAGAATCAGCTCGAATTGCTTTAGCAAATAATCTTCAAATAAAATTTCTTCAAATCTTTACTTTGAACTTTTCTGACTTGGATATTTCTGAAAATCATCTCTCAAAACTTTATCACTTCTTGATATCATCTCTTCCAAACTTTAACATTTCTTGATATCATCTCCCCCTTTTTGATGATTTGAGCATCTATATCATCAAAACTTTTCTCCCAAGAAATGTCTTTGACCATTCTGATCTGTCAATCTAAGCCTTTGAATTTGTGATCCATAACCATGTAATCATCCAGATCTTTTCAAATCTAGACAAAAAATAAGAATATGTAACTCCTGAATCAACAAATGAATCAGTTAAAATGCCTGTCAGTAACACGAAGTCACTGTGTGTAACGAATACACAATATAAAGGAGCTTTTTGATGTTCACTCCCCTAGGGCTTCCATCCAATCATCGAAATACCACAAAGGCAATTTCTATGAATGCTATGACAAAGAAACGAATTCCTTGTGTGTTCGTGCATGTGTAGAAAGAATTAAGCACTTGATGATTGCTTTTAAATAAGGCTCAACATTGTGTAAACCACTGAGACAACAGTAGATAAACACAGACTCAATGTGCATGATTGAAGTGCGAAGGTGGGGCAGACTTCCTTCTGTTTCAATATCCAGATTTTCCAAATGAAAATCAGATAGATTATGTGCTGCGTCCCTAGAAAATATGAAACATTTTCTTTTTGAGAAGAAAATGAGTGGTTGGTGGGGTTTTAGCAAGAGTTGGCATGGGCTATTTGCCTGTTTTAATAACGTTCACCAAAGAATTGTGAAACACTAGTAATGTGGCTGCCCGGCTCAGAAAGTAGTTGGTGAAAAGTTTGATATTCTTTTACTCTGATCTCACACCCTCTTTCTTTTAATCATTAAACTCACTAATAACCAAACTCTCTTTTCCATTTTACCTCATCACACCCACACTCATTTCTTTTAGACTCCTCACACTCAATCACAATTGGATTAACTTATTGGGTAGGAAACACTGGTTAACGTGAATCCATAGAAGTTTCATTTAAGTCCTAGCACAAAGAACCCATGTAATCCTATGAAAGCATAATGTTGCTCAAATGGTTTAACTTTTGCAGTTAAAGCTCATATACAAATATCAGATGTAAATATGCTCAGAAATATAATCATGAAGATATGAGCATTTTAAAAAATTTAAGATATTTCAAACAAGTTAATTGAATGAATGAACATGAATGCAAGAGACTTGTTTGAAAATCTGATATTGTATGAAAATGATCAGAAATGAATGATATAGCAATCAAGGCTTATGGTTAAAAACAACGGATATTGTCCATACGAAACAAAATATAGACATTCTTGAAATGACGTTTAGAAATGAAATAATGCTCAAAATTCTTTGAAGTACAAGCGGGGTGTCTTACCATCGAAAAAATTGGTTACAATATGAGACATGGTAAGATCATTTTGAACAAAAATTCAAACCGGTGTGTATGAATACTTGAAAGTATAAAGAAAAGACAATACGCAAGTATTTATCTTTGGAAACACACAGTTTGTTTATCAATTAAGCACAATAATAAAATGAAAACATTTAAAATCAGACTTCCAATTCATGAAATCTGTTTAAGAATCGGGAAGTGGTTTGAACATTTACGAACATGTTTTCTATATCTGAAAGTTGTCCTTCTTTCAGATACATTTGAGATTAAGATAAGAAATTTACCTTTTCGCTCAATCTTAATACTCATAAAGTCATGCTTAAGTCAAAATGATATGATCGTGTCATCCTCTCTCATCCTGCATAAGTCTCAAAGTCTAGTCAAAATTTATTCACAAAATTTATTCGAAAGTAAAAGACATAAAGCAGTAAAACAATTAAAGAACGAGTTCTGATCTTAAGTAATCAGAAATCATAGTCTTACTCCTTTTGACTTGGCTTATATGCTCCCCCTAAAATCATGCATTACAAAAATTTTGTCATTTAAGTAAAATGCAGAAACTAGTTATGCTCCCCCTCAAAATAATGTAGATCATCTAAAATCTTCTCTTACTCCCCCTGAGATCATGATCTAACAATTAAAGTGCAGATATCCTTCAGACATAAAGATAAAGAAAATGATGAAAAATAACAATACGTAACTTTATTAGGTAACAACCGATTATGTCTTAAGATTTAACATACCAAGCTTAGAGACATGAAGATTAAATCTCTTTTCATCTAAGGGTTTGGTAAATAAATCTGCAAGTTGATAATCTGTTTTTACAAAATAAAGTTCAATTGTTCCTTTTTCTACATTATCTTTAATAAAATGATACCTGACATCAATGTGTTTGGTTTTCGTATGCTGGACAGGATTAGCAGATATCGCGATTGCACTCTTCGAGTCACAATATATTGGAATTTTATCAAACTTGAATCCATAGTCTCGCAGCTGTGTTCGCATCCACAAGACTTGAGAGCAGCAACTGGCAGCAGCTTCGTACTCTGCTTCAGCAGTCGATGTGGAAACGCATAATTGTTTCTTTGATGCCCAGCTAACGAGCTTGTCTCCAAGAAATTGAACGTGACCAGAAGTACTTTTTCTGTCCAACATGCAACCTGCATGATCTGCATCTGAATAGGCAGTCAGTTGAAACCCTGTATCCTTAGGATACCACAGACCAAGGTCTATAGTCCCCTTCAGATATCTAAAAATCCGTTTGACAGCAGCCAAATGGGATTCTTTAGGAGCAGCCTGATATCTAGAACATAAGCATGTTGAAAACATAATATCTTGTCTACTAGATGTAAGATACATTAACGATCCTATCATACCTCTATAAGTCCAAACATCAACACTTTTACCCGAAGGATCAGTGTTAATCTTAGTACCTGGTGCCATCGGGGTTCCAATTGGTTTACAATTTTCCATTTTGTACTTCCGAAGAATGTCCAAAATGTACTTAGATTGGTTAATGAAAATCCCCGTAGAAAATTGCTTAACTTGTAATCCGAGAAAGAAATTCATCTCTCCCATCATACTCATTTGAAAACGTGACACCATGAGGTTAGAAAAGTTTTTGCAAAATTTTGGATTTGTAGAACCAAATATTATATCATCAACATAAATCTGAATAAGAATAATATCAGCTTTTTCCTTTTTGATGAATAAAGTGGTATCAACCTTACCTTTAGAAAAACCGGACTTGACCAAGAATTTAGATAAAACGTCATACCATGCTCGAGGGGCTTGTTTTAAACCATACAGGGCTTTGTCCAAGATGTAGACATGATCTGGTTTCTCTGGATTGACGAACCCTTCTGGTTGAGACACGTACACTTCCTCTTTAAGAATGCCATTCAGAAAGGCTGTTTTCACATCCATCTGAAAGACTGTGAAATTCTTATGAGCTGCGTATGCTAGAAACATGCAGATTGATTCTATACGCGCTACTGGAGCATACGTCTCATCGTAGTCTATGCCTTCCTCTTGCCGGTAACCTTTGGCAACAAGTCTAGCTTTGTTCCTTATGACGATACCATCTTCATCCTTTTTATTCTTGAATACCCATTTAGTTCCTATCACTGTTTTACCTTCTGGTTTTGGAACTAATCTCCAAACCTTTGGGGCTTCAAACTGATTGATCTCTTCTTGCATAGCAGATACCCAGTCCGAATCAGTAAGAGCCTCTGATACTCGCGTTGGCTCAATCTTACTGAGAAATGAGTCATACATACATTGATTAAGAGTTGCTGACCTCGTTTGTACAGGCTTGTTGAGATCTCCAATTACTTGATGTAAAGGATGCTCTTTGGTCTAGCGATGCTTATGAGGGAGTGGAGTAGATATTGATTGAACATGATCATCATCTAGAAATCCACTATCAGAATCTTCAGTTTGAATAACAGGAGGGGGGTTTGTAGTTGAAGTTTCAGGTGCAGAAGCATCAGTTGGAACAACAGACTCTAGCTGTTGAGTAGACATTTTATTACACCCAACTGAAACATTTACTTCTGTCTCAGCATTTACTTGTACATCTTCAACTGTAGGAGTAATTGTAGGAATGTGAGTTTCTGACTGAACGGGGGATACAAGTTCAGTTAAAACTTCTGAAGTGACTGGATGATTGCAACTTGTGTCTTCAGACCTGTCAGTCACAACAGATTTAGGTACATTAGATCCTAGAAAATCATCATAAAAGAATTCAAATAACAAATTTAAATCAGATAAATGTGAAATAGATGTAGAAGCATTATTCGAATTATTGGCTGTAGAAGCAGGTTCTGGACTGATCTGCCCAGAAGCTAATACTCCAGTGATAACGGGTTCTGAACTGAATTGTTCAGAAGCCATATCTTCATTGAATGTTACATTAACGCTCTCGACAACTGTCTTTGACTTCTTCAGATAAACACGATATGCTGCCGATGTTGAAGAATAACCAATGAAGATACCCTCGTCCGCCTTAGCACTGAATTTATTCAGACTCTCTCTGTCGTTAAGCACAAAACATTTACACCCAAATATGTGAAAATACTTGATTGTTGGTGTTCTGTTGTTGATTAGCTCATATGGAGTTTTTTGAAAACGGCGGTGTATCATGGATCGATTTTGAGTATGGCATGCAGTTGACACAACTTCTGCCCACAAGAATAGAGGTAAGTCCGATTGGCTAAGCATAGTCCGAGCGGCCTCGACTAGCGTCCGATTTCGCCTTTCGACTACTCCATTTTGTTCAAGCGTTCGAGCAGCAGAGTACTGATGTGATATCCTGACCAATTCGAGATATTCTTCAACTATCTTGTTTTTGAACTCTGTGCCGTTGTCCATTCGAAGAAACTTGACTTGTCGCTGCATTTTCACCTGGGTCGTCTTTAAGAAAGTAATGAGAACTTCGGGCGTCTCATATTTTGATCGAAGAAATTTGACCCATGTGTATCTTGAGTAATCGTCCACAATAACCAACACGTATTTCTTTCCACCCAAACTCTGAGTTCTCATTGGACCACACAAATCCATATGTAACAATTCTAAAGGAGAACTAGTGCTTGGTTCAGGCTTCGGTTTATGCGGAGCTCTCTTTATCTTACCCTTCTCACATGCAGCACATAAGTGTTCTTTCTCGTATTTCAGCTCAGGAAGTCTTTTTACCAATTTCCCACTTACCAGCTTGTTGATATAACGAAAGTTCAAATGAGATAAACGTCTGTGCTAGAGCCAACTTTGCTTCAATGAAGCCTTTGTCATCAAGCAAACTTGATTGTCATTCTGTACCTTTGAAAGATTGATGGTATAGAGGTTCGTCTTTCGATTTCCGACTAAGAGTTCATTGCCATCTTCCGTACGAACCGAACATCTCTTAGCTTTGAAGTTGACCTCTAACCCTTTATCACAGAATTGACCAATGCTGAATAAGTTGTTCCCCAAGCCTTCGACATAACTCACTTTACTGATCGTTATGTTGTCTTGAATAATGTCACCATATCCTAAGATAGGTGAAAGCTGATCGTTTCCAAATCTGACATTTCCACTGAATTTCTCTGTATAGTTAGACAATAAAGCTTTTTGACCAGTTATATGCTTGGAACATCCACTGTCCAAGTACCACATATGTCGGGTCTGCAAGAGAAATCAGGAAACAATAACTTTAGGTACCCATTTAAAAACGGGTCCTAACAGATTAGCACAAGATTTTGGTATCCATTTGAAAATGGATCCTCTGTTCTTTTGAAAACCTTTAAAAATATTTGATCTTGAAGAATACACATGATAAGATCCGAACCAATCAGAAGAATTATGAGAGTAAGCAAAATCATTTATCCGATAATGATAAGATGTAGTAGAAATAGGAGATAATTGAATCAATTGATTTGTTGAATACCGCTTGTAAGAAGTTACAATGTTTTGTTTATTTGAAGCAAATTGATCAACTACATCAGTATCACTACTAACTGATCTATTGCAAGAATTATCAAAAACTGATTCAGCTTTCTCATCACCCTTCCTTTTTGGTCGCCATTCAGTTCGAGCTTTCGACCTTTTCTTGTTTATATCTGAAACAAAAGATTTAGATTTATTAGGAAAATCAGATTTCTGAGACTGAGTTTTCTTTTGTGTACCAGTGTGTTTCTGTTTCTATAATGGCTGTTTCTTATGTTTCTTACCTTGAGAATAATAATCAGCAGTTACAGAAACTGATTCATCAACCTTAGTTGATGATTTAACAGTTTTAAGAACACTTGGTAACACCTTTTCATTTAAAAGACAAGTAGAATGATCAGGAAGAATAGCATTAAAGTCAAACATATCAATTTCGTCTATGCACCCATCATCAGAATTAAGAAAATCATTTGCAGACTCAAATAGGTCATCAAAATTATCAGACGAAGTTTGAGGTGCCTTAGAAACTTTAGAACACTTTGTAGATGTAGATTGAAAAATCGTGTTCTTTAATATAGTAGAAAATACACTTTGTTGAATATCAACCAAAAGTTTTTCATCAGATAAAACATTTTCCAACTCAACTATTTTGCTTTCAAGAATGAGTGGAGGAACATAAACCTTTGCAATTGCAGGTTTTGACTTCATCTCAGAAACAGAATAACTAGCAAAATAATCGTTTGAAAGAACTTTTGGTGTTTCTGAAAGATAACTATCATTTAACTTTGCATAGTTAAATGGTAGTTGCATTTTCTTTACATTCTTTCTATTTTCAGTTTCTTTGGCCTCATCTTCTTCTGACAATTTGGTAACAAATTTGGGTTTTAAATGAGTATGTTTACCAGCACAAGCAAGAAAATCAAAATTATATAATGCTGGTTGTTTTCTGATGGCTTTCTTTAAGTAATGGGGTTTTTGAAAACCAAGTCCCCATTTTTCCTTAACATCAACCTCTTCGTTAGGTGCATTCAGAAAAATGGTTTGATCTGTTTGGCCTCTTGCATAGAGTTTGACTTCCAGACCATTTACCTTCTTATTCAAAAGCTTGTTCTCAACCTGCAATTTATGAACAGTTAGTGCAGATTCTTTCTTCTCAAACTCAAACTTAGAAATTTTAACTTCAAAATCAGAAATCTTTTTTTCAAAATAATCTACTTGAAGTTTAGAATCAGAAGCAGACTTGCGTAAAGAATCAATTAGATCTTTGTTCCTAATAACAGACTTATTAAGCTCAAATATCTTATTGTTTCTTTTAGCAACTCTGTCTTTTTCTTTCTTCAGTTTTAATTGAAGATCATTAAGCTCAACCATCATAGCTTCCATTTTGGTTACAAAATCTTTTTCAGTTAAGTTTAATACCTCATCAGCTGACTCGTCATCTGACACATCATTCTTCACTTGTTTTCCCATAAGACAGAGATGAGCAATCTCTTCCTTTTCTTCCTCTTCACCTTCTGAATAATCCAACCAAAATTCATCTTCAGCCATTAAAGCTACACCCACTTCTTGCTGTTTTGCCAATAGCAATTTGTTCTGATAGTACTGAGAGTTGCGAACTTTTGGCTTCCGACAATTTTTAGCAAAATGACCCATCTTGCCACAATTGTAGCATTTGATTGAGCCAGTTGCTGGTTTTTCAGCAACAGTGTAATCATTCACATACTTCTTCTTCTCATCGGGTTTCTTCTCCACATATCTGTTCTCTTCATATCTCTTTCCTTCCACTCTTTCACGGTGCTCATGATTCTTTGAACTTGATGAAGAATACCGTTGAGAATTTGATCCCGGCTTCTTGTAGAATTTCTTTTGAAAGGCACGGGTCAGTAAAATCATGGCTTGTTTCAGACTTTCTCCATCATCACCATCTGATGCAGATTCAGATTCAGAACTGATAAGAACTTTCTTCTTCTTCTTTTCTTTCTCCTTCTCTCCGGCTACCAAAGCAATAGGATCAGGAACTTTTTCTGCTTTCTTTTTCTCAGCTCTCTTCTCCTCCACTTCCTCTTCATTCTGCCTCAGAGTCTCATACACTTCATGTAATGGGATTTCATTCAGATCCTTCATTTGTTTCATCCTACGTGTATGCTTCTTCCATTCAGGTCGTAGAATGCTAAGGAATTTGACATTGTTTTCCAGCTGCTTCTTTTTCACTTTGTTCTTTGTTAATTCATTCAGAAGCACAGTAAATCGTTCATATGTGTCTTCCAAACTCTCATTCTCTTTGGCTTTGAATTCTACGTAGCGATTGATGCAGTTAGCCACTTTCATCTGATTCCCGACCTTGGATCCCATCATCATCTTTTCCATTTGATCCCACATCTTTTTAGCTTCATGCTTGTAGCTATCAATCTTGATATAGATGTCATTAGGAATGCTTTGAAGTAGAAGAGACCTTGCTTGCCTGTCAGCTTTATACCGACTCTTCTGTTCTTTAGAATACTGAGATAAATCCACTTTAACTAGTTCTGTCTTTTCTTCTCTTTCCTCATCATCATGTACATTATCAGATTCATCATTAACAGGTACTTGAACCATGATTGGTGCCATAGGACCATTTGTAATTGACTCCAGAATATTCTCCCCATTTGCATGTCGATCTATGAAATCTAGGAATCGATCCTTCCATTGTTCATACTCTCCTTTGAACAGAACAGGTGGCTTGACATCAGTACCAATTGAAAGAGCATCTTTGGAAGTCATCTTGTTTAAACCTGTTTGAGAAATATATGCAATAAGAAACTAGACACTGATCGTTAGTCCAAATGAAACAATCAAGAAAATACAGAAAACTTGAAATATAAAATCAGAAATTTTGATCACAACCAGAAATATGTCCCTTTCGCAGACTTAGCACGGGGGTCCCGCTACCCGGTTAGCGGGTGGGGTCAAGGGGCAACGCCCTTGCGGGGTCGAGGGGCAGCGCCCCTAGAGAAAAAAATTTCACTATTAAAGGCCATATTACTATTTTGAAAAAATTTGTCCAAGTCCCCCACACTTTGCGCTTCAGGAGTGATGCACAAACCACACTTTGCGTTTCAAGAGGGAAGTGCAAACCTTAACTTTGCGGTTCAGGTTAGAAGCGCAAACCTTTACTTTGCGTTTCCAAAGACAAATGCAAACCTTACTTTGCGTTTCAAGAGAGAATCGCAAACCTTCACTTTGCGATTGAAGTGGGAAGCGCAAATCCCTATTTTGCGGTCCAAGTGGGAAACGCAAACCACAACTTTGCGGTTCAAGAAGCAAACGCATGTTTCTAGCCTACGCAGCTCATAAGAATTTCACAGTCTTTCAGATGGATGTGAAAACAGCCTTTCTGAATGGCATTCTTAAAGAGGAAGTGTACGTGTCTCAACCAGAATTGTTATTCCCAATTCTAAACACAATTAATCAAACACAAACAAGATTTACAATCAAATTACCTGTTTGATTTCAATTCAATTCCAAGATTACACTTTCTCTCTCTACAATCTCTCTCTAACGAACTCTCTCTCTCTCTCTGATATTTCTCTCTCTAAAAATACAACTGAATAATGATTCAATTAATTTCTCTTCTAATTACCAAATGAAAGGATACTATTTATACCTACAACTAAAACAAGGAAACTAAAATACAATACAAAGATGTTGACTTTTATTACAAAAGACTTTGACTTTAATGAGATTTGACTTTCTCAGCTTTGACTTCTTGTACTTTGACCTTCAGTCTTCTTGATCTTGTATCCAACAGATTTATGCTCTAACAGATGTATATGATCCTTGGGGTCCATTTGTTACGGTTATGTGAGACCGGTTACTAGCCATGGATCATATTTTCCCTTATTTGTAGCTATGGATGCATATGATCCTCGGGGGCCATTTGGTACGGTTATGTGAGACCGGTTACTAGCCATGGGTCATAGTGTAGTCCTAGTGAACGAGTTTTGACTTGGTTTCCTCGGGGGCCCTACCTCACATCGTAGTACGGACCTGTGTGTTCGTGGCCATGGATTCCAAGTGTTTCGACTCATAACTCGGATTGTGACCTACTTTGTGTTACGCTACAATCCTTGGTAAAACTGGTTATCTTTGTCATCGTATGATGAGTTTACTTTGAAAAGGCCCGGTTGTGGCAAAGGTTTCATTTGCAATCTAAACCTTATTGAAAAGATTTCCTTATGATACAATTGTTTATATCTCTTGAAGTTTATAAATTGTATGTTCTCACTAAGCTTTAAGCCTAACACTTTTTCTCAAATGATATGTATATCAGGTTCTAGTTAGCGGCGGGTTGCTAAGGGCTTGAGTGCCGGGATTGATCTCGAGGGTTTTTGAGGTGATTAGTATTGGATTGTTGGGCATTTGTTAAGTCCCATATTTTTGGATGATTCTGGATCCACAACTGATGAAATCTAGATAGTATATGTTTAGATTAGTTTGTTGTTAGAATCCTTATCCGTATTCTGACTTTTGTAAAGGTTAAGTACAATTCCCCTTTTTGGGAGGTTTATACCTATTGTTGATGCTTAATTGTTTAGTTTCCGCAGTTTAAATTCACCCTGGTTTTTAGGGTGTTACAATTATATATTATAAGCAACGAACACTTGATTTGAAAACATTATTTGAGCAAATGTTCAACAAAAAAATATAAATCCTTATTCGGTTTAACCGGTTACCGGACCGAATAACCCGAAACCGATTAAACCGAACCTTATTTGGTTTGGTTATCGGTTAGTGTTTAAAAAGCTTGAAAACTATTAAACCAAACCGAATAAACCGAAAATCCATTTATTATATGTGAGTGAGATAGGGGGTATGGGATGTTTTGTGAGTGAGGAGGGGGTAGGGATAACAACACCCTTCTGTTTTACATCGGCAACAAATGTGAAAAATTGGAACTACAAGTGACTATATAAAGAATAAGGTATGACTTGAATGTTCATTCAAAATTTGATTATTTTTGGTTTAAATAACTATTTTTATTAACATGACAAAGCATTTTATGTAATAGTTTAACATTTCATTTTCATTTTACATAAACCAAATTTATATGAAAGAATTTTTATATATAAAAGAAAACCTTAAGATAATAACAAGACACCATGAGATTCATGTATTAATCAAATGGTGAATTGTGGTAATCTTTATATATATCTTTATAGGGAAAAGTTCATAAAAACCCAACAAACTATCCCATTTTGAATGATTAAGTCCCTAAACTATTTTTTTGAATGAAAAAACCATTAAACTTTCTCATTTTGAATGATTAAGTCCCTTAACTATTTTTTTGAATGAAAAAACCATAAAACGTTCTAATTTTGAATGATTAAGTCACTAAATTTTTTTTTTGAATAAATAAACCATCAAACTTCTAAAAATTGGTTACCTTTTTTAAAGGTATCTGGAACTGACTATGAATGTTTTAAATTAAAAACAAATCTAAATCAATCTTACCGTTTTCAAACTCTACGCCATTAAAATCCCTCACAAACAATTGTATCGCTCCGCCTCGTCACTCCTGGTTGCCCAAAAGTTGTCCGTTCACCATATCGCCTAACACGTTGTTGCACCTGCCATCGATCTCTCTCTTTTTATTTTATCTTTTATTATTCAAAAGAGGAAGAATCAAAAGATATCCGTTTACAGGTAGTTTTTTTTTTTGTTAAAATGATGTAAGTAACCAATTTTAAAAAGTTTCGATGATTTAATTCATTGAAAAAAAAATGTTCAGGGACTTAATTATTCAAAATGAAAAATTTTAATGGTTTTCTCATTCAAAATGAAAAAGTTTAATGGTTTTTTCATTCAAAAAATAGTTTAGGGACTTAATCATTCAAAATGAGAAAGTTTAATGGTTTTTTCATTCAAAAAATTAGTTTAAGGACTTAATCATTCAAAAAGGAATAGTTTGTTGGGTTTTTATGAACATTTCCCATCTTTATATATATATATATAAGCAAAACTTTAAGATGATGATATGGCATAATGAGAATCAAGAATTCATCAAATGATGAATTGTGGTGGATTCTTCATTGTCCCACGTTGGTGACAAATGTGAAATGTTGGAACTACAAGTAATTATATAAAGGATAAGGTCTGGCTTAAATGTTAATCCAAAATTTGATCCTGTTGGGTTTTAATAAATTTGTAACCGTTATACGCAGCGGAAATTAAAAGCAATTTTGGTTACAAATATTAAATAGATAGAAAACTTTTCTAAACAACTAAAACTCAATCGGATCCAATGATGCATTTAATTAAAATAAACCACACCATAGGGGGTTTAGAATATGTATCTTTTGTAGATCTGTCGGGGTTACAATTGAAGCACTAAAAAACCAAAGTAAGTTTCCTCTATTGGAAGTCCACACACGAACACGTTTCCCGCTTCCACCGGGTGCTAGCCCAATAACCCTAGATCTATATGTGTTTTACAAAACATAAAAAGTTTCTTTTCTGTATTTCTCTAATAGGCTATTCTAATTCAATCGTATAAAAAATGGTTTAGCCTAACGCCCTATTTATACCAGAAGAATTATAGTTAGACTATAATTCAAATAAGGTTTAATAATTATCTGTAATATTTAAATTCAAATTCAAATATATATATAATTATCATTTACAGGTGTCGAGTCCGGCAAATAATAAAATTTATATAATTAAAGCCTATTACCGTTAAACCACAACTAATTGCGATAATGGTAAGTAGGGTCGTCTCCTCAGGGACTCGGTGTTAACCGTAAGTCCAAGACGAATTCACATGCAAGTTTATTAAAAACATTATATAAGGGGGGGGGGTTGGAAATTGTCGATTAATCTAAGCGTGTAAATTAATTAAGACTTTAATTAATAGAGAAATAATCCTAGTGATGAGTATAACCAGTTTTATGGAATTATGTATCACTAACTTGCATATAAATACATTTTCTCAATTGATTTTAGACCGGCCGTAAGTGTCGACACGCGCCAAACACTTCGCTTGTCCTTATGATTAAACTAGCACGAGGAGCTCGGTGAACTAGTCTCTAATTGATTAAGTTAAGTCTAGTCACGAACGTAGAACTAAACCTACCAATTGCATTAGAGTTAGACATGTAACACCCCGAATTTCGTTATGTAATCTTGGTATTCTAGTGTTAAGCTTTTGTCGTTAGCACCGCGTTTGGTTCCAAGTTTGAGTTTGGCTTTTGGTGGGTTGGACAAACCACAGTGAACTACGCGAGTTGCACTGCGACTTGAGGTCGCGGCACAACCCGCAAAACCCTCTGGATGGGTTTGGTTTTGTGTAAGCGGGCGAGTTATGCCGCGAGTGGAAGTCGCGGCATAACCCGCGAAGCTCTCCTGGCCCACTTAAAGTTGGTTTTCATCAAATATCTCATTCTCAAGATTTTCTCTCTCTCTCTCTTCAGTCTCTCTTCTCTCTCTCTCTAAATATTTTCTCTCTCTCTCTCTAGAGTTTGGTAGTTATTTTTGGTGTTCGATCTGAGGTTTCGGTGTTTTAAGCTTCACCTCTACGTCGTGATCGTTATCTGGTTTTCCGGGTTTTATCCTAAAACCTACTGGTGAGTTCCTACTATTATTTTAAATTGTATACATATCAAAAGATACCTTTTGGAACTCCTATATATCTCCATGGTTTCAGATCTAAGTTTTCTACGTATTTGATATAACTTGAGTTTTGGGAGATTTTAGGGTTCCCGATCATTTTAAACTAAAATGATGGATTCTATCATATTTGAAGTAAAATGATGTTTTACTTACACATTATGTGGATATGTGAAAAGAATGTTTAAGAACTCATTTTAATGGTTTTCATTCTTACCAGAAGTTGAACTGGATATAACATTTTGTTTAGGAAAATGTTTTTATACCATATGATTATTTATGGTTGGTCACATATGTTGTTTGTGACGAGTCTGTACCATTACTAGCGGATCCCTAGGTTTTGAGTCGACTGATATTATTTGGTGGTTACCAAGTAAAGAAAATATAGAGCTACATGTGCATTAAATTGTGAGGCTCTGACCGTTAACAAATAAGAACTACATGTGCATTAAATTGTGAGGTTCTGACCGTTAACGACTTTTGTTGGGATGTCACATTCCCCATTGTAGCTATGGATGCATATGATCCTCGGGGGCAACTTGGTACGGTTATGTGAGGCCGGATACTAGCCATGGTTCATAGTGATCCTAGTGAAGGAGTATACATTGGTTTTGCTTGGGGCTAGATCTCACGTTGTAGCACGAACTTATGTGTTCGTATCCTCGGACTCCAATTGTTTAGCTCATAACTCGGATTTGTGGTCTACTTTGTGTTACACCACAAACCTTGGTAAAATAGTTCTTTTGTCATCGTATGATGAGTTTTGGACCGAAAAGGCCCGGTTGTGGCGAAATGTTATCTTTTATAAATAAAAACCTTTATGAAAAGATTTCCTTATAAAACTGATGTTTATATCTCTGATTTTGTATAAACTGTATGTTCTCACTAGGCTTTAAGCCTAACACTTTTTCTCAAATGATATGTATATCAGGTTCTCGTTAGCGGCGGGTTGCTAAGGGCTTGAGTGCCGGGATTGATCTCGAGGGTCTTTGAGATTGTGTAGTATTGGATTGTTGGGCGTTGTTAAGTCCCACATTTTTAGATGATTCTGGATCAACAACTTATGTAATCTAGATAGTATATGTTTAGATTAGTTGTTGATGAATTCTATATCCGTTCAGGTTTTGTATAGTCTTAAGGACTGATCCCCTTTATGGGAAGTTTATATCGATACGGATGTCTTGTTGCCATATTTCCAAGTTTTAATTTACTCTGAATTTTAGAGTGTTACAAGTTGGTATCAGAGCTCTAGTTTAAGCGAACTAGGCATGAATGTAAGATGTCTAGACTTAGACTGAGTTTGATAGGCATTGATTTTGAGATTGGGTAGAACTTCTAAGATGGGACAGTCTTAGAGTCGATGGAAGTTATGTTCATCAGGCGTTGTGATGACGGTAACAAGAACCCTTATGTGTTATATGTTCATAATCTCACTTAGCTAATGTGATTATGAGGATATTTTACGTGAGTGTAATTGGTTTGCTAATGTTATGACAATTGGTAGACGTAGCAGTACGTTTCTTTTGTGCGTGTTTCAGTTAAACTCTTCCTTGCCCTTTCTCGTGCTTGTGTTTACCTGCTCTACCTTGGTTTGTTGAACGTTAGAATAGTGCAAAAGTTTCTAAGCGAGTAAGCTAAGGAATGATTGCTGTTTATAGCAATGTCTCTTTGGGATGATAGTAAGTGCGTAGAACGCATTAAGTTAATCATCTTGAGCCATATTCGTTGGTGGAATTAGAACTATATCTTGTTAGATCGATTCTATTTCGAGGAGATTTGTAAGTTAATTAATGGGATGGTTGCCCTATGATGCCTAAGGCATCCGGTTGATTATAGTACGTCGGGATGTTGGGAAGCATAGTATTAAGATGTGAGTGCCGACCGGATTCATGCATTAAATTTATTTCTAAAATAAGGTTGCATAAATTGCTTTTCTTGATCGCCAACCATAAAGTAAATTACCTTATAACGTTTTGGCAAAACATTTAGCACTCAGCATATTTTAAACTATGAGCATAAGCATGCTTAAAATGGTTTTGTTGCACCTGATTACAAATTGTTATCAAAACTCTCTTTATTCACGTCTTGTGTTTAAATGCTATTTTTTTTGGATGTCGTAATATCTGTGTTTTAACGCTTTTTGAGTTAATGGGCAAGTAGCTGTGGAAATTTGACCTTGACATTGGATCTCTTCCACGTATGTCAATGGTTTTAAAGGAAAAGTTATTTCCATGCCTTGAGTCGGAGTTTCTTGGAGATTTTAGTTTGTACGAGTTTTGTTGAATTTCATGGAGTTTTGTTTTACGGATTCTTTTGTCGCGTGCGTATATTTAGAGATGCGTGAGTTTAATTTCATTGCGTGCAAGTTATGAGTTCCTTGGGTGTCGTGTCTCATCAAAATGGTCAAAATTTAACTCACCACTTGTCAAAATGGTCGCCTTACCTTGTGTTGAAAAATGGAAATTTGGACACCACTTGATTTTAGCGTTAATAAGTTTTATGAAAATCCAGTTGGATTATGGTGTCTCATCTTACGACTTTTGTGTCGCGTAAATAATTTCAGGAACATGTGCATATGCATCATTGTGTGCGTTGATTTCGGGGTTTTTTTAACAAATGTCAACCGTCGTGTACTATGTGCTTTGGATTTAAGTATAACGTTGGTGTGAATGATTGCATAAACGATTTATGTTATTTTTACAGGACTTTCGTTCTGATCGTATTTCCATCATTAACTCTTACTGTTAAAATTTCCACAAAGCATTTAGCGAGTTGGCGGTATTTTTGTCGTTCTAGCTTCTATTTTGGTCAGATGTGTTTATCTTTACAACGTGAAGCTTTAAACTCGATTTGAAATTTTATTTGCAATCCCGTTATTTTACCGCCCTTTGGGGAATGAATTGTTGCATATGGGGTGAGTTGGAAATTCTTTTGATTCAACGTCTCTTGGTTATAGAGGAGAAATTTTAACGATAAAATTGTGATTTTTCCCTTTGGAGTTGTACAAACCATTATTGCACGTGTTGAAGTGCAAGAACCTATTTTCACGTTTATAGTGTAAACTACTGCGTATATTTTACTCGATATTTCTCAAGGTGCGAGTATTTTGTTAAGTTTTCGTATTCGGTAACTTGGATTGTTTTAACATCATAAATTGCTCATGTTGAGCTTGAATATTTCAGCAAGTAAATAACGTGATTTACATATTCTGGGTGATTTTGTACACGTAAAATCTACATTATGATTTATGCATCTTTGATGATTTTGTGCATCTTAGTATATTTGCATTCATAAACGTTTGGAAAATCTTTGGTCTCAATACGTGTTGAGTTTTGAGAAATCATGTCCTGGTGGTGTGTGTTTTCATAAACATTGTTTAAAGACATTTCATTATTTGGGGAAACGTCATATGTCGGTTAAATGTGTTTTAAGGTTTACGAGACTTTCGTTGGAAATTTACGTGAAGTGTTGGGCCTTTGGCTCGGGTTTTGTTGGGAATTAAAGAATTGTTCAAGTTTGGTTAATACTGCTAGCACAACTGATTACTACTGCTAGTAGATTTAATACTGCTTGACAAGTTAGTACTGCTACTTCAATAGTTAGTACTGCTTGGAGAGTTAGTACTGCTAGTAGTTAGTACTGCTGAAGTTAGTACTGCCAGATCAAAGTTAATACTGCTCAGCACAGTTACTACTGCTGGTGAAAATTAGTACTGCTTAGAGTGTTAATGATGCTACAACTTAATACTGCTTAAGAGATAATCAAGATCCGTGCAGATCAAGACTGAAGATAATCATGGAAGGTTTGAAGATAATGATTGAAGAATATACTGAAGATCTTTTATTTTTTGTAACTATCTTTTATTTTTCAGTATATGTATAGACATGTTGAGAATAGTTTAGAACATATCAAGTTAACAGATTATTCTGAGTTTTTGTTTTACAGAGAGAATTAACCTCAAGGTTTAGAACCCTAGTTCTAGAGAAGTAGAATTCGTATTGGTGAGCCTGTTCATCAATATTGAGGTTTTGTTTGAAATCTTGTAGCTTTAATCATTCAATAAAGTTTACAAGATTGTGATTTCTGATTCACTGTTACATTGAATATTGAATATTAAAGTGTTATTCCGCAACTTCTTTAATATTATTTCTGAGTTCATTATTCTTGTTAAGAATTAGATCCTGACAAGTGTTATCAGAGCTAGTATTCTCAGAAACCTTCATTCATCATGGAAAACACAGTTGAATCATACAATACTCTTGTCTCAAAGGTTCCAATGCTCAGATCTAATGAGTTTGACATGTGGAAGATTAGGATCAAGCAATACATTCTCCTCACAGATTACTCTATGTGGGACATCATTGAGAATGGCCAATATGATGAAGGAAAGATTGGTGCAGATGGAAAAAGAATCCCACCAAAGACGGATGCAGAAAGGAAGACAAGGCAGACAGAGATGAAAGCCTTGAGCACACTGTTCTTGGCTATTCCCAATGAGTATCAACACCAATTCTGCAATTGCACTAATGCATAGATGCTTTTGAATGCTCTAGAGAAGAGATTCTCTGGTACCAAAAGTACCAAGAGAAATCAGAAGGCAATATTGAAACAACAGTATGAAAACTTTATGTCAACTAAGAATGAGTCCATCACTCAAACTTTTGACAGGTTTAATAAGCTGATTGGTGAACTAGCTACTGTGGGAGTACAGATTGATCAAGATGATGTAAACAGAAAGTTCTTAAGGTCCCTTGGAGATGAATGGACCATGTATACTGTTTCATTCAGACATAATGAACAATTGGAAGAAAAGGAACTGGATGATCTGTACAATGATCTGAGAGTGTTTGAGTCTGAGGTGGAGGCAAAGAAGAAGCCTACTGGGTATGTTCATAATGCTGCACTCCTATCAGCATCAATTGATTCTACTGCTAACCCTGAATCAGTTAATGCTGCTAATGGAGTAAATCAAGAAAAAGGCACTGAATCTGTTTTTGAAGCCTTTCTTTCCAGCCATGGAAACTCCTCTTTAATCAAAGATGATTTGGAACAACTTCATCCTGATGATCTTGAAGAGATGGATATTAAATGGCAGATGGCCATGCTTTCTATGAGGGTGAAGAAGTTCATCAAGAGGACTGGGAGGAACAACTTCTCCCAAAGAAGAGAAGATGGAGCAGGCTTTGACAAGTCAAAGGTGGAGTGCTATAAGTGTCATCTAAAGGGACACTTTTCCAGGGAATGCAGAAGTGGAGTGTCTCACAACAACCACCAACAAGCTCAGACTGGAAGCTTTAACCAGAACAGAAACTCTGCTCAAGCTCTTGTTTCTCAACAAGGAATGGGGTTTGACTGGAGTGATCAAGCTGAAGAGGCCATTCAAAATCAAGCTCTCATGGTAGAAGTATCAGATCTCCCAACTGAGGTACTTTCTAATCTCTGTTCTCAAACTTGCATGGACACTGTTTAAAGGTACAGGGATCACAACCAGAAGATGAGTGATGACCTTAAGAGATTAGAAAAAGATATAAAAGACTATGTGAAAATTGTTGAGAGGTTTGAGGAACAAATTAAAAGTTTCCAAGCCAATGAACTGCAACACACATATGATACAAATTACTGGAAGTGGGAGAAGAATGATCTAGAAATCCAACTGACAAAGTCCAAGGAGGAGAATGAAAAGTTGAGAGGAGAGCTAGCCAAAGTTAAGCTAGATGTGGAAAAGTTTTCCGCTTCTAAAGCAATGGACTCTTTACTACAAACCCAGTTTCATGACAAACTGAGAAGAGGAATTGGGTACAATACCACACCACCACCATACAACAACAACTACATCCCTCCTACATCAGACTTACTAGAGACCAAGGATAGGAAAGACTTGAAGGAGGGATCCACTGATATAGATCCTTTAGATGGAGTAGTTGTTGAGGACAAGACTGAGAAAGAAGCTGGTAAGAGTAAGGAAAACAATGTGAGTGGTGAGATTTCTCTAGAGAATCACATTATTACCAATGAGGGTTGTGGAAAGATTTGGGTAAAATCTAAGGACATAGAGAAGACTGAGGGAAAGTCTAAGAAGGTCCATTACAAACAGACCACAGTTGTGAATCCCGTTCCTTGCAAAAAGTGTGCTTGTAAGGAGTCTGAGCCCCTAAAACATGATAAAAGGAGGGGAAATCAAAGGAATTGGAATAATCAGTGGGCTCAGAAACAAGGAGTTGATCTGAGTAGAATCATCAGACCAAAACCTTGTTTCATATGTGGCAAATTGAATCATCTTGCCAAGCACTGTTACTATAATCCTATGAACCAAAGGATGAATTTTCAAATATCTATGCAAAAACCCTTTGGTTATAGGAAGGATGAAAGGAACCATGTGGATAAGAAATCTGCTAAATCTAAAAGCCACATGAAGAAAAAGACTGTGGAAGAAAGTGTCAAGATGTGGGTTCCTAAAAGCACTAAAACTGTTAGTACTGCTACCACAAATAGTGCTGCTGATAAAGTTAGTGCTGCTAGAAGCAATACTACTGCTATCAATATTAGTGCTGCTGACTTTGTTAGTACTTCTTCAACTGTTAATACTGCTAACTCTGTTAGTGCTTCTAACAAGGTTAGTACTGCTAAACCTGTTAATGCTGCTAACTCTGTTAGTACTTCTAAAGTTAGTACTGCTTCTAGTGTTTGTGCTGCTAGACCAATCATCTTGACAAAGTACTCTAGTAAAGAGTGTTCTGATTTTAAAAATCTCATTAAAAAGGAGTGTAAATACTTTGATGAGAAAGGGAGACCCAAGACCACTTTGGATTGGGTTCCCAATCAATACTAATTGTTTTATTCTATGTGCAGGGCAACCAGCAGCTCAAAGGAAAGAGCATCTGGCATGTTGATAGTGGTTGCTCTAGGCACATGACAGGGAACATGGCTTGCCTCAAGAATTTCAAGAAAATTGATGGAGGACATGTTGCCTTTGGTAATACTCCAGATGGAGGTAAGATCTGTGGTAAGGGAGATGTAACAAAATGTAAAATGACCTTTGAAGATGTGTTTAATGTTGAGCAGTTAAGGTACAACCTGTTAAGTGTATCACATGTTTGTGACAAAAAGCATAGTATATTGTTCACAGATACAGAATGCATTATCCTTGCTCCTGGATTCAAGGTAGTTGATGAAAAGATGATACTACTAAGAACTCCCAGAAAGGATAATGTCTATTGTTTGGATATGGAAAGTGTTTCAACTGATTCATCCCTAAACTGTCTTGTTTCAAAAGCATCTTTGGATGAATCATCACTTTGGCACAGAAGGATGTGTCACATGAACTTTAAAACAATGAATAAACTTGTTAAAAACAACCTTGTAAGAGGTTTGCCTTCAAAAGTCTTTTCATGTGATGATCATTGTGTTGCCTGTGTCAAAGGCAAACAACACAAAACTTCTCATAAGTCCAAAGAGTTGAACACTATTGCTAATTCTCTTCAGTTGTTGCATATGGATCTGTTTGGTCCTACAAATGTTATGAGTATAGGTAAGAAATCATACTGCTTAGTTATTGTTGATGATTACTCTAGATTTACTTGGGTATATTTTCTAAGGACTAAGGATGAGACAAGTGGACTGATCAAATCCTTTATTCTAAGAATTGAAAACCAGACAAATCAAAAGGTAAAAGTCATTAGGTCAGACAATGGTACTGAATTTAAAAATCTTGACCTAAACACCTTTTGTGAGGAAAAAGGAATTGAGAGGCAATACAGTGCTCCTAGGATTCCACAACAAAATGGTGTTGCTGAGAGAAGGAATAGGACACTGATTGAAGCTGCTAGATCTCTGTTAGCTGATTCCAAACTTCCAATTACTTTCTGGGCTGAAGCAGTTAATACTGCCTGTTATGTCCAAAACAGAGTTCTAGTGGTCAAGCCTAAAAACAAGACACCATATGAGCTTTTAAATAAAAGAAAACCATTTACTGGATTTTTCAAACCTTTTGGGTGTCCTTGTACCATTCTCAATACCAAAACTCACTTAGGAAAGTTTGATAGCAAGGCAGATGATGGTTTTCTTGTTGGTTACTCATCTCAGAGTAAGGCCTACAGAGTATTTAACTCTTCTTCTAGAATAATTGAGGAAATTGACAATGTCAAATGCAATGAGAACACACCAAATCCTATTGGTTCAGGTCCTCAGAGTGAAGAAGAAGGAAGAGATAAGGAGAATTCAGAGCATGAAGAGCCAGAACTAGCTGATGAGATCCCCTCAGCTGACTTAAATGATTCCAATCTAGATGTTGGAATTAATGAAGAACCTAGTCAACAGATAAGAACTCAAAAGAATCATCCTCCAGAGCTGGTAATAGGAGACATCTCTTCTCCAATGATAACTAGAAATCAAAGCAGACTTCAAGAGATGCAGGATCAGCAACATACTGTACTCTCTTGCTTTCTATCCCAGATTGAGCCTAAGAAGGCCTATGATGCAATGAAAGATGCAAGTTGGATAGAAGCCATGAAAGAAGAGTTACTACAGTTTAAGTTGCAAGATGTTTGGGACTTGGTGGACCTCCCAAAAGGTCATAGAGCTATTGGCACCAAGTGGATTTTCAGGAATGAAAAGGATGAGAGAGGAATAGTAATCAGAAACAAAGCAAGGCTAGTGGCACAAGGGTACACTCAGGAAGAAGGCATAGATTATGAAGAAGTCTTTGCTCCAGTTGCAAGGGTAGAGGCAATTAGGCTATTTCTAGCCTATGCCTCATACATGAAGTTTAAGGTATATCAAATGGATGTGAAGAGTGCCTTTCTATATGGTACAATTGATGAAGAAGTATATGTCTGTCAGCCCCCTGGATTTGAAAATCCATCATATCTTGACAGAGTATATAAACTGAAGAAAGCACTTTATGGTCTACATCAAGCCCCAAGAGCATGGTATGATACATTCTCTACCTATCTCTTAGAAAATGGGTTTGAAAGGGGAATAATTGACAAGACCCTCTTCATTAGAAGAAGTAAGAAAGACATCCTACTTGTTCAGATCTATGTGGATGACATCATCTTTGGATCTACAAAAGAACAGATGTGTAGAGACTTTGAAGAGTTGATGCACAAGAGCTTCAAAATGAGTGCAATGGGTGAACTTACCTTCTTCCTTGGGCTTCAAGTGAAACAGCAGAAAGATGGGATCTTCATAAGTCAATCAAAGTATGTGAAAGACATCCTAGACAAATATGGTTTAACAGACTCAAAGCCAGCAAGCACACCAATGGAAACTCACAAACAGATCACTGTTGATCTTGATGGGGAGGATGTTGATGTCCATCTTTATAGATCAATGATTGGATCTCTCATGTATCTCACAGCCTCAAGACCAGACATCATGTTTCCAGTGTGTGTGTGTGCCAGATTCCAAGTCAAGCCAAAGCAATCACATCTTCAAGCAGTTAAAAGGATTTTCAGATACTTAAGAGGGCAACCTAGATTAGGTCTTTGGTATCCTTATGAATCCAATTTTGACTTGATTGCTTATTCAGACAGTGACTTGGGTGGTGCTAATATGGATAGAAAGTCTACTTCAGGGGGATGTCAGCTTTTGGGTGCAAGACTAGTATCTTGGCAGTGTAAGAAGCAAACCACTGTGTCCTTATCAACAACAGAAGCTGAGTACATTGCTACTACAAGTTGCTGCTCTCAGGTTCTATGGATTCAGAATCAAATGCTGGACTATGGGGTAACCTTTCTTCACACTCCAATCTTCATTGACAATAGTAGTGCAATAAGCATTGTTAACAATCCAGTCAAGCACTCCAAAACAAAGCCTATTGAGATCAGGTATCACTTTATTAGAGACTGTAATGAAAAGAAGCTTATTCAAGTTGCTAAAGTTCATACTGACAACCAGTTTGCTGATCTATTCACCAAAGCTTTTGATGTGGGTAGATTCACTTTCTTGGTCACAAGTGTGGGCATGATCAACTCTAAATGAGCCCATGTTTTAAAAAGTGTTTACATACCTGTTATTTGGTTATTCTTTGGTGCTGCTAATCATCTTTCTCAGGAAAAGTATTGCCTTGTTCAGATCAACTCAAGCTTTAAAAAGTACTAGTCAGTTAATACTGCTAGTGGTTAATACTTCTAGTGGTTAATACTGCTCTCAGTTAATACTGCTAGTGGTTAATACTGCTCTCAGTTAATACTGCTAGTGGTTAATACTGCTCTCAGTTAATACTGCTAGTTAGTTAATACTGCTAGTGGTTAATACTGCTCTCAGTTAATAATGCTATTGGTTAATACTGCTTTCAGTTAATACTGCTAGTGGTTAATACTGCTCTCAGTTAATACTGCTAGTGGTTAATACTGCTTCTTTCCCAAATCATATATATACCCGTTTGCCCGCCTAAAAGCTTATAACGACTCTTGGAATACTATTCATCTTCTCTCTAACCTTTTTCTCTCAAGCACCTAGTGAATTTCAGTCCAGTTTACTCAAGCTCAATGGCATCAATGGCATTTATTGATGAGCATAATGAAATCGCGATGCTTCAAAAGTCGAAGCAGGCTGATGGATTTCACCAGATAGTCGATTTTCTCAAGACAAGCCATATCGAGTATGCTCTTATAGTGTCGCCATCCATCTACATTGAGCACCAGACACAATTTTGGTCCAATGCCACAATTGTTACTGAAAATGGTGTGCAAGTGATCAAGACAAGGGTGTGTGACAAACCCTTGACAGTTTCTGAAGAAGTTATTCGCATCAGTCTACGTCTAGACGATGCTTCAGGTAGCTCATCTGTCTCTAATGATGAACTGTTTTCCACTCTAACTAGAATGGGATATGGAGGCCCATTGGGTGTTTTCAAGTTCTCAAAAGCCAAATTTTCTCCCCAATGGCGTTTCTTTTTCCATACCCTGATGCATTGTATTTCCAAAAAGACTACTGGATGGAGTGAATTCAGTAGTACCATTGCTTATGCTTTGGTCTGCTTGGCCACTGCCAGAAAGTACAATTTTTCTAAAATGATTTTTAATGACCTTGTGTCAAACTTGGGAAACAAAAAGAGTTTGTATATGTACCCAAGATTTGTCCAGGTAGTTATAACCAATGAATTGACGGATATGCCTTAAATTGATGAGGTATATGTACCAAAAATCCCCAAGGGTAAGGTCTTTTCAAATATGAAGAGATCTGCCTTGGACTCGGAAGGAGTTGACACCCCATTGTTCTCTACAATGATGGTGGTGTCCCACAATCAAGAAGGTATGGCTTCAGGGTCAAGGCCCTCATTAGACCATCCCACTGAAAGCCAATCCCAACCTTCAATCAGTATATCAATCCCACAGTCCCTTCTTCAAAAACCAACTTCATCAATTACCAATACGTACATGAGGAAAAAGGTAAAGAAGGCTCCTTCCCTTCTTGTACCTTCACCCACAGAGCCTTTAAGCTCTCTAATGGAGAATTCTCCATTCGAGAATATCTATAGGGAAACCACAGGGGTGTCTCCCAACCCCAAGGAGGTGCTCACTGAGGAGATGCATGAGCATATGGGTGCAAAGGCTGCCACTACTCCTGCTAGCACAGAGGAGGCCAGTGGTAACATCAATAAGACCTTCCCCATGGCAACTTTGGGTGAGCAATCATCCAAAGGTCCAAGGTGCCAAGAAACCAAGGGGGTGGAGGGTGCTTCTGCTAGGCAGAAGACTTCCACTATAAAAAGATCCAATGATCCTCCAAAGGTGGTAAACACACCAAAAGGAGGTGAGGACAGATATGACTACAATGAATTGATGGAAACTATGGGCAACATTAATATGGATGTTATCAAACAAGGAAAAGACATAGAAGAGATGAAATTGGTAATTCTGTCGCAACAAGTACAGATTACCAAACTGAAGAAAATGGTGACAAGATTGGTGCACAAGAAGAGGAGAAGGCAATTTGTGTTAAAGAAGAGGAAAAATGCTAATGATGCTTTCAACAAGGGGGAGAATCAAGAGGCTGAAGCAGAGAAGGAAAGTACATCTGGGATGGGTTTTGATTTTGAGGGGGAGAAAGAACCAGAAACAGAACCTCAAGTAGCAGAATCAGATGAGGTTCAAGCAGCAGCTGTAACAGAACAGGTAGCAGTAGTAACAGGGCTATCTGTTGAAGAGTTGGAAATTGCAGAAACCTTGGTTAAAGCCAAGAATGACACTCCCAAGGCTACTTAAAAGGCCAAGGGCGTGGTCATTAAGGAAGGAGGTAGTGAAAAGAAGACAAACAAAGAGATCAGTAAGGCAGAGTTGAAAAGGAAAGGAAAAGCTAAGATGGTTGAATCTGAACAACCCTTAAAGAAGAAGAACCAGATAGAATTAGATGCAGAAGTAGCAAAGAAGCTTCAAGTAGAGATGGAAAAGGAGGAACAACTCCAATCTGAAAAGGACAGAGAACTTGCACTGGAGATGGCTAAAAGTCTAAATGAAGAGTATCAAAAGAGCATGCAAACTACAGCTGAGGCCAAGAAGAGATCAGTGACAGTTTTCAAGCAAACAATGCCAGTCAAGAAGCAGAAAATACAACCTTCTAAGACCTTTTTGGCCAATCAGGAAAGGAGAAAAATGATAAACTTCCTGAAAGGCTCAATTGGTGTCAAAGGAGAGATGTTTAGCAACATGGCATACAGCAAGGTTGAGGAGCTGTATAAGAAAGAAATGACAAAGCTTCAAGGGGACTCTTCTCAAAGGGAAGAAGCTGAAAGAAGGATGAAGGAGAGACATGATCTCAACATCCAACAACCATTCCCTGAGGAAGTCACTCCTACTAAAGAAAAGGCTGAAGTCACTAAAGAAGAAAATGTTGCTATGGAAGCCAAAACTGCAAAAAGAGTAAAGACTATAGCTTCCAAGAAACAGTCCAAGAAGCCAAGGATTGAAGAAGCAGAAAAATAGGAAGAACCTTCAGTTACACCTTCAACAGAATCTGTGCAGAACCCAGAGCAGTCCAATAAGCAATCTGATGAGCATGTGGGTCTGTATATGATTGTAACTGAACTAGTACAGGCTGTTCCCATATCTGTAAAAGCACCAGAAGTCATCTTTTGGGATATTCTGAGGGACAACAGAAAGGAGTACTTCAGACTGAAAAGAGTTGGGGATGTATTTGAAGTATATTCAACTTGGGGGAAAGTAATCAGAAGTTGCTCCAGAGCTGACCTAGAAGAAATGCATAAGGTGGGAATGAAGCTTTATGAGTATGTTTTGAAAGGAACTGAAGAAAATCTACTCAAGATTGCAATGGAATATCTTTGTATGATGTTTGAACCAGAAAAGGTGGGGCACAGGATAAAGGACTTACATCATGAGTATGTGTTTAAGAAGATAGATAAGTGGATACTCTTTGAAAACTGTGGTGTATACATGATCACAATAGATAACTGTTATCATGAATACTACCTGGTGGACAAAGTATATGATCATAGCAAGGAGAAGCTGAATGGGATGCTGAAAGCTAAGCTAGTGTGTGCAAAGGAATCAGAAATGGCCAGAATTGTGGTAAGAAGGACAATTAATCAAAGTCTGGGTCTGGATCCAAAATTGGGCAACTAGGCTGTAGTGTTGAAAGCATCTTGAAGACCATGATTGAAGAACTTGACTTCTCTTCCTAAAAGTCAAGTTAGGGGGAGATTGTTGGGAATTAAAGAATTGTTCAAGTTTGGTTAATACTGCTAGCACAACTGATTACTACTGCTAGTAGATTTAATACTGCTTGACAAGTTAGTACTGCTACTTCAATAGTTAGTACTGCTTGGAGAGTTAGTACTGCTAGTAGTTAGTACTGCTGAAGTTAGTACTGCCAGATCAAAGTTAATACTGCTCAACACAGTTACTACTGCTGGTGAAAATTAGTACTGCTCAGAGTGTTAATGATGCTACAACTTAATACTGCTTAAGAGATAATCAAGATCCGTGCAGATCAAGACTGAAGATAATCATGGAAGGTTTGAAGATAATGATTGAAGAATATACTGAAGATCTTTTATTTTTTGTAACTATCTTTTATTTTTCAGTATATGTATAGACATGTTGAGAATAGTTTAGAACATATCAAGTTAACAGATTATTCTGAGTTTTTGTTTTACAGAGAGAATTAACCTCAAGGTTTATAACCCTAGTTCTAGAGAAGTAGAATTCGTATTGGTGAGCCTGTTCATCAATATTGAGGTTTTGTTGGAAATCTTGTAGCTTTAATCATTCAATAAAGTTTACAAGATTGTGATTTCTGATTCACTGTTACATTGAATATTGAATATTAAAGTGTTATTCCGCAACTTCTTTAATATTGTTTCTGAGTTCATTATTCTTGTTAAGAATTAGATCCTGACAGGTTTTGATTAAATGAGTCATGTGGACATTTGTCCGGATTTATAACCATAACGAAAGATTTTAGTATGATGGAGTTTATTCGTATTTTTGGTGAGTTCAAGTTGATTTGTGAAAACGGTGTACATGCCAGAATGCTTATTTTAAAAGTGTTTGTGTTTTACAATAAATTGTTAACTACTGATAAGTTTTAGTTTATAAACTTGTGTAACGCGCATCTTTGAGGTTTTTGAGCGTTTTGATAAATAAATTATGTTAACATGTTTATTTGATGATGTAAGAGATAAATGGAGGTCATTTTATATATTTGTCCATTCGGTACGATTTTATAAACCGTTGGAAAATGCATATCATGGTACTATGAGTCATTTTGGGTATCGCGAAGAGAATGAGTTCATTTGGAAAACAGTTTGTTTCAACCAAAGATGAGATTTGAGTTAATTATACTTTTGGTCGTGTTTGCACAATAATTGGTCAAACGTGTTTCAATATTTATATCGGCTTTCATTTGGGTATTTACGTAAACTGTTGGGTCGTTGGCTCAGTTTTGACTAAATGGAGTCTTGAGGACATTTGTGCGGTTTAAAAATAATTGTGGAATTTTTGGAGTATGATGGCGATTATTTCATGCCATTGGGAGTTACATGTTTTGGGTGCGTGAGTCATTCATTTGGAGTCATGTAATGTTTAGACAGTGTTGTAATGGTTTCATTGGCACGTAAGTCTGTCTGTTTAGTAAGGCCTGAGGTTTTGGGTTACACTTAAGTGACTGCTCGGGTTTGCTAGCGAGTAGACAATAGGTGGCACGAGCCACTGAGTTGGAACTCGTCTAGATTGGGTAGACACCCGTGCCTGTAAGACCTTAAGGTGGAACTCGACGGAGTGTGTCTAGAGGCAATAAACGGTTTGAAGTTGTGATGTCTGGTACGACATGGGAACTAAGATCGGGATACGTGGTGAAATCCAATAACATCACGGGTAGCCCCATTCATTTGTTCTCGCCACCCAAGATGGAAACGTTTAGAGGTCATGCGAGGAAATTGTATGGGCGGCCTACTTGTGTGTCCTTCTATTCTCTTTGTGTACGGGTCTCTCCGTCGTAGACCCGGGGTATTTTAAACACTAAATGTCATATTTTTACCAACTTTGGTTATGTGGAGTCGACGGGTAAATGATGGCTTTAATATTGGGTTCTCCCCACGTATATTAAGGTTTGAATGAAGTGTGTTTTCCTGCATATGGGTATTTAGTTTTCTTTCGTTTTGGTCGTGTGAGTACTGGACCTAATGTCCATGATTTCGGACATACGGTATGCATGGTGTTACTAATGTTGCATACTTCGAGTTAGTACAAGTTGTGTTAATTTATAAAGTATCGTTGAAATAAAGGATCCATCTTTGAAATTGCATAACTTTGAAAAGGGGTTGTTCCATGTTTTAAAATTCATTATTTGAAAGGTTCTGTTTTAAAGAGAAGTTCATCAATTTAATTGCTTTTACTTATGTAAAACTCTTGAGCTCTCTACGCGTTAAGTCTAATCCTTTTTATTTTTTTTTCCAGCATGTGCATCAAATTCCTGTTGTGGGTTTTATTAGCGCCCGTCCTGTATAGTCCGAATGTATAGATTGGTGGTATGTTTAGAGGTTAATCCTTATAATGTGGTTGTAGACGAAGTATTTATGGAAGTATTAAGAAATTTGAATAAGGGCTATTTTCCAGATTTGGAGTCGTATCAGAGTTGAGGGATATCAGAATCTGTGTTAACCGATTGCCGGAAAGACGTATTAGTGCGCCTTGTAAGAATATCTTTATCAATATTAGGAATGGATCAGCGAAATCTGAGAGTTTTGGGAAGATTAGCGTCGACTGTTGGCTTTGAGTTAGGAACCGTGCAGTTTGAAAGAAATTGGTAGATGGAAAGTTGAGGTCGCAAATTTCCTGGAGGTAGTAATTGTCACCTAAGGTTGGGAGGCAACCGTAACCTTGGGAGTAAAGGTTACTTTGAAGTGTTGAGTGTTCGTTCGGTTAGGAGTGAATTGTGCCCAAGAAGGGTAGCTCATGTGGATGTCGGTATTAGGATCTCGTTAATGATTTTGGCATTTGGGTTTGTGACGATCTTCTCTGCCGACAGTTTTCCATTGAGAAGAGTAGATTTCGAGGACGAAATCATTCTAAGGTTGGGAGAATTGTAACACCCCGAATTTCGTTATGTAATCTTGGTATTCTAGTGTTAAGCTTTTGTCGTTAGCACCGCGTTTGGTTCCAAGTTTGAGTTTGGCTTTTGGTGGGTTGGACAAACCACAGAGAACTACGCGAGTTGCACCGCAACTTGAGGTCGCGGCACAACCCGCGATACCCTCTGGATGGGTTTGGTTTTGTGTAAGCGGGCGAGTTATGCCGCGAGTGAAAGTCGCGACATAACCCGCGAAGCTCTCCTGGCCGACTTAAAGTTGGTTTTCATCAAATATCTCATTCTCAAGATTTTCTCTCTCTCTCTTCAGTCTCTCTTCTCTCTCTCTCTCTCTAAATCTTTTCTCTCTCTCTCTAGAGTTTGGTAGTTATTTTTGGTGTTCGATCTGAGGTTTCGGTGTTTTAAGCTTCACCTCTACGTCGTGATCGTTATCTGGTTTTCCGGGTTTTATCCTAAAACCTACTGATGAGTTCCTACTATCATTTTAAACTGTATACATATCACAAGATACCTTTTGGAACTCCTATATATCTCCATGGTTTCAGATCTAAGTTTTCTACGTATTTGATATAACTTGAGTTTTGGGAGAATTTAGGGTTCCCGATCATTTTAAACTAAAATGATGGATTCTATCATATGTGAAGTAAAATGATGTTTTACTTACACATTATGTGGATATGTGAAAAGAATGTTTAAGAACTCATTTTAATGATTTTCATTCTTACCAGAAGTTGAACTGGATATAACATTTTGTTTAGGAAAATGTTTTTATACCATATGATTATTTATGGTTGGTCACATATGTTGTTTGTGACGAGTCTGTACCATTACTAGCGGATCCCTAGGTTTTGAGTCGACTGATATTATTTGGTGGTTACCAAGTAAAGAAAATATAGAGCTACATGTGCATTAAATTGTGAGGCTCTGGCCGTTAACAAATAAGAACTACATGTGCATTAAATTGTGAGGTTCTGGCCGTTAACGACTTTTGTTGGGATGTCACATTCCCCATTGTAGCTATGGATGCATATGATCCTCGGGGGCAACTTGGTACGGTTATGTGAGGCCGGATACTAGCCATGGTTCATAGTGATCCTAGTGAAGGAGTATACATTGGTTTTGCTTGGGGCTAGATCTCACGTTGTAGCATGGACTTATGTGTTCGTATCCTCGGATTCCAATTGTTTAGCTCATAACTCGGATTTGTGGTCTACTTTGTGTTACACCACAAACCTTGGTAAAATGGTTCTTTTGTCATCGTATGATGAGTTTTGGACCGAAAAGGCCCGGTTGTGGCGAAATGTTATCTTTTATAAATAAAAACCTTTATGAAAAGATTTCCTTATAAAACTGATGTTTATATCTCTGATTTTGTATAAACTGTATGTTCTCACTAGGCTTTAAGCCTAACACTTTTTCTCAAATGATATGTATATCAGGTTCTCGTTAGCGGCGGGTTGCTAAGGGCTTGAGTGCCGAGATTGATCTCGAGGGTCTTTGAGATTGTGTAGTATTGGATTGTTGGGCATTGTTAAGTCCCACATTTTTAGATGATTCTGGATCAACAACTTATGTAATCTAGATAGTATATGTTTAGATTAGTTGTTGATGAATTCTATATCCGTTCAGGTTTTGTATAGTCTTAAGGACTGATCCCCTTTATGGGAAGTTTATATCAATACGGATGTCTTGTTGCCATATTTCCAAGTTTTAATTTACTCTGAATTTTAGAGTGTTACAAGACAAGCACCAATCCTAACTAATGGCCGGAAGCCCGAACATTTAAGTTAGATTAAACAATCCTATAATGCAAACCAATTGACATGGGATTCAAAAGATGCATTATTTGCCACTTAGTCGGTAATAAGAACAATTACGGATTCTTAATATCGATTAGCAATTCAAAGTTGGGCTAAAGGATTCAAGGGATCCTTCTTAAAACCCATAACCCAAAATATGAAGAACACATTCGTACGAGGATTGCAAAAATAAAATTCAATTGATAATCTAGCAAAGACAAGTCTCAACAAAAATTCAAAGTAAACTAGTTATAATCTCATCACTAGAAATTAAAGTTTAGCTACTCATAATCCTATTTAAAAACACAAATTAAACTTACAAATTGTAGAAATCTGAAATCTGAAAATTGATGACGATACCTAGTTTGAGAAATCTGAAATTAACTCCAAAAAAAAAACGTAAGAAATCAACCCTAGTTCTTCCTCCCCAAGTTCTCTGAAATTGATGAGTTCTCCCCTGGTCGATTCCTCGTTTTTTCGGTCGATTCCCCCTCAATCTCTTCCTCTGTCGATGGTTAAAAGACCCCCTTTAAACCCCCTCTTGAAAACCGCTTTGAAAAAAAATGCACGTTCTTTTTTTTTCTCTGGTTGCTCGTGACTTGGCCGTGGGTTAAACCCACGAGAAACTCACGCGAATATAGCTTGGGTCATGAAAAGGCAGTACCCAACGCAGGTTGGTCGTGGGTTGCTGCTGGAGTAAGTCACGAGAAAGGTACGTCGGACACTGCTGCTGCGTTTCCTCTCCAATCTCTTCCTCTGATTTCTTTTTCTGATTTGGGCTTCAAAATCCAACTGATCTTATCTTTTTTTTTCTTTGTTGGGCTATTGAGTGGGCTTTGAGTCACATACAAATTGCAATCAAGAAATCATATTTTATTTGGGCCTCACTTCATTTCTAATCTGCACCAAGAAAAATACATTTGAGAAACACATTTTTTTTAATCTAAAACAATAATGTAATAAGACTTTTTTTTCAAATAAATTTAATTACAAATAATATAAATGCTAAAGTTAGGGATATTTTAAACATCTAATAATCACTAATTTGTAGGGGACTTGTAACATAAAAGTGTATAAATTTGGTGCTCATCAAATTCCCCCACACTTAGATCATTGTCCGTCCCGGCAATGACTTAAGTTAGCACGAAGAGATGTAAATGAATCAAACGAGATCATCAACGCATATAGCATGTCATGAAATTGAGATTTGCAACTTAGCATCAAAAAGTGAGTACACATGTAATCAAGTAGACCCAAGCTAATTTCGAGAACTCTCACGAATAGGATACTTAAAACAACATGCTCAATTCACTCTTGGGTTAAAGTGTATCGCTCGAACCGTCAATACGCTAGTTTGTACTTACCATAAGTTTGAAATGTCTCTCACCCTCCACTACTTGGATAAATTACATGCTTATAAATCAAAAGGTTTTTTATGGGTGTAATGTAAAATAAGGCTTTGGGTAAGGTAGGGATATCTTTTGGGAAAAGTGACAAAGACCATACACTAACGGAGAACCCGATTACTCAACCATAAAAAATTCTTTCCACAAAGGACTTTTTATGTCTATCTTTGAAGTACATTTCTCTTTGGATAATAGGAGTAGAGATAAACGCTTATATTCAAACTTATCATTGATTTCGTCGTCTTACTTTCTTTCTTAATACTTTGACGACAATTTTTTTTTCTTCTCATAGATTTTTTTTTTCTTTTTGATTTTTTTTTCTTTTTTTTTTGAATTTCTCTTCCTTTTTTTTTTCTTTCTTTCCCAACATACAAGTCCCACTTTCGATCTCATGGGGATACAGTTATTCCATTGGTGATTGGTCGGGTGAGTCGTGTTTGGATTGGTTTATGATGTGGGTGACAAAGGAAATAGGTTAAGGCTCAAAATGGTGTGCAAAAAGGGTAATAGTGACATAAAGGGTAAGCTTAAGGCTAATGGGTTAATAAAAATGAGCAAACGATGGCCTTTGTCATTTTTATTAGCATGTAAATATCATGTAGTCTTAAGGAGAGACGACACAAGTTCTAGAGATACACAACTAGGCATGACGTAATCACACAAGAAATGAAATTTGAGACTAATGTAAGATGTTTAGTCTAATAGGCTCAAGGTCTCACGGTGTTAAAGCTAGTTCAAGAGATTAGCAAACGTCTAACTTTGACCGGCATACTACCTCTATTCGACTCTAAATGCTACCGATCAAGTTCAATCATGCTATACATGCATCCAAACTCATCATCATCAACAATTTAAGCTCATTAAAAATATTCTAACATATTGCCAAAACGAACAAAGACCCACATTGAAGCACAAAATTTTGCAATAAAATACCCCTAAAAAGCATTTATAAACTCAACCCATGCCAAATCATGCAATTTCAAAATTTGTACCCCACCCCCACACTTAGACCATACATTGTCCTCAATGTGTGTGATAAAATAAAGGACATTCAAAACAATGAAAGAGTGAGGGGAAACAGTGAACTCCCCTGATTTGGTGAATAGTCCTTCAATGTATGTATCCGTGAAGGTAGATGCGTCCTCTGAGCTCCAAATTCTGGGGTGAAACCTGAGAAAGACCAAGAGAAATGCAGGAGTGAAAATGGAGAATCTCACAAAACTAAAGCAAATACGGAAAGCAATAAAAAACAAATAAACGAAAACTCATGGGTTGCCTCCCATGCAACGCCTTTCTTTTAAGTCTTTAGCTAGACCATATTCATTTCATCCATTGTAGCTTGCCGTGTCCAAAGCTACCCGCTCTAGATCCTCTCCAATAAACCTTCATAAAAGGGCTTTAGCCTGTGACCGTTCACCTTGAACACTTGGCCGGTAGATAAGCTTTGAATTTCTACTGCGCCATGATCAAACACATTAGTCACAACAAAAGGTCCTAACCATCTGGACCTTAGCTTACCCGGAAATAATTTCAAACGAGAATGGTAAAGAAGCACTTTCTGACCTTTTGTGAAGTTCTTACGTGAGATCCGGTTATCGTGGAATGCCTTTGTTTTCTCTTTATAAATCTGGGCATTCTCGTAGGCATCATTTCTGATCTCTTCCAACTCCTGAATCTGTAACTTCCTATGTTGCCCCGCCTCATCCAAATCCATATTGCATTATTTCACGGCCCAGAATGCCTTGTGTTCTAACTCTACTGGTAGATGACATGGTTTACCAAAAACTAGACGGAAAGGAGACATACCTATAGGCGTTTTAAACGCCGTCCGATAGGCCCAAAGTGCGCCGTTCAATCTCAAGCTCCAATCTTTCCGGTTAGGATTCACCGTCTTCTCTAAAATAGTTTTTATCTCACAGTTAGACACTTCAGCTTGGCCATTGGATTGCGGGTGGTAAGCGGTGGATATCCGATGTATGACTCCATATTTCTTCATCAAAACCTCCATAACCTTGTTGCAAAAGTGGGTCCCTCTATTGCTTATGATGGCTCTTGGCGTCCCAACCCTGGAAAAAATATTAGATTTTAAAAAATCTACAACCGTACGTGCATCATCGGCTCGGGTGGCCTTAGCCTCAACCCATTTCGATACATAATCGACAACAAGGATAATATACAAGTGACCACATGAGACGGGAAATGGTCCCATAAAATCTATGCCCCATACATCAAATATCTCACAAAATAGTACGGGAAATTGGGGCATTTGATTTCGGGAACTAATGTTTCCCATCAATTGACAACGTGTACAACTCTTACAAAAAGTGTAAGCATCACGCATCAGAGTTGGCTAAAAGAGCCCACACTCAAGCACTTTCCTAAACGTCCTCTTATGACCAAAGTGACCCCCACAAGCGTATGAATGACAAAATTGCAAAACAGATTGATACTCTTGTTGGGGTACACATCGTCTAATGACTTGGTCGGGACAATGCTTCCATAAGTAAGGTTCATCCCAAATATATAAATGAGATTCCCTCTTAATCTTATCTTTCTCAAATCTAGTTAACTCACCTGGGAATGTCTTGGTAACCAAATAATTTACAATGTCTGCATACCAGGGAGAATCTTTGGCAATGAAAAAGAGGTGCTCATCCGGAAAGTCATCCTTGAGGGGTGATTGCTCGCTATTGAAAGTGATTCGGCTTAGATGATCCGCTACCAAATTTTCTGCTCCACTCTTGTCTCAGATTTCCAGGTTGAACTCTTGGAGTAATAAGATCCATCGCATTAGCCGTGGCTTTGCATCCTTCTTCTTCAATAAGTACTTCAAGGCTGCATGATCAGAATAGATAATAACTTTAGTACCAAGCAAGTAAGAACGAAACTTATCTAAAGCAAAAACAATAGCTAAAAGCTCCTTTTCGGTGGTGGAGTAGTTGCTTTGAGCGCTATCAAGTGTCTTGGAAGCGTAGTATATAACGTGTGACGCCTTTCCAATTTTCTGCCCAAGTACTGCACCTACGGCATGGTTGCTCGCACCACACATGATCTCGAATGGGAGCGTCCAATCGGGAGGTTGGATGATAGGGGATGAAGTCAACATGTCTTTTAATCGGTCAAAAGCTTCCTTACACTCTTCATTGAAATGGAACTCGACCTCCTTTTGTAGCAACTTGCACATCGGTCGAGTGATATTGGAAAAGTCCCTTATAAATCGCCGGTAAAAACCTGCATGGCCAAGAAAAGAACGGACTTCCCGCACACTCATGGGGTAAGGTAAGGTCTTCATAACATCAACTTTTGCTTTATCTACCTCTATACCTTTTTTCGAGACTATATGTCCTAACACCAAACCTTGACTAACCATAAAATGACATTTTTCATAATTAAGTACCAAGTTAGTCTCTAGACATCTCTTAAGAATTTTAGTGAGATTAGACAAACATGACTCAAATGAATCCCCATAGACCGTAAAACCATCCATAAAAATCTCTATGCAATTTTCCACATAATCTGAAAAAAATACTAACCATACACCTTTGGAAGGTGGCGGGAGCATTGTATAGTCCAAACGGCATCCTCCGATATGCAAACGTGCCAAAAGGGCAGGTGAACGTCGTCTTCTCTTGATCTTCCAATGCGACAGGAATCTGATGAAAACCTGAGTATCCATCCAAACAACAATAGTGAGTCTTACCGGCTAAACGTTCAAGCATTTGATCAATAAAAGGAATAGGATAGTGGTCTTTTCTAGTAGAAGCATTTAACTTGCGATAATCAATACATACCCGCCACCTGTTTTGGACTCGGGTGGGTACCAACTCACCTTCCGAATTTTCGATCACGGTTATGCCGGTCTTTTTAGGTACAACTTGGATAGGACTTACCTACTTACTATCAAAGATGGGATAGATCATACCGGCATCACAAAGCTTCAGAATTTCCTTCTTTACAACATCCATCATTGGAGGGTTCAATCTACGCTGCGCCTCTCGGAAGGGTTTATACTCTTCTTCAAGTAATATCTTGTGTTGGCACAAAGAGGGACTAAGACCCTTGATATCCGCAATGGTCCACCCGATGGCGTCTTTATGCTCCTTTAGAACTTCAACTAGCTCACCTTCTTCTCTAGGTGAAAGGTTGGCGAAAATGATCACCGGAAGTGTATCATTCCCACGTAGGTAAGCATACTTCAAATGATCCGGCAACGACTTATGTTCCAGATCAGGTGGTTGTTCAATAGAAGGCAAAAGTTTCGTATTAGATAATGGCAACTCAATTCTAGAAACTTCATACCTTTATTTCTTCCCGTGCTCCATCCAAGATACCAGCTCGACATATTCTTCATTCAAGTCATACTCTTGGGCTAGCTTCTTCAGACTATCACTATGTAAGTCCCTACCAAGTATCACTTCCAACACATCTTGGTTAGACAAATCAAACACATCATCAGATAAAGACTCAATTATATCAACAAATCACAAAGATGAAACATCACTCGGATATCGCATGGCATCATATATATTGAATTTAATAATCTCGCCATCAAATTCCATGGTCAAATTACCATCATGGACGTCTATCTTGGTCTTAGAGGTCTTGAGAAATGGTCTACCCAATAGAATCATTCCGGCCTTGGAGGTATTATTCTCCTCCATATCTAATACATAGAAGTCGGCCGGGAAGACCAATTCATTCACTTGTACAAGGACATCCTCTAGCACACCCTTAGGGTATACAGTAGACCTATCTGCTTGAATGACTACACCTATTGCCTTAAGGGGTCCCACATCCAAGGATATGTATATGGCATATGGCATGACATTGATCGACGACCCCAAATCTAACATAGCATGATTGACCGCAACATTGCCTACCTTACAGGGTATGGTAAACATGCCGGGGTTGTTACATTTAGCTGGTAGTCTTTTCTGTAAGACCGCAGATACATTTTGATTAATACTGATTTTTTCATTACCCTTTAATTTCCTTTTGTTGGTGCAAAGTTCCTTCAAAAATCTAGCATACCTAGGAACTTGTTTAATAGCATCAAGTAAAGGAATATTTACCTGGACTTTCCGGAAGGTGTCTAAGATCTCCTTCTCTTCATTCTCTCGCTTTGTCTTCCCAAATCTGTCCGGAAAGGGTGGTGCTTGCACCATCACCTCGGGTGTCTTCTTTGTCACTTCATCATCCTTGGTATCTTTCCCACTCGAGGTAGACGCCTTAATCTTCAACTCATCTTCTTCGTCTTTAACTCTTTCTTTCTTCTTACCACCATCTTGGAGCTCCTTCCCGTTTTTCAAAGTCATAACACTCACATTGGCATTCGGGTTGGTCTCCATTTGAGAAGGCAACTTGCCCTTGTTCACTAGTTGACCCACGATGGTCCGAAGATCTTGTATGCTTGCTTGAGTATTCTGAATGCTCGCTTGAGTTTCCTGTTGAAATTTAGCCATGTTAGTAGCCATAGACTTAACTATATCCTCAACAGACATACCTGACCCACTAGGGGCTTGAGATGACATTTGTTGTTGTGATTGGAATGGTGCCTTTGGTTGCTGAAGTGGTTGTTGCTGAAAACCCGATGGTTGACCAAATTGTTGTTGAAATCCCGGTGGATCTTGGAATTGTTGACCTTGCTGGAATTGTTGAGGTCGTTGGACAAAAGCTTTTGGTTGAAATTGTTGACTTTGACCTTGTCCTTGCTTCGGGGCGTAGCTCAAATTGGGATGTTGTCTCCAATCGGGGTTGTAGGTACTCGAGAATGGGTCTAATGTTCGATTGTTTGAGCTCTGAAAGTTACCACCTCCTATGGCGTTTACTTGTTCCTCTTCTTCGTGTAAAGTGGGGCATGCCTCGGTAGGGTGTGCTACCGACGAGCAAAACCCGCATGCCTTGACTTGAGGCACGTTCCCCAAAGCAATCTGTTTCACCAAAACAGTCAAATCATTAATTTTAGTCTCAAGTGATTGAACATGTACCTCATTAGCACTCCGACTAATGTCGGTTCTTGGTCCGAATTGTTTTGAATTCTCCACCATGGTGTTGATCAATGTCCTCGCTTGAGTCGGGGTCTTGTTCACAATCGCTCCTCCACTAGCGACGTCCATCATCTTCCTCTCCATTGGTAGTAATCCTTCATAAAAATACTGAATTAGTAATTGATCGGAAATACCATGTTGAGGATAACTTACACATAGGCGCTTAAAGCGCTCCCAATACTCGTGAAGTGTCTCTACATCCTTTTGTTTGATTCCGCATATTTCTCTCCTAAGCCTGGCGGCTTTGGATGCGGGGAAGAACTTATCAAGGAATGCTCGCGCCATTTGAGGCCATGTCGTGATGGATCCCGGTGGTAGGTAGAAAAGCCACTCCCTAGCCGTATCAACCAGTGAGAACGGGAATGCTTTCAGCTTGAGATGCTCCACGGTTGTGCCTTGTGGTTTCATCCCCAGGCACACCATGTGGAATTCGGTCATGTGCTTGTACGGATCTTCATTATCTAAACCATGAAAACGAGGAAGTAAGTGTATTAAACCTGTTTTAAGTTCAGCGCTTACCTCTTCTGTTGAATATGCAATACAAAGAGGTTGTTCATCAACATTGGGTGTTGCCCATTCCCTCAAAGTGCGCTCGGGATTTGCCATATCCTTTTCTTTCTCTTCTTCGGTCTCGGTGACCGGTTCTTCTCTTTCAGAATGAGGCTTTTCTTCTTCAAACTGTAACTTCTCCTCGCTCTCTGAATCAGTAGACAAATCAATGTCTTTCCAAATGTTGAGTACCGGTGAAGAAGTCGACTCGCCTTGTTTCTTTCGAAGCTTGGCTTGCTTCCTTAGCTTTTTAGCGGTCTTCTCAATCTCCGGATCTATTGGCACTAGTGAACCTGCAAGAAACGATCTTGGCATAAACGGTTAAACCTTGCCGAGTCCCCGGCAAAGACGCCAAAAATTTGACGGGTGTCGAGTCCGGCAAATAATAAAATTTATATAATTAAAGCCTATTACCGTTAAACCACAACTAATTGCGATAATGGTAAGTAGGGTCGTCTCCTCAGGGACTCGGTGTTAACCGTAAGTCCAAGACGAATTCACATGCAAGTTTATTAAAAACATTATATAAAGGGGGAGGGTTGGAAATGGTTGATTAATCTAAGCGTGTAAATAAATTAAGACTTTAATTAATAGAGAAATAATCCTAGTGATGAGTATAACCAGTTTTATGGAATTATGTATCACTGACATGCATATAAATACATTTTCTCAATTGATTTTAGACCGGCCGTAAGTATCGACACGCGCCAAACATTCCGCTTGTCCTTATGATTAAACTAGCACGAGGAGCTCGGTGAACTAGTATCTAATTGATTAAGTTAAGTCTAGTCACGAACGTAGAACTTAACCTACCAATTGCATAAGAGTTAGACAAGCACCAATCCTAACTAATGGCCGGAAGCCCGAACATTTAAGTTAGATTAAACAATCCTATAATGCAAACCAATTGATATGGGATTCAAAAGATGCATTATTTTCCACTTAGTTGGTAATAAGAACAATTACGGATTCTTAATATCGACTAGCAATTCAAAGTTGGGCTAAAGGATTCAAGGGATCCTTCTCAAAACCCATAACCCAAAATATGAAGAACACATTCGTACGAGGATTGCAAAAATAAAATTCAATTGATAATCTAGCAAAGACAAGTCTCAACAAAAATTCAAAGTATACTAGTTATAATCTCATCACTAGAAATTAAAGTTTAGCTACTCATAATCCTATTTAAAAACACAAATTAAACTTACAAATTGTAGAAATCTGAAATCTGAAAATTGATGATGAAACCTAGTTTGAGAAATCTGAAATTAACTAAAAAAAAAACGTAAGAAATCAGCCCTAGTTCTTCCTCCCCAAGTTCTCTGAAATTGATGAGTTCTCCCCTGGTCGATTCATCGTTTTTTCGGTCGATTCCCCCTCAATCTCTTCCTCTGTCGATGGTTAAAAGACCCCCTTTAAACCCCCTCTTGAAAACCGCTTTGAAAAAAAATGCACGTTCTTTTTTTTTCTCTGGTCGCTCGTGACTTGGCCTTGGGTTAAACCCACGAGAAACTCACGCGAACATAGTTTGGGTCATGAAAAGTCAGTACCCAACGCAGGTTGGTCGTGGGTTGCTGCTGGAGTAAGTCACGAGAAAGGTACGTCAGACACTGCTGCTGCGTTTCCTCTCCAATCTCTTCCTCTGATTTCTTTTTCTGATTTGGGCTTCAAAATCCAACTGATCTTATCTTTTTTTTCTTTGTTGGGCTATTGAGTGGGCTTTGAGTCACATACAAATTGCAATCAAGAAATCATATTTTATTTGGGCCTCACTTCATTTCTAATCTGCACCAAGAAAAATACATTTGAGAAACACAGTAATAATTGCCTGTGTGACACGTGTCGTGGGCATATAATAACTTACATTATCTCACTTGCACACGATACACAGTAACACAGACGATGGTAAGCGTCTAGCAACACGTCACCGCCCCCAAGGCTATGTAAATGTGCTTTTACCTTCGAGCAATTTGATTGATCTAAACAATCATATAGTAGAATCATTCATTATCCTTTTGCTTCACGATATTTTGTTTTGAACTTAAGGCATAGATCTATCTCATCCTTTATAGTTCAAGAATATGTTTCTCGATCCCAACATATTTGATTATACAAGTGACATTAGTCCAACTAATCCACTTGTTCATGCATGTAAATCAAACTATGTAATCGAGGGGCCCAGAAATATCTCTCTCATCTTGAGAGGAAAATATCCCATATTGCATGTACACGACTAACTACACAATTCATGTTATACCTAACATAACCCTTATGATTACCCAGTCAAGGGTAACGTTAGACTATATCAAAGTATAACACTCTTTGTGCATTAGATCCCAATGCACATCTCAGGTATGAGGAAAAAGAGTGTTTACTATTTCAGGACTCACCTTATGACGTTGATCTATGAGGTGATCCTGACCGTGGGTCTTGTCCAACGCTTTGTGTACCGACAAACGCATGTGACTCTGGTTGCACCTAGTGCACTTCCAACTTGGACTATGACCAGACTTCACAATGATCTTGATTTATTACTAGTCCCCTAGTAATAATCGATCAAAGACAATTCTAAATAATATGATCATCATATTTATTTAAGGATACTTAAACATGCTAATAAAGAACACATAAATGTTTAATGTATATACTCATACCCAGTATGCCATATCAGATAAAAACATAATTGTTTTAATGTTCCAGAAAGTTTAAATTTTACTAAAGTTATTATTCAATATAAAAATCCTCAAGCCTGTAACATGAACAATCATGTTTGTTTTGAGACATAGGCTTGACAAGTAGATTTGCATGTAAGCTCTTACAGCTCATTGTACCTCCGTTCAATACATATACCCCTATTACAATTTAAGTCATTACGGTTGGTTTGGAAATGAGCATCTATGTATCCTTAAACACATAGATCTCTTTCCTAACCATTGTACAGTAAGAACATATCTTTAGTTCTTCTTAGATACTTTGTAATGTTCTTCACTGTTATATAGTGAGCATCACTTGGGTTTGACTAATATCTTCTCGTCATGCTCAGAGCATACGAGACGTTCGGTCTTAGTACATTAACATGGTGTACACTATTGAACCGTTGGCTGAAGCACAGGGAGCACCCTTCGTATGGTTCATGTCCTCTTTGGAGCTAGGACTCTGTGTTTTGCTCAGATGTACACTATGTAATATTGGCAAGTTTCCTTTCTTGGAATCCTTCATCTTGAAGTGTTTCAAGATCTTGTCAATGTATGTACTTTTGCTTAATCTAATTAAGCACTTCGATCTATCATGATAGATCTTTATACCAAGGATTTTGTCTCTTATAGATCCTCTATCGCGAAATACTTACTTAACGAGGTTTTACACCTTCAAGCATTGAGGATGTCATTTCCGATAATCGTATAGGATCTAGAATACTATTATGCTCCCACTGGCCTTCTTGTATATAGAAGATTTCAATTATGAGATGATTGTCCTAGTCCATAAATGAACTTTTGCAACTTGCACTTTTAGGTTTGATGTTTTAAAACTTTTATACGTCCTCGCTTAAAATTCCATTTTAAGGAATGCAGTTTTAACATAAGTTTTTATGGCATCTTGCCATTTATCAGTAATCCGATCTTCGGATTGTTTTGTATCTCGTTTATTATCTTCAACAACTTGTTGAAGTTCAACATCTTGTTAAATGTCAGTGTCAACCATCGTCCCATATTTGTGGTTCTTGAATTTCTTCAAGATCTACTGTGTCCCCATTGTGATTCATGACAGAAAATCTTTTCTTAAGAACTCACTAGGGTGCGTTAAAAAATTTTTGTTCTCGCTAGACCTGTAGAAATAATATCCAATTAGATATCACATAAAGATGTATTTTTCAGACCTTTAAATCATGCTTTCTAGAAGCTTTATGCTTAGCTTAAGCATTATAACTCCATATTCTCAAATATGATAACTTTGGGTTTTTCCCAATTTATATTAAGAGTGGGTTTTATTGGTCCTTGTTGGTTGTTACATAAACTAGTATTTGGGCAACTGTTTCTAGGGCATAACCCCAGAAACGTTTAGGCAGAGTGGTGAGATACTCATCATAGAGTGAACCATATTCTACAAGGTTCTATTTCTCCTCTTGGATACACCGTTGTAATGCGGTGTTCCAAGAGGACTCAATTGTGATACAATCCCAAAAATCTCTAGGATGATCTATTGGCTTAGATATCCATAACCTCGATCTGACCGAAGCATCTTTATCTTTTGCCAAGTATACTCACTACTTCTTTCTAAAACTCTTTGAAAATCTCAAAGCTTTTATGTTTGTTCTATTAGGTAAACATACCAGTAGGATGTAATGAAGTAGTGATGATCATATCTTGTGACATAACTATAAGGCTCACATACATCAGTATGGTTAACTCCTAATAGTTCTTGTGGCCCATAAAGCTTTACCTTTAGTAAGGCTCTTTTATCATCTTTACTAACAAGATACACATGTATCATATGAATCATCATATGGTTCCAACTCTTCGTCCGCCTGGAGTTTGGCTATGTGTTTCTTGTTTAAATGTCACAAATAGATCAGATATAAGCCTCGCTTAATTCGTTATATTGATTTATAATTAAAACTATTAATTTCATAAAACATTTATTAAGATAAAACGAAAATTTATTTCTGAAAACATAAATTCGTTTCGTTGTAATTGAGAAAATGAAACTAAATTCCTAGTAGCACTAGGTACATGAAGACACTTGCTAAGTGTTAATGTAAGACCATCTAGAAAGTTCATATCATATGTCCCTTTGAGCAACAACAGCTAACATGAGTAGTACTAATATGAGTATCATACTCAATATGTAACACTTAGTCAGAAGTGAATTAAATCAAATGGTAAACATACCTGAAGGTCCGGCTCTGGTAGCCTTCTGCTTCTTGATTTATGCCAATCGGGTTGGACAATTTCTCATTTGGTGCCCATGGTGAAAACAATTATACCATACTACAACCTCAAGAATTTCTTCTTTGCCCTTATCTATGCTGGATCTTCCAACATGTGTTTTACCCTTGGTTATCTCCCCCTTTTTCTTGATTATCCCACTGTCAGGTTTGATCATCAAAGCCTGTTTTGGTTTGGTTGAACCCAACTTGGATTTCATATCCCTCTCAGTAGTTTTAAGTATGTTGTGAATCCCTGTGAGAGTTTTATTCAAACCTTTCATATTATAGTCCTTTACGAACTGCTTATATGTTTTGGGTAGAGAGTTGAGAACCATATCGATTTCCAACTCTTGACCCAGTGGGAAACCAAGACGGGTTAGTTGGTTAAAATATCCTTTCATTTTCAAAATGTGGGTACTGATTGACGAACGCTCAGGCATTTTACAGGCACTCAATGCTTTAACTATATCAAATCTCTCCCGCTTTATTTGTAACCGAAACATCGACTTTAGTGAAGATATCATATCCCAAGCAGTCATGTTTTCATGATCTCGTAATAATTTGGGAGTCATGGTGGCTAACATTAGGCAACCAACAATCAGGGAGTCATTTTGGTACTTATCATAAGCAGTTTTGACTTCAGTTGGAGCATTTCTGGCAGTAGCATTTGGAGGGTTTTTTTAAGGACATAGAACTTCTTTTCATGCCTAAGTACTGCCATTAGGAAGCGAAACCATTCGATGAAGTTCGTTCCGTCCAATTTTTCCTTATCTAGGATTGACCGTAGTGTGAATTGGGATAAGTTGTTTGAGTTTGAACCTGAGGTAGACATCTACAAAACATGATTTAATTTTAGTAACTTTAATATCTCAAATAAATGGATTAACCTTTCAAAAATTATTTGATTTGAGCTAAGATCCATATTTCACCTATTTCCATAAATGGCCAAGCAACTATCTATGGAATTAGGCTATTTAGGTCGACATCATCCAATTATGTTGAACATAACTCTTAGATGTTGTGGGATCCTATTCAATATATCATATATTGAAATTGGCACGTTTAATCCCACTTCAACTCCTTGAAAATACTCATAAATAGACAAGCAATTGTCTATGATATTCTCAAGTAAATAAACCATACTAAGGTATTGTGATCCCACCTAAATTCTGGACTTAGGGTTTAGTGGGATCAGCCGTCCAAAATATGACTATTTAAGTGAATGGCCAAGCAACTGTCCACTTAAATCTCAATATTTTAGCTCCTTGTCTAACACTACATTCAACCGGCATGATTGGCTAAGCACTAACCACACCGGAATCCAGTATGCTCGACAAGTACCTTAAACGGGTGGCGTTACGTTTACATTTTGTAAAAGGTTTAAATTTAAAAAACATTTTAATTCCTTTTAAAACGTTTGATTTTATCTCTAAAATATTGTTTTAAAAGTTTATCTTATTAAATCGGTTTGATTTTGATAAACATATCAATTTTAAAATATCATATTTTATCTGCACATTAAAAATTTGTTTTGCGTTTGATTTTATTTTAAAACGTTTGCAGTTATTATAACAATAATAAAGCAATAAATAAAAGCAAGCACAAAATAAACAATCACAATAATATATGGATTTGCCCCCTAATGTGGTGTTGTGAGCCAACACAACAACCACGGTCAATTCTAAGGACGTCTTCAGGCTCCCACTGGCCTCGCCATCTTGGTGAACTCCAGGGACTCCGTCTCGACCTCTTGGAACTCCGTCTTCATTTGATTTACAAAATAGAAAGATAACATATCCTAATATATTTACAATTGCCCCTATCTAGGAAAATTTAAAATTACAACCATTGCAATTAATACATTTTAATTTTCCAAATACAAAAATAAATCAACCACGGGTCTTCGGGGCAAACCATATATTATCTCATTTTAAACATAAAATGAATACACATTTGGCCAAATTATAGTTAACATAATTAAAAGACCAAAAAAAATGAAACAAATTATTATATGGCAAGATAAAATTAATTGACCTATTTCAATTGCAGGTTAACAAACCATGACCCAAAACCCTTTTTGGGCTTAAGCCCAGTACGAAAAACTTGGGTAACAACCCTAAAATAATGCTTGGGCCTACTAGCCCGGGCCCAACTCTCAAAATAGGGTACCGACCCTGTAGATCCCAGTGCAGTGCAATCACAAGTAATATGAACAATGATGAACAGATTATAGGCCACAACAACTAGTCATATGATTGATATAACTTCAAAGGGTTAAGGTTTACAGAGATAATTTCTGATAAGGTTATGTAAACCTAACGACTAGTAAACTGAATAATGAATTTCTCTTAACCTATTCAACTGTTCAACCCTAATTATGAACTAAATAAGCCTTTATATACTAGGCTTACAAGGCCTAATGGGCTTATGGGCTTGGGCCCATCTAACTATTAAAGAATTACAATATAAACCCTTATAAATACTTTATTCCACTTTCAACACTCAGGACTTTCAGTCCTAACAATCTCCCCCTAAAGTTGAATAAAGCATTTATCAACTTGATAAGCTTCAGGCCTTGATCTTCTTTCCCTCTTGAATCTTTTGAAGAACTTTTGTTGCTTGGCTTCATGTCTTTCCATGCTCCCCCTTGAATAAAGCTCTTGGTCTTCATAGTATCAACTTTGTAATCAGATTCAATGTACAGTAGCCTCGACTGAACGCACTATCAAGCAGCTTTTAACTGTAGAAACTCAATCACATCGGATCAGCATACAAGAAAGATAATGTGAGAGTTACTTGACATTCCACGGTGCATCTTCAGTTTAAAACAAAAAATCTGTCTTTGAACCGCGAGTTGAATAGACTTTCAGCTTAAGAACTTGTTTCAATCGGCTCGTAGGAGGAATGATAAACAAATTTGTAGCAGACACCACATGATATGGGAAAGAAACAATACAAACTTTGAAAACTTCACTGTCTTCAGACAAACAAATTTAGCATTAAACTCATATCTTCATCTCTTTGATCTTTAGACCGTCTTCAGAAAAACAAACTTTCCTTTGAAATTGAACTTTTTGAAAACTTCTCCCCCTTTTTGATGATTGTGAGCATCATGATCATCAAAACTTCTTCAATTTCAACGCATTCTTTGATCTCCCCTTTATGATAATATGATATTCTTCGTCCTTTGATCTGAGTATTCGTCAATTCATGAAATGTATATATCCGAATCTTTTCAAATTCAGACATAATGGACAATGTAACCCTGATTCAACAGATGAAACAGTTAGTATGCCTGTACATTGGAAAGGAGTTTTTGTGATGTTCACTCCCCCAGGGCTTCCATTCAATCATCGAAAAACCACAAAGTAATTTTCTATGAATGTTATGACAAGAAAACTCATTTCTTGTGTGCTCGTGCAAGTGTAGAAATGATTGAAGCTACTTAGCTTGACCAGGCTCAAAAATGTGTAAACTGTTGAGACAGCAACAGATATTACACGGACTCAATGTGCATGAAAGAGGTGCGAAGGTGGGGCAACTTTCCTTCTTTTTCAATATCTAAATCTTCCGATTGAATACTAGATAGCAAATAAGCTGCGTCCCCAAAGAAAATGAAACATTTCTTTGTTAAGAAAGAAACGAGTGGTTGGTGGGGTTATATGCAAGAGTTGGCATGGGCTAGGTGCCTTTTTCAATGATGGTCACCAAAGAATGTGAACCAATCAGAATATGTGGCTGCCCGGCTCAGAAAGTGGTTGGTGCAGAGTTCTGCTATTCTTTTAACTCTGTGCTCACACGCTCTTTCTTTTTATCATTATGCTCACTTCTAACCAAACTCTCATTTACCATTTTACCGCTCCACACAATGAGAAACACTCAACCCGATGAGTTATCTCCCCCACTCTTTGATTTATGACACCTCACCCCTCAAACACTCAAGGATAACTTCCGGAGTAGGAAACACTGGTTAACGTGAATCCATGGAAGTTCTGTTTAAGTTCTCACACAAAACCCATGTAAGTCCTAAAAAGAATAGTAGCTCAACAGTTTAACTTGAACATTTAAGCTCAGAATGTATGACACCACTGTCAAAATGTATGCTCATAAGATTTGAGCAATTGAACTTTGAAGATTTCTCAAAACAGATATATTGAATGAATGAAATGAAATCCTGAGAATTGTTTTGAGAATCTGACAGTGTATCAATCAGATCACATAAAATGGATAGGGTATCAAAGAATTGGATATTTTGTTTATATGAACGAATATAAACAAATTTTGCAATGAAAGCACAAGATTAGAAATAATGATTTATGCTCAACAATATTGAATATCAAACGGGGGTATTACCATCGAAAAATTGGTTCATTATGAGACATGGTAATAACGAATACAAATGAAGTACTGAACATGTGTGTGTGAATACGTTACAGTATAAGGATAAGATAATACGCAAGTATTGATCTTTAGAAACACACAGTCAGTTACACATTAAAGCTCAAAAAAAATGAAAAACATTTAAATTCACACTTCTAGATTCATAAAACCTTTTGAAAATCAGAAGTGGTTTGAACATTTCAGAAACTGTTTTTCATGCTGGAAAGTTGTTCGTCTTCCAAACAATCAGAGATCTAGAGTTAGAAGATACTTACTTTTAAGCTCCCCCTCAAATCATGATATAATGATTTAGGTCTTTTAAGCTCCCCCTGGATAGTTGCAAAATATCCAGGTCTGAACGTTGAAGAACGGGTCCTGATCTGTCATGTAATCAGAAGCCAAATTTCGTTGAAGTCCGGGTTCTAAGCTGATTTACTTAGAAGCCATACTTCTTCTACTCCCCCTTGATAGTAGGTGCCTGCAACACAGAATCAGTTTTCGGTTTTGGTACCCACTGGTATTTGGGTCCTCGAATGTTAGTTGCAGTTCTTGTGGGGGATATAGAATAAGAACCATACCAGAAATGATCATTGGTTTTGTGAATGTGATCATGTGTATTACAATAAGAACAGTGGTATTTCTTACCTGATAACCTGAGTAATTGATCTCTCGAGTAGATATGATCAGGTTTACTTTTACTCGCTTTGTTCTTCTTGGCATTGACCGCATGTACACATGATTCTTTTTCTTTCAGCTCATCTTCAACTGGTTTCTTCTTCCAGACCAGTTCCTCATCTTTGTATCTCCTTCTTCTAGAGCGTGTACCTGAACCATATATATTGCTATCATAGAAAAGGTTAGTTTTACGAATTCGATCAAAAGATTTAACTGACCTGTGTGAAGAGACATATTTCTGATTTGAGCTTGATACATTCTTTTCAAGCACTTTAATCGTTGAGGCAAAGTTGTCTCTTTCTTTAACAAGCAGGTCAATCTTCTTCGTGAATTCAGACTTCGTTCTCTGCTCTTGTAGTGCCTTCTCAGATAGTTCAGATAATTTGGCAGTTAGCTTTTTTATCTCAGTCTCAAAGATGCTTCTCTCTTTTTCAAATCCCTTCTCAGCATCATTTCTTTGGCCTGATATTTCCTTGAAGAATCCAACATTCTTCTGTTCAATGGCCTTCTTCTCTTTGGCAAACTTCTCTCTTTCTAGAATGATTACTTTCTGAAAATCAGAAACTTGCTGAGAAAGTTTTATGCATTTCAGCTCAACTTCTTTCTTCTCCTCAGCACATTTTCTCGAGAATTCTGAGAACTTCTTTGCGAAAGATTTCTCTTTAGTCTCAAAATCAGATTTGTGTTTAGCAAGCAGTTGCTCCAAATCAGATAAACGCTTTTGAAGATCTTTTAGCTCAGAGTTCTCAGCTTCCAATTCTCTTCCTGTTAATACACCCTTTGTCCCTAACACCAACCATTCAGCACAATCCCACAGCTCTTTTCCTGTCATGTTATTAGTATTTATTTGACCAATAATTTCACTAAAAATGTCACTAATAAATTCATTACAGATACTACTTTTCATATAATTTCGAGCATTATTATTGGCCCTCTCTCTTTGTTCCTTTTCCACAGGAGAAGCTTCTGCCGGAATTTGGGATTGCTTTTCTCCTTCAGTCAAAGATAATCTGATGTAGGGACCAACCTCATGTTCGTCAACAAAATCCAGAAAATCAGTTTTCCACATTTCATATTCTCCTTTGGACCGCAACATTGGTGGGTTCACCATTTTGTACGAATTGACTAGACTTTATTCGATCTGGCTTAGAAGAAAGATGAAACTTGAAAGTGCAGGGACCAAAAGTGACAAAATGTGAAACTTGAAAGTTTAGGGTCACAAATGACACGCTGAATCTATGAAGTACGGGGGCTAAAATAAATGCACTACAAAAAGATCGTGAGACAAAAAAAAAATTGACCTTTTTTTTTTTTTTTTTTTTTTAACACCCGGTCGAAGGTAAGACCGTAGTAGCAAGAACCCGGTCGAAGGGTAAGACCGGATATGCTAAGGTCCGGTCGAAGGAAAGACCGGGAAAGATAAGGTCCGGTCGAAGGGTTTGACCGGAGATTACAACTACCCGGTCGAAGGTAAGACCGGAGTAAACAAGTATCCGGTCTAAAGAGCAAGACCGAAGTACAAATGTCCGGTCAAATGGGTAAGACCGGGAAAGCTCTTATTCGGTCGAAGGGGCAAGACCGGAGCACAAGTGTCCGGTCAAATGGGTAATTCCGGGGAAAACTCTTATCAGGTCGAAGGTGTAAGACCGGAGTACAAGTATCCGGTCGAATGGGTAAGACCGGATTGAGAAAGTACCCGGTCGAATGCTCAGGTCGAATGACTTTAAAAACGATAAACTGATAAGATCAATTAATCATAAACGACCGAAGAACACGAAGAATCGACCGAAGAACCCGATGAATTTCTGGGATTCGACCGAAACCAAACCCAGATCCTTCGATCCTTCGATCGAAAGAAACACAGAAAAATCAAACAAATAATCGACCGGATGTGATAGATAACACATAAAACACTTAGACCGAAAGTTTGCACATAGAAAAACCCAGATTCGATCGATAAAAAAATTCAGAAGGTAAAATTCGATCGAAAAACAGATACCAAAAATTCAATAGACCGAAAAAAAATTAAAGACAGAGGAACCGATAAACTCAATCAACCAAGATATTCGATCGATAAACTGATTTTTCAGAAACACAGTAGACCGATAAAATTCATACACAGATAATCAATTAAAACACCTAAAAGCGATTAACACAAATAATTGAATATAGGGTTTTAGACAAACCTTTTTCTGGATCAAACCTTTAGTCTCTTCGCTCTGATACCAATTGTAGATCCCAGTGCAGTGCAATCACAAGTAATATGAACAATGATGAACAGATTATAGGCCACATCAACTAGTCATATGATTGATATAACTTCAAAGGGTTAAGGTTTACAGAGATAATTTCTGATAAGGTTATGTAAACCTAACGACTAGTAAACTGAATAATGAATTTCTCTTAACCTATTCAACTGTTCAACCATAATTATGAACTAAATAAGCCTTTATATACTAGGCTTACAAGGCCTAATGGGCTTATGGGCTTGGGCCCATCTAACTATTAAAGAATTACAATATAAACCCTTATAAATACTTTATTCCACTTTCAACACTCAGGACTTTCAATCCTAACAGACCCAAAAACTAAAATAGGATAACAACCCAAAAACGTGGCTCCAAGCCAACGGTGACAAAAAATTGAAACACAACCGATAACATTAAGAATCTCGATCGATAGCTGCCGTATAAAACGAAAACAGTTTTCCTTATAAAATAATAGGCCTAAAAAGCCTTTGGCCAAGACATGATCCAACAAATTTAGGGCAAACTCGACCCACACATTTTAAGACTAAAAAAAACAACAAAATTTGGGCCTTTGGCCCAACCCTTGGCCTACCACTTAGAGCATAATACCAACACCCGAACAACCACCTTGGTGGCCGACGCAAACTGAAGTTCACGGCTAAAAACATTTTGGCCTAAACTCTAATCATTGAGCGGCAATGAGTGTCGAGCCCGAAAAACTTCCTTACGACCTTGAAAAACTTGACCGGCAACAGTCGAACCAAACAATAATTTTTAACCAAAAGGGAGATATGGCAACGGCTTAGGGCCGTAGCCCCAACCGCCCAAGACATCACCAAATCGTTGCCAAAAGACATCAATAACCGGCACTAGGTCATGGCTAAGACCGCATAGGAGAACTTCTAAATGCCATGGACCTGCCGCATAGCCTACTAGCAACAGCCAGCAGCAAAAATGACCTATCACTACCAGCTACCATATTGTTGGAACAACAGGCCAGCGGCAGAAACTGACAAAGTCCAATGACAACCGACGAGGGAAAAAAACCCGTCACATGAAAACAATAGCGGTTTACCAGAAGCTTGCAAGAACGAAGCAACCCAGCTGAGAGGTGCGATTGGTTGGTTAAAGACGCGGAAAACCGGTGACAAAAACATCCCCCACGATCTTGGTCGTGGTCCAGGGCGGCGGTAAACCAAGCCAGCTCGTCGTAGTCCCATGAAACCAACATCCACAGTGTTGGTCGTGGTCTGGATAAATCTAAACGGCGACAATGCTATCTGGTGGCATTCGTCGACTATGAAGAGAAAAAAATTAAGGACAAGAGGCGGCAATAGCCATAGTTTTTCTGGCCGACTCTAAATGAGAGTAAGAAGCCGCTTGCAGCTGGAAACAGATAGAGGGAGAGACAATTAGGGTTTCTCAAACCCTTTTGTATTAGTCAACTCTTATGGTCAAACATCATTTTTTTAACTTTTAATTAAAAGAGTTTCAAACCCTTTTAAGGCTTTGGTTTCGAAAGGCTTTTAACACGAGGCCCAACCATAATTCTAAATCAAATTTAGAAATTTAGAGTTCAATTAAATTTGCCATATAATATTTTGTTCTCTTTTAATTAAATGTAATCAAAGTGGCTCTGATACCACTGTTGGGTTTTAATAAATTTGTAACCGTTATACGCATCGAAAATTAAAAGCAATTTTGGTTACAAATATTAAATAGATAGAAAACTTTTCTAAACAATTAAAACTCAATCGGATCCAATGATGCATTTAATTAAAATAAACCACACCATAGGGGGTTTAGAATATGTACCTTTTGTAGATCTGTCGGGGTTACAATTGAAGCACCAAAAAACGAAAGTAGGTTTCCTCTAATGGAAGTCCACACACGAACACGTTTCCCGCTTCTACCGGGTGCTAGCCCAATAACCCTAGATCTATATGTGTTTTACAGAACATAAAAAGTTTCTTTTCTGTATTTCTCTAGTAGGCTATTCTAATTCAATCGTATAAAAAATGGTTTAGCCTTAACGCCCTATTTATACCAGAATAATTATAGTTAAACTATAATTCAAATAAGGTTTAAATAAGGTTTAATAATTATCTGTAATATTTAAATTCAAATTCAAATATATATAATTATCATTTAAACTTTAAATATAATTATATATATAGTTACAGATAACACCACCACCACATAATTAACATAATTACGTTTTCACCCTGTAATTATCATAATTACAGTTTAACACATATTTTCATAATTATCCTTCAAAAAATAATTTTTTCCTCAATCAACTTGATTTAATCCAGGTTTCTAAAGATGGAAACAAACGTATTCTTTGTGTGCGACCCTATAGGTTTACATACTCCTTAGCAGTATCCATGTGTGACACGTGTCGTGGGCATATAATAACTTACAGATCCATTTTTGGGTTAAGTAGTTATTTTTATTTATATGACAAAGAATTTCATGTAATAGTTTAATATTTCATTTTCATTTTGTATAAACCAAATTTATATGAAAGAATCTTTATCAAAAAAAAAAATATATATATATATATATATAGAAAGGTTCAAACGAGAACGCTAACTATTTAAGAAAATAAGAAAACAGCAAAAAACAGTAGAACATGTACAAAATCATATGTGATTTTACATTAACCAGAAAAAAACGGACACAGACGATTTTGGGCGCGATCTAAAGTCGCGTGAATCATATATGATTTTGTATGTACTCGTCTGTTCTCGTGTTTTCTTAAATAGATGTTGTTCTCGTATAAACTAATCTCTCTCTCTCTCTCTCTCTCTATATATATATATATATATATAATAACGTGATGACATGGCACAATGAGAGGCTTCCATTGCTATTTATCTAATTTATCCTAATTTTATTTTTTTCTTTAAAATTTTGGCTTTGTTGAAAAGATGGAAGATTGATATTGTTTAGGTTGTCCCACATTGGTAGAAAGATGGAAAATTAGGTAATGAAGATATATATATATATATATATATATATATATATATATATATATATATAAAGGGTTGATTGATTGTTTTGAAAACTGTGAAATAGTGTTTGATATATATATATATATATATATATATATATATATACTCCATTACTCATCTTCTACATATTCTTTTCATTATTCCATCCGTATAAATTTTATCATTATGTTAAAATATAGTAGATTTCTTCTTATTAACTAAGAAAACTCATACATTCTGAAAACAATTACCAAACTATATGAGACGACCCAACATATATCTATATTTAGGATTTCAAAGATATTTTTTTTCTCATACATTATTGACTCTTTATTATCTAATATTGGGTGCATTAATCTTAAGTATTCTCTTATCTATAAAACAATAATAAAATTTCAAACAATAACCAACATGGACTTTTGATTCTAAGATTGATGGTTCTTAAAAAGTTTGTTTCATCCATAAAAGTTTAAAACGATGATGAAAAACAATAGTATCAGGTAACATGTGGAATATATACTGATTTTATGTTGATTTACTTAAAGTGTTACTCCGAATGGTCAACATAGTGACATCAAATGATTTCAATCTATATATTAAAAGGTATATCATATGATGCCTTTGATGGTGGAACAGATTGACAATGTTATGTAAAAATGAATGGTAGATAATATTATTTTAAAAATGATTATTAATTGATCTTGCGCTAGGAATACCAGGAAAAACGGTTTTATATGAGGTATTATTATTTTTTGAATTCAATGTTATTATTGATGATATAAACAATATATTGAAAATAATTTCGTAGTTATCGAGGACCCATTTTTACATCTCGCCCAGAGACTAAAACATGTCAGGAACGGACCTGGAAGTAGTTATCGATTGTTGGATGAGAAATGGACGCAAATTAGGATGAGATGTACCGAGATAAGATGGACCAGATCAATTCCATTCTAAGTCGTACTTCATGGGAGGGTTTGAGATTAAAAGAGATCAACTGTTCAAATCCACTTCTCATAGTTAACTCAACTCCTCACACGTCATTCGCCTATATATATATATATATATATATATATAAGACGAACATAATATGATGACATGGCACAATGAGATGTTTTCATTGCTATTTATCTAATTTCTCCTAATTTTGATTTTTTCCCCTTTAAAATGTTGGCTTTGTTGAAGAGATGGAGCATTGGTATTATTTTAGGTTGTTTCACATTGGTAAAAAGATCAAAAATTACGTAATGAATCTAATTCTTTTTAGAAAACTAACATCATCAATATCAATCTTTATTTTTATATATATAAAAGGAAAACCTTGGGGTGTTGAGGTGACACCATGAGGATTGAGTTTTCATAAATGGTGAATTGTGGTTGATTTGGAGTTGTTCCACATTGGTGAGAATTTGAAACATTGAAACAAAGTGGTTTATATAAGAAAGGTGGATGAGATACATTGTGGAAATTCATGTGGTTTACCTCATAGGTTTGTCTATTTTGGATGACCTTCTTTTTGCAAAAAAACAAAAAAAATTAGTTTGATTCAAGTGGTTGTCTTATTTTGGATGACTATCTTTTGCAAAAATAAAAAAAAAAACAAAAATAACTTAGTAGTTATTATAATCGTTATATCTTCTTTATATATATATATATATATATATATATAGTGGAAGGATATTTTGCAACCCTTAAAAATGTTGCAACCCTTGCAACCCACATCTTAACCATTGGATTCATGATCGACGGTTATTTTATTTTTATTTTTCTGTTTTTTAATTAAAAATATTGAGCCAAATATCTATTGTAACCGCCGATCATGAATCCGACAGTTAAGATGTAGGTTTGCAATCTTTTTAATGGTTGCAAATAAAAAACCCCTATATATATATATATATATATATATATATATATATATGGTCCCCTTCATTTGCTAACCACCGTATTGGTGCTAACCGTGCTAACCAAATTTCGACCAATCAGAAGCTTTCATTTGTTTATGTTAATCGATCAAAGCTATTAAATATCGAATGACATAATTGGAATTCTATAAAATCGCCCAATTTAATGCATACCATATTTTAAGAAGGTTTTAAATTTGGTATTTATCTAAACAATAAATGTATTAATTCAAATTTAAAGTTTGATTTGCATGTGTTTATGAATGGAAATTATCTTTTTCCTTAATTTTCGCATTTGATATATTTCTCACGCCATAGCCAATTTCACCAATTTGTTTTTTTTTGTTTTACTAAGATTCAAAATGAACAACTATAGACAATATACAGAAACACTGTGCACATATCCGATAGTTGTGCACATATGCATGTATGATTATAGTACATGTATTAATTTCCCCAAATGTGCACATATGCATTTTCAATTACAGTGCACATATGCATGTAATATTTCAGCAAACATATTTTCATATTTAAATAAGTTTTTTAATTTGGTAGTTATCCTGATATTAAATATATCGCCCCATTTAATCTATTTCAATATTTAAAAGAGTTTTTTAATTTGGTAGTTATCCTAATATTAAATATATCGCCCCATTTAATCTATTTCCATATTTAAAAGGGTTTTTTAATTTGGTAGTTATCCTGATATTAAATATATTAATTTAAAATTTTATTTTGATTTGCATTTTATAAATTTGGTAATAGACAGAACTATGCATATATGCATTTGAGAAATATATCCATATTCATATCCGATAGTTGTGCACATATGCATGTATGATTATAGTACATGTATGTATTTCTCCAAATGTGCACATATACATTTTTAATTACAGTGCACATATGCATGTAATATTTCATCTATTAAACAACAGATTTCTTGAATCAGTCATCAAGAAGATTCAAAAACTAACAAAAAAGATGTCATTTACATACAAAACCCTCTCTATGCACTTCATCTTTTATCCACCAAAAACTAACAAAAAACAAATGAATTTTTCACAAAAAAATTGAACTAATCAAAAACTACAACTAACACTAGCTATCAAGAGTCACCGGAAATGCCTTGTCGCCGCCACCACCATCTCATTCTCCGTCGGTGGTTTCACCTATTTTCCGATCACTTTCTGGTGAGTCCGGTTCTTGATCCTTTGAATCTTGGCTTGTGTTTTTTGCTTCTTCGTTCCTCTCTCTCTTCTTCGTTTCACGGTGGATTGGAAGTTGTAGGGATGGTCGGCGGGAAGACGGACCCGTGGAATTTGGAAGCCGGAGTTGTAGATGTAGGAAATGGAGAATTCGTTGAAGGTAGGCGATTGAGAAAGGGTTGTGGGGATTGAGATGGAGAAAAGATGAAAGCAATGCCTATGATGCCCACGATTTTGGGGATCAAATCCCTTATTATTTGGGATTTTAATTTGGTAGGTGTTGGGAATTAAAGAATTGCTTAAGTATGGTTAATGCTGCTAGCACAACTGATTACTACTGCTAGTAGTTAGTACTGCTGAAGTTAGTACTGCCAGATCAAAGTTAATACTGCTGAACACAGTTACTACTGCTGGTGAAAATTAGTACTGCTCAGAGTGTTAATGCTGCTACAACTTAATACTGCTTAAGAGATAATCAAGATACGTGCAGATCAAGACTGAAGATAATCATGGAAGGTTTGAAGATAATGATAGAAGAATATACTGAAGATCTTTTATTTTTTGTAATTATCTTTTATTTTCAGTATATGTATAGACCTGTTGAGAATAGTTTTGAATATCAAGTTAGCAGATTATTCTGAGTTTTTGTTTTCATAGAGAGAATTAACCTTAAGGTTTAGAACCCTAGTTCTAGAGAAGTAGAATTCGTATTGGTGAGCCTGTTCATCAATATTGAGGTTTTGTTTCAAATCTTGTAACTTTAATCATTCAATAAAGTTTACAAGATTGTGATTTCTGATTCACTGGTACATTGAGTATTAAATATTAAAGTGTTATTCCGCAACTTCTTTAATATTGTTTCTGAGTTCATTATTCTTGTTAAGAATTAGATTCTCACAAGTGGTATCCAAGTTAGTATTCTCAGAAACCTTCAGTCATCATGGAAAACATAGTTGAATCAAACAGTACTCTTGTCTCAAAGGTTCCAATGCTCAGATCTAATGAGTTTGACATGTGGAAGATTAGGATCAAGCAATACATTCTCCTCACAGATTACTCTATGTGGGACATCATTGAGAATGACCCATCTGATGAAGGAAAGATTGGTGCAGATGGAAAAAGAATCCCACCAAAGACGGATGCAGAAAGGAAAACAAGGCAGACAGAGATGAAAGCCTTGAGCACACTGCTCTTGTCTATTCCCAATGAGTATCAACACCAATTCTGCAATTGCACTGATGCACAGATGCTTTGGAATGCTCTAGAGAAGAGATTCTCTTACACCAAAAGTACCAAGAGAAATCAGAAGGCAATATTAAAGCAACTGTATGAAAACTTTATGTCAACTAAGAATGAGTCCATGACTCAAACTTTTGACAGGTTTAACAAGCTGATTGGTGAACTAGCTACTATGGGAGTACAGATTGATCAAGATGATGTAAACAGAAAGTTCTTAAGGTCCCTTGGAGATGAATGGACCATGTATACTGTTTCATTCAGACAGAATGATCAATTGGAAGAAAAGGAACTGGATGATCTGTACAATGATCTAAGAGTGTTTGAATCTGAGGTGGAGGCAAAGAAGAAGCCTACTGGGTATGTTCATAATGCTGCACTCCTATCAACATCAATTGATTCTACTGCTAACCCTGAATCAGTTAATGCTGCTAATGGAGTAAATCAAGAAAAAGGCACTGAATCTGTTTTTGAAGCATTTCTTTCCAGCCATGGAAACTCCTCTTTAATCAATGATGACTTGGAACAACTTCATCCTGATGATCTTGAAGAAATGGATATTAAGTGGCAGATGGCCATGGTTTCTATGAGGGTGAAGAAGTTCATCAAGAGGACTGGGAGGAACAACTTCTCCCAAAGAAGAGAAGATGGAGCAGGCTTTGACAAGTCAAAGGTGGAGTGCTATAAGTGTCATCAAAAGGGACACTTTGCCAGGGAATGCAGAAGTGGAGTGTCTCACAATAACCACCAATAAGCTCAGACTGGAAGCTTCAACCAGAACAGAAACTCTGCTCAAGCCCTTGTTTCTCAACAAGGAATGGGGTTTGACTGGAGTGATCAAGCAGAAGAGGCTATTCAAAATCAAGCTCTCATGGCAGAGGTATCTGATCTCCCAACTGAGGTACTTTCTAATCTCTGTTCTCAAACTTGCATAAATACTGTTAAAAGGTACAGGGATCACAACCAGAAGATGAGTGATGACCTTAAGAGATTAGAAAAAGAAATAAAAGACTATGTGAAAATTGTTGAGAGGTTTGAGGAATAAATTAAAAGTTTCCAAGCCAATGAACTGCAACACACATATGATACCAATTACTGGAAGTGGGAGAAGAATGATCTAGAAATCCAACTGACAAAGTCCAAGGAGGAGAATGAAAAGTTGAGAGGAGAACTAGACAAGGTTAAGCTAGATGTGGAAAAGTTTTCCTATGCTTCTAAAGCAATGGATTCAATCCTAAAGGTTCAAATCCATGATAAGCTTAAACCAGGAATTGGGTACAACACCACACCACCACCATACAACAACAACTACATCCCTCCTAAATCAGATCTGCTAGAGACCAAGGATAGGAAGGACTTACCTGAGGGATCCACTGAGATAGATCCTTTAGATGAAGTAGTTGTTGAGGACAAGACAGAGAAAGAAGCTAGTAAGGGTAAGGATAATACTGTGAGTGGTGAGATTCCTTTAGAGAATAATATTATCACCAATGAGGATTGTGGAAGGAACTGGGTCAAATCTAAGGACATAGAGAAAACTGAGGGAAAGTCTAATAAGTTCCATTACAAACAAACTACAGTTGTGAATCTTGTTCCTTGCAAACAGTGTGCATGTAATAAGGATGAGTCCCTAAAACATGATAAAAAGAGGGGCAATCAAAGAAATTGGAATAATCAGTGGGCTCAGAAACAAGGAGTTGATCTGAGTAGAATCATCAGATCAAAACCTTGTTTCATATGTGGCAAATTGATCCATCTTGCCAAGCACTGTTACTTTAATCCTATTAACCAAATGATGAATTTTCAAAGAGCTATGCAAAAACTCGTTGGTTATAGGAAGGATGAAAGGAAACATGTGGCTAAGAAATCTGTTAAAGCTAAAAGCCACATGAAGAAAAATACTATGAAAGAAAGTGTCAAGATGTGGATTCCCAAAAGCACTAAAACTGTTAGTACTGCTACCATAAATAGTGCTGCTGACAATGATAGTGCTGCTAGAAGCAATACTACTGCTACCAATGTTAGTGCTGCTAAGAGTATTAATACTTCTAAAACTAACATTGTTAGTACTTCTTCAAATGTTAATACTGCTAACCCTATTAGTGCTGCTAACTCTGTTAGTACTTATAAAAATAGTACTGTTTCTAGTGTTTGTGCTGCTAGGCCTATTATCTTGACAAAGTACTCCAGTAATAAGTGCTATGCTTTTAAAAATCTCATCAAAAAGGAATGTAAATACTTTTATGAGAAAGGGAGACCCAAGACCACTTTGGCTTGGGTTCCCAATCAATACTAATTGTTTTATTCTATGTGCAGGGCAACCAGCAGCTCAAAGGAAAGAGCATATGGCATGTTGATAGTGGTTGCTCTAGGCACATTACAGGGAACATGGCTTGCCTCAAGAATTTCAAGAAAATTGATGGAGGACATGTTGCCTTTGGTAATACTCCAGATGGAGGTAAGATCAGTGGTAAGGGAGATGTAACAAAAGGTAAAATGACCTTTGAAGATGTGTTCTATGTTGAGCAGTTAAGGTACAACCTGTTAAGTGTATCACAGGTTTGTGACAAAAAGCATAGTATATTGTTCACAGATACAGAATGCATTATCCTTGCTCCTGGATTCAAGGTAGTTGATGAAAAGATGATACTACTAAGAACTCCCAGAAAGGATAATGTCTATTGTTTGGATATGGAAAGTGTTTCAACTGATTCATCCCTAAACTTTCTTGTTTCAAAAGCATCTTTGGATGAATCATCACTTTGGCACAGAAGGATGTGTCACATGAACTTCAAAACAATGAATAAACTTGTTAAAAACAACCTTGTAAGAGGTTTGCCTTCAAAAGTATTTTCATGTGATGATCATTGTGTTACCTGTGTCAAAGGCAAACAACACAAAACTTCTCATAAGTCCAAAGAGTTGAACACAATCTCTAATTCTCTTCAGTTGTTGCATATGGATCTGTTTGGTCCTACAAATGTTATGAGTATAGGTAAGAAATCATACTGCTTAGTTATTGTTGATGATTACTCTAGATTTACTTAGGTATATTTTCTAAGGACTAAGGATGAGACAAGTGGACTGATCAAATCCTTTATTCTAAGAATTGAAAACCAAACAAATCAAAAGGTAAAAGTCATTAGGTCAGACAATGGTACTGAATTTAAAAATCATGACCTAAACACCTTTTGTGAGGAAAAAGGAATTGAGAGGCAATACAGTGCTCTTAGGACTCCACAACAAAATGGTGTTGCTGAGAGAAGGAATAGGACACTTATTGAAGCTGCTAGATCTCTGTTAGCTGATTCAAAACTTCCTATTACTTTCTGGGCTGAAGCAGTTAATACTGCTTGTTATGTCCAAAACAGAGTTCTAGTGGTCAAGCCTAAAAACAAGACACCATATTAGCTTTTAAATAAAATAAAACCATTTATTGGATTTTTCAACCCTTTTTGGTCTCCTTGTACCATTCTCAATACCAAAACTCACTTAGGAAAGTTTGATAGCAAGGCAGATGATGGTTTTTTTGTTGGTTACTCATCTTAGAGTAAGGCCTACAGAGGATTTAACTCTTCTTCTAGAATAATTGAGGAAAGTGACAATGTCAAATGCAATGAGAACACACCAAATCCTATTGGTTCAGGTCCTCAGTGGTTGTTTGACATTGATTCACTAACTAACTCTTTGGGTTTCAGTAGTGATGATCATGCAGGTTCAAGAAGTTGAGGATCAGGGGATGTACAAGTACAAGACATTATTCCTCAGTCTGTGATCTTTCCCATACCTACAATGGAACCTGTTGAAATCTGTGAAAAGGAGACTGTTACTGAACCAATTCGGAGTGAAGAAGAAAGAAGAGATAAGGAGAATTCAGAGCATGAAGAACCAGAAGTAGCTGATGAGATCCCCTCAGCTGACTTAAATGATTCCAATCTAGAAGTGGGAATCAATGAAAAACCTAGTCATCAGACTAGAACTCAAAAGAACCATCCTCAAGAACTGGTAATAGGAGACACCTCTTCTCCTATAATAACTAGAAATCAAAGTAGACTTTAAGAGATGCAGGATCAACAACATACAATACTCTCTTGCTTTATATCTCAGATTGAGCCTAAGAAGGCCTATGATGCAATGAAAGATTCAAGTTGGATAGAATCCATGCAAGAAGAGTTACTACAGTTTGAGTTGCAAGATGTTTGGGACTTGGTGGACCTTCTAAAAGGTCATAGAGCTATTGGCACCAAGTGGATTTTCAGAAACAAAAAGGATGAGAGAGGAATTTTAATAAGGAACAAAGCAAGGCTAGTGGCACAAGGGTACACTCAGGAAGAAGGCATAGATTATGAAGAAGTCTTTGCTCCAGTTGCAAGGGTAGAGGCAATTAGGCTATTTCTAGCCTATGCCTCATACATGAAATTCAAAGTATATCAAATGGATGTGAAGAGTGCCTTTCTATATGGTACAATTGATGAAGAAATATATGTCTGTCAGCCCCCTGGATTTGAAAATCCATCATATCCTGACAGAGTATACAAACTGAAGAAAGCACTTTATGGTCTACATCAAGCCCCAAGAGCATGGTATGATACATTGTCTACCTATATCTTAGAAAATGGGTTTGAAAGGGGAATAATTGACAAGACCCTCTTCATTAGAAGAAGTAAGAAGGACATCCTACTTGTTCAGATCTATGTGGATGACATCATATTTGGATCTACAAAAGAACAGATGTGTAGAGACTTTGAAGAGTTGATGCACAAGAGCTTCAAAATGAGTGCAATGGGTGTACTCACCTTCTTCCTTGGGCTTCAAGTGAAACAGCAGAAAGATGGGATCTTCATAAGTCAATCAAAGTATGTGAAAGACATCCTGAACAAATATGGTTTAACAGACTCAAAGCCAGCAAGCACACCAATGGAAACTCACAAACAGATCACTGTTGATCTTGAGGGGGAGGATGTTGATGTCCATCTATATAGATCAATGATTGGATCTCTCATGTATCTCACAGCCTCAAGACCAGACATCATGTTTCCAGTGTGTGTTTGTGCCAGATTCCAAGTCAAGCCAAAGCAGTCACATCTACAAGTAGTTAAAAGGATTTTCAGATACTTAAGAGGGAAACCTAGATTAGGTCTTTGGTATCCTTATGAATCCAACTTTGACTTGATTGCATATTCAGACAATGACTTGGGAGGTGCTAATATGGATAGAAAGTCTACTTCAGGGGGATGTCAGCTTTTGGGTGCAAGACTAGTATCTTGGCAGTGTAAGAAGCAAACCACAGTGTCCTTATCAACAACAGAAGCTGAGTACATTGATGCTGCAAGTTGCTGTTCTCAGGTTCTATGGATTAAGAATCAAATGTTGGACTATGGGGTAACCTTTCTTCACACTCCAATCTTCATTGACAATAGCAGTGCTATAAGCATTGTTAACAATCCAGTCAAGCACTCCAAAACAAAGGACATTGAGATCAGGTATCACTTTATTAGAGATTGTAATGAAAAAAAGCTTATTCAAGTTGCTAAAGTTCATACTGACAACCAGTTTGCTGATCTATTCACCAAAGCTTTTGATGTGGGAAGATTCACTTTCTTGGTCACAAGTGTGGGCATGATCAACTCTGAATGAGCTCATATTTAAAAAGTGATTGTATACCTGTTATTTGGTTATTCTTGGTGTTACTAATCATCTTTCTCAGGAAGTGTATTGCCTTTCTCAGACCAACACAAGCTTCAAAAAGTGTAAGTTAGTTAATACTGCTAGTGGTTAATACGACTCTCAGTTAATACTGCTAGTTAGTTAATACTGCTAGAGGTTAATACTGCTCTCAGTTAATACTGATCTCAGTTAATACCGCTCTCAGTTAATACTGCTAGTGTGTTAGAGTTAATACTGCTTCTATCCCGAATACTATAAATACCCTTTTTGCCCGCCTAAAAGCTCATAACGACTCTTTGAATACTGTTCATCTTCTCTCTAACCCTTTTTCTCTCAAGCACCTAGTAAGTTTCAGGCAAGAACACTCAAGCTCGATGGCATCCATGGAGTTCATTGATGAGCACAACGAAATCGCAATGATTCAAAAGCCAAAGCAGGCTGATGGATTTCACCAGATAGTCGATTTCCTCAAGACAAGCCATATCGAGTATGCTCTTACAGTGTCGCCATCCATCTACATTGAGCACCAGAAACAATTTTGGTCCAATGCCACCATTGTTACTGAAAATGGTGTGCAAGTTATCAAGACAAGGGTGTGTGACAAACCCTTGACAGTTTCTGAAGAAGTTATTCGCATCAGTCTACGTCTAGACGATGCTTCAGGTATCTCATCTATCTCTAATGATGAACTGTTTTCCACTCTAACTAGAATGGGGTATGGAGGCCCATTGGGTGTTTTCAAGTTCTCAAAAGCTAAAATTTCTCCCCAATGGCGTTTCTTTGTCCATACCCTGATGCACTGTATTTCCAGAAAGACTACTGGATGAAGTGAGTTCAGTAGTACCATTGCTTATGCTTTGGTCTGTTTGGCCACTGCTAGAAAGTACAATTTTTCTAAAATGATTTTCAATGACCTTGTGTCAAACTTGTGAAACAAAAAGAGTTTTTATATGTACCCAAGATTTGTCCAGGCAGTTATAACCAATGAATTGACGGATATGCCTCAATTTGATGAGGTATATGTACCAAAAATCCCCAAGGGTAAGGTCTTTTCAAATATGAAGAGATCTGCCTTGGACTCGGAAGGAGTTGACACCCCATTGTTCTCTACAATGATGGTGGTGTCCCACAATCAAGAAGTTATGGCTTCAGGGTCAAGGCCCTAATTAGACCATCCCACTGAAAGCTAATCCCAACCTTCAATTAGTATATCAATCCCACAGTCCCTTCTTCAAAAACCAACTTCACCAATCACCAATACGTACATGAGGAAAAAGGTAAAGAAGGCTCCTTCCCTTCTTATACCTTCACCCACAGAGCCTTTAAGCCCTCTAATGGAGAATTCTCCATTCGAGAATATCTATAGGGAAACCACAGAGGTGTCTCCCAACCCCAAGAAGGTGCTCACTGAGGAGATGCATGAGCATATGGGTGCAAAGGCTGCCACTACTCCTGCTAGCACAGAGGAGGCCAGTGGTAACATCAATAAGACCTTCCCCATGGAAACTTTGGGTGAGCAATCATCCAAAGGTCCCAGGTGCCAAGAAACCAAGGGGGTGGAGGGTGCTTCTGCTAGGCAGAAGACTTCCACTACAAAAAGATCCAATGATCCTCCAAATGTGGTAAACACACCCAAAGGAGGTGAGGACAGATATGACTACAATGAATTGATGTAAACTATGGGCAAAATTAATATGGATGTTATCAAACAAGGCAAAGACATAGAAGAGATGAAATTGGTAATTCTGTCTCAACAAGTACAGATTACCAAACTGAAGAAAATGGTGACAAGATTGGTGCACAAGAAGAGGAGAAGGCAATTTGTGTTGAAGAAGAGGAAAAATGCTAATGATGCTTTCAACAAGGGGGAGAATCAAGAGGCTGAAGTAGAGAAGGAAAGTACATCTGGGATGGGATTTGATTTTGAGGGGGAGAAAGAAGCAGAAACAGAACCACAAGCAGCAGAAACAAATGAGGTTCAAGCAGCAGTAGTAACAGAACAGGTAGCAGCAGTAATAGGGCTATCTGTTGAAGAATTGGAAATAGCAGAAACTTTGGTAAAAGCAAAGAATGACACTCCTAAGGCTACTCAAAAGGCCAAGGGAGTGGTCATTAAAGAAGGAGGCCTTGAAAAGAAAAGAAAAGAAAGAAGTGAGGCAGGTTTGAAGGATGCAAAGGGAAAACCTAAAATGGTTGAATCTGAGCAACCCTTAAAGAAGAAGAATCAGATTGATTTGGATGAAGAAGTGGCAAAATAACTTCAAGCATAAATGGAAAATGAAGAACAACTCCAATCTGAAAAAGACAGAGAGCTTGCACTGAATATGGCTAAAAAGATAAATGAAGAGTATCAAACAAGCATGCAAACTGCAGTTGAGGCCAAGAAAATAGCAGTCAAAGCATCCAAGCAAAGAATTCCAGTCAAGAAGCAGAAAAGACAACCTTCTAAGACCTTTTTGGCCAATCAGGAAAGGAGAAAAATGATAAACTTCCTGAAAGGCTCAATTGGTGTTAAAGGAGAGATGTTCACTAACATGGCATACAGCAAGGTTGAGGAGCTATACAAGAAGAAAATGGCTAAGCTTCAAGGGGACTCTTCTCAAAGGGAAGAAGCTGAAAGAAGGATGAAGGAGAGACATGATCTCAACATCCAACAACCATTCCCTGAGGAAGTCACTCCTTCTAAAGAAAAGGCTGAAGACACTAAAGAAGAAAATGTTGATGTGGAAGCCAAATCTGCAAAAAGAGTAAAGACCATAGCCTCCAAGAAACAATTCAAGAAGCCTAGGATTGAAGAAGCAGAAAAGGAGGAAGAACCTTCAGTTACACCTTCAGCAGAATCTGTGCAGAACCCAGAGCAGTCCAATAAGCAATCTGATGAGCATGTGGGTCTTTATATAACTGTAAAGTTGTCTTTTGGGATATTCTGAGGGACAACAGAAAGGAGTACTTCAAACTCAAAAGAGTTGGTGATGTGTTTGAAGTCTACTCAACTTGGGGCAAAGTAATCAGAAGTTGCTCCAGGGCTGACCTAGAAGAAATGCATAAGGTAGGAATGAAGCTTTATGATCCTGTTTTGAAAGGAACTGAAGAAAGTCTACTCAAGACTGCACTTGAATACTTGAGTATGATGTTTGAACCAGAAAAGGTGGTGCACAGGATAAAGGATCTACATCATGGGTATGTGTTTAAGAAGATTGATAAGTGGATACTCTTTGAAAACTGTAGTGTATACATGATCACAATAGATAACTGTTATCATGAATACTACCTGGTGGACAAAGTATATGATCATAGCAAGGAGAAGCTGAATGGGATGCTGAAAGCTAAGCTAGTGTGTGCAAAGGAATAAAAAGTGGCCAGAATTGTGGTAAGAAGGACAATCAATCAAAGTCTGGGTCTGGATCCAAATTTAGGTAACTAAGCTGTAGTGTTGAAAGCATCTTGAAGAACATAATTGAAGAACTTGAATTCTCTTCCTAAAAGTCAAGTTAGGGGGAGATCGTTGGGAATTAAAGAATTGCTTAAGTATGGTTAATGCTGCTAGCACAACTGATTACTACTGCTAGTAGTTAGTACTGCTGAAGTTAGTACTGCCAGATCAAAGTTAATACTGCTGAGCACAGTTACTACTGCTGGTGAAAATTAGTACTGCTCAGAGTGTTAATGCTGCTACAACTTAATACTGCTTAAGAGATAATCAAGATACGTGCAGATCAAGACTGAAGATAATCATGGAAGGTTTGAAGATAATGATAGAAGAATATACTGAAGATCTTTTATTTTTTGTAATTATCTTTTATTTTAAGTATATGTATAGACCTGTTGAGAATAGTTTAGAATATCAAGTTAGCAGATTATTCTGAGTTTTTGTTTTCATAGAGAGAATTAACCTCAAGGTTTAGAACCCTAGTTCTAGAGAAGTAGAATTCGTATTGGTGAGTCTGTTCATCAATATTGAGGCTTTGTTTCAAATCTTGTAACTTTAATCATTCAATAAAGTTTACAAGATTGTGATTTCTGATTCACTGTTACATTGAGTATTAAATATTAAAGTGTTATTCCGCAACTTCTTTAATATTGTTTCTGAGTTCATTATTCTTGTTAAGAATTAGATCCTGACAGTAGGTGTATATTCCCCAAATTAAAAGGAATCGTATTTTGACCGAAATACCCCTGTGCATACATGCATTGTATTTTTTTCAACCGTTTTTAATATTTTTTTTTAATAAAAAATCAATTAATTGTGGACCATTGATCTCATTAATCTACGGTTGAGATTGGTTAACACGGTTAGCACCAATGTTATGGTTAGCAAATGAATGGGCCTCTCTCTCTCTCTATCTATCTATATATATATATATAGGGGCATAATCAAATGAGAACCGTGTAATTTGTGATAACTATGAGATCCAATATGAGCCAATCAATTAATATAATTAATGTTATTTACTAAAATAAAATAAAGGGTAAAAGTGGTAATTTAATTTATTTTAACAACTCATGGAACCCTAAAAAAAATCAGCCGTCACTCAATTCCATGAATATATTCTATTTCTTTTCTATAGCACCCAACCACCATTTCCTCATTCATGAATACAATCACTTTCAGTCACTTTGTTTTCTACAGTACCCTTTCCACCATTTCCCCATTTTGTTTAAAGAGATGACCAAAGCTCACCGTTTTGTTTTGTTTTGTCTTATCTGCTATTATCCATCGACGCATGCCAACATCGTGGCCAAGAAAGAGTCGACATCGTCGCCGTTGCACCCGACGGAAATCAATCACCTACGTCGTTTTGTTTTTGAAGTCTTCAACAAATACAAACTCGACCACCTTCATGGAGACAACACAATCGATCATGTTGGATACTCAACCTTCATTGATCAATCGACGATGCAAGAGCGACGACACAATCTATGATGCTGCAAAACCCATCCGAAATAATGTTAGGTCTCTCGTTGTTCCATGTCGCAAACGCACAGTTGATTGAACCCATTATCAATGGTGTTCACCAAAGCATAACTATCGACAGATCTGGAGATGTAACCCAGATCTCCCCAGAGATGTAACGGAAGAGATGTATCACAAAGTATATTTTTAGGTACCGTTATTTTACGAAGTGTATCATAGTAATTTCCGTTCTTTACGAAATGTATCATAGTGATTTACGTTCTTTACGAAGTGTATCATAGTGCGTCTTAGTTGTTTTACGAAGTATATCACAATGTTTTTTCGTTGTTTACATAGTGTATCACACTGTGTTTTCGTTGTTTACATAGTGTATCACACTGTGCTTTTGTTGTTGTACAAAGTGTATCACATTGTATTTTCATTGTTGTACGAAGTGTGTCACATTGTATCAGATAGTATTATTTTACGAAGTGTATCGCAACATTTATCATAGTGTATCACTACATTTATCGCAGTGTATCACTACATTTGTCGCCGGAATAATATTTGCAGGAGAGAGGAGAGGAGAGGGAAGAGAGGTGAGAGGTGAGAGGTGAGAGAATATTTATAAAATACCTAAAATACCCTTTAATTAAAATTTTAATTAAAGTTACCAAAATTATTAGTTTCCTAATTTATCCTTTGATTTGTGGTTAAGATTGGATCTCACGGTTATCACAAATAACCGAGTTCTCCTTGAATGGCCCCCAATATATATATATATATATATATATATATAAGAGGAAAATCTTGGAGTATTTAGGTGGCACTATGAGAATTGAGTATTCTCAAATGGTGAATTGTGATTGATTTGGAGTTATCCCACATTGGTGAGAAGTTGAAAAATTGGAACAAAATGATGTGTATAAGCAAGGTGGATGAGATGGATTATGTAAATTCTTGTGTTTAACTCATAGCGTTGTCTATTTTGGATTAGCTTTTTTTGCAACAAAAGAAAAAAATTGTTTGATTCAATGGGTTGTCTTATTTTGGATGACCATCTTTTGCAAAAAAAAAAATATATCAGTAATCATTATCAACTTTATGTAATCTTTATATATACAAAAGGAAAATCTTTTGTTGGGTCTGAAATATGCCAAGGATGGTTACTACTTCTAGTTCAACATGGTTACTACTTCTAGTTCAACATGGTTACTACTTCTGAAGTTAATGCTTCTAGAAGAACTTGGTTAATACTTCTGAGGTTACTACTTCTGTGGTTAATGTTGCCAGTTGTAGTTAATGTTGCTGGAACAAAGTTAATGTTGCTGGAACAAAGTTAATGCTGCTAGAAGAAAACAGTTAATACTTCTAGTTAATACTTCTAGTTAATGCTGCTAGAAGAAAACAGTTAATACTTCTAGTTAGTACTTCTGTTATTAATGCTGCTAGTTGATGGTTAATGTTGCTCAACAAGATTAGTACTGCTAGTTCAAAGTTAGTACTGCTTGAAGAGATTAATGCTGCTGAGCATGGTTAGTACTGCTAGAGTTAATACTGCTCAGAGTATTAATGCTGCTTATGATTAATACTGCTTATAAGATGGAGATCTGTATGGAAAGGATGACAGCTGGATAAACTGAAGATATTCATGGAAGCTTAGAGATAATGATGGAAGATATTCTGGAGATATTGTATAAATTGTAATTATCTTTTATCTTCAATATATATATTGTATTGTTTAGAATAGTGAGTATAAGGAACTTTCAGTTTTCATTCTTTTAGAGAGAAAATCAACCTCAAGGCATAGATCCTAATTCTAGAGAAGTAGAATTCGTATTGGCGAGCCTGTTCATCAATATTGAGGTTGAGTGAGTAATCTTGTAACTTCAAAGCATTAAATACAAGTTTACAGTTTGTTGATTATATTCTGTCTTTATTTTCTGTTTGATTAAATATCAAAGTGTTATTCCGCAAACTTCTTTGATATTGTTTCTGAGAATTAATTCTTGTTGAGAATTCGATCCTGACAAGTGGTATCAGAGCGAGTATTCTCAGAAACCTACATTCAAAATCACATCATCATGGCTAAAGGTTCAGATTCTTCAAGCTCAGAAATTCCTACAGAGGTAACATCTAATCTTTGTTCCAAATCCTGTATTGAAACTGTTAAAAGGTACAGGGATCACAACCAGAAAATGAGTGATGACCTGAAGAGATTAGAAAAGGACATAAAAGACTATGTAAGGATTGTTGAGAGGTTTGAAGAGCAGATTAAGAGTTTTCAAGCCAAAGAGCTTCAACATTCCTATGACACAAACTACTGGAAGTGGGAGAAGAGTGACCTAGAACTTCAACTGACCAAATCCAAAGAGGAGAATGAGAAGATAAAGACTGAGTTTGAGAAAGCCAAGCTGGATATTGAGAAATTTTCCAATGCGTCTAAAGCAATGGACTCTTTGCTCCAAACTCAAATCTATGACAAACTTAGAAGAGGAATAGGCTATAACACCACACCACCACCATACAACAACAATTACATCCCTCCTATATCAGACTTGCTAGAGACCAAGAATAGGAAGGAATTGTCTGATGAAGCCACTAAGGTAGATCCATTAGACAAAGTGGTGGTTGAAACAGACTCTGAAGGAGAGTACTCTAATAATAAGAGTAAGGAGAACACTGTGAGTGGTGAGATTCCCCTAGAAAATCACCTTATCACCAATGAGGGATGTGGAAAGACTTGGGTCAAATCTAAGGACATAGAAAAGACAGAGGGAAAGTCTGGTAAGGTCCACTACAAACAGACAACAGTTGTGAATCCTGTCCCTTGCAAACAGTGTACTTGCAATAAATCTGAGCCCCAAAAACATGATAAAAGGAGGGGAAATCAGAGAAATTGGAATAATCAGTGGGCACAAAAACAAGGGGTTGATCTAAGTAAAATCAATAGACCAAAACCTTGTTTTATTTGTGGAAAGCTTAATCATATTGCCAAATACTGTTATTTCAATCCTATAAACCAAAGAGTAAATTTTCAAAGACAAACTCAAAACTCCTTTGGTTATAGGAAGCAAGGAAGGAATCAAATGGCTGAGAACAGAGCACCTAAAAAGTCTCATGTTCAAAATAAGTTTGCTAAACCAAAGAAAAATACTCCAAATAAGCCAAGGAGTAATTTAAAAACAAAGAAAGCAAACAACTTTGTTCAAGTTTGGGTTCCAATTGTAAAGAAACCTGTTAGTACTGCTATCCCAGATAGTACTGCTAACAGAAATAGTGTTGCTGCAACCAATACTAGTGCTAACAAGGATAGTGCTTCTACTAGTATTAATGTTGCAAAGCCTATAATCTTGACAAAGTATTCCAGCCATGAGATTCCTAAACAACTCATTCAGACCAAACTGACAGATTATATTAATGAGAAAGGTCAACCCAAGACCACTTTGGCTTGGGTTCCATCAAAGACTAACTGATTTATCAAGTGTGCAGGGCAATCAAAAGCTCAAGAGGAAGAGCATTTTGGAATAAAGATAATGATTGCTCTTGGCACATAACAAGGAACATGGATTGCCTTCAAATTCTTTAAAAAGATTTGATGGAGGACATGTTACTTTTGATCCAGCAGAAGGTAAGAAAAGTGAAAAAGGTATAGTTTCAAAAGATAAAGTAACTTTTGAAAATCTTATGGTATATGGTACTACTAACCTTGTGTCTGTAAGTGTTTCAGGTTGCTAATACTGAAAGGTAGTTAGTACTTCTAGTTCAGTGAAAACTGTCAGACTGTGTTAATGCTGCTGGTATGTGTTACTACTGCCAGTCTGTGTTAATGCTGCTGATAAGTGTTACTACTGCTAATGTAAGTTTTCTATACCTAAAAATGATCTTCAATGATTTAATGTCAAACCTGGATATCAATCAAAAATCTTTTATCTGTATCCAAGGTTTGTACAAGAAGTACTTAATAAGGAATTGACGGATTAACCTCATTTTAATGAGATATATGTACCTAAACCCCCTAAAGGCAAGGTTTTCTCAAACATGAGAAGATCTGCTAGGGACTCGGAAGGAGTTGATATACCATTGTTCTCTACAATGATGGTGATGTCCCACAATCAAGAAGGTAAGGCATCAGGGTCAAAGCCCTCATTAGACCAACCCACTGATGACCTATCCACACCTTCCACTACCAAGCATAAATCTTCAGATTCCTTTTGTCAAACCAACATTCCCCATTACTATATTATATAAGAAAAGATACTGAAGGTTCCTTCCCTTCTTGTATCCTCAACCTCAAAACCTACAAGCCATCTGATGGAGCATTTTTCATCAGAGAATATCCAAAGGGAAACCATAGAGGTGTCTCCCAACCTCAAGAAGGTGCTCAATAAGGAGATGCAAGAGCATATGGGTTGTAAGGCTCACACTACTGACTTTGCACAAAGTGCAGGACAGGACAGTGTGAACATATCTAAGACCTTCCCCATGGCAACTTTAGATGAGTAATTATCTAAAGGTCCCAGGTGCCAAGAAACCAAGGGAGTAGAAGGTGATTCTGTTAGGCAGAAGATCTCTACTAAAAGATCCAAGGATCCTTCAAAGGTGGTAAAACATCTAAAGGAGGTGAGGACAGTTTAACTACAAAGAATTGATGGATACACTTGGTACAATTTGTCTGAAAGTTCACAATCAAATTATGGAGATAAAAGAGATGAAAAGATCATGATTATTTCAAAAAGGGGGAGACTTAAACATCTGAACTTGAGAAGAATTGAGAAGGAGAATCAAGTTGATATGAAATCTTATTTTGAGGGGGAGATAAGTGAAGAAGATGAAACAAAGCAGTAACTACAACAGAAACAGAAAAGAAGATAACAGCAGAAACTGAATCAAGAAGAACTAGTAATTGCAGAAACTTTTGAAATTATCATAAAGACCCTATACTGAAGAACTTAACTTCTCAGTTTTGAAAAGTTAAGTTAGGGGGAGATTGTTGGGTCTGAAATATGCCAAGGATGGTTACTACTTCTAGTTCAACATGGTTACTACTTCTAGTTCAACATGGTTACTACTTCTAGTTCAACATGGTTACTACTTCTGAAGTTAATGCTGCTAGAAGAACTTGGTTAATACTTCTGAGGTTACTACTTCTGTGGTTAATGTTGCCAGTTGTAGTTAATGTTGCTGGAACAAAGTTAATGTTGCTGGAACAAAGTTAATGCTGCTAGAAGAAAACAATTAATACTTCTAGTTAATACTTCTAGTTAATGCTGCTAGAAGAAAACAGTTAATACTTCTAGTTAGTACTTCTGTTATTAATGCTGCTAGTTGATGGTTAATGTTGCTCAACAAGATTAGTACTGCTAGTTCAAAGTTAGTACTGCTTGAAGAGATTAATGCTGCTGAGCATGGTTAGTACTGCTAGAGTTAATACTGCTCAGAGTATTAATGCTGCTTATGATTAATACTGCTTATAAGATGGAGATCTGTATGGAAAGGATGACAGCTGGATAAACTGAAGATATTCATGGAAGCTTAGAGATAATGATGGAAGATATTCTGGAGATATTGTATAAATTGTAATTATCTTTTATCTTCAATATATATATTGTATTGTTTAGAATAGTGAGTATAAGGAACTTTCAGTTTTCATTCTTTTAGAGAGAAAATCAACCTCAAGGCATAGATCCTAATTCTAGAGAAGTAGAATTCGTATTGGTGAGCCTGTTCATCAATATTGAGGTTGAGTGAGTAATCTTGTAACTTCAAAGCATTAAATACAAGTTTACAGTTTGTTGATTATATTCTGTCTTTATTTTCTGTTTGATTAAATATCAAAGTGTTATTCCGCAAACTTCTTTGATATTGTTTCTGAGAATTAATTCTTGTTGAGAATTCGATCCTGACATCTTTGAGTATTAAGGTGGCATCATGAGAATTGAGTATTCTCATGTCCCATATTGGTGAGAAGTTGAAACATTAGAACAAAATGATATGTATAAAATGGGTGGATGAAATGTATTTGTGTCTATATAAAAGGAAAACCTTGGGGTATTGAGATGACACCATGATAATTGAGTTTTTATCACCAGTATATATCAAAACAATAATCAATGGATGGTTCAATGACAACTTTTCAATTCTATTTTTTTTTTGATTTATTTTTAATATAAAGTAAACATATTAATTGCTAAATCTTTCATTTTTTTTGCATCTTTTAATTTAATTTTCATTTTTTTTATAAATGAAATTAGAATCCACAAATAGATAAAACTACATATATTTTTATTTACACCAATATATATATATATATATAGGGAGGATCAAACGAGAACAATAACTATTTAAAAGAACACGAGAACGAACAAAATCATTAGTGATTTTACATTAATGCACAAAAAAGCCACGCGGACCAAAAACCGTGGCCAAAGTCCTTTTTTCGTGTGTTAATGTAAACTCACTAATGATTTTATTAGTTCTCGTGTTCTTTTAAATAGGTATTGTTATCGTTTGAACCCGACTATATATATATATATATTGTTATAAAAAATGAATTATCAAGAATCAAATCAATATATTATTGTTGGTTCCGTATTTATATTAATCATATAATATCACAAAGTAATCAACTAATGATTAAGAATTCGATTACAAAGAAAATAGAAGAAGGTTTAAAACATAAGCTGAGAGTCGTGTGTTCTAACATCCTAAAAATTGGGGTCAATTTAAAAATTGAAAATTCGGCTATATAACGTCTGAAAATGGTATAATCCAATCTACCCAAAACGGGAGATACAATAACCTGTAATAAAGAAGACGTCTAACGGACTAAAATATGTCAACCCAACACGGGAACTATAATACGGTAATTACAACCCATGGCAAAATAAAGAATAAACTCGACAACCTAATAATCTAACTTGGGTGAGCAAGATTAAGGTCGGGTGTCGCTATTCTTCCAAAAGTAATAATCTATACTTCAAAATGTCGGTCACTAAATCATTAAAAGACCGCTCTCGAACCCAAAGCCGTCCACTCAATCCCGACGCATCCCACCGCTAGAATGACCTGCCACACATGACAACCAATAACAAGTGTTAGGCTAAAGCCTAGTGATGATAAATGAACGGAAGATAATTTGAACAATAAACCCGTTTGAAGTCATGTAGCCGATCTAGCCGTGAGCTAAATCAAGATAAATCCAATAAACCATTAGTATCCAACAAATACTATCAACAGTTCAAAACCACATAGCGAGCTCAACTAGTCCAAGTCTTTTGCTTGAAAACATCAACTCAACCACTCCAGGTCTATTCTTGAGAGTCCCCAAAATCGTGCAACTCAGGCACAATGGGATTACACCTTACTGTCCATGGGACGCTGCCCGACCGTATAGGCCCACACCCTACTTACCATGGAGCCCGATGCCTATCCTGTGCCAAGGGTAACCAAATGTCCGGACAAGACATTGGGATACCGTGCCTATGGATCCATTGCACTAAACCAAGAACCAAACATACCAATATAACCTTATATAATCATGCATATACTTCATGAGACCAAATTCCAAAACATAGGAGCTACTAACATGGCGCATCTCACATTTGTTAAGAAACTTCATAAACACAATCCCATCAATGATAATACCATAATCTCATTTCAAAAATCATTGTGTCCAATAATTAGTCTAATACACCAAATATTCCCAAAACCCTAGCTTTCTCTTCATGTGATACCAATACCCCAAATAACAAATATTAGTTAACAAATGATTGGGTAAACATGAACACCATTACTTTCTTTAACATACCATTCCATAAAACTTTGTTTAGTCAAATAATCATGATATCTTCAAAACTCCTAGTTAGGTCAAAACACAACAAAAAATCCAAATATGATTAGGAGACAAGGAAAGTTTATAAATGTAATAACCCTAGCATTTATGAGGGAGAAGTGTCTAAGAAAACTCACCTTGTAAGGGTTATACACCAAACCCTAGATGTGATACTTGAGAGAAGGAAGGAATAGCACTTGAGCTTCTTAATCACAAGCAAGGACCTAAAATTAAATCCACCAACCAACCATAATTATCATTACTTGGAGCATTCAATGATGGAGGGTGAAAACCCTACCTTTTTGCTCTCCAAAATCACCCTTCAAAGTTTCCCAAAATGACCAAATGACTTAAAATCTCGAACATGAGCATTTAAGACACTGGTGCCCGTTTGCGATAGTGCCACGCGATAGTGACACTGTCACAATCGCATGTCACAATCGCCCGAATCAATGGACTCTCGGTACAATCCCAGCGATAGTGCCACGCGATAGTGACACTTGTCACAATCGCTAGTCACTATCGTGCCGAGCCAAGGACTTACGGTACAACTCCCGCGAGAGTGCCCCACGAGAGTGACCTCTGTCACAATCGCGGCCACTATCGCCCCAGGCGTACTGAGCCCGATTTTCACCCGATTTTGACCCGAATGCACGCGCGATCAAAAGTACGGTTTGATAAATGGATTTATAATCAAAATGAATACATAGCGAAATTGAGGGTGCTACAATCCTCCCCAACTTGGAGGAGATTTCGTCCTCGAAATCCTGACTAGGTGAAGAGGTGAGGGTATCTCCGCCTCAAATCTTCCTCGGCCTCCCATGTCACATTAGCACCCCGGTGGTGCTTCCATTGGACTTTTACCATCGTGACCTCCTTGTGACGAAGCTTCTTCGTCTTCTTCTCCAATATTGATTCCGTCTCTTTTATGCAACGATTTCCTTCATCAATTCTAATCTCGAAAAGTGGAATGACACTCTCTTCGTCCGCTATACATTTACGGAGATAACACACATGAAAGTTGTAATGGATTCCACTAATTTCCGGAGGGAGTTCCAATTGGTAAGCTTGAAGTCCTACTCGCTTAAGCACAATAAAGGGCCCAAGGAAACGGGGACTCAACTTTCCGCGTTTTCCAAAACGTATAATCCCCTTCCAAGGAGACACCTTTAACATAACACGATCCCCCACTTGGAATTCTATCGACCGTTACTTCTTGTCGGCATAACTTTTCTGTCGATTTTGGGCCGCTCTTAAGCGTTCCCGTATATCTTTCACCTTATCCGCCGTCTCTTGTACAATTTTAGGTCCGACAAATTGCTTCTCCCCCGCCTCTAGCCAACATACGGGAGTTCGGCACTTGCGACCGTATAAAGCTTCAAACGGTGCCATTCCAATACTTGAGTGGTAGCTATTGTTGTAGGCGAACTCTACTAATGGTAAGTGTGAGTCCCAACTACCCCCAAAATCAATTACACAAGATCTCAACATATCTTTTAGTGTCTGAATTGTCCTCTCGCTTTGACCGTCAGTTTGAGGATGGTAGGCCGTGCTCAGCTTCACACGCGTGCCTAATTCCTTTTGTAAACCATCCCAAAAATGCGACGTGAACCGACTGTCACGATCAGAGACAATAGATAACGATACACCATGACGAGATATCACCTCATTGATGTACAACTTTGCCAGCTTGTGCATGGGTAGAGTCTCCCGCATAGCCAAGAAATGAGCGCTCTTGGTCAAACGGTCCACTACCACCCAAATGGTGTCATGACCACGCACGGTCTTTGGCAATTTCGTCACGAAATCCATCGTGATGTGCTCCCATTTCCATTCTGGAATTTCTAAAGACTGCAAGCTGCTGTAAGGTCTTTGGTGCTCGACTTTCACTTGCAGGCACATCACACATCGCTCCACGTAGCGTGCAACATCGAGTTTCATAACTGGCCACCAATAATGTAACTTTAAATCCCGGTACATCTTCGTGCTCCTCGGGTGGATAGAATACTTTGATTTGTGGGCATCCTCGAGGAGAAGTTCTCGATTGCCCCTAATCTTAGGCACCCAAACCCGCCCATTGAAGAGCTTTACTCCTCGACCATCCTCCGTCAAGAGTAGATGTTGCTTTGACATGACCTCCCCTTTGAGATTTTCATCTAGCAAGGCTTCCATTTGCGACGCTTTAATTAGGTCAATGAGTGTTGATGTCAACTCAATCCGCGTGAAAGTAGCTTTGGAACTTCCCCCATAGTCCTTTTGACTAAGAGCGTCGGCGACGACGTTTGCTTTACCCGGGTGGTAAAGCAACTCGCAGTCGTAATCCTTTAATAGCTCCAACCACCTTCGCTGCCTCATGTTTAACTCCTTTTGGTCGAAGATATGCCTCATACTCTTGTGATTCGTAAAAAGGGTACACTTTGTCCCATAGAGGTAGTGCCGCCACAACTTTAAAGCAAACACCACCGCTGCTAATTCCAAGTCGTGGGTTGGGTAGTTGACTTCATGCACTTTGAGTTGTCGTGAAGCGTAAGCAATCACTTTACCCCTTTGCATTAGAACGCAACCCAATCCCATCTTTGACGCATCGCTGAAAACCACAAAGTCTTCTGTTCCCTCGGGTAGAGATAAAATGGGAGCTTCGCAAAGCTTCTTCTGCAGAGTTCGGAATGCCTTCTCTTGACTCTCGGTCCATACAAATTTTATGTTCTTTCGAGTTAGGGCCGTCAATGCTGAGGCTATCTTAGAAAAATCTTGGATGAATCTTTGGTAGTATCCCGCCAATCCTAGGAAACTTCGGATTTCGGACGGACTCTTGGGTGGTTCCCAATTCATCATGGCCTTGATTTTAGCAGGATCCACTTTCACTCCTTCCCTTGTAACCACGTGTCCCAAAAACTGTACCTCTTGAAGCCAGAATTCACACTTTGAAAACTTTGCGTAAAGCTTTTCTCGTCTTAGAACCTCTAACACCTCCCGAAGGTGTTGCTCATGGCTCTCATCGTCTTTGGAATAAACCAAGATATCATCAATAAACACAATTACCGATTTGTCGAGAAATGGCCGGCACACTCGGTTCATCAAGTCCATAAATATAGCCGGCGCGTTGGTTAGACCGATCGGCATCACTAGGAACTCATAGTGGCCGTAACACAACCTAAACGCCGTCTTTGGAATGTCTCTCTTTGCCACCTTCACTTGATGATATCCCGACCGTAGGTCGATCTTTGAAAAGCAACCCGCACCTTGTAGTTGATAAAAAAAAGTCGTCGATCCTCGGAAGTGGATACTTGTTCTTTACCGTTACCTTGTTCAGTTCTCTGTAATCGATACACATCCTCATTGAGCCATCCTTCTTCTTGACGAACAAGACCGATGCTCCCCAAGGTGACAAACTTGGTCGAATAAAACCCTTCTCAAGAAGGTCTTGGAGTTGAGTCATCATCTCTTGCATCTCGGTAGAATCCAGTCGGTAGGGAGATCGTGCAATTGGGGCCGCCCTCGGAACGAGATCAATTCTGAATTCCACAAGTCAATCGGGTGGCAAACCGGGCAAGTCTTTCAGGAACACATCGGGAAACTCGCATACCACCCTTACTTCTTCTAACTTCCTCTTCTCGAGCTTGGTGTCGATAGCATAATCCAAGAAGGATGAGCATCCTTTCGCCAGAAATTTCCGTGCTTTGATCATTGAGATAATCGCTACCTCACCTTTCCTCCTTTCACCATAAATGATCGTCGCCTCACCTTTTGCTACGGGTAACTAGATCATTTTATTGGAACACACAATCTCGGTGTGGTTCTCCGATAACCAATCCATCCCTATTACTACATTGAACCCGCCTATTTGCATAGGCATCAAACTAACCAGAAATTTTCTACCATCAAACTCAAGAGTGCAATCTCTTACTACATCCCGAATTATACCTTGGCCCCCGTTAGCTATTTCTACTAAAATGGCTTTGTCTAAACTACTCATAGGCATGGCAATCTTTTGACAAAAGGTATCAGATATAAATGAGAAGCTAGCATCCGAATCGAATAATACACGCGTAGGCACGGAGTTTAGGAGAAACGTACCCGATACCACATCAGTAGAGGCTTTGGATTCCTCAGAAGACATTTGAAAAGCTCTTCCGGTCACTCTTGGAGGTTCCGTCTTCTTTCCGTCGCTTCCGCCGGTATTCAATTTCGGGCATTCGTCTCGAATATGACCCGACTCTTTATACTCGTAACACAAACGCCCCTTGACGGGACAATCCTTATACGCATGCCTGGGCTTTCTGCACTTAAAAAAAGCCCCGGGAACAAAGTTGCATGGGCTGTAATGTTTGTTTCGGCACTTGGAACACCACTTAGCCTCGGGCCTAGAGTCTGCTTTCTGGTGGTAGTTGTTCTTGTTGAACGGTCTTGGTTTCTTGGAGGCTAAGGAGTTTCCTTCCCATTTTCTGTTTTCGGCTAGGCGAGAACCTTCTTCCTTTTTCAAGGTAGAAGCATCCTTCAATAACTGCGCTTCCTCAATCGCCTCTCTGAGTGTAGAAGTCTTTCATACTCTTACCATCGACATCATGTCGGACGGAAGCCCTTTAATGTAGGCTTTGATTTTTTCTTTCTCAGTAGGGACCAGGTGTCCCACCAACCCCATCTTGTCCATCAATAACCGGGTGTACTCTTTCATTGACCGGCTACCCATCTTAAAATTTTGAAATTCTTCCTTTATTCGGTCCATTGACCTCTCGTTGCATTACTCTTCAAGAAGTTTCTCTTTGAATGTTGCCTAAGATAATTGGGCCAATACAGTCGCCTCAAGGGAAGCAGAATACACATTCCACCAAGTGAGGGCCATCCCCCTCAACATTTGCGAGCCAAAAATTGCTTTATGCCCTTCTCCACACTCGCTTGATCGGAAAGCCTGCTCCATTTCCCGAATCCAACTCACACAGACTGACGGATCATCCGAACCCTTAAACTCCGGTGGTTGGCAACCCAGAAAGGCCTTGAACGTGCAAGTTTTTGCCGCTTGCTCGACCCTCGGGGTTGTGGTAGCATCAGTAGGGATTACGGGTCCGGTACCCCCGGATCCCGCCACGACAACGTTCTCGTCTACCGTTTCATGCCTACGGTTGTTGTGATTGTCCCGGTCCTCCAGAAGTTTCAAGAACAGTTCCTGTTGTTGCGCCATAGCTCGGTTCATGGCTACCATCATTCTGTCCATCATTCTTGTCTCCACCATCACCTCTTCCATAATGGGTTCTCTCGATTCCAAATTGCGCCGGGGAATGTGTTCGGGTCCTCTGCCTAACACATTCACCGGGCGTGAGGGCTCTTCCACCACGATCACCCACGGTTGATCGGCCGTGGATACCGTGGCATCTTGCCCTTCCTGTCTATTCCTGGTGGTAACCATTACCTGCCACACAAGGCCAGATACAGAATGAGAGGTGAACCGCACGAATAACATAAGAAAACGTACTACTACATCAACCAATTATCATAACAACAGTATATTAAGTATACCCACGTAAAACATATTCATAATAATGTTAGCTAAGTGAAATTATGAATACTTGATACGTAAGAGTTCCCATCACTATCGTTACAACTTTCAATTCACGTAAGTTCCGTCGACTTGAGACCTTCCTAGCTTAGGAGTTCTACCCAAATCTCACAAGTCATAATTTAAAATCTCAGTTTAAGTCTAGGCATCTTACAGTGATACATAGTTCTCTTAAACTAATGCTCTAATACCAACTTGTAACATCCTAAAAATTGGGGTCAATTTAAAAATTGAAAATTCGGCTATAGAACGTCTGAAAATGGTATAATCCAATCTACCCAAAACGGGGACTATATTACGATAATTACAACCCATGGCAAAATAAAGAATAAACTCGACAACCTAATAATCTAACTTGGGTGAGCAAGATTAAGTTCGGGTGTCTCTATTTTTCCAAAAGTAATAATCTATACTTCAAAATGTCGGTCACTAAATCATCAAAAGACCGCTCTCGAACCCAAAGCCGTCCACTCAATCCCGACGCATCCCACCGCTAGAATGACCTGCCACACATGACAACCAATAACAAGTGTTAGGCTAAGGCCTAGTGATGATAAATGAACGAAAGATAATTTGAACAATAAACCCGTTTGAAGTCATGTAGCCGATCTAGCCGTGAGCTAAATTAAGATAAAGCCAATAAACCATTAGTATCCAACAAATACTGTCAATAGTTCAAAACCACATAGCGAGCTCAACTACTCCAAGTCTTTTGCTCGAAAACATCAAGTCAACCACTCCAGGTCTATTCTTGAGAGTCCCCAAAACCGGGCAACTCAGGCACAATTGTAACACCCATAAATTTCGGTAAGTAAATGTCACCCGGACATTTCTGTGACTTGTAAACAGTGGGGTTTTGTTGGGGAATGCATTTTTTAAAGTCCCTCGGAGTATCGGGAGTATTGGCGTTGAAAAAGTCGGATTTTTGGAGTTCGGGGGCAACCGGACGACTATGCCAGCGATTGTGCCAGAGGGCACAATAGCCTGGCACAATCGCCAAAGCTTGAGCACCCACGGTACATTGCTGGCGACTATGACAACGATTGTGCCATGGCACAATCGCCTGGAACAATAGCCTACGCGTACCAGTGGGTTAAATGTTGCGATTTTCACCATTTCTTCTAATTTTCTCATTTCTATCTTCTTCCCTTTTCTCTCCCAAACCCTAAAACCGAACCCTAACCCATTTTGATGGTTTTTCCCCCTTGAACCACACGATTCTTCATCATCTAACTAGTTGGAACCTTGAACCACAAAACCACCATCTTCATCTTCCTCATCAAGTTCATCGATTGGGAGCTCGGGTTGTAGTGTTGGATTGGGTGTTCTCGGAAGTCTCTTTATATTCAAGGGTAAGTTTTCTTGTAATAAGGTTATAAATGCTCCATTGGTGGTTTCTTAAGGTTCGATATCTCAAATCTCGGATTTGACGGTTTTGGAGAATTTAGGGTTTTGATCTTGTTTGAGGTCTTGGTATTTTTATGGTTGGAGAATGTTTCCTTATGATTGATTATGGTTATTTATGGGATGGAATGTTGGATCTAGGTTTTGGAATTTTTCGGCTTGAGGATTCAAGCGGCCTTCAAAGAGCTCGTTGGGTAAAATCTAGATTTAGCCTAAATATAGCAATGTGAGTTCAAGTTGATTTGTGAAAACGGTGTACATGCCAAAATGGTTATTTTAAAGTGTATTATACGAAATGGTTAACTGCTGATAAGTTTGGAGTATTTTGAAGTAAAATATGTTTTACTTGATTATTTGTCAAAGAGTGAGTATTTTGTTAAGTTTTGCATATTTGGTGAACTTGGGTTGAGTTAACCTCATAAAATGCTCATATTTGGGTTTTGAATGTTCTAACGAGTAAATAGCATGGTTTTCACATTCATGGTGATTTTGTACAAGTAAAATCTATTCTCAGGAATTATGCATCATTGATTGTACAAATGAAGTCTATTTCATGTTATATGCATTTTGGTACATTTGTATTCATAAACCCTTTGGAAAATCGTTAGTTCCATTTCGTGTGGAGTTTGGGTTAATCTCGTCTTTGAGATATGTGTCTTCATAAACGTTATTTTAAAGACATTTCTTTATTTAGAGGACCGATAATTATTGGTCAAATGGATTTTGAGCATCCTAGCTCGGTGTTGGCTTAAAAGAGTCTTGAGGACACTCGTTCGGTTTTTTAACGGCTCGATTTAGAGTCCAAAAAGGTGGTTTACATCTTAACGCATTTTATTGCATATTTATAATTACAGGCTCGAGTGCGTTGTCATTCCTAGGTAGTCGTGTAATGTTAGACTGTGTTGCATTGGATCCATAGGCACGTGAGTCGGTCTTGCTTAGTGGTTAATGGGGTGGTGCGGGGTAATATCCGGGAATTCACCTTATGACCCTGTCCTTTCATGTCATACATCAGGAGGGCTGAGTTATGGGTTTGTGCTATCATGGCTGGAGTGGTCATTGGATGGGCGTTATATAACCTCCGCCATGTGGGGCAATGCGATGGTTGTATCCCCCTTGTGCCGGGCCTTTGAAGTGATATTCAAGTTAATAGTCGCAAGGTCAGTTGACTCTGGGGTGTAGCTGAAAGGAGTCGTAGGGACACTTGGGCTTGTAGGTCTTGAAGTGTCATACGATTAACTTTGTATGAGTGGACTACTGTTGTGTTCCTCCACTCTCAACGGATACGGGTAGCCCCCGTCGTCGGCCCGTCGTAATTTGGATATTTAATTGTCCATGCTTTAATATTGGGATTTCATTCTACTTTATGGTCGCGTGAGTATTAAGTTGAGTCACATGTTTTCAATGACGTACCATATTATTAATAATCATTTTCCTTTATTTAAGGGTTGATTATTATGTCCCGCCCGTGTTTTGGGTGTATTGGTATTATTTACAATTTCATAATTGGAATATCGAACTATGACCCCATTTTGGGTGAGTTCCGGATTGCATCTTTTTACATGAAGTATGTGTTTGGGAGCATTGTCTTTAAAAGTACATATTATAGGAAAATGTGTCGTTTCCATTTTAAAGTATATTATTTCGAAGGATCTCGCTTTAAACTGGTTTCCTTGCTTTTAAAGATTCATTCATTCATGTTAAAACTCTTGAGCTCACTAGGCGTTAAGCCTAACCCTTTTTATTTGTCGGCATGTGCATCAGGTTCCAGTTTGGAGATAGTGACTATGCATGGGTATTAAGTCTTCCGCGAGTTGGAGATAGAGACTATGCATGGGCATTAAGTCCTCCGCATGATTGAAGATAGTATTTGTTATTGGGTTTAGTAACACCCGTCCTGTTCGTAGAATGTATGTATAAGATGAATGGGAATATTGAGGTTGATTCTAAATTTATGTTTGTAGTTCAAGGTATTTGTTGATGTATTTAGAAATTTTAAATAAGTTGTTATTCCGGATTTTGAGGGTGTTACAACAATGGGATTACACCTTACTGTCTATGGGACGCTGCCCAACCGTATAGGCCTACACCCTACTTACCATGGAGCCCGATGCCTATCCCGTGCCAAGGGTAACCAAATGTCCGGACAAGACATTGGGATACCGTGCCTATGGATCCATTGCACTAAACCAAGAACCAAACACACCATTATAACCATATATAATCATGCATATACTTCATGAAACCAAATTCTAAAACATAGGAGCTACTAACATGGCTCATCTCACATTTGTTAAGAAACTTCATAAACGCAATCCCATCAATGATAATACCATAATCTCATTTCAAAAATCATTGTGTCTAATAATTAGTCTAATACAACATATTCCCAAAACCCTAGCTTTCTCTTCATGTGATACCAATACCCCAAATAACAAATATTAGTTAACAAATGATTGGGTAAACATGAACACCATTACTTTCTTTAACATACCATTCCATAAAACTTTGTTTAGTCAAATAATCATGATATCTTCAAAACTCCTAGTTAGGTCAAAACCCAACAAAAAACCCAAATATGATTAGGAGATGTGTGTCCTTGTGATTCACGATTTAGTCAAGCAAAACAATTAAACAATAAGATTAAGCAAACTTGATATTGAATTATCAATCGAATCGAATGATTACACGGTTGAATATGAATCTCGTTCAAGCCTCTCTATGTTTCTCTCTAGCCGCAACTCTCTCTCTATTCTCTCTCAATTGTGTACGACGGCTATAGATTCAACAACAACTGAAAAACAAAACCTAATAATCTAATAAATACCGAAAACCTATTTTAAGGAAAAGGACTAAAAACGAAAATACACAAACAAACTTTGAATATTTATTACAAAGAACCTAGAATATTTGTTGAAAGTCGACTTTTCCAGCTTTGACTTCAGATTTCCATCTTCATAAATTGATGATCTTGAATCCAATAAATCTGTGATCTAACAATCTCCCCCTTTGGATCAAGATCATTACTGAAATGTATTTAGCGAAACAATCTTCTCTTTAAAGCTCAGAAGATGTAATCTCCCTCTTTGTCTTCAGAAAGTAGCAATATTCTCAAACAATGAGAATAAAATCTCTTGGAAAGAAATTATCTCCAGTTTCAACACAGAATGCTTTAGCAAATTATCTTCAAGAAAACCTTCTTCAAAAACAACATATCTTCAGAAATTCTTCCAAAAACTTGTGTTCTCCCCATTTCTTGGTTGATGCTTCTCCCCCTTTTTGATGAAAAGAGCAACGAGTTCATCAAAACTCTTCTTCAAGAAATGTCTGACTACTGATCTTGCATACAGAACATCTGATTATCCGTGAATTCATAAAAATGTGCGTCCAGATCTTTGCAAATCCAGACCAAATTTGGAATGTAACCCCTGAATCAACAGATGAATCAGTTAAAAATGCCTATCAGTAACACGAAGTCATTGTGTGTAACGAATACACATTGGAAAGAAGTTTTTTGATGTTCACTCCCCCAGGGCTTCCATTCAATCATCGAAACACCACAAAGGCAATTTCTATGAACGTTATGACAAAGAAACAAATTCTTTGCGTGTTCGTGCAAATGATAGAAAGAATAAGCACACGATGATTGCTTATAAGGCTCAAAATGTGTAAACCACTGAGACAACAGTTAGTGAAACACAGACTCAATGTTCATTAATGAAGTGTGAAGATGGGGCAAACTTCCTTCTTTTCAATATCCATATTTTCCAAATGAAAACCAGATAGTAAATGTGTTGCGTCCCCTTTGAAAATGAAACATTTTCTTGTTAAGAAGAAAATGAGTGGCTGGTGGGGTTATAATCAAGAGTTGGCATGGACTAGTTGCCTGTTTCAATAATGTTCACCAAAGAGTTGTGAAACATTAGAAATGTGGCTGCCCGGCTCAGAAAAAGTTTTGTGCAGAGTTCTGATATTCTTTTAACTCTGTTCTCACACCCTCTTTCTTTTAAGCATTAAGCTCACATCTAACCAAACTCTCTTTTCTATTTTCCCTCATCACTCATCCCACACTCATTTGTTTTTGGACTCCTCACATTCAATCACTAAAGGATTAACTTCTTGGGTAGGAAACACTGGTTAACGTGAACCCATAGAAGTTCATTTAAGTCCTAGCACACTGATCCCATGTTATCCTATAAAGCATATGTCGCTCAGATGATTTAACTTGATCAGTTAAAGCTCAAAAATGAATCAGAAAACATTTAAAATCACACTTCCAATTCAAGAAATCTGTTTGAGAATCGGGAAGTGGTTTGAACATTTAAGAACATGTTTTCTTATGATTGAAAGTTGTCCTTCTTTCAACCATAGATGAGATGAAGATAAAGAATTATACCTTTTGAGTGTAGTCTTACATCTCACGAAGTCAAGCTTAAAGTCATAAAGATATGATCTTGTAAGCATCTTAAGGTCATAGTCAAAGCAACTTTATTCACGAAAAATTAAAATGACATAAAGTGGTAAAACAATTAAAATACGAGTTCTGATCTGAGATAATCATAAGTCATAGCCATACTCCTTTGACTTGTACGCTCCCCTTAAAATCATGCATCACTAACAAGTTATAAGTAATCACAATGCATTTAGATATGCCCCCCCTCAAAATAACATTGACCATCTATGAGGTACTTCTCATACTCCCCCTGAGATCATGAACAAACTATTAAATAGCAAATATCTTGCGGAAATAATGATAAAGACATGATGAAAAGACACAATAAGAAACTTTAATAGGTAACCACCGATTAGATCTTAAGATTTAGCATACCAAGCCTAGAGACAAGCTGATAATCAGTTTTTACAAAGTAAAGTTCAATTGTTCCTTTTTCTACATTATCTTTTATAAAGTGATACCTGACATCTATGTGTTTGGTCTTAGTATGTTGAACAGGATTAGCTGAAATCGCGATAGCGCTCTTTGAGTAAAAAATACATCGGGATTCTATTGAAATAGAAACCATAGTCTCGCAGTTGTGTTCTCATCCACAAGACCTGAGAACAGCAGCTAGCAGCAGCTACATATTCTGCTTCGGCCGTTGAAGTGGAGACACATAATTGCTTCTTAGATGCCCAACTGACGAGTTTATCACCGAGGAATTGTATATGACCTGAGGTGCTCTTCCTGTCTAACATGCAACCAGCATGATCTGCATCTGAATAAGTTGTTAGTTCAAAGCTAGTATCTTTAGGATACCACAGACCAAGATCTACAGTCCCCTTCAGATACCTGAAAATCCGCTTAACAGTAGACAAATGGGATTCTTTAGGATTGGCCTGATATCTAGCACATAAGAATGTGGAAAACATTATATCCGGCCTACTGGAAGTAAGATACATTAGAGAACCTATCATCCCTCTATAAGTCCTAACATCAACAGCCTTTCCCGAAGGATCGGTGCCAATCTTAGTACCAGGTGCCATCGGGGTACCAATCGGTTTACAATTTTCCATTTTGAACTTCCGAAGAATATCAAGAATGTATTTAGATTGATTGATAAAAATCCCCGTTGAAAATTGTTTGACTTGCAATCCGAGAAAGAAGTTCATCTCTCCCATCATACTCTTCTGAAAACGTGACACCATGAGGTTTGCAAAATTTTTACAGTACTTAGGATTTGTAGAGCCAAAAATAATATCATCCACATATACTTGAATAAGACTGATATCTCCTTTTTCCTTTTTAATGAATAAAGTGGTATTGACCGTACCTTTTGTAAAACCTGACTTGACCAAGAACTGAGATAAGATATCATACCAGGCGCGAGGAGCTTGTTTCAGTCCATAAAGAGGTTTATCCAAGATGTAAACGTGATTAGGCTTATCTGGATTCACAAACCATTCTGGTGTAAGACGTAGACTTCCTCCTTGAGTACACCATTCAGAAAAGCTGTCTTCACGTCCATTTGATAGACGGTGAAGTTCTTGTGGGCTGCGTAGGCTAAGAACATCCAAATTGCCTCTATATGCGCCACTGGAGCATAAGTCTCGTCATAGTCTATCCCTTCCTCTTGCCTATATCCCTTGGCAACAAGTCGTGCTTTATTTATGATAACGGTACCATCTTCATCTTTCTTATTTTTGAACACCCATTTCGTACCAATGATGGTTTTACCTTCAGGTTTGGGTACGAGTCTCCAGACTTTAAGTGCTTCAAACTGATTCAGCTCATCTTGCATCGCAGTAACCCAATCTGAATCGGAAAGGGCCTCAGATACGCGAGTAGGCTTGATCTTTCTCAGAAAGAAGTCATGCATACATAGATTCAAAGTCGCAGACCTAGTTTGCACCGGTTTGGATGGATATCCAATAACTGGGCTTATCGGGTGCTCTTTGGTCCACTTGTGTTCATGAGGGAGTGGATTAGATGTAGATTGATCATGTTCAACATCTAGGAATCCACTGTTATCTCCTTCAGATGGTTCATAATGAATCGGGGTTTCAGTTGAAGTAGTAGTTACAGAAGTTGCAGTAGGTACAACTTCGTCAGTCTGTTGATCAGTCCTTACAGTACATCCTACTGAGTCAGCTACTTCTGTCTCTTCGGTGTTGGTCACAACTTCAACTGTCAGAGTAGGCATTTGAACTGGAACTTCTAGCCGAATCGGGAAGTTGGATTTAGTAGAGATATTTGAAGTGGTTGGATGAGTAGTCATCGAGTCTTCCATCCTGTCAACCACAACAGATTTAGGCACATTAGATCCAAGAAATTCATCATAAAACAATTCAAATAATAAATCCAAATCAGATAATTTAGAAGTAGATGATGAAGCGCCATCTGATTTGTTCTCTTGAGGTGCAAGTTCTGGACTGGTTGGCCCAGAAGCTAGTACTCCGGTTAGTACGGGTTCTGAACTGGCGTGCTCAGAAGCCATTTCCTCATCGAATGTAACATTGACGCTCTCGATCACAGTATTCGACTTCTTCAAGTAAACACGGTATGCAGTAGATGTAGAGGAATAACCAACGAAGATGCCCTCATCCGCCATAGCACTGAACTTGTTCAGATTCTCTCTGTCGTTTAGAACATAACACTTACACCCAAATATATGAAAATATTTGATTATAGGTGTCCGGTTGTTGATTAACTCATACGGAGTCTTCTTAAATCTGCGGTGTATCATGGAACGATTATGAGTGTGACACGCAGTCGATACAGCTTCAGCCCACAGAAATAGAGGTAAGTCAGATTGGCTGAGCATAGTTCAAGCGGCCTCGACAAGCTTACGGTTTCGCCTTTCGATGACTCCATTCTGTTGAGGCGTACGTGCAGTAGAGTATTGATGTGATATCCCAACCGATTCGAGATATTCTTCAACTATTTTATTCTTGAACTCTGTGCCGTTGTCAGTTCTTAGAATCCTGACTTGTTTCTGCAAATTGACTTGGGTCGTCTTCAAAAATGTAATGAGAACTTCGGGCGTCTCATCTTTAGACTGTAGAAACTTGACCCAAGTGTATCGCGTATAATCGTCCACGATAACTAACACGTACTTCTTTCCGCCTAAGCTTTACGTTCGCATAGGACCGCATAAATCCATGTGCAACAACTCTAATGGAGAGCTGGTACTTGGTTCAGGCTTTGGTTTGTGTGGATCTCTCTTCATCTTTCCCTTTTCACATGCTGCACACAAGTGTTCTTTTTCATACTTTAGCTCAGGAAGTCCTTTCACTAGCTTTCCACTGACCAGTTTATTGATGTACTGAAAGTTGAGGTGAGAGAGCCATCGATGCCATAACCAGCTTTGTTGCATCGAGGCCTTTGATAATAGACATACCTGATTGTCATCCTGGACCTTTGACAAGTTGATGGTGTAGAGGTTTGACTTGCGAGTGATGACCAAGAGTTCTTTCCCGTCTTCAGTGCGTACCGAACACGTCTTGGCCTTGAAATTCACCTCTAAATCTTTGTCGCAGAACTGGCCAATACTGAATAGGTTGTGTCCTAAGCCTTCAACTTAGATCACCTTCTTAATTGTGACATTTTCGTGTATAACATCACCATATCCCAGAATTGGTGAAAACTGATCATTTCCAAAACGATCTGTGCCGCAATATTTGTCTGTATAATTAGACAACATACTCTTCTGCCCGGTCATATGCTTGGAACACCCGCTATCCAAGTACCACATATGACGGGTCTGCACAAAACAAATCAGAAAATAAGAGGTTTAGGTACCCATTTATAAATGGAACCTACAGTGTCAGTACATGATTTTGGCACCCATTTAAATTTGGGCCCGCATTATCTTTGAAAACCATATGAATGATAAGAAGAATGATAACGATAAGAGGAAACATTATATGAGCCAAACCAAACATCAGAATATTTACGAGAAGCATAATCATATCCACCAAAATTTGAAAGCTTTTTATTAGATGGAGCTAACTAGAATAATTGCTTTATGGAATATTTCTTGCGAGAATCAACAAGATTAGATTTAGAAGTAGCAACATTCACAATCAATTCATCTGTACTAGAAGTCTTTTTATTCAAATTAAAACTAGAACTAGATTTAGCCGTCTCGTCAATCTCCTGTTTTGGTCGCCATACCAACTTAACTTCATGCCTTTGCTTTCTCACATCTGAAACATTTGAAACTCTTGGGTTAGAATTGTGAGATTCAAAAGAATGCTTCTTCTTTGGCTTTCCAGTGGTGATCGGTTTCTGTGAATGCTGAGATTTACTTTTCTTACCTTTTGCATTCTTCGATTTCACAGAAATTGATTTATCAACTTTCGTTGATGTTTCACCCTTTTCAAACACACTGGGTAAACCGAAAGAATTAACAACGCAAGATGAATGATCAGGAAGTTTGGAAGTAAAGTCAAGTTGAGCAACAAATTCATCTAAAACACCATCAGAGTTTAAGAAATTAAGCTCATTATCATGTAAACCAGATCTATCATCAGATTTTAAAGCCTTGGAGAATTTAGAAAACTCAGTATTTTTGAACACGATAGAAAATACAGTTTGTTCTAAGTCCATCAAAAAATTTTCTTCTGTAAGAGTATTCTCGAGTTCAGAAATTTACTTTCCAAAACTAGAGGAGGGACGTAAAGCTTACCTTCGATGGGCATAGCCTCCATTTCTTTTATAGAGTAACTATCAAAATAGTCATTTGAAAGAAATTTTGATTTATCAGAACTATAACTATTATTCAACCTCTCATAACGAAACGGAAGTTGAACTTTAGTTGTGTTCTTTCTTTTAGCATATTCCTTGGCTTTATCCTCTTCAGACAGACTAGTCCAGAAAACTTTGAGTTCAGGGTATTGAGGTGCCAGTTTCATAAATCCAAAATCATAAAGAGCAGGCACTTCAGATATACCCTTTTTGAGATGGTGTGGGTTCTTGTAACCAAGTCCCCAACACTCAGGTTTCTCTTTAGGTTTGTTCAAATGAATAGTGTGTTCAGTTTGACCTAAAGTATATAATTTCTCTTCCAAAGCATTCACTTTGTCAATTAAAGATTTCTTTTCTTTTGAAGTCGAAGAGTACATTTTAGAAAGCTCTTTAGACTTAAACTCACACTCTCTATATTTTGAGACAATTTCAGATAACTCTTTATGAATTATAGTCTTCTCTTTCGCGCTAGTGTTAATGTTTTTGTGCAAAGTTTCAATCAATACATTTTTCTCAGCTATATCATTGCTAAGTTTATGTATAGATTGATTTTTCTCATTAATGACACCTCTCTCACGCTTAAGTTTAGACTCTAATTCTTGGAGCTTAGACATCATAACATGCATTTGATTTAGAAAATCAGATTCAGTTAAGTCACATACCTCTTCATTATCTCCTTCATCAGAATCAACTTCAGCTTCTGACTGCTGCTTACCCATGAAGCACAGATGTGCTGTCTCGTCCTTCTCTCCTTCTTCAGATTCTTGGTCCGAATGGTCGAGCCAATATTCATCCTCGGCCATTAATGCTGTTGGGTCTGAAATGAGCTAAGGATGATTAATACTGCCAGATACTACTTCTTGTGTAATTAATACTGCTAGTTCAATATTACTACTGCTGGTGAGATTAATACTGCTAACATGGTTAGTACTGCTAGCATGTTAGTACTGCAAGATGGTTAATACTGCAGAGTAATTACTACTGCTTATGAAGATTAAAGCTGCTGAGAAGATAATGATGGAATGATTTGATTAATGCGAAAGTCAAGGAGATTTGAAGATAATTATGGATTGGATCATGAAGATTAATTTTTCTTTTATAATTATCTTGTAATCTGTCTTGTATATATACTGTATAGAAGGCATAGTTTAGAATATACCTTGATAGAGTTTTCAATATATGTTTTAGTGAGAATTAACCTCAAGATTCATTATAATCCTATCTTTACAGAAGTTTAGAACGTCTGTTGAGCTTGTTCAACAGATTGAGGTTTTGTTTGTAATCATTAAGTTAAATCAATATAACTTGTGATTTTCATTCTGACACTGTTCCATTGATTTACTGTTAAAGTGTTTTTCCGCGACTTCTTTAACATTGTTTTTGAGTGTGTTAATTAAGTTCTTGTTTGAATTTCGATCCTGACAAGTGGTATCAAAGCTAGTGTAACTCAGAAAGCAAGATTCATCATGGACGGATCAAGCGACAGCGTTCTTGTTTCAAAGGTCCCCATGCTCAAACCCAATGAGTTTGACATGTGGAAAATCAGAATCAGGCAGTACATTCCTCTCACAGAGTTCTCAATGTGGGATATCATTGAGAATGGTCCCTCTAATGGAGGAAAGATGGATGCATATGGCAAGAGACCTCCACCAAAGACTGATGGCGAACGAAAGATGAGGCAAACTGAGATGAAATCCTTGAGTACTCTGCTCTTGGCAATTCCTAATGAGTATCAACATCAATTCTGCAACTGTTCTGATGCTCAAATACTGTGGAATGCTTTGGAGAAAAGATTTTCTGGTACCAAAAGAAATCAGAAGGCCATCCTGAAGCAGCAATATGAAAACTTCATGTCAACAAAGAATGGGTCCATGACTCAAACTTTTGATAGATTTAATAAGTTAATTGGTGAATTGGCTACTGTTGGTGTCCAGATAGATCAAGATGATGTCAACAGAAAATTTCTAAGATCTCTTGGTGATGAATGGACTATGTACACTGTCTCCTTCAGACAGAATGACCAAATGGAGGACAAGGAACTGGATGACCTCTATAATGACCTTAGGATGTTTGAAGCAGAGGTAGAAGCAAAGAAGAGGCCCTCTGGATACTCATACAATGTTGCTCTTTTATCATCTTTTACTGATTCTGCTGCTAAAACAGAATCAGTTAGTGCTGCATATGGATCAAAGCAAGATGGATCTAATGGCTCAGTTTTAGAAGTTTTTCTAGCCAGTCATGCTAATTCCACTCTAATTAATGATGACTTAGAACCAATGTTCTAAAAAACTCGCCGCACAGCCGCCATGGCACCAAGGCTTGTGTCTCACACCACGTTAATCTCGTGGCACGCCATGGCCTAATGTACAATTTCGTAATGCAATATTTGATTTTTCTTTACGTTTTTAATGTATTATTTGCAAGTTTTTAATATATATCATAATTTAACTTGCTTATTACTATTGACTAATTGAGTAACACTACAAAACGTATGTTTTTCTATATAATTATATATATGAATTAGAAAAATGACGCCATAAGTCATGCCTTGAAAATGCCATGGCCTCGCCGTGGCTCCTAAGGCTTGAGGCTTGGCCTCGCCGCCACGCCACGCCTCACGCCATTTAGAACCTTGCTTAGAACAGATAAATGCTGATGATCTGGAAGAGATGGATATCAAGTGGCAGATGGCTATGCTCACTATGAGGGTAAAAAGATTTATCAAAAGGACTGGAAGGAACAACTTTGCTCAGAAAAGAGAAGATGGGGTTGTATTTGATAAATCCAAGGTTGAATGTTACAAATGTCACAAGTTGGGGCACTTTGCAAGATAATGCAGAAGTGGAATGCCTCAACAACATACTAGCAACCATCAACCATCCCAGTCCACTAGCTTCAACAACATGAACTCTTCTCAAGCTCTTGTTTCCCAAGAAGGAATGGGATTTGATTGGAGTGACCAAGCAGAAGAAGCAGTTCAGAATCAAGCTTTAATGGCTAAAGTTTCAGAGTCAGCAAGCACTGATATTCCCACAGAGGTAAAATCTAACCTTTGCTCAAAATCTTGCATAGAAACTGTTAAAAAGTACAGGGATCACAATCAAAGCATGTGTGATGACCTAAAAAGGTTAGAGAAAGATAGAAGAGAGTATGTTGTGATTGTTGAGAATTTGGAAGAACAGATTAAAGCATACAAAGCCAATGAACTTCAACACACATATGATACTAACTACTGGAAGTGGGAAAAGAATCAGTTAGAGTTTAAGCTTAAAATGTCTAAAGAGGAATGTGAGAAGATATGGAGTGATTTTGAGAAAGCCAAGCTGGACATTGAGAAGTTTTCCAATGCCTCTAAAGCAATGGACTCACTTCTAAAATCTCAAGTCCATGACAACCTGAAAATAGGTTTAGGATACAACAGTACCCCTCCACCCTATAACAATAACTATATCCCTCCCACTTCAGACCTCTTAGAAAGACAAGAGAAAATAGACCTACCTGCAGCAGCCACAGATGTAGATCCTCTTGACAGTGTAGTGATTGACGAAGAGGCTGAAGAAGAGACCACTAAGGGTTAGAATAAGGATGACCTTAAAGAAATCCCTTTAGAAAATCATATCCTTACTAATGAAGGGGGGGGGGGTAAACCTTTTGTAAAGAGTGAGAAGGCTGAAAGTTCTAAGAGAGGGAAGAGAAAGGTACAGGGAGTCCATTACATGCAAACCACTGTTGTTAATCCCTGTACTTGTAAACAGAATCAACCCCAACAACATGATAAAACAAGGGGAAATCAAGGAAATAGAAATAATCAGTGGGCTTTAAAACAAGGAATTGATCTGAGAAAAATTAACAGACCAAAGCCTTGTTTTCTCTGTGGCAAGTTAAATCATCTAGCCAAACACTGTTATTTCAATCCTATTAACCAAAGGATCACTTTTCAAAGAAATATACAAAATCCTGTTGGTTATAGGAAACAAATAAGGAATCATATGGCTGAGAATGTGAGAAGGGCACCTATAAAATCTCATGCTCAGAATAAGTTTGCTAATTCAAAGAAAAATACTCCAAATAAGCCAAGGAGTAACTTAAAGAAAAAGAAAGCAAACAACTTTGTCCAGGTTTGGGTTCCAAAAGTAAAGAAATCTGTTAGTACTGCTACTTCAAATAGTACTGCTGACAGAAATAGTACTGCTGCAAGCAATACTACTGCTAACCCAGTTAGTACTGCTAACCCAATTAGTATTGCTAATGATGTTAGTACTGCTAACAAAGTTAGTACTGCCAATCAAGTTACTACTGCTTCCAGTGACAGGCCCATTCTTCTGACAAAGTATTCAAGCAATAAGATTCCTCAGTTTGATAATCTCATCAAGTCTGAATATGAATATGTTGATGAGAATGGGAAACCCAAGACCACTTTGGCTTGGGTTCCTATTAAAAACTAACTGCTTTATTATATGTGCAGGGCAACCAATAGCTCAAGGGAAGGAGCATTTGGCATGTTGATAGTGGTTGTTCCAGGCACATGACAGGTAACATGGCCTGCCTTCAAAACTTCAAAAGAATTGATGGAGGACATGTTGCTTTTGGTGATAATCCAGCAGGTGGAAAGATAAGTGGAAAGGGTAATGTGTCAAAAGGTAAGATGACCTTTGAGGATGTAGACTATGTTGAGCAATTGAGATACAACCTGTTAAGTGTATCACAGGTCTGTGACAAGAAACATAGCTTATTATTCAATGATACTGAATGTATTATCCTTGCTCCAGGATTCAAGGTAGTTGATGAAAGTATGTTACTACTTAGAACTCCTAGAAAGGACAATGTTTATTGCTTAGACTTGGAGAGTGTAGCTTCTGATTCATCTTTAAATTGTTTATTTCCAAAAGCTTCATTGAATGAATCATCTCTTTGGCACAGAAGGATGTGTCACATGAACTTTAAAACAATGAACAAACTTGTGAAAAACAACCTTGTAAGAGGTTTGCCACAAAAGGTATTTTCATGTGATGATCATTGTGTTGCATGTCTTAAAGGCAAACAGCACAAAACTTCTCATAAGTCCAAAGAGATAAATACAATCTCTTCACCTCTTAATTAACTGCATATGGATCTGTTTGGTCCTACAAATGTGATGAGTATTGGTAAGAAATCCTACTGCTTGGTTTTTGTTGATGATTTCTCTAGATTCACTTGGGTCTATTTTCTGAGAACTAAGGATGAGACAAGTGGACTGATCAAATCCTTTGTTATTAGAGTTGAAAACCAAACAAATCTAAGAGTTAAAGTCATCAGGTCTGATAATGGAACGGAATTTAAAAACAATGACCTAAACAGCTTCTGTGAGGAAAAAGGCATTGAGAGACAATACAGTGCTCCTAGGACTCCTCAACAGAATGGTGTTGCGGAAAGGAGAAATAGGACTCTGATAGAAGCTGCTAGATCTCTGTTGGCAGATTCAAAACTTCCAATTACTTTTTGGGCAGAAGCAGTTAATACTGCCTGCTATGTTCAAAACAGAGTTCTAGTAGTGAAATCCCAAGACAAGACACCTTATGAGCTTTTTAAAAAGAAGAAACCTTTTATTGGATTTTTCAAACCATTTGGGTGTCCTTGTACAATTCTCAATACCAAAACTCACCTAGGAAAGTTTGATAGCAAAGCTGAGGATGGGTTTCTTGTTGGATATTCATCTCAAAGTAAGGCCTACAGAGTTTTCAACACCTCTTCTAGGATTATTGAGGAAAGTGACAATGTCAAATGCCATGAGAACACACCAAATCAACTTGGTTCAGGTCCTTATTGGCTATTTGACATTGATTCACTGTCTAATTCTTTGGGTTTCAATAATGAGCATAATGCAGGAACAGGGACAAAAAAGGTACAAGTACAAAGACAAGAGTTTGTATTGTTCCCAACACCTACTGTTGATCCTGTTGAATTCTGTGACCAAGATAAGAAAGATACTTCAGATTCAAAGGACACTGAACCAGCTCAGAATGAAGAGGACAGAGGTGAAAAGGAAGATCAACCCTCAGATTCAGGAATCAAAGGTCCTGAGATGCCATGTTTGGAAGAAGATGACACAAATGATGATAACTCTTCAGTTTTTGGTGGCATCACTCCTGAAAAGAATGACTCTAATCTGGAAGAAAATATTAATGAAGAGGTTGTTCATCAAACAAGAGTTCAGAAAAATCATCCTCCTCAATTGGTGATTGGTGACATCAATTCTTCTATAATCACAAGAAATCAAAGCAAGTTGGGAGGATTGAAGGACATACAATCAGGATTACTATCTTTCTTTCTATCACAGGTTGAACCCAAAAAGACATATGATGCAATGAAGGATCTAAGCTAGATAGAAGCAATGTAAGAGGAGCTACTGCAGTTTGTGCTGCAGGATGTGTGGGATTTGGTTGACCTTCCAAAAGGACACAGAGCTATAGGCACTAAATGGATCTTCAGGAACAAGAAAGATGAGAGAGGAATATTAATAAAGAACAAGGCCAGATTAGTGGCACAAGGGTATACTCAAGAAGAGGGAATTGATTATGAAGAGGTATTCGCACTAGTGGCTAGAATTGAGGCAATCAGGCTATTTTTAGCCTATGCTTCATTCATGAAGTTCAGGGTCTACCCGATGGATGTAAAGAGTGCTTTCCTGTATGGGAGAATTGAAGAAGAAGTGTATGTCTGTCAGCCTCCAGGGTTTGAAAATCCAAATTATCCTGACAGAGCATACAAATTGAAGAAGGAACTCTATGGGCTACATCAAGCACCAAGGGCATGGTATGACACTTTGTCTACCTATCTCTTGGAAAATGGTTTTCAAAGAGGAATCATAGACAAGACTCTGTTCATTCAGAGGAAGAAGAAGGACATCCTTATAGTGCAAATCTATGTGGATGATATTATCTTTGGATCCACAAAAGATCAAATGTGCAGAGATTTTGAAGAATTGATGCACAAGAGATTCAAGATGAGTTCTATGGGTGAACTTACTTTCTTCCTTGGGCTACAAGTTAAGCAGAAGAAGGATGGAATATTTATAAGCCAATCCAAGTATGTGCAGGACATTCTTACTAAGTTTGGATTCTCAGATTCAAAGCCTGCAAGTACACCCATGGAGACACACAAACAAATCACTGCAGATCTTGAGGGGGAGGATGTGGATGTTCATCACTATAGATCCATGATTGGCTCCCTCATGTATCTCACTGCTTCAAGACCAGATATCATGTTTCCTGTTTGTGTGTGTGTGCAAGATTTCAAGTAAGGCCTAAGCAGTCACACTTTCAAGCAGTCAAGAGGATATTCAGATATCTCAAAGGCCAACCTAGATTAGGTCTTTGGTATCCTCATGACTCACCATTTGACCTACTTGCTTATTCAGACAGTGACTTGGGTGGTGCAAATTTGGATAGAAAGTCAACTTCAGGGGGATGTCAGTTTTTGGGTACAAGACTAGTGTGATGGCAGTGCAAGAAACAAACCACAGTGTCCACCTCTACAACAGAAGCAGAGTATATAGCTGCTGCAAGCTGCTGTTCACAAGTACTCTGGATTCAGAATCAAATGCTGGACTATGGTATGACTTTTCTTCACACTCCAATCTTCATAAACAATAACAGTGCTATTAGCATTGTTAATAATCCAGTCAAGCACTACAAAACAAAGCATATAGAAATCAGGTACCATTTTATCAGAGACTGTAATGAAAAGATGCTAATTCAGGTTGTGAAAGTCCATACAAGTAACCAATTTGCAGATCTATTCACTAAATCTTTTTATGTGGGTAGATTCACATTTTTGGTCACAAGTGTGGGCATGATAAACTCTGCATAAGCCTCTTATCTTTTGACTCATGTGCCTGTATAGATTCTTCCCTATGTACTTTCTCATAATGTATGGAATATGGTGCTTTTAATCCTCTGTCTTTAAGTGTTTCAGGTTGCTTTGAAATAAAGGTAGTTAGTACTTCTGGTTCATTTAATACTGCTCGCACAAATGCTGACAGGTCAAATAGGATTAAGTATGGTTACTACTGCTAGGCGGTTTATACTGCCAGTGTAATGTTACTACTGCTTGTCTTGTTTCCACTGCCAAAAGTGTTACTACAGCTAGCCTGTGTTAATACTGTTGGTATGTGTTACTACTGCTAGTTTGTGTTAATACTGCTGGTATGTGTTACTAATGCTAGCCTGTGTTAATACTGCTGGTATGTGTTACTACTGCTAGTTTGTGTTAATGCTGCTGGTAAATGTTACTACTGCTAATGTAAGTTAATACTGCGGGTTTCTGTTAATGCTGCTAGGGTATTTACTACTGCTCTTAACTGAAACATGTACCCTATAAATACCCTTCATGCTCGCCAATATATCAAAACGGCTCTTTGAATTTCTATTGCTTATTCATCTTCTCTTTCTCTCTAACATTCTTGCTCTCCAGTGATTACACCCTAGTGCTCAATCGACTTAAGAACTAATGGCAGGTCTCGTGTTTGTGGATGATCACAACGATTTAGCAATGCTACAGAAACCCAAGCAAGCTGCGGGGTTTCATCATATTGTGGATTTTCTCAAATCCTCACACGTCTCATACGCATTATCTGTCAATCCCACAATCTATGTGGAACACATGCGACAGTTTTGGGAGAATGCTACCATCCACACTGCAGATGGCACTCAGGTCATCAAAACAAGGGTGTGTGATAAATCCCTGACCATCTCAGAAGAGTGTACTCGCATCCATCTACACTTAGATGATGCCTCAGGTATTACCTCTCTTCCTAAGGAAGATCTCTTTGCTGCAATAAATCGAATGGGGTATGAAGGTCCCACAGAGGTATTCAAGTTCTTCAAGAACAAATTTTCACCTCAGTGGCGATTCTTTGTTCATACCCTACAACACTGCATTTCTCGAAAAACAACTGGATGGAGTGAGTTCAGCAGTACCTTAGCTTATGCTCTGGTTTTCTTGGCAACCTCTAGAAAGTTTAATTTCTCTCAAATGATCTTAAACGATTTAATGTCAAACCTGGATACCAAATCAAAAAGCTTTTATATGTATCCAAGTTTTGTACAAGAAGTACTTAATAAGGAATTGACGGATTTACCTACCTTCAAGGAGGTATATGTACCAAAACTCCCAAAGGGGAAAGTGTTCTCAAATATGAAGAGGCCCAGTCAGGACTTCTCTGGTATAGACACACCATTGTTCTCTTCAATGATGGTTGTGTCCCACTCTCAAGGTGAGGCATCAGGGTCAAACCCCACATTAGACCACCCCACTGATAACCTACCCACACCTTCCACTACAAAGCATATCCCTCAGTCCCTTCTAAAGAAGCCAACATTCCCCATTACTCATACATACACAAGGAAAAAGGTACAGAAGGTTCCTTCCCTTCTAGTATCTTCACCCCCAAAGCCTAAAAGCCCTCTGATGGAGCATTTTCCATCAGAGAATATCGAAAGGGAATCCCCTGGGGTGTCTCCCAACCCCAAGAAGGTGCTCAATAAGGAGGAGGAAGAGCATGTGGGCAGTGAGGCTCACACTACTGACTTTGCACAAAATGTAGGGCAGGACAGTGTGAAAATCTTTAAGACCTTCCCCACGGCAACTTTGGGTTAGCAATCATCCAAAGGTCCCCGGTGCCAAGAAACCAAGGGGGTAGAGGGTGCTTCTGCTAGGCAGAAGACTCCTACTAAAACTTCCAAGGATCCTTCCTGGGTGGTCAACACACCTAAAGGAGGTGAGGATAGATATACGTACAATGAATTGATGGAAACAATAACAAACATCAATGTGGATGTCATGTCTCAGGGCAAGGAAATAAAGGAGCTGCAACAGGTTATTTTGTCACAACAAGAGCAAATTAGCAATCTCAAGAAGCTGGTGATGAAGTTAGTGCTCAAAAAGAAGAAATCAAAGTTTGTGCTGAAGAAAAGGAGCACAGATCATGATTCTTTCAAAGAGGGGGAGACCAAAGAGGATGAATCTCAGTTTGAGGGGGAGATGGGAAAAGAAGCAGAAATGGGTACAAAAGCAGAAAGCAGCAAAGCAGCAGAAACATTTAAAGTAGCAGCAGAAATTGGCTTAGCGATAGTAACTAAAGCTGCAGTAGAAACTGTAAAAGCAGCAGCAGAAACAGGGCTAACAGTTGAAGAGATTGAGATTGTTGAAACACTGGTGAAGGCAAAAACAGATACTCCTAAGGCAAAAACAGATACTCCTAAGGCCACTCAAAAGGCCAAGGGAGTGGAAATCAAAGAAGGTGGCCAAGAGCAGAAGAGAAAAGAAATAAGTGATGCTGAGGTAAAGAGAAAAGGAAAAGAAAAGGTAGTGGAACCTCTGAAGAAAACAAAGAAGTCAGTTCAAGTAGATCTAGATGAAGAGGTAGCCAAACAGCTGCAAGCTGAAATAGAAGCAGAAGAAGAATCTCAAACTGCTAAAGATAGGCAAATTGCTTTAGATCTGTCTAAAAAGCTCAATGAGGAGTACCAAAGGAGTTTGAGGGCTGCAGCTGAAGCCAAGAAAGTCCAAGCAAAAGCAACTATGCCAAGGCAGCCAGCACAGACAAAGAAAAGACAACCTTCAAAGACTTTTGTTGCCAACCAAGAAAGAAGGAAAATGATCAACTTTCTAAAAGGATCAGTTGGTGTTAAAGAAGGCATGTTCAACTGGTATGTCTTATGGTAGAATTGAAGAGCTTTACAAGAAAGAAATGACCAAGCTACAAGGAGACTTTAATCAAAGGGTTGAGGTTGAAAGGAAAATGAAAGAAAGGCATGATCTGCATATCCAACAACCTTTTCCTGAGAGTGAAGAAACCACTTCTACAAAAGAAGTGGAAGAAGAACAGAAAGAAGAAACTCTTGCTCAAACAGTCAAAGCTGTCAAAAGAATGAAAACCATAGCTTCAAAGAAACAGACCAAAAGGCCAAGGATTGAAGAAGTTCAAAAAGAAGTTGAACCTGTTTTTGCAACCCCTGAAGAACAATCAAGCCAACAAGGTGCAGAACAATCTGAACAATCTGAGGTACATGTTGGTTTGTATATGACAGTGTCTGATAGTGAACCTATAAAAGCTGACCCAATATCAGTCCAAGCCCCTGAAATTATCCATTGGGATATCCGGGAAGATCAAAGGAAGAAATACTTCAGGATTAAAAGGATAGGAGACAAGTATGAGGTTTACTCTACTTGGGGCAAAATCATCAGAAGTTGTTCCAGATCTGACTTAGAAGAAATGTTCAAGGTTGGAATGAGCTTGTATGAAAAGGATTTGACAGGAGCAGGAATGAGCTTAATAAGATTAGCCATGGAGTACTTATGCATGATGTTTGATCCTAACAAAGTTCAACATGTTGTCAGAGATCTGCATCTGGAGAATAAATTCCAAAGAATAGACAATTGGATGTTGTTTGAAAGGTGTGGAGTCTTTGTCATCACTATTGACAGATCTTATCATGAGTACTACCTGGTGGATAAAATTTATAATCACCGCAAAGCCAAATTGCAGGGTATGTTGAATGCTAAGTTGGTATGTTCAAAGGATTCTGAAATGGCCAAGATAGTAGTCAGAAGAATCATCAATCAAAGCTTAGGTTTGGATCCTAATCTTGGGAATTGAGCTTAAGTTTTGAAAGTATCATAAAGACCAAATTTTGAAGAACTTAACTTCTCAATCTGAAAAGATAAGTTAGGGGGAGATTGTTGGGTCTGAAATGAGGTAAGGATGATTAATACTGCCAGATACTACTTCTTGTGTAATTAATACTGCTAGTTCAATATTACTACTGTTGGTGAGATTAATACTACTAATATGGTTAGTACTGCTAGCATGTTAGTACTGCAAGATGGTTAATACTGCTGAGTAATTACTACTGCTTATGAAGATTAAAGCTGCTGAGAAGATAATGATGGAATGATTTGATTAATGCGAAAGTCAAGGAGATTTGAAGATAATTATGGATTGGATCATGAAGATTAATTTTTCTTTTATAATTATCTTGTAATCTGTCTTGTATATATACTGTATAGAAGGCATAGTTTAGAATATACCTTGATAGAGTTTTCAATATACGTTTTAGTGAGAATTAACCTCAAGATTCATTGTAATCCTTTCTTTAGAGAAGTTTAGAACGTCTGTTGAGCTTGTTCAATAGATTGAGGTTTTGTTTGTAGTCATTAAGTTAAATCAATATAACTTTGTGATTTTCATTCTGACACTGTTCCATTGATTTACTGTTAAAGTGTTTTTCCGCGACTTCTTTAACATTGTTTTTGCGTGTGTTAATTAAATTCTTGTTTGAATTTCGATCCTGACAAATGCCTTTCCAGCCACTGTTGCTTGGATACAAGCATCTTATTCTTGTAGTATTCGGAGTTCCGGACTTTAGGTTTTCGGCAGTCCTTGGCAAAGTGACCGAGTTTGCCACAGTTGTAGCACTTAGATGGTTCATCCTGCTTGGGCTCTTCGGCTCTATACTTCTTCTTCTCTTCTGGTCTCTTTTCTTCAATTTTTATAGAACTTCTTTTGAAAGGCCTTGGTTAACATTAGCATAGCTTCCTTCAGATTTTCACAATCGTCAGAGTCAGAATTCGCCTCACTATCAGCCTCTTCTGATTCAGATGCTATCATCTTCTTCTTATTAGACTTCTTCTTGACCACAAGTGCAACTGGATCAGCAACTGCTTTGTCAGCCTTTTTCATCTCATCCTTGATCTCATCCACCTCTTCCTCATTCTATCGGAGGATTTCATAGACTTCATGAAGTGGAATTTCATTAAGATCTTTCAATTGCCTCATCTGTCTGGTGAATCTCTTCCACTCAGGCTGGAGGTTGCTGAGAAATTTCACATTCATCTCAACTTGAGATTTGTTGATCTTGTTCTTGGTTAGCTCGTTCAACAATGTCACAACTCTGTCATAGGTGGCTTCTAGTGATTCTCCAACTTTGGCTTTGAATTCTTCATAGTTATTCAGACAGTTGGATACTTTGAGTTGGTTGCCGACTCTAGATCCGATCATTATCTTCTCCAATTGATCCCACATTTGCTTGCCGGTAGCGTTGTAACTATCAATCTTGACATAAATTTCATTCTGTATGCCTTGGAGAATAAATGATTTTGCCAATTTGTCACCCTTGTGTCTTCTCTTATGCTCATCAGAATATTCATCAAGAGGTAGTGGATACTCTCTTTCTGTTTCTTCACCATTCTCTCCAGCTACAGTGAGTACCTTGGTTGGAGGTGTCCTGATTCCTTCTTTTAGAGATTTTCTGATGTAATCTCCCAGATCATTTCGATCGATGAAATCCAAGAATCTGTCCTTCCATTGCTCGTACTCCCCCTTGAAGAGTACTGGTGGCTTCACATCGGTTCCGATAGCAAGAGCTTCCCGAGATGACATCCTTTCTGATATTGAATAAGATAAGAACTTGATAAGAGACTTGAAAAATGATCGTTAGTCCAGATAAAATCAAGTAAATACAGATTAATAATAAAAATGAGAATCTGGAGCAAAAAGGTTGTTGGGTCAGATATGAGTTAAGTCTGGATAATGCTGCTGAAGTGTTAAAGATTAATACTGCTGAAGATTTTACTACTGCTACTTGAAAGACATTACTACTGCTAGTAGTATTACTACTGCTTGAAGAGTTAGTACTGCTATAAGAAAGGTTAGTACTGCTAGTAGTTAGTACTGCTTGAAGATTAATGCTGGTGGATGATTAATACTGCTTATGATGATGATGTTGATAATGATGACTTGGAACGAAAGACTAGGAGCTGAAGATAATGATAATTATGGAATGGATGCTGAAGATCAATATTTCTTTAGTAATTATCTTGTAATCAGTTATGTATATATAGTCTAGTAGTTTTTGATAGATTAACAAGTTTTGCATATACGTTTAGAGAGAATTAACCTCAAGATTAGTTTTAATCCTTTCTTTAGAGAAGTATAGAACGTCTGTTGAGCCTGTTCAACGGATTGAGGTTTTGTTTGTAATCATTAAGTTAATTCAATATAACTTGTGACTTGAGTTCATACACTGTTTGATTCATTTATTGTTAAAGTGTTATTTCGCGACTTCTTTAACATAGTTTCTGAGTGTTTAGTTTAAATTTTTGTTTAGAATTTCGATCCTGACAAGTGGTATGAGAGCTTAAGGAACTCAGAAATCAATAATCATCATCGACGGATCACATGACAGTGTTTTTGTTTCAAAGGTCCCCATGCTCAAACCCAATGAGTTTGACATGTGGAAAATCAGAATCAGGCAGTACATTCTTCTCACAGACTACTCATTATGGGATATCATTGAAAATGGTCCCTCCAATGAAGGAAAGATGGGAGCAAATGGCAAGAGACCTCCACCAAAGACTGATGGAGAAAGAAATATGAGACAGACTGAGATGAAAGCCTTGAGCACTCTGCTCTTGGCAATTCCTAATGAATACCAACATCAGTTTTGCAACTGGTCTGATGCTCAAATCTTGTGGAATGCATTGGAGAAGAGATTTTCAGGTACTAAAAGCACTAAGAGAAATCAGAAAGCAATTCTCAATCAACAATATGAAAACTTTATGTCTACAAAGAATGAGTCTATGACTCAAACCTTTGATAGATTCAACAAGTTGATTGGAGAATTGGCCATTGTTGGTGTCAAGATGGACCAGGATGATGTCAATAGAAAGTTTCCAAGGTCTCTTGGTGAAGAATGGGTCATGTATATAGTATCATTCAGACAGAATGATAATCTGGAGGATAAGGAACTTGATGATCTCTACAATGATCTAAGGGTGTTTGAATCAGAAGTTGAATCTAAAAAGAAACCATCTGGATACTTTCACAATGCTGCTCTCTTATCATCTACTACTGATTCTTCTGCTAATACAGAATCAGTTAGTGCTACATATGGCTCAAAACAGGATGGACCTAATGATTCTGTTTTGGAAGCATTCCTTGCTAGTCATGCTAAATCTGCTCTTATTAATGATGATCTGGAGCAGATCAATGTTGATGACCTTGAAGAGATGTATATCAAGTGGCAAATGACAATGCTTACCATGAGAGTCAAAAGATTCATCAAAAGAACAGGAAGAAACAACTTTGCCATGAGAAGAGAAGATGGGGCTGGATTTGACAAATCCAAGGTAGAATGCTACAAGAGTCATAAGTTGGGGCACTTTGCAAGAGGATGCAAAGGAGGAATGTCTCAACAGCATGGAAGAAACAATCAACAATCAAAGTCCACTAACTATAACAGGAATCCATCTCAAGAACTTGTCTCACAAGATGGAATGGGATTTGATTGGAGTGATCAAGCAGAAGAGGCAATCCAGAATCAAGCATTGATGGCTGAGGTTTCAGAGTCCTCAAGCACTGCAATCCCCACAGAGGTAAAATCTAACCTATGCTCTAAAGCATGTCTTGAAACTGTTAAAAAGTACATGATCACAATCAGAGCATGTGTGATGACCTTAAAAGGTTGGAGAAAGATAAAAGAGAGTATAGTTTGATCATTGAGAAATTTGAAGAACAAATTAAGTCATACCAGGCCAATGAACTTCAACATTCATATGATCACAACTATTGGAAGTGGGAGAAGAAAGAGTTAGAGATTAAGCTAGAAAAGTCTAGAGAGGAATGTGAGAAAGTAAGGAGTGAATTTGAGAAGGCAAAATTAGACATTGAAAAATTTTCCAATGCTTCTAAAGCAATGGACAGTTTACTCAAAACTCAAGTTCATGACAAACTAAGGAGAGGTATAGGCTACAACAACACCCCTCTACCTTACAATAATAACTACATTCCACCCACCTCAGACCTCTTAGAAAGACAAGATAAGAAGGAATTACCTGAAGGATCCACTGAAGTAGATCCACTAGATACAGTAGTGGTTGAGGCAGAGTCTGAAGAAGAGAATACTGAGGGTAAGAATAAGTTAGACCATAAAGAAACTCCCTTAGAAAACCATATTATTACAAATGAAAGAGGGGGTAAACCATTTGTCAAGGGTGATAAAGTGGAGATGTCCAAAACAGAGAAAGAGAATGGTAAGAGTGAGAGAGCTGAGACCTCTAGGAAAGGAAAGGAAAAGGTACAGGGAAATCATTATATGCAAACTACTGTTGTAAATCCCTGTACTTGTCAACAGAACAAGCCCCATCAACATGATAAAATAAGGGGAAATCAGAGAAACAGAAATAATCAGTGGGCTCAAAAACAGGGAATTGATCTAAGCAAAATCAATAAACCAAAGCCTTATTTTATTTGTGGCAAATTGAATCATTTAGCCAAACACTGTTATTTCAATCCTATTAACCAAAGATTTACTTTTCAAAGACAAACACAAAATTCTTTTGGTTATAGGAAGAAATGAAAAAGGAATCGCATGGCTGAGAATGTGAAAACAACATTTTGAAATCTCATATTTAGAATAAGTTTGCTCAATCAAAAGAAAACACTCCAAGCAAATCAAGGAGTAACTCACAGAATAAGAAAGCAAACAACTTTGTCAAGATTTGGGTTCCAAAAGTCAAGAAACCTGTTAGTACTGCTACTTCAAATAGTACTGCTAACAGAAATAATACTGCTGATAGCAATACTACTGCTGACCAAGTTAGTACTGCTAACAAGGATAGTGCTGCTACCAGTGTTAATACTTCTATGCCTATAATTTTGACAAAGTATTCCAGCCATGAAATTCCTAATTCTGATCACCTCATCAAGACCAATCTGACTGATTATGAATATGTTGATGAGAAAGGGCAACCCAAGACCACTTTGGCTTGGGTTCCCTCTAAAAACTAACTGTTTTATCTTATGTACAGGGCAACCAACATCTCAAGAAGAAGAGCATTTGGCATGTAGATAGTGGTTGCTCTAGGCACATGACAGGTAACATGGCCTACCTTCAAAACTTCAAAAAGATTGATGGAGGACATGTTTCTTTTGGTGACAATCCAGTAGGAGGTAAGATCAGTGGAAAAGGTATGGTTTCAAAAGGTAAGATGCCTTTTGAAGATGTTTACTATGTTGAGCAATTGAGATACAACCTGTTAAGTGTATCACAGGTTTGTGACAAGAAACATAGTATATTATTTACTGAGACTGAATCTATTATCCTTGCTCCAGGATTCAAGGTAGTTGATGGAAATATGATACTACTTAGAACTCCTAGAAAGGATAATGTTTATTGTTTGGACTTAGAGAATGTTTCATCTGATTCATCATTAAACTGTCTGTTTTCAAAAGCTTCTTTAGATGAATCATCTTTTTGGCACAGAAGGATGTGTCACATGAATTTTAAAACAATGAACATTCTTGTGAAAAACAACCTTGTAAGAGGTTTACCTCAAAAAGTGTTTTCATGTGATGATCATTATGTTTCTTGTCTTAAAGGCAATCAGCACAAAACTTCTCATAAGTCCAAAGAAATAAATACAATCTCTTCTCCTCTTCAATTATTGCATATGGATCTCTTTGGTCCTACTAATGTGATGAGTATTGGTAAGAAATCCTACTGCTTAGTTATTGTTGATGACTTCTCTAGATTCACTTGGTTATATTTTCAAAGGACTAAGGATGAGACAAGTTGACTGATCAAATCCTTTGTTCTTAGGGTTGAAAACCAAACAAATCAAAGAGTTAAAGTCATCAGATCTGATAATGGAACTGAATTTAAAAACAATGACTTAAACAACTTTTATGAGACTAAAGGTATTGAGAGACAATTCAGTGCTCCTAGAACTCCTCAACAGAATGGTGTTGCTGAGAGGAGAAATAGGACATTGATTGAGGATGCTAGATCTCTGTTAGCATATTCAAAATTACCAATTACTTTTTGGGCAGAAGCAGTTAATACTGCTTGTTATGTCCAAAACAGAGTTCTAGTAGTCAAATCCCAAGGAAAAACACCTTATGAACTTTTTGACAAGAAGAAACCTTTTATTGGATTTTTCAAACCTTTTGGGTGTCCTTGCACAATTCTCAACACCAAATTTCACTTAGGCAAGTTTGAAAGCAAAGCTGAGGATGGATTTCTTGTTGGATACTCCTCTCAGAGTAAGGCATATAGAGTATTTAATAGTTCTTCAAGGATTATAGAGGAAAGTGACAATGTCAAATGCAATGAGAACACACCAAATCAAATTGGTACAGGTCCTGATTGGTTGTTTGACATTGACTCACTAACTAATGCTTTGGGTTTTAGTAATATGCAAACTGCAGGAACAAATTCAGAACAGGTACAAGCACAGAAACAAGAGTTTGTGTTGTTCCCCATACCTACTGTTGAATTTTGCCAGCAAGATAAGAAAGATGATTCAGACACAGGTGACTCTGAATCAGAACAGGATGCAGCTGATAAAGGTGATGAAGAGGATAAAGGTGATGAAGAGAATAAGAGTGATAAAGAGGATGCTCATAATTTAGGAAACACAGGTCCTGAGATGCCCATACTGTCAGAAAATAATATTGATGAAGAAAACTCTTTAGTATTTGGTGGAAGCACTTCTGAGAAGAATGACTCTAATCTGGATGCAAATATCAATGAGGAGGTTGCACATCAAACAAGAACTCAGAAAAATCATCCTCCTCAGTTGGTGATTGGTGACATCAATTCTCCTAGGATCACAAGGCATCAAAGTAAGATAGGAGGATTGAAAGACTTGCAGTCAGGGTTGTTATCTTGTTTTCTATCTCAGATTGAACCCAAGAAGGCCTATGATGCAATGAAAGAACCAAGCTGGATAGAAGCAATGCAAGAGGAGTTGCTGCAGTTTGAGCTGCAAAATGTGTGGGATCTGGTTGATCTTCCACAAGGACAAAGGGCAATTGGTACTAAATGGGTTTTCAGGACTAAGAAAGATGAGAGAGGAATTGTGATAAAGAATAAGGCCAGGCTTGTGGCACAAGGGTATACACAAGAAGAGGGGATAGATTATGAAGAAGTATTTGCACCAGTAGCCAGAATTGAGGCAATTAGGCTATTTCTAGCCTATGCTTCTTTCATGCAGCTCAGAGTATTTCAGATGGATGTCAAGAGTGCATTTCTATATGGGAAAATTGATGAAGAAGTGTATGTTTGTCAGCCTCCAGGGTTTGAGAATCCTACCTTTCCTGATAAAGTATACAAACTAAAGAAGGCACTCTATGGGCTACATCAAATACCAAGAGCATGGTATGACACTCTGTCTACCTATCTCTTGGAAAATGTTTTTGAAAGGGGAATAATTGACAAGACTCTGTTCATCAAAAGGAAGAAGAAGGACATCTTGCTTGTGCAAATCTATGTGGATGAAATCATCTTTGGATCCACAAAAGGTTATATGTGCAAGGAGTTTGAGGAGCTGATGCACAAAAGATTCAAGATGAGCTCTATGGGTAAACTTACATTCTTCCTTGGGCTACAGGTTAAACAGAAGAAAGATGGTATCTTCATCAGCCAATCCAAGTATGTGCAGGATATACTTACAAAGTTTGGATTTTCAGATTCAAAGCCTGCAAGCACACCTATGGAAACACACAAATAGATCACTGCAGATCTTGAGGGGGAGGATGTAGATGTTCATCATTATAGATCTATGATAGGCTCTCTCATGTATTTAACAACTTCAAGGCTAGATATTATGTTTGTTGTCTGTGTGTGTGCCAGATTTGAAGTAAGACCTAAGCAATCTCATTTTCAAGCAGTCAAGAGGATCTTCAGATATCTCAAAGGACAACCTAGGTTGGGTCTTTGGTATCCTCATGACTCACCATTTGATCTACTTGCATATTATGATAGTGATTTGGGTGGTGCAAACTTGGATAGAAAGTCTACATCAGGAGGATGTCAGTTTTTGGGTGCAAGACTAGTTTCTTGGTAGTGTAAAAAGTAAACCACAGTGTCCAACTCTACAACAGAAGCAGAGTATATAGCTGTTGCAAGCTGCTGCTCACAGGTGTTATGGATTCAGAATCAGATGTTGGACTATGGTGTTACTTTTCTTCACATTCCAATCTTCATTGATAATAACAGTGCTATAAGCATTGTTAACAATCAGGTCAAGCACTCTAAAACCAAGCATATATAAATCAGGTACCATTTTATTAGAGATTGCAATGAAAAGAAGTTAATTAAGGTTTTGAAACACACAAGTAACCAATTTGCTGATCTATTCACCAAAGCTTTTGATGTGGGCAGATTCACATTCTTGGTCACAAGTGTAGGCATGATAAACACTGAATAAGCCTCTTTTGATTTTCTTAATGTACCATTTCTGTATAGATTCCTTCCTGCTTACTTTCTCATATTGTATTGTGCATGGTGCTGCTAACTATGTATGTTTAAGTGTTTCAGATTACATTGCTGAATTGGATACTTAGTACTTCTAGTTCAGTTAATACTGCTTTCACTATTACTCTTTCTGCCAGTTCAAATATGGTTAAGTATGGTTACTACTGCTAGGTGGTTTATACTGCGAGTGCAAAGTTACTACTGCTTGCCTTATTTCTACTACTAATCAGTGTTACTACTGCTGGTATGTGTTAATACTGCTAGTCTGTGTTAATACTGCCAGTATGCGTTACTACTGCTAATATGAGTTAATGCTGCTAAGGTACTTAGTACTGCTTCTAACTGAAACTCTCCACCTATAAATACCCTCTCTGACCGCCAAAATCCAAACAACTCTTTGAATTTCCTACGAGTGTTCTTTCTCTCTCTCTCTCTCTCTCATTCTTGCTTCCCAGTGCATAAACCCTAGAGTTTATTCGATCCCAAGAACGATGGCAGGATTGGAATTTGTGGACGATCACAATGAACTCGCAATGCTGCAGAAACCTAAACAAGCTGAGGGTTTTGAAGAAATTGTAGATTTTCTGAAAGCATCTCACATTGCCTATGCGTTAACTGTCAATCCCACTATCTATGTGGAACACATGCGACAGTTCTGGGCAAATGCGTCCATCCAGAATGTTGAGGGCAATCAGGTCATTCACTCAAGGGTTTGTGATAAACCCATCACAATCACAGAGGGATGCATACGCACTCATCTACGACTAGATGATGCCTCACTTATTACCTCTCTGTCCAAGGAAGATCTCTTCCAATCAATTAGTCGAATGGGGTATGAAGGTCCCACTGAGGTGTATAAGTTATTTAAAAGCAAATTTTCACCTCAATGGCGATTTTTTGTTCATACTCTTCAGCATTGTATTTCACGAAAAACAACTGGATGGAGTGAGTTTAGCAGTACAATAGCTTATGCTCTTGTCTGCTTATCTACCTCCAGAAAGTTTAATTTCTCACAAATGATTCAAAATGATTTAATGTCAAACCTGGATACCAAAACCAAATGCTTTTATATGTATCCAAGGTTTGTACAAGAAGTACTGAACAATGAATTGACGGATTTACCCTCTTTTCAAGAGGTGTATGTACCAAAACCTCCCAAAGGGAAGGTGTTTTCCAACATGAGAAGGACTAGTAAGGACTTCTCTGGAACAAACACACCATTGTTCTCTACAATGATGGTTGTGTCTCATTCCCATGGTGAGGCATCAAGGTCACAGCCCACATCTGACCACCCAACTGATGACCTACCCACACCATTCACTTCAATTGATACTCCTCAGATCCCTATTGTTAAGCCAAAATCCCCCATCACCAAAACATATATAAGGAAAAAGGTACAGAAGGTTCCTTCCCTTCTTGTATCTTCACCCCCAAAGCCTACAAGCCCTCTGATGGAGCATTCTCCATCAGAGAATATCGAAAGGGAAACCACAGGGGTGTCTCCCAACCTCAAGAAGGTGCTCTATAAGGAGAAGGATGAACATGTGGGCAGTAAGGCTCACATTACTGACTCTGCACAAGGTGTGGATCAGGACAGTGTGAACATACCTAAGACCTTCCCCATGACAACTTTAGGTGAGCAATCATCTAAAGGACCCAGGTGCCAAGAAACTAAGGGGGTAGAAGGTGCTTCTGCTAGGCAGAAGGCCTCTACTAAAAGATCCAAGGATCCTTCAAGGATGGTAAAAATACCTAAAGGAGGTGAGGACAGATATAACTATGAAGAATTGATGGATACTCTTGGTACAATAAGTATGGAAGTTCACAATCAAGATTTGGAGATAAAAGAATTGAAAAAGGTGATTTCTTCTCAACAAGTGCAGATTTCCAAACTCAAGAAGATGGTACTCAAATTGGTGCACAAAAAGAAGAAAACACAATTTGTTTTGAAGAAGAGGAGCATTGGTCATGATGCTTCCAAAAAGGGGGAGACTCAAGAGGATGAAAGTAAAAAGAAAAGCCCTGTTGGCATGGAATCTCAATTTGAGGGGGAGATTGGTGCTGAAACTGAGAAAGAAGCAGAAAAAGAACAAGCAGCAGAAACTTTTGTGAAAGCAACAGAAATTGGTAAAGCAGCAGTAACTAAGTCAGCAGCAGAAACTGTAGAACCAGCAGTAGAAACAGAGAAGGTGGCAGTAGAAACTGGTTTGTCTATAGAGGAGATAGAGATTGTTGAGACTCTAGTTAAGGCAAAGAATGACACCCCCAAGGCTGCTCAAAAGGCCAAGGGAGTGGTAATCAAAGAAGGTGGCTCAAAAAAGAAAAGAAAAGAAGTCAGTGAGGCAGAGGCCAAAAGGAAAGGGAAAGAAAAAGTGGTTGAATCTGTGAAACCATCAAAGAAATTCTCACAAATAGAACTAGATGAAGAGATATCTAAGTAGATGCAAGAAGAGATTGAAAAGGAGGAAGAGATCCAAACAGCTAAAGACAGACAGATTGTCTTAGATTTGTCTACAAAGCTAAATGAAGAATATCAGAAGAGTTTAAAGCTTGCTGCTAAGAAAGTTACCATGAAAGCTTCTAGGCAAAGGCAGCCATCAAAGACAAGACAAAGACAGCCTTCTAAAACCTTTCTGGCTACACAGAAAAGGAGAAAGATGATCAACTTCCTGAAAGGATCCAATAGAGTTCCTGAAGGAATGTTTACAAATATGTCCTTCAGCAGAATTGAGGAATTATACAAGAAGGAGATGGCCAAGCTTCAAGGGGATTTCAGTTAAAGGGTAGAGTTTGAAAGAAAAATGAAAGAGAGACATGATCTGAATATTCAACAACCCTTCCCTGACAGTGAAGAAGGCACTCCTACAAAAGAAAGGGCAGAAGTCAAGAAAGAAGAAACACTAGCCCAGAAGATCAGAGCTGTTAAAAGAATGAAGTCTATTGCTTCAAAGAAACAGGCAAAAAGGCCAAGGATTGAGGAAATGGAGAAAGAAAAGGAAATTAAAAGAATGAATGCAGAACCATCAGAACCTACTGTTGCACCTCCTACAGAGCATGTTGAAACTGAGCATAGTCAAGAACAGTCAAGTCAATCTGATGTACAGTTTGATTTGTACATGACAGTAACAGATGAAGAACTAGTGAAAGTGGATCCTATCTCAGTGAATGCTCCTGAAATCATTCATTGGGATATTCTGGTGGATCAAGGCAAAGAATACTTCAGGATTAAGAGAATGGGGGACAGGTATGAGGTCTACTCAACCTGGGGAAAGATTATCAGAAGTTGTTCCAGATCTGATTTGGAATAAATGTACAAAGTTGGGTTGAATTTGAATGGTGAAGTGCTGAAAGGAGCAAGGATGAGCCTAACAAAGATAGCTATGGAATTCTTATGCATGATGTTTGATCCAGATAGAGTGAAGCATATTATCAAAGACTTGCATCATGAAAATGGTTTTAAAAAGATTGATCATTGGATGTTGTTTGAAAAATGTGGAGTCTTTATGATAACCATTGATAAGAGCTATCATGAATACTACTTGGTGGATAAAGTATATGACCACAGCAAAGCAAAGCTGCAAGGGATGCTGAAAGCCAAGCTAGTATGTCCTAAAGGTTCAGAAATGACCAGAATAGTGATCAGAAGAACTATCAATCAAAGTCTAGGTCTGGATCATAATCTGGGAAATTGAGCTGAAGTTTTGAAAGCATCATGAAGACCACATTTTGAAGAACTTAACTTCTGGATTTCAAAAGTTAAGTTAGGGGGAGATTGTTGGGTCAGATATGATCTAAGTCTGGATAATGCTGCTGAAGTGTTAAAGATTAATACTGCTGAAGATTTTACTACTGCTACTTGAAAGACATTACTACTGCTAGTAGTATTACTACTGCTTGAAGAGTTAGTACTGCTATAAGAATGGTTAGTACTGCTTGGAGAGTTAGTACTGCTAGTAGTTAGTACTGCTTGAAGATTAATGTTGCTGGATGATTAATACTGCTTATGATGATGATGTTGATAATGATGACTTGGAACGAAAGACTAGGAGCTGAAGATAATGATAATTATGGAATGGATGCTGAAGATCAATATTTCTTTAGTAATTATCTTGTAATAAGTTCTGTATATATAGTCTAGTAGTTTTTGATAGATTAACAAGTTTTGCATATACGTTTAGAGAGAATTAACCTCAAGATTAGTTTTAATCCTTTCTTTAGAGAAGTATAGAACGTCTGTTGAGCCTGTTCAACAGATTGAGGTTTTGTTTGTAATCATTAAGTTAATTCAATATAACTTGTGACTTGAGGTCATACACTGTTTGATTGATTTATTGTTAAAGTGTTATTCCACGACTTCTTTAACATAGTTTCTGAGTGTTTAGTTTAAATTCTTGTTTAGAATTTCGATCCTGACAAAGGCAGAAATGCGCCAAAGGCCAGTGGCGCAAAAAGAAGATTTTGCGCTAATTGTGTCTTGTGCAAAATGGAGTTTAGCGCTAACACCAGGTGGCGCAAACCAAAACTTTGCGCGAAGAGTATTTGGCGCAAAAACTAGTTCGCGCTAGAAGAAGCTGGCGCAAAAGAAACTTTGCGCGAAGTAACGATCCTTGAAGAGTTTTGCGCGAGAAGCAGGTCGCGCAAAAATGGACTTCGCGTGAACTTTGATTCCCTTGCGTTTTGCGCGAGTAGAGATTAGCGAGAAACTGGTGAGTACTCCTTTGCGCGAAGAGTTAGTGGCGCAAAACTATCTTTGCGCGAGATGAAAGTCGCGAGAGATGGACTTTGCACGAGACGTGGTTGGCGCAAGATAGACTTTACTTGTAACAAATTTTGCGCGAGGGGCCTGTGGCGCAAACTAAGTTTTGCGCGAGCTGAAGGTCACGCAAAAGAACCTTTGAGCTAGTAGGCAATGGCGTAAAAGTCACCTTTGCGCTATGAAGATTTGACGCAAAAGTAAACTTTGAATCTGGCGAGAAGCACACGATGAACTCGCGCAAAATTGATGAACTGGCGCAAAGTCGCTGTTCTTCCCTGTACTTCGAAAAACCACCCTGAAAATCCTAAAAACCAATCTAGACTTCGATTTACACTACGAAACTTTGCCAAATCGATCTCCTAATCATCTAGAACTGATTGCAAACAACTAACTTCAAAAACAAGCACTTTTAGTAAAAATCAATGTTAACAATCCAATCTTCATTGATAACAACAATGCTATAAGCATTGTTAACAATCCAGTCAAGCACTCTAAAACCAAGCATATATAAATCAAGTACCATTTTATTAGAGATTGCAATGAAAAGAAGTTAATTAAGGTTTTGAAAGTACACACAAGTAACCAATTTGCTGATCTATTCACCAAAGCTTTTGATGTGGGCAGATTCACATTCTTGGTCACAAGTGTAGGCATGATAAACACTGAATAAGCCTCTTTTGATTTTCTTAATGTACCATTTCTGTATAGATTCCTTCCTGCTTACTTTCTCATATTGTATTGTGCATGGTGCTGCTAACTATGTATGTTTAAGTGTTTCAGATTACATTGCTGAATTGGATACTTAGTACTTCTAGTTCAGTTAATACTGCTCTCACTATTACTCTTTCTGCCAGTTCAAATATGGTTAAGTATGGTTACTACTGCTAGGTGGTTTATACTGCGAGTGCAAAGTTACTACTGCTTGCCTTATTTCTACTACTAATCAGTGTTACTACTGCTGGTATGTGTTAATACTGCTAGTCTGTGTTAATACTGCCAGTATGCGTTACTACTGCTAATATGAGTTAATGCTGCTAAGGTACTTAGTACTGCTTCTAACTGAAACCCTCCACCTATAAATACCCTCTCTGACCGCCAAAATCCAAACGACTCTTTGAATTTCCTACGAGTGTTCTTTCTCTCTCTCTCTCTCTCTCATTCTTGCTTCCCAGTGCATAAACCCTAGAGTTTATTCGATCCCAAGAACGATGGCAGGATTGGAATTTGTGGACGATCACAATGAACTCGCAATGCTGCAGAAACCCAAACAAGCTGAGGGTTTTGAAGAAATTGTAGATTTTCTGAAAGCATCTCACATTGCCTATGCGTTAACTGTCAATCCCACTATCTATGTGGAACACATGCGACAGTTCTGGGCAAATGCGTCCATCCAGAATGTTGAGGGCAATCAGGTCATTCACTCAAGGGTTTGTGATAAACCCATCACAATCACAGAGGGATGCATACGCACTCATCTACGACTAGATGATGCCTCACTTATTACCTCTCTGTCCGAGGAAGATCTCTTCCAATCAATTAGTCGAATGGGGTATGAAGGTCCCACTGAGGTGTATAAGTTATTTAAAAGCAAATTTTCACCTCTATGGCGATTTTTTGTTCATACTCTTCAGCATTGTATTTCACGAAAAACAACTGGATGGAGTGAGTTTAGCAGTACAATAGCTTATGCTCTTGTCTGCTTATCTACCTCCAGAAAGTTTAATTTCTCACAAATGATTCAAAATGATTTAATGTCAAACCTGGATACCAAAACCAAATGCTTTTATATGTATCCAAGGTTTGTACAAGAAGTACTGAACAATGAATTGACGGATTTACCCTCTTTTCAAGAGGTGTATGTACCAAAACCTCCCAAAGGGAAGGTGTTTTCCAACATGAGAAGGACTAGTAAGGACTTCTCTGGAACAAACACACCATTGTTCTCTACAATGATGGTTGTGTCTCATTCACATGGTGAGACATCAGGGTCACAGCCCACATCTGACCACCCAACTGATGACCTACCCACACCATTCACTTCAATTGATACTCCTCAGATCCCTATTGTTAAGCCAAAATCCCCCATCACCAAAACATATATAAGGAAAAAGGTACAGAAGGTTCCTTCCCTTCTTGTATCTTCACCCCCAAAGCCTACAAGCCCTCTGATGGAGCATTCTCCATCAGAGAATATCGAAAGGGAAACCACAGGGGTGTCTCCCAACCTCAAGAAGGTGCTCTATAAGGAGAAGGATGAACATGTGGGCAGTAAGGCTCACACTACCCGACTCTGCACAAGGTGTGGATCAGGACAGTGTGAACATACCTAAGACCTTCCCCACGACAACTTTAGGTGAGCAATCATCTAAAGGACCCAGGTGCCAAGAAACTAAGGGGGTAGAAGGTGCTTCTGCTAGGCAGAAGGCCTCTACTAAAAGATCCAAGGATCCTTCAAGGATGGTAAAAATACCTAAAGGAGGTGAGGACATATATAACTATGAAGAATTGATGGATACTCTTGGTACAATAAGTATGGAAGTTCACAATCAAGATTTGGAGATAAAAGAATTGAAAAAGGTGATTTCTTCTCAACAAGTGCAGATTTCCAAACTCAAGAAGATGGTACTCAAATTGGTGCACAAAAAGAAGAAAACACAATTTGTTTTGAAGAAGAGGAGCATTGGTCATGATGCTTCCAAAAAGGGGGAGACTCAAGAGGATGAAAGTAAAAAGAAAAGCCCTGTTGGCATGGAATCTCAATTTGAGGGGGAGATTGGTGCTGAAACTGAGAAAGAAGCAGAAAAAGAACAAGCAGCAGAAACTTTTGTGAAAGCAACAGAAATTGGTAAAGCAGCAGTAACTAAGTCAGCAGCAGAAACTGTAGAACCAGCAGTAGAAACAGAGAAGGTGGCAGTAGAAACTGGTTTGTCTATAGAGGAGATAGAGATTGTTGAGACTCTAGTTAAGGCAAAGAATGACACCCCCAAGGCTGCTCAAAAGGCCAAGGGAGTGGTAATCAAAGAAGGTGGCTCAAAAAAGAAAAGAAAAGAAGTCAGTGAGGCAGAGGCCAAAAGGAAAGGGAAAGAAAAAGTGGTTGAATCTGTGAAACCATCAAAGAAATTCTCACAAATAGAACTAGATGAAGAGATATCTAAGTAGATGCAAGAAGAGATTGAAAAGGAGGAAGAGATCCAAACAGCTAAAGACAGACAGATTGTCTTAGATTTGTCTACAAAGCTAAATGAAGAATATCAGAAGAGTTTAAAGCTTGCTGCTAAGAAAGTTACCATGAAAGCTTCTAGGCAAAGGCAGCCATCAAAGACAAGACAAAGACAGCCTTCTAAAACCTTTCTGGCTACACAGAAAAGGAGAAAGATGATCAACTTCCTGAAAGGATCCAATAGAGTTCCTGAAGGAATGTTTACAAATATGTCCTTCAGCAGAATTGAGGAATTATACAAGAAGGAGATGGCCAAGCTTCAAGGGGATTTCAGTTAAAGGGTAGAGTTTGAAAGAAAAATGAAAGAGAGACATGATCTGAATATTCAACAACCCTTCCCTGACAGTGAAGAAGGCACTCCTACAAAAGAAAGGGCAGAAGTCAAGAAAGAAGAAACACTAGCCCAGAAGATCAGAGCTGTTAAAAGAATGAAGTCTATTGCTTCAAAGAAACAGGCAAAAAGGCCAAGGATTGAGGAAATGGAGAAAGAAAAGGAAATTAAAAGAATGAATGCAGAACCATCAGAACCTACTGTTGCACCTCCTACAGAGCATGTTGAAACTGAGCATAGTCAAGAACAGTCAAGTCAATCTGATGTACAGTTTGATTTGTACATGACAGTAACAGATGAAGAACTAGTGAAAGTGGATCCTATCTCAGTGAATGCTCCTGAAATCATTCATTGGGATATTCTGGTGGATCAAGGCAAAGAATACTTCAGGATTAAGAGAATGGGGGACAGGTATGAGGTCTACTCAACCTGGGGAAAGATTATCAGAAGTTGTTCCAGATCTGATTTGGAATAAATGTACAAAGTTGGGTTGAATTTGAATGGTGAAGTGCTGAAAGGAGCAAGGATGAGCCTAACAAAGATAGCTATGGAATTCTTATGCATGATGTTTGATCCAGATAGAGTGAAGCATATTATCAAAGACTTGCATCATGAAAATGGTTTTAAAAAGATTGATCATTGGATGTTGTTTGAAAAATGTGGAGTCTTTATGATAACCATTGATAAGAGCTATCATGAATACTACTTGGTGGATAAAGTATATGACCACAGCAAAGCAAAGCTGCAAGGGATGCTGAAAGCCAAGCTAGTATGTCCTAAAGGTTCAGAAATGACCAGAATAGTGATCAGAAGAACTATCAATCAAAGTCTAGGTCTGGATCATAATCTGGGAAATTGAGCTGAAGTTTTGAAAGCATCATGAAGACCACATTTTGAAGAACTTAACTTCTGGATTTCAAAAGTTAAGTTAGGGGGAGATTGTTGGGTCAGATATGATCTAAGTCTGGATAATGCTGCTGAAGTGTTAAAGATTAATACTGCTGAAGATTTTACTACTGCTACTTGAAAGACATTACTACTGCTAGTAGTATTACTACTGCTTGAAGAGTTAGTACTGCTATAAGAATGGTTAGTACTGCTTGGAGAGTTAGTACTGCTAGTAGTTAGTACTGCTTGAAGATTAATGTTGCTGGATGATTAATACTGCTTATGATGATGATGTTGATAATGATGACTTGGAACGAAAGACTAGGAGCTGAAGATAATGATAATTATGGAATGGATGCTGAAGATCAATATTTCTTTAGTAATTATCTTGTAATAAGTTCTGTATATATAGTCTAGTAGTTTTTGATAGATTAACAAGTTTTGCATATACGTTTAGAGAGAATTAACCTCAAGATTAGTTTTAATCCTTTCTTTAGAGAAGTATAGAACGTCTGTTGAGCCTGTTCAACAGATTGAGGTTTTGTTTGTAATCATTAAGTTAATTCAATATAACTTGTGACTTGAGGTCATACACTGTTTGATTGATTTATTGTTAAAGTGTTATTCCACGACTTCTTTAACATAGTTTCTGAGTGTTTAGTTTAAATTCTTGTTTAGAATTTCGATCCTGACAAAGGCAGAAATGCGCCAAAGGCCAGTGGCGCAAAAAGAAGATTTTGCGCTAATTGTGTCTTGCGCAAAATGGAGTTTAGCGCTAACACCAGGTGGCGCAAACCAAAACTTTGCGCGAAGAGTATTTGGCGCAAAAACTAGTTCGCGCTAGAAGAAGCTGGCGCAAAAGAAACTTTGCGCGAAGTAACGATCCTTGAAGAATTTTGCGCGAGAAGCAGGTCGCGCAAAAATGGACTTCGCGTGAACTTTGATTCCCTTGCGTTTTGCGCGAGTAGAGATTGGCGAGAAACTGGTGAGTACTCCTTTGCGCGAAGAGTTAGTGGCGCAAAACTATCTTTGCGCGAGATGAAAGTCGCGAGAGATGGACTTTGCACGACACGTGGTTGGCGCAAGATAGACTTTACTTGTAACAAATTTTGCGCGAGGGGCCTGTGGCGCAAACTAAGTTTTGCGCGAGCTGAAGGTCACGCAAAAGAACCTTTGAGCTAGTAGGCAATGGCGCAAAAGTCACCTTTGCACTATGGAGAGTTGACGCAAAAGTAAACTTTGAATCTGGCGAGAAGCACACGATGAACTCGCGCAAAATTGATGAACTGGCGCAAAGTCGCTGTTCTTCCCTGTACTTCGAAAAACCACCCTGAAAATCCTAAAAACCAATCTAGACTTCGATTTACACTACGAAACTTTGCCAAATCGATCTCCTAATCATCTAGAACTAATTGCAAACAACTAACTTCAAAAACAAGCACTTTTAGTAAAAATCAATCAATGAAACAGTGTTGTGCTCGTGAAAAACCGAACAATACCAAAATCATAAAATTGACAATCGAAAGCAATGTTATACTCACATAAATCAATGCCAATTCACTAGTATAAACAAATCGACTATAACCCAATCAATAACATCTTGAAAGAACAATCACACAAAAAAATTTGAATCTTGACAGATGAACAGTACCGAAAAGAAAAAAAAATTCTTTTTGATTTCAATCTGTTATGCTCTGATACCAATTGTGTGTCCCTGTGATTCACGATTCAATCAAGCAAAACAATTAAACAATAAGATTAAGCAAACCTGATATTGAATTATCAATCGAATCGAATGATTACACGGTTGAATATGAATCTCGTTCAAGCCTCTCTCTGTTTCTCTCTAGCCGCAGCTCTCTCTCTATACTATCTCAATTGTGTACGGCGGCTACAAATTCAACAACAACCGAAAAACAAAACCTAATAATCTAATAAATACCTAAAACCTATTTTAAGGAAAAGGACTAAAAACGAAAATACACAAACAAACTTTGACTATTTATTACAAAGGACCTTAACTATTTGTTGAAAGTCGACTTTTCCAGCTTTGACTTCAGATTTCCATCTTCATAAATTGATGATCTTGAATCCAATAAATATGTGATCTAACAGGAGACAAGGAAAGTTTATAAATGTAATAACTCTAGCATTTATGAGGGATAAATGTCTAAGAAAACTCACCTTGTAAGGGTTATACACCAAACCCTAGATGTGATACTTGAGAGAAGGAAGGAATAGCACTTGAGCTTCTTAATCACAAGCAACGACCTAAAATTAAATCCACCAACCAACCATAAGTATCATTACTTGGAGCATTCAATGATGGAGGGTGAAAACCCTACCTTTTTTCTCTCCAAAATCGCCCTTCAAAGCTTCCCAAAATGACCAAATGACTTAAAATCTCGAACATGAGCATTTAAGACACTGGTGCCCGTTCGCGATAGTGCCACACGATAGTGACACTGTCACAATCGCGTGTCATAATCGCCCGAATCAATGGACTCTCAGTACAATCCCAATGATAGTGCCACGCGATAGTGACACTTGTCACAACCGCTGGTCACTATCGCGCCGAGCCAAGGACTTACGATACAACTCCTGCGAGAGTGCCCCGCGAGAGTGACCTCTGTCACAATTGCGGGAACTACCGCCCCAGGCGATTTTCACCCGATTTTCACCCGATTTTGACCCAAATGCACGCGCGATCAAAAGTACGATTTGATAAATGGATTTATAATCAAAATGAATACATACTGAAATCGAGGGTGTTACATGTGTAACACGATTCCCTTAAACAGATTCGCCGTCTGTTCCCAGGGTACAACCACGTGAGCAGTAGTACTGTCGGAGATGTCCACTTTCCTGGAAAAGTCTCCGGAATCAACGTATGCAGTAGAGTTTTTTTTTCAGAGAGTTGTGTGTTTTGTATGGAATGCAACCAAGCCCCTCCTTTTTATATTGAAGATTGAAACCAAAATCATTAATATATAATTAACCAATAATTAAAGAATTAATCTTTAAAACTGACAAGATTAATTCGTAATTAACTGGTAATAAACATATTAATTATTTGTCTTCAATACATTTGATTTGGGGGTTACATAAATTGAAACAGTGTATGTCGCGGGTTAACCCGCGAGAGCCACTGTTTCAATTTCTCAAATTAGCAAAAACCAAGTTGCGCGAGCTCGAGATTTCAGAGCTGCATTTGTGTCCGCAAGTCGTGTCCACACACAAGTTCGACAATTTTATCTTATGACAATCTCAATCGGCACCCCCCCTGCGCGTGGGTAGGAGTTGGAGTAAAACCATTCAAAGAGCTTGTATGCCCCTCACACTTCTATGGTTATAAACCTTTACATTTTTTACTCCTCCTTCCTATGTGGGACACTTCTCTACACCCATTTGGTTTTTACTAAATTCATCCAAGTACTCAACTTTGAGTATCGATATCTCATTCACACACACTCCACTTTGGACACATGATATATCGTTTCGAAGATCCCATATAGGAGAACACAAACTCACTAAGAGTTAATTATATATAATACATATATATGTATTTAAATGTGTCCAAAGTTAGTAAAAACACATATTTTTACTAAATTTTTCAACAATCCCCCACATGAATGGAGATCGATCTTTTGCATACGAACAAATTCCCTATGAAATTTCGAATAGTTGAATCCTGCATAGGATAGGTAGGTGTTACCCTTTGAACCTTCCCTTGTGAAACACACTTGGTCTCCTAGCTTTTAGTAGACTCAATGTCTTTGAACTGAACTACCATTTGTGTAGACGATAATACATTTCACACAAGACTCTTCCTAACAAGGTCATATCCTCATAGTCGTGTTCGTTATGGTCATGAACACTAGCCTGGTACAACGAGAGCTGTCAGGAATTGCGCCCCCCACAATTCCCTTTGAAGCGACCCCACGTCTCTCTTACATAGGTGATTTCCAGTAATCATTAAAAGCCATATGCTTAGCCTCACTGTCACTGATTAAAGAAATGGACTAGGAAGTTTATTAACTCCTCCATAGTGACCTCCCTCATTCACACAACTAGGTTGTCCTTTTGAACTCAGATCTTGGGATCTCCAGTCTTATGGGTAAGGTTTCCTTTGCATGAATTACTCATTCAAGGGCTTTAGTCTCATTCCTCTCGATGACTTATAAACTAAATCTCAACTTAGGCCTTTCGTAAGCGGATTCACAATGTTATCCTTTGACTTCACATAGTCAATCGAGATAACTCCAGTAGAGAGTAATTGTCGAATCGTATTATGTCTACGTCTAATATGCCTTAATTTCCCATTATACATTATACTTTGAGCTCTACCAATTGCCGATTGGCTATCACAATGTATACATATGGCCGTTACCGGGTTAGGCCATCTGGGAATATCCTCCACGAACTGACATAGCCACTCTGCCTCTTCACCACATTTATCCAAGGCGATAAATTCATATTCCATCGTGGATCTAGCTATAATAATTTTCTTGGATGATTTCCAAGATATAGTCGCTGTTAGAGCATAAATATGTTGGATCACAAGATCACAGAAGTCTGAAGACAGAAGTCAACTCTTAGCATCAAAGTCAAAGTTCAGTGTTATAAAGTCAAAGTCAAACATTGTATTTTCTGTTTTCTAGTGTTGTAAGAATTTTGTTGTTGTTTGCGCATTTCTGTTTAGTAGTAGCTTGCGCGTTTTGTCCTTTGTATATGTAGCTTGTTGTGCGTGTTAGACTTGTAGCATAACAGAGATAGAGTTGTGAGAGTTTCATAGTTAGAGAGAGAAAGTATTAAGAACTCATTGTAATTCAAATATGTGGTTAATACAAAGATGAAATTGTGTTGAAATTGTTATCATCTTGATTTTCATTGTTATCTGGGAATAACAATTGGTATCAGAGCACACAGAACTCAGAAAAACAAAGATCTAATTTCAAGATTTTTTTGATCGTATTTGACGAATTCACAAACGGACTGTAGAAATTTGATTTTTGGATTTAAGTGATGTTCTTGGTTCGATTTTTGTATTGATAGATTCGATTTTATATCTAGATTGAGTTCTGTTTGAATCGATTTGTCCAATTCATAGTAGATCGATTAGAATTTTGATTTTTGTGAAGTTTTGTTCTAAGCGTAGTCGAACACTGTTCTAAGATCGAAATTGTAATTTTTATTGTGTTAGTTTGAAATTACTCAATAGTAATCTGTTCGAAATATGCTTTAGAAGATTCGTGCAAAATTTCAGATCAATTGGTGATGATTTGAATCGAAATCAGAGGAGAAATCGAGTTTTTGGAACTGACAAGGCAAGAACTCGCTAGATCTATAGAACTCGCAGACGAAGAACTCCCTAAGCAAAGAACTCGCAAACATCAAAGAACTCGCAGAAGACTAACTTTTATTTTGAAGTAAAGAACTCGCAAACAGAGACGTACGAGAAGCTAAAACTGGCACGACCCTAGGTGCGAGTTTCTACTGTTCAAAATCTTTTTTGTGCGCGAAGTAGTCTCTACGAGAAGTGTGTACCGTGTGCGTTTACTTTTTGCGCGAAATATCTTTGCTTAATTTTTTTTCTATTTCTAGAACTCGCAAGTCCCTGTTCTTGCGCCTTTTTGTTTAGCGAGAAGTTGTTTTTCAAAAATATTCTAAGTCTCGATCTCGCAAGTCTTTTGCGCGAAGTTCCAAAACTCGCACATAGTGGTGTGTGAGAACCAAGAACTCGCATAAGCTTTTGTGCGCGAACCATTGTTTTACGCAACTTTGTTGTGCACGAACCTCAGTTCTCGCATATTATGCCTTGTGCGAACTACAAACTTGCATAACCTTGGGTGCGAGAAGTGTGTTTACTTGAGTCTTTGGTGTGCGCGAAGCTCAATACTCACATAGAGTTATTTGCGTGAAGTGTGTCTTTTTAGTTTTATGCGCGTTTCATACTTAGTGAAATTTTCTGGTTTTATCTGAAATTTAACTGAGTTTGATTTTTGTAGATCAAGTGTGTTTTTCTGAATTTTGACGATCAGTAAGCAGTGTAGATACAAGATGACTTCCAAAGATGCTCTTTCTATCGGTACGGACGTAAAGCCTCCTATTCTATTCAAGGGGGAATACGAACAGTGGAATGATTGATTTCTTGATTTTGTTGATAGACACACGAATGAAGAAAATATTCTCCTATCAATTACTGAAGGTCCCATGATACCTCCTACTGTCCAAATACCTGATGATGAATCCTCAGACAGTGAGGATGGAGACGAGAACAGAGTGAGAAAGATGAAAACTGTGCCAAAGAATTTTGCTCAATACTCTGATGAGCAGAAATACCGTTTCAAAACTGATAAACAAGCAAGATCTCTTCTGTTACAAAGCATTCCGAATGAGATATACATCAAGATAGACAACTACAAGGCGAATGCCAAGAAGATGTGGGATCAGCTACAGAAAATGATGATGGGTTCCGAAGTAGGCAATCAACTGAAAGTGGCAAACTGCATAAATAGCTATGAGGAGTTTAAAGCGAAAGAGAATGAGAACCTAGAGGAAACTTATGAGAGGTTTGTGCTTCTTCTGAATGAACTCTCAAAGAACAAAGTGAAGAAGAAGCAGATAGAAAACAACGTCAAGTTCCTAAGCATTTTACAACCGGAATGGAAGAAACATACTCGTCGGATGAAGCAAATGAAGGACTTGAGCGACATACCTCTTCATGAAGTTTATGAGACACTTCGTCAGAATGAGGAGGAGGTTGAAGAGAAAATAGCTGAGAAAAGAAAGTCGAGAAAGTATCTGATCCCATAGCTTTGGTAGCTGGAGAGAAGGAGAAAGAGAAGAAAAAGAAGAAGAAAATAGTAATTCCTAGTTCTGATTCTGAGTCTGCATCGGATAGTGATGATGGTGAAAACCTCAAGCAAGCTATGCTTCTCCTGACCCGAGCATTCCAAAAGAAATTCTACAAGAAACCGGGTTCAAACACACAGAGGTATTCTTCATCAAGTTCAAAGAATCATGAACATCGGGAAAGGGTTGAAGGAAAAATATATGAAGAGAACCGGTATGTGAAAAGAAAGCCGAAAGAAAATAAGAAGTATCTGAATGATTATGTTGGTGCTGAAAAGAAGACAGATGACTTTGTCAAATGCTACAATTGTGGAAAGGTCGGTCACCATGCAAAAGATTGTCGGAAGCCAAAGGTCATAAATTCAGAGTATTACAAGAACAAAATGCTTCTGGCTAAGCAGCAAGAAGCTGGCAAGGCACTCATGGCTGAAGACGAATTTTGGCTAGATCATTCGGATGAAGAGGTGAAAGAAGAATCAACTCACATGTGTTTGATGGGCGACACTGTGAAGTATGATGATTCTGATGAAGAATCAGCTGATGAGGTACTTAATCTTTCTAAATCTGATTTTATGGTTAAAATGGAAGCTATGATGGTCGAACTTCAAGATCTTCAAAACAAACTGAAAAAAGGAAAAGAGCAGAGTTGAAAAGAAAAATCAAAAGATCTTTAAACATAACAAGCAAGTTGTTAGGAACAAAGATTTGATTGATTCTCTTCACAAATCTGTTTCTGAGTTTAAACAAGAAAAATATTGTTTTGAAAGTAAGATTTCTAATTTTGAATCTCAAATTTCTAAATCTGTTTCAGAAAAGCAAGAAAGAGTTCTAAAAGTTTTTAATTTGCAGGTTGAGAACAAGAATTTAGAGAAGAAGGTAAATGGTTTGGAAGCCAAACTTGATACACAAGGTCAAACAAATCAAACTATTTTTCTAAACACCCCGAATGAGGAAGCTGATGTTAGAGAGAAATGGGGTCTTGGTTACGAAAACCCACACTATCTAAAGAAAGCTATCAGAAAACAGTCTGCTCTATATAATTTTGATTTTCTATATGCAGCTGCTAAATATACTCATTTGAAACCCAAATTTATTACCAAATCATCTGATAAGGTAGAGGCAAAAGAAGATGAGAAAATAATGAATTTAAAGAAAATGCAACTACCATTTTGCTATCAAAAGTTGAATGATAGTTACCATTCTGAAAAACCAAAGGTTCTTTCAAACGATTATTTTCTTAGCTATTCTATTTCTGAGATGGAGGCAAAACCAATTAAATCTAAATTTATGTTCCTCCACTTATTCTAGAAAACAAAATAATTGAGCTTGAAAATGCTTTATCTGATGAAAGAATCTTGGTAGATTTAGAACAAGATGTATTTTCAACAGTATTAAAGAACACTATTTTCAAAAATAAATCAAATGAGTGTTCTACATCTTCTTCAACAGCTCACACCTCACACCTCTGACGTTGATTTTAATGATTTATTTGAGTCTGCAAATGATTTTTTAAATTCTGATGAAGGGTGTATAGATGAGATTGATATGTTTGATTCCAATGCTAAACTTCCAGATCATTCTACTTTTGTTATTAATGGTCAAGCTTTACCAAGTGTACATGAAGTTGGTGAATCATCAACTAAGGTTGGTGAAACAGTTTCTATGAATGCTGATTATTATGCTAAAGGTAAGAAACAAAAGAAATGACACTCACAGAAACAGACTAACAGTGGTAAGCTTTCAAAAAGACAATCTCAGAAATCTGATTTTTCTAACAGATCTAAATCTTATGTTTCATTGAAAAGTAAAAGATCTGAAGAACGAAAGGAATGGCGACCAAAAAGGAAGATCGATAAGAGTTCTGAATCATTTCCTGATATAGATTGTAATAGATTTGCTAGTAGTAATGCTGATGTAATTGGTATTGTTGCTTACAATAAACAAAACCTTGTAATTCCTTACAAGCGATATTCAATAAAGCAATTATTCCAATTATCTCGGTTTGCTACTAATTCATCTAATTATAAACGGAATGATTTTGTGTCTCACCGATATTCTAATGATTGGTTTGGAGATTATCATGTTTGTTATTATAAGTCATTCACTTCAAATGTTTTTCAAAAGTTCAGAGGATCCATATATAAATGGATACCAAAATTTTGTGCTAAACTGAAAGGACCCGTTTTTAAATGGGTACCTAAACCTATTCTTCCCTGATTTCTCTTATGCAGACCCGTCATATGTGGTACTTGGATAGCGGGTGTTCCAAGCATATGACTGGGTAGAAAGCTTTATTGTCTAATTATACAGAGAAATTCAGCGGAAATGTACGATTCGACAATGACCAATTTTCACCGATTTTTTGGGATATGGTGACATCATTCAAGACAAAGTGACGATAACGAAGGTGAGTTATGTAGAAGGTTTAGGGCACAACCTCTTTAGCATTGGCCAATTCTGCGACAAAGGATTAGAGGTGAATTTTAAAGCCAAAAGTTGCTCTGTGCGTACTGAAGATGGAAAAGAACTTTTGGTCGGGACAAGAAACTCCAACCTCTACACAATCAATCTTTCAAAGGTCCAGAATGACAATGAGGTTTGCTTACTGACAAAAACTTCGATGCAACAAAGTTGGCTTTGGCACCGAAGGTTGTCACGCCTGAATTTTTGTTACATAAATAAATTGGTCAAAGGCAGATTGGTGAAAGGTCTTCTTGAGCTGAGATATGAAAAAGAACATCTATGTGCAACATGTGAAAAGGGTAAAATGAAGAGGGCAACTCACAAGCCGAAACCCAAACCGAGTACAAGTTCTCCGCTTGACTTTTGCATATGGATTTGTGTGGTTCTATGCGTACTCAAAGCATAGGAGGAAAGAAATATGTGTTGGTAATTGTGGATGATTATTCGCGTTACACATGGGTAAAATTTCTAAGGACAAAAGATGAGACGCCCGAAGTACTCATCAACTTTCTGAAGACTACCCAAGAGAACTTGCAGAAGACAGTTAAGATTTTAAGGACGGATAACGGCACAGAGTTTAAAAACAAGATTGTTGAAGATTATCTCGAATCTGTCGGTATAATGCATCAATTTTCTGCTGCCAGGACACCCGAACAGAATGGAGTAGTGGAAAGGCGAAATCGAACGCTAGTCGAGGTCGCTCGCACTATGATAAGCCAGTCAGATCTACCTCTATTTCTGTGGGCAGAAGTTGTTTCTACTGCATGTTATACGCAGAATAGATCAATTATTCATAGATGGTTTGGCAAAACTCCTTATGTATTGATTAATAATCGTACACCTAATATTAAATATTTTAATGTCTTTGGATGTAGGTGTTTTGTGCTTAATGACATAAAGAACTTAAATAAGTTCGAACCGAAGGCTGAAGAAGAAATCTTCATTGGATACTCCTAGACATCTGCTGCATATAGGATATATATGAAGAGCTCAAAAACTGTTATTGAAAGCATCAACGTCACATTTGATGAGGAAGTGGCTTCTGAACAAATCAATTCAGAACCCGTTCTAACCGGAGTCTTAGCTTCTGGACATATCAGTCCAGAACCTGTGTCTACTGAGAATAATTTGGATAATGTTTCTACGTCTACATCGCATTTATCTGAATTAGATTTGTTGTTTGAATTTTTCTATGATGAGTTTCTAGGATCTAAACTTCCTAAATCTGTTGTGGTTGATAGGTCTGAAGATTCAACGACTAATCATCCAACCACTTCGGATGTGTCTACTGAACTTGTTCCCCCAGTTCAGAAACAAACTCAGATTCAAACACATACTCCTACAGTTGAAGTTGCATCTGATAATGTTGAAACAGAGGTTCCTATTTCAGTTGGCTGCACTGTCATGGATAATCAACAGACTACACAAGCTGTTCCAACTGAGACTTCTGAACAAGAAACTTCAACTGCACTCCCAAACAATGTTGAACAAAAAGAACCTGATAGTGGATATCTATATGAGTTTTATGATCAGTATACATCGAATACGCTCCCTCATGAACATAAATGGACCAAAGAGCACCCGATAAGTCAGATAATTGGAGATATATCAAAATTGGTGCAAACTAGGTCTGGAACAATGAATATGTGTATGCATGATTCCTTTCTGAGTAAGATAGAGCCAACTCGAGTATCAGAGGCTCTCGCCGACTCAGATTGGGTTACTGCTATGCAAGAGGAGCTAAACTAGTTTGAAGCCTTGAAAGTATGGAGGCTTGTACCAAGACCTGAAGGAAAATCCATCATTGGTACAAAGTGGGTATTCAAAAACAAGAAGGATGAAGATGGTATTGTAATTCGAAACAAAGCAAGACTTGTTGCCAAAGGTTACAGGTAAGAGGAAGGCATTGATTACGATGAGACTTACGCTCCAGTGGCACGTATAGAAGCAATCTGCATGTTTCTAGCGTATGTTGCTCACAAAAACTTCACTGTCTATCAAATGGATGTGAAGACTTCCTTTCTAAATGGCATACTTAAGGAGGAAGTCTATGTCTCACAAACTGAAGGCTTTGTGAATCCAGATAAACCAGATCATGTCTACATCTTGGATAAAGCACTTTATGGGTTAAAACAAGCGCCTCGAGCCTGGTATGAGGTATTATCAAAATTTTTGGTCAAGTTTGGCTTTACAAAAGGTAACATCGATACCACTTTATTCATTAAAAAGGAAAAACCCGATATTATTCTTATTCAAATATATGTGGATGATATAGTATTTGGTTCTACAAATCCTAAATACTGTAAGAACTTTTCAAATCTAATGGTGTCTAGATTTCAAATGAGTATGATGGGAGAGATTAACTTCTTTCTCGGATTACAAGTAAAACAATTTTAAATGGGTATTTTTATAAACCAAGCTAAGTACATTTTTGATATTCTTCGGAAGTTCAAAATGGAAAATTGCAAACCAATTGGAACCCCAATGGGACCAGGTACTAAGATTAGCACTGATCCTTGGGGAAAAGCTGTTGATGTTAGGACTTATAGAGGAATGATAGGTTCTTTGATGTATCTTACTTCAAGTAGGCCAGATATTATGTTTTCGACATGTTTATGCGCAAGATATCAGGTTAATCCTAAAGAATCCCATATGTCTACCGTAAAGCACATATTTAGATATCTGAAGGGGACTGCAGATCTTGGTCTGTGGTATCCTAAAGATACTGGTTTTGAACTAACGGCTTACTCAGATGCAGATCATGTTGGGTGTATGTTAGACAGGAAGAGCACATCGGGTCATATTCAATTCCTTGGAGACAAGCTCGTTAGTTGGGCGTCAAAGAAACAACTTTGTTTTTCCACTTCGACTGCTGAAGCAGAGTACGTAGCTGCTGCCAGTTGCTGTTCTCAGGTCTTGTGGATGAGGACACAACTTCGAGACTATGGATTCAAGTTTGACAAAATACCAATTTATTGTGACTCGAAGAGCGCCATAGCCATATCAGCTAATCCTGTGCAACATACAAAGACAAAACACATAGATGTCAGATATCACTTCATCAAAGACAATGTCGAAAAAGGTACAATAGAACTTAATTTCGTAAACACTGATTATCAACTTGCAGATTTATTCACCAAGCCTTTAGATGAAAAGCTATTTAATTTTCTTTTCTCTAAACTTGGTATGTTAAATCCTAAGACATAATCAGTGATTACTTATTAAGTTTTTCTTATTGTTATTTTTCTTCATGTCTTTATTTTTAATCTGAAAGATATCTGCACTTTAAGGTATGTTCATGATTTCAGGGGGAGTGAGAGATGATGAAAAGATGATCTACATAAAATTGAGGGGGAGTTCATATTTTTGCTTTATGCTTATCACTAATAAATTTTTCTGATGCATAAATACAGGGGGAGTAAGAGTAAAGACAAGGAGTATGAATGATGACTTCTGATTACTTCAGATCAGAACTCTTACATTCAATGTTTTAATGCTTTATTTTTTTATATTTTTTTAATAAAATTTTTGTGAATAAAATTTTTACTTTGACGGACTTTTTGACTGATTCAGATTGAGAGGATGCTTACAAGATCATATTCTTATGACTTTAAGCTTGACTTGATGAGATTTAAGACTGAACGGAAAGGTTTATTTCTATTCTTAATCTCATATATGGTTGAATGAAGGACGACTTTCAATCATAGAAAACATGTTCTTAAATGTTCAAACCACTTCCCGATTCTTAAATAGATTTCATGAATTGGAAGTGTGATTTTAAATGTTTTCATTTTACTTGTGCTTAAACGATTAACAAACCGTGTGTTTCTAAAGATAAATACTTGTGTATTATCTTTTCCATATACTTTCAAGTATTCACACACACCGGTTTAATTTTTTTTAGATATGTTATCACCATGTCTCATATTTGAACAACTTTTTCGATGGTGATATACCCCGATTGCATTTCAAAGAATTTGAGCGTGATTTCATTTCTGAACGTCATTTCGAGAATGCCTATATTCTTGTTTCGTATAGACAATATCATTTTTTTGCTAACCTAAGCCTTATTTGCTATATCATTTGTTCTGATCATTTTCATACAATGTCTGTTTTCAAACAAGTTTCTTGTATTCATTTCTTTCATTCAATATACTTGTTTGAAATATCCTCAATGTTTTTAAAATGCTCAAATCTTCATGATTATATCTCTGAGCATACATATATCTGACTTGTATATTTATGCTTTAATTGATAAAGTTAAACCATTGTTGAGTAACATTATGCTTTCATAGGAAAATATGGGTTCATTGTGTAGGACTTAAATGAAACTTCTATGGATTCACGTTAACCAGTGCTTCCTACCCAAGAAGTTAATCCTTAGTGATCGAGTGTGAGGAGTCAAAAAGAAATGAGTGTGGGTTGCATGACGAGGTAAAATGTAAATGAGAGATTGGTTAGAAGCGAGGTCAATGATTTTAAAAGAAAGAGGGTGAGAGAACAGAGTAAAAGAATATCAAACTCTGCATCAACTACTTTCTGAGTCGGGCAGCCACATTACTAATGTTTCACAATTCTTGGTGAACATTATTGAAACAGGAAACTAGCCCAAGCCAACTCTTGCTAAAACCTCACCAGCCACTCATTTTCTTCTTAAAAAGAAAAAGTTTCATATTTTTCTGGGGATGCAACACATAATCTATCTTATTTTCATTTGGAAAATATGGATATTGAAAAAGAAGGAAGTCTGCCCCACCTTCGCACTTCAATCATGCACATTGAGTCTGTGTTTATCTATTGTTATCTTAGTGGTTTACACAATGTTGAGCCTTATCAAAGCAATCATCATGTGCTTAATTCTTTCTATCACTTGCACGAGCACACAAGGAATTTTTTTCTTATCATAACATTCATATAAATTTCCTTTGTGGTGTTTCGATGATTGAATGGAAGTCCTGGGGGGGTGAACATCACAACACTAGTTTAAAACCAAACTTGTTTTACAACCACCCGAAACGAGGTTCTTGCGAAGCTCCAGTGCGTACAAAACGTCCTTAAGCTTGAGCTCTTTCCCGGAAGTCATCTTCAAAATCATATCTCCAACACCCGTGACATCAATGGTGGCATCATTCCCCATGAAGAGTTTTTGCCCATCATCAACATCCTTGTAGGTGTTGAAGTTGCTCTTGTCACGACATACATGACGGGTAGCTCCGGTATTAACCTACCATTCTCTAGAGTTTGCACCAATCACATTCACCTTCGAAACCATGGCCGTGAGCTCCATGGCCCTCAAGTCCGTGATCATTGCCACCAAGTACTCGTTTTTACCATTGTTGAAAACAAATTTCACATGAACAATTAGTACCACATTATCACTCTATTTACACAAACAGAAAAATAATTAAATCAAAACAAACTCGATTGAGAATCTATTTACAAAAAAGAGTTAAATAAAAACAAACTCGATTAAGATTTTGTTTAAACAAAAAGAATTAAATCGAAACAAACTAGATCGAGAATTTGTTTACACAAAAAGAATTGAATCGAAACAAACTCGATTGAGAATTTGTTTACACAAAAAAGAATTAAATCGAAACAAACTCGATTGAGAATATGTTTACAAAAAATTAAATCAAAACACACTCGATTGAGAATCTGTTTACACAAAATTAAATCGAAACACACTCGATTGAGAATCTGTTTACACAAAATTAAATCGAAACAAACTCGATTGAGAATCTATTTATACAAACAGAAAAATTAAATTAAATCGAAACAAACTCGATTGGGAATTTGTTTACACAACCAGAAAAAATAAATTAAATTGAAACAAACTAGATTGAGAATCTGTTAACACAAACATAAAAGAATTTATTATTCCCAGATTCTAGTTTCTAAACACTAACAAATCAACAAACAAGATTTATGAATCAATTACCTGTTTGATTAATCTGTCAAATCCAACTATTACAACTTTCTCTCTCTAAAACTCTCTTTCTCTCTCTACAGATTTTCTCTCTCTCTCTCTCTCTCTCTCTCTCAGATTCTCAATCAGACAACTGAATACAACTCCTACTACAAAAAAAATAGAAAATACAAGACTATTTATACCTATAAGAATTACAAGGAAACAAAAAAAATACAAAAGAATTGACTTTGACTTATTACAAAACAACTTTGACATTTAATGAGAATTGACTTTCTCAGCTTTGACTTCTTGTACTTTGACCTTCAGACTTCTTGATCTTGTATCCAACATATTTATGCTCTAACAATCTCCCCTTTTGGATTCAAGATCATTATTGAAAGATCTAGCAAATCAGTCTTCACTTTAAGCTTTGTCAATACAATCTCCTCTTTTCTTTGACGGTATTCTTTCCAAAACTGTCTTCAAATGATTAACAATCTCCCCAAAACTTTCACAATAATACTTTCAGACTTTGGAAAGAAATTATCTTCAGAATCAGCTCGAATTGCTTTAGCAGATAATCTTCAAAGAAAATTTCCTCAAATCTTCAGAAATTCTTTGATCTTCTTCAAATCTTCAAATCTTTACTTTGAACTTTTCTGACTTGGACATTTCTGAAAATCATCTCTCAAAACTTTATCATTTCTTGATACCATCTCCCCCTTTTTGATGATTTGAGCATCTCATCAAAACTTTTCTTCCAAGAAATGTCTTTGACCATTCTGATCTGTCAAACTAAGTCGTTGATTCTGTGATCCATAGCCAAGTATTCATCCAGATCTTTTCAAATCTAGACAAAATAAGAACATGTAACTCCTGAATCAACAAATGAATCAGTTAAAATGTCTGTCAGTAACACAAAGTCACTATGTGTAACGAATACACAATATAAAGGAGCTTTTTGATGTTCACTCCCCCAGGGCTTCCATCCAATCATCGAAACACCACAAAGGCAATTTCTATGAATGTTATGACAAGAAAATGAATTCCTTGTGTGTTCGTGCATTTGTAGAAAGAATTAAGCACGAATTATTGCTTTTAATAAGGCTCAACATTGTGTAAACCACTGAGACAACAGTAGATAAACACAGACTCAATGTGCATGATTGAAGTGCGAAGGTGGGGCAGACTTCCTTCTTTTTCAATATCCAGATTTTCCAAATGAAAATCAGATAGCATATGTGTTGCGTCCCCTTGAAAATGTGAAACATTTTCTTTTTGAGAAGAAAATGAGTAGATGGTGGGGTTTTATCAAGAGTTGGCATGGGCTATTTGCCTGTTTCAATAATGTTCACGAAAGAATTGTGAATAATTAGTAATGTGGCTGCCCAGCTCAGAAAGTAGTTGGTGCAGAGTTTGATATTCTTTTACTCTGATCTAACACACTCTTTCTTTTAATCATTAAGCTCACATATAACCAAACTCTCTTTTCCATTTTACCTCATCACACCCACACTCATTTCTTTTAGACTCCTCACACTCAATCTCGATGGATTAACTTCTTGGGTAGAAATCACTGGTTAACGTGATTTCATAGAAGTTCATGTAAGTCCTAGCACAAAGAACCCATATAAACCTATGAAAGCATAATGTTGCTCAAATGGTTTAACTTTATTAGTTAAAGCTCATATACAAATGTCAGATATGAATATGCTCAGAGATATAATCATGGAAATATGAGCATTTTTAAACATTGAAGTATTTTCAAACAAGTATATTGAATGAATGAACATGAATGCAAAAGGCTTGTTTGAAAATCTGACATTGTATGAAAAATGATCAGAAATTAATGATATAACAATCAAAGCTTAAGTTCAAGAATAATGGATATTGTCTATACGAAACAAAAATATAGACATTCTTGAAATGACGTTTCGAAATGAAATATCGCTCAAAATTCTTTAAAGTACAAGCGGGGTGTCTTACCATCGAAAAAATTGGTTACAATATGAGACATGGTAAGAACAATGTTAACAAAAAGTCAAACCGGTGTGTGTGAATACTTGAAAGTATAAAGAAAAGACAATACACAAGTATTTATCTTTGGAAACACACGATTTGTAATCATTTAAGCACAAATAAAATGAAAACATTTAAAATCACACTTCCAATTCATGAAAAACTGTTTAAGAATCGGGAAGTGGTTTGAACATGTAAGAATATGTTTTCTATGATTGAAAGTTGTCCTTCTTTCAACCATATATGAGATTAAGATAAGAAATTAACCTTTTCACACAATCTTAAATCTCATGAAGTCAAGCTGAAGTCATAAAGATATGATCTTGTCAGTGTCTCTCATCCTACATAAGTCTCAAAGTCTAGTCAAAGCAAATTTATTCACAAATTTATTTGAAAAATAAAAGACATAAAGCAATAAAACGTTGATTGTACGAGTTCTGATCTGAGATAATCAGAAATCATAGTCTTACTCCTTTTGACTTGACTAATATGCATGCTCCCCCTAAAATCATGCATTACAAAAATTTGTCAGTTAAGCAAAATGCAGACATTAGGTATGCTCCCCCTCAAAAGAATAATGATTCATCTTTAATCTTCTCTTACTCCCCCTGAGATCATGAACAGTCATGTTAAAGTGCAGATATCCTTCAAACATAATGAAAAAGAAAATGATGAAAAATAACAATACGTAACTTTATTAGGTAACAACTGATTACGTCTTAAGATTTAACATACCAAGCTTAGAGACAAGAAAATTAAATCTCTTTTCATCTAAGGGTTTGGTAAATAAATCTGCAAGTTGATAATCTGTTTTTACAAAATAAAGTTCAATTGTTCCTTTTTCTACATTATCTTTAATAAAATGATACCTGACGTCAATGTGTTTGGTTTTCGTATGTTGCACAGGATTAGCAGATATCGCGATTGCACTCTTCGAGTCACAATAGATTGGAATTTTGTCAAACTTGAATCCATAGTCTCGTAGTTGTGTTCGCATCCACAGAACTTGAGAGCAGTAACTAGCAGCAGCTACGTACTCTGCTTCAACAGTCGATGTGAAAACGTATAATTGTTTCTTTGATGCCCAACTAACGAGCTTGTCTCCAAGAAATTGAACGTGACCAGAAGTACTCTTTCTGTCCAACATGCAACCTGCATGATCTTCATCTGAATAGGCAGTCAGTTGAAATCCTGTATCCTTAGAATACCACAGACCAAGATCTGTGGTGCCCTTCAGATATCTAAAAATCCGTTTGACAGCAGCCAAATGGGATTCTTTGGGAGCAGCCTGATATCTAGAACAAAAGCATGTTGAAAACATAATATCTGGTCTACTAGATGTAAGATACATTAACGATCCTATCATACCTCTATAAGTTCTAACATCAACACTTTTACTCGAAGGATCAGTGTTAATTTTAGTACATGGTGCCATCGGGGTTCCAATTGGTTTACAATTTTCCATTTTAAACTTCCGAAGAATATCCAAAATGTACTTAGATTGGTTAATGAAAATCCCTGTTGAAAATTGTTTAACTTGTAATCCGAGAAAGAAATTCATCTCTCCCATCATACTCATTTGAAAACGTGACACCATGAGGTTAGAAAAGTTTTTGCAATATTTAGGATTAGTAGAGCCAAATATTATATCATTAACATATATTTGAATAAGGATGATATCAGCTTTTTCCTTTTTGATGAATAAAGTGGTATCAACTTTACCTTTGAAAAAACCAGACTTGACCAAGAATTTAGATAGAACGTCATACCATGCTCGAGGGGCTTGTTTCAAACCATACACGGCTTTATCCAAAATGTAGACGTGATCTGGCTTATCTGGATTGACGAACCCTTCTGGTTGAGACACGTATACTTCCTCCTTAAGAATACCATTCAGAAAGGTTGTTTTCACATCCATCTGAAAGACTGTGAAATTCTTATGAGTTGCGTAGGCTAGAAACATGCGGATTGCCTCTATACGCACTACTGGAGAATACGTCTCATCGTAGTCTATGCCTTCCTCTTGTCGGTAACCTTTGGCAACAAGTCTAGATTTGTTTCTTATGACGATACCATCTTCATCCTTTTTATTCTTGAATACCCATTTAGTGCCTATCACGGTTTTACCTTCTGGTTTTGGAACTAATCTCCAAACCTTTAGAGCTTCAAACTGATTGATCTCTTCTTGCATAGCAGATACCCAATCCGAATCAGCTAAAGCCTCTGATACTCGTGTGGGCTCTATCTTACTGAGGAATGAGTCATGCATACATTGATTAAGAGTCGCTGACCTAGTTTGTACAGGCTTGTTGAGATCTCCAATTACTTGATGTAATGGATGCTCTTTGGTCCAGCGATGATCATGAGGGAGTGGAGTAGATACTGATTGAACATGATCATCATCTTGAAATCCACTATCAGGCTCTTCAGTTTGAATAATAGGAGGGGGGTTTGCAGTTGAAGTTTCAGGTTCAGAAGCATCAGTTAGAACATCAGACTCTGGCTGTTGAGTAGACAATATATCACACCCAACTGATACAGTTACTTTTGGCTCAGAAGTTACTTGTACATCTTCAACTGTAGGAGTAGATGTTGGAATGTGAGTTTCTGACTGAACGGGGGATACAAGTTTAGTTATAACTTCTGAAGTGACTGGATGATTGCAACTTGTGTCTTCAGACCTGTTAGTTACAGTAGATTTAGATACATTAGAACCTAAAAACTCATCATAAAAGAATTCAAATAACAAATCTAATCAGATAAATGTGAAATAGAAGTAGAAGCGTTATTTGAATTATTCGCTGCAGAAGCAGGTTCTGGACTGATCTGCCCAGAAGCTAATACTCTAGTGATCACGGGTTCTGAACTGAGTTGTTCATAAGCCATTTCTTCATCAAATGTTACATTGACGCTCTCGACAACTGTATTTGACTTTTTCAGAAAAACACGATATGCTGCCGATGTTGAAGAATAACCAATGAAGATACCCTCGTCCGCCTTAGCATTGAATTTATTTAGACTCTCTTTGTCGTTAAGCACAGAACATTTACACCCAAATATGTGAAAATACTTGATTGTTGGTGTTCTGTTGTTGATCATCTCATATGGAGTCTTTTGAAAATGGCGGTGTATCATGGACCGATTTTGAGTATGACATACAGTCGACACAGCTTATGCCCACAAAAATAGAGGTAGATCGGATTGGCTAAGAATAGTACGAGCGGTCTCGACTAGCGTCCGATTTTGCCTTTCGACTACTTCATTTTGTTCAGGCGTACGAGCAGCAGAGTACTGATGTGATATCCCGACCGATTCGAGATATTCTTGAACTATCTTGTTTTTGAACTCTGTGTCGTTGTCCGTTCGAAGAAACTTGACTTGTCGCTGCATTTTTACCTGGGTTGTCTTTAAGAAAGTAATGAGGACTTCCGGCGTCTCATCTTTTGATCGAAGAAATTTGTCCCACGTGTATCTTGAGTAATCGTCCACAATAACCAACACATATTTCTTTCCACCCAAACTCTGAGTTCTCATTGGACCACACAAATCCATATGTAACAATTCTAACGTAGAACTAGTGCTTGGTTCAGGCTTTGGTTTATGCGGAGCTCTCTTCATCTTACCCTTCTCACATGCAGCACATAAGTGTTCTTTCTCGTATTTCAGCTCAGGAAGTCCTTTTACCAATTTCCCACTAACCATCTTGTTGATATAACGAAAGTTCAGGTGTGCTAAACGTCTGTGCCAGAGCCAACTTTGTTGCATTAAAGCTTTTGTCATTAAGCAAACTTGATTGTCAATCTAAACTTTGGACAGGTTGATGGTATAGAGGTTTGTCTTTCGATTTCCAGCTAAGAGTTCTGTTCCGTCTTCAGTACGAACCGAGCAACTCTTAGATTTGAAATTGACCTCTAACCCTTTATCGCAGAATTGACCAATGCTAAACAGGTTGTGCCCTAAGCCTTCGACATAACTCACCTTACTGATCGTTATGTTGTCTTGAATGATGTCACCTTATTCTAATATTGGTGAAAGCTGATCGTTTCCAAATCTGACATTTCCACTGAATTTCTCTGTATAATTAGACAATAAAGCTTTTTTCCCAGTCATATGCTTGGAACATCCACTGTCCAAGTACCACATATGCCGGGTCTGCAAGAGAAATCAGGAAACAATAGATTTAGGTACCCATTTAAAAACGGGTCCTAACAGATTAGTACAAGATTTTGGTATCCATTTGAAAATGGACCCTCTGTTCTTTTGAAAACCTTTAAAAATATTTGTTCTTGAAGAATAAACATGATAAGATCCAAACCAATCAGAAAAATTATGAGAATAAGCAAAATCATTTTTCCGATAATGATAAGATTTAGTGGTAATAGGAGATAATTGAATCAATTCCTTTATTGAATATCGCTTGTAAGAAGTTACAAGGTTTTGTTTATGTGAAGCAAGTTGATCAACTACATCATTATCACTACTAACTGATCTATTACAAGAGTTATCAGAAACTGATTCAGCTATCTCATCATCCTTCCTTTTTGGTCGCCATTCGGTTTGAGCTTTCAATCTTTTCTTGCTTAATTCTGAAACAAAAAATTTAGATTTATTAGGAAAATTAGATTTCTGAAACTGAGTTTTCTTTTGTTTACCAATGTATTTCTGTTTCTGTAATCGTTGTTTCTTATGTTTCTTACCTTGAGCATAGTAATCAGCAGTTACAAAAACTGGTTCATCAACCTTAGTTAATGATTCACCAACATTAATAACACTTGGTAACACTTTATCATCTATAAGACAAGTAGAATGATCAGGATGAGAAGCATTGAAGTCAAACATATCAATTTCTTCTCTGCACCCATCATCAGAATTAAGAAAGTCATTTGCAGACTCAAATAAGTCATCAAAATTATCAGACGAAGTTTGAGGAGCCTTAGAAACTTTAGAACACTTTGTAGATGTAGATTGAAAAACCGTGTTCTTTAATACTGTAGAAAATACACTTTGTTGAATATCAACCAAAAGTTTTTCATCAGATAAAACATTTTCAAGCTCAACTATTTTGCTTTCAAGAATGAGTGGAGGAACATAAACCTTTGCAATTGCAGGTTTTGCCTTCATCTCAGAAACAGAATAACTAGCACAATTTTCGTTAGAAATAACTTTTTGTGTTTCTGAAAGATAACTATCATTTAACTTTGCATAGTTAAATGGTAGTTGCATTTTCTTAACATTCTTTCTATTTTCAGTTTCTTTGGCCTCAACTTCTTCTAGTAATTTGGTAACAAATTTGGGTTTTAAATGAGTATGTTTACCAGCACAAGCAAGAAAATCAAAATTATAAAGTGCTGGTTGTTTTCTGATGGCTTTCTTAAGGTAATGGGGGTTTTGAAATCCAAGTCCCCATTTTTCCTTAACATCAGCCTCTTCGTTAGGTGCATTGAGAAAAATGGTTTGATCTGTTTGGCCTCTTGCATAGAGTTTGGCTTCCAGACCATTTACCTTCTTATTCAAAAGCTTGTTCTCAACCTGCAATTTATAAACAGTTAGTGCAAATTCTTTCTTCTCAAACTCATACTTAGAAATTTTAACTTCAAAATCAGAAATCTTCTTTTCAAAACAATCTACTTGAAGTTTAGAATCAAAAGCAGACTTGCGTAAAGAATCAATTAGATCTTTGTTCCCAATAACAGACTTATTAAGCTCAAAGATCTTGTTGTTTCTTTTAGCAACTCTGTCTTTTTCTTTCTTCAGTTTTACTTGAAGATCATTAAGCTCAACCATCATTGCTTCCATTTTGGTTATAAAATCGTTTTCAGCTAAGTTTAATACCTCATCAGTTGTCTCGTCATCTGACTCATCATACTTGACCTCTTTTCCCATTAGACATAGATGAGCAGTTTCTTCCTTCTCTTTGTCATCCTCTTGATCAGAATGATCCAACCAAAATTCTTCCTCAACCATTAATGCTATGCCTGCTTCTTGCTGTTTGGCCAATAGCAGTTTGTTCTGATAATACTGGGAGTTTCGAACCTTTGGCTTTCTACAATCTTTAGCAAAATGTCCAATCTTGCCACAGTTGTAGCATTTGATTGGATCATTTGATGGCTTTTCAGCAACAGTGTAATCATTCACAAACTTCTTCTTTTCTTCCGGCTTCCTATCTATATACCGGTTCTCTTCATGTTGCTTTCCTTCAACTCTTTCTAGGTGCTCATGATTCTTGGAGCTTGATGAAGAATATCTTTGAGAATTGGATCCCGGCTTCTTGTAGAATTTCTTTTGGAAAGCTCGGGTCAATAAAAGCATGGCTTGTTTGAGACTTTCTCCATCATCACCATCTGATTCAGATTCAGATTCAGAACTTGTAATCACTTTCTTCTTTTTCTTCTTCTCTTTCTTTTCTTTCTTTTTCTCTCCAGCTACCAATGCAATATGATTAAGAACTTTTTCTGCCTTCTTTTTCTCAGCTCTTTTCTCTTCCACTTCTTCTTCATTTTGCCTCAGAGTCTCATATACCTCATGTAACGGTATGTCATTCAGATCCTTCATCTGCTTCATCCTACGTGTATGCATCTTCCATTCAGGTTATAGGATACTCAGGAATTTGACATTGTTCTCAAGCTGCTTCTTCTTCACTTTGTTCTTTGACGATTCATTTAACAGCAAGACAAACCGTTCCTAAGTATCTTCTAAGCTCTCATTCTCTTTGGCTTTGAATTCCTCATAACTGTTGATGTAGTTAGCCACTTTCATCTGATTCCTTATTTTGGATCCCATCATCATTTTCTGCAACTGATCCCACATCTTCTTAGCATTTGCCTTGTAGCTGTCTATTTTGACGTAGATGTCATTCGGGATACTTTGAAGAAGAAGAGATCTTGCTTGCTTTTCTGCTTTATATCGGATTTTTTTGTTCCTCTGAATATTGACTATACTCTACTGGAACTGTTTTCATCTTCTGTTCTCTTTCCTCAGTACCATCTTCACTATCAGATGAGTCATCATCAGGTATTTGAACTGTGATTGGTGCCATAGGACCTTCCATGATAGACAGAAGAATATTTTCTCCATTTGTGTGTCGGTCCACAAAATCCAGAAATCGATCCTTCCACTGTTCGTACTCTCCTTTAAAAAGAACTGGAGGATTGACATTAGTGCCAATGGAAAGAGCATCTTTAGAAGTCATCTTGTTTAAACCTGTTTGAGAAATATGTGCAATAAGAAACTAGAACTGATCGTTAGTCCAAAATATGAAATCACAAAAATACAAAAAATCTTGAAATAGAAATTCAGGAATTTTGATCACAATCAGAATTTTGTCCCCCTCCGCAGACTTAGCACGGGGCAACGCCCTTGCGGGGTCGAGGGGCAGCGCCCCTAGAGAAAAAAAATTCACTATTAAAGGCCATATTACAGTTTTAAAAATTTCTCAGAAACAAAAAATTCTAAGTAAACCAAGCTTTGCGCAACACTCTGAAGACACAAACCACAACTTTGTGTGACACACTGCTTGCGCAAAGCACACTTTGCGTGATGAACTGCTTACGCAAACCTCTCTTTGCGTGATGAACTGGTTGTGAGTCGGTAGCTTTGCGTAATGAGAGACTAACGCAAACCTGACTTTGAGTGTCTAGTTACTTGCGCAAACCTGACTTTGCGTGTCTAGTTGAATACCAAACCTCAATAATGATCACTTGATGAGTTTTCTCGATGAATCTTGCGCAAACCTCGGATGAACTTGCGCAAAGTTTGGATCTTGCGCAAACTTCAAAAATCTTTCAAATCTTCACCAAAAACCATTTTATACCTCGAATTTCAGTACGAAAATTTGACAATTTGCTCGCCTAAACATCTAAAACACAATTCTAACAACTAATTTCGATCAAATACACAAAACGATACAAATTGATTTGAATACAGTGTTCAGAACTCGTGAACTACGAACTCAACAAAAATCAAAATCAAAGATCGATTACAGTGCAATTCATGAAACAAACTAAACAGACTCGATCGATTATACTTTTCTAACAAAACCTAATAAAAAACAACTTGAAATTCGCACAAAAACTCTAAAATCGATCTGGACATCGAAGAACATAGTACGAACATTCTGAATTTTCTTGATTTTTCGATTTGGATCTGCTCTGATACCAATTGTGTACCCAGATTCTAGTTCCTAATAACAAACAATTAATCAAAACAATATTTATCAATCAATTACCTGTTTGATTTCAATCTCAAATTCAACGATTACAAGTTTCTCTCTCTAGAACACTCTTTCTCTCTCTACAGATTTCTCTCTCTCTCAGATATGAACTTCTCAACTTGTTCACCAACTTGTTACAACTAAAAACAGAAATACAAGGCTATTTATACCTACAAGAATTACAAGGAAACAAACAAAATACAAAAGAATTGACTTTGACTTATTACAAAACAACTTTGACATTTAATGAGAATTGACTTTCTCAGATTTGACTTCTTGTACTTTGACCTTCAGACTTCTTGATCTTGTATCCAACATATTTATGCTCTAACAGAATTTAATCGAAACAAACTCGATTTAGAATCTGTTTAAGATTGTTGGTTCTGTATTTATATTAATCATATAATATCACAATGTAATCAACTAATGATTAAAAATTCGATTAAAAAGAAAATAGAAGAAGGATTAAAACAGAAGTTGAGGCTCATGTGTAACACGATTCCCTTAAACAGATTCGCCGTCTATTCCCAGGGTACAACAACGAGAGCAGTAGTACTGCCGGAGATGACCACTTTCCTGGAAAAGTCGCCGGAATCAACGTATGTGGTAGAGTTTTTTTCAGAGAGTTGTGTGTTGTGTATGGAATGCAACTAAGCCCCTCCTTTTTATATTGAAGATTGAAACCGAAATCATTAATATATAATTAACCAATAATTAAAGAATTAATATTTAAAACCGACAAGATTAAATCGTGATTAACTGGTAATAAACATATTAATTATTTGTCTTCAATACGTTTGATTTGGGGCTTACATTAATTGAAACAGTGCATGTCGTGGGTAGCCGCGCGGGTGAACCCGCGGCACAACCTGCGAGAGCCACTATTTCGTCCACATTCCAGTGCATGGCGCGGGTAGCCGTGCGGGTTAGCCCGCATCACAATCCGCGTGAGCCACTGGGTCAAAAATAAAATTGACAAAAACCAAGTTGCGCGAGATTTCAGAGCTGCATTCGTGTCCATAGGTCGCGCCCACACACAAGTTCGGCGATTTTAGCTTACGAAAATCTCAATCGACACCCCCCCTCTGCACGTGGGTAGGAGTTGGAGTAAAACCATTCAAGGAGCTTGTAAGCCCCTTACACTTCTATGGTTATAAACCATTACGTTTTTTACTCCTCCTTCCTATGTGGGACACTTCCCTACACCCACTTGGTTTTTACTAAATTCATCTAAGTACTCAACTTTGAGTATCGATATCTCATTCACACACAGTCCGCTTTGGACACATGATATATCGTTTCGAAGATCTCATATAGAAGAACACACTACTACAGAAATGACTTTTATACGCACCTAATTATACACGGTTTTTGTTGTTTTTACAAAAACCACGTATAAAGGACGAATCTGGAACATTTTTACACGGTTCAACTCGAACTGTTGCTAAAAATATGGTTTTATACACGGTTTTAGTGTAGAAAGGGTACTCGACAATTACAAATGGTTGCATCGATAAAACCGCGTACAAATGTTACCTTTTATATGCGGTTGTTTATTAAAACCCGCGTACAAAAGGGTCACTTTTTACGCGGTTATTGCTAACAAAACCGTGTGTAAAAGCTACATTTACATGCTGTTTTTAGCAACAAACCGCGCATAAAAGTAACCCTTTTGTACGCGGTTTTTAATAAACAATCGCGTATAAAAGGTAACATTTGTACGCGGTTTTTAATACACAACCGTGTATAAAAGTACAAACAACTGCGTATAAAAGTAACCCTTTTCTACGCGGCTGTTTATTAAAAACCGCGTATAAAAGGCTCTACTAGGGTTTACCTATAAATAATATTAGGAGGCGTCGTTTTTGTATACAATACTGCTCATGCTCGAAAAAGACATTTTTTTTGACGATTTTTGGTGTCTTTTGATGGTTTTTGGCATTATTTTTCACAAAAACTAAGGTATGATGATAATCTTAAACATATAGTTCATTAATTACTACTTTTATATTCATTAACATCATGTTTTTAAGTAATCTTAATTATATATGTGATCTCAACAACTTTGCTTTTCGTATAGGCGTGCGTACCGATTAGACAGGACTGATCAAGTACCGAGCACACTGATAAGCTAGATATTATACTATACTACACATTAATTATATTAATTTTGCACATGATTGCTAAAAACTTTAACTTGCATGCATTTATTATACAAGTTCATGCATGCCTTTAGGTCGTCCGTCCGAATTTTGATCTAATAAAGATTAATTTCGGATAGTCCCCTGTTTTGGACTTCTTTTTGAATATTTTTCTTATTTAGGATGTGAATGCATATAAAAGATTGGTTATTTAAGAAAAATTCGGTATACGTTTCTCTTTACTCCCACGAATATGTGTTTTTATTATACACATATTTGGGGAGTTGTGGGGAAATGTTGAGTAATCAATATATTATAAGCACTCACATATGAGACCAAATATTCAAAAAGTGGGTTAGGATGGCCACCTACGGCCTTTTGAGATCATGTCATGCATGCGTTTACAATTAATATTTTATTTCGATATTGCAGATGGATCGTTATGATTGGATGTACCAAATACCACGAGCTACAAAGGAATACTTATCCCTTCTTAATCAGTTTATGTAGGTTGCTGAGAATAATCGGGTGAACAATGGAGAAAGTGAAATTTGGTGTCCTTGTCGGGATTGTAGAAATTTTTGTAAATATAGTGATCATAGTTTAATTAAAGAACATATTATTATACGTGGGTTTATGGAACGATATACCTGTTGGATTCGACATGGCGAGGATTTTGGTAATTGTAGTTACACGGACGATCAAGATTGTAATGACACTAATGATAACTATGAATCAAATAATGACAACCGTGATAATTTAGATGAGATGTTACATGACGTGGAGGATAATATTGCTGATAAGGATTATGACAAATTTGAACAATTGTTTATCGACTCTGAAAAACCGTTGTATGTTGGTTGTTCAAAGTTAACCAAACCTTCAGCTGTGTTGAAACTGTTTAATTTAAAAACAAGCAACGGTTGGAGTGACAAAAGTTTTACTAGTTTGCTAGAGATTTTGCATGAAATGCTTCCCGATGATAATGAATTACCTGTTTCGATATACAAAGCAAAAAAACTGATGTGTCCGATGGGATTGGAAATAGAGAGAATACATGCATGTCCGAATGATTACATGTTGTATAAGAATGCAGATGCTGATCTAAAAGAGTGTCGTACATGTGGTACATCGAGGTATAAGCGAAAGAACCGAACGAAAGACAATAGTGATGTGAAACAAAAGGATGGTCCTTGATAGCGGAAAACCGTATAGTTCCACACAGTGGCCACAGCGTTTCCACAGTGGGGGCGCAAGTATACACCTCAACTATGATCGCTATAAGTAATAAAATGGTAAGTATACCGAATATCGTTTCCACAGGGACTGGTCTACTGATAATCAGAGAGTTTCATGAACTTCTTGCACACGCTTTGATTGTGAGAAAAATTTGTCGTTTTGTTGGTGAAATATTTTAAAAATTATGAAATTTAACAATGAGTTAAGGATTGGGTATGGGTGTAAGTTTTCCCTTGAGATAATCGTAGTTACCAAATGGTTAGGCTCTTGAGTGCATAGGACTATTTATAAAAATCCCGATCTCTCGAAAACAAATTTTTTTAAATTATGCCCAAAAGTGCCTACAAAGTGCCCATGATTATTGTACTTGAATTTGCCGATTGATCTAAGTTTAACTCTAAGCGTCAAGCTCCACCGGTATGGAGATGTACACACAAATCTCTTTGTGATTACTCGATCGACATTCCGAACCTTAGTAAATCATACAAAACCGCATCTTTGCGTGGTTATAAAAGACTTTCTCAAATCTTTGTGCATCACTTAAGCCGTATTTCGGATCCGCCCCTCTCGAGGTCTAAGATATAATATTAACAGTTCAAAGTGATCGATTTATCCGCATTGAGTTATGTCCCGACTCAAGTGACCAAACTCAAGAACAAGTAATTATGGACACACGCAAGTGTATCCTACTAATCTCAAGTTCACTCACACCCACACCCAATAAGGTGCTTAGCTCATGACTAAAAAGAAAGACATAATAGAAGAGAAGAAATAATCAAGAACTACTTGCATAAATTTAAATTACGGAAATGGAAATTAAGTACTTGAAATTAAAATACAAGGAAAAGTAAACTACTAGAAATGTAAAGTGCTAGAAATGTAAAGGACTAGAAATTAAAATTACAATCTTCATGTTAACAAGTAACTTGAAGATGAACTAAAGCTAGAGAATTGTTGGTGACTTTCTTGTGATGGATGATGGGTTGATGAAATAAATGCAAACCAAGTCCTCTTTATATAGCCCCAAACAATCAAGAGATCCAATGGATTTTTCTTCATAGACACAATGGATAAGGCCCAATCCACTTTACAACCCATGCGAAAATGATTTCCAGAGATTGTTGCAGGCAAGCATGCTTCAACAATTGTATTTTAATCTGCTCCTTATTGTCCGGATAAACGCATCGCCGGATATTTTCTTTAAGTGGTTCGTCATTGCTCACAGTGGGGACAACACCTGCCCATAGTTGCCCACAAAAGTGCAGATTTTCCAAGAAAATAAACTTTTGGTAACTCATCACCTCTTTATCACAATTTAGACCAAATGAACAAAATAGAAGCAAAGTGGGTATAAAAATAATACAAAATCCAAGAAAAGAGTGAAATAATTCTCAAAATCGAGAGTTATCACACCCCCAAACTTGAGGTTTTACTTGTCCTCAAATAAAAAAAAAACTTAAAATAAAAAGAATTTACGAGGGGAAAGAAGGAACGAACTTACAAAAATGTTTGAATGTCTCCTTTGGTCAAGAATTGTACAACTTCCTTTCATGACTTCTTTGATGTTGAAATTGATCGGTAGGGCTTTCTCGGGTTAGTGTTTGCGGCTTTTCAAAAAAAAAAATCTTCCCCCAAACTTGAATTCAACTACAAAAGGGTGTAAGATATTTCTTTCTTGTCTTTCTTTTTGAGTTCAAAAATTTCTTTCAAAACCCAAAGTTTTGTGATATTCCAATTTTTTGCACGATCCTTGGGTTTTAAATTGCCCTCCAATTTTTCGAAGGTCGTCTTCCAATTTTTCGAAGACTTTTTATTTATAAATATATGTACTTTTTTTCTTTTGTTTTCTCCGCTTTCCTTTTTCTTTTTCTTTTTTTTCATTCATGCCAAGATTACATATATATTTTTCTCTCCCCACCCTCAAACTTGAAAGCGGACAATATCCCCATTGTCGAATATAAGGGTTAGGGTACGACTCGAGGGGAAATGTGTTTAGGCCAACAATAAAGGGCCTACGTCCTTTCAATTTTTACCATCCAACAAGTCATGCAAAGAATTTGTACTTGAAAGAAATTGTTTAAACACAAAGGAGACCAAGAATAATATCAAGCATGAGACGATAACATAAAACGGACCCTATCAACACCGGCATATCATGCACAAAAGGCGGGGAATAGCAAGTTAAGAGTTTACAAATACCCAAAAGACATAAACACATATATTGTTCAAAAGATTAGTGATGAAAAATCAAAAGTTATTTTTTTGGATCCTGCTGCCCACTTTGGGAACCATCGGCCATAGTGGGATCAACTGCATAATTGGTAACTGGATTAGCTGCGTTTCGCCGTCCCTCCAACTTTCATACACGCTCCTGCAGGTCAGTAAGTGCAGCAAGAATAGCCTTGAGAGTCAGATTTGTTTCCTCTTGCTGCATCGCTAGAGCCGAGAGCCACTCGGTCGTCCCATAGCCCAAAGAAGTGGAAGCAATGTCTGAATGTGGTTGTTTTGCCTTGGGAGCAGGCTGTGACTTGACATGGGGCTGCACCGGAGGGTGATCATTAACCTACAAAACAGTGGGGTGTTTCGAGGAGCGCTTACGACGCTCAATCGTATCCTTATCAATGTGAACCATGCCAGAAACAATTTTATCCGTATCATAAGTTGGCACTTTGGCAAAAGTGCACAACTTTGTGGTCAAAGCTGGAAAGATTAACCTCGACTTTGTACTTATAGCAGCAGTTTCAAGGGGCGTACATGCAATGGGTCTGAGATCAACCGGACATTGTTTCAAAATACAATAAAGCAACACACACCGATCTCTAGACAAAGTGCAATCATGTGTCGTGGGATTGACATTGTGGCGCAAAAATTGAAACCATACAACCACTTCTTCCGTGAGACTATTTGCTTGAATCATCAACCTATGGTTGTCTAACGACCATCCCCTTCCCGGTGAAGTCAACAAGTCCGCAATTCGTTCGTTCGATACCTCTAGCAATTTGTTCAATATTTGATTGAACGAACAAACAAATGGGACTTTTAGCTTTAAAATCTTGTTAATCTGTTGGCCCGACCAATCTACCCACTTTCCCCTAATAAGCACGGGGTTATTTTTGGTGACGGCGATTGCCGCAAAAAATTCCGTAACCCACGTAACATTGGCTTTGCATGGGATAGAAATCATCTTATCCTAACGCATTGCCGCAAGGTGATGTTTTACATATTCACCCTTTTTCTCTCTTTTATATAGCTATTTTATTTTCAATATCCCTAATTTGAGTCTTTTTCTATGTTAGTTTCTAAATCTTTTTATGAGGCTTAATGTGGTAGTGAAACTTATCTTTATGTTAAAAAGTTGCTTATTTTATCTTTAACGTTTAAATATTGCACTAGTGACTCGCAGCATTCCCGCAACAATGGAGGGCAACAAGCTTTTTGGGTTGCTTAGTGGATTCAACTACCATCTTTATTGGGCCAGACTTCTAAAATTTGTGGGATTCAGTTTGAGAAGGCTTTTTGAAGACAAAATGAGATTTCTTTTTATTATTAAAAATATGACAATGTTACTTGCTTTATTGTACTTTCATTTGACTTTTGTGTAAACTTGGGCTCCAAGCTTGTCTTTATCTTTTGGTTATTACCCATTTTCTTTCGTATAAATAGATGGGTTTAGGTGTTTGTTTAAGTAAGTAATTTTAAGTAGTCTTTCAAATCTTAAGTAAGCAAGTAGTAGAAGTTAGCAATTACTCTAAATTTCCAAGTAGTTGGTGAATCTTTTGGCTTTCAAGATCCAATCGGTTTCATAAACCGATTGTTACATTTTCGTAATCATTTTAATACAAGTCTCACATTTACTTTATTTCTCGCTTTCTCGTATTTATTTATTTACGCTTATCGCATTTACATTCCGTCAATTTATTATCGTTATTTACTTTACGCAATTTACTTTATGTCTTTAATTTCCGCTCTTTACATTTCTTGCAATTTAATTTCCGTCATGAGTAGCTAATTTAATTAGCTTGGGTGTGAGACAAATGGTGAGTTTTTAAATCAAAAGAAAGTGGACGTCGTTTCTCAATAACGATGTTCCACCGCTTCATTCTAAGTTTTATAAATCCAAACGCACTTCCCGACGAATTAATTGCTTTGAAAGTGGTAAAGTGTAGTGGACTCAAAGATGAGCCACATTAATACACGTCAATTCGAATGACATAGGAAGTATACTTGGAAAAGTTGCTTACCAAGAAATTTAGCAACTATGTTTTTCTAATCGATATATTCTTGACAAGTTGATCACAAGTCAAAGTGTTAAAGTTTAGTGGACTCAGAGATGAGCCATTTGGAGCACTTCAACTTGGATGATATGGGAATCAACTCGAGAGAGTGATTTTTAACAAACTATTTTGTTTATCCATATACTTTGAGAGCACCGTTCGACACTATCACTGGTTCTAATAATGCACAGAGATGTGCCTGGTAGAAGCTAAATACAAGTGTTACGGCAGAATCCTAGAGGATCGTTCTCAAAGTAGGTGGTGGAACTAGTTATTGAGAGACACAATGTTGTAGCATCCCTACAACATTGGTCCACAGAAACTTGCGTTTGATACTCACCACAAGTCTTACACCATTGCTATCTTTATTTTCTGTTATCTTAATTAAAACTTTCAACCAAACCAAACAAAGTCTTCAAATTCGCCATCTGAAATCATATCTTTCATTACACTTTTATTGCACTTTTACAACAATCTATGTGGGACGATATTCGGTATTTTACGACTTTCTTACTTGAAAGACGATATTGGGTCTCATTGTATACTTGCCTTGAGATTCAATTCTCATATCTTAGAGGTGTGCAAACATCCGCTATCAAGTTTTTGGCGCCGTTGTCGGGGATTGGCTCGCTAAAAGTCTGTAAAAGTTTTGTAAAAGATTTGATTTTTCTAACATCGCTTGAATCACCTTCTCTTGGTGTATGACAAGAATACCACGTGGGGAGTTATTTGAGTTCGACCCGGACATAGAAAGAACATTCCGAAATAGAAGGACTCAAAGAATTTCAGTGATCATAGAACCTCCAATCATGGAACCACACCCACCAGGTTTTGAAAATAGGGTGCCTAGGCTAGAAAATCAACAAAGACAACAACCGATATTTCACGATGCACCACCCATTTTTGGAAATCCACCCGAATTCCCTTTTCAGCAAATGCCAAATCAAGGGAATAATAACAATAACCATAACCAAAATCAACACCCTAATGATGATGCAGAATCTAATGGTAACAATGAAAATAGGGATGAAGCTCCGAACATCATAAATCTTGCAAATTCTAAAGAGGCAAAAATTATGGACTACGCTATCACGTATTTTGAGCAATTGAACTCAGGGATAGTTAGACCCCATATGGCCACCCTCCATTTTGAGCTAAAGCCCATCATGTTCCACATGTTACAAACCAATGGACAATTTGTCGGAATGCCATCGGAGGATCCTCACTCTCATTTAAAATCTTTTATGGAGATCACCGATGCATTCTTGATCCTGGGGTATCTAACGATGCCTTGAGACTCACTCTACTTCCATTCTATCTAAGGGATCAGGAAAAGTCATGGTTTAATTCATTGGAACCTGGTTCTGTACCATCATGGAGCAAAATGGCTGAAAAGTTTTTGCGAAAGTATTTTCCACCTACCCGTAATGTTAAGTCCAGAGACGAAATTTTCATGTTTAAACAAATGGACGATGAAGCAATTCCCGATGCATGGGAAAGGTTTAAGGAGTTGTTAAGGAAATGCCCTCACCATGGCATTCCCTACTGTATTCAACTCGAGACGTTTTACAATGGGTTAAACCCTATGGCTAAACAAATGCTCGATGCGACATCAAGAGGGGCCTTTACAGCTATTACCTATAATGATGGGTATGAAATTCTTGAAATGATTTCAACGAACCATGGACATTGGGCTGATCCACGTGCCCAAACGCAAAAGAGGACTACTGGAATTCATGATATAGACACATACACCGCATTCACAAGCCAACTTGCTTCCATGACAAATATGCTCAAAAATATAACTTCTGTTCAAGGAGCACATCCGACTGTAACTACATATATTCCAACAGTACTCTCGGTACAATGTGTTTGTTGTGGTGGGGAACACTCTTATGAACATTGTCCTCATAATTCTGAATCTATAAACTATGTTCATAACAGATCTGGTCCCTACAATAACACTTACAATGCCAGTTGCAAAGAACACCCGAACTTTTCTTGGAACAGTCCATGTTTAAATCCACCCGCACAAAAACAACAAGGAATTTCAAATTTTCAACCACAACATCAAACAAGTAGCTCTCAACATCATCACCAAGGTTTTCAAGCTACTCAACCATCTTTTCAAAACAACCCACCTCCACAAGTTGATTCATCATCTTCTTTGGAAGCAATGATGAAAGGGTTTATGACCCAAACACAAGCTTTCTTAACGCAACAACAAACCCAAAATCAAGTCCAACAACAACAAAATCAATCTATGTTTAATCAGCACAGTGCCATACTTAGGAATTTGGAAACCCAAATCAGTCAACTCACACTCAACCAGACCAATAGGGTCATGGGCACTTTGCCTAGTAACACAGAAGTCCCAAGAGCCTTAGAAAAGGAACATGTGAAAGCAGTGACCCTTAGAAGTGGTAAGAAACTGAAAGAGGTTGTGCAAAAAGATTCTGGACCTATAACCAAAGCTGAATTTGAAAAAACAATTTTGTCAGAATCTGATGCTACATCATTGCTTCTTGTTGATGAAATACCACCCAAGCCACTAGGAAACCAAGAGTCAGATGAAGCCAGTCCTATACCTCAAAGGTCTGACTACCCTGTGTTATTCCCAGAAGAAACTTTGAAGAAAAAGATAGTAGAAAGTAGTGTTCCAACCACACCACAAAAGAGTGCACCAAAAGGCATAAAGGATTCATCTTGCTCAACACATTCAAGCAAAGCTGTCATAAAACCAATTCCTCCCTATGTACCTTTTCTCCAAAGGTTAAGGAATCAAAAGGAAGAATTGCAATTTAAAAAATTATTGGATGTGTTTAAAGAGTTGCATATCAACATACCCCTTGTTGAAGTAATTGAGCAGATGCCCAGTTATGCCAAATTCCTCAAAGACATCTTAAGTAAGAAAAAGAAGTTAACTGAATATGAGACTGTTGCTCTTACTGAAGGATGTAGTGCTCTCTTGACCAACAGAATACCCCCTAAGCTGAAAGACCCAGGGAGTTTCACCATTCCCTGTTCAATAGGTGGGAAGGAAGTTGGAAAAGCCTTGTGTGATTTAGGAACCAGTATAAATCTCATGCCATTATCTGTCTTTAACAACTTAGGAATAGGAGAGGCCAGACCCACCACAATCACTCTCCAATTGGCTGATAAGACCATTGCCTACCTAAAGGAAAAAATTGAGGACGTCTTAGTTCAGGTTGACAAGTTCATCTTTCTGGCATATTTTATTATCTTAGATTTTGAGGCTGATAAGGATACTCCCATCCTTTTGGGAAGATCCTTTCTAGCCACCGGAAGAACTTTGATAGACGTCTAAAAGGGAGAGTTGACCATGAGACTCCAGGACCAAAAAGTCACATTTAATGTTTTCAATTCCTTGAAATACCCTGATGATGTAGAGGATTGTTCAACATTGAGAGTGATTGAATCAATGTGTCATGAGGAGGGAGTGAGAAAATCCTGTGAGTTGGAGGAAGAGAATGATGAAGACTTGACCATAGAAGAAGAAATTAATGTTGAGGAGTTTGCATTAAGAAAAAAGGAAGTTTTCCCTGTGAATGTTGTAGCAATTGAACAATTGGAAAATAATGAGCAAAATCCTTTCACACCATCTATTGTTTCACCACCTGACCCGGAGTTAAAACAACTCCCATCTCATCTTAAAAATGCTTTTCAAGGAGAAGAAGGCAAATTGCCTGTCATAATATCATCTACCCTAGATCTGCATCAAGAAAAGAAATTAGTGGACACATTGAAATTGCATACAAAACCCTTAGGACAAACCATCACTGACCAAAATTGTGATGACTATGACACGAGACTTGTTTGCACAAAACAACAGGTACATGAATGGTTTGATTGATCAAAGAAGGAAGTTCATGGACAAAGTAAAGATGAGGAAGGCGGAGTTGGTGGACAAAGGGCAAAAGAAAGTAAGAACAGAAGTAAAAGAACTCAAAGCTGATTTGGAAGCCAACACACGAAGCAAGGTAAGGATTCTGGAAGCAAAGTTAAAGAAGCTGAAGAAGGAAAACTGGAGGTTGACCAAGGATAATGCACGATTGAGAGAAGAGTACAGCAAGATCAAGACTGATGGTGCAGTTGCGAATGCTGCAACATCCGATGGCAATTCTGAGGATACGGAGCCTACTCCTTCGGAGTAGGGCAGTTTTCTTCTACTACTTTAAGCCTTATTATTTTTTCTTTTCTAGAGTCTAGGGATAGTTTTTATAAATTTTTTGGTTTGTTTTTATTCAAGATTGCATGTGTTCGAATGTTCCACTTTTGTGTCTATAGCCCAAATAATTCCTTGGTTTAAACATAAACTCACCTAGTAGTTGTTTTTGCTAGAACTAGTTGCATGTTTTTGGGATACATATGATCACACATCACCACAAGTTCTAAGGGACGAGATAGACCATCACTTTCTTTCTCATTTGTTGCCACTTGACACCTTCATACACTATATCCTTAGAAACACATCCAATGAGGACATTGGACATTCCAAGTTTGGGGATGTGAGGGTTACCCCTCCTTAAAAAGCAAAAAAATCAAATAAAAGAGCAAAGCTCTAATGTGATAGTTTGTTGGGAATGTGTCAAGATGCACCAAAAATTTCCCATAGGGGCAAGGTGCACACTTTCAATTAAAAGAGCACAAAAGTGCCAAAATTTTTGAACAAAATTCAAAATGATAGCTATGTTGAGAGGAAAAAGGCAAAGTGAGGAAAAGATTTGCCAAAATGAGTGAACCCAAATGTTAAAGTCCTATTGACCTTAGAAGTGGTATGTGTTTGAGTAAACAAAGATAATGTGTAGTTAGCTTATGGTTCATACACCTCTAGGTAATGAGTTTGGCACTAAAGATTTATAAAAGGCTATAGATTACAATTGTTGGTTGATTCTTCATGCGTGTGCACCTAATGCCATAATCTTGAAATTTTCAAAATTGAGTCATTTTAGTTGTTTCTTTTAGTTGCTTGGGGACAAGCAACATTTTAAGTTTGGGGATGTGATATGCATTGAGAAATCAATGCATATTCACTCTTTTTCTCTCTTTTATATAGCTATTTTATTTTCAATATCCCTAATTTGAGTCTTTTTCTATGTTATTTTCTAAATCTTTTTATGAGGCTTAATGTGGTAGTGAAACTTATCTTTATGTTAAAAAGTTGCTTATTTTATCTTTAATGTTTAAATATTGCAGCAGTGACTCGCAACATTCCCGCAGCAATGGAGGGCAACAAGCTTTTTGGGCTGCTTAGTGGATTCAACTACCATCTTTATTGGGCCAGACTTCTAAAATTTGTGGGATTCAGTTTGAGAAGGCTTTTTGAAGACAAAATGAGATTTCTTTTTATCATTAAAAAGATGACAATGTTACTTGCTTTATTGTACTTTCATTTGACTTTTGTGTAAACTTGGGCTCCAAGATTGTCTTTATCTTTTGGTTATTACCCATTTTCATTTGTATAAATAGATATGTTTAGGTGTTTGTTTAAGTAAGTAATTTTAAGTAGTCTTTCAAAATCTTAAGTAAGCAAGTAGTAGAAGTTAGCAATTACTTTAAATTTCCAAGTAGTTGGTGAATCTTTTGGCTTTCAAGATCCAATCGGTTTCATAAACCGATTGTTACATTTTCGTAATCATTTTGATACAAGTCTCACATTTACTTTATTTCTCGCTTTCTCGTATTTATTTATTTACGCTTATCGCATTTACATTCTGTCACTTTATTATCGTTATTTACTTTATGCAATTTACTTTATGTCTTTAATTTCCGTTCTTTACATTTCTTGCAATTTAATTTCCGTCATGAGTAGCTAATTTCATTAGCTTGGGTGTGAGCCAAATGGTGAGTTTTTAAATCAAAAGAAAGTGGACGTCGTTTCTCAATAACGATGTTCCACCGCTTCATTCTAAACTTATAAATCCAAACGCACTTCCTGACGAATTGATCGCTTTGAAAGTGGTAAAGTGTAGTGGACTCAAAGATGAGCCACATTAATACACGTCAATTCGAATGACATAGGAAGTATACTTGGAAAAGTTGCTTACCAAGAAATTTGGCAACTATGTTTTTCTAATCGATATATTCTTGACAAGTTGATCACAAGTCAAAGTGTTAAAGTGTAGTGGACTCAAAGATGAGCCACTTGGAACACGTCAACTTGGATGATATGGGAATCAACTTGAGAGAGTGATTTTTAACAAACTATTTTGTTTATCCATATACTTTGAGAGAACCGTTCGACACTATCATTGGTTCTAATACTGTACAGAGATGTGCCTGGTAGAAGCTAAATACAAGTGTTACGGCAGAATCCGAGAGGATCATTCTCAAAGTAGGTGGTGGAACTAGTTGTTGAGAGACACAATGTTGTAGCATCCCTACAACATTGGTCCACAGAAACTTGCGTTTGATACTCACTACAAGTCTTACACCATTGCTATCTTTATTCTCTGTTATCTTAATTAAAACTGTCAACCAAACCAAACAAAGTCTTCAAATTCGCCATCTGAAATCATATCTTTCATTACACTTTTATTGCACTTTTACAACAATCTCTGTGGGACGATATTCGGTATTTTACCACTTTATTACTTGAAAGACGATATTGGGTCTCATTGTATACTTGCCTTGAGATTCGATTACCACGTGTTATAGTGGTATGCAAACACCCATATCAACTGTCATCGCTATTTTTGGTCCTCTTTCTTTTCGATGAGCGAGTCCGTCCCTCCACCATTTTTCCTTTTCCCTTCACATCAGCCCACATTTCTTTCTTATAGTCACTGTTGGACTCTTTTGTGCGCTTCGTACGGTTCTCGGGTGGCGGTGATGGTGATTTTTCAGAAGAGGCAGATGCCTTTTCATCCGAAGACTTAGATCCAGTAATAGAGGCAGAGGAAGTGGTGGTTTTGGGCTCTGGAACGTCGGCCATATTGGTGGTGCCATCGGCCGGCGTTCGAGGTGATGGTGGTGCGACGGTGTTCTGGCGGCGAAGGGAACGACGGGGTGGTTGGGATGGTCTTGAAACTAAGTGTTTTTGTCTAGCCATGGTGGAGCTCTGTGAAAAGTATGAACCAGGAAGAAGATGAAATGGATTTGGAAAATTAAAAGGGTTTTTTGTTGTTTTAGAATCCCAAAGATCACCTACCAAGTTTTATTTGGAGGATAAATTTTTGCCACACAAGATTTTAGAATTTTCCAAAAAAAAATTTTTTTGTCTAGTTAAAGCAATTGTCCAACAAAATAAATTGTTGGATAAAATCCTTTGGTTAACCAATTTTGTCAACTTTTGTACGTTCGAAGAATAAAAAATTCAATCATACTTCCCAATACAATTACTTCCTTACTTTTGCAATATTAAAATAGTTGTTGCTTTCCATGCAAAAAGTGGAACTCACATCACACGACCATATTCCAAGACAAACAATCATTACATTTTTTTTTAATTTCAAAATTTTCTAACCATCCCTTTTCTCCCCAAAATTTGAAACCGAAAAAAAAATCCACCTGCAAAATAAGATTTAACACAAATTAAAAAAAATATGTACAATATTTACAATGAAAAATCTCCAATTATCACTCTTCAAAATTAATGGGCCCGGGCACTCCGTTAGGAATAAAATGTTTCACCCGATGTCCATTAACTCTAAAAGTACTGCCATCTTGTGGGTTTAACAAATCAACCATTCCATATTTTCCCACATCCATGATAGTAAAAGGTACTGACCATCTTGATTTTAATTTACCCGGAAATAACTTCAACCGCGAATTAAAAAGAAGCACTTGTTAATTTTTTTCAAAAATCCTTTGTTTGATTCTACTGTCATGCCAAATTTTTGTCTTTTCTTTATAAATTTTGGCGTTCTCGTAAGCATGGTGCCTTAATTCCTCTAATTCGTTCAATTGAAGTTTCTTTTTCCTACCGGCTTCATCAAAATTCATATTTAATTCTTTTGTTGCCCAAAATGCCTTATATTCAAGTTCCAAAGGCAAGTGACATGCCTTTCCAAAAACCAATTTATATGGTGACATTCCTAACGGGGTTTTAAAAGTTGTTCGATATGACCAAAGTGCATCATCCAGTTTAAGAGACCAGTCCTTTCTGTCGGGTTTTACCACTTTCTCTAAAATTGACTTTATTTCTCGGTTTGAAAGTTCGGCAAGATCATTCGTCTGAGGATGGTATGCGGTTGAAACTTTATGTTGGATGTTGTACCTACTAAGAACAGTGCCTAACATTTTATTAACGAAATGGGTTCCTTCATCACTAATCAAAGCTCGGGGAGTCCCAAAGCGATCAAAAATATTTTTCTGAAGAAAAAACTATCACTGTTTTAGCGTCATTTTTTGGACAAGCAATTGCTGCTACCCATTTGGAAATATACTCAACGACCACCAATATATATTGATTATGGAAGGACATGGGAAACGAGCCCATAAAATCAATGCCCCAAACGTCGAAAAGTTCAATTTCTAAAACGTTGTTTAAAGTCATTTCATTCCGTTGGGACAAGTTTCCCGTCCTTTGGCATTGATCACAACTTTTAACATACTCGAATGAATCTTTGAATATCGTGGGCCAAAAGAAACTGCTTTGCAAAATTTTTGCCGCCGTACGTTGACCACCAAAATGGCCTCCGTACGGTGAGTCATGACAGTCCCTCAAGATATCTTTTATTTCAAAATCCGATACACGCTTCCTCAAAATTTGGTCTGCTCCTAATTTGTATAAAAAAGGATCTACCCAAAAATAATGTTTGCAATCGTGGAAAAACTTCTTGAGTTGTTGACCACTCCTTTGGTATGGATTGATACCGCTTGCAAGATAATTTGCAATATCCGCATACCAAGGGAGGTCCTTTTCAAAATGATGGATTGCCAAAATATTTTCATCCAGGAAAAATTCTTTGATCTCGCGACTTCCCCCACTAGACACTTATTTCTCAATCCTGGAAAGATGGTCCGCAACTTGATTGTCAACTCCTTTCCTATCAGTTATCTCAAGGTCGAAATCTTGTAAAAGAAGGACCCACCGAATAAGTCGTGGCTTTGCATCGGTTTTGTTGAAAAGATATTTAATAGCGGAGTGATCCGTGTGAACAAGGACCTTCGTGCCAATCAAGTAAGATCGAAAACGGTCAAATGCAAATACTACGGCGAGTAACACTTTCTCGGTTGTTGTATAATTTATTTAGGCTTCAATGAGAGTTTTACTCGCGTAATAAATGGGATGAAAAATTTTATTTTTTCTTTGTCCTAACACGACACCTACGGCCCAATCGCTTGCATCACACATAACCTCAAAAGGCATGGTCCAATCCGAGGCAATTATAATAAGTGTCGTCACAAGAGCATTTTTTATCGTCTCAAAAGCGTTTTCACAATCGGAAGTAAAATCAAAAGTTTAATCAACATGCAACAAATTACAGAGCGGTTTTGCAATTTTTGAAAAATCTTTTATGAAACGTCTATAAAATCCCGCATGTCCTAAAAAACTTCTAATGCCTTTAACCGAAGTAGGTTCGGGTAATTACATTATTACTTCAAGTTTCGCTTTATCCACTTCCAACCCTTTTTAGAAACCATGTGACCCAAAACGATTCCCTCTTGTACCATAAAATGACATTTTTCCCAATTTAGAATTAAATCGTGAGTTTCACATCTTTCTAAACTTTTTTCGAAATTTTTAAGACAATTTTCAAATGATGTTCCAATTACCGAAAAATCGTCCATAAAAACTTCCAGAATATCCTCAATCATGTCCAAGAAAATAGACATCATGCACCGTTGAAATGTTGCGGGTGCATTGCATAAACCAAATGGCATCCTTCGTAAAGCAAAAGTACCGAAGGGGCAAGTAAAGGTCGTTTTTTCTTGATTTTCGGGTGCAATATGAATTTGATTATAACTCGAATATCAGTCCAAAAAGCAATAAAATTCTTTTCCGGCTAAACGATCTAGCATTTGGTCTATAAATGGCAAAGAGAAGTGGTCCTTTTTGGTGGCAAGATTTAATTGTCTATAATCTACACAAATTTGCCACCCGGTGACGGTCCTAGTTGGAATAAGTTCATTTTTCTCATTGGTGACTACCGTGGTACCACCTTTCTTTGCGACACATTGCACTGGATTCACCCAACCATTGCTAGAAATGGGTTAAATAAAACCCGCATCAAGCCATTTCAAAATCTTTTTTTTAACGACTTCTTTCATGATGGGATTAAGTCGTCTTTGTGGTTGCACTTTACCAACACTATTTTCTTCCAAGATTATCTTATGTTGGCAAAGTGAAGGACTAACTCCCTTGATATTGGCTAAGGTCCAACCTATGGCTTTCTTGTGGTTTTCAACAATTCTATTAACCTCACTTCTTGATCACTACTTAAGTTGGAGGAAATAATTACGGACAATTTCTCTTCTTCCATGAGGTAAGCATACTTAAGGTGGTTGGGAAGTGGTTTTAGGTCCAGATCTGGTGCTTTTATGATAGAAGGAACCTGTGTTGGGCTATCATGAAAATCAAACTGTCAAAAGCATCTATAACCTTAATTAAGTCATCTTCCGAAATGTCATCGTCAGTGTCCACAGTGTGCTCACTGTGGGTACAATCTATCAAACTTAACTCGAAGTCATCACCTAAGGTGCTAAGGGTAAAACAGTCCTCTACTTCACCATTAAACTTAAGAGACTTGAAAACATTAAAGGTAACCTGTTGGTCATTCACTCTCATGGTCAACTCGCCTTTTTGGACGTCTATCAAGGCGGCAAAAATTTTGCAAAGCGATTTCTTTTGGCCTACGATATTCAAAGATTCTTTCGAATTTGTTAAAAGTTGTGATCAATGCCAAAGGACGGGAAACTTGTCCCAACGAAATGAAATGCCCTTAAACAACATTTTAGAAGTTGAACTTTTCGACGTTTGGGGCATTGATTTTATGGGCCCATTTCCCATGTCCTTCCATAATCAGTATATATTGGTGGCCGTTGATTACGTTTCCAAATGGGTAGAGGCGATTGCGTGTCCTAAAAATGATGCTAAGACAATGATTTCTTTTCTTCAAAAAAATATTTTTGTTCGTTTTAGGACTCCCCGAGCTTTGATTAGTGATGAAGGGACCCATTTCGTTAACAAAGTGTTAGCCACTGCTCTTAGTAAGTACAACATCCAGCATAAAGTTTCAACCGCATACCACCCTCAGACAAACGGTCTTGCCGAACTTTCAAACCGAGAAATAAAATCAATTTTAGAGAAAGTGGTAAAACCCGACAGAAAGGATTGGTCGCTTAAACTGGATGATGCACTTTGGGCATATAGAACAACCTTTAAAACCCCATTAGGAATGTCACCATATAAATTGGTTTTTGGAAAGGCTTGTCACTTGCCTTTGGAACTTGAATATAAGTCATTTTGGGCAATAAAAGAGTTAAATATGGATTTTGATGAAGCCGGAGAGAAAAGAAAACTTCAACTGAATGAATTAGAGGAGTTACGGCACCATGCTTACGAAAACGCAAAAATTTATAAAGAAAAGACAAAAGTGTGGCATGACCGTAGGATCAAACCTTGTGTTTTTGAAAAAAATCAACAAGTACTCCTTTTTAATTCACGGTTGAAGTTATTTCCGGGAAAATTAAAATCACGATGGTCAGGACCTTTTACCATCATGGATATGGGAAAATATGGAACGATCGATTTGTTGAACCCACAGGATGGTAGCACCTTCCGAGTTAATGGACACCGGATCAAGCATTTTATTCCCAATGGAATGCTTAGATCCACTAATTCGGAAGAATGAAAGATAAGTTTTCATTGTAATTATTGTAAATAATTTTATTAAGTATTTGTTTGACTTTTATTTTGTAGGATGTAATTTCGGTTCAAATCAAGAGTGCAGTAGGTGATGCTTGGGACTTTTTGTTTGGGGTAAGGTTTGGAGGGAGGTTATGATGGGATGGTTCTTTTGCATGGGAAATAGAAATTTTTGTTTTAAAATTTTCAAAAGGAAGAAATTATTAAGTTGGTGTCTTGAAAATAGGCAACTGATGTGATTACCCCTTTTTGCATGAAAAAAATAGATTAATTTAATATTCCAAGCAAGTGGAGGAGTAGATGCATGGGAAAGGGGTACACATTTTTTTATCTGGAAAAGTACAAAAAGGGTGCACTGATGTTTAACTAAAGGATTTTTCAACTCTTAAAATTCTTTTGGTTCCAACTCTTAACCAAGTATTCCCTAAATATTTTGGATTATTCTAAAATCTAGTGTGTCCCTAGTTGGATTTCAAAGGAAAGAAAACCAAAGGTTAACTTTTTCAAAAGTCTCCTAGTTACACCACTTCATCTTCCCCAACACATTTCATTCTACCCTCAAAAAAAATTTTTAACTAATCCCATGGCCAGACAAAAGCACCTCGTCTCCCGACCTTCGCAATTTTTTGAACTAAACACCTTTTCCCTTGTTGAAAGGACGTAGGCCCTTTTGTTATTGGCCTAAACACCTTTTCCCTTGTTCCTTACCCTAGCCATTATGTTCGACAATGGGGACATTGTACGTCTTAAAGTTTGGGGGTGGGGAGAGAAAAATATAAAATATATATGTGATCGTTGCATATATGAAAAAAAAATGGAAGGAAGCCGAAAAAAAAATTATAATAAAAAGTCTTCGAAAAATTGGAAGACGACCTTCGGAAAAATGGAAGGAAATTTAAAACCCAAGGATCGTGCAACAAATTGGAATATCACAAAACTTTGGGTTTTGAAAATCCTGAACTCAAAAGGAAAGACTACAAAAGAAATATTTTACACCCTTTTGTAGTTGAGTTCAAGTTTGGGGGAATATTTTTTTTTTAGCTACAAACACTAACCCGAGAAAATCCTACCGATCAATTTCAACATCAGATAAGTCATTCAAAGAAGTTGTACAATTCTTGATTAAAGGAGACATTCAAGCATTTGTTTTTTTTTCTAGGTTTCGTTTCTTCTCTCCTTTCGTAAAATTGCTTTTTAGTTCATTTTTTTACTTGAGGACAAGTAAAACCTCAAGTTTGGGGGTGTGATAACTCTCGATTTTGAGAGTTATTTATCACTCTTTTTCTAGGATTTTGTATCATTTTTATACCCACTTTGCTTCTATTCTTTTCATTTGGTCTAAAAATGTGATAAAGAGGTGATGAATTATCAAAAGTTTATTTTCTTGGAAAAACTGCACTTTTGTGGCCAACTGTGGGCAGGTACTCTACCCACTGTGGGCTTCGATGAACCACTTGAAGAAACTGCCGGACGCTGCTTGTCTGAAGAAATCTCTGGAAATCTTTTAAGCATGGGTTGAAAAGATAGGTGGGTCTTGCCCCTTGTGTTTTTGAGGAAAGAGTCTTTTGGGTCTTGTGTTTTTGGAGGCTATATAAAGAGGAAGGACTTGCATTTATTTCATCAACTTTTCAACCATCATCCATCACAAGACATTCACTTCTCTAGCTTAGTTATCTTCAAGTTACTTGTCAACTTGAAGGTTGTAGTTTTAAATTCTAGTCCTTTACTTTTCTAGTCTTTTACATTTCTAGTCATTTACTTTCTTAGCACTTTACATTTCTAGTCATTTACTTTTCCTTGTAATTTAATTTCCGTAATTTACATTTATGCAAGTAGTTATTAATTATTTCGCTTATTTCATTATGTCTTTCTTTTTAGTCTTGGGCTAAGCACCTTATTTGGTGTGGGTGTGAGTGAATTTGAGACTAGTAGGATACACTTGGGTGTGTCCATAATTACTTGTTCTTGAGTTTGGTCACTTGAGTCGGGACATAACTCAATACGGATAAGCCGATCACTTTGAAGTGTTAATATTAGATCTTAGACCTCGAGAGGGGCGGATCCGAAATACGGCTTAAGTGATGCACAAAGATTTGAGAAAGTCTTTGATAATCACGCAGAGATGCGGGTTTTGTATGATTTACTAAGGTTCAAACGTCGGTCGGGATTTATATCACAAAGAGATTTGGGTATAAATCCCATACCGGTAGGACTTGACGCTTAGAGTCAAACTTAGATAAATCGGCAAACTCAAGTACAATAATTATGTGCACTTTATAGGTACTTTTGGGCATAATTTATAAAAATTCGTTTTCGAGAGATCGGAATTTTTATACATGGTTCTATGCACTAAAGCGCCTAAACATCTGGTAACTACAATTATCTCAAGGAAACTTACACCCATACCCAATCCTTAACTCATTGTTAAATTTCTTAATTATTTTCGATATTTCACCAACAAAACGACGAATTTCTCTCACAACCAAAGCGTGTGCAAGAAGTTCATGAAACTCTCTGATTCTCAGTAGACCAGTCCCTGTGGAAACGATATTCGGTATACTTACCATTTTATTACTTATAGCGATCATAGTTGAGGTGTATACTTGCGCCCCCACTGTGGGAACACTGTGGCCACTGTGTGGAACTATACGGTTTTCCGCTATCAGGTTTTTGGCGCCGTTGCCGGGGACTGGCGCGATTTTACATCCTGAGATATTGAATTTCATTTGAGCCTGTGTCACTCATTTCAAAGCACCTTTTCCGTGTTGTATGCCACGGCTACAACACGGTGAACTTTTACCTCTTGACCCCGAAATTGAAAGAATTGTAAAAAGACGTAGAAGAGGTAGGAGAAATAGGCAAAACCGAAACATGGATGAACAACCTCCACCTATTGTTGAACAACCTCCGAAATTGAAAGAACTATAAAAAGACGTAGAAGAGGCAGGAGAAATAGGGGAATACGGGACTATGCAACACCCGAATTAGGTCAATTAAAATCGGGTATTCTTAGGCCCAACATGACAACACAAACTTTTGAACCGAAGCCCGTAATGTTTCAAATGATCCAAGCAATGGGTCAATTTGGGGGATTACCTTCGAAAGATCCGCACTCTCATTTAAAATCATTTATAGAAATGACGGATCATTTTCGTATTCCCGGAGTAACTGTAGAAGCCTTACGACTGACGCTCTTCACTTATACCTTAAGGGATAGAGCTAAAGCCTGGCTAAATTTACAACCACCGGAATCAATTGATACTTGGGCGAATTTAGCCTAAAAGTTTTTAAAAAAATATTTTTCACCAACAAGAAATGTGAAATTTAGACATGATATCATGAATTTTCGACAAGAGGAAGATGAAGCAGTTTCCGATGCATGGGAGAGATTCAAAGATTTAATTAGAAAATGTCCTCACCACGGAATCCCCCATTGCATCCAATTAGAAACATTTTATAATGGTCTTTCTAATGTTGCGAAAATCATTCTCGATGCTACGACCGGTGGTGCTTTTGTTTCCAAAACATACAACGAGGCATTTGACATTTTAGAAAAAGTTTCAAACAATAACACCGAGTGGTCAAATCCTCGTGTCGTAGTTCCGAAAAATACATCAGGAGTTCATGGTATTGATGTCATCGCTTCTTTAAATGCACAAATCGTTGCCTTGACTAATTTGGTTAAAAATAATTTGAACATAAATGAAGAAAAAAGTCAAGTACAAGCCGTGAATCATTCTTTAAACGAATCTTGTGTATTTTGTGGAGAAAATCATCGTTTTGAACAATGCCCGGGAAATCCCGCCTCGGTGAACTACATGGGAAATCATGCTAGAAATAGTCCATTTTCCCAAACGTATAACCCAAATTGGCGGAATCACACGAATTTTTCTTGGACCGGTAATCAAGGACTTCAACCCCCCGGGGCAAGTCAAGTCCAAAACCAACCACAAAATCTCCCCCCCAGGTTTTCATCAAAACCAACCTTCCAATTTTCAACATGGACAATCCTCACAATCACATGCACCTAGGCAACAAAATACATCGGGAAGTAATAACTCAATCGAATCATTACTTAAGGGTTTTATAAACCAAACCAATGCAACCTTGAGGGGTTTCGAAACCTAACTCGGGCAATTTGCCACCGAGCTCAAAAGCAGACCCCAAGGGACGTTGCCTAGTGACACCGAGAATCCTAAGGGAAAAGAACATGTCAAAGTCGTGAGTATAAGAGAAGTTGAGAATGTAGATGACTAGTGCCAAAACACAAAATCATCTTCCGTTCCCGTTTTGCAAAAAGATTCACATCTCTTTGACAAAGAAAATTTCTCTGTTTTTTTTCCTTCTGTTGAAAAAACGCAGAACCCAGATTCTGTGTCCAAAACAGCTGATCCATCCAGTTCTGAAAAAAATTCTGCACAGTTCACCCACTGTGGGCAGGCTGTGCCCACACCCGGTAAAATAGCATCGAAACCAGATCTGCGTGAGTTGCCTTTTCCTGATAGATTAAAATCAAAACATGTGGATGCTCATTTTAAAAAGTTTTTGGATATTTTCAAGCAACTCCACATTAACATTCCGTTGGTAGAAGCTCTCGAGCAAATGCCAAGTTATGTTAAATTTTTAAAAGACATTCTCAATAAAAAAAAGAAGGCTTGAAGAATTTGAAACCGTTGCGCTAACCAAGGAATGTAGTGCTATTCTTACTTGTAAAATTCCTCCAAAGTTGAAGGATCCGGGTAGTTTCACCATCCCGTGCTCCATTGGAGGACAAGAAGTAGGACTCGCACTATGTGACTTGGGAGCACGTATAAACCTCATGTCTTTATATGTTTTTGAAAAATTGGGAGTTGGAGAAGTTCGACCAACCACGGTTACTTTGCAACTGGCGGATAGATCTTTGGCATATCCGAAAGGAAAAATCGAGGACATTTTGGTCAAAGTTGATAAATTTATTTTTTCGGCTGATTTTCTAGTTTTAGACTATGAGGCAGATAGAAATGTTCCCATCATTTTAGGAAGACCCTTTCTTGCGACCGGCCGAACATTGATAGACGTCCAAAAAGGCGAGTTGACCATGAGAGTGAATGACCAACAGGTGACCTTCAATGTTTTCAAGTCTCTTAAGTTTAATGGTGAAGTAGAGGACTGTTCTGCCCTTAGCACTTTAGGTGATGACTTCGAGTTAAGTTTGATAGACTGTGCCCACAGTGAGCCCACTATGGGCAATGACGAGGATATTTCGGAAGAAGACTTGATTGAGGTTATAGATGCTTTTGAGCAGCTTGATTTTACATATAGGCCAACACAGGTTCCGTCTAACATAAAAGCCCCAGATTTGGGCTTAAAACCACTTCCCAATCACCTTAAGTACGCTTATCTCATGGAAGAAGAGAAATTTCCCGTAATTATTTCTTCCAACTTAAGTGATGATCAAGAAGTGAGGTTGATAGAATTATTAAAAAATCACAAGAAAGCCATAGGTTGGACCTTAGCCGACATCAAGGGAGTTAGTCCTTCGCTTTGCCAACATAAGATAATCTTGGAAGAAAATAGTGTTGGTAAAGTGCAACCACAAAGAAGACTTAATCCCATCATGAAAGAAGTCGTTAAAAAAGAGATTTTGAAATGGCTTGATGCAGGTATTATTTACCCCATCTCGAGTAGTGGTTGGGTGAGTCTGGTGCAATGTGTCCCGAAGAAAGGTGGTACTACGGTAGTCACCAATGAGAAAAACGAACTTATTCCAACTAGGACCGTCACCGGGTGGCGAATTTGTATGGATTATAGACAATTAAATCTTGCCACCAAAAAGGACCACTTTCCTTTGCTATTTATAGACCAAATGCTAGATCGTTTAGCCGGAAAAGAATTTTATTGCTTTTTGGATGGATATTCGGGTTATAATCAGATTCACATTGCACCCGAAGATCAAGAAAAAACGACCTTTACTTGTCCCTTTGGTACTTTTGCTTTCCGGAGAATGCCATTTGGTTTATGCAATGCGCCCGCAACATTTCAACGGTGCATGATGTCTATTTTTCGGACATGATTGAGGATACAATGGAAGTTTTTATGGACGATTTTTCAGTAATTGGAACATCTTTTGAAAATTGTCTTAAAAATTTGGAAAAAAGTTTAGAACGATGTGAAACTCACGATTTAATTCTAAATTGGGAAAAATGTCATTTTATGGTACAAGAAGGAATCGTTTTGGGTCACATGGTTTCTAAAAAGGGTTTGGAAGTGGATAAAGCGAAACTTGAAGTAATAATGCAATTACCCGAACCCACTTCGGTTAAAGGCATTAGAAGTTATTTAGGACATGTGGGATTTTATAGACGTTTCATAAAATATTTTTCAAAAATTGCTAAACCACTCTGTAATTTGTTGCATGTCGATCAAACTTTTAATTTTACTTCCGATTGTAAAAACGCTTTTGAAACAATAAAAAATGCTCTTGTGACGGCACCTATTATAATTTCCCCGGATTGGACCATGCCTTTTGAGGTGATGTGTGATGCAAGCGATTGGGCCGTAGGTGCCGTATTAGGACAAAGGAAAAATAAAAAAATTTCACCCCATTTATTACGCAAGTAAAACTCTCGTCGAAGCTCAAATAAATTATACAACAACCGAGAAAGAGTTACTTGCCGTAGTATTTGCATTTGACCGTTTTCGATCCTACTTGATTGGCACGAAGGTCCTTGTTCACACGGATCACTCTGCTATTAAGTATCTCTTCAACAAAACCGATGCCAAGCCACGGCTTATTCGGTGGGTCCTTCTTTACAAGAATTCGATCTTGAGATAATTGATAGGAAAGGAGTTGACAATCAAGTTGCGGACCATCTTTCTAGGATTGAAAAACAAGTGTCAAGTGGAGGAAGTCATGAGATCAAAGAAATTTTTCCGGATGAAAATATTTTGGCAATCCATCATTTTGAAAAGGACCTTCCTTGGTATGCGAATATTGCAAATTATCTTGCAAGCGGTATCAAGCCATACCAAAGGAGCGGTCAACAACTCAAGAAGTTTTTCCACGATTGCAAAAATTATTTATGGGACGATCCTTTTTTGTATAAATTAGGAGCGGACCAAATTTTGCGAAAATGTGTCCCGGATTTTGAAATAAAAGATATTTTGAGGGACAGTCATGAGTCACTGTATGGAGGCCATTTTGGTGGTCAACGTACAGCGGCAAAAATTTTGCAAAGCGATTTCTTTTGGCTCACGATATTCAAAGATTCTTTCGAATTTGTTAAAAGTTGTGATCAATGCCAAAGGACGGGAAACTTGTCCCAACGAAATGAAATGCCCTTAAACAACATTTTAGAAGTTGAACTTTTCGACGTTTGGGGCATTGATTTTATGGGCCCGTTTCCCATGTCCTTCCATAATCAGTATATATTGCTGGCCGTTGATTACGTTTCCAAATGGGTAGAGGCGATTGCGTGTCCTAAAAATGATGCTAAGACAGTGATTTCTTTTCTTCAAAAAAATATTTTTGTTCGTTTTGGGACTCCCCGATATTTAATTAGTGATGAAGGGACCCATTTCGTTAACAAAATGTTAGCCACTGCTCTTAGTAAGTACAACATCCAGCATAAAGTTTCAACCGCATACCACCCTCAGACAAACGGTCTTGCCGAACTTTCAAACCGAGAAATAAAATCAAATTTAGAGAAAATGGTAAAACCCGAAAGAAAGGATTGGTCGCTTAAACTGGATGATGCACTTTGGGCATATAGAACAGCCTTTAAAACCCCATTAGGAATGTCACCATATAAATTGGTTTTTGGAAAGGCTTGTCACTTGCCTTTGGAACTTGAATATAAGGCATTTGGGGAAATAAAAGAGTTAAATATGGATTTTGATGAAGCCGGAAAGAAAAGAAAACTTCAATTGAATGAATTAGAGGAGTTACGGCGCCATGCTTACGAAAACGCAAAAATTTAGAAAGAAAAGACAAAAGTGTGGCATGACCGTAGGATTAAACCGCGTGTTTTTGAAAAAAATCAACAAGTACTCCTTTTTAATTCACGGTTGAAGTTATTTCCGGGATAATTAAAATCACGATGGTTAGGACCTTTTACCATCATGGATATGGGAAAATATGGAACGATCGATTTGTTGAACCCACAGGATGGTAGCACCTTCCGAGTTAATGGACACCGGGTCAAGCATTTTATTCCCAATGGAATGCTTGGACCCACTAATTCGGAAGAATGAAAGATAAGTTTTCATTGTAATTATTGTAAATAATTTTATTAAGTATTTGTTTGACTTTTATTTTTTAGGATGTAATTTCGGTTCAAATCAAGAGTGCAGTAGGTGATGCTTGGGACTTTTTGTTTGGGGTAAGGTTTGGAGGGAGGTTATGATGGGATGGTTCTTTTGCATGGGAAATAGAAATTTTTGTTTTAAAATTTTCAAAAGGAAGAAAGTATTAAGTTGGTGTCTTGAAAATAGGCAACTGATGTGATTACCCCTTTTTGCATGAAAAAAATAGATTAATTTAATATTCCAAGCAACTGGAGGAGTAGATGCATGGGAAAGGGGTACACATTTTTTTTATCTGGAAAAGTACAAAAAGGGTGCACTGATGTTTAACTAAAGGATTTTTCAGCTCTTAAAATTCTTTTGGTTCCAACTGTTAACCAAGTATTCCCTAAATATTTTGGATTATTCTAAAATCTGGTGGGTCCCTAGTTGGATTTCAAAGGAAAGAAAACCAAAGGTTAACTTTTTCAAAAGTCTCCTAGTTACACCACTTCATCTTCCCCAACACATTTCATTCTACCCCCAAAAAAAATTTTGAACTAATCCCATGGCCAGACAAAAGCACCTCGTCTCCCGACCTTCGCAACCCCCGCGCCAGTCTCTCCGTCGCCGGAGAACCATCACTCCTTCAACGCCGGTTGACAGGGCCGATGGGATCGCCGACGCTGCACCACCACAAACCGCCATCACCGCTACCTCTACACTCTCTTCAACCAACATTGCCGTCGAACGGACCAACATCGTCGCCGACCAGGCCACCATCGCCGTCGATCATACCTCTGTGCCGCCACCACAGACCACCGCTGCAGAACCTACGTCCTCGGTTTCAAGCACCCAGGGTATTTTCACTTCTGGTGGGTCGCCGACGATCCCATCCTTTGATGCTCCGACGAAGGATCTGAAAAAGTAACTTTTGGTTTTTCATCACCGCTCTTTTGAACATTATCTCTGTTATGTCTTTTGGGTGTATGTGTACCTACTAACTATTTATTCCCGCCTTTTGTGTAAGATATGCGGGTTTAATTTAGGTTGTGTTATATTATCATTCATGCTTGATATTTTTTTGGTCTCCTTTATGTTTCACAATTTCTTTCAGGTACGAATTCTTTGGATGACTTTTTGGATGGTCAAAAGTTGAAAGGATGTAGGCCCTTTTGTTATTGGCCTAAACACCTTTTCCCTTGTTCCTTACCCTAGCCATTATGTTCGACAATGGGGACATTGTACGTCTTAAAGTTTGGGGGTGGGGAGATAAAAATATAAAATATATATGTGATCGTTGCATATATGAAAAAAAATGGAAGGAAGCCGAAAAAAAAATTATAATAAAAAGTCTTCGAAAAATTGGAAGACGACCTTCGGAAAATTGGAAGGCAATTTAAAACCCAAGGATCGTGCAACAAAACTTTGGGTTTTGAAAATCCTGAACTCAAAAGGAAAGACTAGAAAAGAAATATTTTACACCCTTTTGTAGTTGAGTTCAAGTTTGGGGGAAGATTTTTTTTTTAGCCACAAACACTAACCCGAGAAAGTCCTACCGATCAATTTCAACATCAGAGAAGTCATTCAAGGAAGTTGTACAATTCTTGATTAAAGGAGACATTCAAGCATTTGTTTTTTTTTTTAGGTTTCGTTTCTTCTCTCCTTTCGTAAAATTTCTTTTTAGTTCATTTTTTTACTTGAGGACAAGTAAAACCTCAAGTTTGGAGGTGTGATAACTCTCGATTTTGAGAGTTATTTATCACTCTTTTTTCTAGGATTTTGTATCGTTTTTATACCCACTTTGCTTCTATTCTTTTCATTTGGTCTAAAAATGTGATAAAGAGGTGATGAATTATCAAAAGTTTATTTTCTTGGAAAAACTGCACTTTTGTGGCCAACTGTGGGCAGGTACTCTACCCACTGTGGGCGTCGATGAACCATTTGAAGAAACTGCCGGACGCTGCGTTTATCCGGATGATAAGGAGCAGATTAAAATATTTTTGTTGAAGCATGCTTGTCTAAAGAAATCTCTGGAAATCTTTTAAGCATGGGTTGAAAAGAGAGGTGGGTCTTACCCCTTGTGTTTTTGAGGAAAGAGTCCTTTGGGTCTTGTGTTTTTGGAGGCTATATAAAGAGGAAGGATTTGCATTTATTTCATCAACTTATCAACCATCATGGATCACAAGACATTCATTTCTCTAGCTTAGTTATCTTCAAGTTACTTGTCAACTTGAAGGTTTTAGTTTTAAATTCTAGTCCTTTACTTTTCTAGTCTTTTACATTTCTAGTCATTTACTTTCTTAGCACTTTACATTTCTAGTCATTTACTTTTCCTTGTACTTTAATTTCCGTAATTTACATTTATGCAAGTAGTTATTAATTATTTCACTTATTTCATTATGTCTTTCTTTTTAGTCATGAGCTAAGAATCTTAATGGGTGTGGGTGTGAGTGAATTTGAGACTAGTAGGATACACTTGGGTGTGTCCATAATTACTTGTTCTTAAGTTTGGTCACTTGAGTCGGGACATAACTCAATGCGGATAAGCCGATAACTTTGAAGTGTTAATATTAGATCTTAGACCTCGAGAGGGGCGGATCAGAAATACGGCTTAAGTGATGCACAAAGATTTGAGAAAGTCTTTGATAAGCACGCAGAGATGCGGGTTTTGTATGATTTACTAAGGTTCAAACGTCGGTCGGGATTTATATCACAAAGAGATTTGGGTATAAATCCCCATACCGGTAGGACTTGGCGCTTAGAGTCAAACTTAGATAAATCGGCAAACTCAAGTACAATAATTATGGGCACTTTATAGGTACTTTTGGGCATAATTTATAAAAATTCGTTTTCAAGAGATCGGAATTTTTATACATGGTTCTATGCACTTAAGCGCCTAACCATCTGGTAACTACAATTATCTCAAGGAAATTTTCACCCATACCCAATCCTTAACTCATTGTTAAATTTCTTAATTATTTTCGATATTTCACCAACAAAACGACGAATTTCTCTCACAACCAAAGCGTGTGCAAGAAGTTCATGAAACTCTCTGATTCTCAGTAGACCAGTCCCTGTGGAAACGATATTCGGTATACTTATCATTTTATTACTTATAGCGATCATAGTTGAGGTGTATACTTGCGCCCCCACTGTGGGAACACTGTGGCCACTGTGTGGAACTATACGGTTTTCCGCTATCAGCATCTCACATAGATCTGGTTTCGATGCTATTTTCCCAGGTGTGGGCACAACCTGCCCACAGTGGGTGAACTGTGTAGAAATTTTCCTAGAACTGGATGGGTCAGCTGTTTTGGACACAGAATCTAGGTTTTGTGTTTTCTCAACAGAAGGGAAAAGACCAGGGAACTTATCTTTATGAAAGAGATGTGAATGTTTTTGCAAAATAGACACAAGATATGATTTCGTGTTTTGGCACGAGTTATCTACATTCTCTATTTCTCTCATACTCACGGCCTTGACATGTTCTTTTTGATTTCCCTTAGGATGCTCGGTGTCACTAGGCAACGTCCCTTGGGGTCTGTTTTTGAGCTTGACAACAAATTGCCCGAGTTGGGTTTCGAAACCCCTCAAGGTTGCATTGGTTTGGTTTATAAAATCTTTAAGCAATGATTCGATTGAATCAATACCTCCTGATGCATTGTGTTGCCTAGGTGTATATGATTGTGAGGATTGTCCATATTGAAAATTTGAAGGCTGGTTTTGATGAAATCCTGGGGGATTTTGTGGTTGGTTTTGGTCTTGACTTACCCCGGGGGGTTGAAGTCATTGATTACCGGTCCAAGAAAATTTTGGGTGGTTCCGCCAATTAGAATTGTACGTTTGGGAAAACGGACTATTTCTAACGTGATTTCCCACGTATTTCACCGAAGCGGGATTACCCGAAAATTGGTCAAAACGATGGTTCTCTCCACAAAATAAACAAGATTCGTTTAAAGAATGATTCATGGCTTGCACTTGACTTTTTTCCTCATTTATGTTCAAATTGTTTTTAACCAAATTAGTCAAGGCAACGAATTTGTGCATTTAAAGAAGCGATGGCATCAATATCATGAACTCCCGATGTATTTTTCGAAACGATGGCACGAGGATTTGACCACTCGGTGTTATTGTTTGAAACTTTTTCTAAAATGTCAAATGCCTCGCTGTATGTTTTGGAAACAAAAGCACCATTGGTCGTCGCATCAAGAATGATTTTTGCAGCATTAGAAAGACCATTATAAAATGTTTCTAATTAGATGCAATGAGGGATTTGTTGGATCATAAATTGTATTCAAGATTAAAGTTAAAGTTAAGGGTTTAAACTGCAATTGTGTCAAAGTTAAATTAGAGGGTCTAAACTGTATTTACTTGATAGTAACAGTTCAGGGTTTAAATTGTAATAGATTAATAGTTATTAGCTATTGGGCCCAAGCCCATTAAGCATTAGGAAGCCCATATGGCCTAGGTATTTAAAGTTTTGTTTAGTTTAGTTTTAGGTTAACTCTAATAATTTTCTAAATAGTAACCATACGTTTTCTCTGTATTCAAAGGGTATCAAGAACACTCAAGGGTTTCATTGTTTATTCAAGGGATTGGTATGTTACTCTGATTTATATATCTCTTGATTATTATTGTGTTGCTTGATTACTTGATTATTTACCAACTAGATTAAACTGGGATAACAGGATTCCGTGGTGAGGACATTTTCTAATTAAATCTTTGAATCTCTCCATGCATCGGACACTGCTTCATCTTGCTCTTGTCGAAAATTCATGATATCATGTCTAAATTTCACATTTCTTGTTGGTGGAAAATATTTCTTTAAAAACTTTTTGTCTAAATTCGCCCAAGTATCAATCGATTCAGGTGGTTGTGAATTTAGCCAGGCTTTAGCTCTATCTCTTAGGGTATAAGTGAAGATCGTTAACCGTAAGGCTTCTACAGTTACTCCGGGAATACGAAAATGACCCGTCATTTATTTAAATGATTTTAAATGAGAGTGCGGATCTTCCGAAGGTAATCCCCCAAACTGACCCATTTTTGAAACATTACCGGTTTCGGTTTAAAAGTTTGTGTTGCCATGTTGGGCCTAAGAATACCCGATTTTAATTGACCAAATTCAGGTGTTGCATAGTCTGTATTCCCTTATCTTTATCATCGGCAATTTTAACCGTGGTTTCAACATTTGGCGGAGGTGGTTCAGCCATGTTTCGGTTTTGCCTATTTCTTCTACCTCTTCTACGTCTTTTTACGGTTCTTTCAATTTCGGGGTCAAGAGGTAAAAGTTCACCGTGTTATAGTCGTGGCATACAACACGAAAAATATGCTTTGAAACGAGTGACACAGGCTCAAATGAAAGACCATATCTCAGGATGTAAAATCGTGCCAGTCCCCGACAACGGCGCCAAAAACTTGATAGCGGAAAACTGTATAGTTCCACACAGTGGCCACAATGTTCCCACAGTGGGGGTGAAAGTATACACCTCAACTATGATCGCTATAAGTAATAAAATGGTAAGTATACCGAATATATTTTCCACAGGGACTGGTCTACTGAGAAATAGAGAGTTTCATGAATATATTTTATTATAAATTATGCCCAAAAGTGCCTACAAAGTGCACATGATTATTGTACTTGAGTTTGCCGATTTATCTAAGTTTGACTTTAAGCATCAAGCTCCCACCGGTATGGAGATTTACACCTAAATCTCTTTGTGATTACTCGACCGACATCCCGAACCTTAGTAAATCATACAAAACTCGCATCTCTGCGTGGTTATCAAAGACTTTCTCAAATATTTGTGCATCACTTAAGCCGTATTTCGGATCCGCCCCTCTCGAGGTCTAAGATCTAATATTAACACTTCAAAGTGATCGTCCTATCCGCATTGAGTTATGTCCCGACTCAAGTGACCAAACTCAAGAACAAGTAATTATGGACACACCCAAGTGTATCCTACTAGTCTCAAGTTCACCCACACCCACACCCAATAAGGTGCTTAGCTCATGACTAAAAGGAAAGACATAATAGAAGAGGAGAAATAATCAAGAACTACTTGCATAAATTTAAATTACGGAAATGGAAATTAAGTACTTGAAATTAAAATACAAGGAAAAGTAAAGTACTAGAAATGTAAAGTGCTAGAAATGTAAAGGACTATAAATTAAAATTACAATCTTCAAGTTAACAAGTAACTTGAAGATGAACTAAAGCTAGAGAATTGTTGGTGACTTTCTTGTGATGGATGATGGGTTGATGAAATAAATGCAAGCCAAGTCCTCTTTATATAGCCCCAAACAATCAAGAGATCCAATGGATTTTTCTTCATAGGCACAATGGATAAGGCCCAATCCACTTTACAACCCATGCCAAAATGATTTCCAGAGATTGTTGCAGGCATGCATGATTCAACAATTGTATTTTAATTTGCTTCTTATTGTCCGGATAAACGCAGCACCAGATAGTTTCTTCAAGTGGTTCGTTAGTGCTCACAGTAGGGACAACACCTGCCCACAGTTGCCCACAAAAGTGCAGATTTTCCAAGAAAATAAAATTTTGGTAACTCATCACCTCTTTATCACAATTTAGACCAAATGAACAAAATAGAAGCAAAGTGGGTATAAAAATAATACAAAATCCTAGAAAAAGAGTTATAAATAATTCTCAAAATCGAGAGTTATCAGTCCTCCCGCTAAAATGTTATGGGATTTGCTAATCGTACCAAGATCGAAACGATTATTTGCAAATGCCAAAGTTGCAAAGTTGCTGTGTTGGCATGCTGAAGATCGTAAAAAAATTGGGAAGATTAGACATGTAGTGGATTCTCCTCAATGGAGGAATATCGACAACATCTTTAAAGATTTTAGTGACGAAATTAGGAATATTCGGTTTGGTCTTAGCTCTGACGGAATAATCCATTCGGAAGCATGAGCAGTCGTCACAGTACTTGGTCGGTCCTTCTATGCATTTACAATATTCCACCATGGTTATGCATGAAATGTAAATAAATCATGATGTCATTGCTAATTCAGGGTCCCAAACAACCTGGGAACGACATTGATGTATATTTGGTTCCGTTAATTGAAGACTTGAAAGAATTATGGAGTCCAGGCATCGAAGTGTATGATGCGTACGGAAAGGAACATTTTCAGCTGCAAGCCATGGTTTTTTGCACCATAAACGATTTCCCGGCTTATGGGAATTTGTCTGGTTACAGTACAAAGTAGACCTGGCAGAAACTGATACGACACGCTAACCTGACACGAGCTCGACATGAAATAAACGGGTTTAGGTAATACATTTCAACACGTTTAAGTAAACGAGTTGACACGACACGACACGAAAATTAAACGGGTAAGGTCAGGGTCAAAATTTTCAACTCGAAAATGACCCGAATAACCCGTTTAAATATATATATATATATATAATATATTATAATATAATATATATTATAAGTTTTCTTTTTAATGTTTTGGATTTTTAATGTTTTAGATTTGGTTATAACTTATAAGTTTGAACTATAAAAAATTGGATTTCTAATGCTTTCATTTGAATTTCGGATTTGTACCTTTTTTGTGAATTTTCGATTTTTAATTTTCAGTTTTATAAATGTTAAACGGGTTAGGCGGGTCGGGTTAGGGTTAGGATTTTCTGACCCATTTATTAAACGGGTTGGGTTAGGGTTAGACACTCTCAACCCGTTTAACTTTGAACCCGACACGACATGACACGTTTGCAAGGTCTAGTACAAAGGGTGAAAGGCATGTCCTATATGTGAAGATGACACACATGCTCTAAGGTTGAGAAATTGTGGGAAACATGTGTACATGGGTCATCGAAGGTATCTTCCGAAGAGCCACCAACACTGTAAATGTGAAGTCATTGTTTAACCGGGGCGAGGTTGGGGACGAGGGGTTTAAACGGGGGTTGGGAGATGCATTACCCGCCCAATACCCGTCCCGTTTCCATCCCTAGTAAATAATAATAATAAGAGTATTAATAATATTAACCATTATATAATAATTATAATGATAAAAAGTTTGATTCCTACTAAATATTTTCAAAAAACTTCTCATTCCCTGTCCCATGCCATGCCGGAGGAGGATCTCTTAATATCAAATATAAACTTCCTAAGGTTTATATTTGTAAAGAGGATAATAATAATAATATAACAATAAAATAAAAATAAGATGATGATAATAATAATAATAATAATCTATCTATATATATATATATATATATATATATATTAAAGGAGAAACCACCAAGTATGAGGTGGCATCTCCTCAAGCCTAGAAACCCCTTTATCTTTTTTCTCCTTCATTCTTCTTTTAATCATTTTTTTCCCTAATTTATCACTTTAATTTCCCACATTAATTAATCATTATGTTTAAATTTAACACAATTCCCTTCATTTTCCTAACTCTTCTCCATCTCCCAATATATTGAACAAGAAAACCAATATAGTATCTCTTCATATTTTACTTTATATGTCTATCATCTATTTTCAAAAGTTTAACTTTTAAACATATTCATCTTCATTCTTGAAGGTGAAACATCCAAATTTTTCATGTGCTCATTTTGTTTTCTCATGCTTTGTTGATCACTAAGTTTTTGTCATATCTTTTCATATCAATTGATGTGCTCTTCATTTCACAAAAGAAACGGTTATTCTTTCACAAAATTGTCTTTCAGGTAAACTCATTCTATCCATTTCCTTATGTGTTCTTCATTTAACAAACGGTTATTCTTCAACAATTTTTTTTCCAGGTGAACTCTTTATTTCCCTCTTCATCACTTGATGTAATATTCATTTGAATCATTTCACAAACCGTCATTTTTTAAGTAAACTCTTTTCTATCTCTCCATCACTTGATGTATTTTTTTCACACAAATCATTATTCTTTTAACAATTTTTTTTTCAAGTTTACTTCAAAAATATTGATCCAGGTATTATTCTTTTTTGTATTTTTGTTGGGATTTCAGATTTATTTATTTTTACTTCTAGCTTCTATATTTCTCTTAGGTTTTTCCAAGGGAACTGAGGATTTATTCGTGGTCGTGATTTTAGATGGCAACAACGGTTTGATAACTGAATTTTGAAAATATTACAATCATAGACAACATTAACAAATCAATTTTCAACTATTATTGGTATTTTTTTTCAGTTTACTTTAAGAAGACTAATTATGACATACATTTCTTTTTTACTTATGTTGGGATTTTAGAGTTTTATTTATTTATTTATGTCTTTTATACTTTTTCTTAGATTTTAATTTTATTAATCATTTAAAATCTTATTAAAATAAATAATTTTAATTTATACGACACTTAAATATAATAACATGTATATTTTTATGCATAACAACTAAAAATAATACTCTAATTAATATAAATAAATAAAATGAAGATGAAAAATTTTAGTTACACAAAAAAATCTCATTGCAAAAAATATACATAAATCAAATACTTATGATAGTTGAATATAATATAACTTACATATTTACATAGTACTCTTATTTGTTTTTATATATTAGTGAATAATCATTAATTATTATTAACACAACACTCATTACATATTTTAATGTTATTAAATGACCATTATCAATTATTATTATTCACATTACATTTTATATATGTTATTTAGAATAATTAGTGTATATATATTGATTTGTACGATTTTCTTTAGTAAACTTTATATATTGATTTGTACTATTTTCAAGTTAAAGTAAATATATATATATATATATATAATCAGAATAAAAATAAAAATTGTAATCAATATACAAATTAAAAAAACATTCTAAATCCTAAATAATAAATTTATAGATATAAATGAAATTAGAATCACTACATTACAATATAAAATTAAATACTTATTATTAATTTCCTTATTAATAAATGAAATATTTATTACATTTAATACCACTACTTAGCAAAAGTAATTAAAATAAAACAATATAATTAGAATCAGTTCATTGAAATAAAAATTACTACAATCAAAAAAATTAAAATTAGAATCAATATAATAGTATGTATAGGAAAAAAAACATATAAAAATAATATATAAAAATCAAATTAAAATAAATCAGTATATAAAATTATAAAACAGTAACTTACTACAATTACTAATATGTACAATTATTTTAATTCCTTTTTAATATATATATATATATATATATATATATGGGAGAGATCAAATGAAAACCACTCTAATTTTGTAAACCGTGGAAACCGTCGATTTCATTGATTAAGCTAATTAAATTGGTTCATAAATTTGTTTAATTTGATTAAATTGTGTCATATATTGTTTCGTTTACATAAAATTAATAAAACTTCTTTTTTCGAGCATTCTTTATTTATTAGTCGATAAACCGAACTTGCAAGAAAACAGTTTCAAGTCGAAAAAAACTCGAATAAATCAAAAGAAAAAGTAAAAATTCAATTAGATTCGCCGCCTACAACCGTGGTGGTTTCAGTTATGCAACTACCATTCCATCGTTAATGTTACTCATTTTATTTCACTTTATATATTTATTGCTTAACTATATATATATATATATATATATGTATATATATTCCAATAATAAAATCTTATGAAATTTTACAAAAGATATGAGTACGATTTGTAGATCGTTATATTACCAACCAATATTATTTATATGGTTGTTTACATATTATTGAACACAAAGTACTTACGCTCCCATGACCCTTAAACCCCACGTATGATTTGCTATCTTCCAAAACCAGAACCCCACGATTCCTTCTCTGTATATGGTGAGGATGAGGAATGAGGGGAAGAGGAGTTTTCCAACAATGATGATGATTTCTCCGACGACGATGATGTAGAAGTAACAAATACGCTTCCGACGAATACATCTTCAATGGCAGGTCCGATATTTCTTAAAACCCTAGTTAAATTCTTGTATAATTCTTGATTTCTCAATTCTTTTGTGATATATGTTGGTTGTTCTAAAACTTTCGTTGAAGATTATTAACTTCTATTGATTTCTCTATTGTTCAGTGTGTTCAGAACTGACCATGCCTTCTTTGATTCACAGTAAAAAACGTAAGAAACTAAAATAGAATTGGAATTTTGATTTTGTTATGTGTTGTTTGTATCGTTGCCAATCAGGTGTTTGATAAAATGCCGATATGGCCAAGTATTTTGGGTTTACTTTCCATACATTATAAATGAATACACGAGCAAAACTTTTTCTGAGTGGAAAGTGGATGGTCTCCTAATCGGTTTTTTTGTTGACCCGGTGTGGTGACCGGGTCACGGTTCAACCGGTTCAACCACCGGGTCAACCAAATACATTAAAAAACACACGCAAGCATAAGCTTTTTATCAATCAAAATACATCAAAACGAAACATAACGATCAACCGGTTCAACCACCTGGTAGTGAGTGTTACTATCAAGATAAGGAAAATTTATTGAAGAATGATTTCCCTTGATACTCCCATTCTATAAATGGCTCTTTTTTATATGAATGTGAATTGTTGGAGGTTAATTTAGCCCTTATGGGCATCAGGGTTGTGCAACACCACTTGTATTTAGAATTTATTGGAAAAAATTGAACTTTTATATATATATATATATATATATATATATATATATATATATTAACATTAAGTTTTATCAAATGGATCCATCCAAATTGAATATATCAGATGAATTTTAATTAAAAAGGTCCAAGTAAAATTTTAATTTGTAAGTAAACGAATGTGGCATTCTTATTTTAATAGAATTTATGCCATTCTTATGTTAATAGCTCTACACAAATTTGGTACAAGGATCAAATGCCACTCTTATGTGAATAGAATTTATAGTTATAAATGCTTCACAGTCTCCATGTTCTGTCTAAAACTCACAATTTCATTAGTGGGGAACTATAGTTTGTAAATTGTACTATCTTTAGATGACCAGAAACATTGTTTACAAACTTGCCACAATTTCCTCATCCCCTTTCTAACAGGATTATTCTGATATGACTGTGGTTCCCTTTATTGTATAACTAATTCCTCTTTTATTCCATCTAGAACATAGAACTAACATCATATTCAAGGTTGTAGATAGGGGTGTAAACGAGCCGAGCCGAGTCTAGTAGTAGGTTAATCGAGCCAAGCTCAAAAAATTAGTACTGGGCTCGAGCTCGACTCGAGCTCGATTAAGTTTTCAATGTAGGGCTCGAGCTCGAGCTCGAATATTTTTTGAGTTATCGAGCTCGGTGATCATTTATGGGTTCGAATTTGCGATCGATTAACTCGTTTATCGGCTCGAGCTCGATAATTTTTATATTTTAATTGTATGATTAATAAATATATGAGCATGTTTGGCTCGAAAAATGGTATGCTCGAATGGCTCAGCTCGGCTTGACTCAACTCGAAAAATTGAATCGAGTTTTCGAACGAACCAAATTAAACATTGATATTATTAAGCTCGAGATAATTTAAACGAGTTCTATTTTGTGTTCGAGATCGACTCGAGCTCGAGAATATATAAGCTCGAGCTCGAGATAAACGAGCTCGAGCTCGAGTATCTCGTTAAAAGCTCGACTCGTTTACACCCCTTGTTGTAGACGTTGTCCTGCATCACATGGAGTCAGAACAGTTGCATCTGACTATAAATCTTTTTTGACAACATTAAGTTTAGTTAAAATTATGGATGGCAATAAACAGGGGGGTCTGCAATGTGCTTATGTTTGGGCATTTTAGAAAAGCTTGCATGAACTTTTTCCAATTTTTTTGTCCTTATTTGATCTCGTTGGGAAACTCTTCACTTTTGATTTTGATTGATGAAAATGTGAAGTTTATCTCTTGATTTTATTGATATAAAGGTGGAGTTTGGTTAGGATCTTGATTGATGAAAATGTGAACTTTATCTCCTGATTTATCGATATAAAGGTGGAGCTTTGGTTAGGATGTAATCCTTTTGGTTATCTGCATGTTATAACCTGCTTAAAAAAGGCTGTTGATTGTTGTTCGAATTTGGAGTCTCATCATCTATGCTCGTAAAAACCAATTGCACCTCGTGCCCAGAACTATTCCTTTATTTTTGCTGTCAATTTTGGCTTACATGCGACTCGAATTTTCAAAACCTTAAAACATGAACATTGTACCTCTGTGTGTTAGCAGTCCATAGAATCTTGAATCACTTAAATTCGAGCTCGGACGAGTGATATATGGTCAAAATTCCACAGTCGCGCAAAATTGTCAATAGTCCATCAAACTTTCTGAAATTTACATTGTACCTTTGGATGTCGATTGAATCACTTTCAACATCAATTTTGCAACAAATTAGGAGTGACGGTGAGCTCCATGTCTGGACTATGGGTTGTAGTATATGTTTTCATAAAGAGTATTTTAAATTCTTATCTTAATTGTTTATCTTTCATTGACATGAACTTTAGCATATTACCTTTTTGTTGTCAAGATATTTGGCAAACCAAATTAATTCTTTTAGTTGTCCTATTATCCATAATCTTGTTTATTGCTTCTAACATCTCAGAAAACGATGAACCAAGCTGTTGATCCAAGCTCTCTCAGTGATTTGATAACGACCCTCTTTTATACTTAGTGAAAATTACGTTTAATATGTATTAGTGTTTCACCATCAGCGATCAGACTGAGTCTGTTCAGTTATCGCTGATAGTCTTTCTTACAAACATTCATATGTATTAGTGTTTCACTATCAGTGATCAGACTGAGTCTGTTCAGTTATCGTTGATAGTTCTGATGTAAACAGTAACGTAATCCCTGAAGACAAGTCTCGCGTAAACATATGTTCATAGCTGAATCGAAGGCGAAGCCACTGAACAAAGAGAAGTCTACTAGTGACCTGATGCGGATATCAATGAAGTAAAGACAACTCTACTTATACGCGAAGGAACATGAGGAAAAACTTCAGCGATAGCTGAACCTCTATATATCTCTGAAGATAGAGATATTCAGCGATCAATCGATCACAAAGCTTATGCCTCAAGTTTCCTTTTGTCTTGCCTTGCACAACCAGTACGATGTGTCAGAACGGACATATCTCTGCCACAAATCGTACAACAACTCTGTCAACTACACTGTTCATGATACGGCCGAAAGCATGTTTCCCAAAAGTCAGACTACCAAAGCCAATCACTGAATGACACGTGTAAAGTACCCTGCCATGCATTTAATGCATAGGGTATAAATAGAAAGATCACCTCTCCATCTGAGAGTGTGCTCTATTCTTGAACCAATATAGAAACCTTTGTTTTCTATACTTCTAAAACCCCTTTTCTTTATATTCTTGTGCAACCATCTTAGTGTTTCTTAAGTTTGTTTAGATTGAGTCTGTCCTAATCTTATTCCGCAACAAACTTGTAAATTGTGTTTGATTTATCAATAAACAATTTATTAAACTTTAATTTATGTGTTTGTATTCAACCCCCCCCCCCTTCTACAAACTTGTTAAGCACCTCCGGGACCAACAAGTGGTATCAGAGCAGACTGTTAATCTAATAAACAAGATCTTGCTTTATTCTCTTCTTTGCTATTCTCAAATGGCACTTAACATAAACACTAACTACTATGATAATGGTTCTCTTTCTAAACCTCCTCGATTTAGCAGAGATAACTTTTCTCTATGGAAAAATCGAATGATGCTATTTCTTGAAGGTGCGGATCCTACTATACTTGAGTATATAGAAAATGGACCCTATGAACCTGTCAGAATTATAGCTGCATTTCCAGCTACTGCCACCACTCCTGCTGTCCCTGAACGCTATGTAGTTAAGGAGATAAGACAGTGGAATGATGAAGACAAAAAGAAGGTTGGCATAGATGCAAGGGCAAAAACCATTATCTCAATGGCTTTTCCTGATGAAGTTTTCCATTCCATCATGCATCTTAAAACTTCTAAAGAAATGTGGGAAACCATTTGTGTTCAATACGAAGGCACCACTGAAATCCAAGAGACTCGAAAGATTAACTTGGTAAGACAGTATGAAAGTTTCATCGCTGGTAAGAATGAATCTATCTCTGACGTTCATCAGCGGTTTAACTGCTTAATCATTGACCTAAGAACCGTTGGTTGGACCTATTCTAATTCTGAGGTCCTAACAAAATTCTTAGAATGTCTTCCTGAATGCTGGGACAGTTATTCAATATGTCTTAAGCTGACAAAAGACTTAAATTCTCTTTCACTCAGCACCTTATATGGAATATTGCTTAATTATGAGCAATCAAACCTTCTGAAGAAGAATCTTATAAAAGATTCTAAAGACTCCAAAAGCACTCCTGTTGCTTTAGTCTCCTTAGAAATAATTCCATCTCAGCGATCTACTCTCACTATCACTGAGTTAGATTCTGAATCTGAGGATCTATCAGACCCTGATCTTTCAGAGTTTGATGACTCCTTAGCACTCTTGACAAACTCTTTTAAGAGATTTGCAAAAAAGAGTAATTTCAGAAGAAATAAGCCTCTCTCTATCACTGACAAGCCAAAATCAACCCCTGTTGATAAGGCTTCTGCTACTTGCTATAACTGTGAAAATATTGGACACTTTGCAAGTGAGTGCAGGTCAAAGAAAGTCTTCAAAACTTCTACCTCAAGAAGATCCAGCGATGACAAATACCTAAAGCTGAAAAGCTACAAGCGAAAAGGTAAAGGTCTCATTACTGAAGAACATGACTGGGCTGAATCAGAAGAATCAAGTTCTGATGAAGAAGTCGCTAATCTTTGCCTCATGGCTGAGATTAAAGAAGAAGTGGAAGAACCAACTGAAACTTCTATGAGCTATATATCATCTCAGGGATCAAAGGGCATCTGGTATCTTGATAGTGGATGTTCTCGTCATATGACTGGACAAAAAGACTTGCTCACTGAATACAAGGAAGAGAAAGGTCCCTCTGTGACTTTTGGTGGAAATGGAAAAGGCTATACCCGAGGGTTTGGTGTCCTCAGCAATGGGACAACTACCTTCAGAAGAGTCGCTTATGTAGATGGACTGAAGCATAACCTTCTGAGCATTAGTCAGCTATGTGACAAAGACTACGAAGTTCGCTTTTCTAAGAAAGCATGTTCAGTGTTGAATGAGAAAGGAAAACTTTCTCTCAGTGGTTATCGCAGAGAAAATGTCTATGTAATAGATATGGACTCTACTACCACTGAAAACTTATGTTTTCTTTCTAAAGCCTCTTCTGATGTCAACTGGCTATGGCACAAAAGGCTCTCTCATCTAAATTTCAAAACCCTGAATTTTCTCTCTTCTAAGGAACTGGTTTCTGGTCTTCCTCAGCACTCATATGCTAAAGAATCTCTCTGCTCGACATGTGAAAAAGGATAACAGACAAAAGCTAGTTTCAAATCTAAACAAGTTTCCTCAGTGACAAGTCCTCTTCAGCTCTTACATATGGATCTGTTTGGCCCTATCAATATCTAATCAATAGCTGGGAAGAAATACATGTTTGTCATTGTAGATGAATACTCTCGCTACACCTGGGTTATCTATCTTCGCTGCAAGAGTGATACTCCAGAAGAACTAATATCTTTTGTTAAAAAGATGGAAGTGCTTAATAATCTTACTGTTCGCTCTATAAGAAGTGATCATGGAACTGAATTCAAAAACAGTTCTCTGAACAATTTCTTTGAGAACAAGGGAATTTCTCATAATTTCTCTTCAGTAAGAACACCTCAGCAAAATGGAGTCGCTGAAAGAAGAAACCGAATGATCATTGAAGTTGCTAGATCAATGCTTAGGGATTCTCACCTCCCTACTCAATTTTGGGCTGAAGCTGTTAACACTGCTTGTTTTACTCGAAACAGATCACTAATCGTAAAGCGATTCGGAAAGACAGCTTATGAACTTTTTCATAGAAGAAAACCATCTATCAGTTTTCTTCATATCTTTGGTTGTCAGTGCTTTATCTTAAACAACAAAGATCAGCTTGGAAAGTTCGACCCAAAAGCAGATGATGGAATATTTCTTGGATATTCCTCCATCTACAAAGCCTACAGAGTTTTGAACAAGAGAAGACAATCTGTGGAAGAAACAATTCATGTCACCTTTGATGAAACTCGCTCAGCGAACTCTAAACCAATCGCTGAAAATGAAGAGTTAAATACTTGGATGTTCTCTCACTATAGAGAAACAGAATCTTTCTTCTCAAACTTTCAGCATTCAGATCCTCCAGTTGCTGAAAATATTCCAAACATCATATCCCATAACGTTGAATCCAACTCATGGATCTCAGCAGAGCCTCTAAACACACTTCCTCCCTCAGAACCATCTTCGTCTGAACACCTCTCAGAAAATAATGGTATGTCTGACACTCAACACTTGATAGATGATGAACCTCAAGCTTCATCATCAGTGAACATTCCAATTGTTGATCCAATCTCTTAAGTAAGCGATCATGCTCACGCTCAGCGATGGACCAGAAATCACCCCATAGATCAAATTATTGGTGATCCCGATGCAGGTATTCAGACACGACGAAGTTCAGGTAATATATGTCTCTTTGTCAACTTTATTTCTTTAATAGAACCAAAGAAAGTTGATGATGCTCTCAGAGATCCAAACTGGGTCAGCGCTATGCAAGAAGAGCTGACTGAGTTTACTCGTAACAAAGTTTGGAATCTTGTTCCTAGACCATCTGACAAAACTGTTATAGGCACCAAATGGGTGTTTAGAAACAAGTTAGATGAACATGGAACTGTAACCCGCAACAAGGCTCGACTTATTGCTCAGGGATATAGACAAGAGGAAGGCATAGACTATGATGAAACCTTTGCCCCTGTGGCTAGGCTCGAAGCAATTCGACTATTCTTAGCTTATGTAGTTTTCAAAGACTTCATTGTTTATCAAATGGATGTAAAATCAACATTCCTAAATGGAAAGCTGAATGAAGAAGTCTATGTAGAACAACCTCCAGGGTTCTATGACCCTAAGTATCCAACTTATGTTTATAAATTGGATAAGGCTCTCTATGGTCTCAAACAAGCCCCTCTGCTTGGTATGACACTCTCTCATCTTTTCTTATCTCTGAAAAATTTGAACGTGGCAAAATTGATAATACATTGTGTTTCAGAAAGATAAAAGGTCATATTATTCTTGTACAAATATATGTCGATGACATCATATTTGATTCTACTAACCCATCTTTGTGTACTCGCTTCGCTGAAAGAATGAAGAAATAATACAAAATGAGTATGATGGGTGAGCTGACATATTTTCTTGGTCTTCAGATCAAACAATCTGACAGAGGTACTTTTATCAGCCAAGGTAAGTATGTTAAAGATATGATGAATATGTTTGATCTTACACAAACTTCAGCGATGAAAACTCCTATGGTACCTCCCCTGACACTTAACAAAGATCCATCTGGAAAACCTGTTAATGTCACTGCATATAGAGGAATGATAGGCTCCCTGTTGTATCTTACAGCGAGCCAACCTGACATTATGTACTCTACTTGTTTATGTGCACGCTATCAATCTGAACCCAAGGAATCCCATCTGATCACTGTTAAGCGAATTTTCAGATATCTGAAAGGAACTCCTAATCTTGGTCTTTGGTATCCCAAAGACTCAGGGTTCGATTTAACTAGTTATTCTGATAGTGATTTTGCAGGTTGTAAACTTGATAGAAAGAGCACCACTGGTGGATGTCAACTCTTAGGAAGAAAGCTGGTAAGCTGGACAAGCAAAAAGCCAAATTCAGTGTCCACTTCCACAGCTGAAGCTGAATATGTAGCCGCTGAAAGTTGTTATGCTCAGGTCTTATGGATGAGAAATCAACTATTGGACTATGACCTTCAGCTATCAAAGATTCCAATCTATTGCGACAGCACTAGTGCTATCGCTATAGCAAACAATCCAGTGCTACATTCAAAGACTAAACACATAGAGATCAGATATCATTTTATCAGAGATCATGTGATGAATGGTGATATTGAACTTCATTTTATCCCTACTAACTATCAGCTTGCTGATTTATTCACCAAACCTCTTGATGAGACAAGGTTCAACTTTCTCATCAGTGAACTTGGAATGTTGAATCTCGAAGAATAATTCTTCAGTGTTCATGCATTATGTTAGTAATCATAAGTTCCCCTTTATCATTTCATCTCTGATAAACATTATGACTCTCAGGTATGTTCTCTCCATCCCTACAACTGAATCTTCATTCAGTTAAGATGTTTTTCAAAATATAAACTTTAATCACTGAACTTTCTTCAAATGATTAAAAGCTTTTTGAAAAATTTATCACTGATATTTCTAGTTAGTGATTCTTCTTCAAAGAAAATCCATCCCTATCTTTACCATCAGAGATACTTTCAAAAAGAAAATCTATCGCTGACTTTTCTTCAGCGATCATTTCAAAACGGACAAATGAAACGTTTTTTTCTCTCTCCTATGACGTCATTTGAACCGACAATCCACGACATGCCTTTCTCTGACACGTTCGTCCGTTGCCCTTCTATCCAATCAACTTCGTGGGACGTGTCCATGTCATGATGAACATTTGTATTCCCGCCTCTCTCTCTCTCTCCTACTCTCTATGTATAAAAAGAGTGTTTTTCCATTCTTATCGTTTTACGCTTTCTAAAAATCCTTTCTGAGCAAGAAACTCTTTCAAGAAATTTCAAGCATTTGCATCTTCCTCATTCAAGATTACCAGGTTATTTTGGTCTTCTGTCTATTTAAATCTTGTTAACAAAACACCATTTCTCTTCATTATGGGTTTTCTATAAGATTTTTATCCTATAAAATTTTTGGTTTTCTTACTGTTCTTCATCTTTTCTTTAAGAACAATATATGAATCTTCAAATATTTTTGTTTTTATACGTTTCTTTCCTCCAATAGAAACTGGTAAAAACTTCTTTATTTTTAGCCTCTAAACCTTCCCTTCTACTCTTCTGTTTTTTTCTTCATATTCAGAATGGCTCAATCTGCTCTCATCGCTTCCAAGAACGTCAAGTTCGCCATAACTGACTCTGAGATTCCGAAAAAAACCATCTCGCAAGACTGGATTTTGATGGTGTCAAATACCCACATCTGGTGGATGCTGCAAAGTTTCTAAAGCAATCCTGCATTGCCTACGCCATCACTGTGGATCCCACGCCTTCAAAAACTCTTCTCCAGCAATTCTGGTTCACCGCTGAAGAAACCCCCGTCACCAACAAAAAGGGTGATCCGGTTCCTGCTATTTCTTTCAGCACTAATCTCGGACTAGGGATGATGACTGCCTTAGGATTAAGGAAAGCTCTACGATTTCCTGACAAACCTAGGAATGGGTTCGATGCCTTGCCTACTGACGCTGAACTCATCCACTTTCTGGATGAAATGGAATATTGTTGGGAACCAAAGCCGCGGACGACAATTCCCAACAAAAAGTTGACTCTCATAAAGAAGGCGAACATGCCTTCTCAGCTTAACTACATCTTTGCTCACTTCATTCAGTGTATAAGTAGAAAGAGTGGGTCCCTGGACCAGTCCAGCAAGATTCAGGTCCAGATGGCCTACTCCGTGATAGCTGGAAGAAATTTCGACTACGCCACAGCTATCTTTGACGATCTGAACTCAAAGATAGAGAAGACGGAGAGGGATCCCAAGATTCCCTATGTACGCTTCATCTGTGCGTACTTGAAGTTCCTCTACCCTGCTACTTACCCCACTACTTCTGATGGTACTTTTGCCAAAGTGGGTCAGCGCTCCTTGGAGGTCAAGTCGCTCCCCAACGAGGTAAGCATTTCTGATCTTCGCTCTCGACTCTCTCTCCACACTTCTTCTTTTTTAGCGGCCACACAGGAGGTTCCTTCTTCTGCTATCCCTGCCGCTACCCCTTTCAAACGCCCCTCAGCTAGTTCCGTTGGTCCTTCGAAGAAGGCCAAAGTGACTAAGGAGACAAGCACCTCTAGCTCAAGGCCTAAGGACATTTCTCAACAAACCTCCTTGGATGCATTCGTGGGTCTCTCCTCCATATCCTCAGCATTACCCACTTCAACCATGCCAGCGATCTCGGTCGCTGTCACAACAACAGTGACGCAACCTACAATCTCAGTTCAACAACAAACTGAGGTAATTACTCCTCTCCCTACATCTTCTATCCCCATCTCTAATCCTTCTATTTCTTTGGTCTCTAACCTTCCATCTATTTCTACACAGCCACCGTTTAGAACCCTAGGACCTGACAATCAAACATTTGAGGATTCTCTACAATTCTTCAAAATGTTTGAAAACTCAGGTAAACCTATAACCCTAAACACTTCTCCCATCTCTCCATATAAGCCTGTTTCTCAGCAACTAACATTTCTTTCAGGTCCTAACATGGCCACTGTTGACGCCAATGTCAACAGTTTGGGTATCAAGGTGGATTCTCTCACGACTGCCATCAATGGCACCACCAGCGCTGTCAATTCAGCTGGTGAAGAGCTGAAGACATTGACAGCTACGTGTTCAACGAAAGTTGAATCCTCTCAAATCTTCACTCTTCAAGCCGCGATTGACCAAGTGAAGGAGGATTCCAAGCGACAGTTTGATGTCTTGTCTGCCAAGGTTGATTCCTGTGAAGTTCTTCTTCAGCAAATCCTGACTCACCTGAAGGCACCAACTCCGACTCCTACTCCCTCATTCACAGAGAACGATCGTACCTCTTTGAACATTGTCGTTAAGTTCATTCATCAGGCTACGTCAGATCTTCCTACGTTTGAAGGTCGTCTGGACTGTTTGGAGGCTGAAGTTCAGAAGTTGGCTGCTGCAACCACTTCATCTCCTTCCAAAGATCTCTCCCTCCGTGATAATGACAAAGAGGGGGAGAAAGCAGCTGAAGAAAATACGGAGATAGAAGCTGCTGTTGAGGTCCAACAGAAAGAAACTCCCTCTCATGTTGAGGGGGAGATGGTTGCTGATAAAGCCCCTCCTTCTCTTGAAGATTTAATCGATGATGAAGAAGAGGAGGACGATGAAGATGAAGCTCTTGATCTTGAAGATCAAGAGGATCATCACCCTCATCAAGATGATGATGATGACGATGAAGAAGATCAGTCTTTATGGCGTTCTTCAGCCGTCACATCATCAGCGATAACTTCGAAAGAAGTTGTCCAAGCAGGAGGGAGCCATGGAACATCCTCAGGAACCCCTTCCCAAAGCAAATCCAAGGATGTTGCTGCTGAGGGAAGCCTGAAGATTGTTTCACTATCTGAGGAGACTCCTTCTCAGGTATGCCTTTCTCTTGTTCCTATATCCTTCTATAAAACCCCACCCCTGTCTCTTTCTAACCTTTAACTCTCTTCTTCCCCAAAAATAAACTAACCTTCTTTTAATTTTTTGACCAGATAGTTCTCTCCCCTGCTTAAGGGTAAAGAACTCCAAATAATCCCAGCTGTTGTAGCTGATGATCAAATAATCCCAATCTCTGTAAGAAAGATTGATGAAGAAGATGAGGAAGAAGAGTCCCTGCAACATTCAGGGAGGCCCTCTAGACCATCTCACTGGTCATAGGAAGAGATGAAGAGACGAACATAGATGATTTCTCATCTAGAGAATCAACGACTGAAGATCCCCTCTCAATCATCAGATCTAGAGTTCCTGACTGAAGCTGAAATCGAAGAATCTGTTAGGGCTGAGAAGCTGATAGCTGATTGCCAAAGAGATGCATCTCTTGCTCTCAAAATCCGGTCCTCTCAAGTCAAAGACAAAAAGCTAAAGAAGAAATCAGTTGAAGTCCAGGATGCTCTTTTGAAAGAGATTGAAGAGGAGCGTTCAAAAGAACAAAGGGTCAGCGATAGCTCAGTCGAATGGTGTAAAATCAAAATCGACTATCGCTCTGACCCAATGAAGATCATAGCTGTTACTATCTCTGGGAAAAAGAAGAAGGATCGAGTTTCTATCACTATGGAGATTACCAGAGAGGATGGAAGCTGCAAGGCCATGTTCGTGTCAAAGCTGGAAACCTTTGGTTATATGGAATGGCTAGAGTTCAAAGAAGCGCTGAAGAAATCCAAATCAACCAGCAGAGGCTATGTCGAAAGCATCTTAGAAGCCCTCATCAACAGAGTATCCACTGTGTTGAAAGTACCATCTGCTCTTCCTTCCAAACCAAGGCAATTCAAAAGGAAGCCTGTCTCCTCCTCGTCTGAGAATGTCGCAGTGATAAGAAATGAAACTTTGATCAAATTCTCAAGAGAAGCTCTATTCGGTCCTCCTCCTGATCTTTCAGTTCTCGATCTATCTCTGTCCCCTGGTGGACCATATGTTGCAGGACAAGTACTTAAAGAACCTTTTGGAATCTTCTTCAGAGATGATGAGGAAGAACTCAGATTTCAAAGAGTATCTAAAATTCCTATCTGTCCCCTCAGTCATCTCAAGGATCTCTTGTGCTTATGGTGTGACGCCTCTCCCTCTGCTGAATCGATCAAAGCAATCATTTCTCAAGAATCTTCAGATCGAAGGCAGAAAGGAGAAGAAATACCTAAGTATATGATCAATCATCCCAAGTCTTCTTTAGATAGCTGATAGATTAGTTTCTTATTTCTTGTAATCTATTAGTTAAACTTACAGTAGTTAGTTCTTCACTTGTACTTATAATTTTCATATCTTGTAATTATTTCTCTGAATTAATGAAAATTTCAGTGATGTACTTAACTCCATCAGTACTGTAAAAGATCCCTCAAAATAGTAATTGGGACGTGTATTTTATGAGTCGTGATTATTCCTTATTTTGAAATTTAAAGTAATTTTCTTCAGTTACTTTGTCATTATCAAATAGGGAGAGATTGTTCATCCAAGCTCTCTCAGTGATTTGATAACGACCATCTTTTATACTTAGTGAAAATTATGTTTAATATGTATTAGTGTTTCACCATCAACGATCAGACTGAGTCTGTTCAGTTATCGCTGATAGTCTTTCTTACAAACATTCATATGTATTAGTGTTTCACTATCAGTGATCAGACTGAGTCTGTTCAGTTATCGCTGATAGTTCTGATGTAAACAGTAACGTAATCCCTGAAGACAAGTCTCGCGTAAACATATGTTCATAGCTGAATCGAAGACGAAGCCACTGAACAAAGAGAAGTCTACTAGTGACCTGATGCGGATATCATTGAAGCAAAGACAACTCTACTTATACGCGAAGGAACATGAGGAAAAACTTCAGCGATAGCTGAACCTCTATATATCTCTGAAGATAGAGATATTCAGCGATCAATCGATCACAAAGCTTATGCCTCAAGTTTCCTTTTGTCTTGCCTTGCACAACTAGTACGATGTGTCAGAACGGACATATCTCTGCCATAAATCGTACAACAACTCTGTCAACTACACTGTTCATGATACGGCCGAAAGCATGTTTCCCAAAAGTCAGACTACCAAAGCCAATCACTGAATGACACGTGTAAAGTACCCTGCCATGCATTTAATGCATAGGGTATAAATAGAAAGATCACCTCTCCATCTAAGAGTGTGCTCTATTCTTGAACCAATATAGAAACCTTTGTTTTCTATACTTCTAAAACCCCTTTTCTTTATATTCTTGTGCAACCATCTTAGTGTTTCTTAAGTTTGTTTAGATTGAGTCTGTCTTAATCTTATTCCGCAACAAACTTGTAAATTGTGTTTGATTTATCAATAAACAATTTATTAAACTTTAATTTCTGTGTTTGTATTCAACCCCCCCCCCCTTCTACAAACTTGTTAAGCACCTTCGGGACCAACACAAGCACATCTAAACCCACGCAAAGGTCAACCCAAACACGAGGGGTGACATTATTGACCAAAATAAGGAAATCTGACGATTTTACAATTCAGTTTTTTCCCGATACTGGTCAGCCCATCGATGCTTATTCATCAAAATATGCTAATTGGGTAGGAATGGAGGCGAGAACGAAGATATAAATACTCGAACCTAATTGGCACAAAATTGACACTAATGAGAAGGCTCCGTTATGGGCAGCGATTAAGGTATACAATGCATTATATTTTACTCGTATTGTCATCATATAAGATATTGCATATTATTAACCGTTTCATAACTTTATTTTGATCAAACAACAAAAGTGGAATATAAAGGATGACAAGTAGAAGAAAAAGACGATGTCGATTGCTTCCAACTCATGGAGGAGCTTTAAGTCGATGCTCGTAAAATCATACGTGAGAAAAAACAAATCACCATGCAGTAAGTACACGTTTTTTAAACCGAATACGTGGGATGACTTCGTTAAGATCAAATCGACGCCAGAATTTGATGTGTAATAACAATAACCTTATTGTTTTTAGTATTAATATAGATTTATATGTTCCTAATTTTGTTATTTTCATTATGCCAAGGCACTAAGACAAAAAAACAGCGAGCATGCAAAGCTGAATGATAACCCCCACCACTTAGGATCACGAGGGTATCTAGGGAAGCAGGATTCATGGACGACGTATAAGGATCGAGGTATAATGCTTGAGATACACAATATGTATAGTAAGCCGACACGTGACTTTATATTGGCGAGACTGGTGAAATCAGGCCCCGATGAATTCATCTTACCGGATAAGATGAAGCCTATAGTAGAAGATCTAGTAAGTTATTATTATATCTTTATTTTAAGTTTGTTTATCTGTTGGGTCTGAAATATGCCAAGGATGGTTACTACTTCTAGTTCAACATGGTTACTACTTCTAGTTCAACATGGTTACTACTTCTAGTTCAACATGGTTACTACTTCTGAAGTTAATGCTGCTAGAAGAACTTGGTTAATACTTCTGAGGTTACTACTTCTGTGGTTAATGTTGCCAGTTGTAGTTAATGTTGCTGGAACAAAGTTAATGTTGCTGGAACAAAGTTAATGCTGCTAGAAGAAAACAGTTAATACTTCTAGTTAATACTTCTAGTTAATGCTGCTAGAAGAAAACAGTTAATACTTCTAGTTAGTACTTCTGTTATTAATGCTGCTAGTTGATGGTTAATGTTGCTCAACAAGATTAGTACTGCTAGTTCAAAGTTAGTACTGCTTGAAGAGATTAATGCTGCTGAGCATGGTTAGTACTGCTAGAGTTAATACTGCTCAGAGTATTAATGCTGCTTATGATTAATACTGCTTATAAGATGGAGATCTGTATGGAAAGGATGACAGCTGGATAAACTGAAGATTATGGAAAGCATGGAGATAATGATCGAGGATATTCTGAAGATATTTTATTAATTGTAATTATCTTTTATCTTCAGTATATATATATAATATATGTATAGAAGATATAATATAGTTTTAGATGAATTAATTCTAAGTGTTTGTTCTAGAGAGAAAATCAACCTCAAGGCATAGATCCTAATTGTAGAGAAGTAGAATTCGTATTGGTGAGCCTGTTCATCAATATTGAGGTTGAGTGTGTAATCTTGTAACTTCAAAGAATTCAATACAAGTTTACAGTTTGTTTTTCATATTTACTGTTTCATTGAATATCAAAGTGTTATTCCGCAAACTTCTTTGATATTGTTTCTGAGAATTAATTCTTGTTGAGAATTCGATCCTGACAAGTGGTATCAGAGCAAGTATTCTCAGAAACCTGCAATCATCATTCTTCCTTGAAATCAGAAATCATCAATGGCTAAAGTTTCAGATTCTTCAAGCACAGAAATCCCCACAGAGGTAATGTCTAATCTTTGCTCTAAAACTTGTATGGAAACTGTTAAAAGGTACAGGGATCACAACCAGACAATGAGTGATGACCTTACAAGATTAGAGAGAGATATAAAAGACTATGTAAGAATTGTTGAGAGTTTTGAGGAACAGATCAAGAGTTTCCAAGCCAATGAGCTTCAACACTCTTATGACTCAAACTACTGGAAGTGGGAGAAAGATCAGTATGAGTCTAAGCTTAAACAGAAAGAAGAGGAGAATGAGAAGATAAAGAGTGAGTTTGAGAAAGCAAAGTTGGATATTGAGAAATTTTCCAATGCTTCTAAAGCAATGGACTCTTTGCTCCAAACTCAAATCCATGACAAACTTAGAAGAGGAATAGGTTATAACACCACACCACCACCATACAACAACAATTACATCCCTCCTATATCAGACTTTCTAGAGACCAAGGATAGGAAGGAATTATCTAATGGAGCCACTAAGGTAGATCCATTAGAAAAAGTGGTAGTTGAAACAGACTCTGAAGAAGAGTACTCTAATAATAAGAGTAAGGAGAACACTGTGAGTGGTGAGATTCCCCTAGAAAATCACATTATCACCAATGAGGGATGTGGAAAGACTTGGGTCAAATCTAAGGACATAGAAAAGACAGAGGGAAAGTCTGGTAAGGTCCACTACAAACAGACAACAGTTGTGAATCCTGTCCCTTGCAAACAGTGTACTTGCAATAAATCTGAGCCCCAAAAACATAATAAAAGGAGGGGAAATCAAAGAAACTGGAATAATCAGTGGGCACAAAAACAAGGGGTTGATCTGAGTAAAATCAATAGACCAAAACCTTGTTTTATCTGTGGAAAGCTTAATCATGTTGCCAAATACTGTTATTTCAATCCTATCAACCAAAGAGTTAATTTTCAAAGACAAACTCAAAACTCCTTTGGTTATAGGAAGCAAGGAAGGAATCAAATGGCTGAGAACAGAGCACCTAAAAAGTCTCATGTTCAAAACAAGTTTGCTAAAACTAAGAAAAATATTTCAAATAAACAAAGGAGTAACTTAAAGACAAAGAAAGCAAACAACTTTGCTCAAGTTTGGGTTCCAATTGCAAAGAAACCTGTTAGTACTGTTAACCAAGTTAGTACTGCTAACAAGGTTAGTGCTGCTTCTAGTAGTAATGCAGCCAAGCCTATAATCTTGACAAAGTACTCCAGTCATGAGATTCCTAAACAACTCATTCAGACCAAACTGACAGATTATATTAATGAGAAAGGTCAACCCAAGACCACTTTGGCTTGGGTTCCATCAAAGACTAACTGATTTATCAAGTGTGCAGGGCAACCAAAAGCTCAACAGAAAGAGCATTTGGAATGAAGATGATGGTTGCTCTTGGCACATAACAAGGAACATGGACTGCCTTCAAATTCTTTAAAAGATTTGATGGAGGACATGTTACTTTTGATCCAGCAGAAGGTAAGAAAAGTGAAAAAGGTTGCTAATACTGAAAGGTAGTTAGTACTTCTAGTTCAGTGAATACTGTCAGTCTGTGTTAATGCTGCTGGTATGTGTTACTACTGCCAGTCTGTGTTAATGCTGTTGATAAGTGTTACTACTGCTAATGTAAGTTTTCTATACCTAAAAATGATCTTCAATGATTTAATGTCAAACCTGGATATCAATCAAAAAGTTTTTATCTGTATCCAAGGTTTGTACAAGAAGTACTTAATAATGAATTGACGGACATACCTCACTTTGATGAGGTATATGTACCTAAACCCCCTAAAGGCAAGGTTTTCTCAAACATGAGAAGATCTGCTAGGGACTCTGAAGGAGTTGACACCCCATTGTTCTCAACAATGATGGTGGTGTCCCACAATCAAGAAGGAAAGGCATCAGGGTCAAAGCCCTCATTAGACCAACCCACTGATGACCTATCCATACCTTCCACTACAAAGCATAAATCTTCAGATTTCTTTTGTCAAACCAACATTCCCAATTACCATACTATATAAGGAAAAGATACAGAAGGTTCCTTCCCTTCTTGTATCCTCAACCTCAAAACCTACAAGCCCTCTGATAGAGCATTTTTCATCAGAGAATATCCAAAGGGAAACCATAGAGGTGTCTCCCAACCTCAAGAAGGTGCTCAATAAGGAGATGCAAGAGCATATGGGTTGTAAGGCTCACACTACTGACTTTGCACAAAGTGCAGGACAGGACAGTGTGAACATTACTAAGACCTTCCCCATGGCAACTTTAGATGAGTAATTATCTAAAGGTCCCAGGTGACAAGAAACCAAGGGAGTAGAAGGTGCTTCTGCTAGGCAGAAGATCTCTACTAAAAGATCCAATGATCCTTCAAAGGTGGTAAACACACCTAAAGGAGGTGAGGACAGTTTAACTACAAAGAATTGATGGATACACTTGGTACAATTAGTCTGAAAGTTCACAATCAAATTATGGAGATAAAAGAGATGAAAAGGAGCACAGATCATGATTATTTCAAAAAGGGGGAGACTTAAACAACTGAACTTGAGAAGACATGAGAAGGAGAATCAAGTTGATATGAAATCTTATTTTGAGGGGGAGATAAGTGAAGAAGCTGAAATAAAGCATTAACTACAGCAGAAACAGAAAAGAAGATAACAGCAGAAACTGAATCAAGAAGAACTAGAAGTTGCAGAAAGTTTTGAAATCATCATAAAGACCCTATGTTGAAGAACTTAACTTCTCAGTTTTGAAAAGTTAAGTTAGGGGGAGATTGTTGGGTCTGAAATATGCCAAGGATGGTTACTACTTCTAGTTCAACATGGTTACTACTTCTAGTTCAACATGGTTACTACTTCTAGTTCAACATGGTTACTACTTCTGAAGTTAATGCTGCTAGAAGAACTTGGTTAATACTTCTGAGGTTACTACTTCTGTGGTTAATGTTGCCAGTTGTAGTTAATGTTGCTGGAACAAAGTTAATGTTGCTGGAACAAAGTTAATGCTGCTAGAAGAAAACAGTTAATACTTCTAGTTAATACTTCTAGTTAATGCTGCTAGAAGAAAACAGTTAATACTTCTAGTTAGTACTTCTGTTATTAATGCTGCTAGTTGATGGTTAATGTTGCTCAACAAGATTAGTACTGCTAGTTCAAAGTTAGTACTGCTTGAAGAGATTAATGCTGCTGAGCATGGTTAGTACTGCTAGAGTTAATACTGCTCAGAGTATTAATGCTGCTTATGATTAATACTGCTTATAAGATGGAGATCTGTATGGAAAGGATGACAGCTGGATAAACTGAAGATTATGGAAAGCTTGGAGATAATGATGGAGGATATTCTGAAGATATTTTATTAATTGTAATTATCTTTTATCTTCAGTATATATATATAGTATATGTATAGAAGATATAATATAGTTTTAGATGAATTAATTCTAAGTGTTTGTTCTAGAGAGAAAATCAACCTCAAGGCATAGATCCTAATTCTAGAGAAGTAGAATTCGTATTGGTGAGCCTGTTCATCAATATTGAGGTTGAGTGTGTAATCTTGTAACTTCAAAGCATTCAATACAAGTTTACAGTTTGTTTTTCATATTTACTGTTTCATTGAATATCAAAGTGTTATTCCGCAAACTTCTTTGATATTGTTTCTGAGAATTAATTCTTGTTGAGAATTCGATCCTGACATTATCGGCTTATAATCATTAATTACTTACATGAATTGCTTGTTTTTTAACATGACAGATAGAAAAAGATAAACGATTCTCTCAGGGAGATTGGGACCCTGAAGTGGCAGTTGATCCCTTGGCAGCAACGTTGGGACCCGAACACCCAGGTCGCACTCGGGGTGTCGGTCACAACGTTGGCCTGCGTGTGGGCCTAGGCCTTGGAAATAAAAGGAGAAGGTGTAATAAGAAAGATGCGGAAATAAAGGACCTGAAGGAACGAACATCTAACCTGGAGCAATAGGTGGAAGAGATTAAAGCATAACGATTAACGAGGAACAATGCCAGCCCTGCAGGAAGCCCGGTGGTTAACAAGAGCAGTGCTGGATCAACTGCTTGGGATCCACGAATTGAATCCATTCAGGTGAGTTGTAATATATATATATATATATGTGTGTGTGTGTGTGTGTCTTACATTTTTAGAAGTTTGAAATGAACCATTTTTTGAAATTATGATGTTTATGTGTTTCGTTTTCAGGAAGCTACAAACTGCGATTTGGTTTTCCGGTGCGGGGAGGGAGGGGGCAAAATAGTAGTTGCAAAGGGGTTGGCCTATTCTTTATCGACGGTCATTCTTCATGGTAATCTGCTGGAGGAGGGGTTCATGAAGGTTCAGGTTGACATGGTTATGGATGGATCTCCCGGTGCCCATGCCAAATGCTGATATTGAAAAACTAGGTCAAGCTACCGAGAACTTCATCCAGTGGGAGATACGTTATGTGGTGTTGCGACAGGTATATACATATGTGCTTTACTTTTTATGTTAGATTATAGTAAGATTTTCCAATACATGTCATGTTTACTAACATTATTGTTGTTTTCTTAATAGGCCACTACCAATAAATCGATGACATATGTCCTACCAAAGAGTGAGCCTATTCTACCTCACATACAAAAGGAAGATGCGGCCCATTCAAACAAGGTTGTGACCGTCACCCAAGTGACACCCACGACTGTGCCTATCCACCCTCACGTATTCGCTCAACCCTTAAGTATATGCATGTTTCATCTCCCTAACAGTATTGAATTTTCAATCACATGGAATATTAATGTAGGTACAAAAAGATTTCGAGGCACATTCAAAGAGAGTAGTCACTGCATCCGAGCCACAGAAATATAAAAGGATAGTTAAGAAGACCAAGTCGTTGCCCAAATTAATGCAGGACCGACCACTCGCGATGAAGGAGCTATTTCAACGCCTACATTCCAGCAAAGAATGGCCGACGACTAGGGTTACGGTTCTGGTTGAGTTAGGGGTCCTTGGCCATACGTCTATGTACATAGGGGTCGAGTACGATGACTTGAAGTTATTAATGACGAATGGGTGGCTCGACCAGAACATCATCGCTTGGTATCTAGCGTAAGTCAATATTTATATATATTTATATATGTCTTATCAATTAAGAAGGTATGTATATTCACAATATCCAATAATGTTATCATATTTTAATGTTTCCAGGGATTTACACAAGATGGTATCTCAAAATTCAACTGACAGTCATACTTCTAAATCAAATGATCAGATTCGTCCTTCTAACCTTTTCTATGACAAAAATGTTGATGGTTCAGGTAACATCAAGAAGAACAAGTCTCAGAAGAAAATGAACTGGAGAAAGAAAGATGAGAAAGATAAAGAGAACTGGGTTTGGAGAATTAAAGGATCTTCGGAGGAGAAGAAGAAAGAAGATAAATCATTTGAGCATACACCAAATGCTAAAAGGAACTATACTTCGAAAGGTAAAATTTTTGGCAAACCTGATCTGGTTTACACTGTTAATCAATTGATCAGGTTAGCACAAAAGAAAATTAGTTGTTCCTACTGCGGTTCAAATGATTTTGTGAATAAAAATTTTGAAAATAGCTGGTATGGTTCTTACTATATCTCTCCTACTAAAACTGCAACTAACAAATCTGGATCCAACTACCAGTGGATACCAAAAGCTAAATCTGTGTTGCAGGTACCCAAGGTTTAAGGGGGAGAAAGAACCAAGGCTTCTGATTATATCAGATCAGAACCCGTGCTTTATTGGTAACACTGACCATTACTATTCTCACCGAAGAATAAGTAATCATGGTTTTTGAATACTTATGTTCAAAACCCGTACTCAAATGTTTTCTTCTAATGGATGCTTAAATGAAAACATCTTTTCTAGAAGTTTTTGATTTGAGGGGAAGTTAATTGCTATATCTTTTAGGGGGAGGAGATATAACTGTTTTATACTTTTATTGTTATATTTTTCTAATAATTTGAATTTTTATAGGTATCAAGAGAAAGGATATCTGAGGTTTTTGTCTAAGTGAGCTAAAAGGTATATTTTTCTTTATCTTACACTTCATCACTTGTTGAAAGATGAACAACTTTCACTTGTGAAAAATGGTTTTTAAATGTTCAAACCACTTCACATTCTTTAAATGTTTTTCATGAATTGAGAAGTGTGTTTTTAAATGTTCAAAATCATCACTAAATTTACAAAGTTCAATTTCAAAGTCATAAAGTGGAAAAGACTTGTGAAGAAATTCAGAAAGTTCAAGACAAATGAAGTTTAAGTGACACTTCAAGACAGATGAAAGTTTGAATGAAATTTTGATTCAAAAGATTCTGAAGACAAATCAAGATGATTAAGAAAGTTGGTTGGTTTTCTGAAGATGATTCAGAGATTACAGAAATGAAGATATGAGATCAAATATTTCTCAATGTTCAAAGATGAATTTCAAAGAAGTTTCAAAGTTGTCTTAAATATAAAGATTCAAAGGAATTTCAAGAATTCAGATTCGTGTTGAAGACATGTTGACTTTCAAAGATGCTAAATGTGAAATACTTTTCAAGATTCTTCAAAGCATCAGAAACTAAAGACTATCAGAGCTATAAAGTTTAAAGTTGTCAGAGTCAAAGTTTGAGGAATCAAAGCGCTGAAGACGATTGATAAATTTTTATTAAATATTGAATACAAAGGGGGAGATTGTTAGTGTATTTTATTTTATCCAAGATTTAATGTGAAAAGTCTAAGTCTGTAAAGTCAACAGAGTCAACATTAGTCTTTGAGAGTTTAGTTATGTGAGAGAAGTAGTTTACATATAAATAGTTAAGTGGTGTGAAAGTTCATTGTACGTATTTTCATTATCAGAAATTAATACACATACGACTTGTGACTGTTTCTCTCTCTACTGTCAGGATCGAATTCTCAACAAGAATTATGAATACTCAGAAACAATATATCAAAGAAGTTGCGGAATAACACTTTGATATTCAATAAAACAGTAAACAAACAGTATATGATTAACAACTTGCAAACTTGTATTAAAATCACAAGATTACACACTCAACCTCAATCTTGAAGAACAAGCTCTTTCAAGACGAATTCTACTTCTCTAGAATTAGGAACTATGCCTTGAGGTTAATTCTCTCTAGAACTAAAAACTTTTTAATTAAATCTGTAAAACTATCTAAACAATTCTGTTAAATCTATACATATACTGAACAAAAAGATAATTACAAATAAATAAAATATCTTCAGTATATCTTCCATGAATATCTTCAGAATATCCTTGTTTATCACGATCTCCTCATCATTATCTTCACATTACCTTATAAGCAGCATTAAATCTTGGCAGCATTAACTACTAAGCAGCACTAACCACTAGCAGTACTAACTAGCTAAGCAGTACTAACTTTGTTCAAGCAGCACTAACTTTGACTAGTAGTATTAATTCTTCTAGCAGTAGTAATACTCAGCAGTATTAACTTTGTTCCAACAACATTAACTTTGTTCCAGCAACATTAACTTTGTTCCGGCAACATTAACTTTGTTCCAGCAACATTAACCACAGAAGTAGTAACCTCAGAAGTATTAACCAAGTTCTTCTAGCAGCATTAACTTCAGAAGTAGTAACCATGTTGAACTAGCAATATTAACACATTCAACAGTAGTATCCATCCTTGACATCTTTCAGACCCAACATCTACTCTCTCTCTCTAGATCTTGATTGTCATATCTTGAATATTGATTAGATTGTGCTTGATTGATAGGGATAATACACTTTCATTACTGTCAAAGGACGAGACTCCCGACTTAATCATCTCATTCCTCAAAAGTATCCAAGTTAACTTGCAGAGAACAATGAAGTTCATCAAATCAGATAACGGGACAGAGTTTAAGAACAAGACAGGTGAAGATTATCTCGAATTTGTCGGGATAACACATCACTACTCTGCTGCAAGAATGCCCGAACATAATGGGGTCGTCGAAAGACGTAACAGAACTCTTGTTGATGCTGTTAGAACAATGTTAAGCCAATCAGAGTTACCTCTTTCTCTATGGGCAGAAGTTGCTTCTACTGCATGCTATACTCAAAACCGATTAATCATTCATTGTCGATTTGGTAAAACGACATATGCCATTATTAATAATAGAACACCAAGCATTAAACATATTCATATTTTTGGATGCATGTGTGCTCAATGACAAGGAGAATTAGAACAAGTTCTGTCCCAAGGAGGAAGAAGGCATTTTCATTGGATATTCTCTAACATCGGCATCTTACAGAGTAAATTTGAATACTTCAAAAATCGTGGTTGAGAGCGTCAATGTAACATTTGATGAGACTATGGAGTTGGCTTCTGAACATATCAGTTCAGAACCCGTGATTACTGAAGTTCTAGTTTCTGGGCAAATTAGTCCAGAACCTGGTTCAAATGTTTCTAATTATAACAAAGCATCTGTTGATCCAAACTCTCTCAGTGATTTGATGATAACCCTTTAAAATACTTTGTGAAAATTATGTTTAACATCTATATGTATTAGTGTTTCACCATCAGCGATTACATACTGAGTTTATTCAGTATCGTTGATGATTTATAATGTATTTTGTTAAATGAAATCCCTGAAGACAAGTTTCGCGACTAAGATGTTCATCGCTGACATCGAAGACAAAGCTGATGAACAAGTGACAAGTCTACTCATGATCCGATGCGGATATCAGCGAAACCAAGACAAGTACACAAAACGCGAAGAAATATGAAGAAAAGCTTCAGCGCTGACCTTAATTCAGACTCCCTGAAGAAAAGAATCCCTCAACGATTGATGATCAAAAAACATCCTCTCCAAGTTTCTTTTGTCTTATCTTTGCACAAAAAGTACAACTTTCAGAAGATACATACCTCTGCTGCAAATCGTACAACAACTCTGAAGACTACACTGTTCACCATTCGGCCAAAAACATGTCGCCAAAAGTCAGAGGCATGCAACCAACCAATTAGTGACATGTGTAAAGTACCCCTGCCATGCATTTAATGCATAGGGTATAAATAGAAAGTTTGAGCTTCACTCTGAAGTGTTGCCTCCTATCTCTTCTATCTAAGTGAACCATATATAAAAACCCTTGTTTTCTATATCCTCTCAACCTCTATCTCTTGTTCTAAGTGCAAACCCCTTTGTGATTCTTAAGTTTGTTTAGATTAGGTTTTACTTAATCTTGTTCCACAACAAATTGTAAATTGTGATTTGAGTTATCCATAAATAATTTATTAAACCATAAAAATTTGTGTTTGTATTCAAACCCCCCCCCCTTCTACAAACTTGTTAAGCACCTTAGAGACCAACAAGTGGTATCAGAGCAGATTGTTTAATCAATAAACAAGATCTTGCTTTATTCTCTTCCTTGCTATTATTAACAATGGCACTAAACACAAGTCCAAACTAATATGATAATGGTTCACTATCTAAACCTCCTCGATTCAGCAGGGACAACTTTGCTCTCTGGAAAAATCGAATGATGCTCTTTCTAGAAGGTGTAGATATTGCTATACCTGAATATGTTGCAAATGGACCCTATAAACCATTTCTTATCATATCTGCAGTCCCTGCCACTGCAACCACATCCGCTATCCCTAAAGGTATGCTTTCAAAGGTATAAGACAATGGAGTGACGAGGACAAAAATAAAGTAGGATTAGATGCAAAAGCAAAAACCATTATCTCTATGGCTTTGCCTGATGAAGCCTTCCATTCCATCATGCATCTGAAAACTTCTAAAGATATGTGGGACACAATATGTGTTCAGTATGAATGTACCACTGAAATCCAAGAAACCCGAAAGATCAACTTGGTAAGACAGTATGAGAGTTTTATCTGTGATAAGAATGAATCACTATCTGATGTTTACCAGAGATTTAACTGTTTAATCATTGATTTGAGGACTGTTGGTAGGACCTATTCTAATTCTGAGGTCCTTACCAAATTCTTGGAATGTCTTCCTGAAAGCTGGGACAGTTATTCAATGTGTCTCAAGTTGACCAAAGACTTAAATCATTTTTCTCTCAGTACTCTCTATGGGATTTTGCTCAACTATGAGCAATCAAATCAACTGATGAAGAATCTTGTTACAGATTTTAAAGACTCCAAAAGCACTCTTGTTGTTTTAGTCTCTTCAAAGATTATCCCATCTCAGCGATCTACTCTCACTATCACTGAGTTAGATTCTGACTCAGAGGATCTATCAGACACTAACCTTTCAGAGTTTGATGAATCTCTAGCACTCTTGACAAACTCTTTTAAGAGATTCGCAAAAAAGAGCAATTTCAGAAGAAATAAGCCTCTCTCCCTATCTGACAAGCCTAAATCAACACCTGTTGATAAGGCAACTGTTAGATCACATATCTATTGGATTCAAGATCATCCAAACTGAAGATCGCAATCTGAAGCTAAAGCCGGAGCGTCGACTCTCGATATTAAAGTCTAATGTTTATTTGTAATAAATGTCAAAGTATTGTTTAAGTAATTAATCTAGTTAGTTAGTTATTAGTTTAGTTAGTTTATTATAGTTAGTTATTTAATATCTTTGTAATAGATATTATCTAGGATAATATCTAGATATTTAGTTATTAGGTAGATTAGATATTGTGTATCTCAACAATTCTCTATTATTAGATATTATCAAGAACACAAAAACACACACTTAAAGGTGTAAATCAGAGAGAAAACAGAGAGAACACATCCAAGCTTAAATCTGATCAACCTTGTAATCGTTGTTATATATCAATACAGGTTGGTAATCGTTATTGTGTCGTATTCTATAAACTTGATAAGTATTGTTGGACTGACAATTGGTATCAGAGCCTGATTAAGATCAAAATCAAGTTTTTAAGAAAAAACGACTTTGTGTCTCTGTGTTCTTCATTTGAAAAATCGATTTCGAGTTTTAAAGTGTTTTACGTGTTAAAATCGATTAAGTTGTGATCGATTAAGTTGCTAGATAGAGTTGTGAGTGTTTGATTTCAGTTTAAAGCTTAAATCGAGTTCCATTTTGGTGATTTTGTGGTCTGAAAGTCGTGTTTATAAAGTTACTGTGCCATCGATTTACATTTTAAAAAGTGATTTTTATCGAGATCGAGTGGTCACAATCAGGTCTAGAAGTGTTTTTAGTCATATTGGTAGAGTTTGGGTCTGTTAATCTTGGCAATACAGGTTGAAAGGTCGAATTTATCACAATACAGACGAACTTGCGCAAAATAGAGGACGAACTCACGCAAAGCTCACTTTGCGTAACCTACTTTACGCAACGCACTCAACACGCAAAGTACACTTTGCGCTACCAACGTGATATGCAAAGTCCACTTTGCGCTACCAACGTGATACGCAAAGCTTACTTTGCGCTACCAACGTGATACGCAAAGCTTACTTTGCGCTACCAACGTGATACGCAAATCTTACTTTGCGCAACTCAAGCAACACGCAAAGTCCACTTCTCGCAACTCAAGCATACGCAAACACTACTTCTCGCAACAAAAAGGAAACGCAAACCTCAGTTCACGTGTTCATCTCTTCACGAAAAGCCAAGTCAAGTTTGCGCAACCCTCTCGAAACGCAAAGCTCACTTTGCGCATCCAACTTGAAACGCAAAGTTCACTTTGCACATCCTTCTTGAAACGCAAAGCTCACTTTGCGCAACTCACGTGATACGCAAACCTAAGTTTGCGCAACCCACTTGTCACGCAAACCTCACTTTGGCAATCAACCTCTCGCGCAAACTTTCTCAAAACGCAAAGTTTTTCCAGACTTAGAATTTTTCATCAAAATGACATCCAGAGAAGCATTTGCAATTGGAACTGACACCAAGCCACCAGTTCTCTTTAAAGGAGAATACGAATAGTGGAAAGATAGGTTCCTGAACTTTGTTGACAGACATGAGTTGGGTGATTTCATCAGACAGTCGATAGAAGAAGGGGTTATGAAACCAATTATGACGACTCGTTTGGTTGGAACTTGTCAGGATCTTAATTCTTAACAAGAATACACTCTCAGAAAACAATATCAAAGAAGTTTGCGGAATAACACTTTGATATTCAATAAAACAGTAAACAAAATAGTAAATCTGATGAACAACTTGCAAACTTTATTTAATGATTGAAAGTCACAAGCTTTTACACACAACCTCAATATTGATGAACAGACTCACCAATACGAATTCTACTTCTCTAGAATTAGGGTTCTAACCTTGAGGTTGATTCTCTCTATCAAAGCTAAAAACTCAGAATAAATGTTACTTCTAAAGAAAAACAAACTATTCTATACATATACTGAATATAAAGATAATTACAAAATAATAAAAGATCTTCAGTATAATCTTCCATCATTATCTCTAAGCTTCCATAGATATCTTCAATCCAGTTGTCATCCATGCCATATGAATCTTCATCTTATAAGCAGCATTAATACTCTGAGCAGTACTGACCATGCTCAGCAGTATTAACTTTGTTCTAGCAGTACTAACTCCAGCAGTACTAACTACTAGCAGTAGTAAAATCTACTAGCAGTAGTAATCATGATGTACTGGCAGTAGTAATTCTTGATGAGCAGCATTAAGTTGTATCAGCAGCATTAACTTCAACTGGCAGTAGTAATTATGTTGAAGCAGCATTAACCATACTTGAGCATTTCTGAATTTCCCAACAATCTCCCCCTAACTTGACTTTTAGGAAGAGAAGTCAAGTTCTTCAGATGCTCCCAAAATACCATTCTTCAGATCCCTGTATCAACATTTAGCCCCAAACTTTGATTGATCATTCTCTGAATCAGATACTTGGCCATTTCTGAGTTTTCAACACATCCAAGCTTCTTCTTCAACATTGCATGAAGCTTCAGTCTGTTGTGGTTGTATACTCTATCCACTAGGAAGTATTCTATGTGATTTCTATCCAAAGTCACTGCATATACTTCACTAGTTTCATATAGAGTCCAATTGTTGATTGTTTGAAACACACTTCTTCAGGTTTGAACATCATACACAGATACTCCATCTCCAGTTTTGTAATTGAAATACCTGGAGCTTTTAACTGATCTGCATACAACTTCATCCCTATTTCAAACATTTCTTCTATATCAGACCAGGAGCATGTTCTGACAATCTTGGCCCAAGTATTGAATACCTCATACTTTTCATCCTTCCTCTTGAGCCTTATGTATTCCTTTCCATCCACTGTCAATGTATCCCAGTGAATAACTTCAGGAGGCTTTACACCAACAGGTTCTGCTGAAATTGGTTCAGGCACTTTGTCCATCACTACCATGTACATCTTTACATCATCAGTACTTGAAGGCTCTTTCTTTTCAGATGACTCAGGTGCCCCTTCTTCTTCAGCAACCTTCTCAGCCTCTCCTTCAATTATTCTAGGCTTCTTGGTTATCTTTCTTCTTGCCACCATCTTGGTTCTTTTAAGAGTCCTTAGACTTTCACTAAGAGTGGCCTCCTTCTTTGGAGTTTCTTGCTCATCTGGAAAAGGTTTTTGTATCAACAAGTCATTGCTCTCTTTCATCCTTTTCTCCATTTCTACCCTTGTCGTTTCATTCCCCTGAATCTTGATCATTTCTACATCATATAGCCCTTTGATTTTCTCAAAAGACATCTTTGAGAACATTTCCACTTTGACACCTACAGCACCCTTGAGGAAAGTAATCATTTTCTTTCTCTCTTGAGCACCAAGGTATGTTTTTGAAGGTTGTCTTTGTCTTTTCTTTGCAGCCATTTTGATCTTTTCAGCATTCTTCCTTAGAGATGTGGCTTTCTTCTTGGCTAGTTCTGTTGCAAGACTTTGTTGATAGGCTTTATTCAGTTCTGCAGCCATTGTTTTTGCTATCTCTCTATCCTTTTCCACTTGCACATTTTCTGCTTCTTCAAGTTCAACTTGTATCTTTCTAGCCAGAGCTTCATCTGACTCAATCAACTTTTGCTTTTTCATTGGTTGATCAGATTCCACTAGCTTTGCTTTGCCTTTTTCTTTACTCATCACTTTCTGAATACTAACTTTCTTGACAACTTCAACATTGTCTTTGATGACAACTCCTTTGGCTTTTGAATTGACCTTGGGAGTATCATGCTTGGCTTTGATTAATGCTTCTGCTGTCTCAAGTTCTTCCAAATTTCTGCTCTGAAGATCACTTAATACTTCTTTCACCATTTCTGTTGCTTCACTTAGTTCAGCAGCATTAACAGTTTCTGCTTCTTGTACACCCTCTGAAACTTTTTCCACTGCTTGTACCCTTTCTGTACTTATTCCATCAAGCTCCCCCTCAACTCCTTGTTTCTCCCCCTTATCTGTAGCTTCTTCCATTGTGAACTCAGCTTCTGACTCCCCCTTTTTGGGAGCATCATCCCCTGATTTCCTTCTCCTTAGCACAAATTGTCTCTTCTTCTTTTTCTGGACTAGTTTCATCACCAATTTCTTGAGTTTGGTAATTTGCATTTGTTGGGACAAGATTACCAGCTTCATTTCTTCTATGTCAGCTCCTTGTTTGATAACATCCAGGTTGATGTTTCCCATAGTATCCATCAATTCTTGATAGTTATATCTGTCCTCACCTTCTCCAGGAGTGTTACCCCCTTTTGAAGGATCATTGGATCTTTTAGTAGTGGAAGTCTTCTGCCTAGCAGAAGCACTATCCACCCCCTTGGTTTCTTGGCACCAGGGACCTTTGAATGATTGCTCATTCAAAGTTGCCATGGGGGAGGTCTTATTTATGTTACCAATGTCCTCATCTGTGTTAGCAGGAGTAGTGGCAGCCTGCTCACCCATATGCTCAACCATCTTCTCAGTGAGCACCTCCTTGGGGTTGGGAGACACCCCTGTGGTTTCCCTGTAGATATTCTCTAAAGGAGAATTCTCCCTTAGAGGGCTTAAAGGCTCAGTGGGTGATGGTACAAGAAGGGAAGGAGCCTTCTTTACCTTTTTCCTGATATAGGTTTGGGTGATAGGAGAAGTTGGCTTATGAATTAGGGAATGGGGGATTGATATAGAGTGGGAAGGTTGGGATTGGCTAGGAGTGGGATGGTCTAATGAGGGCCTTGACCCTGCTGCCATACCTTCTTCAGTGTGGGACACCACCATCATTGTAGAGAACAATGGGGTGTCAACTCCTTCCGAGTCCAAAGGGGATCTCTTCATGTTTGAAAAGACCTTACCTTTGGGAATTTTTTGGTACATATACCTCATCAAAGTGAGGCATATCCGTCAATTCGTGTGTTATAACTTCTTGTACAAACCTGGGTTATATATAAAAACTCTTTTTACTTCCCAGGTTTGAGACAAGATCATTGAAAATCATTTTAGAAAAATTGTACTTTCTGGCAGTGGCCAAGCAGACCAAGGCATAAGCAATGGTACTGCTAAACTCAGTCCATCCAGTAGTCTTTTTAGAGATGCAATGCATAAGGGTATGAACAAGAAAACGCCATTGGGTATAAAATTTTGCTTTTGAGAATTTAAAACCACCCAACTGGCCTCCATACCCCATTCTTGATAAATTTGAGAACAGGTCCTCATTAGGAAGAGAAGTAATACCTTCAGCATCGTCTAGACGTAGACAGATGCGTATCACCTCTTCAGTAACAGACAAGGGTTTGTCACACAGTCTTGTTTTCAGAATCTGCACACCATTCTCTGTGATTATGGTAGCATTCGCCCAGAATTGCCTTTGATGCTCTATGTATATTGTTGGCGACACAGTTAGAGCATTGGCAATATGGCTATTCTTCAGAAAATCCACTATCTGATGAAATCCTGCAGCTTGCTTTGGCTTTTGGAGCATCGCGATTTCATTGTGCTCGTCGATGAATGCCATGGATGCCATTGAACTTGAATGTGCTTGCCTGAAATACTTGATACTTGAGAGAAAAGGGTTAGAGAGCAAGTGATCAGTATGCAAAGAGTCGTTATGAACTTTTAGGCGGGCAAAGGGTATTTATAGTGTATGGGACATAAGCAGTATTAACCTAGAGCAGTATTAACTAATAGCAGTATTAACTAACTAGCAGTATTAATTGAGAGCAGTATTAACCAACTAGCAGTATTAACTAACTAGCAGTATTAACTGAGAGCAGTATTAACTAACTAGCAGTATTAACTAACTAGCAGTATTAACTGAGAGCAGTATTAACTAACTAGCAGTATTAACTAACTAGCAGTATTAACTGAGAGCAGTATTAACCACTAGCAGTATTAACTGAGCACTGGCAGTATTAAAACTGCACTGGCAGTATTAACTATACTTACTCTTTTTGAAGCTTATGAATGTCTGATCAAGGCAATAACTTCCTGTGAAAGATGATTAGCAGCACACAAATAACCAAAATAGCAGGTATAGGAACACTTTTAAAAACATGAGATCATTCAGAGTTGATCATGCCCACACTTGAGACCAAGAAAGTGAATCTACCCACATCAAAAGCTTTAGTGAATAGATCTGCAAACTGGTTGTCAGTATGAACTTTGGCAACTTGAATGAGCTTCTTTTCATTGCAATCTCTGATAAAGTGATACTTGATCTCAATGTGCTTTGTTTTGGAGTGCTTGACTGGATTGTTAACAATGCTTATAGCACTGCTATTGTTAATAAAGATTGGAGTGTGAAGAAATGTTACCCCATAGTCCAGCATCTGATTTTGAATCCATAGAACCTGAGAGCAGCAACTTGCAGCAGCAATATACTCAGCTTCTGTTGTTGATAAGGACGTTGTGGTTTGTTTCTTGCACTGCTAGGATACTAGTCTTGCACCCAAAAGTTGACATCCCCCTGAAGTAGACTTTCTGTCCATGTTAGCACCACCCAAGTCACTATCTGAATATGCAATCAAGTCGAATGAAGATTCATATGGATACCAAAGACCTAATCTAGGTTTCCCTCTTAAGTATCTGAAAATCCTCTTCACAGCTTGAAGATGTGATTGTTTTGTCAGGATCTTAATTCTTAACAAGAATACACTCTCAGAAAACAATATCAAAGAAGTTTGCGGAATAACACTTTGATATTCAATAAAACAGTAAACAAAACAGTAAATCTGATGAACAACTTGCAAACTTTATTTAATGATTGAAAGTCACAAGCTTTTACACATAACCTCAATATTGATGAACAGACTCACCAATACGAATTCTACTTCTCTAGAATTAGGGTTCTAACCTTGAGGTTGATTCTCTCTATCAAAGCTAAAAACTCAGAATGAATGTTACTTCTAAAGAAAAACAAACTATTCTATACATATACTGAATATAAAGATAATTACAAAATAATAAAAGATCTTTAGTATAATCTTCCATCATTATCTCTAAGCTTCCATAGATATCTTCAATCTAGCTGTCATCCATGCCATACGAATCTTCATCTTATAAGCAGCATTAATACTCTGAGCAGTACTGACCATGCTCAGCAGTATTAACTTTGTTCTAGCAGTACTAACTCCAGCAGTACTAACTACTAGCAGTAGTAAAATCTACTAGCAGTAGTAATCATGATGTACTGGCAGTAGTAATTCTTGATGAGCAGCATTAAGTTGTATCAGCAGCATTAACTTCAACTGGCAGTAGTAATTATGTTGAAGCAGCATTAACCATACTTGAGCAATTCTGAATTTCCCAACAGAACTGTGCCGACACAGGTTGAACTTAAGTATCATGAGCTAGAAGATGATAACCTAAGAAGAGAAAAAGGTGATAAGTTAGCTAAGTCATACATACTACAAGGAATTCCAAACGAAATCTATGTAAAGATTGACAGCTACAAGGCCTCGGGCAAAGAAATGTGGGATCAGCTTGAGAAGATGATGTTGGGTTCAAAGGTTGGAAATCAGCTTAAAATCTCCAACTGCCTGAACAATTATGAAGAATTTAGAGGCAGAGTGGGAGAATCTTTAGAAGAAACCTATGACAGGTTTGTGACCTTGCTAAACGAACTAAGCAAGAACAAGGTCCACAAATCTCAAATCGAGTTGAACGTCAAATTCCTGAGTATTCTACAACCGGAATGGAAAAGATTTTCCAGGCAGATGAAGCAGATCAAGGATCTGAATGAGATTCCACTTCATGAGGTGTATGAAACCCTTAGACAAAATGAAGAAGAGGTGGATGAAATTCTAGATGAGAAGAAGCAGAAAGGAAAGACAGTTGAAGACACAGTTGCTCTTGTTGTCAGAAAGAAGAAAAACAAGACAATTGTGTATGAATCAGAAGAAGATGAAGGTTATGTAAACTCTGACATGGATGAAAATGAACATCTGAAGCAAGCAATGATTCTGCTGTCAAGTGCTTTTCAGAAAAAGTTCTACACAAAGCCGAGTTCAAACAGTCAGATATATTCTTCTGGTCCGAACAACTACATCCACAAGGAAAGGGTTGAAGGAAGATATCAGTCTGAAGGAAAGAGAATAGAGGAGAGGAAACCAGAAGAGAGAAAGTTTAAAGCTGAAGGATCCAGTCAGACAGAACCACCAACGTGCTACAACTGTGGCAAAACAGGTCACTATGCCAGAGACTGCCGAAGACCAAAAGTCAGAAACTCCGATTATTACAAGAACAAGATGCTTCTTGCAAAGCAACAGGAGGCTGGTAAGGCACTGATGGCTGAAGATGAATACTGGCTTGATCATTCTGACGAGGAAGAAGAGGATGAAGAGAAGGATGAAGCCGTCAACATGTGCTTGATGGGAAAGCAAGAATCAGATGTTGAAGCTGATTCAGATGATGAAGAAGAGGAGGTATGTGATTTATCGTATTCAGATTTCATGAATAAAATGCATGCCATGATTTTAAAACAACAAGAGTTAGAGTCGAATCTTGAGCGAGAAAATGGTGTTATAACTGACAAAAACCAACTGATACAGAAACTTAGCAATGAAATTGCTGAGAAGAAAGTATTGGTTGAGGTTTTACATAGACATAATGACACCAACGCAAAGGAAAAGACAATAATTCTTAAAGAGAATTCCGAACTCAAGTCTAAACTAACAAAAAGTGAGATTGATATATATGAGCTTACAAAATTTCATTCTTCATGTACAAAAGAAAACTTTTCTTTACTTGGTAAATTAAAAAGTTTGGAAGAGAAGTTGTACAAAATGGGTCAAACTGAACAGACTATTCATCTGAACAAACCCAAAGAGGAAATAGAGAGATGGGGAATCGGTTATAAGAATCCTCACTATCTTCAAAAAGGGATGTCTGAAGTGCCTGCACTTTATGATCATCTTTCTATGAAATTAGCTAGACGAATCCCTGAGTTTAAAACTTTCTGGACTAAACTATCAGAAGAGGATGAAGCCAACGAAACTGAAAAACGGTTAAAATCATCTAAAGTTCACCTTCCATTTTATTATGCGAAGATGAATAATAGTTATAATGAAAATCCAATATATCAAAAGAAGAAAACTCTTTCAAGTGATTTCTTTCAAAAAAAGAAATGGAGGCGAAGCCTATTCAAGGTAAACTATATGTCCCTCCTCTCATTTTAGAACGTAAAATTTCTGAACTAGAGACTTCTTTAACAGATGAAAGACTTTTGATGAATATTGAACAAAAAGTTTTTTCAACTGTGTTCAAAAATTCTGTTCTTTCTAAGGCTTCAAACTCTGAGGATATGTTTGGTTCATCAAATAAAGGGTTTGATTTTCTAAACGCTGACGGTGGTTTAGATGATTGTTCTAATCAATTTGACTTTAATGCAAAACTTCCTAACCATTCATCTTTTGATAAGAAATCTTTAGGAAAAACCAGTATGCCTATAAACAGTGCAAAATCAACGAAAGTTGATAACTCAGTCTCTGTGAAAGCTAAAAATGCTAAAGGTAAGATTACATCTAGGCATTCACAGAAACCGAACACTACTGGTAATCCGAAGAAGAAGCATTCGTTTGTTGCTCAAAAGTCTAACTCACCAGTTCCACATGTTTCAGATCTGAGCAAGCAAAGGCCAGAAGTTAAATCTCTGTGGGAACCGAAACAGAAGCTTGACAAGACCGTTAAATTGTTTTGTAGTGTTAATTATAGTAAGACTTCGCCTAGTAAAGATGTATTAATTGCTGATGTTGCTATTTTGAACTCAAAACTTGTTGTTTCTCGTAAACAATATACAATGAAGCAATTATTTCAGTTATCTTTATCTGCTAGAAAGTCTTCTATTTATGATAAACATGTTTCTATCTCTTGTCAAGATTCTGAAGATTGGTTTGGCAATTATCATGTGCATTCATCTCATTCTAATTCTTCAAATGCATTTCAAAATAAAAGAGGACCCAATTTGAAATGGGTACCAAAATCTTGTGCTAACACAGTAGGACTCAAATTCCAGTGGGTACCTAAGGCTAAATCAGTGTTGCAGGCACACAAAGTTTAAAAAGGGAGCTTACAGATATGACTTCTAGACAAAACAGTCTAGGACTCGTTCCTCAAGAAATTAGGTTCTTGAATACAACAGTTCAAGACCCGCACTGCAAAGATAAAACGATGGTTTCTGAACACGTATGTTCAGAACCCGTGCTTAAGAGAAATAATGTCTTTTGAACACATCAGTTCAAGACCCACTCTTCCATGCTCAAAAGTCTTAAATTTTGATTTATGACTATCTAAATCTCTTGTTTTGTTATTTCTCTTGTGTAGATCCGTCATATGTGGTACTTGGATAGCGGATGCTCCAAGCATATGACTGGACAAAAAGATATCTTGTCCAATTTTAAAGAGAAATATTGTGGATCAGTCAGATTCGGCAACGACCAGTTTTCTCCAATAATGGGATATGGTGATGTACAACATGACAATGTCACGATCAAGAAGGTGAGCTATGTTGAAGGCTTACGGCACAACCTGTTCAGTATTGGGCAGTTCTGTGACAAAAGCTTAGAGGTCAATTTCAAAGCCAAGACGTGTTCAGTTCGCACTGAAGAAGGCGAAGAACTCTTGGTCGGCACAAGAAAGTCAGACCTCTACACAATTAACTTGTCAAAAATCCAGACTGACAAACAGGTTTGTCTAATGACGAAAGCCTCGATGCAACAAATCTGGTTATGGCATCGAAGGCTCTCTCACCTCAACTTCAGGTACATCAACAATCTAGTCAGAGGAAAGCTCGTCAAAGGACTTCCAGCGCTCAAATATGAAAGAAAACATCTTTGTGCAGCATGTGAAAAAGGAAAAATGAAGAGGGATCCACATAAACCAAAGCTTGAACCGAGTACAAGTGCTCCATTAGAGTTATTGCATATGGACTTATGCGGTCCGATGCGAACTCAAAGTCTAGGCGGAAAGAAGTACATACTCGTGATCGTGGACGATTACTCGCGATACACATGGGTCAAGTTTCTACGTTCAAAGGATGAGACACCAGATGTTCTCATCACATTCCTAAAGACGACCCAGGTGAATCTGCAGAAACCGGTCAAATTTCTAAGAACAGACAACAGCACAGAGTTCAAGAACCAAAAGGTTTAAGAATATCTCGAATCTGTCGGGATTTCACATCAATACTCTGCTGCTCGTACGCCTCAACAAAATAGAGTGGTCGAAAGAAGAAATCGAACGCTAGTCGAGGCTGCTCGTACTATGCTAAGTCAATCAGACTTACCTCTATTTTTGTGGGCAGAATCTGTATCGACCGCGTGCTACACACAGAATCGCTCCATGGTACATCGCAGATTCAAGAAGACTCCTTATACGTTAATCAACAACCGAACACCGACAATCAAATATTTCCATATATTTGGGTGTAAGTGTTTCGTTCTAAACGATAGGGAGAGTCTCAACAAGTTCAGTGCCAAAGCGGACGAAGGGATCTTCATTGGTTATTCCTCGACATCAACTGCATTCCGTGTTTATCTGAAGAAGTCAAAGACGGTGATTGAAAGCATCAACGTCACATTTGATGAAGAGATGGCTTCCGAACAACACAGTTCAGAACCCGTTATAACCGGCGTACTAGCTTCTGGGTAAATCAGTCCAGAACCTACGTCTCAACAGAATATATCAGATGAAGCATCAACTTCTACTAACCATTTTTCTGATTTAGATTTATTATTTGAATTGTTTTATGATGAATTTCTTGGATCTAATGTAAAGAAATCTGTTATGGTTGACAGGATGGAAGACTTAACGACTACTCATCCAACCAGTTCAGATGTTCCTATTGAATCCAACGCCCCGATTCAACAAGAAGTTCCAATTCAAATGCCGACTCCAACAGTTGAAGAAGTTCCATGTGATGAAGAGACGGAATTAGCTGAACCAGTAGGATGTTCTGTACAGATCCATCCACAGCCGGAACAAGTTGTACCTGTTGACTGCAATCATCATTCCTCCTGAACAAGCTGAAGAAGGTATAAGTGGATTTATAGATGATAAAACTGACATACATTCATATAATCCACTACCTCATGAACATAAATGGACCAAAGAGCACCCGATAAGCCAGATCATTGGCGATCCATCAAAACCGGTGCAAACTAGGTCAGCATCAATCAATATGTGCATGCATGACTCCTTTCTGAGCAAGTTCAAGCCAACACGCGTATTAGAGGCTCTTGCTGATCCAGAATGGGTGATCTCAATGCAAGAAGAGCTAAATCAGATCAATGCACTTCAAGTCTGGAGACTCGTACCAAAGCCTCAAGGTAAAACCATTATAGGTACGAAATGGGTTTTCAAGATAAAGAAAGATGAAGATGGTACCGTTATCCAAAACAAGGCAAGACTAGTAGCCAAAGGATACAGACAAGAGGAAGGAATCGACTATGACGAGACATATGCTTCTGTGGCGCGATTAGAGGCAATTAGAATGTTTCTATCCTACGCAACCCACAAGAACTTCACGGTCTTTCAAATGGACGTGAAGACAGCATTCATGAATGGAATTCTAAAGGAAGAAGTCTACGTCTCTCAGCCAGAAGGTTTTGTCAATCAAGAGAAGCCGAATCACGTCTACATTCTCGACAAAGCACTCTACGGTCTGAAACAAGCTCCTCGAGCCTAGTATGATGTCCTTTCCACTTTTCTAGTCAAGTCTGGTTTTTCAAAAGGAACGGTGGATACCACTTTGTTTATCAAAAAGGAAAAAGCCGATATCATTTTAATTCAAATCTATGTAGATGATATTATTTTTGGCTCTACAAATCCTAAGTATTGTAAGAATTTTGCAAACCTTATGGTGTCTAGATTTCAGATGAACTTGATGGGAGAGATGAATTTCTTTCTCGGTTTACAAGTATAATGATGACATGAGAATGAATTTAAAAACTCAATATGAATCAAATGATTAACATTGCATATAAGAAATTTAAAGTACTAATATACATTATATGAATAATGTATGAAAATACCAATAACAAAAGTTATAAATATCATAAACAACTTTTTCTTATCTAAGTTATACTCCTTATTTGCTTCGATCTCTTCGTCATCCCGCTGATCATTGTATAACTGTTGTTTCAGTTCTTATGTTTATACTTCTCGTCATTAGGATTATAAATCATTTGTGGTACCTACAACAAGATAAATCCAAATAAATATAACTAGAGGCACACCATAATAAACAATACAAAAAAATCCACTACCACCAATAAACAATACAAAAAGTTTTCTCTAGATAAAACTAGAGGTACACCATAATCATCATACTCTTGGAATAAATCATCAAGAAGTATGGAATCAAAACCAAAAGAAAAGAGGAAGAAATATCACCCAGAAAATAGCAAACTGTCGAACAGCAAAATGGTGACCTACAGATCTCAAAACCGATCTCCACCGTTCAGAATGTAGATAGAGATGTCATGAAGCTACGGTCCAAAAATCATGACGATCCAACGGTTCAAACTCCGTAAATAGGCAAGACGGCGCGACTGCACTTTGCTGAAAATTGTAGACGAAAATTCTCTCTTTTCTCTCACTTCTGTATTTGATGGACTTTCTTTTCTCTTGTTGTAAAACCCTAGGATACAAGGCAATATATAGGTTGTATCGGGCCACTCTTGTTGGGCTATTTTAACTATTCCTAATGGGCCAGAAATAATTAAAACATAAAACCCAACACCATGGACGACTGCGTGCAATCATGGACTAAACGCTGCAATCATGGAGACAAGTTTTTTAATAACAATGTTGGATTAAAGTTTTTGTTTAAATTTTATTTAAAATATTAAATAGTTCAAACTTTAAGATTTTTAAAATCTAATATTTTTGTGAATTTTAAATAGTAGATATATTATTATAAATAATAAAAAAAAAACTAATTAGGATCTATTAAAGCCTGATTAGTTTCATTAAAATCTGATTGTATCCATTAAAACCCTATTGGACCATTTGGATCTATTAAAGCCAAATGGGTGCATTAAAGCCCAATTGGATCCATTAAAGCCCCGGTTGGATCTATTAAAACCGAATTGATCCATTAAAACCCAAGTGGATCCATTAAAACTCAATCGATCCATTAAAGCCCGATTAGTTTCATTAAAATCTGATTGGATCCATTAAAGCCCTATTGGATCACTTGGATCTATTAAAGCCAAATGGATGCATTAAAGGCTAATTGGATCCATTATAATCCAAATGGATCCATTAAAGCCCCAATTGGATCCATTAAAACCCAATCGATCCATTAAAGCCCAAATGGATCCACTAAAACCCAAGTGGATCCATTAAAACCCAATCGACCCATTAAAGCCCGAATGGATCCATTAAAGCCCGATTAGTTTCATTAAAATCTGATTGGATCCATTAAAGCCCTATTGGATCATTTGGATCTATTAAAGCCAAATGGATGCATTAAAGGCCAATTGGATCTGCTATAATCCAAATGGATCCATTAAAGCCCCAATTGGATCCATTAAAACCCAATCGATCCATTAAAGCCGAAGTGGATCCACTAAAACCCAAGTGGATCCAATAAAACCCAATCGATCCATTAAAGCCCCGATTGGATTCATTAAAGCCCCAATTGGATTCATTAAAACCCAATTGATCTATTAAAGCCCCAAGTGGATCCATTAAAAACCAAATGGATCCATTAAAACCCAATCGACCCATTAAAGCCCAAGTGGATCCTTTAAAACCTAAGTGGATCCATTAAAACCCAATCGATCCATTATAGCCCGATTCGATCTATCAAAGACCGATTAGTTCCATTAAAGCCTGATTGGATCTATAAAACCTTATTGGATCATTTGGATCTATTAAATCCAAATATGTGTATTAAAGCCCAATTGGATCCATTAAAGTCCAAATGGATCCATTAAAGCCCCAATTGGATCCATTAAAACCCAATCGATCCATTAAAACCCAATTGATCCATTAAAGCCTGATTTGATCCATTAAAGCCCAATCGATACATTAAAGCCCAAGTGGATCAATTGAAGCCCAAGTGGATCATTTGAAGCCCAAATGGGTCCATTAAAACCCAATCGATCCATTAAAGCTCGATTGGATTCATTAAAGCCCAAGCGGATCAATTGAAACCCAAATGGGTCCATTAAAGACGAAATGAATCCATTGAAGCCAAAATGGGTCCATTAAAGTTCAAGTGGATTCATTAAAACCCAAGTATTTATTATTTTTATTTTGATTTCTCATAAGAACCCAGACTTATATATATATATATATATATATATATATACATAATATTTATTAAAATTAAATACTCTCATATTATCTATACTATATTATAAAGTACGGATAAAAAACTCTTAAAAACAACTGTTAAAACTTAAAATATTTTCCTATTTAATCCTTATCTCTAACAAGTTTAACTTCCCTAAAATCACTCATTACTTCAACTACCCTAAAATGACTCCCTACATAATTAAATACAGGATAAAAATCAAATTTTAAATATGAAAAATCTAAAATATAATTAAAAAAATCTAACAGAATATTTAATACAAAAAATAAAATGAAACATTAAAATCGTGATGTATCTCGCTGCATTGCGCGAGTACGCTTCTAGTAATAATATAAAAATACGATAGCAAGACAATGACCCAAGTTCTTAAATACATACCAAGGTTCTTATAAAAATTTTTGATTGAAAAAAAAAACTTTTATCGTTATCGTATATTCAAACACGTCCTCTCTAACAACTTAGATGAGCCAATTATTATGGATGCACCATGTTTTAGGTATTTGCAATTTGACTAGATACTTTGAAAGTTCATAATTTTTATACGAATGAAAATTTTAGTGGATTTTGAATAATTTGTTAAACTTTTAAGAGAATTACATACTTTTTGTACATAAACATAGATATATCCATCTATATCCATTAAACATATATATATATATACATATCATAAACACTTTTAATATATAAAATATATTTTTATTTTTATCATAATAAATTGTTGAAACATAATAAATACAAATACAAATACAAATACAAATGTAATAAATTATTATATAATTTTCTTACAAATATATTTTAAAATATTGTCCAAAAATATACAAAATATTTGATTTATATATATGTTATGTTGTGTTAAAATAAATAAATTAAATACGTGTGATTTATGGTTTAGAATAAAGTAATTACTAAATTTAAAAAAGGATATTTCTAAACACATAAATGTAAAATATGATATTTCTTATAACTTATTATGTTTAACATGACATACGGTGACGTTTATCAATCAAAACCGTCGATGTATCTTTCCACACTCTCACCCTAGTGCCTAGTATGACAAATGGTGAAGTTTATTTTTTAAAACCGTCACAGTAATATGACATATAGTGATGTTTAATATTCAAAGTTGTCATCTGAGCATAACATATAGTGGCGTTTATTATTCAGAAGCATCATTATAATCTAACATATAGTGACATAAATTTATCAAAACCATCACTACATGTACATTATGATGTACGGTGACATAGCTTTATCAAAATTGTCACAATAAATGACATATGCTGAAGTTCATCATTCAAAATTGTCATCGTAACATTACATATTGTGATGTTTTCCATTCAATACTGTTACCATGACATTCCGTAACATTTAGATGTCAAAACCATCACTGTAAAATGACATAGGGTGACGTTTACTTTTCCAAACCATCACCATTGGATAATATAAGATGGCGTTCATTATTTAAAAACATCATTTTAACATGACATACATCGACGTTTATTATTTGAAAACGTCACAATAACATGACACAGGGTGACTCGTTTTTCGTCAAAACCGTCACCCTTGCTTAACGTACGATTACGTTTAGTTTCAAAACCGTCAAACAGCATGATGTGCGGTGACATTTATTTTTCTAAACCATCACAGTAGCATGACATTAGGTGACGTAAATTTTTCAAAACCATCATTTTAACATCATATGCGGTGACGTTTATTTTTCAAAACCGTCACCATAGCATGAGGTACCTTGACGTTTATCTTTTATAATTGTCATTGTAACATGACGTACGATGACATTTATTGTTAAAACCGTCACTGTAGGATGACGTACACTGATGTTTATTATTTAAAATTATCACCATGATATTACATATGGTCACGCTTTTTATACAAAGTCGTCATCGTAGCATGACTTACGTGGACGTTTATTATTTTAACCGTCACTATAGCATGATATATAATGACATTTATTATACAAAACCTTCATCATTGTGACATATAGTTTTTTAAAACCGTCACCATAACATAACATACGGTGACATTTACTTTTCAAAATCGTTACCGTAGAATGACATATCGTAACGAACTCAAAACCGTCACCATAACATGACATATGGTGACATAATTATTAGAAACCGTCAACATAGTTTGAGCTATTGTGATGTAAATGTTTTAATGCCGTTACCAAAGCATGACATATAGTTATGCAATTTTTTCAGAAACCATTGCCATACACTAACTTTTGGTGATGCAAATTTTGCAAAACCGTTGCCATAAAACTTGGTGACTTTTGGATACGGTTTTCAAATAAGCGTTGTTATACATATATTAGTTTTTAGTAATGTTTTTTTAAAACCGTTACGACATAAAACAACGATTTAGACAAAAACCGTTACTAAAAGGTATTATATGGCAACGGTTTATCAAAACCGCCCTAAACCGTTACCTTAGGGAACCTTTTATTGACGTTTTTATCTAAAATGTTGCTTTATGTTTCTACTTTTTTTGTAATAGTAACATTTCTTTATAAAAACCATTACTAAAACAATTCTCTAACTTTTTTGTGACTTTTTGTAACGGTTTTTTATCAAACCGTTACAAACCTATTTTTCAAAACGTCAAAAAGTCATTTTTGTACTAGTGGTTAGACAGGAAGAGCACGTCGGGACATTGTTGATCCCAGTTTTGATGTTCTTTAACTTGATTTAACCTTTTACTACACACAGATTAAATAAATAGAGTGCGGAAGCGTTTAATACGTGTAGAAAAGATTGAACATGCAAGGTAGTATACACACAAGTAATTAATGAACAGGAAGTAAAGTATCACAAGAAAGTTACTCAAAGAACTGCTTCATTGATTACTGAAGAACACCAAGAACACGCACTGGTATGTGCAAAATGTGCTCAAGGATTATACAGACTACTATTTTTGTGTGTGCGCGCTCTCTTTTTGCTCTAAGGTGGTGCTCCCTTAATATACAAGAGGGATGTACCCCTTAGTACAAGACAAAAACTGACATTCCATGAATGGAATGCCACCTGGAAAGTAAACATCGTGGGACGCCCATTACTTTGATCTTGAGGATCTTCGTACAGCAGGTCTCACGTGTTCTGCATGTGGTCTTGTCTTGAACTCTTAGAAAAACTTCATTGATCTCCAAAGGTTGGCCTTCACAGAGGCTCTGTGGGTGATCACAGAGGCTCTGTGATCCAAGAATCATTCAGGTTTGACTTCTGGTAGATCTTCTGCGGAGTAACCTCTGAGCTTTGCACCTTCTGTGGTGTACTTGAGTGTTCAGCGGCAGGCTTATGTGATTCCCATAGCCTATTTTTCAATACTTCTATACAATGTGAGTGGAGCTAACAATCTCCCCCTAAGTATTGAAAAATAAAAATTTGGAATTTAGAGTGATGGCTAAACTAGAAGCAAAAGAGGTGAAAGGAACTCAACCTCTGAATCTTGATTTTCATTTAAAATAAGATGATGCCAGAAGGCAATTACATTTAAAAAAAAATTACAAGCCATCAGAGCCTATACTTTGGCGTCTGGAAAATCATTGATCTTCTTTCCAAACCCACTTTCTTTCTTCAGTTCTCTGTAATAGCACACGCACAGGAATCTGAAGTTCAAGGTTGCATCTATGTTTGTCAGAAGGACATCTGCCGCTTCTGTGGGTACAAGTGGAGTTCCTATGTGCTTGATAAGTAGTTCTTGAATGAGCAGCAGAGATTCGGTCGAGTACTTTTGGCTTTCTATCCCCATGAATAATTTCTTTTCTCCTTTGGGGTTTAAGTACACAAAGCCAAAAGAAGGTGAAGTGATGATGGAGTTTGGTAAAATATTGGCAGAGGGTGGTAAGTTGTCTTGTGGTGGAGGGAAGCTGACCTTTTTGACTCCCAAGTCAAGTGCCACTTGAAAGTCAGCTATACTGTAGAACAACAGCTTTTCTCTCATGACCCTCTTGATTGTGAGATGTGCTTCTTGGTATTCCTTCTTCCATCCAAACTTATCCTCTGTCCATTTGAATAGCTCTGGAAGACCATGAGGGTGAAGATTTGGTAGATCTACGTCTGTGAAAGTCCATATCTTCTTATCTTCCCTTTTTACGGCGTATTCACTGAACCAGAAGTTTTTACACTTTGTGTGTCCAAGCTTGATTGTCACAACCTCTGTGATCTTGGCCATGCTGAAGACTTTGGATTTTGGCTTGGCTTTATCTTTATAGAATCTCCTTCGCTCCTCTGATATAACTTCCTCTGAGAGTCTGACTGTTGGAAGATCTTGAGCTCCGCGGCTATAGAGGTATTTGTACACTTCTTCTTCGATGTCCTTCTTTGGAGGTACAGGGAAGGGTCTTCTTAGGCTCTCAAAGCCTTGGATAACCTCTGCAACTCTATCCTTTGATGGTGTATCAAGTGGTTGTAGGATGGGGAGTTCCGACAGAGGTTGTAGATCAAAGGCCCAGTCTTCCTCTTCAGGTTTCACTCTTTTGAAAGCATCAGAAGAGCTCTTTAGTAGTTTCTCAGAGGAGGGAGGAGGAGACTTGACCTTCTTCAGAGGTTCTGTAGCTATTGCCTTGCCTTTGTCTTTGGCAGTTGGTGGGGTTTCTTTGATTTGAATTATGGTGGGAGAGGGGGCTGCAGAGACCTTTTGTTTGGTTGTTCTCTGTGGTTCAGGTTCTGAGCTCATAGGGACTTGGTTTAGAGGAGCCACTGATATTGGTGCTTCTTTATTGGATTGCAGATTCTCCCCCTCATGAGGACCACTGCCGGAGGCATCTGGATCTTGGTCCTCATGTCGTGCCCTCTTCTATCCTGCTTGGGTTTGGCAGGTGACAGGTTCTTTCCTCTTCTTTGGCGTACAGAGGTTGTTATCGACATGATCTGTGATCTTCTTGATTGCGTCCTCTGCAGCCAATGACAGAGCGTTGATTTCGATGTCTGAATTGAAACGAAATATGGCTATGGATCGCTTCAAGTCAACTGACAGCTTCTTTCCTTGGTCGTTGAAGTTGGATCGAAGGAGTTTTTGGTTTTGCAGAAACAGATTGCCCATGGCTTCCAAGTCGACTTTTGTTGCAAACGCAGAGGGGTCTGGGGCAGAGGTTGATGCTTGTATGTGAGCTGGGACCATAACACTGCGAGTTATGTCCCTTATTTCCTCTCTGAGCCTGGCCATTTCGTCCACTCCGGTCTGAACTCCGTTCGTAGCATATTTTGGGAACTCCTCTGTGCAAAGATCCCCCAAAACTTGAATTTGATGGGAGTGTGCGATGATGGCTTGTCCACAAGCTTGAACATCAGCCCTTTTCGCGCAGTTCGTATTTAGTGCTTGCAGAGCTTCTGTATTGGCTTTTAGGGCCTCTGCAAGGATTTGAGAGTTGGCTTGGGACTCTCTGGAGATCGAGCTTTGCAACTCGTCAAGTTTTTTGAGCACCATGTCAGCAAAGGCTTTAAACTCGGCCTTTGTGACAAAGGTGTCAGAGGTAACCTCTGGAACAACACATGTTCCAGATTTGGCCAACGAGTCTTTGGCACCTTCAGAGCCTGTTTTTATGATGAGCTCTGGAGGATTTCCTTCCAATCCTCAATGTTCCACAGAGGAAGCACCTATGGAAGTTCTGTCAGCACGTTCTTTGGGGGAGGGTTCAGAGACTCCCTTAAGATCGATGTTGAATGGATCTTGTGGTTGTTCTAGAGCCACAGAATCATCGTGTTCTCGCACCACCAACTCAGAGGTGGTTTGGGTGTCACTCTTGTGTGTGACAGAGGTAACGAATACCTCTGTGTGTGAAAGAGATGTGTCGTGGGGCAAATGGACACGCAGAGCAACACTCTCACCCTTTTGAGAGGGTGAGGTGGTTTTGGTTTCCCCGAAAGGTGGTACAGAGGATGAAGGAATATCCTCTGTCCGGATGGCATAGGTAAGGTTCGGACTGTGCGGTCCTGTTTCAATACCCCTCTGCACTAGAACTGCAGGGGTAGAGGTATGGGTTGCACTAGGAGTTGGTTTTGGTGGTGTGCCAATGGCATCTTTTGTTTCCCTCTCCTCCAACGATTTTTTACTTGGTTCTTCTTCTTCATCTTCGCTCTGTGACCTTCCTGTCACATCATCTATTTCCATTTCCACGGTTTCCCCTAGTCCTCCAGAGTATTGAAGAGAGACCTCGCGTGCTATTGCAGAGGCTATTTGAATTGGGCTCTGAGGTGTATCCTCAGGGGACTCTGCAAGGACTAGGGCTCTTCTTGCCTTCTGCAGGGGCTTTGTCTGACCCTCTGCAGGTGCAGTTCTTGCAGCAAGGTATTCATCCAGATCTTTCCTTTTCTGTCGGAGGGCTTCCAATATTTGTTCTTTTTCGGCAAGCGTCCTCAACTTTCCTTTCTTTTTCTCATAGACTCTGATCTTTGTAGGTTCTTTTGTGGCTTTCTCTTCAGCTGCCAAGGATTTTGGAGTCTCTACCTCTGCGACTCTCTTTTTCTTGTTTTTATTTTTCGTCTTTCTCTCACTCCCCTCCCCTCTAACTAATGGGCTCTCTTTCTCACTCACTTTAGCCTCTGCGGCTTCAACTTCTGTCCGTACTCCCTCGTCTATCAAGTAAACTACAATGTCTCCTACTTTGAATCCTACGCGAGGGGGGGTTACAAGACGTGGTTCTGGTGTCCTGTTCCCTCGTATGTATTCCCTAACCCCTTCTCTACTACCCAAATAAGTCAACATCTTTGTTGACAGAGGTCTGGCTTCTGGATATCCTGTTTTGATGGTGGTGGGTTTATGAGATTTCATCTCATATAGTTTGATTGGCTTATCCTCTGTTGGTAGCTTTCCTTCTCCTATCAAGTCATCGCCTAGAAGCAGTCCTAGGAAACGTCCAAACACGATGTTCTTTGGTTCTGTCCCTCTGTCTTGGTCCTGCTGTTTGGAAATCACAGCATTTTGGATCTCCCTGAAAATGAGTCCAGCGTAGTCTAGTGGGAGATCGTAGTAAATCCCATACATTATAGCCAAAATTGTATGGCTTGATTGATCCAGGCTTCCAACCTTGGATGTTAGGCATCGGTTCAGAATTGAGAAAAGGACGTTCCACAGAGGGGGTAGATTCTGTCGCCTGAAGTTTGTTCTCTTGGTGATTGGAACTGCGTAGCCGATGAACCTCAGAAATTCTAGTATCTCTTCCTCTGTGGGATCCTCTGAGAATTTTCGCAGGTTGAGATCTAATTTGGTGGGAAGTCCAAATACATCGGAGAGTTTCCTACGATTGATCCCTAAATCCAGAATTTTTGCAGTTGAGGGATGGGTTGCATAGCCAATGATGCAGTGTCCATATTTGTCCATTTTGGCATGGCGGGCACTTAGCCAGAACTGTTGGATGTAACATTCCAGGATGTCATCTCGTTTCAACGTTAGGGCTCTAACTAGGAAATGATTCTTGAGGAGTTGAATCAATGGTGCAGCTTCAGTGGGAAAACCAGAGGGATTTAGGGTGACAAAGTGGTTGTTTGGCTTATTATTCATTTGGGCCAAGTGGTAGTCATGTCTGGTGAAGGACAACATCCTGCTGGTAAGCACATGTTCTTGGTCGATGGAGTCTGAATCAGCCTTTTGAACCATCGAGTGATGAGAGTTGTTGGATTTCTTGGATCCATTAGAGTTCTTGGAGGAAGATGAGGGAGAAGCCATTGAAAAAATAGAGGAGAAGAGGAAAGGCTTTTTGCTAGAAGTTCTTGAGAGAAAAAGATGTAGGTAAAATGAAAAAGAAGAGGCAAAAGGGATTTTATACAGGGGAAGGTAAAAAAAAATTGAGCGGTAAAAAATAAAGATTTCAAATCCGTGATGAGTGGAAACGGATAAGAAGCCGTTTCATAAAAACGATGGTACAGGTTACGAACCAAACAAATGTTGCCACGTCAGATGATGGCGGTGCACGATCTAGGACGTGCGCCACCCTATTCTCACGCGCCTGGTATTTTCTATTCTCACGTGACAGTGAGTTTAAAAAAAAAATAACCCGCAGCATATGACCTGATTTTCTCAAGTGATGAGAATGACAGAAGCTCTGGGGATAAGAGGCTTCTGAGGTCATAGGCAAGGTTATTAGAAGAGCTTTTTAAGAAGGAGAGAAGTGGGAAGAAATGATCGAGTTCCTTTTAAAGTGCACTTTGGTCAAGCATCCTCAGTTTTGAGGTGCAGAGACTCTGTGATAGATCACAGAGGCTCTGTGGTCGACCTCAGAGGTTCTGAGACCAAAAATTTCCTTTTTAGGAAAGATTTTCAAAGATTTGATCATTTCAAAGTTTTGACAGAAAAAAAATTAGTGCAAAGTGAGATCGTTCTGAGGGCATAGTGTTCGAGAAAGAGTTTTGACCCTTGGTTCAGATGGACTAACCTTACTCTGTAGTCTGTTTTGCGCAGAACTGTCTTGCTCCCCCTTGAATAGTCACGATTAGTTTTTGATGGTTCATTCTGCTCCCCCTTCAACTATACTTGGATCATATAAAGATAAGATTTGCACAAGACATAGATTTGAAAAAAAGAAATATAAAGAAAGCAAAAGGGATTATTTACAAACAGAGAATATGTTATATACAAATATATGCAACAGAGGCTCTGGGCAGGGGTACAGAGGCTCTGTGGTCAACTCATGTTGAGCATACCAATCTTGCCAACTAGAAAAGTGAATCTTTTCTCATCCAATGCCTTCGTGAAAAGGTCGGCAAGTTGGTAGTCTGTGGGCACAAAGTACATCTCTTTTGTCCCATGCTCCACATGATGTTTCAGAAAGTGATACCTGATATCGATATGTTTGGTCTTAGAGTGCTACACAGGATTGGCAGAGATCGCAATGGCACTTTTGGAGTCACGGAGGATGGGGATTTTTTCGATATCAAATCCATAGTCTCTAAGTTGGGTCCTCATCCACAGAACTTGGGAACAACAACTTGCAGCAGCAACATATTCTGCTTCTGCTGTGGAGGTTGAGACACAGTTCTGTTTCTTGGAAGTCCAACTTACTAGTTTCCCTCCTAGGAATTGGCAAATCCCATAGGTACTCTTCCTGTCGAGCTTGCATCCTCCGTAATCTGAATCTGTGTAGGCCATGAGATCAAAGCCAGAGTTCTCCGGATACCAAAGACCAAGATTTTTGGTCCCTTTTAGATATCTGAAGATCCTCTTGACAGCATGAAGATGAGATTCTTTGGGGTTAGCTTGAAATCTTGCACATAGACATGTAGCAAACATTATATCAGGTCTACTCGCGGTTAAGTACAGCAGAGATCCTATCATCCCTCTATAGAGTTTACACTCCACAGATTTGCCCTTTGGATCTGCATGGAGTTTACACTTTTCATCAATGACTCGAACTTTTTGCAATATAAATCATTTGTAGACCCAAAAATAATGTCATAAACATAAATTTGTACAAGCAGAATCTCACCTTTTCTCTTCTTATAGAATAAAGTCGTATCAGTAGTACCTTTTTCGAAACCATTTGCAAGGAGAAAGTTTGAAAGTCTGTCGTACCATGCTCTGGGGCTTGTTTCAGTCCATACAGAGCCTTGTCCAGAAAATAGACATGACTTGGGTACTTAGAGTTTTCAAACCCTGGTGGTTGTTGGACATATACTTCTTCTTGAATCTTCCCATTCAGAAAGGCTGACTTGACATCCATTTGATATACTTTGAAACCTCTGTGGGCAGCGAAAGCAAGAAAGATTCTTATTGCTTCGAGTCTTGCCATAGGGGCAAAGGTTTCTTCATAGTCAATGCCTTCTTCTTGATAGTATCCTTTGGCCACCAGTCTTGCTTTGTTTCTGATCACCACACCGTCTTCATCCTTCTTGTTCCTGAAGACCCATTTGGTTCCTATTGCGGTTTTACCTTTCGGCAGGGGCACTATGGTCCATACTTTGTTTCTTTCAAACTGCAGAAGCTCATCTTGCATAGCTTCTACCCAGTTTGGGTCTTCAAGATCTTCAGATATCTTTTTGGGTTCTATGATACTCACAAAATTTGTATAGTAACAAAAAATTGCAGTACTCGGTCGAGTTTGGACCTTTCCAGAAGCATCACCAATGATTTGTCTCTGTGGGTGACTTTTGGTCCATTTTATCATGCGGGGTAGGTGATCATTGGAAACTTCTGTGGTCAGATCATGAGCACGTTCGTCTTGATGTAGATCAGTTTCTGTTGAAAGAAATTGATCATTTGTACTTGCCACAGGACTTGGTTGTTCATCATGAGTGGAGGGAGAGAGCTCTGCAGAGCCTTGATCTGTTGTTGACCCTTCTGAGAGGTTTTGAAGATGACCATGATCTTGATTGAGCTTGGGGCCTTGAGTTGCATTGTCCTCTGAGTGCTCCCAAGATGACCATGATCTTGATTGAGCTTGGGGCCTTGAGTTGCATTGTCCTCTGAGTGCTCCCCCTCGATGGTTGCACCTGCAGCATTACTGGAAGAGGGTGAAGCATCACTAGGACCAGTTAGAGAAGTACCTGTTTGGTCCTCAGAGGGTTCGGCTTCAGAGGCTCTGCGGTCATCTTCAGAGGGTTCATCATCATTGAACATCTCTTCAAACAGATGATGAAGATCATTTGTTCGTGATGATCCACCAGAATCTTCATCCTGAAGTTTGAGTCCTGAGCTGATCTGCTCAGAAGTCACCTGAAAAGAATCATCAAATGAAACATTAATACTTTCGAGTATATGCTTGGATTTGAGTACATAGATTCTGTATGCCTTGGAGTTTGATGAATAGCCAACAAATTTGGCTTCATCGGCTTTGGGACTGAATTTCCCTATTTGGTCTCTGTCGTTCAGTACGAAACATCTGTAGCCAAAGACATGGAAGTACTTAATGTTTGGTTTCCTCTGGTGTAGTAAGTGATATGGTGTCTTTGCATGTCTCTTTACGATCAAGGATCGATTTTGGGTGAAGCATGCAGTTGAAATTGCTTCTGCCCAGAAATAAATAGAGAGCCCTGAAGCAGTGAGCATAGTCCTTGCGGCTTCCACTAGTGTTCTGTTCTTTCGTTCAAAAACACCGTTTTGTTGTGGAGTCCTTGCAGCAGAGAAGTTCTGTGATATGCCTTCTGTCGAAAGATAGGCTTCAATGGTTGAATTCTTAAACTCTGTCCCATTGTCACTTCGGATTCTCTGTACCCTGCAATCATAAAGAACTTGTATTCTCTTGATAAGATTGATTAGTACTTCAGGAACATCTGATTTCTTTCGAACAAATTCAACCCAAGTATATCTAGAGAATTCATCTATAAGTACAAGGATGTACTTCTTGCCACCAAGACTCTGCACAGATATAGGACCACGGAGGTCAACATGAAGCATCTGCAGAGGTCTGGTGCAAGATATGTCAGACTTGGTTTTGTGGTCAGCCCTTTTGAGTTTGCCCATCTCACAAGTTGAGCATAGATGATCCTTGTCGAATCTTATACTTGGTAGACCACTTACAAGTTCTAGTTTCACAAGTTTGTTAAGTGTGTGAAAGTTTAGATGACAGAACCTGTTGTGCCAGAGCCAAGGTTCTTCATTTTTACTTGAGACTAAGCAGAGCTTTTCTTCTCTGTTAGTTGATTTAAAGTCCATGAGGTATAGATCACCTAGTCTTTTGGCTCGCAGAAGCTCTGTGGTTGTATCTTCCTTCAGCAAAGAGCAGTACTGTCTTTTGAACATCACATCGAGCCCATTGTCACAGAGTTGACTTACACTTAGAAGGTTGTGCTTGAGGCCATCCACATAGGCAACTCTGTTGACATCGATGTCTCCTTTGGCAATGACTCCATAGCCTTTTATTTGTCCCTTCTTGTTATCTCCAAAAGTCACAGATCCTCCTCCATGTTTTTCTTTGTAGGAGGAAAGCAACCCTCTGTCGCCAGTCATGTGTCTTGAGCACCCGGAGTCTAGGTACCAGATAGGCACATGCTGTTTCTTCTGTGGACAGATTAGAGAGATTTAGGTACCCATTTCCAAATGGGTCCATTTTTGTTAGGAGACTTTGAAGATGCCTTAACATCTTTGGTTTTGGATTTATCCTCATTTGCAGAGGTACCAGTTTGTCTCTTCTCACCCTTGAATTTTGCATTCTTGGGTTTTGGGTGAGATATAAGACAGGAGGGCCTCGAGAAATGTTGATTCAAAGAATGCACAAGATCAAAGCATTTACAATAAGGAACATTTGAGGCAAACTTCTTGAAAATTTCATTAAATTTGTCAAAGGAGGGTACAGAGCAAATTTTACTACAACCCATTTTAGATTTGGGTTTCTTTTTACAGAAAGCTTTGTCTAATCTAGGTTGAGTTTTTTCAAAAACTCTTCTTGAGTGGCTTTTTGGTAGTACTCTCCCTTGATCTTCTTTCCTTGCTTTCACTGCAACAGAAGCATCAAGTTTATCAATATTAGGCCGTTTATTCTTCTGTTGCCAAGTGAGTTTTTCTTGAAAAGGTTTTAATGGTCTTGGAGCTTTTGAATCATGAGGGATCTTGTTATTTTTAGATCTTTCAAGCTCAAGAGAAGTCTTTGCTTGCAAGCACATGTCCAGGAAATCAGGACAGATAGGTACACCTGTGTTTTTCCTTTTGGGAAGAACTGTTCTATTAAGAATGCCATAGGTAAGTTTACTCTTCTCTAGATCACAGGGGAGTATCTCAAGTTCCACAGAACTTGTCTCATTTTCAACAGAGGACTTTGATTCTGACTCAGAGTCTGAATCGAGGAAGTCTCTGTGAATGAGATCCTGACCTTCTGCAAGTGCCTTGCTTTGTCTATTGGTGTCCTTTGAAGTATTTAGAGTTTTTGAAATACACGGAATGACCATAGGAACGTTAATACAGTTTTGTAGATCTTGCTCAAAGATTTCTCTTATTTCAGAGGTTAAATCAGGATGGTTGAGAAAAAGATTTTCATAAGTTCTTTTCAAGTCGTTTTCTAAAAATCTTTTAAATAGTTTTTCTTCCACAGAGGCCGGAACAAACTCTAGATCTTCATAGGACAATTCCTTTTCAGGAGTCATCATGCATACAAAAGCCATTTGAGTTTGTGTTTCTGGATGACCAAATCTGAAGATTCCTATCTGTTTTTGAGACAGATATTTCTTTGGAATAGAATTTCTCTTTGATGAGAGTGAAGAAGGTAGATTATTATTTTCATACCATGTATCTACCATCAACAAAGGATTCCTCAGATGTGGTTCTTCGGATGTCTTTTGCCTTTTAAAAGTGGATAGAAGGTTTGGAAGACTTGGTTTTAACGATTTTCCAACGCAGAAGATGTTTGCTAAAGATTTGTTTCTTTTGTTTCCAGTATAGGGATCGACATCATCAAACCCTATGCCTCTTCTGCCAATTTGGGTGTTGACCTTTTCAGTGACTTTTTGAGCATCCTGATACCTTTTGATTTTGAGATCTCTGTCGAACAGATCTCGATGAAGAGCTTCTCTTTCTTTTTGAAAGAAGTTTTTCAAAGAAATGGCATTTAAACGATCACTCTCACATTTCTTTAGCTCTTTGACCTTTTCTTTCAAAGCTTTGTCGAGTTGTGATTTTATCTTTGAAACCCTTTTTTGTTGAAATATGCTCAGAGGTAAGAGTTTTGTTTTCAAGATAAAGCTTATCCTTCTCTTCTGTGAGAAGCCTAGTTTCTCTTTCAAAGAAGGCAAGATTTTTCTCAAGATCTGAGCAAGTGTTTTTACAAGCTAGAAGATCGTTTTGTATTTCAAGAAGTTTGATTTCAAAGTCTGAGTTGCAAGGGTTAGAAGTGGATACCTCACTCTTGTTGTCAGAAGAGTGGACTTCTGCCATTCCACAGAAGAGTGCGTTGTTTTCTTCATCAGATGATTCATCGGTTACAAGGTTCTCTTGTTCTACCATTAGGGATTTCTGAGTGTAGTACTCTGCTTTCTTTTTATAGAAGACAGCGTCCCTTGTGGGTTTTCCTGTGTTGGCAGAGGACCTGCACTCTGCTGCATAGTGGCCTGGTTTCCCGCATTTGAAGCAGCCTTCAGTTTGCTTCGGGAATTTTTCACCAGCTCTGCCGTCTGACTTTTGTCCATTTCTTTCTTCTTGCCTTGGTTCCTCAGACCACTCCTTTCTCTTTGCCTCACCATATCCTTTGCTTCTGTCATCTCTTTCTTCTCTTCCTCTGTACTCCGGCTTCTTCTTGAGACCACGATTGAACTGTCGGGTCATTAGTGCAAGTGTTTTGGCCAGAGCAGCCATGTCAATCTCCTCCTCAGAATCTTCTTCACTTTCACTTTCTGCTACAAGTACCTTCTTCTTCTTCTGTGCCTCCTCAGCTGCCTTCTCCTTCTTTCCCTTGTCTTTGCCTTCTGAGGCACTTCCCATAAGAGCCAGAGGACCTCCGACAGAGGTTGATAGTTTGGAAATTCTGTTCTCTTGGCTAATCAGTGTTCCAAAGAGATCAGATATGGACCAAACATCAAGATCCAACGTGGATTGCATGGACATGGTTAGATGAAGCCATTCATCATTAAGTCTCTGTAGAAATCTGACATTGTTTTCTTCGGAGGTTCTGTGGATCCCATACCTCTTACACTTGTTTATCAAAGAATTGTATCTATTGTAAGTACTTTGAATGGATTCACCCGGCAGAGCTTTGAATGCAAAATATTCATTTATGCATAAGGCTCTGTTGTTCTTGAGGGTTTTGGCACCACCCTCAAGTTGTTTCTCCAGCTCTAACCATAGGTCCTTTGAAGTTTCACATGAATCAAGAGATTGAAAGATATCATTTGGGATAGCCATTATGATTAGTCTTTTGGCTTTCTTTGCAAGTTCAAGTTGTGCCTTTTCTTCTTCACTCCATTCAAGGACAGGTTTGGGGTGTTGATATTCAGGAATTTCAGGAGTATTGGCAGTGGCAGGAACACGAGGAACAGTTGTCATTGGAATGAAAGGAGGATTGTGAAGAAACTCAACCAGACCAGGATCCACACCTTCAAGGAAGTGCACCATCCTGATCTTCCACTGAGGATATTCATCCCTTAGAAGAGTGGGAGGTTTGGATTTAGATCCCGCACTGAAGTAGTTGACAGTGTTTGCCATTTTGGTTTAGAGAGTAAAACAGAGTATGGCACGAATCAGAAAGAGTATAACAGTGATGGTTTTTTGAGAAGATGATAATATGAATTGGTAAGAACAAATGATCAACCAACTAGCTTTGAATCTGTCTTTGAATGAAGAACACACTTGTACCTGTTACTATATCAAACAGGTTGATATAGCTTCAGAAAACAGAGTGTGACTGTGAGTGGAGTTTGGAACGAAGAACAGACTCAAACTTCTACCTTGAGTACTGGAAACAAGTATAGAACAGGATCCTTTGATATTGAAAATCAAAGTTTGCTCTGATACCAATTGTTGATCCCAGTTTTGATGTTCTTTAACTTGATTTAACCTTTTACTACACACAGATTAAATAAATAGAGTGCGGAAGCGTTTAATACGTGTAGAAAATATTGAACATGCAAGGTAGTAAACACACAAGTAATTAATGAACAGGAAGTAAAGTATCACAAGAAAGTTACTCAAAGAACTGCTTCATTGATTACTGAAGAACACCAAGAACACGCACTGGTATGTGAAAAATGTGCTCAAGGATTATACAGACTACTATTTTCGTGTGTGCGCGCTCTCTTTTTGCTCTAAGGTGGTGCTCCCTTAATATACAAGAGGGATGTACCCCTTAGTACAAGACAAAAACTGACATTCCATGAACGGAATGCCACCTGGAAAGTAAACATCGTGGGACACCCATTACTTTGATCTTGAGGATCTTCGTACAGCAGGTCTCACGTGTTCTGCACGTGGTCTTGTCTTGAACTCTTAGAAAAACTTCATTGATCTCCAGAGGTTGGCCTTCACAGAGGCTCTGTAGGTGATCACAGAGGCTCTGTGATCCAAGAATCATTCAGGTTTGCTTCTGGTAGATCTTCTGCGGAGTAACCTCTGAGCTTTGCACCTTCTGTGGTGTACTTGAGTGTTCAGCGGCAGGCTTCTGTGATTCCCATAGCCTATTTTTCAATACTTCTATACAATGTGAGTGGAGCTAACAGACATGTACAGTTCCTCGGTGACAAGCTCGTAAGTTGGGCATCGAAGAAGCAACTTTGTGTTTCAACCTCCACGGCCGAAGCAGAATATGTAGCTGCTGCTAGCTGCTGTTCTCAGGTCTTATGGATGAGAACTCAGTTGCGCTACTACGGTTTCCACTTCAACAAGATCCCGATATACTGTGACTCCAAGAGCGCCATCGCAATATCAGCGAATCTTGTTCAACACACCAAGACTAAGCACATAGACGTCAGGTATCACTTTATTAAAGATCATGTTGAAAAAGGAACAATTGAACTTTTCTTTGTAAAAACTTATTATCAACTTGCCGATTTGTTTACCAAACCATTAGACGAAAAGAGTTTTAACTTTCTTGTCTCTAAGCTTGGTATGCTAAATCTAAAGATTTAATCAGTAGTTACCTATCAAAGTTTTCTAATTGTATACTTTTTCATCATTTCTTCATTTCCGCAAGATATCTGCACTTCTATCTTCTGTTCATGAACCAAGGGGGAGTATGAGAAGAAATTGACAAGTGGTCAATATTACTTCGAGGGGGAGCTCATAAATTTTTTTTGCATGTACCTTTTAATGCCAATTTTTTTTTTGTAATGCAAGATTTTAGGGGGAGCTCTTCAAGTCAAAGGAGTATGGATATGACTTCTGATTATTTATGATCATAACTCGTACTTTAACAATTTTACTGTTTTTTGTCTTTTCAATTTAAGTGAATAAATTTTGCTTTGACTTGACATAAGACTTTTGCAGAATTTTTGAGAGATGCTTAAAAGATCATATGTTTATGACTTTAAGCTTAGCTTCATGAGATATAAGATCGCACTTTAAGGTACAATCCTTTATCTTAATCTCATAAATGGTTGAAAGAAGGATAACTTTCAATCATTTGAAAACAAGTTCTTAAACGTTCAAATCACTTCCCGATTTTTCATCAGATTTTATATTTTGGAAGTGTACTTTAAATGTTTTACATGAGCTTACATGATAAGCTAAACCAGTTTGAGCAACATATTCCTTATATGATATACGGGATCAGTGTGCTAGGACTTAATTGAACTTCTATGGGATCACATTAACCAGTGATTTATACCCAAGAAGTTAATCCATAGTGATTGAGTGTGAGAAGTCGAAAAGAAATGAATGTGATTAGAGTAAGCAAAATGTTTAAAAGAAAGAGCGTGTGAGAATAGAGTTAAAAGAATATCACAACTCTGCACCAACTTTTTCTGAGCCGGGCAGCCACATTACTAATGTTTCACAATTCTTTGGTGATCATTATTGAAACAGGCAACTAGCCCATGCCAACTCTTGATCAAACCTCACTATCTACTCATTTTCTTCTCAACAAGAAAATGTTTCACATTTTCAAAGGGGATGCAGTACATTTGCTATCTGATTTTCATTTGGAAAATCTGGATATTGAAAAGAAGGAATTCTGCCCCACCTTCGCACTTCAATCATGCACATTGAGTCTGTGTTTAACTTACTGTTGTCTCAGTGGTTTACACAAATTTTGACCCAATAAGCAATCATCCGTGCTTAATTCTTTCTATCACAAGCACGAACACACAAGGAATTTGTTTCTTTGTCATAACGTTTATAGAAATTACCTTTGTGGTGTTTCGATGATTAAATGGAATCCCTGGGGGAGTCAACATCAAACAGCTCCTTTCCAATGTGTATTTGTTACACACAGTAACTTAGTGTTACCGAAAGGCATGTTAACTGATTCATTAGTTGATTCAGGTTTTACACGACTAATTTGTCTGGATTTGCAAAGATCTAGATGAATATCTTATGAATTGACGAATCAGAGGCTCCGAAAGATAGACATTTCTTACAAATAGTTTTGATGAAGTCGTTGCACTTAACATCAAAAAGGGGGAGAATGACTACACAAGAAATGGCAAAGATCACATGTTTCAAGAATCACGTCCAAGATTGAAATCTTCAAAAGCAAGTATCCTGAAGACATGTTGATTTCAGAGCTAGAGAAAGAGATTGAATCTTCTGAGCTGAACAAGAAGACTGAATTGCTAAAATCTTTTTAGTAATGATCTTGATCCAAAGGGGGGAGATTGTTAGATCACATATCTATTGGATTCAAGATCATCCAAACTGAAGATCGCAATCTGAAGCTAAAGCTGGAACGTCGACTCTCGATATTAAAGTCTAATGTTTATTTGTAATAAATGTCAAAGTATTGTTTAAGTAATTAATCTAGTTAGTTAGTTATTAGTTTAGTTAGTTTATTATAGTTAGTTATTTAATATCTTTGTAATAGATATTATCTAGGATAATATCTAGATATTAAAGTATCTAGATATTTAGTTATTAGGTAGATTAGATATTGTGTATCTCAACAATTCTCTATTATTAGATATTATCAAGAACACAAAAACACACACTTAAAGGTGTAAATCAGAGAGAAAACAGAGAGAACACATCCAAGCTTAAATCTGATCAACCTTGTAATCGTTGTTATATATCAATACAGGTTGGTAATCGTTATTGTGTCATATTCTATAAACTTGATAAGTATTGTTGGACCGACTGTAACTGCTACCTGCTACAACTGCGAGAAAATAGCCATTTTGCCAGCGAATGCAGGTCAAAGAAAGTCTTTAAACCCTCTTCATCTAAGAAGTCCAGCAATAACAAATACCTTAAGCTGAAAGAAAAATATGAGAAGTTGAAAGGCTTCAAGCGATAAGGTAAAGGTCTTATCGCTGAAGACCATGACTGGGCAGAATCAGAAGAATCTAGTTCTGATAAAGAAGATGATGCTAATCTCCGTCTTATGGTTGAGATTAAATAAGAAGTGGAAGAATCTTCAGGATCAACCACAAACTTTATCTCCTCTCAGGTATCAATCTCTACTAACCCCTCTCTTTCTGAAGTTGAGAGATGTCATGTTGTTGACGTACTGGCGATTATCTTATACAATGCATTAAATGGAAAAACCTTAGCTGAAAACAAAAATATTGATCTAAATAAACAGCTTGAAAAATGCCATCTAAGAATAAAGGAACTAACTCTTTTAGAAGAAAATTTAAAAGATCAAGTCATTGTCAATGAAATCATTAGCATTGAACGCGAACAAGCTATCGCTACTCTCAAAGCTGAAAAGGCCACGGTTGAAGTATGGTGCAAATCCTCAACTAAGGTCACTGAGATCTTAAATGTTCAGATCCCTGCTCTTGATAAAACCATCTTGGTTATAAATCTGTTAAGGATGAACCTAGCAGAGGTTGTTCCATGCATAAGTTTGGAATGTTTGTCTCTTCTATCCCTGAAACTTCCTCATCTCAGTGCTCTTCGTCTTCCAACCCTATCCCTGAGGATTTATCGAAGAGTTCTAAACTTGTTGATAAAGGGAAATCCATTTCTCAACATCCTCATAAGGCTACAAAGGTAGCAAAGCTAAAGGTCTCCTATAAACCTTCAGCTAGTCAACCTTTTAGTTATGGATCTACGATCACTGGTAATATTCAAAGATTCAATCCAAAACTAAAGATTGACATCAAGCCTAAGAAATCAGAAGAACTGAAAGTTCCTCCGAGATCTAATGCTAAGGGCATTCTTGGAGTTGGCCCGGCTCACCTCAAGTTTTCTAATGCTCCTGGTTTTAAGGCCACTTTCAACTATAGAAAATGCTATCACTATGCACTTACTGACCATATTTCCAGTAAATGTCCCAATGTCACAAAGTCTGAAAAGATAACCAAAGTGAAGATGAATGCCTCCAAGGCTAAGAAGGTCACCAAAGCTGAGAAATCTGCCAAGGTGAAAAATACCACTAAAGTTAAGAAATTAACTAAAGTGAAGATTACCATTGACGCTGAATCTACAGATGCCGTGAAGATTGTTGAACCTTCCATCTACACTAACTCCAATGGACCCATTGAAAAGTGGGTACCAATCAAAACTTAATCTCCCTTATGCTTGCAGGTCTCAAAGGGTATCTGGTATCTAGATAGTGGATGCTCTCAACACATGACTGGCCAAAAGAACCTTCTCACTCAATACAAGGAAGAGAAAGGTCCCTCAGTGACCTTTGGCGAAAATGGAAAAGGTTATACCAGAGGGTTTGGTGTACTCAGGAATGGTATAACTACCTTCCGAAGAGTCACTTACATAGATGGACTAAAGCACAATCTTCTCAGCATTAGTCAGCTATGTGATAAAGACTACGAAGTATGCTTCTCTAAGAAAACATGTTCAGTGATGGACAAAAATGGAAAACTTGCTCTCAATGGTTATCGTATGGAAAATGTTTATGTAATAAACATGGACTCTACAGCCACTGAAAACATCTGTTTTCGGTCCAAAGCCTCGTCAAATGTCAACTAGCTATGGCATAAGAGGCTCTGTTGGATCATAAATTGTATTCAAGATTAAAGTTAAAGTTAAGGGTTTAAACTGCAATTGTGCTAAAGTTAATTAGAGGGTTTATTATGTAATAAGTTAATAGTTATTAAGCTATTGGGCCCAAGCCCATTAGAAAGCCCATTAAGGTTAAAGCCCATATGGCCTGGGTATTTAAAGTTTTGATTAGTTTAGTTTTAGGTAAACCTTGTAAGAACTCTCATTATTATTACTTTCATAATTATTGTTTAGAGAGAGATTGCTGTAATCCAAGGGTATCAAGAACACTCAAGGTTTAACAGTTTATACAAGGGATTGGTATGTTACTCTGATTTATATATCTCTTGATTATTATTGTGTTGCTTGATTACTTGATTGATTATTTACCAACTAGATTAAACTGGGATAACAATTGGTATCAGAGCCTAAAGAATCAAGTTTTAGGATTAAATCTATTTTTTTCGAAAAGTACTGTTCATCGAAAATCACTATTCATTGCGAGTACTGTTCATCCGATTTCATGCATTAATGTGCTTATTGGTTTAAAAAGTTGATCTGATTAGTTGAGATTCATGCTTCTGAATGCTATCTGATTAATTAATCGCATTATAGATCATAAAGTGGTTGAATTGTTGGTTTAATTGTGTTCATCGGTCGTTTCAATTTTCTGGGTTTGGTTTCGGTCGAATCCAGAAATTCATCGTGTTCTTCGGTCTTATCAGTTATCCGATCTTATCAAGTTTAACGTATCTGATAGTCTTTCGACCTGAACCTTCGACCGGGTACTTGCTCAATCCGGTCTTCGTCCTTCGACCGGATACTTGTTAATCCGGTCTTGCACCTTCGACCGGATACTTGTTAATCCGGTCTTGCACCTTCGACCGGATAATTGTTTCTCCGGTCTTCCCATTCGACCGGATAATTGTTTCTCCGGTCTTCCCATTTGACCGGGTAATTGTTTCTCCGGTCTTCCCATTCGACCGGGTACTTGTTCCTCCGGTCTTCCCGTTCGACCGAGGTACTTGCTTACTCCGGTCTTTCCTTCGACCGGTATCTAGCACATCCCTGGTCGATTTTTGCAAACTGTGATAGGACCCCCGTACTAAGTCTGCGAAGGGGGACAAAGTTCTGTTCGAGATCAACATTTTCTTTTTCTTCAGTATTATTGTTTGTGGTTTATACTGATTAAAAGGACTGCATTTAATTATTTTTGGAAATTTATTTTTCTGAAAATTTTTGAGTGTGATTTTTATTTTGATTCTAACGATCTCATCTAGTTGGGTATTTTGGTACATATTAGCTTGATTTCTAACCTTACAGCTAGGATGTCGTATCAGCTAAATATGTCTGCAGGTTACAGCCTTGATTTTAACAACATGACTCTATCTGAAGTAAGAGAAAAGGCTAAACAACTTGCTGGACGGTTATCAACATCATCTCGCATGATTGATGAGTATGACAAAGAAGAAAAAATGCTCAAAGCTGAAAACAAGGATTTACAGATTCAGAACTCATCTCTTCTTATTCAGATCAATGCTTTAAAAGAAAATTTAAAAGATTTTGATTCCTTAATTGACTTTGCAGGAATAATTGAGTCTAAAGAAAAAGAGATCTTTGATCTTCAAGCAAAGCTGAAAAGATCTGAATCTAGCTCAACATGGTCAAAGAAGGAACTAATGCAAAAAGAGCTAGATCAATTGAGAAGAAGAGCAAACATTGCGAGTGAGACATCTGAAGGACTTAGAACGATAAATTCTCAACTATGTGCGGACAGAGATAAGTTTAAAGATAAAGTTCTCAGTTTTGAGGTTGAGATCGATAAGCTAAAAGAAAAGGCAACCCAAGACAGAGACAATTCAAAAGCTCAAGATGAATTGTTAAAGATTGAGAAAGAGAGAAAAGAATTTGCCAAGAAATTCTCTGACTTCTCCAGAAAAGCCTTTGAAGAGAAGAAAGCATTAGAACTTAGATGTGTTAAACTTTCTCAACAAGTTTCAGACTTTGAGAAGGTTATCATTATTGAAAGAGAAAAGGCTGAGAATGAGAAGAAGAAAGATGAGCTGAAGAAAGCAAATACAGACTTTTTGGAAGAAAAGAAGATATTCGAGACGGAGATAGCCAAGCTGACAGGAAAGCTAGTTGAATTGTCAACAAACATCATGAAGGAGAAGAATGCAAAATCTGAGTTGCATAAGAAGTTTGATCTGATTGAAAAGGAAAGAAACAGTTTGTCTTCAAAGATAAAGGAACTTGAAGAGATCGTATTCAAGGTGAAGCTGACTGAGCACAAGACGCCAGAGTCCATAGCTCAATCACCAAGAGACGATCTAGCTGACTCAAATAGTTCATTAAAAACATCTTCAAGTTCACATTTTTCAAATGTTTTCTATAATCCTTTCTGTGATTCAGATGATTGTCTTACTTCTAAATCTACTGATCAGATTCATCCTTCTAACCTTTTTTATGACAAAAATTTTGATGGTTCAGGTAACTTCAAGAAGAATAAGTCTCAGAAGAAAAGCCTCTGGAGAAAAGATGATGAGAAAGATAAAGGTAATTGGATCTGGAGAGTTAAAGGATCTCCGGAGGAAAAGAAGAAAGCAGAATCATTTGTGCATACAACGAATGCTAAATGGAACAATGCCTCTAAAGGTAAAACTTTTGGCAAACCTGATCTGGTTTACACAATCCATCAATTGATTAGGTTAGCACAAAAGAAAATTAGTTGTTCCTACTGTGGCTCAAATGATTTTGTAAGAAAATATTATGTGAATAACTGGTATGGTTCTTATTTCATATCTCCCACTAGAACTGCAACTAACCCATTAGGACCCAAATACCAGTGGGTACCAAAAGCTAAATCTGTGTTGCAGGCACCCAAAGTTTAAGGGGGAGAAAGAACAATGGCTTTTGAACAAATCAGTTCAAAACCCGGACTTAATTGTCAAAAAGAAGGCTTCTAAGTAAATTAGCTTAGAACCCGTACTTCAACGGAGAATGGCTTCTAATCACATCGGATTAGAACCCGCACTTCAGTGCTCTATCTATTTTTTATATGCTTTATTTCCTTATTTATTGTTTAAAAAAAAAAAACAATAGTGATTTAAGGGGGAGAATATCTGTGATATTAACAGATTTTTGGATCCTTAAATGCTTATCTGACCGTGTGTTCTTAAAGATAAATACTTGCATTTTATCTTGTCAATATACTTTGTCAAGTATTCATACACATAACGGTTCAGAACATTCTATTTTAACTTTGTTATTACCATGTATCAAAAGTTAAATCTTTCTATGGTAATACTCACGTTAGTTGTATTCACTGTTGATTGAATCAAACGTCATTTCATGTGCTTTCATTAAACATATGTTTATATATTGTTCATATAAACAACATTCGTTTTTTATTCTCCAGCATAGTATTCTTCATGACAAATCGTCTATAAGCTTAATTGAAAACTCCTTAAGAGCTTAAATCGTCAAACTCTTTTAGTTTGAGGGGGAGAATTGCATCGTCAAACATCTTCTGTTTTGACATCTCCGAATATTTTTATTCTTCATGTAACAAGTGGTATTTGTGCTTACATGTACAATAGCCTGTTGAACAGCATGTTATTTTTAGGATAATACATGGGATTCAGTGTGTGAGCTTAACAGAACTTCCATGGATTCACGATAACCAGTGTTTCCTACCCAGGAAGTATTCCCTGAGTGATTGAAGGGAGAAGGGTCAAAAGAATTGAGTGATGGTGTGTGAAGGGGTAAAATGAAAAAGAGAGATTGGTTAGACGTGAGCATTAAAAGAAAGAGGGTGAGAGATCAGAGTAAAAGAATATTAAACTCTGCACCAAACTTCTTTCTGAGACGGGCAGCCACATAATCTGATTGGATCACATTCTTTGGTGACCATCATTGAAAAAAGGCAACTAGCCCATGCCATCTCTTGCATACAACCCCACCAACTACTCATTCTTTTCTCAAAAAGAGAATGTTTCACATTTTCTGGGGAAGCAGCACATATGCTATTGGCTCTTCATTTGGAAGATACTAATATTAAAAAAGAAGGAAAGTTGCCCCACCTTCGAACCCTTTCTCATGCACATTGCGTCTTTGTATAATTTGTTGTTGTCTCAACAAGTTTACATACTTTGGGCCTAAAATGAAAAGCAAACATCTGTGCTTAATTCTTTCATACACATGCACGAGCACACAGAAATTTGTTTTCTGTCAGAACGTTCATAGATAACCATGTGTTATTCGATGATTGAATGGAAGACCTGGGGAGTCTACATCAAACCAGCTCCTTATATAGTAACTTTGTGTTACTCAGTGACTTTGTGTCATTGACAGGCATTCTAACTGAGTCATTTGTTGATTCAGGGTTACACTTATTAACTGTTTGAATTTGAAAAGATTTGAATGGTTACTACTTTTTATTTGAATCTGAAAAGATTAAGATAATCACTCTTTCCATTTGGAGAGACTGCTCTTATTTCTAAACAGGGCTCGTTATATGATGAAGACTGTGCTTAAGTGATCATACACAATGGGGGAGATTGTTTTGCCAAGTTTTGATGATGTTGATTCTCACCACTCATCAAAAAGGGGGAGAAGATACAAAAAGGGAGAATACAAACTGAAGATCTGAAGATATTCAAATTTTCAAAGATTTTAAAGATTTGAAGATTGTTTAAAGATATCAACGTCATATCTGAAGATTCTCAAGAGAAAAGTGAAGACAAGAGAAGACCCGAAGACAATTGCAAAAAAAATTTTAATCTTGAATCCAAAGGGGGAGATTGTTGGATCATAAATTGTATTCAAGATTAAAGTTAAAGTTAAGGGTTTAAACTGAAATTGTGCTAAAGTTAATTAGAGGGTTTATTATGTAATAAGTTAATAGTTATTAAGCTATTGGGCCCAAGCCCATTAGAAAGCCCATTAAGATTAAAGCCCATATGGCCTGGGTATTTAAAGTTTTGATTAGTTTAGTTTTAGGTAAACCTTGTAAGAACTCTCATTATTATTACTTTCATAATTATTGTTTAGAGAGAGGTTGCTGTAATCCAAGGGTATCAAGAACACTCAAGGTTTAACAGTTTATACAAGGGATTGGTATGTTACTCTGATTTATATATCTCTTGATTATTATTGTGTTGCTTGATTACTTGATTGATTGTTTACCAACTAGATTAAACTGGGATAACAGGCTCCCCCATCTCAGCTTCAAAACACTGAACACTCTATCCTCAAAGGAACTAGTCTTTAGTCTATCTCAGCATTCATATGCAAAGGAATCTCTTTGCTCAGCATGTGAAAAGGGAAAGCAGACTAAAACTAGTTTCAAGTCTAAGCAAGTTTCATCAGTGACAAGTCCTCTTTAACTCTTGCATATGGATTTGTTTGGCCCTGTAACATCCAATCCATAGCTAGAAAGAAATACACTCTTGTCATAGTAGATGAGTACTCTCGATATACGTGGGTGATAATTCTCCCTTCCAAGAGTGATACCCCAGATGAACTTATATCTTTTGTTAGAAAGATGGAAGTACTGAATAACTTAACTGTTCGCTTAATAAGGAGTGATCATGGAACTGAATTCAAAAATAGTTCCCTGGATAACTTCTTTGAAAACAAGGGAATTTCTCATAACTTATCTGCTGTGAGAACTCCTCAGCAAAATGGAGTCATTGAAAGAAGAAATTGAACGATCATTAAAGCCGCAAGATCAATGCTCAGCGATTCTCATATTCCAACTCAATTTTGGGCAGAAGCTGTCAACACGGCATGTTTTACTCAAAACAAGTCGCTGATTGTCAAAAGATTCAACAAGACTGCCTACAAAATCTTCCATGGAAGAAAGCCCTCTATCAGCTTTCTTCATATCTTTGGTTGTCAATGTTTTATTCTAAACAACAGAGATACCCTTGGAAAGTTTGATCCAAAGGCTAATGAAGGAATTTTTCTTAGATACCCTTCAATCTCCAAAGCCTACAGGGTCTTCAATAAGAGAAGACAAATTGTAGAAGAAACAATCCACGTCACCTTTGATGAATCCAGATCAGCAAACTCTATACTATCGCTGATAATGAAGAACTCAATGCCTGGATGTTTTCTCATTATGGAGAAACTGAACCTCTTTTCAACTCACATCATCATGCAAACCTCTCAAATGTTGATGATGATTCAGACATCATACCACCTAACACTGAATCCACTAAATAGGTATAAGTTGTTCCTCTAAACACATTACCACCATTTGATCTTCCGACCTCTGAATCCCCTAACATATTTGAAGATCTCTTAGTGAATGATATTCAACCTGAACCTGAACCTCAATAGTTGATAACTGATGAACCTCAGGGTGAATCATCTTCTTTAGTGAATATTCCCATTGTTGATCCAATATCGAACATAGATGATCACGCCCCCGCTTAGAGATGGACCAGAAATCACCCTATTGATCAAATCTTTAGTGATCCAGATGCAGGCATTCAGACTCGACGAAGCTTAGGTAACATCTATCTTTTTGTTAACATTCTCTCTCTTCTCGAGACTAAGAAGACTGATGATGCCCTCAAATATCCAAACCGGGTCAACACTATGCAATAAGAGCTGACTGAGTTTGAAAGAAACAAAGTTTGGAATCTTGTTCCCCGACCATCTGACAAAACTGTTATAGGCACCAAATGGGTATATCAAAACAAGTGAGATGAAAATGGTACTATAACCCACAATAAAGCTAGACTAGTTGCTAAAGGATACAGACAAGAAGAAGATATAGACTATGATGAAACTTTTGCCCATGTGGCTAGGCTCGAAGAAATTCGATTATTCTTAGCCTATGCAGTTCACAAAGACTTCATATTATATCGAATGGATGTTAAGTCATCATTCCTTAATGGAAAGCTGACTGAAGAAGTCTATGTTGAACAACCCCCAGGGTTCTCTGACCCTAAACATCCACACCTTGTCTACAAGTTGGATAAGGCTCTCTATGGATTAAAACAAGCCCCTCGTGCTTGGTATGACACTCTATCTTCTTTCCTTATATCTGAAAAATTTGCGAGTGGCAAAATTGATAACACTCTATTTTTCAGAAAGATAAAAGGTCATATTATTCTTTTTTTAATATATGTTGATCACATTATATTTGGTTCTAATAACCCATCTATGTGTACTCGATTCGCTGAAAGAATTAAGAAACAATATAAAATGATTATGATGGGTGAGCTAACTTACTTCCTTGGACTTCAGATCAAACAATCTGATAAAGGCACGTTTATTCATCAGGGTAAGTATGTTAACGATATGCTGAAAAAGTTTGATCTCACTCAAACTTCATCAATGAAAACTTCTATGGCACCCTCGTTGACATTAAACAAGGATCCCTCTGAAAAACCATTAAATGTCACTAGCTATAGAGGAATGATAGACTCCCTATTGTATCTTACAGTGATCTGACCTGATATCATCTATTCTACTTGTCTTTGTGCACGATATCAATCTGAACCCAAGGAATCCCATCTGATCGTTGTCAAGTGAATTTTCAGATATCTGAAGAGAACTCCTAATCCAGGTCTTTTGTACCCCAAAGACTCGGGGTTCGATCTAACTGGATATTCAGATAGTGATTTTGCAAGTTGCAAACTGGATAGAAAAATCACCACTGGAGGATGTCAACTCCTAGGTGGAAAGATGGTAAGTTGGACAAGCAAAAAACAGAACTCAGTGTCCACTTCCACAGCTGAAGCTGAGTATGTAGCCGCTGGAAGTTGTTGTGCTCAAGTCTTATGGATGAGAAATAAGCTATTATACTATGATCTTCAGCTCTCCAAATTCCAATCTATTGCGACAGCACTAGTGTCATTGCTATAGCAAACAATCCAGTGCTACACTCAAAGACGAAACACATCGAAATCAAATATGATTTTATCAGAGATCTTGTGATGAATGGTGACATAGAACTTCATTTTATTCCTACCGACTATCAGCTAGATGATCTCTTTACCAAACCTCTTGATGAGACAAGATTCAACTTTCTCATCAGCGAGCTTGGAATGCTGAACCTTGACGATTAATTCTTCAGCGTTCATACATTAAGTCAACAATAAAATTCTATCTTATTCATCCATTAATCTCTTAATGAAGTATCTCTGATATTCATGTATAAACTCTGTGATCCCAGTATCTAGCAATCTAATCAAACACAGATTATCAATAACAACAATGTGTTATTAATCAATCAATCTACAAAGTGTCATATCCCTATTTCTTGGATTTCTCTCTAAGCTCTGTGTGTGTGTGTGTTTTCATGGTCTAGGCTATTACCAAATTTGTGCATCAGTCTTTGACTAAAACACTTAGACTTGCTATTTATATATGGCAAACATGACCTTTAGCAAAGTCAACTTCTAAACACTAATTACACTTTACACACACACATTTTACAAACATTACAATTTAGACCCTACTTTTAATCTTGAATACAATTCAGCTCCAACAAATTCTCTAGCCTCTATTCACTGAATCTTATTCAGCGAGGAAGATTTTCAAAACTCAATCACTGACTTTCTTCAAGTGATTAAAATCTTTTTGAAAATAAAACTCATCACTGATATTTTCCATCAGTGATTCTTCAAAAATAAAAGCTATCCCTAAACTTCTATCAGAGACACTCTTAAAAAAATGAAAAGACACCTTTTAGTGTGACGTCATTTGTACGACAATTCATGGCACGGTTTTCTTTCTGACACATTCGTTCGTCACACTTCTTGACCAATCAAATTCAAGGGACGTGTTCGTGTCATGATGAGCGCCTTTTCCCGCTCAACATTTCTTCTTTCTCCTCACTTTCTCATATATAAACCTCACACATTCATAATTTTACCTTTTACGTGCACATAATTCTCTAAAAGGCAAAAACAACTTTCTGCATTCGAGCTTCCTAAGAACTCAAGAACACCAAGTTTCATCTTCTTCAAAACATCAAGAACGGGTTCATTTTCATCCTTATTTCTTCTTAAAAACATTTTCTTTGATCTTTAAAACCTCTTTTTATCGATCAAAACTTGTTTTTCATTCTAAAATCTTCTTCATGATTTTCACTCAAAAACCTTTTGGTTTTTAAGATTTAAACCTTTTCTTAAGACTTTTCATCTTTCCTTCTTAAAAAGGAATCTAAACATTTTCTTTTCCTCTTCAAAAATATTGGAAAACTTCTTTTACAAGTTTCCTTCTTAAAAAGGAAACTGGTAAAACTTTCAATATTCATTTCTTTCTAAAACCTTTGTTCTATTATTCTTTTGTCTTATCTTTGCGCAAAAAGTACAACTGTCAGAAGAGACATACATCTGCTGCAAATCGTACAACTCTGAAGACTACATTGTTCATCATTCGGCCAAAAGCATGTCGCCAAAAGTCAGAGGCATACAACCAACCAAATAGTGACACGTGTAAAGTACCCCTGCCATGCATTTAATGCATAGGGTATAAATAGAAAGGTTGAGTTTCACTCTGAAGTGTTGCCTCCTATCTCTTCTATCTTTGTGAACCACATATAGAAACCCTTGTTTTTTATATCCTCTCACCTCTATCTCTTGTTCTAAGTGCAAACCCCTTTATGATTCTTAAGTTTGTTTAGATTATGTTTTACTCAATCTTGTTCCGCAACAAACTGTAAATTATGATTTGAGTTATCAATAAACAATTTATTAAACCATAAAAATCTGTGTTTGTATTCAACCCCCCCCCCCTTCTACAAACTTGTTAAGCACCTTCGGGACCAACAACATCGACTTCTACATCACATCTTTCTGAATTAGATTTATTGTTTGAACATTTTTATGATGAGTTTCTAGGATCTAAAATTTCTAAACCTGTTCTGATTGATAGTTCAGAAGATTCAAGAGAAAACCAACCAATCACTTCAGATATATCTACTAAAATTGTTCCTCTATTTCAGATAGAAACTCAGTCAGTTGAAGCTACAAATGTTGAACAATCAAAAGTTTCACAACCAGTTGCTAGTTCTGATGTGCCTATTCCACAGACAGCAAGTGTACAATCAGTTGAAACCTCTGCAACTGTACCTTCAATTGAACCCCGATATGATGAATACTTAGATGATCAAAATGATAAATCTACTTACACTCCACTTCCTCACACTCGTAAATGGACCAAAGTGCATCTGGTAAACCAGATTATTGGAGATCCATCTAAACCGGTGCAAACTAGGTCTGCTATAGCGAACAAGTGCTTATACGATTCCTTCTTGAGCAAGTTCGAACCTACTCGAGTATCTGAGGCTCTTGAAGATCCAGATTGGATTGTGGCTATGCAAGAGGAATTAAACCAATTTGAAGCACTAAAAGTATGGAGACTCGTGCCTAACCTTGAAGGTAAAACTATAATTGGCACAAAATGGGTATTCAAAAATAAGAAATATGAAGACGGGATAGTTGTCAGGAATAAAGCCCGACTTGTAGCAAAAGGGTACCGACAGGAAGAGGGGATTGACTATGACGAAACATACGCTCCAGTCACTTGCATCAAAGCAATCAGAATATTTCTAGCATATGCAGCGCACAAAAACTATATTGTCTTTCAGATGGACGTCAAGACGGCCTTTCTGAATGGCATACTTAAAGAGGAGGTATATGTCTCTCAACCGGAAGGGTTTGTTAGTGTTGATAATCCAGATCATGTCTATATCTTAGATAAAGCTCTTTACGGTTTGAAACAAGCACCCCGCGCCTGGTACGCCGTACTTTCAAAATTCCTAGTCAAGTCAGGGTTCTCCAAAGGTAAAATTGACACTACTCTTTTCATCAAGAAAGAAAAAGGCGATATCATTCTCACTCAAATTTATGTAGATGACATAATTTTGGGTCTACAAACCCTAAGTACTGCAAAAGCTTTTTTGCCTTGATGGTGTCCAGATTTCAGATGAGTATGATGGGAGAGATGAATTTTTTTCTCGGATTACAAGTCAGACAATTTTCTACGGGGATTTTATAAATCAATCTAAGTACATCTACGATATTTTAAAGAAGTTTAAAATGGAGAACCGTACACCAATTAATACCCTGATGGCACGAGGTACAAAGATTGAAGCTGACCTTAACGGGAAAGTTGTTGATCTAAAGACCTACCAATGTATGATAGGTTCTTTAATGTACTTAACTGCGAGTCTACCAGATATTATGTTCTCGACATGTTTATGTGTGAGATATCAAGACAAGCCCAAAGAGTCCCATCTCTCGGCTGTTAAGAGAAGATTTAGATATCTGAAAGGCACTGCAGATCTTGGTTTGTGGTATCCTAAAGATACAGGGTTTGAACTGATTGTTTATTCAAACGCAAATAACGTTGGATGCATGCTGGACAGGAAAAGCAGATCGGGTCATATACAGTTTTTGGGAGATAAACACGTCAGCTGGACTTCAAAGAAACAATTATGTGTATCCACTTTAACTTATGAAACGGAATATGTAGCTGCTGCCAGCTGCTGTTCCCAAGTACTGTGGATGAGGACACAACTGTGAAACTATGGATTCCATTATAACAAGATTCCGATATACTGTGACTCAAAAAGCGCAATTGCGCAAATCATGTTCAGCATACAAAGACAAAGCACATAGACGCCATGCATCATTATATAAAAGACCATGTCGAGAAAGGTACAATCGAATTGTACTTTGTGAATACGGATTATCAGCTTATAGATCTTTTCACTAAGGCTTTAGATGAAAAGTGATTTAATTTTGTAATATCAAAATTGGGCATGCTGAATCTTAAAAACTAATCTTTACATAATATGTATTTGCTTAGTATAGTTTGGTTTACAGTTTTCTTCATGTCTTTACTTTAATTTTGAAATATATCTGCACTGAAGGTTTGTTGATTATTTCAGGGGGGGTGACAAAATAAGATGATCAACATTCAAAGAGGGAATACAATAATTTTTCTACTGACAAATTTTTTTGTGATATACAGATGCATTTATGCAAACTTTCAGGGGGATAAGATGTTCATGACTTCTAGATAATCAGTCTAGAACTCAATTTTCATAGTTTTTGACTTCTGGTCACTTCAGATCAGGACTCATTTTTCATGTGTTTTTTACTTCTATTTTTTACTATGACTTTGTTGTTTTTGACTAAATTTTGACTTTTGTGCAGATATTGTAACGATAAATGCTATTTTGCACATGTTGAGGGGGTGCTTAACTGATTTTTATTCAATCACTCATAACTTAAGGGAGTTATGAAATGTGGTGCTGAGTGTAAGTATGTTCTGAAATCAAACTCAGAATACTTAAAAGAGGAACAACTTTTAAGTATGAAAACTATTTTTTTAAACGTTCAAACCACGTCTCGATTCCCACACAGATTTTATGAATTTAGAAGTGTGATTTTATATGTTTTCATATCTGAGCTTAATTGATTTACTGACCGTATGTTTCCAAAGATTAATACTTGTGTATTATCTTTTCTATATACTTTCAAGTATTCATACACACCGGTTCAGCTTCTTGTTGATATTTCTTATTACCATGTCTCAAAATGAAACAATTTTCGTTTGTAGTACTCCCGTTTGTACTTCAATGTTGCTGAGCATCATATTCTTTCAAGCTTACGTGATTCTTTCATGAGTGTTTATATTTGTTCATATAAACAAAATTCCAATCTTTCATGACCTAAGCTTTTCATCCTTATCGTTCATATTTGATCTTTCTGATACATTGTCATATTCTCAAACAAGTCTTTCGAATTCATTTCATTCATTCAATATCCTTGTTGTTAGAAATCTTCAAAGTTCAAATGCTCAAATGATGATGATATTTTTTAAGGAGCATACATTCATTTGACAATGTATTCCATATTCTAAGATTTTTAAATGTTTAAGTTAAATTGTTGAACACTATTCTTTTAGGACAAATTTCATGGGATCAGTGTGAGAGCTTAAAGAACTTCTATGGACTCACGTTAACTAGTGTTTCCTACCCAAGAAGTTATCCTTGAGTGATTGAGGGGTGAAGGGTCTATATTAAAGAGTGGGGGAGATAACTCATACGGTTGAGTTTTTCTCATTGTGTTGAGATAAAATGAAAAAGAGAGTTTGGTTAGTTGTGAGTATCAAAAACAGAAAGAGGGTGTGAGAACAAAGTTAAAAGAATATGATAACTCTGCACCAACTATTTCTGAGTCAGGCAACCACATTACTGATTGGTTCACAATTCTTTGGTGACCATCATTGAAAAAGGCAGTGAGCCCATGCCAAATCTTGATTTTAACCCCACCCGCCACTTATTTCTTTCTTGACAAGGAAATGTTTCAACTTTTTCTGGGGACGTAACATATAATCTATCTGATCTTCACCTGGAAGATTTGGATATTGAAGTATGTTGGATCATAATTGTATTCAAGATTAAAGTTAAATTAAAGGGTTTAAACTGTATTTATTTGATAGTTAAAGTTAGAGGGTCTAATTAGTATTTATTCAATAGTTATTTGTAAATGGGCCTTAAATCTATCAAACCCATAAGCCCATAAGGCTTAAGTATTTAAAGTGTTAATTAGTTTAGTTTTAGAGTTAGATACCTCATAATTATTGTTTAGAGATTATAGTCAAGTGAAGTTTTCTCTGTAATCAAAGGGTATCAAGAACACTCAAGGGTTTCATTGTTTATTCAAGGGATTGGTATGTTACTCTGATTTATATATCTCTTGATTATTATTGTGTTGCTTGATTACTTGATTGTTAATCAACTAGATTAAACTGGGATAACAATTGGTATCAGAGCCTAAAGAATCAAAAAAAACTTTGAGATTACTATTCATCGAAAAATCACTGTTCATCGAAAATCACTATTCATCGAAAGTTACTGTTCATCTGATTTCATGAATTATTGTGTTTATTGGTTTAAAGTTGATCTGATTAGTTGAGGTTCATGCTTCTGAATGCTATCTGATTGATTAATCGCATTATAGATCATCAAGTGATTGAATTTATTGATTTTGTGTTTTCTGGGTTTGCATGAATATCGATACTGTGCTCTTAAAATTGAGGTTGGAAAGTTGAATTTAGTCTTTAACTTTGATTATGTGGTGATCGATTCATGCTAGTGGATACCAAAGTCTGATTTCTGAATTTGATTTTGTGCTCTCGACTTGTTTTCTGGGTTAATTTTCTGGGTTCATCATCGTTCTGGGTAGACTAAGAACGTCCCGGTCTAACGCATAATATCGGTCAAATCAGGACACCGGTCAAATAGTCCGATCGCCCGGTATACTCACAGACCACCTTGGTCGATACCTTGTCCGGTCGAATCAATACCGATCGAATCAATACCGGTCGAAGTGGTTTACCGGTCTTACAACCTCCCGGTCGAAGAATTTTATCGGTCGAATATTTTTATCGGTCTTCTCCAATACCGGTCATTACAAGCTCCCGGTCGAAAGTCTTACCGGTTGAAGCAACTTCCCGGTCGAACCCGATACCGGTCCTCACACCACCCCGGTCGCCCGGTACTCACGCAAATCTCTACCGGTCGATTTTTGCAAACTGTAATAGGGCATCTAAATGTCAAAAAAAAATCTCTAGGGGCGCTGCCCCCATACCCCCGCAAAGGTGTTGCCCCTTGACCCCACCCGCTAACCGGGTAGCGGGACCCCCGTGCTAAGTCTGAGAAGGGGGACAAAGTTCTGTTCGAGATCAACTTTTTCTTTTTGTTCAGTATTATTTGAAGCGTTATACTGATTGAAAGGACTGCATTTAATTATTTTCGGGAATTTATTTTTCTGAAAAAAATTTAGTGTGGTTTTCATTTTGATTCTAACGATCTCATCTAGTTGGTTGTCTTGGTACAGATAAGTTTAATTACTAACAAGTGGTACAGCTAAGATGTCGAATCAGCTAAATATGTCTGAAGGTTATAGCCATGATTTTAACAACATGCCTCTTTCTGAAGTAAAAGAAAAGGCTAAATATCTTGCTAGACAGTTGTCAAGAAATAGAGACAGGGCTGATGATTGTGAAAGGGAGATTACAAAGCTCAAATCCGAGATGTTACCTCTTGAAGTTGAGATTGAAAAACTAAAGATTCAGAACTCATCTCTTCTTATTCAGGTCAATGCTTTAAAAGAAAATTCAAAATATTCTGATTCTATAATTGATCTTGCAGGAATAATTGCGTCTAAAGAAAAAGAGATCTTAGATCTTCAAGAAAAGTTGAAAAGATCTGAATCCAGCTCTACATGGTCTAAGAAGGAGTTAATGCAAAAAGAGCTTTATGAGCTTAGAAGAAGAGCAAACATTGCTCGCGAGACATCTGAAGAGCTTAGAAAGTCAAACTCTCGAATCTTTGCTGCAAGAGACTCTTTAAAAGATAAAGTTCTTAGTCTTGAGGTTGAGGTTGAGATTAAAACGATGAAAGAAAAGGCAACCCAAGACAGAGACAATACAATAGCTCAAGATGAATTGCTGAAGATAGAGAAAGAAAGAAAAGACTTTTCCAATAAATTCTCTGATTTCTCCAGAAAAGCCTTCGAAGAAAAGAAATCTTTAGAGCTTAGATGTGTTAAACTTTCTCAACAAGTTTCAGACTTTGAGAAGGTTATCATTCTAGAGAGAGAAAAGGCTGAGAATGAGAACAAGAAAGCTGAGCTGAAGGATACAAATATAGACTTTTCTAAAGAAAAGAAAATATTTGAGACCGAGATAGCCAAACTGACAGGAAAGCTATCTGAATTGTCAACAAACATCTTGAAGGAGAAGAATGCAAAATCTGAGTTGCATAAGAAGTTCGATCTGATTGAAAAGGAAAGAAACAGTTTGTCCTCAAAGATAAAGGAACTTGAAGAGATCGTATTCAAGGTGAAGCTGACTGAGCACAAGACGTCAGAGTCAATAGCTCAATCACCAAGAGATGATCTAGCTGATTCAGATAGTTCATTAAAAACAGCTTCAAGTTCACATTTTTCAAATGTTTTCTATAATCCTTTCTATGATTTAGATGATAGTCTTACTTCTAAATCTACTAATCAGATTCGTCCTTCTAACCTTTTCTATGACAAAAATGTTGATGGTTCAGGTAACTTCAAGAAGACTAAATCTCAAAAGAAAAGCTTCTGGAGAAGGGATGATGAGAAAGAAAGAGGAAACTGGATCTGGAGAGTTAAAGGATCCTCGGAGGAGAAGAAGAAAGAAGAATCATTTGTGCATACATCAAATGCTAAATGGAACTATGCTACAAAAGGTAAAACTTTTGGCAAACCTGATCTGGTTTACACAATCCATCAATTGATCAGGTTAGCACAAAAGAAGATTAGCTGTTCCTATTGTGGCTCAAATGATTTTGTAAGAAAAGATTATGTAAATAACTGGTATGGTTCTTATTTTATCTCTCCTACTAGAACTACAACTAACCCATTAGGACCCAAATACCAGTAGGTACCAAAAGCTAAATATGTGTTGCAGGCACCCAAAGTTTAAGGGGGAGAAAGAACAAAGGCTTCTAAGTAAATCAGCTTAGAACCCGTACCTCAACGGAGTATGGCTTCTAATCACTTCTGGTTAGAACCCGCACTTCAGTGCTTTATTTTTCCTGCTTGTTAAAAAAAATTATCAGTTAAGGGGGAGAATATCTGTGATGCTAACAGATTTTTGGATACTTAAATGCTTATCTGACCGTGTGTTCTTAAAGATAAATACTTGTGTTTTATCTTGTCAATATACTTTCTCAAGTATTCATACACATAACGGTTCAGCACATTCTATTTGACTTTGTTATTACCATGTATCAAAAGTAAAATCTTTCTATGGTAATACTCACGTTATTTGTATTCACTGTTGATTGAATCAAACATCATTTCATGTGCTTTCATTGAAAATATGTTTATATATTGTTCATATAAACAACATTCGTTTTTGATTCTCCAGCATATTATTCTTCATGACAAATTGATATGAGCTTATTGCCAACCACTTTTAGGTTGAGGGGAGAATTGCATCGTCAAACTCAACTGTTTTGACTTCTCCAAAAATTTTATTCTTCATGTAACAAGTGGCATTTGTGCTTACATGTACAAAACGCCTGTTGAACAGCATGTTCTTTTGGGAAAATACATGGGATTCAGTGTGAGAACTTAACAGAACTTCCATGGATTCACGATAACCAGTGTTTCCTACCCAGGAAGTATTCCCTGAGTGATTGAGGGGAGAAGGGTCAAAAGAATTGAGTGATGGTATGTGAAGAGGTAAAATGAAAAAGAGAGATTGGTTAGACGTGAGCATTAAAAGAAAGAGGGTAAGAGAACAGAGTAAAAGAATATTAAACTCTGCACCAAATTCTTTCTGAGCCGGGCAGCCACATAATCTGATTGGATCACATTCTTTGGTGACCATCATTGAAATAGGCAACTAGCCCATGCCATCTCTTGCATACAACCCCACCAGCTACTCATTCTTTTCTCAAAAAGAGAATGTTTTACATTTTATGGGGACGCAACACATACGCTATTGGTTCTTCATTTGGAAGATACTAATATTGAAAAAGAAGGAAAGTTTCCCCACCTTCGAACCCTTTCTCATACACATTGAGTCTTTGTATAATTTGTTGTTGTCTTAACAAGTTTACATACTTTGAGCCTATATGAAAAAGCAATCATCTATGCTTAATTCTTTCATACACATGCACGAGCACACAGAAATTTGTTTTCTGTCAGAACGTTCATAGATAACCATGTGTTATTCGATGATTGAATGGAAGACCTGGGGAGTCTATATCAAACCAACTCCTTATATAGTAACTTTGTGTTACTCAGTAACTTTGTGTTACTGACAGGCATTATAACTGAGTCATTTGTTGATTCAGGGTTACAACTCTTAAACTGTTTGAATTTGCAAAGATTTAAACGGTTACAATTGACTATTTTTATCTGAAAAGATTGAAATAATCACTCTTTCCATCTGGGAAGACTGCTCTTATTTCCATACAGGGCTCGTTCCATGAAGACTGTGCTTACGTGATCATACACAATGGGGGAGATTGTCTTGAAAAGGGGGAGATTGTTTTGATATGTTTTGATGATGATGCTTCTCACCACTCATCAAAAAGGGGGAGAATATATCAAAAAGAGGGAGAATATACTAAGGGGGAGAATAAAATCTGAAGATCTGAAGATTTCAAAGATTTTAAAGATATCAAGTTTTGAAGCGATCAACGACATATCTGAAGAAAAGAGAATACAAGTGAAGACCCGAAGACAATTGCAAAAATTTTTTAATCTTGAATCCAAAGGGGGAGATTGTTGGATCATAATTGTATTCAAGATTAAAGTTAAATTAAAGAGTTTAAACTGTATTTATTTGATAGTTAAAGTTAGAGGGTCTAATTAGTATTTATTCAATAGTTATTTGTAAATGGGCCTTAAATCTATCAAGCCCATAAGCCCATAAGGCTTAAGTATTTAAAGTGTTAATTAGTTTAGTTTTAGAGTTAGATACCTCATAATTATTGTTTAGAGATTATAGTCAAGTGAAGTTTTCTCTGTAATCAAAGGGTATCAAGAACACTCAAGGGTTTCATTGTTTATTCAAGGGATTGGTATGTTACTCTGATTTATATATCTCTTGATTATTATTGTGTTGCTTGATTACTTGATTGTTAATCAACTAGATTAAACTGGGATAACAAAGTATGCCCCACTTTCGCACTTCAATCATGCACATTGAGTCTGTGGAAAACTTGTTGTGTCTCAACAGTTTGCTTAATTCTTTCATACACAAGCACATACATACAGAAAATATGTTTTTCAGTCAGAACGTTCATAGAAATTCCTTGTGTTTTTCAATGATTGAATGGAAGCCCTTGGGAGTGAACTTCAATAAAACTCCTTCAAAAGTTCATTCATTGTACTAAGTGGCTTCGTTCTACTTACAACCATTTTAATTGTTTCATTCATTGATTCAGGGTTACAATTCATTTCTGAATTTGAAAATATTCAGAATTATTTTGAATTGACAGATGTTACTCAATCAAAGATGAAAGATCAGTCAGTGATTGTCTGAAAGAAAGAAAGAATTTTTTTTTTGCAAAGTTTTAATTTTGATGCTCGCAATCATCAAAAAGGGGGATAGATAAAGAAAGAAAAAGGGTGACATAATCAGAAAGAGAGAAAGATAGTCAAAGGGAGCGATAATTTCTGAAGTTTTAATTTCAGAGTTCAAGAAAATTGGTTGTTACAAAGTTTGTTGAAAAGTTCAAGACTACTAATAAAGTTTTGGAGATGACAAAGAAAAATGATTCAGAAAATTTTTCTTGAAGATGAACAAAAGGTAAAGATAATTTCATTACTGAAGATGATATTTGTTAAGAAAGGGGAGATTGTTTTGTTGTTTGATAAAGTATGGTTGACTTCAAGCGAGAAGATCGTTAAAGTTGAATTTGTTTATGAAGTATGATCTTGAATACAAAGGGAGAGATTGTTAGTGCAAATATTATAGTATTCAAGATCATGGATTGGGTATAAATAGTAGGTTTCCATTTGTAATTGTAGTAGCTAGAGAAGTACGAAATAGAGAGAATTGAGAATACATTGGAGAAGAATTGTATTTGAGAGAGCTTTCTAGAGAGAGAAAAACTTGTAGAGAGAGAGAGAGAGAAAGCTTGAATTCAATATACTTGTGATTTCTTGATAAATCTGATTACACTTGCATAATTGGGACTATCATACGTGCCTATGGATCCAATGCAACACGGTCTAAAATTACATGACTCCAAATGAATGATTAACGCACTCGAACATGTAATGCTCAATTAATATGCAAAAAATGCAATTCATAATGGGGCACTAATTGAGCTAGCCGGACAAATGTCCTCAAGACTCTTTTTAAGTCAAAACCGAGATAAAATGTTCAAAACTCATTTGACCATCAAATAAAGGTGCTCGAATAATAAAACGCATTTAACCGGCGTTTATGCAAACACATATCTCAAATATATGATTAACCCAAAAATTCATCACTGAATGAGACAAACCATTTTCCAAATGAACTCATACCCTTATGTTTCTAAAATGCCTCATAATACGATATCGTGCATTTTCTAAATGGTTTATAAAATCAAATACACCAAAATGCACAAATCATCAAGTAGATTCCCTTTGAACAGTAAATCACCAAAGGACACATTTATGAGATTTACTCGTCAAAATATCCAAAATCCAAATATATGCATTTCATGAGATTTATCAACCCAATTTACCAAATATGAAATATTCGTCAAATACTTAATGCATTGATAATTACTAAATAAACACATTTTTTTTACTTCAAAATACACATTTTGGCATGTACATAGTTTTCACAAAAGCATCTTGAACTAACCTTGCTAGATTTAGGTTAAATCTAAATTTGACCCAAATTTGAGTTTCCTTGAAGAAACTTGGATCTTCAAGCAAATCTTTCAAACCCTAGATTCACAAGTTTCCAAACATAAACATACATACCCAAGTACTTAGAATCATTCCCCAAACATTTTATATCAAAATCTTCATTTTGACCAAAACACTAATTTTGACCTAACTTTCCCAAAATCATCTAAACTGAAATTTTGAGAAATAAAATCACTAGGAAGTCATCAATGGAGCATTTATAAGTCATATGAAAGTTTAGAAACTAGGAAGACAAACTCACCACTAAGGTTTTGATGAAAACCTAGAAAGCGCTAATGACTCTTGAAAATGGAGATGAAGATGATGAACTATTGATCCTAGTTTCCACTCCTTAGTTTGATGATGCTTTACCACTTTAATCCTCATGGGTTTGAGCCATTAATGCTCCAAAATTGACACAAATGAACTAGGAACGTTCTTGGGAGGTTTTGGGAGAGAAAGGGCTGATATGAGAAGTGTGGAATAAGAAAAATCGTTGTCACAATCGCTCAGGTTGTACCGAGAGATTTTAGTCTTCGGCGATTGTGACATGCTATAGTGACAGTGTCACAATCGCTATCACTATAACCGAGAATGTACCAAACACTGTTTTGGCCATAACTTCTTTGTTTTAGCTCCGATTTTGCTCCGGAAAGAACTGTTGGACTCGTATTTGAAATTTTCATCCAACAATACTACAAAATCTAGGATTTCAGCCCAAAATCCTATTTCCTCTATTTTCGATAAAAGGTCGATTTCTACACTAACTTGAAATTGTAATTACCTAAAAATTACGGGTGTTAAAGTTTCTTATATCCTCCTTATTCCAATCTATCGACTTCTAAAATCTTACGTAATCACCTATAGTTGTTCCTTTAATATATATATATATATATATATATATATAAGCGTAGAATCGTGTGAGAAGTTGAGGTTAACGTGAGAAACGTGAGAAGTGGATCTGAACCGTTCACCACTTTTAATCAAATTCCCTTCCATTAATTAGAAGGGAATTGATCCAGTGCATCTCGGTGCATCCCATCCTAATGTGCATCCATTTCTTATCCAACGGCCGATAACCACTTCTCACGTTAACCTCAACTTCTCATCGGAACCAACTATATATATATATATAGAGAGAGAGAGAGAGAGAGGGAGGATCAAACAAGAATAATAACTATTTAAAAGAACATGAGAACTAACAAAATCATTAGTGATTTTACATTAACACGCAAAAAAGCCACGCAGACCTAAAGTCGTGGCCAAAGTCCTTTTTTCCGTGTGTTAATGTAAAATTACTAATGATTTTTTTAGTTCTCGTGTTCTTTTAAATAGTTAATGTTCTCGTTTGAACCCGACTCTATATATATATCTTTCAATATATACTAAAGGAACAAGTGTAGGTAATGAGGTGAGATTTTAGAAGATGATTGATTGTAAGGAGTTGTGTATGATTTTAGAAGATGACTGATTGGAAGAAGTTATATAAGAATAAGAAATGTATAAAAGGTTAGAACATTTTATAAAAATTTCATGGTTTTATTATTTAATGTAAATATTTATTAAAGTAAAATCAATGATAGTGAGGTGGCACCATAAGATTTGAGTATTATACTAAAATTTTGAAATTTGGTTGATTTTTATTATCCCACATCGGTGGAAAGATAAATGATTAGAAGAATAAAGTGGATATATCAAAGGAGGAGATTATTTCTTTTAAGTGGACTCATAGGGTTGGTTCATTTTAGTTGTCCATCATTTTGCAAAAAAACTATTTTATAAGGGTTAGTTCAATTTAGTTGTTTATCTTTTTGCAAAAAAAATCTAATAGCTTATATTGTTATATATATATATATATATATATATATATATATATAAAAGTAAGAACCACAAAGAATGATTTGGCATCATAAGAATAGAGTATTCTCAGATTGAAATATGGTGTTGGGTTTGGTTATCCCACCTTCGGAAGACGATGTTAGATTGAAAGAAAGATGTGAGTATATATTGATAAGAGGGGGAGGTACATTTGCGACAACTTATATAATTGGCTCATTTTAGGCAACACTCTTTTTACAATATCCGCTATTAATATCTAACATGTAGACGAACGGTCCAGATCCTATTAATCCTGTTTTTTATTGGAAAATCCTTATATATATATATACACACACACATATATAAGTAAAGACAACAAGAATTATTTGTCATCATAAGAATTGAGCATTCAAAAATATTAAAATGTGGTATTGGGTTTGGTTATCCTATGTTGCAAAATATGTGATTATACATTGATAAAAAAAGAGAGGATGCATTTGTGGCATCTTATAGACGTGATTAATTGTATATGTTGTGGGGAAAGAGTTACTATAATCTTTATATCAACATATATGTATGTGTGTGTATATGTGTGTATATATATATATATATATATAAATAAAAACCAATCGGTCTTAAGGTGGCACCATGAGAATTGAGTGTCTTCAAATGGTAGATTGTGGTTGAGTTTTTGTGATCCTACATTGGTGAGATGTTGAAATATTGGAATAAGGATGTGTGTATAAGAAAGGTGGGTTGGATGACGTGACATCATAAGAATTGAGTATTCTTAAATATTGAAATGTGGTGTTCGTTTTGGTTATCCCACGTCGGTAAGAAGAGGTCAAATTGAAAAGATATGTGAGTATATATTGATAAGAGGAGATGATGCATTTGTGATAACTTATATAGTTGATATTAATCTTATTTTTTATGGGGAAATAGTTACTATAATAACTTAAGATTCGATGATGCATCTTTGACAAATTATAGAGTTGATATTAATCAAATTTTTTACGGGAAAAGAATTACTATAATAACTTGCTATTGGGATTCTTAATGCGGTTCGCGTTGCATATGATCAACCAATTTGCATGTTTATAATATTTTCAATAATAGTGATATGGTTGTAGGACATGTTGTTTGAGTTCTAAATTACATAATAACAAAATTATTACACGTGTTTCTCAAACTCATCGTAGCAACAAAATATGCAAGCTAACCACTTATGAAAATACGTTTATGTTTTACATTGTATTACATTAATTGTTAACTGAGGAATTATGTTTCATTTTAACTCGGTCCCATAAAAATTTATCGCCACCGCACAAAACACGGGCCCCACACTAGGTGTACTATATCCCAAACTCTACTCTCTTCTTTCTTTTTCATCGTCGAATTGATAAGCATATAAATTAAATAAAATAATACCCTTCCTAAAATTGTTTATATTATTGTTTTAATTTATTCTACAATAAATGTCAAACTATCAAAAATAAATGTTTACCGATTCTTTCTATCCTTGATTATAAGCTGAAAATTTTCTCTCTTTATAATTAAGAGTGAAATTATTTATTTGTTAATTAAAAAATATAACAACTACATATTACTAAGACCGTATGTGTTTTTCATCACGGACATATATTTTGGGACGAAAGAAATAATATAACAAAATTGATTTAAGAAAAATGATTTCATATTTTGTGACCGGCAATACAAATATAGCATATTTATCCGTTATATGTTATGTTTCTACTGGTTAAATAAATTTATTTTATTTTCTTCATTTATTTATTATTTATTTGGCATATTAACACATAAAATATGGATAAGCAATATATTTTTGCTATTAGTCAAATTGTCTGACTTATCCCGTACTGGTCTTCAATTGGCTAATGATGTTCCTTTCCATTTCGGTGCCGATCTAACTTCACTTCAACTAATCTTCAATTTTGCGGAAGGTATTTTGTTTGGACCAATATCGATTACAAGAATAAGACTTAAACAATTTTACATTTGAAATCTTATCTTAATCTTTTATTTCCCAATGATAGATCATTATACATAGTTTTTCGGATTCTTTGATATTTCGGATCCTCAAACATTGTGGATCCATAAACATATCGGATCCTAGAACAATCTGAATCCTTACAGAACTTTCAGATCATGGAAAATTCATATCCATCCTTATACAAATTTGGATATGAAAAAAAATCTTATCCTTATTTTGTATTTTAGATTCTAGACAAAAATTCTAAAACTTTTTTAAGTGTTTATCGGATTTATTTGTTTAATCACCATATAAAATAGTTGAGTCCAACAATCTCTCCCTATTTATTGATAACACAAATAGACAATAATAAAAACACTTTAGAAGAAAAAAGATATCGAAACTTATAAAAGTTGAAAACTTGAACTTATAATTCAATGATCTTATTCACCTATTTTCGGATTCTTTTTGCCTTTTTCTTTCATTTTCTGCTTTTGATCTTTCCATTTTTGTAGGTTTTTTCTTTTTTTCTTCTCGTTCTTTTCTTTCTTTTGAAGTGTTACATATGCACGGAAAATAAATTGCAACAAGTAAACTACTCATAACTTTGAATTTTCATTATCTAGGCAATATTGAAAAGTTCATGGTGAAAATTACAAGGAAAAGATATATTTTCTTCAAAAATCAAGTCTCCAAACTAGACAGGTCCAACATCCAAATGCAGGAACTGATTCTGTAGAACTTCTTTCAACCCATATGAGAAAGGGCTCTTCCCAATTCATTGTTTGAAGCAAACTGAAGTAAGGCGTGGAGATGTTGGGTGTCAGCTATGGAAAGCTCTTGATCTATGAAAATGAATATCACCAAAAATGTAATAGAAAAACATACCTTGTTCGAAAGCATAGAGAATTGTCTCATGAGGCATCAGATTTCCAGGTGATAATGAGAGGTCAAGGTTTGTAGTGATGGGAAAATCTATGGATAAGGCTAATTGATAGATAACTAATTGATCAATTGGAATCTTAAGTTGGATGCAATGATAAGGATTAGATGAGGATATATGAGAGGAGGGAGTGGTCCGAGTGTAAGTCTGGAAGGACTTTTCAAACACCGGAGGAGCAGCGAATGCAAAATCCCTCTTCAATGTCAACATCTTCGAGACGATGTTGAATCCGTTGGATGAAGAATCTCTTGAACTTGCTTTTGCTATATCGGATGGCATCAAGAATTTCAATCCATTTTGTGTATCCATATACATTAATCCAATGAATGTCTGCATCTTTGTAACTCAAATCATCTGGGATTATCTTTACTAGAGGATTTATGAATCCAACTTTTTTGATATCCCATTACAAAAGCTTGAATGCTCTTGATTTGTAGCTTCTTCTGTAAAAGACATCGTTTCACTCCTTCAACTTGTCTTCCTTTCAACTGATTTTGTTCCAACTGAAGAGCCTTGGCATTTGCTAGTTCTTCATCCAATAATCCAAAATTGGATTGAGTGGATTTTGGAGGAAGCGATAAGAGATGAGAGTTAGATGGAGGAGTGGTTTGGATGGCCTTAAAATATTTTCTAATGGCCTTTTCCTTTTCAACTTTCTTGGCCTTTAGCTCGGCCAACTCCTCTTCAGCCGACATCACTAATTTTCCTTTATCAACAATAGTGAATAGAGATTCAGATGCCATAATTGGAACTTCAGTTGTCACAATGTCATGTGAATCCCCCGCAACCTATGTTATCAGATGATCATTTGTCTGACCCTACTCCACAATAGATGGTTCATCATTTTTCCGATCCCCCCCCCCTCAACTTGGACATTTTTTAATTGAGTAACATTTTCGGATTCAGGGGTCGGATTGTCTTCAAAAGTTATAGGAGCAGTAGATCAACTACCTTGGTTATCATCATTATCATTGTTTTCATCTTTATACAATCCATCGTTAACTAGATCGGATGCCTCATCGTCTTCATCATATTTGACTTCAACAACATCATTATATGCTTCATCCTAAGGTTTGTATTCATGATCGAATGGTTGATCTTATCCAATGTTGAGACCTCTTTAATGCATATAAAAGTATTGACAACATTATATATGGACTATGTGTTGAAAGTCTAGAAGTCGCTAAACTTATCCTATGAAAAAGGGCCAGAGCCCCTGACATGTTGAAATCTTCTAAGTAACAACTTCTGAGTGAATGTATCAGAAGATCTCATAAGCGTTTGTGTCTACACTATCTATTCATATAAAAGCCTTTAAAGACCTTCTCTACGTCTAAGTGTGAATCCCCTGAACCTAGTGCAAAAGCTTCTGATGCCCTCATCACTTGTGCGTTGTTGCAATCTTTTATAGTATACATGGCAGATATTCCTAGCATACTTTCTCGCCAAATCTTGTCTATGTATAGGAAGTATTTGCCATTTGTTTGAAAAGACCTGGAGTAACTTTGTAATATCCTTTCAAGCATATCTTCTGTAATTTCCTTTCTATATAAATCTCTCTTTGTATCTTAATATATGTAATCATGGACTTGTGATTAATGCAAATCATTTTACCCCAATTTGTATGTTGATTACTGCTTTGACTATTTAGTTATTTAGATCTTAAGCTTCCATACCTATTATTTAGATCAGCCATGTGATCACTTGAGTAACGTCCCATTATCACAGGTCTTGTTACCTCGTTACAATAAATTATATTTTGTACACATATTTTTAACGACAGACTCACAATTACATCGTATAACTAATACATCAGCGGAAATGGTCTGAACATTACTTATGTAGTTTATTATACATAACTACAAATAAGGGATTATAAAACCGATAACACATCGTACTTTCTCTTTACTCAATCTTGCATGAGATACATTTATGGAATACATACGTTTTAAGCCTAGTGAACAGTTAAGGTTTCATGAAAATATAAAACATATCATTATTAGGGGTGTGTAAAACTCGAATAGTCTGAAATCCAAACCCGAACCAAAAATATGGTGTTTGTGCAAAACCCGAATATCCCGAAATCTGAAAATCCGAAACCCGACTTCTGGGGGGATATTTGGGTTTGGGTTGGGTTTGATGTTTGGCCACTCAACCCGCCTGAAAACCCGAAATAATATACATATATATTTTAAATATTATATAAATATATTTATTTATCTAAATATGTTTTGAAAATGGTAAATTCTAGTCGGGTTGAAATGTTTTCTAATTTCTAAACTTACTATCGACTTCATTAACCTCTAAATCGATTGTATTCATCCTCAAAATCAATTGAATTTATATATACATTTTGCATTATAATAATACCAGAACCCGACCGACATCAACCCGAAACCCGACCAACTCGAATCCGAAGAAATCCGAAATCCGAAACCTAAAATTCCGGTGGTTTTTGGTTTGCCCACCCGAACCCGTCCGATGCACACCCCAAATCATTATAGTATATAAAGAAATAACATTCTTTCCATAAGCATGCATAACAACTTATATGCATACAATATCATTTATTTAGTCATCATCTGTTAGCGCGTGATCTCATATGTATAAGTAAGCCAAATATTATCAACATGATTCTAGATCCCTAGGGTTTCGTGAATGTTCTTCCCCTATGGTCATTCTTTAACATGCACAAAACTTATTAGGCCACGTATAGGGCACATGTTGTTATAAATACATCAAAACATTTTTGTTATAATAACACATTATTATCTCATGCAAAACAACTATGCTCAAAATATCTTCAAATTCTTTACAATGCATAAAATACATTTATATTGGACATATGTATCCAATAAAACACATAACATACTCACCTTGATTGTTTAATCATAACCTTGATTTGCCACTTTGGCCTTTAGTCTAATATATATATATATATATATGTTTGATTATTTGTTTTTTTATATGTTGTTGGTACGTGTGAAATATGTGTAAATGCAGTGATGTAGCAAACAGTTCACCATGGACAACGCAAGTGTATATTGGTCACTGTGAACGTCACTTCAAGTAACATATTGGTAAGAACTAGAATCGTATCCACAACTCGAAAATCAAGACACTATTGTTTTCATGAAATTCCTTTACAAGTTTCAATTAGAGAAGAAGAAAATAAGTTGCTTGATTTGTTTGGTGAAAATTGCTCTGATAAAATATGATGATAAAAAGGTAAGATGCAAGTATGGTTTTCCCCAGAACTTATGGTGAGCACTTAATCAAGGGTAGTACTCACTGTACTGTGTGAGAGTGGGAACTCTCTTTTGTGAGGCCAAGTCACATCAAATACTGTAGTTTAACTTTTCAATCTTGTAAGTGGTGAACCTAAATGAACATTCTCAGGTTCAAAAGAATGTGCAGAGACAAATACTCTTAAGTGTTTTTAATAGATCAACTAGCTTGCCTACTGCTTCAGGGAGGAGAGTTTATCCCACTATGCAAACCTAACTCTCGTTGGTGTTATAAGAACTCTCTCAAGTTCCCTAGCATCATCGAAGATCATGTCACTACATCCTATCCAAATATGGGTTGAGGCATACTTTAGACACATTCAAGTGGTTAGCTTGTCCGCATCATTGGGAGTTATTGAATAAAAGGTCACCAAGATTTAAAAATTAAACATATCGAGAATACTCAAATACCATGCTTAAATTACAGGTACTTGTCACACTTACATCTTAAAAGATGTTTAGCTTACACTAAAAGGGTAGAATAAAGCATAGAAATAAAGTAAGAAAACATTTCAAAACATTTTACTTGAATAAAAAGCTCAGTACCCACCACGGAAGGCACTGAATTACAATACTGAAAATAAAGTAAAATACTGGAATATAAAAATTACTAACTGAAAATAAAATTCTACAACTAAGGCTTAGCTTTTTCTCTACTCTATCGATTGATTTGATGCTCTTGCACTAACATACTTGCTCAAGAAGCAAGCACTCGTATTTATACAAGAAGCACAAGGAGGAAAAAAACATAGGAAAGAAACAATGGCAACAAATAGGAGTTCTCCGAAGCTGATTTTGAGAATCTAGAACTTCCAGATCTCCTGTTTTTTCTACGTGACATGAAGACCAGAACCATCCACTCGCATGAAATTATTGATGCTTTAGAAGCCGTGAAACGCTATATGAAGAGTGCCTTGAAGCTATACTACGTTGAAGACTTTCAGATGGGCCTGGAAAGCAATCAGCCCAAGATCAATCTTCTCAAGCCAGATCAGAGTCAACCCAAAATTCAGAATATACCTGCCGACAAAGTGATTAAACGTCCCTGAATTTGGCATGACATACAAGAATGGTAAGGGTGAATTGTGCTTCATGAGATTCAGTCAGATCGCCCGATACTGTGACGGTACACATGAATTTACTTTGAGACAAGCTGAATGTTTTCATTGATCGAGACGACAAATAGATCCAGACCTTGGATCCGACTTACAAATGACTTGTTCTTGAAGCTTTGGAATTGATAGTTGAAAGACTCGAGTACAAAACCACGTTGAGACATTTCGAGATCAACTTTGGGCTTAGGAAAAGATACGTTCCGAACTGGCGGCAATTTGAACTTCTATTCAAAGGAGGAGATTGTTAGGGATTTTTTTTATGTTGAATAGAAGTTGAGAGGTGTATTTTGTAAATACCCAAATGAGGTATAAATAGCTTGATAATCTTTGTTTTTAGGGTGAATGGTCATATTAGCATTACACGCATGAATATCTCTTTGTAATTGCATTCAAACCTTATCGATCAATCCAATCATATGACCAGGTTTTGTGATTAATTCATTGTTCCTTATTGATTACTATTGATTATTGCACTGTACTAGGATCCACAATTGGTATCAGAGCAGAGAGACAAGATTTTTGATCCAAAAGGTTCTATTTCCTTAGATTACCTTTTTGGATGAAATCAACTATCTCACGATCACGACAATGCACCAAAGATGAATTCAAGAGATGCATTGGCTATTGGTTCCGATAACAAACCTCCCGTGCTTTATCGGGGAGAATACCAACAATAACACGATCGATTCATGAACTTAATCGAATCAAAGGACCTCTATCCCGAGATACATTTGTCCCTGACACAGGGGCTACCACCTACTCCCATGTATGAAGTACCTGCTAATGAAAATGAAGGTCTACCAGCTCGATAGGTCCTAAAAACAGTCGCACAAATGTCAACTGAAGAAAAGAAACGGTATAACGGAGAAAAGGCTGCGAAAACCTACCTTCTTCTCAGTTTGCCTAATGACATATACACGAGCATCGACAGTTACAAGGCTACTGCTAAAGAGATGTGGGACCGAATTGAAAGAATGATGATAGGCAGCCGAATAGGCAATCAGTTGAAGATCACAAGCTGCATTACTCGTTAAGACAACTTCAAGGCAAGGAAAGGCGAGACCCTCACAGAGACTTACGAGAGGTTCAATCAACTTCTGATCGAGCTTCAGAAGAACAACATTAAGAAGACGAACACATAGAACAACATCAAGTTCATGAACAATCTCTAACCAGACTGGAGGACTTTTGCCTCACATATTCGTCACAATCATATCCTGAAGAATGTTCCTCTTCATGAACTGTTCGAAATGCTTCTTCAAGATGAATATGAAGTTCTCGAGATGATGGGAAATCAAGATGAAAAGCATGTTACTGACTCTCTTGCACTTGTTTCAGATAGAAAAGAACGTTCTGTCAGCCGCACCTCTCAAAAGGAACATGTAAAGGGTGAATATGAACCAGAAGAAGACACTGACAGTGATTCTGATCCAGAATATGCTCAAATCAAAGAAGTTGTGAGTTTCTATCTTAAGCCTTTCAAAAGAATTTTTTTTTCCAAGAAGTCATCATCAAACAATCAGAGGTAATCCACTACTCCTCGTAAACGTCATGACCACAAAGAGAAGTATAAGGGAAAAAGAAGATCAGATGAAAGAAAGAAGTTCGAGAAGAAGCCTGATGAGAAAGCAAAGGATGAGCCAATCAAGTGCTACAACTGCGGTCGCTTAAGACACTTTGCCAAAGAGTGTCGTAAGCCAGTCGTTCGAAACTCCGAGTACTACAAGGCAAAGATGCTTCTAGCTAAACAGAAAGAAGTTCGTAAAGCTCTCATGGCTGAAGATGACCACTGGCTCAACCTGTCTGATGAGGATCAAGATGATGCAGACGCTCATATGTGCTTTATGGGCAATCACTCTATACAGTCTGATTCAAACGACGATGATCGCGACACCTCTTGTCAGGTATGTGCTTCTATCCATAAAACCATGATCGATCAGATGCAAATCACTGTGAAAAAAAATTAGACTCTTATAAGCAAACCATAAAATAAAAGTCTCGTCTTATCTCCACTTTAGAAACACGAGTGTCTACACAACATACCACCATTGATAAGCAACTTGTAGAAAATGCTGGAGACTTGTGCATAATTTCAAATCTAAAGGAAGAGTGTGAGAGTTTTTCAAAAGAGACTAAGGCGTTAAAGACCAAAGTAGATGAACTTACTGACAAGCTTCACAAGTTAGAAAGTAAGAGGACTGCGATTGTCAATCAAAGTTTTTCTTTTAAAAATGAAAACAAAAAGTTGACTGACAAGTTAAAGGATCTCGAACTTAAGCTTTACGAATGTGGTCAAACTGAACATACGATTCATTTGAACACACCCAAAGAGTTCACATATTTTAATCCTGATTGGGGAATCAGATATGACAATCCTTAGTACTTAAAAAGAGCTTTGTCCAGGGTGCCCACTTTATATGCTTTTGAATTTTTGGGACTAGACAAAGCTTACCCAGAGTACAAAATCAGATGAACTAAACCACTTAATGAAGAGGATACTGAACTGGACAGTTTGAAACGAAATAATACTGTTAAGATGCGACTTCCTTTTGTGTATGATTCCCTAAATGAGCCGTACAATAAAGTTAAACCTTCCTGTCAAATGACTATTTTCAAAGCTATTCTCAAGCCAAACTTGACTCAAAACCCGCTGAACCTGAGGAGGAATCAGTAGATCACAAAATCTATGTTCCACCTCTGGTTTTAGAAAAGAAAATAGTTCATCTAGAAGAGTCATTTGAACAAGAAATGATTAATTTTTGAAAGGAAAAACAAGACTTACTATCCAAACTTGAGTGCTTCAATTCCAATCATAAGGAATCATAATCTAGGGAGGAAAGGGAATATCTTCTGATAGAGATTAACAGGCTCACTTCTCAGCTGTCTGCCTTGGCAGCAGATTTGATGAAAGAACAACTTTGCAAAGCCGAGCTTCATGCGAAGCTTGACAAACTCCACGAGGAGAAACTTAATCTGTCAGAATCTTCCTCTCCACCCTCAGATACTTCTTCCTGCAAAGCGTTTCTGGGTGATTCTTCACCAAATATTTATGATAAAGGAAAATAGCCTCAAATGGATTTTTTCAAAAAGGATCGCCATATTGATTTTCAAAATGCTTCCGCAAACGATTCTTTGAAAAACAAAAGTCCATCTAGTTTCCACAAGTGATAACGCCACATCTGATGAGGAAATGGAATTTTCAACGTTCTTGAATTCATAAGTGTGTCTAGACAGTAAGTTAGACCAGTTTGATTTCGATCCAAAACTTCCAAGTGATGTTGATTCTATGGATTCAACTTGTGAGCCCTGGTCAAATTTTACAAGGGCTTCTGTTCCACTACTGCCCCTCAAAAGCCTTCTGTGAACAAAGTTTCTAAATCTAAATCCAAAAGACGTTCACAAAAGAGGAAAAAAACCGGCCGCTCAAACAAGCAGCAATCTACACACTTCAAATCTTCTGACTGTGAGTTTAACGATATTTCAGATAATATTGGTCGAAAGAAAGAAGTCAAACAAACGAAAATCTACACACTTTAAATCTTTTGATTGTGAGTTTAACGGTATTTCAGATACTATTGGTCGAAGGAAAGAAGTCAAACAAGCGACAATTCACCTGTTCTCGTACTTGCAATACATGTGCATTGGTGTAATGAGTTTCATCTCTCTCTCTCTCTCTCTCTCCCTCTCATATTCATATTCGTCTTATAAAAGAATAGAAAGAAATGGGTAGTGATATGGATCTTCATTTTTTGTCTTTTATCTTCCCGAGATTTTGGACATACCCATCTACCTATAATATATTCGATAGCAGTGGTCAATTTGACTTTGAGGCACGATACTAGTGGTTGATTCTAGATCTTCATTGATGGTTTTGAAAACCTTGGATTCAGGTTTTTATGTATGAAAGGGGTTGATTACAGATTTCATTAATGCCTCTTTCTCTTGTTCAAAATTTTTGATCATCGATGTAGTAGTGGTTCCAGGTTCCAGATATAGGTTATTGATGTATGATTTATATTTAGGTTTTTCATTTACATTAGTTTTGTGTAAGAAACTTTTGAATAAGTTTGTATAATCTTGAGTTTCATTTTGTTTTTGTGTTATGCTACTATGTCTTACACCACTGCATATTTTCGTATGAAATTGGTGTGTGTGTGTGGGGGGGGGGGGTGTTTATCCCACTGATTTGGTTCATTTTTGGTTGATGGAGATGACAATGGATGGAGATGGAGAGATGGTGTAGTCGGTTGATGGAGAGGTGGTCAATGGAGGGAGAAGGTGGTTGATGGAGGTGGGGGCAGTGTGCGTGTGTATGTATATATATTTATACTATATTATAAAACATTTATAAAAAACTCTTAAAAACAATTGCTAAAACTTAATGTACTGCTATTTAATGCTAGTTACTTAAAATCTCTAAAAAACAATCATTAAAGCTTTATGTACTACATTTAATGTTATTTATTAACTTTCAATCATTATCTTTAACCACTTTAAATACCCCTAAAATCACTCACCACATAACTAAATACATGATAAAAATCAAATTTTAAATATAAAAATCTAAAATATAATTAAGAATATTTTATGTTTATTTTATAAAAAAACATTATATTATTAAATTTAAAATAAATTACATTATTATTAAACTATCGAAGAAACTTTTAAAACAAGTTTATGCATTAAGTATTGTTTATTGCTACACATTACTTAAAATTCAAGATTAGAAGTCATGATGCATGAATACAAATTTCTAAAGCTATGTGTTTGAATTCATAACTAACTGATAAACATAATCAAAACAGGATAAACATCTAAATTTAAATATAAAAAATTTAAAATATATAAGATAATTATTGAATTCTAACAAAATACTTAATTTTTTTATATATATAAAACATTATATTATTAAGCCTAAATTAAACAAATTTATAAAAAAACCATTATCACTCTCAAAACCATCCAAAATCGTACTGTAAATCAATAAAAAAACAAATAATAAAGAAACATTAAAATCATGATGTATCTCGTTGCATTGCACGAGTACGCTTATAGTATATATATATATATATATATAGTTGGGCCAAGGATAATTTACAACCCATGTAAATCTTACAATCCATGCAACCCACATTTTAACCGTTGGATTCATGATAAACGGTTATTTTGTTTTTATTTTTTTGATTTTTTTAATTGAAAAAATTTGACTCACATGTATTGTAACCGTTGATAATTAATCCAACGGTTAAGATGTGAGTTGCATGGGTTATAAGATTTTCATGGATTATAAATTAAACTACCTCTATATGGTTGTATGCATATATAAACATAAAAAAGTACAAAATAAGATAAAGATAAAAAAAGTGAAAAAGACCAAAATACCTTCTTATTTAAGTGAGTTAACAGATAAACGACGAGTCCCATATTTATATTTATTTTAATTTTGGGACCATTACGTGTAAAAAGTGTAAACCACGAGGACCAATTTGTAATTTACTCTTTATAATTCACCAGCAGTAATGTCGACGTCCTTCCAGCAAAAAGAGGAGTAGAACTAACGGAAAATTCTATAAGCAAATAAAAAAAAGGAGAGAGAGAGAGAGATCGGTAGGAGGGAGAGAGATCTAAGCGAAACGGGACGCAACATACCAAAAATTGACACAGCGGCTCTCCCTCTCCGATTAGATCGGACCCCCTATCTGCAAATTAATTAGGGTTTATGTTGATTTTGTTCGAAATTTTAAAACGATTTCCCCGGTCATGGATATCTTCTGAATGATTATAAATTGTATATAAAACCCCATTTTGGATCCCTATTTTGGCAAGTTGGGTCATCCGTTTGAGGTTGTGATTGCTTGTAGGGTTGTGTTTTGATTGAATGGCGTCGGATCAGATGTTGCCTAATTCGAGCAATTCATCGAAGAAGCAACAACAATTGGAAGCTGGAAAGAGACGGGTATGTTTATCGTTTCCTTTCACATTAGTTTTTTTTTTTTTTTTTTTTTTGTGAATGTATATTATGAAGTTTAATTCTGGGATGTTCGATTTTGGAATTTGGTTTTCTGCCCAACCGGTTAGTAATCACAATTTAAGGTCAATTTTAAAAGAATCAGTCTCTATTTGAGTTTTGGATGTCAAATGGTATAGAACTAATTACTTATGTAGATTTAGATTGGTCATTAACATACCAAGGAGGGCGTATTTTCTGGAGTAAACATATTTGATGCTCAAAAGTTCAAATTTGAACCATATTTTGGAAGGGTTCGATTTTTCCCCCCAGAACACATACCATATATTAAGAACTAATAAATCAATCTATTAGGTGTGCATGGAACTTGACACAAATAAGAAGCTGTGAGCATAAAGATATGAAAAATGCAATATATAGCAAGTAAAAAGTAGGAAAATAAATTGTAATTATAGACATCTTATGATGCATTTCACTAAATTACAAACTATCCCAAAAACATATCTAAGAGACTAAGCACTTATAGCGGTCATAAACTGGAATTTGTAAGAGATATGGAGCACCTTTATATGTTGTATTGAAAGAATACGGGATCATCCGGTTTTTTGTTGCAAAAGACATTTCTTCTTCTTCGAGTGCAACTGTATTATTGAATTTAAATAATAACTGGAGGTTTCAATTGAACTAAATGAACTCAAATTGTCAAATGCCCTCCAATTGCGCTCATAAGGTGAAGAACTACAAGTTTGGCTTAGAACTCTGATAGCAAACTATAGGAGCAAAGGTGCATCGATCCCGTAAGAACACAACCATACTTCTATGTTTTAATTAATGCACTAAGTTAAAAACACATGATAAGTAAAATATATACTTAAATATGTAATAATACCCACATGATGCAACTTTCAATCTACTTCTTATAGCATCAGGGGATCCAAGTTGTCCCTTTGTTGATTTTCAATTCTTGCGTCAATTTCTCATTTTCTTCTTCATTAGGCACGAGCCGATCAATGACAATGTAAAATCTAGTCTTAAACTCTCTATTCATATAAACAATTTTTGATTATTGTCCAAAATATATGGTAGGGCTGAGGTAATATCCAACTATGCATGTACTAAACAATTAATACCAAACAATCGTATTAACCTCAAAATTGAATAAAACACAAAGTGCTTTACATGGAAAGGGTGATGAAGTCAGTCGACACTCTAGTAATCAATCTTTCATGCAATGCTAGTTAGGTTCTTCTTGATTTCTTCTTTTATTTTATCCATAACTTCATAAATATGTTCAATGCATGGTTTCTCTTTGCTATCAAACAACCTATCCACATCCACAAGAGGTGCCAAATTGCGAGTACTTGACAAGCAATAAAGATATTATCCCAAAATTCAGATCTTGCAATCATCCTCTCATTTCTCTTTCCACATGGCTTCTTTGTAAAATCACCCTTAGTCCATTGTTTAGAAACAAACAAGATTTGAAGGTGATACTAATTCTCAAATATGCTCTTAATGGTATAAAGTTGTGTTGCAAACCCGGTTTCACAAGACTTCTGCAATTTTTTATTGTTTGTTAGTTGTCGCATCATGTTCAGAATCCTTTCTTAGTTATAGATGTAAACCACAATGACTATCGTTTTAGCCAATACATGTTTATCTTAGGCACCTTTACACCAATATCTCCCAACATGATGTTCACACATTGCGGAACACATGGAGTCCAAAACATCTTTCAATGGTGACATGGTGTTCTTCCAATATCCTTCCAACAACTTTGAATTTTGAGCCGTTGTTGGTAACAAAATATTGTGAATAGAAAAGTGAAATAACTTACCAAACAACTGGCAAGTGAATAGCACAACTCACTCTGAAAAGCTATTACTTGCACTATGTTCTCTTTGACATCCTCAATCACTTCATTGATCATTTTCACATCTAGTTTTTCATCATTTAGATGCTGCGATTCATAAATTGATTTCACAAAAAACCATTCCGAGAGAACAATTTACTAAAAAGTTGATGAAGCATCGACCATTCCCGTTTGTTAATGGTGCATCATATTTTTCCAATGCGGCCTAGAGGAATCCACAAACTTCTGTGTCCCTTCAGTAAATCCTTCAACAAGGTTACATGGCTATTGTGATAACTCGGGGACGACATTCCTACCATAAAGTAAGCTATAACAATTAGTAATTACCTCTTGCTCTACCTCTTATTAAAAAAAGCTTACGAGTTAAGATATTCTAAAATTTTCATTGGTAATTACCTCTTCCATAGTCTTCAATTGATTGATTGCATCTTGGAACTTGGAAGTTCTCATCACATCAAAGTGTAATTCAACTGAATATGCCAAACTTATGTTTCCAAGCGATCATTTTCAACTTCTTCTTGATTGGGTCATTTCTATCCAACGTGGTTTGTTTTAACTTTTTCATAATTAGACTTCATCATGGTATCAAGAAGACCACAAACATTGTTAGTAACTCTTCGTTTCTTACCACATGATGATGTGCAACTTGTGATTACCTAATCACATTTTTAGAATCTTCAACATTAATTCAGGTAGTACTACCATGAGTTTCTTCTTATTGCTCCTCATCCCTATGTTCTTCATTCAAGTCTGTCTTTGAAGAATTCCCAAGTTTTTTCGTTTTTCTTTTTCCTTATTTCGTTTATCACCGCAAAAACTCTCTTCGTTAACTAAGTAGTCACTTTAGGACAACCTTGTACTTGTCTTTCTGGGTGAGTAAAATGTTGCTTCATGGACCCTGTTATTTCATTTGTGCAGGAGTTACACTATGATTTTTACATGTTTAACCAATTCTATTAATAGGCGAACTTGATACTTAGTTTGTCACCAGTTTAGTCAAATTTTTTGTAAAAGTTCTTAATTTCAGTGCAGCTATACTTTTTAGTGAAGAATATAGAATTTACATTATTACATTTAGAATGAGTAATATAGTATTGGATGAGTATTGGTTGAATGGGTGATTGCTACTCTGGCAATTGTAGCTTCTATGTAGTCTATCCGTATGGATTTTTATCTCATTTCTATTGAACAGTTGAATCGTACATGTTTGAAGTTTCCCATTAAAACATTTCATTCTTGACCTTAACTTGATAAGCATAGCTCTATTAGACCATACAAACAATTTTACATGTTGAAGAGAATACCTGTTTTCTTCAATGCATGCTATCCTGAATTATTTTCTCTTGGCTTCTATTATATTTGCAATGCCATTTTGCTATGAAAAGCTACTCACCCTACTTATTTGTTATTGATGGATCTGTTGTTGTTTGGTTATACTGTGGTAATTACTGACTTAATGTGTGTGCCTAATCAAAGTAGACAACTGCATTCGAGGGAGTACATTTCTATCATGTTTCATTTTTAAAATTTGATTTCTGTTCAATGAGTTGTGCTTGTTTTGCTTTTACAGCTAGAGGAGTTCCGTAAGAAAAAAGCAGCAGCCAAGAAAGCTGCATCCAGCAATGCTGCTCCTTCTGCTAATGGAGACCTACATGAGACAAAATCTTCAGTTTCTGATACTGTTCTGGTAGCAGATGGTACAAATGATGTTGGTGTTGGAAAAAATGAAAAGAAAACAATAGATGTTCATGAAGCTGAACCTCATTCCATTTATGCTTCACATGTGAATCCTATAAGCAGTTTCAATAAACATTCTGCAAGTTCAGGGCAGACATATTCAGTTGAAAGAAAATTGGAGCATGATGCACCTTATGGATCAGGTAGTGATATTCTTGCTTCTCAGGAGCTAAAGAATGCCAAGATTAATGCTGGATATGCAGTGGACATCGAAAGAACATTTCATCACCCAGAAGAGGATATTAATAGTAATTTCAATCATTTTAGTAATATAAGGCTGGAAGATGTCCTTAAAAATAGTAGAGATGACCGTTTGAAGGATTTTACCTCTGCAATTCCTGTGACGACTCAAGTTTCTGTTACCAAGTCTTCTCCTGAGAGATCTCGTGGTGCTTTATTTTCTAACAACTCAAGTCAAACCGATCAACTAGCTAATGGCCCAACGTACCGAGGTAATATGTTTTTTTCTATTGTTTTAGTTAAAAAGGAAATAAAAATCTTTTTTTTTTTCTTACGAGGTTTCTTTTTGCATTGGAACTAATTCTCTGAAACGTTTAAATTGATATATTGTAGGAACCTTTTTGTTTTAGATGTTAAATTCTATGTAGTGTTCATTTTTACTCTACCTTCAAACTTTCAGAGTCTTCCTCTGAAGTTGGGAAATCTCTAGAAGCTGTGTTGGGGCATCGCTATCCTCCACTTTCTGCAGTGGGTGATAGGAACTATAATAACCTTGTCGATCATCCTGCCAGTGAAAGCAGCTCATCTTTTACTGTATCTACAAGCTTCAGAACTGAAGCAGTACCCTCACATAATCAGACGTCCATATCGCCATCCGTAGCTGGAAGAAGATCTCGTCCATCATTCCTGGATTCCATCGTGTCCAGAAATTCTTCGACATCTCTTTCAGAGGCAGATAAAGCTAACCCATTCAGTTCAAAAGTTTACCCTGTGGATGCTCCTGTTTCATCTGATTCTAAAAATTTCATGGACTCTTCTGTTGCTAATACGAGTGACCTGTTTAGGCAGGGTGTCAATGAAATTGATTTGGAGAGGAGGAATGATTTTCATTCTACAAAACAGAATGAAGATTTTGCTGCTTTGGAACAGGTTGTATGTCCTTGCATAATGATTTCTTTTTATAACTTTATCACCTGACCTATAGTTATTTAACTCATGGTTTTAAAATCATTTGAGGCTTACGCCTCAAGATGCGCCTCGAAGCGAGGCGGCCCAAAATTGCACCTGAGGCGGTGCCTCTTGGACCCTAGACGAGGCTTACGCCTTGGTTCAATGAGGCAGTTTCATGAGGCGTGAGGCGGTGTCGAGGCTTACGCCTCGACGATGTGCTTTGGTAATGGCTTCTTTGGCTTTTTTTGTAAGCTACTGCACTGCAGTAGTAGTACTTCTCTTTATAATGTATTTTTTTAAACTAAAAGTCAAAGCCCAATGGCCCCAATGTGTATTTTTAATATTTTAAAACCCAAAAGGCTAGTACTTTCCCCTCTTAATCAAAAAGTGTGGTTTGACCTTCTTCTTCCTCCAAGCAACCAATTTTTCCACACCTCTCAGCCTATCTTATGGTTTCACTCTTTCCTCTATCAAGAACCACTGAACAATGCCTCTTAGTAATTTAGTATTATATACATATATTGTATATAAATGTATATAGATTTGTCATTTGTTTAGTATATATAAATTTTTTGGTGCATATATATTTCCGCCTCGCCTCTTTGAGGGAAAACACCTCGAGGCCCGATTCTGCCTTTTAAAACCTTGATTTAACTATTACAGAAACTTTACAAGGTAATTGCTCTTTAGGGCTGGGCAGTGAGTAGTTTTATGACTTTATTAGCCAGGGATGCTCGCCAACACACACTCCTGTTGGGAAACCCTGTATCCTACAGGATTTGCACAAGCAATGTGTAGCAATAGAAAAGTAAATAACACACAAAAAGACATAGAGGTCTTATGTGGTTCGGTCCAGAATTGATCTACTCCACAGCCGTAGTAGCGAGTTGATTTATTAAGTTTTGCTAAGGGTTTTACAATTAAAGAGAGATGTATTCATATGAGGAGAATGGGCCAAAGGTTTCCATCTAGCATGAGGCATGATTTTTTTTTTGATAACTGTGGGTGTCCGGGCCAACTTGCATTTACCTTGACTAATCCTATGGGGCCCAGAAGTTAACAGTCGGGAAATTCTCCAGTGGCCCTGAGGGGACTGTAATTGGTGATCACTGGGGAGCAAACCCATGGTCCACTTGAGCTACCCCAAAGGGTTATGATGCAAGAAGTTAGAAACGTAACCTCGTTATGATTTAGTGCAATGATTTCAAGGAATCCATCTGAAAGGTCTCTGATTTGATTTTATTTGACTTTGTTTCTAAGGCCTTTACTCCACTGCAAAAAGGTGAATAAAGAAAAAATGGCTTACTGCCTGGACTCTGTTGTCTAATATATAAAAGCCATCTGCTCTATTTGAGCTGCTTAATGTAGCTTCCCTCCCATCACCTGTGGAGGGAGTTTCTTTATTCTTCAACCTTGACTTAAAATCTGCTTGTTATATCTTTAGCAAACGTTCTCCGAGCCAACAACCTGATCTATATTAGTTCAACTAGGAAGTCCACACACAATGAGCAAGGAGGCATGTGCATCTTCTGTTTTTACTTTAAGAATTTTAGGGCTAAGAAGTCTTTAATGGCAGCTATTGCTTGGGGATGTTTCTCTTCACTTCTTTTTCTTTTTTGTCAAGTTCCACCTTATTTTTTTATTTTTATTTTTATGGTCTGAGATACTATGAAGCACCTATAGTTAAGTTTAAATGTCAAACTTGCACTTGATGTGTATTCCGTGCATGTGCTGCATGGGTGCTGCCAGGATATGACAGGTTGCAAATTCATTTTTTAAGACTAAGAAAATCACTTCAAAAGGGTGGGTGTGGGTTCAATGCAATTTGGTTGTGCCATGGGTGCAGCTTCACTTGTTTTGTGTGTTGGGGTTTTGGGTCATTTTTTGTAATTCTAAAATGTGTTGCAGTTGTAAAATATTTCAAAATTCACCAATGGAATATAACACTTCAAATGCTTGGACATCTTATATGTATGGTTTTAAAAGCATAAACATTCTCCAGTTTCTAATTTGATTGGGACTTCGATGTCTTGTTTTCTACTTCTCTCCACTCGTCTTTAGTTTCTTATCGAGGTGTACTTGTCTCTCTGCTTGCAGCTTCTTGTTCAGTTTTCTCCGTATTTTAGGTTTGTTATTTCATTGGATATAAAATCTGAATAGAGTGTGCGGTGCTATAGCGATTACCGGTGGTCGAGGAATAACGGTGGTCAAATAGCGGTCCAGCGATCAGCGGCACCATTTACCGCTATTTGACCGTGATTACCGCTATTTACTGCTATTAGCTCAATCTTAACCTTTAAACATTTATTAGTATGTTTCTTGTGTGGGACTTGATTTGTTTTACCTTACTTTATATTTGTTAAACATATTTACATATACAATATATTAAGTTCTTTATTTATTATATGAGCCTATTTTTTTTACTGCTATACCGCCGCTTTACCAACGCGATAACCGCTATATCAAATCACGGTCCTGACCACAATTTCAGAAAATGACCGTGTTAACTGCTTAGTCAACAAGTACTTTTTATGGATTATTTGCTATGGATTTAAATATTTTCTTGATGCTTATTTGCCTATTTTATTTAAAAAATATTTACATGTATATACATTTGCTTAAGTATTTCTTAGGATGCTGACTTATGCACTAGTTACATATGACAGCTGTCTTATTTAGGTGCTATTTAGGTTGTTTAACCTTTTAGAGTTTTGATGGATTAAATATCTTAAGGACTGCAGTTGAACTATTTTCTTTGTTTGCAAGCACTTTTACTTGTTTGGACTTTGGAAATGTTTCTAAAGACATCACTGCACCCATAGAAGGAGGAAGTATTGGTACCTTTTGGTGTGCAATCTAGGACTGTGGATTTTACGTCTAAACATGTATTTAAGAAATTTACCATATATCTTAATAAAATACATGTTGGTTTGATGTAAAAGCAAAAGGAGATTGTGGTGCACAGATGACAAGGTATTATTTACCGGATATTCTTGTACTTTGTTTTCCATCCTCTGTGAGGTGTGTTACTTTTGGGTTGGTTTGGATGGGGTTGGGACAGGGTAGAAGATTAAGTTAAAACTGATTGTGGTGATGATATAGCTGCTTTTTGTATTCATTGTTTTCTCATTTTCATTGGGGGCTCAAAAGAACCGAGTGCTGTTGGATATGCTCTATTATGTGGATTAAAATGTTGGGCTACCACCAGGTGCGATCGAGAATAATAGAACATTACCTGAGAAGATCCATCCATTCCAAATTGACCTTTTGGATGCATTGATGAGTAAGGGAGAATTGTACTAAGGACCTGTTTGTTAGCAGCTTAATGAGCTTAATGGGACTCGCAACTGATTCAGTCAGTCATGTATACATGACTGTTTGGTAGTGGCTTAATGATATAGAAAGTGGCTTATTTAGTAAGCTTTTAGGAGGGGAGCTTTTCGCAGAAAGCCAAGTTTTTTCCAAACCTGCCCCTCCCAATTAAAAAACATGCTACTTCCATCTATGAAAAAACCCTCCCAAACAAAAACATTCCCAATCGTACAGACAAATTAATCCACATAGACAGCTTTATCCATACATGACTTAATGGAAAACCAACCAAACAACCCTTAAGTGGGGATGGGGTTATAGGAGCTGTTGGGTGGCCCGACATAACATGCTAGAATATTGAAAAGCATTTTAATCAATTCAAATGTGAGAATGTATTTGGCCTTAGATAAGAATGGAGGAATGCTGTTTATGCTAGCAAACCACATTTTGGGGTTGCTTTATCTGATTATCTCTTATAGTTTCAGGTTGGTCTCATTTAGAACTTACTTAACTAGTTTGAGAAATAGAAAGGCTTAGTTGTCCTTGTAATCTATCATGGTACTTTCAACTTATTTCACTTGCTAAATGTCCTGAAGCTGCAACCTGTGTGCATGTAGTGGCAATATCTTAACTTTTCTTAACTTTCTTTTTTGAGCAGCATATTGAAGACCTGACACAGGAAAAGTTCTCTTTGCAACGAGCTCTTGAGGCTTCTCAAGTTCTGGCAGAGTCTTTAGCCACTGAAAACTCAGCACTGACTGATAGTTATAACCAACAGGTAGGATCTTGTCCTGCATATGTGTGCATATGCTTTGGAGTGAACTGCGTTTAAAATAAATGAGATTTTTGCATGCAAAGTTGCCTTTTGTGTCCCATGTCTTTTGACTGTGCACCTCTGTGTTTGTATTCTCATTCACGTAATTATGGCTTATCTTTGTTTTGCATTAATATGCACTTATTTTGCCTTGCAACTGACATGGTATGATATATCACAATAGAATGAAATTTGTTTTCTAAATTCTTGTCATGACATGATTTTTCTGATTTGTCAATTTGCAAGCATGCCTTCATTTAGAAGAAGTTAATAAATTCCAATCTTTTACTCCATTTTTTTTTATCTTCTCTCTCTTTTTTTTTTTTTTTTTGTTTGCAGGGAGGTGTTGTCAACCAATTAAAGTCTGATATGGAGAGATTGCAGGAAGAAATCAAGGGTCTACTGGTTAGTGTCTTTTATAAGATGCAATTAGCAGCAGTGAATGTGTGGCATTAAGTCTTCAAGCTTAATATTTGTACTCTATGTGCTGTTTTTGTTTTTTATAATCAATTAAACACAATAGTGCCATAGGTAATTTTCATAATTGCTTTAACGATATTGTTCTCCTGTGATGGAGATCTGAATGGGTTGGTGCCCTGCTGCTAGGAAGTAAGAGAGATGGAGGGAGGAATAAGGTTAGTGGATTGTCATCAGTCACAAGAATTACAGAAATTCATAGTAAAACAGAGAAGGGATGAAAATTAGAATGCTATGCGAATTGAATCTATGTCAATTGATTAGTTTGTCATATTTGTCCATTAACATGCTTTGTCTGACCTCTCCACCAAATTATTACCATCTGGTTCGTGCCTGATGTCATTAAGCTAGACGATATCAAATACATTGTCAAATATTCTGCTACTTTGTCCTAATCATGTTATAGCTAAGCTATGATGTTTACCTCTCAGGCTATATGTTCGAGATCTACACTATGTTTTCTATCGACAGTTGTTCATTAAAATTTCTCTGACAAGTTATGCGCTCTGTACTTACTTCCTCATTTGTGATTTCACTAGGTGGAACTTGAGGCTGTGAGGTCCGAGTATGGAAATGCCCGATTAGAATGTAATGCGGCTGATGAACGTGCCAAGTTGTTGGCCTCTGAGGTTATTGGGTTAGAAGAGAAGGTACTATACACCCATGTATCTAATGAACAAACCATTTGATCTGTTATCAAGTTGCCTGGGACTAGAATATTTTATCCAGTTCAAGGATTTTATCATTTTAAAAGTGAAGTGCATTGTACTTGAATATGATGCTTTATCATTGATTTTATTAACTAAATTAAAAACGATACCGTATCTTTCTCTGGTCTGTCTATGTTATTTCTTTTATGATAGTTATTTATAAACATCTTTCTTTTGCAGGCACTTAGACTGAGGTCTAATGAGCTAAAACTGGAGAGACAATTGGAAAACTTGGAAGCTGAAATGTCCTCACAGAAGTACGGTCTGAGCTTATGGCTTTAAAGTACTACTCCGTTATTATTTTTTTAAGTGTTCTATATTTTCTATGTCGGATCTGCATATTAGTTGAACAAAGAACGACATACTACTTTTTTGTATTGTTGTAGAACAGTATGATCATAAGGAAAACTATATATAGCCCCGACAGATAGATAACATTTTTTTGTGTCTATAATTCTAAAGGTTCCTGAGAGGAAGAACTATGACATTGGGTACCACAAACACTTTCCAGATTGGAGGCTGACTAATTGGTGTTGAACCATTTCATCATGGAGGCTAACTGATTGATGGTTAATGAAGCAGTTTGATCACTCATCTTACAAAATAGAATTATCAAAAAAAAAGGAAGCTTTCTTTCAGAAGTTATCACAGAAGCCAAGATCTTATAAGAATATAAGCCTTTCTGATTCTGTCACTAGTCACCCCTTTCAATTATTGGAGGTTCAATCAAGGCAGCTACAAGAGCTAAATTACTGCCTATTTATGAAACCCATCTTTACAAATTGGAGAAAATTATATCACTAGTTCTATTGTTATTGATACACTTATGTGGTCATTGTCCGGAGGTTCTCTATGGAGAGCCCTGCCTTACTTATTAGTTCTTTAACATGGCAGTCACATGTTGTAGCAATTACTTTCATGATATGAATTCAAAATTTTTCACTTACTGGTGACAACTTTTGTGGCTTAACCTGTTAAAGCATCCTGAAGCTTCCGATAGTATATTGATCCCATCGTCGGTGTAATTGCTTTTGTGATTGCTTCAAAGCTGATGCAGTTCAGTTCTTCATGCAACCATTTTGGTGATTCGGGAATAGAGTAATATCTTATATTTGCACATGCCTTCTTGGTTACAACCATCGAACTTTCAATTTTACTTGCAACTGCCAATTCGTTTGTTTCTTATGTTGGAGGGGTAAGATTGTTTATAGAAATTTTCTACTGGATTATTCTTTCCTGCATACTTGTTAAGTAGATTGTCCTTCCCTGAACTTATCCTAGTTGTCTTAGTGCTGTACCATTGAATGGTTGAATATTTTTATTTATAAAACATTCAGGAGAAGAATATCTAGCCTGGAGAAGGAGCGCCAAGATCTCCAGTCCACTATTGATGCTCTACAAGAAGGTATGTATATGTTTTTGCTATGCACCATTCCGGTTGAAAGAATTTCTAATCATTGAAACGGATTAAAACAAACAAGTTATGTAACTATCACTAGGTATAACTCAGTTTGGCAATCACTTTAATATTGTACCTGTATGTGATCAATTTAATTTTGTTTACCTTGAGTGACAGGTTAATTGAATGCTAGTTTTTCATTGCAGTAGGTCTCATATTATTATCCAAAATATTACAATGATAAGTCAATAGACATTACCCATGTACTGTTTTCATTCTAGGAATTAGATAACTATGAAAAGTGAGGACTTGCAAAAGTGTTCTTGCATAACAAAGCTACCCTCCACGTGGTGGTTTACTTTCTTTGAAATAACGAAGAATGAAACATATGATCTATAATCCATTCCTAACCTACATGAAAGTATAATCATCAATATTGGGGCAGTATTCGTTTCATATGGGTTTGTTGGTGCATTACTAAAGGTGTCACAGGCTTGCAACTTTCACCATCAATTATTATTACAATTGTCATTTATTCATACTTAGTATTATTGTTTGGGTTTGTTTTTGGTTTTATATTCTAAATGCATTACCAGCTAACGGGTTACTGGCTTGGAACTTTTATATGAGTTGTTGATAGCAATTGTTATGTATTTGTACTTGGTATTATTTTTAGGTTTGGATTTCATACCTTCAACCCTTTGGCCCCTTTCTACTCTTTTTATTCCGATTATAAGTTGGCTCTTGGTACAAACCCTAGCCCTACGATATTAAATCCCGTCTCTCTTCTGCCGCTTAAGACCATGAGTTACACGTGTAAGAAGTAGTACAAGAGGATCATGTGCTTGCTGCTGGTAAGGAAAAACTGTGGTGGTGTTTGGACTTCTCGATGTTGCAAAGGTGTTTGACAGTTTGAGTACCATGTTAGTGCCTTGTGGTAGTCAACAGTTCTAGTGGTATAGCTTGAGGTTTACAAAGCACTTCTAAACAGCTTGGCAATTGTCAATTGTTGGGCTCCATTTCTAGAGCTGGTCTCAATTGTTTCTTAAAATATCCAGGGGTTTAATTGATTTCTCGCAACCTAGCTAGGTTTTGCCTTAAGTTTTACACTTGATAGGGTTTAACTCTTCTGTTCTTTGCTGCTTGTCACATAAGAAATTCACCTTTGACTTCAATTTGACTTTGCTGACTGTGGACTGCTTGATTTGCAGGTTTGATTGGTCTGAGAAATCAGTTTTACGTTCTCTGTCTTAATTTTTCTTGGTAGTTCTGGTATTGTGCCTTCTGTGGTGGGTTCTTTTTAATCACTAATTTCCATGTCTGGTAAAGCAAAGGAAGAGAATGTGAGTAGGAGAAGTTTTCAGCTTAGCCCTTTCAGGTTGACAAATTATTGTGACAAATTACTGTTAGACTTATTGGTTCACAGGGTTCAGATAGATCGCAAGTTTATTTTTGTTAGTATGTAGCAGTAGGGTTCTTTCAATAGAGTGCATATTATTTTTATTCTTTTGGAAGTCAACTTAGTGAGGAGATTAATCATTCCCTTTCTCTTGTTGAGACAATATTCTGTTTTTCAATAGTTATTTTGGCAGGAAGTATGAATGAGTTTGTAAATGGCAAGAATCACATTGCTGCATTACCCACTAAATAGATTTGTCATAATCATTATGTGTTGCATACATTGTTGCGGTTAAATCATAATTATATTACCTTTGCTTTTGTGGCATTATGATCGTCTCCATTGCATGTATTGATCCTCAGGATTTTATGTAAATGCAAAGATAGTTTTGAACATATGTTGGCATATTCACCTCATATTCAATGTTTCTCCTTGCCCAGAGAAAAAACTCTTACAATCTAAGCTGCGGAAAGCTCCTGGCATTGGGAATTCAGTGGATATTAAGAAGAGCCAGCCCGCTAAAAAGGAAGCATCAACTTCTACAGGTGATCTTGGTATGTGATAATTTTAGGCTGGAGATGATTAACTATTTTAACGATCTTCTGAAAGGAATGCTGGTTGATATTGGTAACCTTATTCAACCTGATATAACACTTCCCAATTATTGTAGTTTTGAACTTTGAACACCATTAAGGCTTTACTTTAATACTCTGATTCGCCTTTGCTAGTGCTTCAATTTCAACATGATACAAACTGCATTGTTGGTCCATCAAAAGTTATAAGTTGAACAAGTTGTTCGGTTTTCCAATAAGCTATAAGTTGCTGGTTTGCTCTAGGTGTAACAATGGCACAACATCATTTTAGTAGAAAACCTAGGTCGTTTGGTAGTTCTTCATGCTAATGTAGGATTAGATTGTGATAACATTAATATAGTGTTCAAAGATAAGCTTATCTTTGGCTCATATAGCATTGGTAAGTTTCAGGTAGGTGAGGATGAGATGATTAGTTTTTGGTCACTCATGGATATTATGAAAGGGCACCATAGTGTTCAAAGATAGATGCATCATTTCTTTTTGGCTCATGTAGCATTGTTCTGGGGTGGTTTGGGACCATGAGAGGAATTATGTGACATTAGTACAGAGTACAGACTATATTTTTCTGATTTTTACACATCCACAAAATATGGATACTTTCATCATCATTTTTTTTGGCTCATTTAGCATTCTTCTCGGTGGTAATAATTCTGTAAGACAATTCTTGGAAATTCTGCAAGGAGTACTTCGCACTGAACTATGTTCATTTATGTTGGTGGCTATAAAACTTATTATGCTAGATAATTTGATCAGTAAAATAGTTCGATTTCTAAAATTTGTCGTAGCAAACAGTTATGTTTCAAAAGTCTATTGTCAAAAAAGGTTATTATGTTTCCATTATAAAAATATAAAAATAAGTAACTTATAAAATAAAAACAGATTTCGAATAAGATGAAAAAAAAAATCAAGTATATAAAAAACAAGGAAAGAGAAAATATCTTATAGCAAAAGAGAAAGAAATAAGGGGGAGGGCGTAGGTCGTGGAGGCTGGAAGGTTTAATATTAGAAAAGCAAATGTTTTGTCATGTTGCTTGCCATGTGGTGATTCTTCTGGTAAGCTGTTTCTGACTTACAAATTCTGGTCAACTGTGCAACAATAACAGAGTAAGACTAAGTAGGTAAATTGGTATGGAATTGAACACATTTACTAAACTAATAAAAGTGCAAATGTGTAACCACAAGGGTTGTGGCGTACTGGTTAAGGCCCTGGGGGATGTGGTGGAATATCCCATCCGCCCAGGGTTCGAATCCAGGCGTACACAACAATTGTGGCCACTGAGGTTTAATCAGGGCTGATGTCTTACAGTCATAATTTGCCAAGGGATTAGTCTAGGCATAGCCTAGGACACCCTTCCCAAAGAAAAAAAAAGTGCGAATGTGAGTGGGAAAATATAGGTTTTCCCAAATGGATGTTTCGTAGAGTTTGCAAAACATTATGAAGTGTCACTTGGGCATTAAATTTTCTGTTGCATTCAGTAAGCATGAAAAGAATGGTAAGAGGATGGACACAAAGAGACAGAATCATATTCACTAGTTGGATCTGATGTTATCTTACTTTAAGATGGTTAATTTTTGATTTATAATACCATGACAACAGTCTCTGAAATCTGTTTGTGATTTCTACATTTGCACATTAGTTTCTCTTCTACAGTCCATCTTACATGTTTGGTCATATTGTTCTTGATTCAGTAAATGAGAGTGAAGACCCTACACCTACAATGCAATCAACCCTTGGTGAAAATGATGCCTCCTTGCAGTTACAAAGTGGGAATTTTGGTCTGGAAGTTTCATCTTTGAGTATACCTCCAGATCAGATGAGAATGATCCAAAATATTAACACATTAATTTCCGAGGTAGTTTATCTGTTCCCATATAGTGGTATTGGTTGCTTCTCTAGCTCAGTTTCTTTTGTTCACTCATCCTTCAGTTGTGAATCAGTCTGTCTCATCAAAAAGGACTATGAGGTGGTTGATGTTGCATTGCACTAATTTGATCCCATTGGTAACTTTTTGATTGTAAATTATTGTAACCTTTATATGGTTTCAGTTAGCATTGGAAAAAGAAGAGTTGACGCAAGCGTTGTCAACTGAATCATCGCTATGTTCAAAGTTGAAGGTAAGTTATTATACATATAGATCTTACGAGTTTCTTGACAGGAGCTTTAAATTGTTGGCATTGTTTATAACAATATGGTCTTTATCACATATACAATTCCTCCTACCACTTGAGAATTTTACCATGGTTTACTGAAAGATGTTGGCTATTTTAAACAAAGAGCCCTATATTAGTTGCATGCCTTTAACAACTCTAGCAAAAAATTGGGTATATGGACTTTCTAGAGGAGTCAAAATTCAATGGAATGTCCGCATAAAGTTTCAAGAATGAATCGTGATGGGGTTAAAAAATTTATTAAAGGGGCCTTACATTCTTTATGTTTCATTGTGCCTCGTACTTCTGTCTTACTTTTAACTAGTTTTGCTTCTTATTTCCTTTTCGCTCACACTTTTACGAAAGCCAGGGGTCTTCACAGAAACGGGCACTCTGCCCCTCGGGATAGAGGTGAGGTCTGCTTAGTGCTTAGCCATCCTACTGGGTTTGTTTGGTTTTATTCAATAGAACTAAGCATGGGTCAGATAGGTCAAACAGTGATAGAAACAGACATGCCATAGAGCATCAGTCGTAGACATCAAAAACCTTTAATTTGTTATTTTCGTTATGAAGGATTTGAACAAGGAACTATCCCATAAGCTTGAAGTTCAAACACAAAGATTAGAGCTGCTGACTTCTCAGAGTATGGTGGGTGATAATATCCCAGTTAGAAAGTCTCCTCCTCGTACCGTGGTTGACAATACTCCCTACGCCGATGAAGGCGACGAGGTACAAAAACGCTGCATTCTATAATTACATATAATTTGTTACATCATCTTCAATTTTATATTTTACTAAATTTGTTCAGCCTTTTCGGGGGGCCCTGTTGGTTGAATGACCTCACAATTTTCTTTTAGATCATGACCTGACAAGTTTTAGCATGCCACTTCCATGTACAGGATGCTACTAAACTTGTTGTAAGGTTATGCTGTTAATAAAATTCTCATTTAAGGTTATTGAGAAAAATAGTCCCTTTTCCTCGGGTTAGTTTTATTTCTTTTTGGCTTTTTCAAAGCCGAGGGTTTTCACGAAAGCAACAACTCTACTCTCTAAAGTAGGGGAAAGAGGACAGGTCTGCATACATCCCCACCAAACCAAACCCCACCTCCTAGCGGGATATACCTGGATCATATGGTTTGGTTTGGTTTTGTTTTATACCTCTTGGCCACATTCTTGATCTTTTTTAATTTCTTACTGGGTAGGTCGTGGAAAGAGTTCTAGGATGGATAATGAAGCTCTTTCCTGGAGGGCCGTCAAAGCGGCAAACGAAGCATCTTTGAGTCCCGGCTGCTCAAAAACGCCGTTACCAAAGTTCACATGTTTTCCATTAGATGGTCATCACCATTACATTTGATGGTGATGTTGGAGGTGCAAATTTCTATCTCCTTGGGAAATCCTGGCAAAGTGGATCTTGGAATAATGCAAATTAAGGGGGATGGATATGCCGGCACTGAAGAAGACACTGTACAATCAGAGCTTTTATTATTTTTCTTTTTTTCTACTAAAAATATTATATTTTCTTTCTTTTTTGATTTACACAGGTATGTTGGTTGGTAATTTTGTTTGTTATGTTCATAATGTATTACAGTGAGTGCCTCATCTAGAATGGTCATTCTTCTGTTTAAAATATTGTAAGAGTTATATTTCTTTTTTAAAGTTGGGAATACATAACCCATTCTCAAACTTGTTAAGGGTGGTAATTTCAAATTAATTTAACATTGTGGGGTTGGCTCAGCTGGTCTATTGGGATCCTACTTAGAGGTCATCGATTCAAGTCCTACATGGTGACGGGGTTTTTTCTGGCTATTATCCAAGCCCTTGGGATTAGTTGAGGTGTGCACAAGCTGATCTGGTCATCATGGTTAAAAAAATTCAAATTAATTTGTACATGATATTTTTCGACGGACGGATGGCAAAACATTCCATGAAAATAGGCGTGAGGTAAGGTTTAATTCTTGGCATCATCCGACGATTTACCTGCTAATTAGCTAGGGGCCCTCGATAACAGGCAGAAAAAACCGGGTACGTAACCGGGAACGGGCCGGTAGTCCGTAACCGGGTACGATTTTTAGGAAATTTCATTGCCTAGTCCGGCTCGACCTGGGACCGGGACCAGTTATACATAGGCCCGATTGTAAAAAAAAATTGAAGTTCTTATAAATTATATATCAACTTTTTCAATATTTCTATAAGAATCTTAAGTTTTTTTAATAAAAAACTTCAAGTTCTTTTTTAACCATTTTCAAGTTTTTGTAAGTGTTTCAATACTAAATGTCAAAAATCGTAATTATAAAAACATCAATAATTATGTTTGTATAAAAGAGATTTAAAAAAATATTTGTAATGTGTATCTAAATGAGGTATTTCAATAAGATATAGCCTAAAAAGAAGAAAATATCCGAACAATTTCTTTTGTATGTTCAAAATTGAATTTTGGGAAAAAAAATATTTGGGACTGATCTGGCCCGGGACCAGGACCGGTTCTCATAACCGGTTATGAAGAAGGTTAAATATGCCTTGGGCTTTTAGTCACGAACCGGTTATGGAAAGCAATTTTGGGACCGGTCTCGGTCCGGCCTGGGACCGATTTTTGGTTATCTCTAATCATGCCGATGAAGAAGGAGATGATGTAAAAACCAATTGATTTCATAAATGTCGATGAAAACTTTACGCTTGGCAAATGATAGAAGCTTCACTTTTATAGTGTGTACCTCGGTGCAACATATCCCTTTGCATTCTGATAACGGTTTGGTAATGGTTTTTTTTAGCAATCGGGACTCAGAGATGCTTTGTTTGCCACCTCGACGGCCCTCCAGGAAAGAGCTTCATTATCCATCCTAGAACTCTTTACACAGTAAAAAAGATCAAAGATGCGGTCATGAGGCATAAAACCAAACCAAACCAAACGATCTCGATATATTCGAGCACGAGGTGAGTTAGGGTGGGATGTAAGCAGACTTGTCTTCTACCCTGGAGGGCAGAACGGTTGTTTCGTGAAAAACCCCGACTTGCAAAAACAAAAGCTATCCCGAAAAAGGGATTATGTTGTTCATCAACCTTAAATGATAATTTTATTAACAACATAACATTCTCACAAGTTTAATGGCATTCTTGTATATCAAATTAAAACTTCTCAAATGGTTATGGATTTAAAGTAAATTATAAGAAGGTCATTCAACCAACAGATACTGTTCCTGAAAAGACTGGACATTTTAGAAAAATAGAAAATCGAAGATGATGTAGAAATTATTTGACTTTAGAAGGCAACTAGCGTTTTTGTGCTTCAAAGCCTTCACCGATGTAGGGAGTATTATTGTCAACTATGGAACGAGAAGGAGACTTTCTAACTGGGATCTTATCACTCACCATACTCTGAGAAGTCAACTACTTTAATCTTTGTGTTTAAACTTTAAGTTTGTGGAATAGTTCCTTGTTCAAATCCTTCATAACAAAAAAGACAAATTAATGTTTTATGATATCAACAACCGATGGCGTAGATGTTTCTATATTTCATTGTTTGACGACCTATCTGATCCATGCTTAGTTATTTCTATTGAATAAAACCAAATCAAACCCAGTAGGGTCTAGGGAAGGAGGATGGGTAAGCAAACTTGACCTCTATCCTGAGCCGTTGTTTCCATGAAGACCTCTAATTTGTACAAAAGTGTGAGCGGAAAAGAAATAAGAAGTAAAACTAGTTAAAAGTAAGAAAAGGAACACCGAAACACAAAAAATGTAAGGCACTTCTTTTTAACAATTGAACCTTTAATAATATTTTAATCCCATTACGACTCATTGTTGAAACTCTCTCATTGAATTTGAGTCTTTTACAAAGTCCATATACCAAATTTTGCTACAGTTGTTTAGTGCCTCTAAACTAGTCAAGATCTTTCATTAAATCATTGTATAATTAGTAAGTGGTATGAGGGATTAATTATATGTGTGATAAAGACCAAATTGTTATACCATAAGACCCATTACAAAAATATTGGATTTTTTAGAATGTAAAAAATGTCTAAATATCATAGTAGATTGTTTTATAAGACTTACGCGAGTTAATATGGAGAAATCGAACCAGTCCTATGACTAGGAGCCATAAGCCGGCTCTACAAGAACCGTGGTAGCCAAAAGATAGCCATCAAGATCTATAGTTGTGATGTATGACTTTAGTCTTTCCCTATTCACCTTAAATGATGCCCCACCTTTCAGATACTGAATTATGACCTCACTGTGTGGGAACACTTCCTGCTCAATATATGGATCGTACCATCTTGATCGTAGCTTACATGGAATAATTCAATCAAGATTTGTATTGCCAAACTTTCATCTCTACATGGAACGACTTTCTCGATATGTGTGTATCGTGAAAGGCCTTAGAACGCTCCTTATATATGTGTGTGAACTCTCTTAAGCATCTAAATTCAACTAATATAATTCATATATATTGAGTCTTCGATGCTCACCAACTTGCTTCAAATTGAAATTAAGGTATTAATTACCCAACTCGACCGATAAATGACAAGATTTCCCGTACACGAGTCGATATGGAGACATGCCTATGGTAGTCTTATATGTAGTCCGACATGCACAATGTGCGTCCTCCAATCCGCTTGACCAAATCTTTCAATTTGGCCATCTCATAGTCTTCTCTTGGATGTGCTTTATCTTTCTGTTTAATACCTCGACATGTTCTCTATGTTGTAGACCAAAAACCTCAAAAACTCACACACACAGTTAAAGAAAAGAAAAACTTGTAGAAGAGAGACAATATCTTTAAAATTGCAGAAAACTTACTGCCTTATGTACATCAAAGGGTAAAAACACTTCAACTCCTATTTAAAGCAACAAAAAAAAAAAAACTAAATACTAAAGACCCATGAACTCCTAAACTATAACTACCCACTACCCATTATTCTCCACCAAAGTAGGTTAACTACAGACCAAGTCCATGCAAGCTAAAAACTGACTCGAAAGCTACCGAACTGTAACCCGCTAACCCATAAACAATATCGATTAATCCAACAACCACCCCCTTAATCGGCTTGCTTCATACTTCCCGTTCACAGCAACGCCGGTTCCTCTTCGATTAAATTTTCCTCTTGCTTCTCCCATTTAGGACACTCATTGTTGTAGTGTAACAACCTAAAATTTGAACTTTTTAAAATGTAAATTTTCGCAATAACACGTTTATAAATTAAAGAGAAACCACCTGGCATATATATATATATATATATATATATATATATATATATATATATATATATATAGAAAATCAAGTTTGCAAATGACATCATCCCAACACAATTTGAGGAAAGTATAAGCGTTTACAATTTCCAATGAATAAAAAGAAGATCGACAACCTACTTAATCTAAACAATCTAATTTAGATTATAATTGGGTGTCGTCATCTATTTCCAAAATATCAACAAGTGATTATGTATACTCACTATCCCGTCATATGCTATATCCCAAAAGTCGGCTAGGCTCTCCACTCATGACTTCGCCACCTCACCACTAACGGAACCTGTTAGGAACACCAAGTAAACAAGTGTTAGGCTTGGAGCCTAGTGAGTGCATCCAAATATAAATATAGGTGCGATAAAGTGTAATGTATCGGTAAACACTTTATATTAACTAGATAACTAATAAAATCAACGCATCCCCCAATGCCACAACCCAAGAGGAGTGTAGTTGGAATGGTTATTTACCGGCATCAACTCTATTCATGAATCTTTACCCCAAAGAGTCACCAAGTTCAACCCTATTCTTGGATCTTTACCTTGGGATCTCACCATTCCAACCAAACATAGTCCACCAATATAACAAGTCAAAGATTGACTATAAATTCCCAATACAAAAATCCTCATATGACATTCAGTTATTGCAAGGAAAATTTATATTGTAAGCATAACATCTCATATCATGTAATTTCATTTTATCTATTACAAGAAACCCATTAAAGTAATATTCCCAACATACAAGTCTTGTTAACACATTCATAACATATATTTCTTAAATCTATCCTTCAATAAGATCAAAATTAGCATATTCTTCCCATTTTATTTTCACAAGGCCATAACACATACCTAATACCAAGTATGTCTTTCCACCAACTTATTAAGTCATAAAACCACATAAAGTCATCATAGTGTCAAAACCCTAGATTTTGACTTAGAGAGTTTCAAGAACACAAAGTAGAGAAAAATGTAGGTTTTTAGAGTTATGAAAAGAAAGGGGTTTTCATGTAGACACATAATCATTTAATGAGATAGATAAACTCACAAAAATGGGTTTTGATGAAAACCCCAAAACCCTAAAAATCTCCTTCTTGAATGGAGGTGACAAAGGAGATGATGGAGGTGACAACCCTAGCTTCCAAACCTTGAGTATGGACACCAACAACTTGAAATCAAAGGGAGTAAATGCTTTTAGGAACCCTAGATTTGAGTTCTTATATGAGGAGAGTGATAGGGAGAGTGTTGAGAGAGAAAACATATTGTTGAATGAGAATTAAATGAGCTAAGGACCAAAATTCGCGATTTTAAGTCATCAGGCACACGCGACGATAGTCTAAAGCCAAATTTCCGTATTTTCACACGTCATTTCTCATCCCAACTAGAATCGAATTAAGGCACAATGATAACAAAATTAAAGGCTTGCAAGAACAAAAGTCTGAGGTTCGTGACAAGAGTCTTACCAGAAAATCCGGGCGTTACAGTCCTCCCCAACTTGAAAGGATTTCGTCCACGAAATCATCGTTCACGCAAACAGGTGAGGGTATCTTTTCTTCATGTCCTCCTTCGCTTCCCAAGTCACATTGGACCCTCGGTGATGCTTCTACTGGACCTTGACCATTGTGATTTCCTTGTGACGGAGTTTCTTGGACTTTTTTCCAAAATCGCGTCGGGTTCCTCGATGCAACGATTACCCTCATCCACACTTATCTCCGAAAGGGGAATGACGCTTTCCTCTTCCGCCAAACATTTCCGTAGGTAGCACACGTGAAATGTGTTGTGAATCCCATTCATCTCGGGTGGGAGTTCCAATTGGTAAGCTTGAAGCCCAACCCGTTTGATTATGGTGAATGGCCCAAGAAATCGAGGGCTCAACTTTCCTCGTTTCCCGAACCGGATAATTTTCCTTCCAAGGCGATACTTTGAACATAACTCGGTCGCCCTCTTGAAATTCCACCGGTCGCCTTTTCTTATCGGCATAACACTTTTGCCGGTCTTGGGCCACCTTCAAGCATTCCCGAATACCCTTGACCTTATCCCCGATCTCTTGGACAATCTCGGGTCAGACAAATTGTTTCTCACCCGCCTCTAGCCAACAAATCGGAGTCCGACATTTCCGGCCATATAAAGCCTCAAAAGGGGCCATGCCAATACTGGAATGGTAACTGTTATTGTAGGCGAACTCCACTAGAGGTAAGTGTGAGTCCCAACTCCCGCCAAAGTCAATGACACATGATCTCAGCATATCCTCAAGCATTTGAATGATCCGTTCACTCTGACCGTCGGTTTGGGGATTGTAGGTCGTGCTCAACTTTACTCGAGTTACAAAATCTTTCTGGAGACCATCCCAAAAATTTGAGGTGAAACGGCTATCCCGGTCTGACACAATGGACAAGGGAACGCCATGCCTCGAGACGACTTCGTCGATGTAAAGTTTGGCCAGCTTATCCATCGGAAGGGTCTCTCTCATAGCAAGGAAATGTGCACTCTTGGTGAGACGGTCCACCACAACCCAAATTGTATCGTGCCCTCTCAGTGTATTTAGTAACTTGGTTACAAAATCCATGGTGATATGCTCCCACTTCCACTCCTGAATTTCCAAGGATTGGAGACTTCCGTAGGGGAGTTGGTGTTCGGCCTTGACTTGAAGGCACGTCACACAACGTTCCACGTATCTTGCCACATCTAGTTTCATGACGGGCCACCAATAGTTAAGCTTCAAATCCTGATACATCTTCGTACTTCCTGGGTGGATGGAATACTTAGACTTGTGGGCATCCTCAAGAAGCAATTCACGATTTCCCCCAATCTTGGGCACCCATACCTGACCTTCGAAAAGCTTCACTCCTCGACCATCTTCGGTTAAAAGAAGATGTTGTTTCACCATCACTTCGCTTTTAAGATTCTCTTCCCGGAGAGCTTCCGATTGTGATGTCTTGATCTTCTCAATCAGGCTTGACACCAGTTCAATTCGAGCGAGAGAAACTTGTAGGCTACCACTATACTCTTTTCTACTCAGGGCATCTGCCACCACGTTGGCCTTGCCAGGGTGGTATAGTAGTTCACAGTCATAATTCTTTAGAAGTTGTAGCCATCTTCTCTGCCTCATATTCAACTCTTTCTGGTCGAAGCTATGTTGTAGGCTTTTGTGATCGGTATAGAGGGTGCACTTAGTACCATAGAGATAGTGCCGCCAAATCTTTAGTGCAAAAACAACCGCCGCCAATTCTAAGTCATGGGTAGGGTAGTTCTTCTCGTGAATCTTTAGTTGTCTCGATGCGTAGGCTATAACTTTTCCCCGCTGCATCAAGACGCAACCCACACCCATCTTCGAGGCATCGCTAAAAACCATAAAATCCTCAGTTCTTTCAGGTAAGGATAGGATCGGTGCCTTACATAACTTTCTTTGGAGAGTGCGAAAGGCTTTCTCTTGGTTATCAGTCCATACGAACTTCACATTCTTCTTGGTAAGAGCGGTTAAAGACGAGGCGATTTTTGAGAAATCTTGGATGAATCTCCGGTAATAACCCGCTAGACCCAAGAAGCTTCGAATTTCGGATGGGCTTCTTGGAGGTTCCCAATTCATCATGGCTTCAATCTTCGTAGGATCGACTTTCACTCCGTCTTGGGTGACAATGTGCCCCAAGAATTGGACCTCTTTCAGCCAGAAATCACACTTCGAAAACTTGGCATAAAGTTGTTCTCTTCTCAACACTTGTAGCACTTCGCGAAGATGCTGCTCATGCTCAAACTCGTACTTAGAATAGACGAGGATGTCGTCGATGAACACTATCATCGACTTATCGAAGAATGGCCGACACACTCGGTTCATCAAGTCCATGAACACCGCCGACGCATTGGTTAGTCCAAAAGGCATGATCAAGAATTCGTAATGCCCGTACCGGGCTCTGAATGCCGTCTTCGGAACGTCTTCGTCTCTTACTTTCACCTGGTGGTACCCGGATCGAAGATCGATTTTCGAGAAGCAGCCCTCTCCTTGCAGTTGATCAAATAAATCGTCGATCCTCGGAAGAGGGTACATGTTTTTCACAGTTACCTTATTCAACTCCCGATAGTTGATGCACATCCTCATCATGCCATCCTTCTTTTTGACGAATAAGACCGGTGCTCCCCACGGCGAGGAACTCGGTCTTACAAATCCTTTTTCGAGGAGATCTTGAAGTTGTAACAACATTTCTTGCATTTCGGAAGGAGCTAGACGGTAGGGATCTCTATCAATTGGAGTTGTTCCCGGAACGAGATCGATCTGGAACTCAACTTGTCTCTCTGGTGGCAAACCGGGCAAATCGTCCGGAAATTCCTGAACTACTTTCACGTCCTCGAGTTTCTTCCTCTCGAGCTTGGCATCCAACACATAGGCTAAGAAAGAGGAACACCCCTTAACTTGACACTTACGTGCCTTAGCCATGGTGATAATGGGTAAGTCTCCCTTCCTTCTCTCGCCATAGACAACCACGCTGCTCCCTTCCGTAGTTGGAATTCTAATCAACTTCTTGGCACACATAATTTCCTCTTGGTTATTAGCTAACCAATCCATTCCGATCACTATGTCGAATCCTCCAATGGTCATGGGCATGAGGTCGATTGAGAAATTCTTCCCCCTAACTCTAAGGTACAACCCCGCAACATCTCGTGAACCACCACTTGACAACCGTTAGCTATTTCAACGACTAACGCATCATCTAACACACTAGTGATCATGGGAATGTGTTGGCAAAAAGAGTTCGACACAAAATAAAAACTAGCACCCGAGTCAAACAATATGCGAACGGGTATAGAGTTTGATAATCCCAAAATCACTAAATCTTTAGAGAGAGAAAGTATAAAGAGAGAGTTTGAAGCGCAAAGGTGTTCTTGATTGAGAAGTATGCGTGAGTTTCTTACAAAGAACAAAGCCACAAGGGACTTAAATACCCTTGGCTTATATAAAACATAATGCTACTCTAAACACAGTATAAGACCAAGCCTATAAATACAATGATTACTATAAAATCAGACTTAACAATCTTCTCCTTAGTAATCATTGGCGCTGTGGTCTTCAATATACATCTTCTAAATCAGCAAAAACCATCTAAACGACTTAGCGAAGAAGCTTCTTGACATTTAAAAAAAAATTCTTCTCAGCATCTTGCATGCTCAGTTGCTTTTGCTGACTTGACAAGACTGGACCAGTTTGAATAATCATGGAAGGAATAATCGGTTCAACAACTTGTGCTCTAGACGACACACCTCTTTTAAATGAACTTGAAGAAGCTGTGGTGGTCGGAGCTTGAACAGCAAAAAGACAAGTATAGTTGAAGAAAATAGAATCTTGAGCGAATCTTGAGCAACAGATAAACGTTTAAACTCTTTGTCTCTTTATCTTCTCCTTAACTTCTCCCCCTCATGACCTCGATGATCTAGATCAACTTGGTCATGCAAATGTTGGAGACGAGACAACTTAAGATCTGCAAAATCAGAGTAAAGGAGAAATAGGAGAGGTTTGCGTTAACTGTTGATGGCGCAAAGATTGTTTTGCGCTAGATGAAGGTGGTGCAAAGTTAGTTTTGCGCTACCAACTGTTGGCGCAAATTTGACTTGGAATTTGAAAAATTTCACTTTGATAAGCTCTTTGACTCCCCCTACACAAATGCACTAAATATGACAAATCAAGTTAGCATTCATATAGAAAATCAGATACTCCCCCTCAAAAACAGATATGATCTTTCAGAAAATTCTCCTTATTCACTCCCCCTTGAATAATGCACAAACCCATTAACACAGATATGAAAACACAAGAATCGAATCATCAATGTAGAAAGAAAAATATACTGAATATGTATTTTGAAATGACTAAATATATAAAAATTTAGAGAGAGAAAGTAAGAATGCACCAAATGTAATCTGTATTCAAAATGAGCTCCAAAGTTACAAACAACTAAGGTACAAGGGACTTAAATACCCTTAGCCAATACAAGAGATAAAACCAGTCTAAACACAGTATTAGCACAAGATAATAAATACATTGATTACTATTCAAAATAGACTTAACAATCTCCCCCTTAGTAATCAATGACGCTCTTCTCTTTGACGAAGTCTATTCAGTCCAAGCAACACTTCTAAGCGTCTTAGAGTTGAGCGGAAGATCAACTTCTCACCAATAATATTCAATGTCTTCTTGAGAAGTTGAATTTCATCATTCTCGAGTTGGAATGGATTTCTTCTTGTCTCAAAAAATCTTCTTTCAGCTGTTTTCAAACGTTGCTCCAACTGTTGCTTGATCACCTTCAAGGTTCCATCCGAGTAATGATTTATCTCTTCAAATCTAAGGAAGCAGTTTTGACTTGAACCATTCCTGTAGATAACTCCATATGGATCTTGGAGAATGGTGAATAGTGGATAATAGTCTAAGTTCGGCAATCTATGATCGGGCCTTAGAAGATTCACCACAGGCTGAAATCTTTCAGCAGCCATCTGAAAATCAAATACTTTGTAAAACTTGATTTGGGGCCGAATGAATCTTTTGATCACAAAAATGCTTGAGAGACATCTTCTGTTCTATGATAGAGATTCCTGAAATGATTGTACATAAACTCAACGTCATCAATAGATAGATCATTAAAATCAGCTTCCGAGAAAGTATATAAGTTGCAGTCTCTTCTTTCCACTTCAAATACCGGATACCAGATATGAACAAACTTCTTTATCGATACATTGATAACCCGGACTATCAGATGCGGAGAAGAAACAAGAGGCTTTCCACGGCGCTGGCATTTGATGAACATTAAGTACTCGTACTGATATTCTGCTGACTCCTTTTCAACACCAAGAATAGCATGTATATTGATCTGTCTTCTCCTAGAAACAAAAATATTACTTTGAGAGTCTTCGAGAAAAGAAGATCTTAACCTTGAAGCCATATGCCGTTGTTGTAAACTTCGTTGTCTCTGCTGTCTAGACAAAGCCGGACCTTCTTCTAGTATACTCGGAGGGACTACAAGTTCTGAAGAAGGAATATCCGCTTGAGCTCTTGACGACTGACCAAATTCAAATGTACTTGAAGGAGCAGTGGTAGTCGGAGCTGAATCGGCAACAGGACTAGAAGTATCAGGAGTAGCTTCAGGAATCTCATCTTGTGAAGGAAGATCTCCGTACAAAGTATCAGCTACCTCTTCATCCTTTGCGTCAAGAAAGAAAGTATTATCTTCAGTGTCAGAAATGATAATAATATCATCAAGATCTTCTTCTTTCACTTTGCACAACTTCTCATATCTGATATCATCGTCATCATCAGAGTTGATCTCTATGAAGTTTGCAAAGTAAGATCTCATGTCGTTTGTAGCTTCCGAATCGTCTAACACCATTGACATTGGTGCAGAATCTGGATCAACATATACGACGATCTGCATATTGTTCTCAATATTCTGTTTAGAGATGTTTAAAACATTAGTCATAGATGACAAGTCAACATTATCAATCAAAATGTTCACAAGATTTTCAACACTACAATCTTGAACATTGTCAGTATTCTTTTCTCTGTTAGCCTCCTCATGTTGACTTTGATCTTCTCTGGCTGAAGAACTCTCCACCCTCTGTCTCTTCGACATCTCCCCCTCATGACCTTAATGATCAGGATCATCTTGGTCATGTCTTCTCTTGTGAGACAGGCCAGCTTCAGCTCTACAACTCTGTTCATGAAGATCAAACCTGTTAGATAGCTCAGTGAAGGCTTGAGTCATGAAAGATTTGATATCAGAAAAATTTGTTCGAACTTCAGATCTGAAAGAATTAAGCTCCTCAGATAATGCAAAAATCCTAGCAGAATTAGAAGTAGGAGCTGGAGACGGAGTTGGATGGAAATTTCTGAGCAGAGAGATCAAGTCCTTATGCTGTTGATCTGGCGGCGACATAGAAAGAAGACAAGCATATAACATATCTGACAATTCTGAAATTGAAAGATCTTGAACTGGAATGCTAGAATTCACTGGAGGAACTGAAGTCGATGCTTGAGGCATAGAAGTAGATGCAGAAATACCAGCTGTCTGTGTGAATAATTGAGGAGAAGGAATAGAAACGATCGCTGGAGCAGTAGTAGAAACTGTAGATGGTTCACGAATGACTACCCAAGTTGGTCTTCGGAACGGAATTACTTCAGGAAGAATAGCAGGATCGATTTCTATCATCTTTCCTTTTAACAACGCCGTCATCTTCTAAATTTGCTCGTTCTTCTAAGCATCAAACTGTTCACTCATTTGACGGATGACCTCATTCACGGAAGTAAACTTCTCAGTCGTGTCTTGTACTTCGACTGAAGAAGTGTCAACACTCAAAGTAAGCTTAGGCGAAGATTGAGAAAGTACTGTATCTTGAACCCGATGCCGAGTTGTAGCATTTGCAAATGCTATATCAAGCTCATCAACATGAATATTACCAACTGCAGCATTAATCAGAACAAACTCTTCTTCAGACATAACATCTTCTTGAGTATGCACTTCTGGTTCCTTGATCCTTCTTTCATAAACATGTAGAGTAGGCTGATCACCATCATTACCATCTTGATCATCATTATCATCATCATCTCCATCTGCATCATTACCAATATCATCCCTTTCAGTATCAACATTATCATCCCCTTCAGCATCAACATGTTCATCATCAATTTCAGCATTAGCAACTCCAACAAGTACATCACCAATCTGTTGATCTGCAACAACTGCTTCATTTGCTTGATCAGCTTGATCATCATTAAAAGGTTCATCTTGGTCATCTTCCAAAGACATATCATTTTCCAAACAATATTGAATTATGCTATCATCTGTCGGATCAACATAATTTGAAATCAGAACAAAAGGAATTGGCATCGAATACTCAAAAGATTTCTTTAGTCTTTGAATAAAAGTTATCTCAGAATCCGGAACTTGATTCCAAGAAAGAAGGCGAGGAATCTCTGAATTACTTTGCAGCATACTTCGAACAATCAACTTCATATACCGAATAAAAGGGATAAACTTCCTCTTCTTATGAGTCAACTTGTCTTGCACTCTCTCGAAAAGTTCTGTCCAGAAAATATACGTGTAATCAACATGCAGGTCATATACAACTGCATGGAACAATCTTAGATAATGCAGACTGGCATTGTCCATTCCAGAATGTTTAGATGTGAGGCACCTGTTGAGGACGGAGAATAATGCATACCAAACTGGAGGCAAGTTCGATTTGTCAAACTGACTTACTCTATTCAAATCACCAAGATAACCCAGATTGCGAATACTCTCTAATACATCCGATTCAGAAGGAAAGCTGTCATAGGAAGTTCGACCTGGTCGGGAATTAGGCTCAAGCAGCTCCAGAATCAGTCGAAGGCGCTTGTAAGATAGAAAAGATTCAAACTGATCAATCTGAAGGTCGAAGCGATGAGGACGAACTATCTCATTCTTTGTGATAGAGTGCCAAGCCTGTTGAAGATACACCTCAGGAACATCGGCACAAGAAGTGAGAGCCGGAGCAAGAGGATGTCCTTTGAGAATCGTTCGAATAAACGGATGAATCTTTATCTTGTCAAAATCCACAAAGTAGTTGTTTGGCTTGTATGGCAAGATATACAGCATAGTAGGAAATAAGTCATTCGGTGTTCGCCGTTGAACAGAAAGGTTCGCCCCAACAGAAGGGACAGACGACATAGGCGTCTCATGGGAAGCACGATCAGACGAATCATCTTGGAATTCATTCTCGTCTTGGATCATGGGATCAGTAATGTTTTGAGAAGCCATTAATGAATCCTATGAAACAGAAACAATGAAAATTAGACTTGAAAAAAAATAAAACTGAAAAATACAAAAAAAAAAAATGAAAAATTTTCCTAAGTCAAGTTTGCGCGACAAGAGAGTGACGCAAACTCAGGTTTGCGCTATGAACGGGTGGCGCAAAATAAGCTTTGCGCGATAAACTGTTAGCGCAAAACGAAGTTTTCGTATCAAGTACATGGCGCAAAATGAAGTTTGCGTGATGCACTTGTGAAGTAAACTTGCCTTAGAAAAAATTTCATGAACAAATAAAGCACAATGAAGGTTTGCGTGACACGAAGGTAACACAAAAGTAACTTTGCGTGATCAAAGGGTAGCACAAAGGTAACTTTGCGTGACCAACGTGTTACGCAAATCTACACAAACAAAAACTAGCTACTAAAAGGAAATGCGTTTCAAGTTGATAGTGCAAAACTAAGTTTGCGTTACCAACGTGTAGCGCAAAACTAAGTTTGCGTTACAAGAAGGTGACACTAACTTATGTTTGCGCGAGCAACTGAATACGCAAAAAACCCTAGAAAAACTATAAAGAATGCGCGAGTTCATCTATTGAGTTTCAAAAATTCAAAAAAAAAAAAAAAAACGATTTTCAACCAAAATGAATGATCGAAATTCATAAAAGAAAGATTAGAAACACATTTAGATCAACTTAAGACTGATTAAAATCAGTATTCAACTTAAAACTTTGAAAAGTTTGAAAAACCCAAAGATGAACAGTCGCACATAACACCAATCACTCAAAATCGAAACAACATTCAACACAATAGGAAAAGGAAACACATACCTGGGGTTCGAAATCAGTAACTAAAACAAACCCAATAGATGATTTTAACAAAAAAGATCAATCTAAAGAAACAGAAGATGAACAGATCGAGAAAAAACACACAGTAAGAAATCGCAAAAGAAACTGAAATCAAATAACCACAAATCGATACTGAAAATAATCACAAATCAAAGATGAAACAAAATAGAAAACATACCTCAATCGAAGAATAAGACCTGTAAAACTCAGATTGAGAATCGACAGTAAGATAGAACATCAACAGACAGAGAGAAAACAAGAAGGATTCAATTGAAAGAAAAAGAGCGGTAAAATGAAAAATAGAAAATCTAACACTATTTATACCAAACAAATTAACACTTAAAAAAATAACATTCTAAAAAAAATACAACATATATCACTTAACAATGATATTTTCTCCGTTAAAGCTCTTTTACCCCCCCTATACAAATGCACAAAATATAATAAAATCAGATTAGAATTTGTAAAGAAATATCAAAAAACTTACCTGATGAACTGCAGATCTGAACTTTAACCAATTTATCAGAGAAGTACCTAATCAATTTATTCACCCCCCCTCAAAATCAGAAGATATCAGAATACATTCAGATTGTCTCTCCCCCTCGAAATATGCACAAACCAATTTACAAAAATATGGATACACAAACATAGAGACATCAGTGTAAAAAGAAAATTATACTGAATATAAATTTTGTAACAACTGAACATATAAAATTTTAAACACTAAACAAATTAAATTCTACTCAGTAAAATATCACAGATTTAACAATCAATTGAAATCAAATATGTGTTGTTGGATACAGAAACAAGTTTCATTGCATATCAAGTTAAGACATGTTCAGTTTCAAAAACTTCCAGCAATCTATTCAGTGTGCTCGTATGCGAACTTTGATTAGCTTCAAGAAAATGCAATTCTGAAAATATAATAGAGAACTTTGCATGTATTCACACTAAGCCATCAAGAATTAAGACTTTCACAAATTTACAGGTTTATCACAACTCAGAAATATCACCAAGTATCATGAGATGTGTGCTCATTGGCATCTTTTAGCATTGTGCACATTGGCATCTTTTAGCATTGTGCACATTGGCATCTTCACATGAGTGTGCTCTTTGGCATCTTTTAAGCTTGTGAACTTTGGCATCTTTTAATCAAAAAGTTTGGTAAGTAAATAACATGCCGTAAACGTAACTTTCTATCTGACCCTATTGCAGGATTTGGGTCAGCCGCTCCCAGACCAGTTGGCCTTAGGGGACTAGGTGTCAAGCACCCCTTGGAACTTACTTTCCCAGATCAGAAAGGCTACAATGACATATCCTAAACCCATTCATACCAGTAGAACATGACTTTCGATCTGGTTCTATTGAAGGATTTGGGTTCGATCACTCCCAGACCAAATGACCTTAGGGGACCAGATGACAAGCATCCCACGAAACTTACTTTCCCAAACCAGAAAGGTCACAGGTACAAACTTTTAAGCTTAGAGATTTCTGGATTTTATATATTTAATTCATCTCAATCACTCAGTTTTACATCTAAGTGCTTAGCCCATATTTTCATTACAATCCATAATTCCGACTTTTTAGGTTTTCTAAGCATTGTAAACTATAAATATTCCGAATAACACAACTTTAAAGCAATATCAAAAGTTTCAAACATGTTGCTGACCTTTCGATTTTTGTAAGACTTGAAAGTTGAACATATAAAACTTCAATATAAACAAATCAACTTGAAAATTTATCCTAGACACACATTTTATTCAAAAGAAAGAAAACCTATAAGTCATTTACTTTATAGAATAAAATTTGTATAGATTTGAACTTTTAAATTCAACATGCCGAGTTTTGAAAGCAGAAAATTAAAACGTTTTTCATCTAAAGCTTTTGTAAAAATATCAGCAAGTTGATATTCAGTTGGAACAAAATATAATTCAATAGTACCTTCTTCCACATGATGCTTTATGAAATGGTACCTCATATAGATATGTTTGGTCTTTGTGTGCTGGACCGGATTGACGCGATCGCGGATTTGCTATCACAGTAAATTGGAACAGTTTTGTACAACATCCCGTAGTCACGAAGTTGTGTCTTCATCCATAGCACTTGAGCGCAACAACTAGCTGCAGTGACGTATTCTGCCTCTGCAGTTAAGATAGAAACACAGTTCTGCTTCTTAGACGCCCAGCTTATCAGTCTATCGCCTAGAAATTGAAGGTGACCTAAAGTGATTTTCCGGTCCAATTGATTTCCACCAAAATATGCATCAGAGTAAGCAATCAGTTTATAATAAGAACTCTTAGGATACCACAAACCTAAGTACGAAGTTTCTTTGATATAACGAAATATGCGCTTGACTGCTAAGAGATGCGATTCCTTTGGCTTGGCTTGAAATCTGGCACATAAGCAAGTAGAAAACATGATATCTGGCCGACTAGCAGTTAAGTACATGAGCGATCCAATCATCCCTCAATAATTCTTGACGTCCACAACTTTTCCATCCGGATCGAGTCCAATTTTAGCACCATGAGCCATAGGCGTGCCAATTGAAGAAGATTTGTCCATCTTGAATTTCTTCAAGATGTCAAATACATACTTTGACTGATTAATGAAGATTCCATCTGGAAGCTGTTTCACTTGTAAGCCGAGGAAGAAATTAATTTCTCCCATCATGCTCATTTGAAACCTAGAGGTCATGAGATCAGAAAACCAAGTACACAAAGATTGATTAGTCGTACCAAATATGATATCATCTACGTATATTTGAACTAAGCAGATATCTAAGTTAGAACGGTAAATGAAAAGAGTGGTATCAATGGATCCTTTGGTAAACCCGGATTTGATCAGAAAGGCCGAGAACTCATCATACCACGCCCTTGGTGCTTGTTTCAAGCCATACAGTGCTTTATCAAGAAAATATACATGATCAGGATGGTCTTTGTCAATAAACCCCTCTGGTTGTGTTGATCCAAACTCTCTCAGTGATTTGATAACGACCCTCTTTTATACTCAGTGAAAATTACGTTTAATATGTATTAGTGTTTCACTATCAGTGATCAGACTGGGTATGTTCAGTTATCGGTGATAGTTTCTGATGTAAACAGTAACGTAATCCCTGAAGACAAGACTCACGTCAATAGATGTTCATAGCTGAATCGAAGACAAAGCTGCTGAACAAAGACAAGTCTACTAGTGACCTGATGCGGATATCAGTGAAGCAAAGACGAATCTACTTATACGCGAAGGAACATGAGGAAAACCTTCAACGATAGCTGAACCTCTTTATATCTCTGAAGGAAGAGATATTCAGCGATCAAACGATCACAAAGCTTATGCCTCAAGTTTCCTTTTGTCTTACCTTGCACAACCAGTACGATGTGTCAGAACGGACATGTGTCTGCCACAAATCGTACAACAACTCTGTCAACTACACGGTTCATGATACGGCCAAAAGCATGTCTCCCAAAGTCAGACTCCCAAAGCCAATCACTGAACGCCACGTGTAAAGTGCCCTGCCATGCATTTAATGCATAGGGTATAAATAGAAAGATTACCTCTCCATCTGAGAGCATGCTCATCTCTGACCTTCATCTTTCTATTTCATAGAAACCCTTTTTTTCTATACTCTCAATCCCCCATTCTCTATATTCTTGTGCAACCATCTTAGTGTTTCTTAAGTTTGTTTAGATTGAGTCTGTCTTAATCTTATTCCGCAAAAAACTTGTAAATTGTGTTTGATTTATCAATAAATAATTTATTAAACTTTAATATCTGTGTTTGTATTCAACCCCCCCTTCTACAAACTTGTTAAACACCTCCTGGACCAACAAGTGGTATCAGAGCAAATTGTTTCATCTGATAAACAAGATCTTGTTTTATTCTTTTCCTTGATATTCTAAAACGGCATTTAACACAAACACAAATTACTATGATAATGGTTCACTTTCTAAACCTCCTCGATTTAGCAGAGATAACTTCTCTCTGTGGAAAAATCGAATGATGCTATTTCTAGAAGGTGCAGATCCCACGATACCTGAATACATAACAAATGGACCCTATGAACCTGTCCAAATCATAGCTTCCGTTCTAGCTACTGCCACCACGCCATATGTGTTCAATATGAAGGCACCACTGAAATCCAAGAGACTCGAAAGATTAACTTGGTAAGACAGTATGAAAGTTTTATCGCTGGTAAGAATGAATCTCTCTCTGACGTTCATCAGCGGTTTAACTGCTTAATCATTGATCTAAGACCCGTTGGTAGGACCTATTCTAATTCTGAGGTCCTAACGAAATTCTTGGAATGTCTTCCTGAATGCTGGGACAGTTATTCAATATGTCTCAAGCTGACAAAAGACTTAAATTCTCTCTCTCAGCACCTTATATGGAATATTGCTCAACTATGAGCAATCAAATCTCTTGAAGAAGAATCTTATAAAAGATTCTAAAGACTCCAAAAGCACTCCTGTTGCTTTAGTCTCTTCAGAGATAATTCCATCTCAGCGATCTACTCTCACTATCACTGAGTTAGATTCTGAAACTGAGGATCTATCAGACACTGATCTTTCAGAGTTTGATGAATCCTTAGCACTCTTGACAAACTCTTTTAAGAGATTTGCAAGAAAGAGAAATTTTAGAAGAAATAAGCCTCTATCCCTCACTTACAAGCCTAAATCAACCCCTGTTGATAAGGCTACCGCTACTTGTTTTAATTGCGAAAAGATTGGACACTTTGCAAGTGAGTGCAGGTCAAAGAAAGTCTTCAAGCCCTCTACCTCAAGAAGATCCAGCGATGACAAATACCTAAAGCTGAAAGACAAATATAAAAAGCTGAAAAGCTACAAGAGAAAAGATAAAGGTCTCATTGCTGAAGAACATGACTGGGCTGAATCAGAAGAATCAAGTTCTGATGAAGAAGAAGTCGCTAATCTTTGCCTTATGGCTGAGATTAAAGAAGAAGTGGAAGAACCAACTGAAACTTCTATGAGCTATATATCATCTTAGGTATCTATCTCTACCAATCCCTCTCTACCTGAAGAAGAGAGAAGTTGCGCCGTTGACGTGCTGACGATTGATCTTTACAATGCTCTAAACGGCAAAACTCTAGATGAGAACAAAAACATTGATTTAACTGAACAACTAGAGAAATGTCATGAAAAGATCAAAGAACTGACTCTCTTAGAGGAAAGTTTGAAAGATCAAGTCATTGTAAATGAAATCATCAACATTGAATGCGAACAAGCCATCGCTGCTCTAAATACAGAAAAGACTACTGTTGAAAAATGGTGCAAATCATCAACAAAGATCACTGAGAAAATAAATGCTCAAAATCCTGACGGTGATAGAACTGGTCATGGTTTTTGGAAACCGCAGGATGAACCTCAAGAAGATAATTCCATACATAAGTTTGGAACTTTTGTCACTTCTATATCTGACACTTCTTATAATCAGTTTTATCCCTCTTCTTCTTCTTCTAATCCCATCCCTGAGGAAATATCCAAAGGCTTAAAGTCTACGGATAAAGGAAAATCCATTCTTCATCCTCAGAAGGATACCAAGAAAGCAAAGCTGAAAGTTCCTTCTAAACCCTCAGCGAATCAATCGTCTAGCTCTGTGATAGAAATCTTTGATCTCTGTCCTCCAAAGCTAAAGATTGATCTTAAGCCTAAGAGATCTGAAGAAATAAAAATTCCTCCCAAATCTCATGAGAAAAGCATTCTTGGAGCTGGACCTGCTCATCTCAAATTCTCAAAACCTTTCACTCATGGTCCTAAAACCACTTTTAAATATAGAAAACGCTATCACTGTGGATTTACTGACCATATCGCAAGCAAATGTACAACTGCCACTAAAGCTGATAAAATAGCAAAAGTGAAGATGAATGCCTCCAAGGCTGAGAAGGTCACCACAGCTGAAACATTGACCATGGTGAAAAATACCACTAAAGTTAAGAAATTAACCAAGGTGAAGGCTACCATTGAAGCTGAATCTTTATCTGCTGTGAAGATTACTGAACCTTCCATCTCCACTAACTCTAAAGGACCCATTGAAAAGTGGGTACCAAAGAAAGCTTAATCTTTCTTATGTTTGCTGGGATCAAAGGGCATCTGGTATCTCGATAGTGGATGTTCTCGTCATATGACTAGACAAAAAGACCTGCTTACTGAATACAAGGAAGAGAAAGGTCCCTCTGTGACCTTTGGTGGAAATGGAAAAGGATATACCTGAGGGTTTGGTGTCCTCAGCAATGGGACAACTACCTTCAAAAGAGTCGCTTATGTAGATGGACTGAAGCACAATCTTCTGAGCATCAGTCAGCTATGTAACAAAGACTATGAAGTTCGATTTTCTAAGAAAGCATGTTTAGTGGTGAATGAGAAAGGAAAACTTTCTCTCAGTGGTTATCGTAAAGAAAATGTCTATGTAATAGATATGGACTCTACTACCACTGAGAACGTGTGTTTTCTCTCTAAAGCCTCTTCTGATGTCAACTGGCTATGGCATAAAAGGCTCTCTCATCTAAACTTCAAAACCCTGAATTCTCTCTCTTCTAAGGAACTGGTTTCTGGTCTTCCTCAGCACTCATATGCTAAAGAATCTCTCTGTTCAGCATGTGAAAAAGGAAAACTGACAAAAGCTAGTTTCAAGTCTAAACAAGTTTTCTTTGTGACAAGTCCTCTTCAGCTCTTGCATATGGATCTATTTGGCCCTGTCAACATCCAATCTATAGCTGAAAAGAAATATACGCTTGTCATTGTAGATGAATACTCTCGCTACACCTGGGTTATCTTTCTTCGCTGCAAGTGTGATACTCCAGAAGAACTGATATCTTTTGTTAAAAAGATGGAAGTGCTGAATAATCTTACTGTTCGTTCAATAAGAAGTGGTCATGGAACTAAATTCAAAAATAGTTCTCTGAACAATTTCTTTGAGAACAAGGGAATTTCTCATAACTTCTCTTCAGTAAGAACACCTCAGCAAAACGGAGTCGCTGAAAGAAGAAACCGAACGATCATTGAAGCTGCAAGGTCAATGCTCAGCAATTCTCATCTCCCTACTCAATTTTGGGCTGAAGCTGTAAATACTACATGTTTTACTCAAAACAGATCGCTGATAGTAAAGCGATTCAGAAAGACAACTTATGAACTTTTTCATGGAAGAAAGCCTTCTATCAGTTTTCTTCATATTTTTGGTTGTCAGTGCTTTATTCTAAACATCAAAGACCATCTTGGAAAGTTCAACCCAAAAGATGATGATGGAATATTTCTAGGATATTCCTCCATCCCTAAAGCCTACAGAGTGTTCTACAAGAGAAGATAATCTGTGGAAGAAACAATTTATGTCACTTTTGATGAAACTCACTCAGTGAACTCTAAACCAATCGCTGACAATGAAGAATTAAATGCTTGGATGTTCTCTCATTACAGAGAAACAAAACCTTTCTTCTCAAACCATCAGCATTCAAATCCTCCGGCTGCTGATGATGATCCAAACATTATACCTCCTAACGCTGAATCCAACTCATGGATCTCAGCAGAGCCTCTAAACACACTTCTTCCATTAGAACCATCTTCATCTGAACACCTCTTAGAAAACAATGTTCTGTCTGACACTCAACACTTGATAGCTGATGAGCCTCAAGCTTCATCATCAGTGAACATTCCAATTGTTGATCCAATCTCTGAAGTAAGCGATCATGCTCCTGCTCAGCGATGGACCAGAGATCACCCCATTGATCAAATCCTTGGTGATCCCGATGCAGGTATTCAGACATGACAAAGTTCAGGTAATATCTGTCTCTTTGTCAACTTTATTTCTTTAATAGAGCCAAAGAAGGTTGATGATGCTCTCAGAGATCCAAACTGGGTCAGCGCTATGCAAGAAGAGCTGACTGATTTTACTCATAACAAAGTTTGGAATCTCGTTCCTAGACCATCTGATAAAACTGTTATAGGCACCAAATGGGTGTTTAGAAACAAGTTAGATGAACATGGAACTGTAACCCACAACAAGGCTCGACTTGTTGCTCAGGGATACAGACAAGAGGAAGGCATAAACTATGATGAAACCTTTACCCCTGTGGCTAGGCTCGAAGCAATTAGACTATTCTTAGCCTATGCAGTTTACAAAGACTTCATTGTATATATCAAATGGATGTAAAATCAGCATTCCTAAATGGAAAGCTGAATGAAGAAGTCTATGTAGAACAACCTCCAGGGTTCTACGACCCTAAGTATCCAAATTATGTTTATAAATTGGATAAGGCTCTCTATGGTCTCAAACAAGCTCCTCGTACTTGGTATGACACTCTCTCATCCTTTCTTATCTCTGAAAATTTTGAACGTGGCAAAATTGATAATACTCTATTTTTCAGAAAGATAAAAGGTCATATTATTCTTGTACAAATATATGTTGATGACATCATATTTGGTTCTACTAACCCATCTCTATGTACTCGCTTCGCTGAAAGAATGAAGAAAAAATACAAAATGAGTATGATGGGTGAGCTGACATATTTTCTTGGCCTTCAGATCAAACAATCTGACAAAGGTACTTTTATCAGCCAAGGTAAGTATGTTAAAGACATGCTGTAGAAGTTTTATTTAACACAAACTTCAACGATGAAGACTCCTATGGCACCTCCCTTGACACTTAACAAAGATCCATTTGGAAAACTTGTTAATGTCACTACCTATAGAGGAATGATAGGCTCCCTGCTGTACCTTACAGCGAGCCGATATGACATCATGTACTCTACTTATTTATGTGCACGTTATCAATCTGAACCCAATGAATCTCATCTGATCGCTGTTAAGCAGATTTTCAGATATCTGAAAGGGACTTCTAATCTTGGTCTTTGGTATCCCAAAGACTCAGGGTTCGATCTAACTGGATATTCTGATAGTGATTTTGCAGGTTGTAAACTCGATAGATAAAGTACTACTGGTGGATGTCAACTCCTAGGCGGAAAGCTGGTAAACTGGACAAGCAAAAAGCAAAATTCAGTGTCCACTTCCACAGATGAAGCTGAATACGTAGCCGCTGGAAGTTGTTGCGCTCAGGTCTTATGGATGAGAAATCAACTATTGGACTATGACCTTCAGCTATCTAAGATTCCAATCTATTGCGACAGCACTAGTGCTATCGCTATAGCAAATAATTCAGTGCTACATTCGAAGACGAAACACATTGAGATCAGATATCACTTTATCAGAGATCATGTGATGAATGGTGATATTGAACTTCATTTCATCCCCATTGACTATCAACTTGATGATTTATTCACCAAACCTCTTGATGAGACAAGGTTTAACTTTCTCATCAGTGAGCTTGGAATGCTGAACCTTAAAGAGTAAATCTTCACTGTTCATACATTATGTCAGTACTAATAAGTTCCCCTCCATCACTCTATCTCTGATTAATATTCTGACTCTCAGGTATGTTATCTCACAATCTGCAACTGAATCTTCATTCAGTTAAGATTTTTTAGAAATATAAACCTTAATCACTGAATTTTCTTCAAATGATTAAAAGCTTTTTGATAAACAAAATCTATCGCTGATATTTCTCTTCAGTGATCCTTCTTAAAAGAAAATATATCTCTAATTTTCTATAAGGGATACTTTCAAAAAGGAAAATCTATCGCTGACTTTTCTTCAGCGATATTTTCAAAAAGGACAAATGAAACGGTTTTCTATCTCCTATTACGTCATTTGAACTGACAGTCCGTGGCATGCTTTTCTCTGACACGTTCGCCCGTTTCCATTCCATCCAATCAACTCTTTCAAACGTGTCCATGTCATGATGAGCATTTGTTTTCCTGCCTCACTCTCTCTCTCCTACTCTCAAACGTATAAAAGAATGTTTTTTCCATTCTTATCGTTTTACGCTTTCTGAAAAACTTTTTGAGCAAGAAATTCTCTTTCAAGCCTCTGCATCGTCTTCATTCAAGAACACCAGGTTATTTTAATCTTTAATCTTGTTTCCATTTCAATCTTGTTATTAAAATCCATTTATGTTCTAACACAAGATTTTCTTTCTATAAAATCATTTTTTTTTGATTTTAATCTTCCAAAACCTTTGGTTTTGTTCTTGTTCTTCAACCTTTCTTTAAGAACACTATTTTTAATCTTAAACTATATTGGTTTTTCTATGTTTCTTTCCTCAAATAGAAACTGGCAACACCTTTATTTTTAAGCTAAACTCTTTTTCTACTCTTCTGTATTTCCATATCCAGAAATGGCTCAATCTACTCTTATTGCCTCCAAAAATGTCAAATTCGCCATCTCTGACTCAGAAATCCCCAAGAACAACCATCTTGGACGCCTGGAATTCGATGAAATCAAATACCCACATCTTGTGGATGCTGCTAACATCCTGAAGCAATGTTGCCTTGCTTATGCTCTCAATGTGGATCCCAAGCCATCCCAAACTCTACTTCAACAGTTTTGGTTCACTGCTGAAGAATCCACCATCATCAACAATAAAGGTGAACTGGTTCGTGCCATTTCTTTCAGCACTGAACTCGGACCAGGGAGAATGACTTCATTAGGCTTAAGGAAGGCTCTCAGATTTCCTAACAAACCCAGGGGTGGGTTTGATGCTTTGCCCACTGATGCTGAACTCATCCAATTTCTGGACGCTATGGAATATTGTTGGGAGCACCAGCCACGTACAACCATTCCCAATAAGAAGCTGACTCTCATCAATAAGGCAAACATGCCTTCTCAACTGAACTTTATCTTTTCTCATTTCATTCAGTGTATGAGTAGGAAAAGTGGTTCACTTGATCAGGCCAGCAAGATGCAGGTTCAGATGGCCTACTCGGTGATCGCTGGCAGAAACTTCGACTTTGCCACCGCTATCTTTGATGATCTGAAGTCAAAGATAGATAAGACAGAGAGGGATCCCAAGATCCCATATGTACGGTTCATCTGTGCATATCTGAATTTCCTCTACAAAGACTCCTACCCCACTACTACTGATGGCTCTTTCACCAAAGTGGGTCAGCGTTCACTGGAGGTCAAATCGCTGGCAAACGAGGTAAGTATCTCTACCCTACGCTCCCAACTCTGTCTCTACACTTCTTCTACTTCAGCGGCCACGCAGGAGGTTCATTCTTCTGCTAGCCCTACCGCTACCACTAGTTCCAAACGACCATCTGCTAGTTCCTTTGGTCCTTCGAAGAAGGCCAATGTTACTAAGGAGAAACCAGCCACTAGTTCAAGGCCTGAGGAAGTATATCGACAAACTTCCTTGGATGATTTTGTGGTTCTCTCCTCCACATCCTCAGCTATCGCCACATCAACCGTGCCAGCGATCTCGGTCGCTGTCACAACAACAGTGACTCAACCTACAATCTCAGTTCTTCAATAAACTGAGGTACCTTCTAAAGTCCCATAGATTTGATGATAGTTGATGCTTGCACCGCTCTTCTTCAGTAAGTCCTCAACAAGCTGAATGAACCAGCTCTGGATCCATCCCCTTCCTTCACATCGGACGACCGCACCCAACTGAACATAGCTGTTGAATTCATTCATCAGGCTACCTCAGATATCCCGATGATTGAAGGACGTCTGGAGAGTCTAGAGGCTGAAGTCCGAAAGTTGGCCTCTGCACAGCCTTCCTCTCTACCTAATGTTCTCTCCCTCCTTGATAATGACAAAGAGGGGTAGAAGGCGGCTGAAGAAAATAGGGACGAAGCTGCTGGAGTTAATGCTGCTGAAGCTGAGGTTCAACAGGAAGATCCTCCCTCTCATGTTGAGGGGGAGAAGGTTGCTGACAAAGCCCCTCCTTCTTTCAATGACTTTGTTGATGAAGAAGAAGAAGAGGAGGATGAAGAAAAAGAAGGTCTTGATCTCCAAGATCAAGATGAAGAGCAACACCCAGATGATGATGATGACGATGAAGAAGATCAATCGCTATGGATTTATGCAGCTGTCACATCATCAGTGATAGCCTCGCAAGAGGGTATCATAGTAGGGGGAGTCAAGGAACATCCTCAGAAACCCCTTTCCAAAGCAAATCTAAAGGTGCAGTCGCTGAGGGAAGCCTGAAGACAGTTTCACTATCTGAGGAGAATCCTTTTCAGGTATGCCTTTCACTTGTTCCCATATCCTACTATAAAATCCCTACCACTGCTTCTTTCTAGCCTTTATCTTCCTCCTTCCCAAAATAAACTAACTTTGTTTCTCTCTTTTCTGACCAGACAGTTCTCTCCCCTGCTTAAGGGTAAATAACTTCAAATAATCCCAGCCCCTGTAGCTGATGAACAAATAATCCCAATCTCTGTAAGAGAGATTGATGAAGAAGATGAGGAAGAAGAGTCCCTGCAACATCCAGGAAGGCCCTCTAGACCATCTCACTGGTCAGAAAAAGAATTAAAGAAAAGAACATAGATGATCTCTCATCTAGAAAAACAACGACTGAAGATCCCCTCTCAATCAACAGATATAGAGTTCCTGACTGAAGCTGAAATCGAAGAATCTGTCAGGGCTGAGAAGCTGATAGCTGATTGTCAAAGAGATGCCTCTCTTGCCCTCAAGATTCAGTCCTCTCAAGTCAAAGACAGGAAGCTGAAGAAGAAACCAGTTGAAGTCCAGGATGCTCTTTTGAAAGATATTGAAGAGGAGCGCTCAAAAGAACAAAGGGTCAGCGATAGCTAAGTCGAATGGTGTAAAAACAAAATCGACTATCGCTCAGACCCAATGAAGATCATAGCCGTTGTCATCTCAGGGAAAAAGAAGAAGGACCGAGTTTCTGTCACTATGGAGATTACCAGAGAGGATGGAAGCTGTAAGGCCATGTTTGCTTCAAACTTTGAAAGCCTCGGTTATATGGAATGGCTAGAGTTCAAAGAAGCGCTGAAGAAATCCAAATCAACCAGCAGAGGCTATGTCGATGGCATCTTAGAAGCCCTCATCAACAGAGTCTCCACTATGTTAAAAGTACCATCTGCTCTTCCTTCCAAGCCAAGGCAGCTCAAAAGAAAGCCTGTCTCCTCCTCGTCTGAAAATATCGCAGTGATAAGAAATGAAACCTCCATCAAATTCTCAAGAGAAGCTCTGTTTGGTCCTCCTCCTAATCTTTCAGTTCTCGATCTATCTCTTCCCCCTGGTGGACCATATGTTGAAGGACAAGTAATCAAAGAATCTTTTGGAATCTTCTTCAGAGATGATGAGGAAGAGATCAAATTCCAAAGAGTCTCTGAAATTCCTATCTGTCCCCTCAGTCATCTCAAGGATCTCTTATGCTTATGGTGTGACTACTTCCCTTCTGCCGAGCAAATCAAAGCAATCATTAGCCAAGAATCTTTAGAGCGAAGGCAAAAAGGAGAAGAAATACCTGAACTACTAGGATTCCTCGCTTCCAGCTTTCTAAAAGCTATTTTAGTTAGTATATGATCAATCCTCCAAAATCTTCTTTAGATAGCTGATAGATTAGTTTTCTATCTTGTAATCTATTAATTTAACTTACAGTAGTTAGTACATCACTTGTACTTGTAATTTTCATACCTTGTAATTCTTTTCTTGAATTAATGAAAATTTCAGTGAAGTACTTAACTCTATCAGGACTGTAAAAGATCCCTCAAAATAGTAATTGGGACGTGTATGTTATGAGTCCTGATTATTCCTTATTTTGAACTATAAAGTAATTTTATTCAGTTACTTTGTCATTATCAAATAGGGGGAGAATGTTGATCCAAACTCTCTTAGTGATTTGATAACGACCCTATTTTATACTTAGTGAAAATTACGTTTAATAGGTATTAGTGTTTCACCATCAGCGATCAGACTGAGTCTTTTCAGTTATCGCTGATAGTCTTTCTTACAAACATTTATATGTATTAGTGTTTCACTATCAGTGATCAGACTGAGTCTGTTCAGTTATCGCTGATAGTTTTTGATGTAAACAGTAACGTAATCCCTGAAGACAAGACTCGCGTCAATAGATGTTCATAGTTGAATCGAAGACAAAGATGCTGAACAAAGACAAGTCTACTAGTGACCTGATGCGGATATCAGTGAAGCAAAGACGAACCTACTTATACGCGAAAGAACATGAGGAAAAGCTTCAGCGATAGCTGAACCTCTTTATATCTCTGAAGGAAGAGATATTCAGCGATCAAACGATCACAAAGCTTATGCCTCAAGTTTCATTTTGTCTTACCTTGCAAAACCAGTACGATGTGTCAGAACGGACATGTGTCTGCCACAAATCATACAACAACTCTGTTAAGTACACTGTTCATGATACGGCCAAAAGCATGTCTCCCAAAGTCAGACTCCCAAAGCCAATCACTGAACACCACGTGTAAAGTGCCCTGCCATGAATTTAATGCATAGGGTATAAATAGAAAGATTACCTCTCCATCTGAGAGCATGCTCATCTCTGACCTTCATCTTTCTATTTCATAGAAACCCTTGTTTTCTATACTCTCAATCCCCCATTCTCTATATTCTTGGGCAACCATCTTAGTGTTTCTTAAGTTTGTTTAGATTGAGTCTGTCTTAATCTTATTCCGCAACAAACATGTAAATTGTGTTTGATTTATCAATAAACAATTTATTAAACTTTAATTTCTGTGTTTGTATTCAACCCCCCCTTCTACAAACTTGTTAAGCACCTCCGGGATCAACAGGTTGAGAAACGTAAACTTCTTATTTCAGTTTCCCGTTGAGAAAGGCTGTCTTTACATCCATCTGATACACAGTGAAATTGCGATAAGCAGCAAAAGCGAGAAACATTCGAATAGCTTCTAATCTTGCAACCAGCGCAAAAGTTTCATCATAGTCGATTCCTTCTTCTTGTCGATAACCCTTAGCAACCAATCGAGCTTTGTTACGAACAACGATACCATCTTTATCTTTCTTGTTCTTGAATATCCACTTTGTGCCAATAATGCTTTTTCCTTTAGGCCATGGAACAAGTCTCCAAACTTTTAATGACTCAAATTGATTGAGTTCCTCTTGCATCGCTATTATCCAATCCGGATCATTCAATGCTTCAGAAACTTTGGTTGGTTCAATCTTGCTTTGAAAGCAAGTGAATAGACATTCATTTGGAGTTGCCGTCTTGGAACGTGTAGATACGCTTGCTTGAGGATCACCAATAATCTAATGAAGAGGATGAGATCTTGTCCATTTGGTGGTGTGAGGAAAAGGATCAATAACTTCTTGAACAACTTCTAATTGAGGAGAGAGATCTTCAGATATTTGTGTATCAGGTATTGCTGTATCAGAAGAAGAAACATAAACTGTTTGAACAGGAGGAGGAGATAATTCAACAATGTCTGAATCAGATTATGGAATTGTTGGTTGAATTTCAGCAGTTTGTTCTTCTTTTTGAGTTGGTTCTGCTTGAGCAGATTGTTCTTGAACAGGTGCTTCTTGAACAGATTCAGTATTGACTTGTTCATGTTCTGATTAAGCTGGATGAAGTTCATAAGGAATGTTTTGAGATTCAGAAGATACTGGAACAACATCAGTTTCAGAGATAGATGCAGCGGAATTGGAAGTAGATGCGCTCACAGATTCCTGATTCAAAACATTTGAAGCATTTTCAGTGTTAGATTTAGGAACATCATCATAAAAATGCTCAAACAGAAAATCAAGATCAGTAAGATTAAGCAAGGAAGAAGTGGGATCCTGATTTGACGGTTGTAGTGAAGGTTCTGAACTGTTTTGTCCAGAAACTAAATTCCCTGTAAGAGAGGGTTCTGAACCTGATTGGCCAGAAACCAAATCTGCAGCTTCGTCAAATTTAACATTGACACTCTGTATCACTTTTCTGGCTGAGATAAGAAAGATTCGGTAAGCCGCAGAATTAGAAGAATAACCCAGAAAAATACCCTCATCTGCCTTTGGACTAAACTTGTTTAGATTTTCTCGATCATTCAGAACATAGCACTTACACCCAAATGACTTGAAATATTTGACATTCGGTTTGATGCCATTCATAAGCTCATAGGGTGTTTTGTTGAATCTTCTATGTAAAATGGACCTGTTCTGAGTATGACATGCAGTAGAAACCGCTTCAGCCCAATGAGACAAAGGTAGACCGGAATAAGCAAGCATTGATCTGGAAGCCTCGACAAGCGTTCTATTTCTCCGTTCAACAACACCATTTTGTTGCGGTGTTTGAGCAGCAGAAAACTGTTGTTGAATGCCTTGATCTTCGTAGAATGCTTGAAGAGTGCTGTTCTTGAATTCTGTACCATTGTCTGATCTAACAACTTTAACCGCCTTTTGCTTGTTGGTTTGAATCGTTTTGATGAGGTTGATGAGAATGTCAAGAGTTTCATCTTTGGACTTGAGAAACTTAACCCATGTATAACGTGAATAATCATCAACAAATACCAAAACATATCTTTTCTTTCCGATACTCTTTGTCTTCATCGGTCCGCATAAATCAACATGTAACAAATCAAGAATGTCCGTAGTGCAGGCTTCAGGCTTTGGCTTATGCGGAGCTTTCTTCATCTTTCCCTTTTCACAGTCTTGAGAGAGGTGATCTTTCTGAAATCGGAGTACTGGGAGACCTCGAACTGAGTCATTCTTGACAAGGCGATCCATGTATTTGAAGTTGAGATGAGCTAGTCGTCGGTGCCATATCCAGCTTTCATGAACAGAGGCTTTAGATAGCAAACAAATATCTGATGGAATTTTAACCTTGGAAAGGTCAATAGTATATAAATTTGATCTTCTCTTTCCAACCAGTAAATTCCTGCCACTGTCATTCTTTACAACAACTCGTTTGGATTTGAAGTTGACTTCAAGATTTTTGTCGCAAAATTGCCCAATGCTGAATAAATTGTGACTAAGACCTTCAACATAGCTGACTCGTTTGACAGTAATATTGCCTTGTACAAGATCACCATAACCTAGAATAGGAGCAGTCTCACAGTTTCCAAACTTAACACGACCGCAACATTTTTCTTTAAAATTTGAAAGCAATGATTTGTTGCCCGTCATGTGTTTGGAACACCCCGAATCCAGATACCATAAATGACTAAGATGCACATTCAGAAATTACACAGATTTAGGTACCCATATGCTTATGGGTCCCTTCTTGTTAGTCCTTTGTCTTTTATTTTTCAAAAATCTCTTTTTAGAAATATTTTGAACACAATCATCTATGGAAGAAAAATCACAATCATCTGAATCAGAACTAGAAGTGTAACATGAGATATTCTTTGCAATTTGAATCATTTGCTTTATTGAATATTTTGTGTTTTTATTACAAAATGCAAATGTATCCGTTTTACAAAGACAATCTACACATTTGTCCTCTAAAGTTTCTGATTCTGTTGATTTCTTCTTGACTCTTCATATCTGCTTTGACGACTTGTTCAAAGTCCGATCTGAAACAGTAGAATCAGAAGAATTAGAATTTTTAGAAATGACATTATCTTTCTTCTTTGACTTCTTTGACCTTCTTCTTTTATGCTTTGGTTTATAGAACTGATCATTTAGCATAAAAGAGTCATCAACAATTGAATTAGAAGAAGAAATTTTATCTAAGAAATCAAACTGAGCATTCATCATTGTTGAACTAGCCTTGGAGTCGTGATTTTCTGAAATACACAAGTCAGGAGACGCTTTGCACGACCCATTGGTGGCGCAAACTGAGTTTTGCGCTACCAACTGCTGGCGCAAACAATCAGTTTGCGTTACCAATGGTTGGCGCAAACCTACACTGTTTTGAACATTTTGCGTATTTTCCTTAGAATCATCAGATAATCCAGTACTAATTTTGTCATCAAAGTCTTGTTTTTGAGAAATGAGTTTATCTTCAAAACTAGATTTCATGATAAAAAGAAATAAACTGTTTTGAAATTCATTTTGAAGACTTTGTTCTTCCATTTTATCTTCAAGAACAATGATTTTACCCTCTAATACTAATGGGGGAATATATCTCTTAGAATCATAAAAAACCAAAGATATATTTTCCTTATTAGTGCTATTGGCATATATGTCAAAATAATCGTTTGATACTGAAGATTTAATGGAAGAATTGACATTGAAAACATTTTTAGATTTTCTGGACTTCTTTGATTGTTCAGGAAAATATTTGGCATTTTCACTAGTATAAACAAATGGCATCTCCATTTTCTTGTTGTGCATTCTTTTCTGATTTTCAATTTCTAATTCTTGCTTTTCATTCATCCACTCAGTTTTAAATTGAGGAGCATATTTTGCAAGATTTAGATAATCAAAATTATATAAAGTGGGGGGTTTTTGTTATAACATTGTTTAAACAATGTGGATTTTCAAAACCAAGTCCCCATCTTTCTTTTATAGATTCATCACTCTTTGGTTTATTCATATATATGGTTTGTTCAGTTTGTTCTCTCTTATATAATTTTCCTTCTAACACAAATATTTTATCTGAAAAATCTTGATTTAATTTGGTCAATTCTGTCAAAGAATCAAGATTTTGTTTAAATTTTCTAATTCATCCAATTTCTTTTGAAACTTCTCTTTTGTATCTGTCAAAATAAAATTTTCATCTTTCAATGAAATTTGCAATTTTTCAATCATGACAGATTTTTCTTGATTAGTTTGCTTTTCAGATAAGAACTTTGAACGTAAGTCATGTAAATCAGTTATTATGACGTTCATTTGAGAGGAAATAAAGTTGTAATCAAACTCAGAAGGTACCTCAGATTCATCAGTAGATGTGTCCTCATCTTCATCATCACTCTTATCATCCCCAATGAAACACATGGCAGCTGTTTCCTCATTCTCAGCTTCATTGTCTGAGTGATCAAGCCAGTATTCCTCTTCAGCAAGCAGAATTGTTCCATTTTCTCTCTTTTCTGCCAGTTCCAACTTTTTCCTGTAAAATGCAGAATCCTTAACAACCTTCACACGACACTCCTTTGCTATGTGTCCCGGTTTTCCACAGTTGAAGCAATTCATTGTCTTCTTTTCCTCCTTTTTTGGCTCAACCACTTTAACATGTTCATACTTTGGAACATATGGCTTTGAGGGAGCATCGGGTTCCACTTTCTTTGAACTGGAAGTGAAGCGGAGATTGTTTGAACCTGATCTGTGTTGGAACTTCTTCTGATAATGTTGATAGAGGAGTATCATAGCCTTTTCCAAAGCCTCACCGTCATCATCATAGGCATTTTCAGATAAAGCTTGTTCTGCCAGCTGACTTGCTAGAAGAACAATTGGGTCTACAGTCTTTGGTTTATTTTTCTTGTCAATCTTTGCTTTCTTTTCCAGTACCATGTTCTCATCAGTCATTAAGATCTCATAAAGTTCTTGAATTGGCATTGTGGAAATTCTGACATCATTCCTCATTCTATGACAAGATTTGCTCCATTCTGGTTGAAGAGCATTTAAAAACTTCAGATTGGCTTCCAGTTCAGTCTTTGTCACCTTTATCTTGTACAAATCATTTATCACTGCCCAAAGTTGTTCATGTATCGTGTCTGACGTAGTTGAGTGGCAACTGCTGATCCAAGCATTATCTTTTCTAACTGTGTCCACATTAACATCGGATTATGATTGAAACAATCAATTCGGTTATAAATGGAATTTGGCAGTGCGAGAATCAGATTAGACTTTGCTTGGTTATCAGCTTGATGTCGCAAAAGCTCTTCAGCATCATATTCACTGATCAGTTTCTCAACCCTTGTAGCCTGTATGTTTCCAATTGCGGGAATTTCTTTCATAGGCTTTATCAGTGGTCCGTCAGTAAGAGATTTCATCATACTATCACCATTAGGTTGTCGCTCGATGAAATTAATGAATCTATCTTGCCATTGCTGAAATTCATTTTCATTTATCAGAACAGGAGGGCGAGTGTCTGATCCCAAAGACATCATTATGTCGTTCTTGTAAAACTGAGCTTGTAGAGACATCTTGATAGAAGTACAAAGTCAGAAAGTTCAGAAATAATCCAAGTCCGGAAGTAGAAATACTGGCGCAAACTGAAAGTTTGCGTGAGCAGAAGGTTGCGCAAAAGAGATTTGCGTGACTCGTTGATGGCGCAAATTAGGATTTGCGCGATGCGTTGATGGCGCAAAACTTACTTTGCATGATATTCAGGTGACGCAAAATTTACTTTGCGTGAGATGATGATGGCACAGAACTTGCGCACTGAACAGAACTTCTCGTGACACAATATGTAGTTTGCGCGATACAAGGGTGACACAAAGTTTACTTTGCGTGATGAACCAAAGACGAAAAGTTGAACTTCTCGCGAAGAAAAACTGAACTCGCGCAAATTCCAATACTTGATGAACTAGAAGAACTCACGCAAATTTCAGATGAACTCGCGCAAAACCTGAAGAACTGGCGCAAAAGTTAGATCTGGCGCAAAAACGCAGAAAATCCAGAAAAACTTCCAAAATCGATTATAACCATGAAATTGATAAAACTTTTTCACACAGAAGTGATCAAAAACAGTTTCCTAACAACTTTCAAACACAAAGATCGATCAAAAACCACAAAAAACAAGTATTCGTGAAATTAACAGTACGTAAACCGAACTTTTCCAAATTCTTGAAAAATTTCAAAATTGAAGATCAAACAATGATTTCTTACAAAATGATGTGAATTAAAAGTGTTTCATTATCAAAAACGAATCCAACGAATCAAATTACAACAAAATTCAATCAGAAAACAAACCGAATTTGATGAAAAATCAAAAAACGAGATTTTCTTGAAAAATTCAAGAAAATCGATCAAATTTTCTAATTTAACTACAAATTCAGAATAAAAAACAAGATACTCTCAATCCTCTCAGATTTAGAATGGCTCTGATACCAATTGATAATCCCAAAATCACTAAATCTTTAGAGAGAGAAAGTATAAAGAGAGAGTTTGAAGCGCAAAGGTGTTATTGATTGAGAAGTATGCGTAAGTTTCTTACAAAGAACAAAGCCACAAGAGACTTAAATACCCTTAGCTTATACAAAACATAATGCTACTCTAAACACAATATAAGACCAAGCCTATAAATACAATGATTACTATAAAATCAGACTTAACAGAGTTGACAAGGAACGTACCCAAAACAACGTCCGGTGAAGCCTTCGCCTCATCGACGGTCATCTAGAATGATCTTCCCGACGCCTTCGGAGGCTTCTCCCTCTTTCCTTGTGGACCTCCCACTTTCAACTTCTAGCACTCGTTTCGAACATGGCCAGGTTTCTTGAACTCATAGCAGACAATCCCCCGAATGGGGCAATTTTCATGGATGTGCCCCGACTTTTCGCACTTGAAACAATTCATTCCGGAAGTGTTGTACGGGCCGAAGTGTTTGCTTTTGCACTTGGGGCACCACCTAGCCTCCCGCCTAGGCTCTGTCCCCCTGTTGAATTTGTGGTTGAAGGTTCGCGGCTTCTTGGAGGGCATAGGATTACTTTCCCATTTCCTCTTTTCGGTAGCCCCGACCCTCTCCTCGCGACTCTGAGCATAGACGTCCTCCATAACTTTGGCCTCTTCAATGGCCTCACGGACGGTAGTGGGTTTGGCATTACGAACCATGGACATCATGTCCGCTGTCAACCCCTTCATGTATGCTTTTACCTTGTCGCTTTCTGTTGGTGCCGCTTGCCCCACTAGATCAAGCTTCTCCACAAATTTCCTTGAATAATCCCTCACTGACATGTTACCTTTCTTGAGGGATCGGAACTCATCAATGATCCGATCCATCGCCCTCTCATTGCAATATTCCTCCATCAACTTCTTCTTGAATGCTTCCCACGACAACTGAGCAAGAACAACTGCGTCAAGAGTGGAACTTGTGACGTTCCACCATCGGTGTGCAGGGCCCCTCAACAAATAAGAGGCGGATTTCACTTTTTGGTCTTCTCCGCACTCGCTGGAGTCAAAAGCCTGCTCAATCGATTGAATCCAGTTCACACACTCAACTGGGTCATCGGATCCCGAAAACTCGGGTGGTTTACTATAGAGAAAAGTTTTGTAGGAGCAACTTTTTCCGCCCCTAAGAGCACCGAAGACCGCATGCTCTTCCGTCCTAATCCTGTTTCCAGTACCACCTGAACCGACCACCGCATTCTCGGCAACTACCTCCAGCCTCCTGACACTAGCATCTCTGTCCTCCAATATCTTCAGGAAAGCCTCCTGCTGCTTTTCCATAGCCGATGTCACCATCTGCATGACACTGGACATCATATCGGCTAGTGGGTTTGCCTCACGAATAACCGGGTTTGTGGATGCCAATTCCATTCCAAGAACCTACTCCACTACTCCCGTGAATATCGGTGTCATACCTGGAGGGACGACAATCGCTGCCCTAACCACCGGATTCCGCTCGGGCGAGATATCTTCACGCAAAGCTCCGTCAACTAGCGGCCGACTGCGTGTGTTCACCATAATGAAGTAATGGCTGCCACATAAGCACGAGAAAGAGTAAGAAGGAGATAAACAGAATTAATCACGAAAGGAACGTACTACTACATTCACCAATAACCATAATAACCGTAAAACAAGCACACCCACGTAAAACATCCTCATAACAACGTTAGCTAAGTGGAATTATGAACATATGATACGTAAGAGTTCCCATTACTGTCACTACGACTCTTGACCAACATAATTTCCGTAGACTCTGAGACCAACCCATCTTAGAGTTCTACCCAATCTCACAAATCATTACTTAATAATCTCAGTTTAAGTCTAGACATCTTACATTCATGCCTAGTTCACTTAAACTACTGCTCTGATACCAACTTGTAACAACCTAAAATTTGAACTTTTTTAAAATGTAAATTTTCGCAATAACACGTTTATAAATTAAAGAGAAACCACCTGGCATATATATATATATAGAAAATTAAGTTCGCAAATGACATCCTCCCAACACAATTTGAGGAAAGTATAAGCGTTTACAATTTCCAATGAATAAAAAGAAGATCGACAACCTACTTAATCTAAACAATCTAATTTAGATTATAACTGGGTGTCATCATCTATTTCCAAAATATCAACAAGTGATTATGTACGCTCACTATCCCGTCATATGCTATATCCCAAAAGTCGTCTAGGCTCTCCACTCATGACTTCGCCACCCCACCACTAACGGAACCTGTTAGGAACACCAAGTAAACAAGTGTTAGGCTTGGAGCCTAGTGAGTGCATCCAAATATAAGTATAGGTGCGATAAAGTGTAATGTTTCGGTAAACAATTTATATTAACTAGAGAACTAAGAAAATCAACGCATCCCCCAATGGCCACAACCCAAGAGGAGTGTAGTTGGAATGGTTATTTACCGGCATCAACTCTATTCATGAATCTTTAACCGTTAGAACATCAACTCTATTCATGAATCCCTAGTTCAATGTAAATATGGGTTCAACTATATTCATGAATCTTTACCCCAAAGAGTCACCAAGTTCAACCCTATTCATGGATCTTTAACTTGGGATCTCACCATTCCAACCAAACATAGTCCACCAATATAACAAGTCAAAGATTGACTATAAATTCCTAATACAAAAATCCTCATATGACATTCACTTATTGCAAGGAAAATTTATATTGTAAGCATAACATCTCATATCATGTAATTTCATTTTATCTATCACAAGAAACCCATTAAAGTAATATTCCCAACATACAAGTCTTGTTAACACATTCATAACATACATTTCTTAAATCTATCCTTCAATAAGATCAAAATTAGCATATTCTTCCCATTTGATTTCACAAGGCCATAACACATACCTAATACCAAGTATGTCATTCCACCAGCTTATTAAGTCATAAAACCACATAAAGTCATCATAGTGTCAAAACCCTAGATTTTGATTTAGAGAGTTTCAAGAACACAAAGTAGAGAAAAATGTAGGTTTTTATAGTTATGAAAAGAAAGGGGTTTTCATGTAGACACATAATCATTTAATGAGATAGATGAACTCACAAAAATGGGTTTTGATGAAAACCCCAAAACCCTAAAAATCTCCTTCTTGAATGGTGGTGACAAAGGAGATGATGGAGGTGACAACCCTAGCTTCCAAACCTTGAGTGTGGACACCAACAACTTGAAATCAAAGGTAGTAAATGCTTTTAGGAACCCTAGATTTGAGTTCTTAAATGAGGAAAGTGATAGGGAGAGTTTTGAGAGAGAAAACAGATTGTTGGATGAGAATTAAATGAGCTAAGGACCAAAATTCGTGATTTTAAGTCATTAGGCACACGCGGCGATAATGCCAAGCGAGAGTGATAGGGTCACAATCGCGAGGCACTCTCGCGTGGGTTGTACCAAGAGTTCTCGGTGTAGCCGCGATAGTGCCAGGCAAGAGTGACTCCTGTCACAATCGCAAGGCATTCTCGCGAGAAACGTACCGAGAGTGAGGGCCTCTGCGCGATAATGCCCACCGCGACTGTAACATGGGAACAATCGCATGTCACAATCGCCGACCACGTTCCAAAGCCAAATTTCCGTATTTTCACACGTCATTTCTCATCCCAACTAGAATCGAATTAAGGCACAATGATAACAGAATTAAAGGCATGCAAGAACAGAAGTCTGAGGTTCGTGACAAGAGTCTTACCACAAAATCCAGGCGTTACATGTAGTGACCAATTTCACCACATTTGTAACATTTAACATGGATTTTATCCCCCTGGAAACGTTCATTGACATCCGACTTTTCCCGAACCCACGACCTCTTCCCCGACTACGTCCAAAGCCATCACGATTTGAACCTCCATTGCCACAATGCTTACACACATGCGCCTTCTCATCACTAACCGACAATAAACTACCTTGAACGTCCTCCTTTCCTTTTAAACGCTCCTCGTACGCCTTCAATCTTCCAACAACCTCGTTAAATAGCATCGTATCCAAATCGAAGCATTGCTCTATTGAAGCCACGATTTGGAGAAATGATTTAGGCATCGAGTTAAGTAGCCTTTTCACCAAGTCCACTTCTTCACGCTCGTAACCAAGGCTCCTCGCCTTTGAAGCTAAAACGGTCAGTTTGGTCGCTAAGTCATCAACCGTTTCGCCCTCCTTCATGACCAAACCTTCGAGTTCCCTCTTCAAGGTTGCAAGTTGAGCCATTCTCACCCGATCCACTCCCAAATATCGTGTTTTTAGACCGTCCACACTTGCTTTGGGTTGGTATAACCCGCCATTTGCAACACCATGTCTTCGGGTATCACTTGAAACAAGAAAGCAAGAGCTTGTTTCGACTTCTTTGGATCCGATTCCGCACCTAACTCCCTCGGTTCGACCGTCTCCTATATGCCGTATGCATCCATGATCGACTTGACTTTGACCGCCCACACATGATAGTTCATAGGGGTCAAAACCGGGAATTGATAGGACATTGAACCTCCTTCTTTTGCTGGTACCAACACCATTTTTCCTTCCTTGTTTTGACAACTTCAACCCTTTTCCGATCAGACTTGTTCCAAGAGCCCTATTCCACCGACCAAGAAAACAAGCTACAAGCTTTACCGCCTTCTTATACCTGCAAAACGAACAAAATCCAAAGCCACCTGCTTTGACGGGTCTGTTACGTTCGTTTTTCACGCACCTCTGCCGGTTAGTCTCTTTTCCAACATGAACAGGTTGATCAAGAGTAGAATTTGCTTTCGTGACTCTTCAACCTTTGATCAGATTTAGCTTACACTCTCTTCACAATGAACGCGACTCTGATACCAATTGTTGTAGACCAAAAACCTCAAGAACTCACACACACACAGTTAAAGAAAAGAAAAACTTGCAGAAGAGAGACAATATCTTTAAAATTGCAGAAAACTTACTGCCTTACGTACATCAAAGGGTAAAAACACTTCAACTCCTATTTAAAGAAACAAAAGAAAACTAAATACTAAAGACCCATGAACTCCTAAACTATAACTACCCACTACCCATTATTCTCCACCAAACTTGGTCAACTAAAGACCAAGTCCATGCAAGCTAAAAACTGACTCGAAAGCTACCGAACCGTAACCCGCTAACCCGTAAACAATACCGATTAATCCAACACCCTAATTTGTGGATGATAACGTGTGGCTATCCTACGTGTGATCCCATAATGTTTTCCTACACCACCGAACTTCATATTACGAAAGTGGGTTCTACCATGACTGATGATGACTCTTACATACCCATGTCGAGTGAAAATGTGGCTCTTAACGAACTTGTACACTATCATGTGATCATTCGTTTTGGTAGCGACTGTTGTAACACTCTAACTTTTGCTATAGGGGGTTAATGCAAGAAATAGTGAATGTCGCGAGTTGCCGCGCGGGTTAAGCCACGACACAAGTCGCGACATGCACTGTCCGCGTGAAGAAGCAGTGGACATCGCGAGTCACCGCGCGGGTTAAACCTGCGGCACAACCCGCAAGAAATCCCTAACGAGTTTATTTGGGTCTTCAACCCTCATTCACTTCACTTTCTCCAAACCTTTTTCTCTCAAACTCTCTCTTCATTTATTTCTTCCCAAAACCGAACCCTAACTCTCCAACCACCAAATCTACCTCATTTATTGCAAGAATCAAGCTTCCTCAACCAAGATTTCAACCAAGGATCTCAAGCTTCAAGATCATCTTCCTCCTCCATCCATTTCTAGGGTTCTTCCAAGTCTCTAGGGTTTTGCTCTAACATCTAGATAGTGAGTTTTCTTTACTAAAATCTTTAAATGGGATACATATCTTGAATGATTACTTGTATTACTTTGTTTGAGTGCACAAATCTGATCACCTGATAAGTTTGACCTAACTGCTACTTATATGTCTAATTGTGGGTTTTGGCTAACGATTGCTATATGGACTTATTGAGTTGTAAATGTTGTTATTACTGGGAAGGATAGGTAATATCATGGATTATGTGAAGTCTATTGTTGAACCTACATGTTTGGGTGCTTTGGGCCTAACATGGGATTGAAGTCATGCGTAGGAATGGATAATATGTGTATGTATCTTTTTGATGTGGGATATGTATGATAATGGATAGTATATATATATATATGTATGTTAGAGGAACCGTGAGTATGTGCCAGGAGGATGTAGCCTTAGGTGCCACCGGGACGGTATGCACCTAATGCCTCCGCCACCGGGACGGTGTGCCGAGCCTTTGGGATGTTGTTCATGCGAACTAAATATCAAGGTACATTAACTTGAGGTAAAACTCATTGGTGTGATGGATCTCCCCATTGATTCCAGTATGGCCATGTGGACTGAGTCATTTTTATGCTATTATATGTCTACCAAATATCATGCCATGCTTTTGTACAACTCATTAGGCCCGTTTGGCCTAACACTTGTTTGGTTTGATATGTATTTCAGGTTCTAGCGGCGCGACCGCCAAGAAGGTCTAGATGACTTAGATGCGATCTTGGGGACATATATTTTTGGGACGCTTTACATAGAAGGCTTATTTTTGGATTGGATCACAACTTGTACTAATCTTGTTCCTAGTTAGGATTTAGATTAAAGGGTTGTGTTCCCTTACCTTGTTATTCATTACAAACTTGTAAACTTAACAGGCGTTTATTGTCTCCCTTTCTGGGAGTAGCTCGTGCTATGGCATATTTTGTTACCATGTTTCCCTTTTATGGAAATTTTTGTTATCCCAATTTTTGGGGTGTTACAAGTTGGTATCATAGCTCTAGTTTGAGTGAACTAGGTGTCGACTGTAGCCTACCTAGACTTAAACTGGTTGAGCATATTGTGTCACTGTCCATACGGGTAGAGCATTTCTAGGTGAGGAGAGTATTAGGATTACGGAATTGCATCGATTAAAATTTATGATGATGACAACGAGAGTTCTTATGTAAAATACATTCACAATCTCACTTGGCCAGTGTTGTTCTGAATTTATGATTACGTGAGCATGCTTGAAATTGTTGTTATGATGATTCCTTGTTGTAGTACGTGTTGAACCACTTATCTTATAAAGAATTAACTGGTATGACTCTTATCGTGTGTGATAGTTCACCATGGTAAACACGGGGAGTCGGGTTGGGGCAATCGATGATGCGAATGAGGCAAGTGTAACCGCCCCGGGAACTACAAGGCAAGCAAACCCAGCGGTAAACCAAGTCATTCCACCGATTCCCCGAATTCTGGAGGGGATCGTAGACGAAATTCCTCAAGTAAACTTGGAAACCGAGGATCCAGTCGTCCAAGAAGCGGACCCTCAGTCAGTTCTATTGGCAAGCATTATGCAGATGATGAACTCCGTGATGGAAAAACGAGACGAGAGATTTATGAAGTTATTGGAGGACCAAGACACGAGCAACCAGAGACACGAAGCTGTGGGGGACAATGCGGTGAATGGATCGGGCGGGAACGAAATGCAATTAGGACGGAAGAAAACGCTATTAGAACCGAGAAGAAGAAGGAAGGAGGTTGGTCTTCCAAATCATTCCTATGTAGCCGAGCTCCAGAATTTTCCGGGACGACCGATCCACTTGCATTTATGAAATGGATTCAAGAGGTGGAGATGGATTTCGAATCGAGCAAGTGCACGGACTCTCAACGGGTCAAGTTTACGTCCCAACTACTTAGAGGGGATGCGTTGAGTTGGTGGAACGTCACTTGAAGGGCGCTTACGCCGGAGGTTTTGGCCAAGCTCACTTGGCCAACCTTCAAGAAGAAACTAATGGAAAAATATTGCAATGCGAGGGCGCTTGACAAGATAGAAGAAGAGTTCCAAAACCTAAAGAAGGACAGTCTGACTGTTGCCGACTATGCAAAGCAATTTATGGATAAGCTTAGTCTGGTTGAGCATGTGGCAAGTGATGAAGAGGCGAAGATAAAATGGTTTGTGAAGGGGTTACCGGAGAATATGAAGACGGATGTGAGGAACGCCCACAAAACCACCTTACAGGATGTGATCGAGGCATCCCAACAGGTAGAGAATGATATGACGGAAGACAAGGAGGAGAAGAAACAACAAGGAGAAAAGAGAAAGTGGGAAGGGCCGAATGGTCCCGTGCGACCATCCAAACCCTTTATCGGGGGAAGGAGTGTAGAGCCGAGACGTGAGGCACAGTGGTGCTCTAGGTGCAAGAGTAAACATTTCGGGCCCTGCAATCAGAGATCTTTGCCCAACACTATTGAATGTTCCAACTGTGGTCGGAAAGGCCACTCGAGTAAGGATTGATTTTCCCGGTCGGGAGTTTGTTACGAATGCCGGGAACTGGGTCACTTCAAGCGGAATTGCCCGAAACTAGCAAAGAGTCATCAAGGAGCTCCAGGTGTGTCAGTACCGAAAAAGGAACTCCAATCGAAGGCCCCGAGTCGGGCATTCCAAATGACGGCCGATGAGGCGAGAGAGACAGCGGATGTGGTGTCGGGTACGTTCCTAGTAAACTCTCTACCTACCCGTGTTTTATTTGATTCAAGTGCGAACCGATCATTTGTGTCTTCATCGTTTTGCAAGAATTTCACTACACCTCCTAGTTTGTTGTGTAATGCGTTAGTGGTAGAAGTGGCAAACGGAGAACAATTGTTAGTTCGGGAATGCTACTTTGGATGTACCTTAGGTTTAGATGGAGAGTCTTTTGTAATAGACTTATTGCCGGCGAATATCGAAGGTTTTGACGTGATTGTCGGGATGGACTGGCTATCCAAGAATGACGCCGATATATTTTGTTCCAAGAAAATGATCAGAGTACCCTTGCCGAAGGGAGGTTAGGTGATTGTATATGGAGAGAAGAACCGAAATGCCAACATGATCATCTCATCTCTTAAAGTACGAAAGAGCCTAGTCAAGGGATGTGCATCGTACCTGGCCTACGTGATCGATGCAAAGTTAGAAAAGAAGAAGGTGGAAGATGTGGACGTGGTGCGCGAATACCCGGATGTATTTCCGGAGGATCTACCCGGGCTACCTCCGGAACGACAAGTGGAGTTCCACATCGACCTCACTCCGGGAGCCGCCCCGATAGCTCGTGCTCCTTACCGCCTAGCCCCGACAGAAATGCAAGAGATGATGACGCAACTTCAAGAACTACTCGAGAAAGGATTTATACGACCGAGCTCGTCACCTTGGGGAGCTCCGATCTTATTTGTAAAGAAGAAGGACGGGTCTATGTGAATGTGCATCGACTACCGGGAGCTCAATAAAGTCACCGTGAAGAATAAATACCCTCTCCCCCGGATCGACGACCTCTTCGATCAACTCCAAGGAGCGGTATGTTTCTCTAAGATATATTTGCGATCCGGTTACCATCAAGTGCGGGTGAAAGAGAGCGATATACCAAAGACGGCGTTTCGGACGAGATACGGGCATTACGAGTTCCTAGTTATGCCATTTGGATTGACTAATGCTCCGTCTGTTCTCATGGACTTGATGAACCGAGTATGTCGACCTCTATTGGACAGATCTGTCATAGTCTTCATCAACGACATTCTAATCTACTCACGGGATGAGACGGAGCATCATCAACATTTACGCGAGGTTTTGGAGGTTCTCCGAAAGGAAAAGTTGTTCACAAAGTTTTCAAAGTGTGAGTTTTGGGTACAAGAGGTCCAGTTCTTGGGCCACGTGGTGTCGAAGGATGGGGTAAAGGTAGATCCGGCAAAGATCGAGGCAATGATGAATTGTGAACCACCGACTAGTCCAACAGAGATAAGAAGTTTCTTGGGATTGGCTGGCTACTATCGGAGATTTATTCAAGACTTCTCGAAGATCGCCTCTCCGCTCACGTCGTTGACAAGAAAGAACGTTAAGTTCTTGTGGACGGAAACTCAAGAGAAGGCCTTTCGGACTCTTCAAAGGAAATTATGCGAAGCACCGATCCTATCCTTACCTGAAGGTTTCGAAGGCTTCGTGGTTTATAGCGATACCTCTAAATTGGGTCTTAGGCATGTTTTGATGCAAAGGTGGAGAGTGATCGCGTACGGTTCACGGAAACTCAAGGATCACGAGAAAAATTATCCTACGCACGATTTGGAGCTAGCGGAGGTGGTGTTTGCCTTGAAGCTATGGCGACACTACCTTTATGGGACGAAGTGCACCTTATTCACCGATCACAAAAGTTTGAAATACATCTTTGACCAAAAGGGCATCAACATGCGGCAGCGAAAGTGATTAGAGCTCTTGAAGGATTACGACTGTGAGTTTTTGTACCATCCCGGTAAGGCCAATGTAGTGGCGGATGCGTTGAGACGAAAGAGTTACGGGAGTGAAGCCAAAGTAACTCTTACTAGAATCGACGTAAGGTCGAGTCTAGTGGAGGATATCAAGAGGAGTCAAGTGGAGGAACTCCGAGAGGATAACCTTAAAGATGAAGTCATGGTGAAACAACAGGAAACACTAACGGAAGATAGTCGCAACCTTAAGCTTTTCCAAGGGAGGATTTGGATACTGAAGATCGGAGGGAACCGAGAGTTACTGCTGGCAGAAGCTCACAAGACTAAGTACTACATACATTCCGGTAGTACCAAGATGTATAGGGACTTGAAACTTCATTATTGGTGGCCGGTAATGAAGCTCGACGTGGCAAAGTACGTGGAAAGGTGCGTCACATGCCTTCAAGTCAAGGCGGAACATCAAAGGCCTTATGGAAGTTTACAACCTTTGGCTATTCCGGAGTGGAAGTGGGAACACATCACAATGAACTTCGTCACCAAATTGCCGAAGACCTTAAAGGGTCACGATACTATTTGGGTGGTAGTGGATCGACTCACGAAGAGCGCACACTTTTTAGCAATGCGGGAGACGTTGCCCATGGATAAATTGGCCAAGTTATATATAGATGAGGTGATATCACGACACGATGTTCTACTATCCATAGTTTCAGATTGGGATAGTCGGTTCACCTCTAAGTTTTGGGATGGATTGCAAAGGGAATTGGGTATGAAAGTCAAATTGAGCACGACCTATCATCCTCAAACCGACGGGCAAAGCGAAAGGACCATCCAAACTCTTGAGGACATGCTTCGGTCTTGCGTCATAGACTTTGGAGGAAGTTGGGATTCCCACTTGCCATTAGTGTAATTCGCTTACAACAATAGTTATCACTCGAGCATTGGGATGACACCATTCGAGGCGCTCTACGGGCGAAAATGTAGGACGCTGGTGTGTTGGTTCGAGGCGGGAGAAAAACAGTTTGCGGGATCGGAGATAGTTCAAGCGACGACGGACAAGGTCAAAAGAATTCGGGAACGTTTGAAGGCGGCGCAAGATCGTCAAAAGAGCTATGCGGATAAGAAGAGGAGACCGATCGAGTTCAAAGTGGGAGAGCGAGTCATGTTAAAGGTGTCACCATGGAAGGGGATCATTCGGTTCGGGAAACGTGGGAATCTTAGTCCCCGTTTCCTTGGACCCTTCACAATTTTGGAAAAGATTGGAATCCAAGCTTACAGACTATACTTGCCAACAGAAATGAATGGGATTCACCCTACATTTCACGTATGCTACCTTCGTAAGTGCTTGGCGGAAGAAGAGAGCGTTATACCGTTGTCGGAGATTCGGGTGGACAATGGCAACCGATGTGTGGAGGAACCGGAAGCCATATTAGAGTCTAAGACGAAGCAATTACGGCACAAGGAAGTGACCATGGTAAAAGTGCAATGGAAACACTACCGGGGTACGAACGTGACGTGGGAGTCGGAAGAGGACATGAAAAGGAGATACCCCCATCTATTTGAACAGTAATGATTTCGGGGACGAAATCCTTATTAGGCGGGGAGGATTGTAACACTCTAACTTTTGCTATAGGGGGTTAATGCAAGAAACAGTGAATGTCGCGAGTTGTCGTGCGGGTTAAGCTGCGGCACAAGTCGCGACATGCACTGTCGGCGTGAAGAAGCAGTGGACATCGCGAGTCACCGCGCAGGTTAAACCCGGAGCACAACCCACGAGAAATCCCTGACGAATTTATTTGGGTCTTCAGCCCTCATTCACTTCACTTTCTCCAAACCTTTTTCTCTCAAACTCTCTCTTCATTTATTTCTTCCCAAAACCGAACCCTAACTCTCCAACTACCAAATCTACCTCATTTATTGGAAGAATCAAGCTTCCTCAACCAAGATTTCAACCAAGGATCTCAAGCTTCAAGATCATCTTCCTCCTACATTCATTTCTAGGGTTCTTCCAAGTTTCTAGGGTTTTGCTATAAAACCTAGATAGTGAGTACTAAAATCTTTAAATGGGATACACATATTGAATGATTACTTGTATTACTTTGTTTGAGTGCACAAATCTGATCACCTAATAAGTTTGACCTAACTGCTACTTATATGACTAATTGTGGGTTTTGGCTAACGATTCCTATATGGACTTATTGGGTTGTAAATATTGTTATTACTGGGAAGGATGGGTAATATCATGGATTATGTGAAGTCTATTGTTGAACCTACATGCTTGGGTGCTTTGGGCCTAACATGGGATTGAAGTCATGCGTAATCTTGTATATGTATCTTGTTGATGTGGGATATGTATAGGAATGGATAATATGTGTATGTATCTTTTTGATGCGGGATATGTATGAGAATGGATAGTATATATATATATATGTATGTTGAAGGAACCGTGAGTATGTGCCAGGTGGATGTAGCCTTAGGTGCCACCGGGACGGTATGCACCTAATGCCTCCGCCACCGGGACGGTGTGCCGGGCCTTTGGGATGTTGTTCATACGAACTAAACATCAAGGTACATTAACTTGGGGTAAAACTTATTGGTGTGATGGATCTCCCCCATTGATTCCAGTATGGCCATGTGCACTGAGTTGTTTTTATGCTATTATATGTCTACCAAATATCATGCCATGCTTTTGTACAACTCACTAGGCCTGTTTGGCCTAACACTTGTTTGGTTTGATATGTATCTCAGGTTCTAGCGGCGCGACCGCCAAGAAGGTCTAGATGCCTTAGATGCGAGCTTGGGGACATATATTTTTGCGACGCTTTACATAGAAGGCTTATTTTTGGATTGGATCACAACTTGTACTAATCTTGTTCCTAGTTAGGATTTAGATTAAAGGGTTGTGTTGCCTTACCTTGTTATTCATTACAAACTTGTAAACTTAACAGGCGTTTATTGTCTCCCTTTCTGGGAGGAGCTCGTGCTATGGCATATTTTGTTACCATGTTTCCCTTTTATGGAAATTTTTGTTATCCCAATTTTTGGGGTGTTACAATTGTAACACCCTAAAATAAGGGTATTTTGAAATAAGTGTTATATTAATCACTAGAGACCCCGATTTTTATTGTCGTTACTATTACTATTATTATTATTATTATTACCATAATTATGAAAATGGAAGAATCTTGTATAATCATTCTAAATACCTTTCGGATGAAGAAAACAAAAAGAGAAAAAAAGAAAGGATTTTAATTGATGAGGAAATACATTAATATCCTTTAAATATGGCAAACTTGTAAAATAAGTATGGAAGATGGGAAGGGGATGGAAGGAAATGACGGAGGAATTATATATCAATTCCTTAAATATGTGTATTGCCCCATGATTTTTGGAAATCAACCTTCAAGGGGTGGGGTATAAATATTAGATCTCTCCACACTTCTAAGGGTGTAGATTCTAGCAAGGATCAAGGTGAGGAGCGAGGAGAAGAGATGACAACGAGCGGTTTGCCATCGAGGAACGATCACAACGATGTCGAGGTAAGAACCACCTAACCTTCTCGAGTCTATGTTGTCGTACAAGTGTCGTTAAGGTTAACCGGGTAGCGAGATTAAATAACCCGAAACCGTGGGGGGGAAGGTTGTATAAATGCTATGAGGGTGACCGACTAAGGGGTTATACATGACGGTGTTCTTGAGTTAACCGTATGCTATTCAAAAACAAATAACGAATCATGGGTTTTACTCTATTTGATCTCCATACCAAACAATCATTATATATATATGCATGACTAAATCAAGTACATGGAGAAAGGAGTTACCCTTTTAAGCTTCTGGAAATCCATGGCATATATGTGTATATTATATATATATATATATAAACATGTGCATATGGAAGTAATGGGCAAATCTCTCACATAAGTACACACGTGTAGATGTATATATGGGTGCCAACACATGGGAAAATATATGTATATTAATATACCTATATTTATACGTGCATATATATATATATATGTTTGCACTATAATTTTATATTTTTGAATTCAAGGTTTGAATTTTTCCACTAATAAATTAGTTAGAATTAAATAAAAGTTTAGGAAACAATTAGACGGAAATATATATATATATAGTGGATATTTAGAAAATTATTTTGAATTATGTAGGATTGGGAATTGTCGAGTGACGAGCGAATCTACACTAAGCCAAGGTGAGTCTTCATGAGACTTTAACTGGGATGCATGGTTACGTATCAATGTATTTGAGCATTACGTTATTTTATGTACATGTTTATGGGTTGATACATGTATGTGAATTACTAATTTAGGATTGCATGCGGAATGTTTACATGATATTTTTTTTAAACATTTATTAGCATTTCATGAATGGGCTTATTTTGGTCGGGTATGGAAATGGGTAGATGTGTCGTAAGGGATGGCATTTCCAAGGGATGGGTGATCGGACATGGGAGTGCCGTATAACCCGGGAAAATGCCGACGGCGGTAAGACCCTAACTTGACGTTTCATTTTTCAGAGCTCTTGTTATTATTTTAAGGGTTTCAAATATGTGTGCATGTTATTGTTATTTTTATTTACATGTTGGGATTTGTATGTTTATGCACGAAAACCATGAACTCACTCAGCTTTATAAAGCTGACTATTAGTATGCATCTCAGGGGACGGAAGTTCAAAGATGGACAAAGGCAAAGGACTTGCGTAGGGGATAAATTCATCGAGTTTCTTTTTTGTGAGTCCAAGATCACTAAATCCTAGAGAGAGAAAGTAGAGAGAGAGAGCATGAAGCGCAAAGTATATGTGTATTCAAAGTAGGCGTGAATGTGTTACAAGGAACAGAGACCAAAGGGACTTAAATACCCTTGGTCAATACAACACAATATTATACTCTAAACACAATATTTGACCAAGTCTATAAATACAATGATTACTATAAAATCAAACTTAACAATCTCCCCCTTAGTAATCATTGGCGCTGTGGTCTTTAAAAATCATCTTCTAAATCAGCACAAACTATCAAAGCGACATTATGAAGCATTCTGACTTTTAAAGAAAAAATTTCTTCTCAGCATCTTTCAGAATAAGTTGTCTTTGCTGTCTTGACAAGACTGAACCAGTTTGAAATAAACTTGAAAGAACAGTCGGTTCATCAGCTTGTGCTCTAGACGACACACTTCATTTAAATGACCTTGAATGAACTGTGGTGGTCGGAGCAAGAACAACAAAAGAATTTATATAGCTGATAGAATAGAATCTTTGAGCGAATCTTGATCAGCAGATAAACGTTTGAGCTCTTTGTCTCTTTAACTTCTTCTTGTCTTCTCCCCCTCATGACCTTGATGATCTGAATCAACTTGGTCATGCAAATGATGGAGACGAGACAACTTAAGATCTGCAAAATTAAAGAAACAGAGAAAAATGGGGAAGGTTTGCGCTACAAGTTGGTGGTGCAAACTTGAGTTTGCGCTAACAGAAGGAAGCGCAAAGTTAGGTTTGCGCGACATGCAGGAAACGCAAAACATGCTTTGCGCTAGAAGCTGTTGACGCAAATTAAGCTTTGCTCTACCAACTGGTGACGCAAATCTGACTTGGAGTCTGAAAATTTTTACCTGATTAGTTCTTTGACTCCCCCTACACAAATGCACTAAGATTTGACAATTCAAGTTAGCATTCATATAGAAAATCAGATACTCCCCCTCAAAAACAGATATGATCTTTTTAGAATTATCTTCTTATTCACTCCCCCTTGAATAATGCACAAACCCATTAAAATATATTTATGAGAACACAATGATCAAATATCAATGTAGAAAGAAAAATATATTGAATATAAATTATGAAACAACTAAACATATAAAAATTTAAACACTAAAAAATAAAATTCTACTTAGTAAAATATCACAGATTTATCAATCAGTTGAAATAAAATATATGTTGTTGGATACATAAACAAGTTTCATTGCATATCAAGTTAAAACATGTTCAGTTTCAAAAACTTTCATCAATCTATTCAGTGTGCAATCATGTGAACTTCAATTAGCTTCAAGAAAATGCAATTCTAAAAATATAATAGAGAACTTTGCAAATAATCACACTAATCCATCAAGATTTAAGATTTTCACAAATTTACAGGTTTATCGCAACTCAAAAATATCACCAAGTATCATGAGATGTGTGCTCATTGGCATCTTTTAGCATTGTGCACTATGGCATCTTTACATGAGTGTGCTCTTTGGCATCTTTTAAGCTTGTGCACATTGGCATCTTTTTAATCAAAAAGTTTATTAAGTACAGAACATGCCGTAAACGTAACTTTCTATCTGACCCTATTGCAGGATTTGGGTTAGCCGCTCCCAGACCAGTTGGCCTTAGGGGACTAGGTGTCAAGCACCCCTTGGAACTTACTTTCCCAGATCAGAAAGGCTACAACGACATATCCTAAACCCATTCATACCAGTAGAACATGACTTTCGATCTGGTTCTATTGAAGGATTTGGGTTCGATCACTCCCAGATCAATTGACCTTAGGGGACCAGATGACAAGCATCCCACAGAACTTACTTTCCCAAACCAGAAAGGTCACAGGTACAAACTTTTTAAACTTAGAGATTTCTGTATTTTAAGAATTTAATATTCATCTCAATCTCAAGGTTTTACGTTTAAGTGCTTAGCCCATATTTTCATTACAATCCATAATTCCGACTTTTTAGGTTTTCTAAGCATTGTAAACTATAATTATTCCGACTCACATATCTTTAAAGCAGAATCAAAAGCTTCAAACATGTTGCTGACTTTTCAACTTTTGTAAGACTTGAAAGTTGAACATATAAAACTTTAATATAAACAAAGCAACTTGAAACTTTATCCTAGACACATATTTTATTCAATAGAAAGAAAATCTGTAAAGCTTTTACTTTATAGAATAAAATTTGTAAAGATTTAAACTTTTAAATTCAATATGCCGATTAAAAAAAAATATTTCATTAACGACAAAATGTAAAGAATTTGGCAAATTGATATTTAGTTGGAACAAAATAAAATTCAATAATTTCATCTTTCACATTATATATAGAAAAATTTGTGTCTCAAATTAAAAAAAAAACTTGAGTTATACAAATTCAAGAGTTAGTTGAACAAGCTCAGATTCTTTAAAAAATATGAGAAAACTGGAACAACATCATTTTTAGAGATAAATGCAGCGGAAATAAAGTAGATCTACTCACAATTTCTCATTAGTCAGAAGCTGAAAAACATTGAATAACGAGTCATAGACTGACATGTCTAGAAGTCAAAGTCTTTGAATCACGGGTTCTGAGCTGAATTACTCAGAAGCCAAATTTCTCTTACTCCCCCTTAACGTGAGGTGCCTGCAACTTAGAATCAGCTTGAGATTTTGGTACCCACTTGAATTTTGGCCTATGAAAGTTAGTTGCAGTTCTTATGGGGATATATTTATAAGATTTAACATGAGAAGCACGAGAAATATGATCATAAGAATGGACAGAAGAATCAGAAGAAGATATAGCATAATCATCAGAACTAGAATATGAGGAAAAACATGAGACATGTTTTGAAATTCGAATCATTTGCTTTATAGAATATTTTGAAATTTTATTACAGGTAGCAAATGAATCACTTTTATAAAGTTTGTCTACATATCTATCCCCATCAGTCTGAGATTCATCAGATATCCGCTTAACTCTCCAAATCTGCTTCGATGACTTGCTCAAAGTCCTATCTGAAAGATTAGAATCAGAAGAATTAGAACTGTCAGAATGAGCTTTATCTTGTTTCTTCAACTTCTTTGACCGTCTTCTTTTACGTTTAGGTTTATAATACTGATCATTGAGTGTAAAAGAATCATCAAGAATTTTAGACTTAAAAATTAAATAAGAAGAAATAATTTTACCTAAGCAACCAATCTGATCAACTAATAAATCTGAATTTACCTCGGAGTCCGAATTATTTTGAGAAAAGATATTAGATTTAGAAACTTCACTTTTGTTTACTTGAAAATTAGAAGAAATGCTAGAAATAGAATCTGGTTTTTGAGAAAATAATTTTTCTTCAAGACTAGACGTCATGAAAGAAAGAATAATATAAGATTCAATTTCCTTTAAAATATTTTGATCTTCTATCTTATCTTCAAGATCGATGATTTTGCATTCTAATACTAACGAAGGAGTATATTTCTTAGAATCATAAATGATTGGAGAAATATTTTCCTTATCAGAATTATGAGCATAAGGATCAACAAAATCATCAGATATTGAAGATTTGACAGGAGATATATCATTTAAAATCTTTCTGCATCTCCTTGATTTTTCAGGAAAATATTTGGCATTTTCGCTCGTGTAAACAAACGGAATTTCCTTTTTCTTGTTATTCGTTCTTTTCTCATTTTCAATTTCTAACACTTGCTTCTCATTCATCCAATCAATTTTAAATTGAGGAGCATATTTAGCAAGAGTTAGATAATCGTATTTATATAAAGTAGGGGATTTTTCAATCGCATTGTTTAAACAATGTGGATTTTCAAAACCAAGTCCCCATTTTTCTTTTAAAGCTTCATCACTCCTTGGTTTATTCATAAAAACTGTTTGTTCAGATTGGTTTCTTCGATATAACTTTTATTCTAACTTATTTATTTTATCTGAAAAATCATCCTTTAATTTGGTCATATTAGTCAAAGATTCAAGATAAGTGTTATTTGAATTTTCCAAATCATCCAATTTCTTTTGAAAGATTTCTTTAGTATTTTCTAAAATAGATTTTTCATCTTTCAAAGAAATTTTCAATTTGTTAATTAAATATAACTTTTCAAAATTTAAATTTTTTTCAAATAAGAGTTTTGAACGTAAATCAGATAAAGCAGTTATTATAATATTCATCTGAGAAGATATGAAATTGTAATCAAACTTTGAATATACCTCATCTTCATCAGTTTCAGAATCATCTGACTGATCATCTCCAACAAAACACATCTGAGCGATCTCAACATTTGTAGCTTCATCGTCGGAATGATCTAGCCAGAATTCTTCTTCAGCAAGAAGAGTAGTTCCGTTCTCTCTCTTTTCAGCCAGTCCCAATTTCTTTCGATAATATGCTGAGTCCTTAACCTTCTTCATTCTACACTCCTTAGAGATGTGGCCCGGCTTTCCACAGTTATAGCATGCAACATTCTTTGGCTCGGGCACTTTGACTTTAGAACCGGAAGTGAAACGAGAAGTGTTAGAACTTGAACGTGGTTGGAAATTTTTCTGGTAATGCTATGAGAGAAGGATCATTGCTTTCTGCAGTGACTCGCCATCATCTTCAGTTGACCCGTTGTAAGCATTATCAGACAATGCTTGTTCTGTCAATTATTTCGAGAGGAGAGCAACCGGATCCACTGACTTCTTGTTCTTCCTTTCAAGTTTTGCTTTCTTCTCTAGAACCAAGCTCTCATCAGTCATCAGAATCTCATATAATTCCTGAATCTGCATAGTGGAGACCCGAACATCGTTCCAAAGTCTGTGACAAGATTTATTCCATTCAGGCTGAAGAGCGTTGAGGAATTTCAGATTCATCTAAAGCTCTTGTTCACATTTATCTTTCGTAAATCATTCAACACTGTACAGAATTTGTCGAAAACACTCTTTAGAGACTCAGATTCTTTGGCTTTAAACTCCTCAAAATTGTTCATATAACGTGTATGACGGAGTTGAGTTGCGACTGAAGAACCAAGCATGGTCTTTTCCAATTGTACCCACAACAGATTTGGATAATCTTTGCAATGATCAAACCGGTTGTAGACAGAGTTTGGTAAAGCTAGCATCAGATTAGCTTTTAATTCTTTATCAACTTTCATTCGTAAAGCCTCTTCAGTTGTTGCAGGAGTCTCTTTATTAGGCTTTATGAAAGGTCCTTCAGTTAGAGACTTCATCATGTTATCTCCATTAGCTTGACGCTCGATAAAGTTCAGGAACCTATCTTGCCATTGAGTGAATTCATTTTCGTTAACTAGAACTGGAGGACGAGTTTCTGTGCCTAATTGCATCATCAGATCACTCTTGTAAAATTGATCTTGGAAAGCAAACTTCGTAGGATCCATATTTCAGAAACTCCGAAAAATTCCAAGTCTGGACTGAGAACTGGCGCAAACTTGAGGTTTTCGTGAGAGGCACGAAGCGCAAACTGTTCTTTGCGTGAACAAGCTGTGGCGCAAAGAAGCTTTGCGTGATTCACGGGTGACCCAAATATAGATTTGCGTGAATCGAGTATGACACAAACTTGAATCTCGCGATCAGTGAGTGACGCAAACAATGTTTGCGTGAACCGAGTAAGACGCAAGATGAGCTTTGCGTGAGCTGAAGGTAACGCAAACTTGTGTTTGCGTGAAATAGAGTTGGTGAGAACTTGGATTTACGTGATTAACTGAAGACGCAAACTTAAGTTGCGTGAGAGGTTGATGAAGAAAACTTTGATGAAATCCTTGATAAGAACTAGCGCAAAGCTTATGAACTCGAGCAAATTGCTATGAACTCGCGCAAAGTTGAGATCTAGCGCAAACCTGCTGATAACCACAAAAATCACCAAAAATCGATTATATCCATGAAATTAATGCAACTAAATCACACAGAAATGATCGAAAATAAGTTTCTAACACTTTTCAATCCAACTTTTCGATAAAAAATCACAAAACACAGAATTCGATAAAAGAACAGTTCGTTAAAAACGGTTTTTCCAGAATCCTCAAAAATCTCAAAATCGACAATCAAAACTTGTTTTTCTTGAAATTTGATGTGAATCAAAAGTGTTTAGCTTGTAAAATCGGATGAAAATCAGTCTTTCTTGAAAAACACAATTGAATTTGATGAAAAATTCAAAAACGAGATTTTCTTGAAAAAATTCAAGAAAATCAATCAAAATTTCGAATTAATGCACAAAATCAGAAACGAAAATCGATTCTCTCAATTCTCTCAAGATCTAGACCAGCTCTGATACCAATTGTGAGTCCAAGATCACTAAATCCTAGAGAGAGAAAGTAGAGAGAGAGAGCATGAAGCTCAAAGTATATGTGTATTCAAAGTAGGCGTGAATGTGTTACAAGGAACAAAGACCAAAGGGACTTAAATATCCTTGGTCAATACAACACAATATTATACTCTAAACACAGTATTTGACCAAGTCTATAAATACAATGATTACTATAAAATCAGACTTAACAATCTCCCCCTTACTAATCATTGGCGTTGTGGTCTTTAAAAATCATCTTCTAAATCAGCACGGACCATCAAAGCGACTTTATGAAGCATTATGACTTTTAAAGAAAAAATTTCTTCTCAGCATCTTTCAGAATAAGTTGTCTTTGCTGTCTTGACAAGACTGAACCAGTTTGAAAAAACTTGAAAGAACAGTCGGTTCATCAGCTTGTGCTCTAGACGACACACTTCATTTAAATGACCTTGAATGAACTGTGGTGGTCGGAGCAAGAACGTCAAAAGAATTGATATAGCTGAAAGAATAGAATCTTTGAGCGAATCTTGATCAGCAGATAAACGTTTGAACTCGTTGTCTCTTTAACTTCTCCTTGTCTTCTCCCCCTCATGACCTTGATGATCTGAATCAACTTGGTCATGCAAATCCTAGAGAGAGAAAGTAGAGAGAGAGAGAGAATGAAGCGCAAAGTATATGTGTATTCAAAGTAGGCGTGAATGTGTTACAAGGAACAAAGACCAAAGGGACTTAAATACCCTTGGTCAATACAACACATTATTATACTCTAAACACAGTATTTAACCAAGCCTATGAATACAATGATTACTATAAAATCAGACTTAACATTTTTAAATAAGATGTCTAGCTTTTTATTTGAAATTAATTGAAATATTATGTATTGTAACCCGGTATGGGACGAGTTATTTTTGGGATTCTAAAATGATTTAACTTTTGTGAGACTTCCGCTGCAATACGACTTTAATAGTCTTTAAGTTTCGAATAGATTAATGTTTTAATAAGGGAAATTACGTGGCACCTCATGGGAAATTGAGGGTGTTACAAGTTGGTATCAGAGCCTTAGTTTAAAAGAAATAGGTTAATAATTCTTTTAGCCTAAGATTGAACTCTTGAGGTGTTTAGTTTTATAGTGTGCATTTAAGTTGACCTTTATCGATATGTGACTTAGTTTTCCTTGTGGTTTGTAGGAAAATGGTGCACACAATCCGGATTAGGTCTATTAATCGTGGAAGGGGACGCGGGCGTGAAGCCGGAGGACGAAGAGTGCTGGGACAAAGTATGTCGTTTGGGTTAGGCCCGAACGGGGGATCAGTGAGTAGCCGTTACTCTAGCATGAACCATAGTGGCAGTCACAGTTCAGGTCACAAGACCAAGGGTAACAGTTTATTTCACTCAGGAGACACATCATCTCGTGCACCATGCCACAGGGAGTCCTCGTATGACCTATATGAGGAGTACACTCCAAGTTATTTAAGACCTATGAAATGGAAGAGAAGATAGAAACCTTACAGGGAGAGATCGGCAAATTGAAGGATAGGTTGTCCATATCCCAAGGAAAGTTAGAGACTGTTCGAGAAAAAAGTGGCAAGATTGAGGGATGAGTTATCCTACTCACAATGGGACAACGATAGGACCAAGAATATGCTCTATAATCTACAGCAGACACACGTTAAGGTGATATCAGAGGGAGACAAATTGTGGGGAGAGAGGGATCTGTTGAAGTTGAAATTGGCTCAGGAGCGGAGGATTGCCGCTCGGTCCTGGCGTACTCGGATAAGGGATAGGACTCGTTTCTGCAAGATGGTGACGTGTAAGTACACGGGGTTGGTTTAAACCATTGTGAAGGTTTAAGCCATTGTTGACCTTCGCACAGTCAATTCGGGACCCCTACCTTTCCGAGGAGACTTAGGAGGGTGGTACTAGTTATCAAGAGAGAGATTTTGGTTTCATTATTATTTATAGAAATTTTGCTTTTATACTTATTGGATTTGGTTTTGTTAAGGGAGTTATGAACCCCAAATTTTGTTATGATATAAAAAATGTATAACTTCTCTCTTGATATAATATGATAATATATAAGTTGAAATTTATGTATGGAAAATATTCGATGGTTGAAATTATGTGATGTTTGGATTATATGTTTCACTTTGACATAAACGCATAAGTAATAATAGCTTATCTAAGTAGTGCTGGAGCCATTATAGTAACAACATTGTGCGATCAGAATGGTTTCACGTGGATCTGCAAGAGCTACTATTATCAGAGAGGGAAATCGAAATCAACCACTACCAACCGGAAGAGGTCGTGGTCGCGGTCGAGGTCGTGGTATCGCCGCAAGTTCAAGTGCGACTCATTATGTGCATGTAGCTTCGGCTACCCGAAGCGTACGAGGAGGAAATGGGAGGGGATGAAACGTCCTCACTGAAGAAGCAATAACTGAAAGATTGACTCAAGTCCTTCAGAATACCCTTCCAAATATGCTGAAGGAGATGTTGGGTGATAGATTTAAGGACCCCGAAGAAGAGGAGGAAATGAGCACCCAAAAGGAGAAAACAGTGGTTAATTCCCAGACTACTGAGAGAATGGAAGTATCGGTCACAGACAAGGTGGAATCGCCAGAAAAACCGAAAGAGGGACCACAAGTTAAAGAAAAGGGTTGCAGTTACAAGACCTTTAGTAGCACTCGCCTAAAGGAGTTTAAAGGTGTAGAGGGCCCGGTTGCCGTAATGAACTGGGTGACCAAAATACAGAACTGCTTTAAGATCTGCAAGTGTCCAAAGAAACAAAAGGTGACTTACGCCGCTACCACCTTTGGGGATTCAGCACTCCATTGGTGGGAAACGGAATGCGCCATTCGAGAGGACGAAGACATTACTACCCTGACCTGGGAGCAGATGAAGGAGATGTTGATGGATAAGTATTGTACACAATCAGAGGTGAAAAAGTTGGAGTCAAAGTTCTTGAGGTTGGAACAAGGATCATCATCAGTTCAAGAATATGTGAACAAATTTCTGGAGAAAGTTAGGTTTGCTAGTTTTCAAGTGGTAACTGAGCAAAGAAAGATAGATCGATTCAAGGATGGTCTAAGAAGAGAAAAAAAACGATACGTGGATATGACCAAACCAACCACGTTTGTTCAAGCTGTGGAGATGGCGACTGTTGCTGAAGAGAATAACGCCAAGGCAACTGGGGAAAGGAGGGATGCCAAAAGAAAAAGGGAAGGCACAAATAAGCTGTCAAAGAAATTCAAAGGGGTGACGACACATGTGAAGGCACGAAATGAGGAGCTCACTATTCCTCAGTGCACCAAATGCAATCGAAGACACAAGGGAGAGTGTTGGGTAGGGAAAGTGACGTGTTACCGGTGTGGAAAACCCAGACACACCTCAAGGGAGTGTACTGAAAACAAATCTTGCTATGAATGCGGGGAATCAGGGCATCTATGATCTAAATGCCCTAAGATCCGAAGGGGGGCAGTGAACAATGTTAGGGATTTGAGTAACGGACCGGGGAAGGGATCGGAAAAGAAGAAGGAACTGCCAAAGGACCCGACGAGCATACAACATGACTTTGGAGGAGGCTAAGGAGTATTCTGACGTCATATCGGGTATGTTTCTTGTAAACAATGTTTATACTCATGTGCTGTTTGATTCGGGTGCAAATGGTAGTTTCATTTCTTCTACTTTCTGCCACTATTTGAATAAAGATGCCTGTAGACTAGGGAAGATCTACACTGTAGAAACCGCTGAAGGTAATTAGGTTAAGGTAGATGAAATAATTAATGGATGCACGATCTGTATAGACGGTAGGGAATTGTAACACCCTAAAATAGAGATAACAAAAATTTCCGGAAAACGGAAATATGGTATATAAAATTGCCATAGCAAGAGCCTCCCAAAAATGGGGAAATATACAAACCTGTTTAATTACAGTTGTAATTTAACGGACAATAAATAACAACCAACCACTCTAATTTCTATAACTAGAAAAGAGATTACAAAAGGGGTGTCATATATAGACCCAACAACTTCTCAAAAAATATAAATATCCAAGTGCAAAATCCCCAAGCTCTCACCCAATGCAACTATGCCTGTTTAGAACCGGCACCGCTAGAACCTGAGATACACATCGACACCAAGCAAGTGTTAATCCAAAAAGCCTAGTGAGTTGAATAAGAAATAACATATAAGATCAATTACAATTCTTATCAGCAGTTAACCAATGTTCAATAAATGTGGAGTCAATAGGGGACACCCATAGAACCAATTAAGTTCCACCCAAAGAGTTGATATACCTTGATGCCAACTAACAAGAGGCACCCGAAAGGCCTGACACATCCGGGGACTACAACTATGGAAATTCCCCGAATGGCGGAGGTCTAGGCACATACCATCACAGTGGCGCCCAAGACTACATCCTCCTAGTGTCTACTGACTTGATTCATCTAACATAATTTTATAGGAGGTCTTGAGGTATATTTCAACCAAGAATATTTCAATACCAACCAAGGGTACAATATTACCATCCTACTCAATATAAGATACCACATAAGCCCATAGTACAACCATTTCTAACATGAAGATATTAACTCACCAAAAGGTTTCCCAAATAGAAATCATCATAATACCAAGATATACATACATTAAATCATGGTAAGTTACACCTAACATACATCCATAAGTTACACCTAACATACATCCATAAGAAAACCCCAAATACTTGAATATTTAGAGATGAACATTTTGAGTAAATATACAATGATAACAAGTAAGAGATTAAGATGTGTATCTAGTTTTAACAAAGGTTTAGTAAACTCACAATCTAGGTTTTTGGACCAAAACCTAGAAAATGTGAAACCCTAGAAGTTGAGGATGAGACTTGAAAGAGAAGTTTGTAGACTTGAGAAACCCTAGAAAAAGTTCCTTTGAGAAGATTAAATGCCTCACCAAGATTCCAAACCACCAAAAAAGGTTTGTATTAATGAGGGTTAGGGTTCAAGAGGTGTGGAACTGATTTGGGAGTTCAAAATCGCCAAAGAGAAGAGGAGAGAAGTGTAGAAATGAATTGAAATTCGGCCAAGAACTCATTTAAGTCAAACAACCTGACCGCGATAGTGCCCGACGATAGTGCCATTGGTACTATCGCGTGTCACAATCGTGAGGGACCTGGTGCCCGTGGTACGAATTCCGCGAGAGTGACCTGCGAGAGTGACAATGTCACTGTCGCGATGGCACAATCACGCCGGTTCACGAACTCTCGGTACAAACCCTGCGAGAGTGACCTGCGATAGTGACAATGTCACTATCGTGTGGCACTCTCGCGCCACTCCCCCATCAGACCAAAAACTCAGTCTAAAACGATAACGAGCACGAGGTTCAGACACTTACGATGGTTAAGCAATTCATATAACATACCACATAATAATGATGATCATGCGCATATAAAATAAGGGAACAATTACTTACCTTATAAATTTCCGGGTGTTACAATCCTCCCCACCTAAATGGGATTTGTCCACGAAATCTCATCCTAAAGTAAAAAAGTGAGGATAACGCTTCTTCATATCAACTTCAGACTCCCAAGTAATGTTAGCACCCCGATGGTGCTTCCATTGAACTTTTACCATGACCACATCTTTATGCTACAACTTCTTCACCTTCGACTCTAAGATCGCCTCTTGTTCTTCCACACAACGATTTCCATTATCCACCCGAATCTCCATCAAGGGAATCACACTTTCCTCTTCAGCTAGACACTTTCGAAGGTAACACACGTGGAACGTAGGATGTATTCCATCCATTTCTGGTGGTAAGTCCAACTGGTAGGCTTGTAATCCAATTCTTTCCAAAATAACGAAGGGTCCAAGGAAACGAGGGCTAAGCTTCCCCTTCTTCCCAAAACGGATAATCCCCTTCCATGGAGATACCTTCAACATGACACGATCGCCCACTTGAAACTCGACCGATCTCCTCTTCTTGTCCGCATAACTCTTCTGTCGGTCTTGCACCGCCTTAAGCCTCTCTCGAATTTACTTCACCCTGTCCGCCGTCTCTTGAACTATTTTTGATCCGGGAATTGCTTCTCGCCCGCTTCAAGCCAACAAACCAGAGACATTTCCGCCCATACAACGCCTCGAACGGTGCCAACCCGATACTTGAATGGTAATTGTTGTTGTAAGCGAACTCTACCAAAGGCAAATGCGAGTCCCAACTACCTCCGAAATTTATTACACACGACCTCAACATGTCCTCTAGTGTCTGGATCGTCCTTTCGCTTTGGCCGTCCGTTTGAGGGTGGTATGTCGTGCTCAGATTTAACCTAGTGCCCAACTCTTTCTATAAGCTAGCCCAAAAATTTGATGTGAACCAACTGTTCCGATCCGACACGATGGATTGCGGAACCCTACGCCACAACACCACCTCGTCGATATAAAGTTTGTCCAATTTATCCATTGGAAAAGTATCCCGCATCACAAGGAAGTGCGTGCTCTTGGTTAGCCGGTCAATAATTACCCAAATGGTGTCATGCCCTCGCAAGGTCTTTGGTAGCTTCATCACAAAGTCCATGGTGATGTTGTCCCATTTCCACTCGGGGATGGACAACGGTTGAAAACTCCCGTACGGTCTTTGATGTTCCGCTGTGACTTGAAGGCACATGACACACCTCTCCACATAGCTGGCCACGTCTAGCTTCATCACTGGCCACCAATAGTTCAATTTCAAGTCCTTATACATCTTGGTGCTACCGGGATGTATAGAATACTTCCATTTGTGAGCTTCTTCAAGAAGTAGGTCACGGTTTCCCCCAACCTTCGACACCCAGATTCTCCCTTGAAAGAGCTTAAGTCCACGACCGTCTTCCGTTAAGAGTTCTCTTTGCTTCATCATGACTTCGGATTTAAGGTTCTCCTCCTTAAGTGCTTCCACTTGACTCGTCTTTATGTTTTCCAACAAACTCGATACCACATCGATCCTTGTAAGGGACAACTTGACATCACCATCATGTCTCCTTTGACTCAATGCATCCGCCACCACGTTGGCCTTACCGGGATGATAGAGTAAATCTCAATCGTAATCCTTCAGAAGCTCAAGCCACCTTCTTTGCCACATGTTGAGTTCCTTTTGATCGAAGATGTACTTAAGACTCTTGTGATCCGTGAAAAGAGTACATTTTGTCCCATATAAGTAGTGTCGCCACAACTTTAACGCAAAAACCACCGCCGCCAATTCCAAGTCATGAGTCGGATAGTTCTTCTCATGATCCTTTAGTTGTCGTGATGCATAAGCAATTACTTTCCCCCGTTGCATTAGTACGCACCCAAGCCCCATCTTGGAAGCGTCACTATACACTATGAAGTCCTCCGATCCCTCGGGTAAGGATAAGATCGGAGCTTCGCACAATCTTCTCTTGAGCACTTGGAAATCTCAATCTTGCACATCGGTCCAAAGAAACTTGACGTTCTTTCTTGTGAGTGAGGTGAGTGGCATAGCTATTTTGGAGAAATCTTAAATGAAACGTCTATAATAGCCCGCCAAGCCCAAGAAACATCGAATCTCCTTTGGACTCGTTGGCGGCTCCCAACTCATCATCGCCTCAATCTTTGCCGAGTCTACCTTCACTCCGTCTTTAGACACTACATGCCCCAAGAAATGCACTTCTTGGATCTAGAATTCGCACTTTGAGAACTTTGCAAACAACTTCTCCCTTCTTAGGACCTCCAACACTTCCCACAAATGTTTCCCATGCTCGGACTCGTCCTTTGAATAAATTAGGATATCGTCGATGAAGACCATCACGAATTTGTCCAAGAACGGGCGACACACGCGGTTCATTAGGTCCATGAATACGGACGAAGCGTTGGTCAAGCCAAAAGGCATCATCAAGAACTCATAGTGACCGTATCGTGTTCGGAAGACCGTCTTCGGAATATATTCCTTCTTCACTCTCACTTGATGGTATCCGAACCGAAGATCAATCTTTGAGAAGCATCCCGCACCTTGGAGTTGATCAAAAAGATCGTTGATGCGAGGTAGAGGATACTTGTTCTTTACCGTGACTTTGTTCAATTCTCGGTAGTCGATGCACATCGGCATGGATCCATCCTTCTTCTTCACGAACAATACCGGTGCTCCCCAAGGTGACGAACTCGGTCGGATGAAACCCTTCTCCAACAACTCTTGAAGTTGCGTCATCATTTCTTTCATTTCCGTCGGGGCCAAACGATAGGGAGCACAGGCTATCGGAGCCGCTCCTGGAGTGAGGTCGATTTGAAACTCCACTTGCCGTTCCAGCGGTAACCCGGGTAAGTCTTCCGGAAAGACGTCCGGATAGTCTTGCACGACCTTCACATCTTCCACCAACTTCTTCTCCTTCTTCACGTCCACCATATAAGCCAGATACGAAAGGTAACCCTTCGATAGAAATTTGCGAGCTTTAAGAGAAGAGATGATAGGATTATTCCTCTTCCCTTTCTCCCCGTAGATGGTGACCACACCATTTTCCGGCAAAGGCACTTGGATAATCTTTTTGGAGCAAAAGATGTCAGCCTTATGCCTCGCCAATCAATCCATGCCTATGACCACATTGAAACCCCCTATAGCCATAGGTAGCAAGTCTACTCCAAAAGGATTCCCATCAATCTCTAAAGTGCAATCACAAAAAACAGTCTCGGATGATCACTTGATCTCCATTAGCTATTTCTACTACTAGCGCATCGGGAAGGACACTAATAGGAGTGACAAATTGTTTACAAAAAACATCTGAAACAAAGGAACACGTAGCACACGAATCAAACAATACACGAGCGAGCAAGGAGTTTACTAGGAACGTACCTAAAACAACATCGGCGATCTCCTTTGCCTCCTCAGTAGACATTCGGAAAGCTCGGCTTGGCACCCTCGGCGGTTGCTTGACTCTAGCCATCAAACCCACATAATTTCCACTATTGCCTCCTACTAACTTCGGGCAATCCTTCCTCATGTGCCCCGGTTCTCGGCACTCAAAACACACTGGCCCCAGAATGGGACACTCTCGAGTTGCGTGACCTTTCTTGCCACATTTGGCATATCCGACCGGACCCGAGTAGGTTCTAGTGATACATGGGCCTGAGTGCTTGGTCTTGCACTTGTGGCACCATCAATTATCTCGGCGGTTATCACCAGCTCTCCCACTTACAAACGACTTCGATTGACGAACTGGCCTAAATGGCCCTTCCCACTTTCGTTTCTCCCCAAGCTGCCTTCTCTCTTCTTTCTCCGCAAGAATGTCGTCCTCAATAAGAAAGTACTCTTCGATGACCTCTTGTAATGTCGATCCTCTAGCATTTCTCACCTCCATCCTCATCTCGGCCGGTAATCCTTGCTGGTAAGCTTTAATCTTTGACTTCTCATCGGGGACCAGATGTCCCACCAAATTCAATTTCTCCAGAAAGAGCTTGGAGTATCCGGCAGTGGACAGAGTACCCTTCCTCAAATCCCTGAACGCCCGTTCCAGTTTGTCCAACGACCTTTCACTGCAGTATTTATCTATAATCTTTTCCTTCAAAACCGGCCAAGTTAACTTGGCAAAAACCTCGGGAGTGAGGGCGGATCGAGTGAGATTCCACCAAATCAAAGCCTCTCCCTGAAGTAGTTGAGAAGCGAACTTGACCCATTGAGAGATGTCACAATCACTAGACTCGAAATCCATCTCCATCTCCTTGAGCCAATACATGCAAGAAACTGGGTTGTCGGAACCTGCAAACTCTTTCGGGTTACACCCTAGAAAAGCCTTGTAGGTGCACCCCTTGGCCTTTGCCTTGTTCCTGTTATCCGTTGGTTCTTCAGTAGACACAATAGCCGGTCCACCACCCGACCCCATAACGATGTTTTCTGCCATCGTCTCCGGTTGTCGGTGACTGGCGTAGCGATCTTCCAGAAGCTTCATGAAGAACTCTTGTTGTTGGGCCATGGCTGAGTTTATGGACAACATCGTACTGTCTCTGATCCTGGTCTCCATAGTCACCTTCTCTAAGATGACATTGTTAGCCGTAAGGTTCATGCGCAGAATCTGTTCGGGTCCTCCTCCCAAGATATTGGGTATGGGAGGTCCCATGGAGGTTTCGACCAAGGGAGGTTGGTCAGCTGTAGATTCCACTTCTAAGTGGCCGTCTGGCGTATTCGGTAACCTGCTCCGAGTGTTTACCATTGAAATCTGCCATACATGCATGAGAAAAGGGATTGAGAAAAGACTATGCGAGTTGAACTCTTTGTACGTACTAATACCTTCATCAATTATCATAATAATAGCAAATCAAGTACACTTACGTAACAACATATTCATAATAGCAGTAGCTAAGTGAAATTATGAACGAATCATACACAAGGATTCTTGCCACTATCATCACAACTCTCAATTAGTGTAATTCCGTAAATCCTAACGCTCTCCCCACCTACGATTTCTACCCCAAGTGGACAGTGAAACAATAAAGTCTAAAGCTTAAGTCTAGATATGCTAAAACAATACCTAGTTTACTTAAACTATAGCTCTGATACCAACTTGTAACACCCTAAAATAGGGATAACAAAAATTTCCCGAAAACGGAAATATGGTATATAAAATTGCCATATCAAGAGCCTCCCAAAAATGGGGAAATATACAAACCTGTTTAATTACAGTTGTAATTTAACGGACAATAAATAACAACCAACTAATCTAATTTCTATAACTAGAAAAGATATTACAAAAGGGGTGTCATCTATAGACCCAACAGCTTCTCCAAAAATATAAATATCCAAGTGCAAAATCCCCAAGCTCTCACCCAATGCAACTATGCCTGTTTAGAACCGGCACCGCTAGAACCTAAGATACACATCGACACCAAGCAAGTGTTAGTCCAAAAAGCCTAGTGAGTTGAACAAGAAATATCATATAAGGTCAATTACAATTCTTATCAGTAGTTAACCAATGTTCAATAAATGTGCAGTCAATAGTGGAGACCCATAGCACCAATCAAGTTCCACCCAAATAGTCGATATACCTTGATGCCAACTAACAAGAGGCACCCGAAAGGCCCGACACATCCGCAGACTACAACTATGGAAATTCCCCGAATGGCGGAGGTCTAGGCACATACCATCACGGTGGCGCCCAAGACTACATCCTCCTAGTGTCTGTTGACTTGGTTCATCCAACATAATTTTATAGGAGGTCTTGAGGTATATTTCAACCAAGCATATTTCAATACCAACCAAGGATACAATATTACCATCCTACTCAATATAAGATACCACATAAGCCCATAGTACAACCATTTCTAACATGAAGATATTAACTCACCAAAAGGTACCCCAAATAGAAATCATCATAATACCAAGATATACATACATTAAATCATGGTAAGTTACACCTAACATACATCCATAAGAAAACCCCAAATACTTGAATATTTAGAGATGAACATTTTGAGTAAATATACAATGATAACAAGTAAGAGATTAAGATGTGTATCTGTATCTAGTTTTAACAAAGGTTTAGTAAACTCACAATCTAGGTTTTTGGACCAAAACCTAGAAAATATGAAACCCTAGAAGTTGAGGATGAGACTTGAAAGAGAAGCTTGTAGACTTGAGAAACTCTAGCAAAAGTTCCTTTGAGAAGATTAAATGCCTCACCAAGATTCCCAACCACCAAAAATGGTTTGTATTAATGAGGGTTAGGGTTCAAGAGGTGTGGAACTGATTTGGGAGCTCAAAATCGCCAAAGAGAAGAGGAGAGAAGTGTAGAAATGAAATGAAATTCGGCCAAGAATTCATTTAATTTAAACAGACTGACCGCGATAGTGCCCGGAGATAGTGCCATTGGCACTATCGCGTGTCACAATCGCGAGGGACCTGGTGCCCGCGGTACGAATTCCGCGAGAGTGGCCTGCGATAGTGACAATGTCACTATCGCGATGGCACAATCGCGCCAGGTCACGAACTCTCGGTACAAACCCCACAATAGTGACATGCGATAGTGACAATGTCACTATCGCGTGGCACTCTCGTGCCACTCCCCCATCAGACCAAAAACTCAGTCTAAAACGACAACGAGCGCGAAGTTCAGACACTTACGATGGTTAATCAATTCATATAACATACCACATAATAATGATGATCATGCACATATAAAAGGCTCATATTCTCAAATAATCATAATTAATGAAATAAGGGAACAATTACTTACCTTATAAATTTCCGGGTGTTACAGGAATTGCTTATTAGACTTATACCCATGTGCTTAGGCGGATTTGATGTGGTTTTGGGGATGGACTAGTTATCCGAAAACCAGGCACAAATTGTGTGTCACAAATGATGATCAAGATCCAAACTCCAGAAGGGCAGACGGTTCACGTCTATGGGGACCGGAGAAAAGGTAGTATGGGAATCATTTCCACATTAAAGGCAAACAAGTGCCTTAGGAAGGGATGCATCACTTACTTTGTGTATGAAATCGACGCTAAGCTGGAAAAGAGAACGGTGCAAGAGGTACCAGTAGTGAATGAGTACCCATAAGTTTTTCCTGATGATTTACCAGGATTACCACTGGAACGTCAAGTTGAGTTCCGTATTGACTTGGTGCCAGGAGTGGCTCCTGTTGCACGTTCACCTTATCGATTAGCCCCAACGGAGATGCAATAGTTGATGAAACAACTTTAGGAGTTGTTGGACAAGGGGTTTATCAGACCAAGTTCATCGACTTGGGGAGCACCAATCCTATTCGTTAAGAAAAAGGATGGCTCAATGCAGATGTGCATTGACTATCCCGAGCTTAACGAGCTCACAATCATGAATAGATACCCATTGCCAAGAATAGATTACTTGTTTGATCAGTTACAAGGAGCTAGCCACTTCTCGAAGATCGATTTGAGATCAGGTTACTACCAATTGAAGGTTTGAGAAGAAGATGTGCCAAAAACGGCTTTCAGAACTCGATATGGTCATTACGAGTTTGTAGTAATGCCGTTCGGACTAAAAAATGCACCTGTAGTGTTAATGGATCTGATGAATAGGGTGTGTGGGCCGTATTTGGACAAGTTTGTCATTGTCTTCATCGATGACATTCTTATTTATTCGAAAAGCGAAGAAGAGCATGAGAAACATTTAAAATTTATTCTAGAACTACTAATGAGGGAAAAATTATACGCCAAAGTCTCCAAATGTGAATTTTGGCTACAAGAAGTGCAATTTCTTGGTCACGTAGTCAACTCAGTAGGAATTAAGGTGGATCCAGCAAATATAGAGGCAGTCATGGATTGGGAGTCGCCAAAATCTGCATCGGAAATCCGGAGTTTTCTAGGCTTGGCAGGCTATTATCGGAGGTTTATCTAGGATTTCTCCAAAATAGCAATGCCTATGACAAAGTTGACAAAGAAGCCGGTTAAGTTTGACTGGGGAGAAAAGTAAGAAGAAGCATTCCGAACACTCAAGGGCAAATTGAGCAGTGCACCGATTCTCGCTTTACCAGAAGGAACGGAAGATTTCATTGTTTATAGCAACGCTTCTAAGATGGGTCTGGGTTGCGTATTTATGCAACGAGGAAAGGTGATCACTTATGCATCAAGACAATTAAAGGAGCATGAGAAGAAATACCCGACCCATAATATGGAGTTAGCAGCAGTGCACTGAAGATCTGGAGATACTACCTATATGGTACAAAATGTATGATCTATACCGATCATAAGAGCCTGAAGTACCTTTTTGATCAGAAGGAATTGAACATGAGACAGAGAAGATGGATGGAACTTCTTAAGGATTACGATTGTGAAATCTATTATCATCCAGGCAAAGCGAACGTAGTAGCTGACGCTTTAAGTAGGAAGGAAAGAGTCGAGCCTATTCGAGTGTGGGCCATGTGGATTGACCTAAAGATAGACATGATGGATCACATTCAGGATGCTCGAAAGAAAGATTTTCTTGACAGAAATATTAAGAAGGAAAGGATGGTGGGACAAATTAAGTTACTAAAAGTTGGAGCAGACGGGGTGTACAGACTTGGGGATCGGGTGTGGATTCCTAACTTGGGTGATTTGAGGAGCATGGTACTGGACGAGGTGCATAAGTCCAAGTACACTATGCAACCGGGTAGCAATAAAATGTACAAGAACTTAAAGGAGAGCTACTGTGGCCGGGTATGAAGAAGTTAGTGGCTGGGTATGTGGAGAAGTGCTTGACTTGTCTACAAGTGAAGACGGAACACAAGAAGCCATCAGGAATGCTACAACAAATGGAAATATCAGTATGGAAGTGGGATATGATAACAATGGATTTTGTTACCAAGCTACCAAACACGATAAAAGGGCATAATGCGATTTGGGTAATTGTTTATCGATTGACCAAGTCTGCTCATTTCCTACCAATAAGCGAAAAATATACGTTGGAGAAGTTGGCTCAACTATATGGCAACGAGATAGTGTCAAGACATGGTGTGCCGATATCGATTGTCTTGGATAGGGATTCGAGATTTACATCGAGATTTTGGGCAAACTTCCAACAAGAGATGGGGACTCATTTGAACTTAAGTACCGCCTATCACATACAAACTGATGGACAAAGTGAAAGGACGATACAAACCCTTGAAGACATGTTAAGGGCTTGCACTATCGATTTTGGGGGTAGTTGGGATAATCACTTACCTTTGGTAGAGTTCGCATACAACAATAGCTATCATTAGAGTCTTAAGGCAACACCTTTCAAAGCTTTATATGGTCGAAAGTGCAGAACACCTTTATGTTGGGAGGAAATTGGGGAAAAGCAATTGGCTAGACCGGAGTTAGTTCAACAAACGTCTGACAAGATAACGCAAATTAAGGAAAGGTTAAAGATCACACAAGATAGGCAGAAAAGCTATGCGGATAAAAGGCGCAAGCCTCTAGAATTTAAAGTTGGGGACCGGGAGATGCTTAAAATATCACCCTGGAAGGGAGTGGTACGTTTTGGTAAACGCGAGAAGTTAAGTCCAAGGTATGTAGGACCATTCGAGATTTTAGCAACGGTAGGGGTGGTAGCCTATCACCTAAAACTTCCAGAAGAATTACAGGGGATTAATGACACATTCCATGTGTCAAACTTGAGAAAGTGTTTAATTGACGAATCAACGATCGTGGCACTGAAATATGTAGAGATCATTCCAAAATTAGGCTATGTCGAAGAACCGGTTCAAGTTTTGGATAGAAAAGTAAAGAGGTTACGGAACAAGACCATCCCATTAGTCCTTCTGAAGTGGAAATACCACAAGGGGTCAGAAATGACATAGGAACAGGAGATGGAGATGCGAGCCAAGTACCCACAGCTTTTCGACGATGATTGATTTCGGGGACGAAATCCACTTTTAGGGAGGGTGAGTTGTAACACCCTAAAATAAGTGTTATATTAATCACTAGAGACCCCGATTTTTATTGTCGTTACTATTATTATTATTATTATTATTATTATTACCATAATTATGAAAAGGGAAGAATCTTGTATAATCATTCTAAATACCTTTTGGATGAATACAAAAAGAGAAAAAAAGAAAGGATTTTAATTGATGAGGAAATACATTAATATCCTTTAAATATGGAAAACTTGTAAAATAAATATGGAAGATGGGAAGGGGATGGAAGGAAATGACGAGGGAATTATATATCAATTCCTTAAATATGTGTATTGCCCCATGATTTTTGGAAATCAACCTTCAAGGGGTAGGGTATAAATACTAGCTCTCTCCACACTTCTAAGGGTGTAGATTCTAGCAAGGCTCAAGCTGAGGAGCGAGGAGAAGAGATGACAACGAGCGGTTTGACATCGAGGAACGATCACAGCGACGTCGAAGTAAGAACCACTTAACCTTTTTTGAGTCTGTGTTCTCGTACAAGTGTCGTTAAGGTTAACCGGGTAGCGAGATTAAATAACCCGAAACGGGGGGGGGGGGGGGGAAGGCTGTATAAATGCTATGAGGGTGACCGACTAAGGGGTTATACATGACGGTGTTCTTGAGTTAACCGTATGCTATTCAAAAACAAATAACGAATCATGGGTTTTACTCTGTTTGATCTCCATACCAAACAATCATTATATATATGCATGACAAAATCAAGTACATGCAGAAAGGAGTTACCCTTTTAAGCTTCTGGAAATCCATAGCATATATGTGAATATTATATATATATATATATATATATAAAACATGTGCATATGGAGGTAATGGGCAAATCCCTCACATAAGTACACACGTGTACATATATATGGGTGCCAACACATGGGAAAATATATGTATATATCAATATACCTATATTTATACGTGCATATATATATATATATATATATATATATGTTTGCACTGTAATTTTGTATTTTTGAATTCAAGGTTTGAATTTTACCACTAATAAATTAGTTAGAACTAAATAAAAGTTTAGGAAACTATTAGACGAATATATATATATATATATATATATATATATATATATATATATATATATATATATATATATATATATATATATATATATATATGGGACCTTTCAAGGGAGATCTTACTATTTTGTGGTAACTATGAGATCCAATCTCATCCATCCATTTTAATAATCGATGGTGTAAAATAATTAAGAGAAATAATAATTAAAAACACAAATTTAGGCCATTAAATTAGGTAAAAAGGGTAAAAATGTCAAAAAAATATTATAATTAAGTGTGATCTAATTTAGGCTGGTCCGATAATTTTGGCATGGAATCAATTGAGATAATCTCAAAATATTGAATATGTATACATATTTTCTTGGTGATATAATAAACCGTGTTACACTGTAGTCTTACAATTTTAAAAGGAAACCGATTTTTTTACAACAAATGGGATGTGATACACTATGATCAACTTGCAAAAATCTAATCTCCTTGATGATACAATGATGGGAAAATTGTTACTAATTTAAAAGGTGGTGATACGCTGTGACCAGTGCTCTCATTCACTAAAATTTGCCCAATGTACCACTGTGATGCACTCAAAGAACATTGTGTTACACTGTGATTAACATCGTGTTACATTGTGATTACTATTGTGATGCACTCAAAGAACATTGTGTTACACTGTGATTAACATACAAATGTGATACCCATTATGATACGACGGTAATACCAACTATGGTACCACTATGATACCAACTGTGTTACATTGTGATTACCGTACAAAATCCTCTATTTCTTCATCTTCTTCCCTATGTTGCCTGGAAATTTTGTGGGACAATGAAAAAAAAGGAATGAGATCGAGATCCCAAAATTCGTCGGCATCAAGAATGGAGGATTCATACGCTTGAATTTCAAACCCAAATATGGATATTATCTCAAAATCAATTTGTTGAGATATTCAAGGAAACCTAATATTTGATTGATATTTTCAGTTACAAAAAAATTTGTTATATTATTTAATTTATCAAATGACTAATATAACCTCCCTTATTAATTAATAAAAAAATTAATAAATTAAGATGGATGGAAGAGATTGGATCTCATAGTTACTACAAAATATTAAGATCTCATATGATTAGGCCCCTATATATATATATATAGGGGATATTTAGAAAATTATTTCGAATTGTGTAGGATTAGGAATTGTCGAGTGACGAGTGAATCTACACTAAGCGAAGGTGAGTCTTCATGAGACTTTAACTGGGATGCATGGTTACGTATAAATGTATTTGAGCATTACGTTATTTTATGTACATGTTTATGGGTTGATACATGTATGTGAATTACTAATTTTGGATTGCATGCGAAATGTTTACATGATATTTTTTTAAACATTTATCAGCATGTCATGAATGGGTTTATTTTGGTCGGGTATGGAAATGTGTCGATGTGTCGTAAGGGATGACATTTCCAAGGGATGGGTGATTGGACATGGGAGAGCCGTATAACCCGGGAAAATGCCAACGACGGTAAGACCCTAACTCGACGTTTCATTTTTAAGAGCTCTTGTTATTATTTTAAGGATTTCAAATATATGTGCATGTTATTGTTATTTTTATTTACATGTTGGGATTTGTATGTTCATACACGAAAACCATGAACTCACTGAGCTTTATAAAGCTGACTATTAATATGTATCTCAGGGGATGGAAGTTCAAAGTTGGACAAAGGCAAAAGACTTGCGTAGGGGATAAATTCAACGAGTTTCTTTTTAAATAAGATGTCTAGCTTTTTATTTGAAATTAATTGAAATATTATGTATTGTAACCGGTACGGAACGGGTTATTTTTGGGATTCTAAAATGATTTAATTTTTGTGAGACTTCCGCTGTAATACGACTTTAATACTCTTTAAGTTTCGAATAAATTAATGTTTTAATAAGAGAAATTACGTGGCACCTCATGGGAAATTGAGGGTGTTACAACAATAGCCTCCGCCCACTTATATACATAATCAACTGCTAGCAGGATGTACAAATTGACCTAGGACGATGGAAAATGACCCATAAAGTCTATACCCCATACATTGAAGATCTCGACGGTCACGATGGCGTTGAGAGGCATCATGTCCTTGCGTGAAATATTGCTCATGACTTTGCAAAGTTTTGAGCATCATGAAATATGGTGGGCTAAAAGAACCCAAACTCAAGTACTTTTATCCCAGTATTCTTTCAACTAAATTGTCCCCCACATGAATAATTGACAGTGCTTTAAAATATATTCATGATAACTATTGGGGACACATTTTCAAACAATTTGATCTGGACAATACTTGAGTAGCTCAGGAATCTCTCAATAGTACTTAAGTTGCGAAAAGACGTACCATTTATTTTGAGTTGTCCAGTCATGTGGTAACTTCTTTGCAGCAAAGTAATTGACAATGTTCATAAACCAAGGCAGTCTAGATATGAAAATAAATGATTGTCAGGGAAATATCCCTAAACCTATTCCTTGGTTGGGATATGATTTATGGGGATTCACAATAGATGGTATGCTACTATGTTTTCACATCATTTCTTATCTCAAATTTCTAGATCAAATTATTGTAGCAACAAGATCAATCTGATAAGCCTAGGCTTTGTTTCTTTCTTATTGAGTAGATGACCAAAGGAAGAATGATCTGAATATATGTGTTGGAGATTGTTTCTATTTATCACCATATATTTGTAATTATGGTACATACACATTTAGCATATTTGTACATTATTGTGATCCTTGATCCTAACATGATTTAGCTTATTTTTAGGAGTAATAGTAGCTTCCAAGCTGTATATATTTGTATCCCCTTTTCTTGAATAAATCATCTATTATAGAAGTTTCTTTACTCCTCCTTTACATGGTATCAGAGTGTAGGTTCCATTTTTTATCCTCGTCTCTGTGTCGTGCTTGTGGTGACTTCCTCAATCGAGTGCCTTCAATCGATTTCAACCTTGTTCACATCACAATCTTCCATCAATTTCAGTTAGTCGATTCATCCAATCGATTTTAAATAGTCGATTCATGCAATCGATTTCAGTTAGTCGATTCATATAATCAACTTCAGTCTCCGACAAAATCATTTGGTTTATTTGATTTATTTGCAACACTTATCATGTCTCCTTCACCAACTCAAGAATTTGATGAATCATCAAAAGGAGATTCATTCAATCCTTATCATATTCATCCTTCAGATCATCTTGGATTAATTCTGGTCTCAAAACTTCAAATGGAGATAACTATCCTGGTTTGAAGAGGGCCATGACACTGGCTTTAAATTCCAAAAACATGTTAGGGTTTGTTGATGGTTCTTTTAAGCAGCCAAAACAAACTGATTCTGATACCTTCAAAAGTTGGTCAAGATGTAACGACATGGTTCATTCATACATCATTAGCACTCTCGATACAGAAATCGCTGACAGTGTTATGTAATACTCTACATATCAGTTTTGGAAGACCTCCATGAGCATTTTTCACAAGGTAATGCGCATCATATATTCGAAATTCAGCGAGAAATAGCCTCTCTTTAACTGGGGACAACTCTTAGTTTCTTCTTATTATACAAAACTAAAAAACTCATCGGATGAACTTGCTATCTATTGTAATTCCACACAAGGGACACTAGCGGAACAACATAAATTAATGCAAATTCTGATAGGATTAAATGATACTTACAATGCAATTCGAAGTCAAATTATTTTGCATGTTCCATTACCGACTGTTAGTCACTCTTATGCCTTTGTAACTCAAAGAGAGAAGCAAATCCATATTTGTTCCAAAGAATGAACAGGAGAACTTGGGGCAACCATGACAGTCAAAAACAACTTCAAACAAGAACCTTTTCCATCAAGGAACTCAACCGCTCTTGATTTATGTGGATGCTATTTTAATAACTGGGAACAATTCGAAAATCATATAGTGATGTTAAGGAATTCATAACAATTTTTGACTTAAAAATTTGGGTGTCTTGAATATTTTCTTGGGTATTGAAGGTTCAACATCGAAAAAGGGTATCAATATGTCACAATGCAAATATGCTTTGGAAATCATCAAAGATGTTGGTTTACTAGGTGCTGCTCCTGCTAAAACACCTATGGGACGTGGAACAAAATTATCTAATGGTAGTGAACCACTCAGAGATCCAGAAAAATATAGAACATTGATTGGCAAGTGAATTCACCTCACAATCTCCAGAACAGACATTACTCATGCAGTTCATGTTCAAATTAGGTTTATGCATTAACCTCTGAAAGATCATTGTGATGCAACCCTACATGTTGTTCGATATTTAAAAGGATCTCCTGGTCAATTCCTCTTCTTTTCAACAAATAATGATTTTTGATTAAGAGCTTTCTGTGACTCAGATTGGTTAGGGTGTCCTATGAATAGAAGATCAACCATTGGTTATTGTATATTCTTGGACGATTCATAATTTCATGGAGATCGAAACGTCAGAAAACAGTCCATTATCTTACAGAAGCTGAATATCATGCAATGGTGGGAGCTTGCTACAAATTGACATGGATTCGTTCCCTACATCAAGAATTGGTAGTTGCTCATGAAGGGGATTCCTAATTACACCGTGACAATAAAGCAACATTACACATAATTGCTGTTGGGAGGGTGCATAATATCGAGTGAGAAAAGGAGTGATCAGAACTCGGATAAAGAATGTGAGATCGCGTGAGAGCTCGTTTTCCTTAAGTGATATTTCAACCCTATTCTACCCGGGTATCACGAAATTCACTCGAGGGTAATCTCAATTCTCGGTATCGATTTAGGAAGAAATCGATCCTATTTAAACACTTTGAGAATCGTAACCGACCCTATATTACTAATGATAATAATTTCTCATTAAATGAGATTGATTGTTGGACATTAGTATTGGCGGTTACAAGAATTTTTATCAATTACGAAACTGACGAAGTCGCACGGCCCGTGCCAATTTCAGGAGGAAAAACGCACCGTGCAAATCCTTCTGTCGATAAACGCATAACCCGTGCTCATTTTATGAACAAAAACGCATGAGTCATGCCATTTATAAGAGAAAAAACGCACAGGTCGTGCATAACCTTTTTACACTTAGTAACTAGCTAAACAGAACCATCCAACGATCTCCGGTTCTAGTTAGGTTACACGAGTGTGCACTCCACACCTCCTAGTTCATGTTATTGCTTAGCTACCAACCCCATTATTATCTTGTGAATCCAATTACCTAAAATGAACCGACGATTTCACTAAAATCACCAACATTTCTCCCCCATTTTAGTGCAATCCTTGATTCACAAACAAAAGTTAATATAGAAAAACAAACTCATGCATAAATGAAAATATCTAGAAGATTGAATTTTCATCTTAGTACATTACACATTTCAAATACTCGAGAATCTGGGTGTCCTATGGATTGAACCCTTCAACCCATATGAGTACCAGAAAATAATATACACATGAATTTAAATAATTCTCTAAAATTTGAACTTGAAAGTATAACAGGCCATGTGTCCTTATCCATTCGTGAGTGCATACAAAGCCAAGTCCAAACTTTTTGAAGCGGCCACACTTTACACTCATATAGGTAGTTCCTTTCATCATGCACTTGCACATGCACTTTTACAAAAGAACTACCTCCTTCACTTACAGTACCGAGCACATACCTTGGGATGATTATCTTGTGCTCCAATCCCTTAGAGTGAGCTTTCCCATTGAATTCAACTTTTAATGTTGTATTAGAAGGTAATTGGGTATCTCACCATTAGATATTTAGATGAAATTTAATCCAATCCCTATCACTAACTTGTGAACCAAGTCCCTAGCTAACCCCTTTGTCAAGTGGTCCACTAGATTTGGTTGACCGAACAAGTTCAACTGAAATCACCCCATTCGTGATTAGCTCACGAATCATGTTATGTCTAACACCTAAGTGTCTAGACTTGCCATTATATACTTGACTATAAGCTTTATCCAAAGTAGTCGCACTATCACAATGGATAGATATGGGTGATATTGGTTTCGACCATAACGGAATTTCATGGACTAAATTCCTTATCCACTCCACCTCTTTACCGGTAGCGGCTAATGCCACAAATTCCGACTCCATAATCTAACTCGTGATGTAAGTTTTCTTCTTGGAAGCCCATGAGATGACACCTCCTCCAAGCAAGTACACCCAACCACCCGTAGAAGAGTGATCTTCTAAGTTTTGTAATCGAACTTGCCCCTCTAATATCTTGTCCACTTGGTTTAACATAGTTAGACAAGACAACCTCATCAAATTTTTGATGCCATTGTTTGGGTGCTTGTTTTAGCCCATACAATGATTTTACAAGTTTACACACCTTATGCTCCATCCCGGGCATAACAAAACCTTCCTATTATTTCATGTAAACTTCCTCCTCCAAGTTACCATTCAAGAATGTCATTTTGACATCCATTTGGTGAATCACTAAATTGTGAATAGCTCCTAAGCCTATCAACAATATAATCATGGAGATCCTTGCAACTGGGGTATAGGTATCAAAATAATCGATGCCTTCCCGTTGCCTAAAGCCTTGGATTACTAATTGAGCTTTAAACTTGTCGATTGATCCATCATCTTTCATCTTCCTTTTGAAGATCCACATACATCCCAAAGGTTTACAACCCGATGGCAAGTTCGATAATACCCAAGTATGTTTCCCATGATGGAGTCCATCTCATCATTTATTGCTTCTTTCTAGAAAGCAACATCTTGAGACTTCATAGCCTCATCAAATGATTTTGGATCCTCCTCAATACTATAACAGTAAGATAATTGTGACCCCATCTCATCTCTTGATCCTTCTACCAAGTATAATTAGAAATCGGGACCAAAGGATTTTTCAATCCTTCCTCTTTTGCTCCTTCGAAGCATCGGAGATTCGGTTGGAAATATTGTTTGTTCTTTAACCTCACTAGTTCCATTAGTACTTGGAACTATGTCCTTCGGTCTAGGTATTGAAGAGAATCTAGTCTCATCAACTAATGCATCTCTCGATTCTATAATGGGGTGAATCGCTATAGAATCATTAGGTTCAATAATATTGAACCTATAGTTTTTGGAATGCTCGGAATATCTAACAAAGATGCAATCAATACCTTTCTCACCCAAGGTTTTCCTTTTTGGTTCGTGTAGTCGAACAACCGCCCGATAACCCCAAACTCGAATATAAATCAAGTTATGCCTTTTCTTGAACCAAAGTTCATATGGGGTAATCTTGTTACTTTTATTGGGAACTTGATTCAATAAGTAACAAGTCGTTAACATGGCTTCACCCCAAAATCCATCACTCAATCCCGAGTAGGATAACATAGAGTTCACCTTTTCTTTGAGAACTCGATTTTTCCGTTCTGCCACACCATTTTGTTGTGATGTATAAGACGTCGTAGTCTCATGAATGATTCCTATTGATTGGAAAAACATGGGGTCGTAATACTCCCACCACGATCGGTGCGTAAACATTTTATAAAACAATTCATATGCAATTCAACCTCCGTTTTATAAATTTAAAAATTTTCTAATGCTTCATCTTTTGTGTGTAACAAAAATACATAGCAAAACCGTGAAACGTCGTCAATAAAAGTAACAACATACTTTTTGTTACCCAAAGACGGAGTTGAATGCAAATGACAAAGATCACTATGAATTAACTCAAGCACCGACGAATCCCTTTTCACATTAGGAAAAGGTTGCCTAGTGATAATTGGTAACATGCAGGTTTTACATTTTTCGGTTTTAATGTCAAAGGCCAGAATAAAACCGTGTTTTGACATTTCAACAATTCTTTTAAAATTCACATGACCAAGGGTTTGCATGCCATAAACTAGAATAAACAAAATTTTCATTTGCAACATAAATAGAATTTGAAAGAAAACTCTTTTTATTAAATTCAACATAAACATACCATTCATCAAATAGCCGAATCCTACAAACGAGCCACCTTTTGACAAGACAAACTTGTCGGACTCAAATACTTGCCAATATCATAACTTATTCAAGACACTACCGGAAACCAAATTCTTTCAAATTTGTGGTACAAACAAAACGTCTAAAAGTTCAATTATTTTGCTAGAACTTTACTCTATCCTAACAAAGCCGCGTCCAAGAATGAGAGCACTCGACTCGTTCCCCATGTGTAGAAAGGATCCGTATTCAATTGGTTCCAAAGAGGTGAACCAACGTCGATCCTTGCACACATGACTTGTGGCACCCGAGTCAATCCACCAAGCAACATTATCATCTGTACATAAAATGATTCGGATATTAGTGGTACATCATTTAAATTCAAATTAAAACCAAAGTCAAGAAATCGACCTTGCCGTGGGTTTTGATCCTTGGATCCTTACCTACCACCACTTGTGCTTTCTCCACTCTTATTCTTGACAACCCGACAATCCCGCTTGAGAAGGTTGGTCATAACACAGGTCCAACAAGTTAATTTAACCTTTTTGTTGGGCCCTTTCTTGGCTTCATTGAACTTGCGTTTTCACTTGAATTTGTTGGATTTTCCCTTTTCCACCATGTTCACTTAAGGGGTAGAAACCTCTTTTATCTTAGGTTTCTCAGCCTCTTGCGCCCGAAGGGATTCCTCTATGCGCAAGTGACTACCGAGTTCTACAAGGGAAAACTCTTCCTTCTTGTGTTTCAACATGTGTTTGAATCTTTCCAAGAGGTGAGCAATTTATCAATTATGCTCGATACGGAGATGGATTCGTCCATCTTCATATTATGTTGAGCATATTGGCCTTGCTCCATCACATGCCTTGAGTCCACCATCTTGTAATTGTTAAAATTACTAATGAGAAACTACTTACTAGAAGCATCCTCCGCCATGTATTTGGAATCAAGAGAGTCCCATAGGTCTTTGGCAGACTCAACATCTTGATAAATGTCAAAGAGGGAGTCACACATACCGTTTAAGATGTGGCCTCGACATATGTAGTCGTCATTCTCCCATTTGTCGCGACGCCGAGTCATCTCCAACGTCTCGTCTTCCATCACATCCGACATCAGAGTGCTTAGCACGTACACGACCTTCAACTTTGTCAACAAGAAGTGCATCTTCTTCTACCATCTTTGAAAATCGATGCCTTCGAATTTCTCATGTTTGGTGAACTTGGGTGTCATATCTCTCACGGATTGATCAGTCGCCATTCTATCACGAAGAACGAAATATCACTTAAGATTGTTGGGGAGGGTGCAAAATATTGAGGGAGAAAAGGAGTGATCAGAACTCGGATAAAGAATGTGAGATCGCGTGAGAGCTCCCTTTCCTTAAGTGATATTTTGACCCAATTCTGCTCGGGTATCACGAAATTCACTCGAGGATAATCTCGATTCTCTGTATCGATTTAGGAAAAAATCGATCCTATTTAAACACTTTGAGAATCGTAACCAACCCTATCTTACTAATGATAATAATTTCTCATTAAATGAGATTGATTGCTGGACATTAATATTGGCGGTTACAAGAATTTCTATCAGTTACGAAATGACGAAGCCGCACGGCCCGTGCCAATTTCAAGAGGAAAAATGCACGGGTCGTGCAAAACCTTCTGTCGACAAACGCACGGCCCGTGCCATTTTCAAGAGGAAAAACGCACGGGTCGTGAAAATCATTCTGTCGATAAACGCACGACCCATGCTCATTTTATGAACAAAAATGCACGGGTCATGCCAAAACGCACGAGTCGTGCCATTTACAAGAGGAAAAACGCATATGTCATGCACAACCTTTTTCCACTTCGTAACTCGCAAACATAACCATCCAACGATCCCAGGTTCTAGTTAGCTTACACGAGTGTGCACTCCACACCTCCTAGCTCATGTTATAGCTTAGCTACCAACCCTATTATTATCTGGTGAATCTAATTACCTAAAATGAACCAATGATTTCACTAAAATCACCAACAATTGCTAATCCAAATTTTCATTAACGAACAAGGCATATAGACTTGGAATGTCACTATATCATATATCAAATTGAAGAAGGTGTTGTTGGAATCAAGTTCACAAGCTCCATAAACCAGCTTGTAGATGTCATGACCAAGCCTTTGGGAAAAGATCAATTGTTAGGACCCTAAATGTCCTACTTAGTTGAAAGTTATATAAATAAATAATTAGGTTTTATTTATTATTGTAAAAGCCTTAATTATGTTTAATGGGCTTAGTTTGAATGCAATGGGCTTGGGCCTAGCTTGTTAGAAGCCTTGGTATTTAAATGTTGCTTTTTAGATGATTTGGATTAGAAGAGTGTTTAGTTTCTAATTACTTTGTGCGCCTAACTTTGTAAAACACTCTCTGCGATTCAAGTTTAATCCTATGACCAGGTTTGATGATTAATGCTTTTCGTTCTTGATTGTTATTGATTAAACACTTGTTATTGGGAATTATATTAATTCATTTCTATGATTCACAAGTTGGGTGTGTATGATATACACTTTCCAACTTGAGGGGGATTATTGGAGATTATTTCCATTTATCACCATATATTTGTAATTATGGTACATACATATTTAGTAGATTTGTACATTTTTGTGATCCTTGATCATAGCAATATATATTTGTATCCCCTTTTCGTGAATAAATCATCTATTACAAAAAATTCTTTTTTCCTCCTTTACAATATGATCACCTTCACTCCCCACATATTAGACCTGAATTTTTACAGTGCAAACACGATAACAAATATCTTTTTTTTTCCAGTGGTGTAATGCATCTAAGCCTCGAAAAATGTTCGACTATAATAGTAAATGGGAATGGGTTTTTGTTAGCCCCAATTCAGTAAAGTAAAATTATTGAAAATATCCCAAGTCTTCCTCTGAAGAAAGTCAAAGACTGCTGCCAGGAAAGCCAAGTCTAGCTCTAAAGTTAGTTCATAGATAGACTCTTCAGCCAAGAAAAGATCAGAGATAGACTCTTCAGCCAAGAAGAGATTAGAGATAGCTTATCAGAGATAGCTTCATCAGAGGTCTATGTCAGATCTCTGAAGACACTCTCTCTGAAGAACAAGCTAAAGAGTTTTACAAGTGTTGACAGAAGAACATATGACACGTCATTAGTGATAAGATTTACTTTTTTGAGTAGGTCACTATTCAAGCATGTCTTGATCTTACCTTTTAGGTAAGACACTGTTCAAGCATGCTTCTAATGTCAGGATAATACACTGTTCACTTTATGGTCCTATAAATAGGACGATCACTCCATTGTCAAAATTGTGCCTTTTCATATATCTTGTATGTGATTCATCTTTCAATATATTGGAAAGTATTCAAAAGAAGATCTACTACGATTTATACATCTTATTATTAAACCGTGATATTGAATCTACTTTGATATTTAAACTATATTGCTTCCACTGTTCTTCTTCTTCTTATTATTGTTTATATCATTGTTATAAGATTAAATCTGGGATCCAACAATTGGTATCAGAGCCTCCTTTGTTTTCCAAACAAAGAACGATCATACTTGCATACTCGGAGAGATTTATATCTTACTGATTCAAGCTTTCAAAATCTGTACATGTTCATATAAACCTTGCTTTATTTAAAGGAATTCCATATGCTCCACGTTTGAAAGTAAATCCCAGTTTCACTTGTTGATAAAAGATCTTCTTAGAAAAGCATCAGTTCTTCAAATCTTCATCTTTTCTTCAAAATGGAAAATTCTAGTATAAGTGCCATTTATACAACTGGATCATTAACCAAACCTCCTAAACTTCTAAGGGATGAATATCCCTAATAGAAAATAAGGATGGTAAATTTTTTGGAAGGTATGGATAGGGATCTTTTAAGATCAGTGAATGATGGACCTCACCAACCAATGGTGTTGGTACCAAGAGTTCCAGCAACATCAGATACTGCTGAAATACCTGCATACTATGAAAAGAAAACTTCAAACTTCACTGATGAAAAAACTAAAATGATGGAAAATGACTCCAAAGATGTTAGATTACTAATTATGGCCATTCCCAATGATATCTTTCAAGAACTTGATTCTTGTGTAACTGCAAAAGAGATAAGGGATTAGTTGTTGAACCAACTTGAAGGTGGCCTACAAACTCAGAAAAACAGAAGAAATCTTTTCATTAATGAGTACCATGACATTAATGCACTACCTGAAGAAACCTTGCACCAAACATACTCAAGATTCAACATTCTCATCAATAAATGCAAAAAGTTTGGACTTATGAGGACAAAAGAAGAAAACAATATTCTTTACCTTAAAAGATTAAATGAAGAATGGTCACAACTATCCATGTCAATACAGACCAATCAAAACCTTGAATCTTGGTCATTGACTGATATTTATGGCACTCTAGTTGCTCAGGAAAAAGTTTTTAAACAAAAGTCAAAAACCTCTTTAGGTGGACCACTTGCCCTTATTTCAAAACAAAAATATGAGTAAAAAGAAAGTCACAATAAAGAAACAAAGAACTCTAGAGAAAAGTCAAAAATAAAATCCAAAAAGGCCATCATATCTGAAGAAAATGACCATTCAGACTCAGACTCAGATGAAGACATTAATGCTTTTCCCAAATCTCTTACCTTGATTACTCATCAATTCAACAAGAAGTTTGGCAAGAAAGTTTTTGAAGGGAGGATAGATGATGAAGAAAGAAGAGAAAATCCAGAAAGAATATTTCAGAAAGTTGATTATCAACAAGAACCTAGATCCACTCTGCATACTGATCAAAAGGGAGTTCATTTCATCAATCATGAAGCTGCTCAACAACCCAAAACTCATCAACCATTTCAACCAAAGTATCCTCAACCTCAGAGGTACTTCTAGCCCCAACCACAAGTTCAGAAGATAGAAACAGTTGCTTCTCTTCCACCAAACCAAAATGATGGAAGATGCTTCGGATGTGGAAAACCAAGCCATTTTTCTACAAACTGCAGAGGTATACTTGTCAAAGATCAAGACTACTACAAAAACAAGTATAAATACAATGTCAGAGAAAGGGTACTTGTTGCAGAAATGGATGACAGGTTGTCAGACTCCACCAGTGATGGAGAAGAAGAGACTACCAACCTCTGTGGTATGGCTATTGCAAATGGTGATCAGACTGATGGATCATCAGAGGACTGCTCTGCAAAGGTAAACTCTTCATCCACCTTTAAAAATGAACTAGAAATGGATGTTATTAAATTAACAGATGAGTTTCAGAATTTAAAGCAAAAGCTATTTGAAGAAAAAGAAAAGAGAAAGCAAATGACAAAAGATCTAAGCTTTTATAAAAGAGAAAAGGATCTTCTTGAGTCAGAAAAGAAAGATTTTTTTGTTGGAAAATCTGAACTTGTGATCCCAGATTCAAGCAATCATGCACAAACAATAACAATCAAAGAATCAAGATGAGAGAGAATTAGTCACAAGTATGTCATTGTCATATATCTAACAGTGAATTACAATGTGACCAGCTTACAAACATGCTTAACAAAACAAGACAAAAGATACTTATATAGGTTCAAACATGAACTTGACCTCTACACAAGTTTACAACAAAAGTCAACACAACTAAAACACAAACACTTACAAATTGACTCAAAACTATACTCTAACAATCTCCCCTTTTTGAGCCATTTGAAGTCTTCAACTATTCCACCTCTTCATGCTAGTTCTCCTCAATCCCAAAAATCCCTCAAATCTTCTGATTGCTTACCTGAATCTGATTCTGTCCTTTATTGCATCAATGACATTCTCAGTAAAAAATTCTTTCCATTCTAGGAATGTGATCATTCTTAGCTAATCTCTTATTCTCACTCTCCTCATACTTGGTCTCCAGCTTCTTGACAACATCTTCCAAAGTACCATCTGAGTACTTATGGATCTCAGCTGCTCTCATAAATCTTTTCTCCTGTTTAGTCTTACTATCATACACAACACCAAGTTCTGGCTCTCTTAGCACTGTGTAGAGTGGAGTCTCTTTAAGTAGAGGATGTGTCATGTCAGGATTTAGCAAATTAATTCTTCTTTGATTAGTCTCAATGCCCAGTTGGAAGTCATACAGATAAGTATGGTAGATATGTCTCCTGATAAATCTCTTAATAGTGTCCAAAGCAAACACTATCTCAGGATGCCTGATTATTCTGTCTCTGAAATCATGATAAATGAATTCAATGTCTCTTAAGTGAGGATTAGCATAATCAGCTTCATTGAAGAAATAAATCCCCAAATTCTTTCTTTGAACAGTGAATTCCGGATACCAAAGCTTCTTGTACTGCTTCATGGTCACCTTGGTAACTTCTAGTATTTCAGATCTAACTTTAACATCCTTACGTGTTCTCCCCATAATCTGCAACATTCTGATGTAATATTTTTTATACTCTGGAGACTGATCTTTAATCCCCAAGAGTTGAGCTTGATCGAGCTGTCTAATGTAGCTCACAAAGATTTTAACACCTTCTTCAAGATATGGTACACGTAAATCTTATCTAATTCTTTTGATTTCTTCAAGAGTCAGACCAAATTCATCATAGCCAGTAAAAGGAATAGAACCCACTGCTAGAGTGCCTGAAGGACCTGCTTCAGCTTGTGGAAACTTTGGAACAAGCGGTGGTTCTCTAACAAACTCCGTCTGATTTTCAGGAGTTCCTGGCTTTTTCTGGTATGGTAGATCTTCTTCAATATGAACATCAGAAACAAGAACATCAGCAACAGAATCAAGATTGACAAAAGAATCAGCATTCAGATTAACATTCTGATCAACAACATCTGGTTGAACAACATTGGGACCAGGAACAAACTCTCTGAAAAATGGAACAGTCGGAACAACACTCGGTTCAGGCAATTGAACATGCACAGGACTAAGATGTAGTTTCTTAGGTGTATTTTGAGAAAACATGGCATTCAGTGCATCTGTGTCTCTGTCCTCAAATAAGTCATCAAGAACACTTGCCTCATGAGCTGGTATTTCTTCAGATCTTCTCACAAACTCAGTAACATCTACCACCTCATCATCAGAACCAAGTTCAACCAAGTCATCTTTCTGCCCTTCTTCTTTCATTTTCTAATAAAGCTCATATTTGGCATGAACTTCAACAATAGTATCATCTTCAAGGGCTATCACATCAGGATTTGGTAGACCTGTAATCTCCAAAATCTTCTTCCTTGTTTCAATCTTAGGCTTTTCATCCCTCGATTCAACCCTATCTTTAACATACAACACCAGTTCAATCTGATCATTTTGCACATTACCTTGATCAGCTTCCCTTTCCACACCTTCAACATTTTCAGCTCTAACCTCCACCAATACTGTATCACCAGAACTACCACAGCAGCTGCTTGTTTCTACCTTATCTCCCCTCATGATCATTATCTGGATCATGATCATGTTCTTTGGTAGAAACAATTGCTTGGGCTTTGCAAAATGTTTGAATTACCTGTTTGAGATCAGATAAAGCAAACAAAATGTCAGATTTAAAAGAATGAAACTCTGAAGCACTAACCACATCTGTTGGTTGCACAGATTGTGGCGGTTGATTTTGATGGTGGGATTGCAGAAGGGTAAGAAGATCTGCATCATGCTGAGTATCCGGAGCTTGAGATAATAACTTTGCAAGCAACAAAGATTTAAGCTTATCGATGGATAAATCAGCAGGTTGAGTATATGGATTTTGCTGGCTTTGGTGTTTAGGCTCAGGTTGAGTAACTGGGTCTTTTCCCTTCAATAGACGTTTAAGACCTCCAATTTCCTTCTCCATCTTCTCAAAAATGCGAGATTCAACAACCTTTAAGGCGCCGTCGAGCAGTTCCTTTGACACGAAGTCAGGGTTAGTAACTCCGATATCACTTAGATTAACCGTTTTCATGAAAACTGACGAATCAATTGCATGACTTGCGTTCATCGTTGGCAAAGACGTGTCGATGACAGGACTTCTACCTGATCCTCGTAGTTCGGATTTTGAAGCTACTACAGGTGTTCCGATCGGGTCACGAAAACTTCCGATGGTAGATTCAGTAAATAGTGTTCTAGGAATAATAATAGGTAAACGATAAGGCACTAGACTCAATGGTGCATAAAATGAAGACGACAACTGGGGTTGGTGTTCTCTAGTTTCAATACCTTGATTCTCCGAATGAGAACCCGGTAGATTATGTGCAATTTCCCCGTGTGAAGTTGAAACTAAAGCCTGTTGAGAGGTAATAGAGTGGCTGGCTTCGGTGTGCAACTGCATAAGCGGGCTACTTATGTCTTCACTTTCACGCAACACATGCGGCGAAGTGGTTGATTTGGTTACCCTTTGGGATAAGTAGGTTCTGTGGTACACACGCTCACCATGTTCTTTTCCTTCATTTCCACTCACTCTCTCTAAATTTTCAACTAAATCTCCCTCAGTCCTCCTTATATCTCCAGTAACTGCAGTAATAACAACATCAGCTTGAGTCTGATTATCTATTTCCATGACATCATTACCACTAAATGATTCAAACAAATCAGGTTGATTCTCATCTTGAACATCAACATCTTGTTCAACAGTAGCTTGTTCATCAGATTGAACATGTACTTGAGTATCAGCTTGAACAGTAACATCATTATTTGCATCATCATCATCCTGATCATCATCATCATCTGATTCACCTTCAGCAATCTTAGTATCTGTGTCAGTCTGTTCGTCATTTATGGAACTAGATGCAGAAGGTACAACACTTGTCTCACTACCACTGCCTGCCTGTTCTTGTGCAAGATCCAGTTGATTACCAGAGCAAGGACTTTCATCGGCAGGAGGTGTCACTATACGTGGGGTAACAACCCGTGACCCTAAAGCCTCTAGCCTTTGTCTCCTAACCCGTTCAGAGCCCCTCTCAGAATTTTTCCTCTTCCCTACCTGTTTTTGTACCCTCGTGGTATCAGAAACCCTCACGGACTCCTCTCTCCTAGGGATTGAGCCTTGGGTAGGGATAACCGGTTCTGGTTGTCCCATAGACTCTCTATAATCTATGAAACTCTCACATTCTGTATCTGCATAGTATAATAATGCTTCAGGCACAGGCATGGTGTAAGGAAACTCCTTTTTCTGCTTCATTAAATATCTCATTTCACTTACTGGAGCATACGGATGATTGATTCTAGTCGGCATTTTCCTGTTACTCCTCAGCATACTTCTAACAATGAGCGCCATGAACCTCTGATATGGTATGTAGTTAGGTGCTTTGGATGTCTTCTTGGCAATCACCTTCTCATAGAGTTAAGTCCAGAAAATCTGAACATAATCTATATGCAAATCATGAACAACTGAGTAGAAGAGTTTCAGTATGTGGATACTGGCATTATCTGATCCAAAGTTCTTTGCAGTCAAGCATCTGTTGATCACCGAGAACAGGGTATAATAGAATGGAGGCAAGTTGTTTTTCTTGAAGTGACTGACTTGAGTAAGATTGCCAACATAACCCATGCCTCTGATCCCTTTGAACACTTCAGCATCAGATGGCAACTGATCATAAATATTTCTACCCTCTCTTGTAGTTGCTAATGGTAGACTATGAATAAACCTCAGACTTTCTTGAGTCAGAACAGATGTGAAATGGTCAGTTTCTAGCTTGAAAATCTGAACTCTTACTCCTTGCTCTTTCATATGGGTGACCCTGATGGTCTTCCATGCTTGTTGCACATAAAGTTCTAGAACTGCAGTTTGAGCAGTAACTGCATCTCTGAGTGGGTGATTCCTCAAGATATCCAGTACCAAAGGATCTATATGGATAGTGAACTGGATATGATGATTGTTTGGTTGTTGTGGTTTTATCTCAGATGGTGAGATCAAGAATAGATCAGGATTTGCATCCTGTGGAACTTGGAAATCAGATCGGGAAGATGGCATTGGTCACTGTTCAAAAGCCTCCTGTGCTTCTGGTGAATTTTCACCGGTCTGAACATGCTGATCTACTGATTGATCTGCCATTTGTACCTGAAAAGATTGAACAATAATGGAGAGGGTCCAAATGGGTTAGTGAAAAATTGATTTTGACACTTGAAAATCACATTTTGAAAAACACTAAGTACATAATTCGCATGATAGGAATCTGCAAATTCTTAACTTAGGAAATCAAGGAAATAGCAAGAATTCGTATGAAAGAATTCGTAGACAAGAATTCGTATGATGCAGGATACGAATTCCTCACTTGAAGAAATATTGGACACTGAAAACCCTAGAATTCGTATGGACAAATATGCGAATTATTTACTTTGCGAAAATTTGACATTTGAGACCAAGAATTCGTATGGACATTTCAACCTAGAATTCGCATAACCTTTAATTTTCCTGAAAAATTCCTAAGTATTCATAAGAACTTCAAGAACACCTTCAAAAGTTCAAATCAAACCCATATATTAAAATCTTAAATTTGAAATTTTGGCCTTAAATTTTTGTGCTGTTAGGATCGATATGAGAATAAAAATACCTTTTGTTCATGAACTCTAACATTTAACAAATAAATCGTTCTTTAATCTGGATATTACCCAATAACACCAAGAACATTCAAAAAAGACGAAGAGTCAGATTCATGAATTCAATCCTAATAATAACTGATTTAGGTCAAAATCTTAAAACAAAAATATTCAATTAGATTATGTTAGTATTCTTTTAGTTCAGATTCACACTTAGAATCTTTATCAAGATCAGAATCTGTCGAAAATTTTAAAGACATATGCGAGTTCTTCGAAATATGAATAGTCCACGAATCCTAAGTTCTAATCCAGATTAGGGTTCCCTGCAAGAAAACAAACACAATACATCAAAGAATAACAAAAAAGAGAAACAAGAAACCTTTAAATCGAGAATTAAAGACGAAAATCGAAGATAAAACTCTAAATCGCAAGCAAGGGTTTTGGGGTTTTTGTGCGCCGGAGAATTCGTAAGTATAGAAAAGATGCGAAAGTGAGGGTTTCGTAGACACTGAAAGTATTTATACCCTGGAATGATATGGATACGTGGCGCGAGTACACTGGACCTCCCACTTTTCGCAGAAACACGTATGTGTATTGTCTTGAAAAAAATAAGACAATAAGTGTGTGAGAATTCGCATGAAACAAGTATGTGAATTCTGTGCAAGACTAAGAATTCGTATAGTAGTGAGATGCGAATTCTTCACATTTCGCAGATAGGCATATGCGAATTGGTAGAATTCGTATCACTCTGATGTGCGAATTCTCAAGAATTCGTGCAACACACATCTGCGAATTCCTCAGATTTTGCATAAGTGTGTTATGCGAATTCTTGACTTAGCAATATTTCCAACTTTTGAAAAACATTCTAAATGAGGAAATTTGCTAATTTTTTTGGAAACTTTTCAAAAATTTGCCAAAATAGAAACTTTCCAAAAATGACATTTTTTACTGATTTTAATTCCAAAAAAGGTACACACACTGCACACTTACAACCCTTTTCAGATATGATCTGTTGAGTTCCCCCTTGACTTGATGTCTTTTTCTTCTGATTCTTTTCATGGCTTTGTTCTTTCTTGACACCAAATGTTTGTCATTTCTTGCTGGCTCCCCCTTGACATGTTGTGGATCTTTGTTCACTGTATGGATATGCTCCCCATTCATATATGCATACAGACAAAAATATAACAATTAAGATCAGATTTACTAATACAAGCTCCCCTATATAAGATATAACAATTAAGCTTTTCTCTCAACTTCAATTCACAAAGTTTATGTCTAGTTAATGAAAAACTCCCTGTGAAGATATGACATGCAAGGTCTTGTCAGAATCTTGACATTGAAGTTTGAGTCCTAGACTGCTGTGTCTAGAAGTCATAGTCTTGAACATTGAAGAATGGGTCCTAAACTGTATTGTTTAGAAGCCATAGGCCTTCACTCCTTCGTGAGTTCAGGTTCCTGCATCACAGGTTTAACAGGTTTTGGTACCCAGATGAGTTTAGGTACACTCTGGTTAGTATGTGAAAACTTCTTTGAGCGGTTTCCACCTTTGTGATAAGCAGTATCAGTAAACTTCTTATGAGAAAAATACCTTTTGTGAATGTGTGTTTTATGAACAAAATCATCACTACAACAATATGAATAGCAAAGTTTTCTTTTTGCTAACCTGATCAGATGCTTGTTTGACTTGATAGCATCAGGTGCAAAAGATTTACCTTTTTCAGCTCTGTTCTTCTTTCTCAATTCAGCTTCTGTAGATGATTTATGATATCTTACTTATTCAAGAGAACCTTTGACAACCCAAATCATCTTCTCTTTCTTGGAAGTACTAAGTCCAGATTAAGCAGTATATCTATCAACAGATTTAACATAGAATGGACTAGAAGGTTTAATTTGATTTGGTTTCAAAATTTCAGATTTAACAATTTGTTTCTTGAAAACCATCTTCTGAAATAAGCTATTGACTGATTGAAATGAGAAAACTGATTCACTTGCATCACCATCATAAGAAGATAATACAAGTGTTTCAGATGCTATCTTGTCAGATAAATCAGCATTAGCTTTCTCAAGTTGACTGATCTTGTCATTCAACTTGGCTTTTTCAATGCACAGTTTATCAAACTTGCTTTGAAAATCAGATTTAGCTTTCTGTCCCTTTTGAATATCTGTAGATAAGACAGCTAACTTGTCAGTAAACTTAGAAATTTCGGATTCAAAAAATTTCCTTTCAGTTTCAAATTCTTTCTCCAAGTTCTGATTTTTCTCAGAGATCTCTTTGAATAGTAAAGTATTTTTTTTCAAAACTTTTCTTTTCTATATTAAAGACATCTCTTTCAGTAATGACAATCTTTTCAAAATCAGAAACTTGTTTAGAAAGTTTTGCACATCTGAGTTCTAATTCTTTCTTCTCTGACTCAACTTTTCTTGAAAGTTCAGACAACTTTAGGTTGAAAGTCTTCTCTAGTTCAACTTTCTCATTCTTGAACCTCTCATCAAATTTCGTTATCCACTCTTTTCCTTTAGATTCATAAGTTGATACTTGTGTCTCAGCCTTGGTGAGTTTGACATTCAGAGTATCAATATCTGCTTTGAGTTTTGACTTTTCAGCTTCTCATTCTTGACTTTGAGTTCTTCAAGATCAGCTTCCATCTTTGGAATCTTTGGCATATATGACAATGCACAGTCCCTTTTGGTGAGAAATAGATTTCCCTTCTCATCTGTATATGGCATGATTAGTATCTCTGAAAAAAATATATAGCTTGAAAAGATCGTTAGTCAGATAGACAGAAAAATTTGAAGTAAATATACAGAAAAGTCACTTAAAATGAAAAAAACAAGACAAGAATTCGTATGCTACTCACACAACAAAATTCGCATGCAAGAATTCGTAAGGCACAATTCGCATATCACACACAAACAACAATTCGTATAAAGCAATTCGCATAAAAAGGCTATCAAAAAGGACATGAAACTTGAGCTTTTCGCATACAAGTATGTGCGAGTTCTGAGCTTTTCGCATGAAAGAGTATGCAAGTTCTTTGAATTTCTTAGAAGACTCAGATACGAATTCCTTCCAATTCGTGAGTCTCTCAGATGCGAATTCTGAACAATTCGTACATATCTCTTGTGCGAATCTTAGACTTCTCGCATATATTTCTTGTGTGAATCCTGAGCTTTTCGTACAAACACTTGTGCGAATCCTTTCCTTGAACAACTTTTCTTCTCTGTAGTATGCGAATTCCTTCAGTTTGCGAATTCTTCCCTTAAATCAATAGAATTAGCTATTCTGCGAATTCCATTGCTCTGCGAGTTCTTTGTGCGAGTTCTTCATTAAATCTGCGAATTCATTAGATCTTGGTCATTTTTCTGAAAAATTCAACAGAAAACTATCTAAATCTTGATGTTTGAATATGAAACTTTGCAGAATCACTCTCTATATCATCGTGAACAACCCTTCAAAGTGAATTTCATCAAGATCAACAATAGAAGTGGGAATCGATCTTTGAAAGTCCGCGAGTGAACACTTTCCAAAACTAGAAAGATTGATCAAATTCAATCAATCTGTTGGTCTAATTGATTTCTATCAAAAACAAGAAGTATTCTACTACTATATGCGATTACTATACTATCAAATTTACATAAAAAAAACAATTGAATCAAAAATTCAATTTCAATGGAATAGTGACTTTCTAAAAATAGAAATTTTGATCTTTCTGCTTCAAATCATGGCTCAAATCTTTCTGAATTTTCTGATCAAGCTCTGATACAAATTGTGATCCCATATTCAAGCAATCATGCACAAACAATAACAATCAAAGAATCAAGATGAGAGAGAATTAGTCACAAGTATGTCGTTGTCATATATCTAACAGTGAATTACAATGTGACCAACTTACAAACATGCTTAACAAAACAAGACAAAAGATACTCATATAGGGTTAAACATGAACTGGACCTCTACACAAGTTTACAACAAAAGTCAACACAACTAAAACCCAAACACTTACAAATTGACTCAAAACTATACTCTAACAGAACTTGAAAATTCTCGGAGACAAAAGGAAAAATCTTTTTCTGAGAAATTCAAAGAACTTTGAAAAGATTTTAAAGGCAAAAGAAGAAGAAGTGAGAAAATCTGAGTATGAAAGACACAATTCTGTTGCCTTAACTAAATTCTTTCAAAAAGAAAGAGAAATCTTACATCAATCTTTGGAAAGAAAGGAACTTCAGATCAAGAGTTATCTAGATGCATAAGATGTGCACATTAAAATCAATTCTCAGATTGATACTCAAGGACTGGGATTCAATGAATTGGATCTATTCACTGGATTGAAGAAAACTTCACTTTCTTCCACTTTCTGTATTGGAAAGGTTCAGAAGCTTGATCTGACATCTCTGAATAATTCTAACATTTTCAAAAGGATATGAACGTCAGAGGGATAAAAAATCAGAGCTCTAAATTTTAAAAATACATCATACTCTGAAGTAAAAACAGTTTCAAAACCTATCTTGAAGATAAAAAAAGAAACTTTAGAAGTTAAGTTTACAAATTCTCAGAGCAATGATCCCAAAGAAATCTTTAGATTTGACTCATTCATCACTAAAGAACCAGAGGTCTCTGTAACTAGTACCTCTAAAATAAAACCTCAGAGCCTATTGAATCCAGAGGCACTTCTGTATTCTCCTGAAACAGATGAATGCATCAAAACTACCCTTGAAGATGACATTAGAAGAATTTACAAAGAAAATGTCATATATGATTTTATCAAAGAATAATGCAAGAAAAGGATAATCAAAGTCTCCAGAACAAAAAGTCCTATGGAAACTTCAGAGATAGTCATCTCTGACAAGGATAAAAAAGACTTTCTTGATTCTGATTCTGAATGTGACATAGAGGTAGATGAACAAATTTTCTATACACCAAAGAAGGTAATTCATTAAACAACTCAGACTATTGGTTCTGGAATTTTGAACATCTCTATTCCTATTCCAAAAGAAAAACCCAGAATTCCAATATGTCATGATTTTATAGACATATGTCTACGAGCAAAAACCTCTCTGGAGTTAGAAAAAGAGTTGAAGGAAAAGGCCAAGAATAAAACTAACACTTCTCAATTCTACACATATAAGCCTATCAAATTTACTCCTGAACAAAAAGGCAAATGGCAAGAAATTAACCATTCTGATCGTATTTGTGCAATGAGCAAGAGAGAAAAGAAGATGTTTTGGGCCAAGAAAAAGCAAGTTGAAAAGAAGGCCATTTTTCAAGACAAAAAGAAAGAAATAGTTAAGAATACTTGTAATACTCCTAGAACTAATTCTAAGAAAGTTCAAAAGAAATATGTACCCACTGTTTTGATTGAAATCAAAAGCTTTGCTTCTACTTCATCTTGCTCTGTTAGTTGTTACTGCATTCAACTCATGATTAAACCGAAAAATCATTTCAGAGGTTTTCATTGTTTTCTGAATCGGTCTCTGAATAAAACTTCAGAGACAAAGCCTCAGAAGAAAAAGAAAAGCAACTCTGGAAAAACATCAAAAGATGGAATGCCAAATGTTCATCAAAATCCTCAAAAGCCTAACAAGAAAGGACCCATAATGAGGTAGGTACCTAAGAAACTCTAATCTGTCTTGCAGAAACAGTATATGCCCATATGGTATCTAGATTCTGGATGTTCAAGGCATATGACTGGAGATAAAAAGTTGCTATATTCTTTCAAAGCAAAATCTGGAGGAGTAGTAACTTTTGGAGATAATATGCAAGGTCAGATTAAAGGTTATGGTGAATTAACAAGAGGTAATGTATCTGTTTCAAAAGTTGCTTATGTTGATGGACTAAAGCATAACTTAATTAGCATAAGTCAACTATGTGACCATGGTTTTGATGTGAAGTTTCAAGAAAAAACATTGTTCACTTCTTCACTCAAAAATAGGTCAAGAAATGCTGAGAGCAGACAGAAGGGTAACTTATATAGTGTTAAATCCCATTTAGGCAAACAAAAGAAGAACTCCATATAAAAGAATATATAAGATAGAAATGAAGAACAATATTCATCAATATCACATCTCATATGCTTAGATTGATTAACAATAGAGGGGATATTAGGAAGAACACCACACTAAACATTTATACGACTCTCATGAAATTCACCTAGTCTATGTGTGTAAATTGTGTTCTCTCCAAAAAACCTAATGAACAAATGAGCCATGGGCACCTTTATATAGGGCCCATTTACAATAAAAAGGCTCAAGCCCATACAACTAATTACAAAGCCCAAATTGCAATTTCTTTATAAAACATTCAATTAAATTAGGGGCCAATTTAAGCTAACAATCTCCCCCTAATGTTTTATAAAGAAAGCATCATCATATAGTCTCCCCCTTTCTTTCTTTAGAAGCTTTGGTGTTCCATTCTTCGAACCTTCAAAGCATCACAAGCTCTCCCTCAAATGTAGGCCCATCTTCTTGAAGATCCCGTTGAGTAAGCGTTCAACACCGAGCCTTAAACTTGAAAATCAGATGAGGGAGTGACATGAAATATGTCACAAACTTATCTTGAATCCATGAAGAATAGACGAGAGAACACCGTTCTTGAAAGTGGAAAGAGCATGAGTGCAACGCAATGCTTTCGGTCCAACACCCTAACGCAGACTTTGACACTGATTCTGGCACATCATCTCACGGAATTTGAGAAAAGTCAAAACATCAAAGTCATACGTCTGTGTTTTATTAATTCAAATCAACTGGACTCATATAAATCGTAGCTTTGAGTAAATTGTTGTGCGCATGTTTCTGAAACAGCGCAAAGCTGTGAAAAAATCAAAAAAATTCGGGCTTTGGACCATCGACCTATGATGTGAGTTCTTGGGTCTACCTCTGGTCCTCCCCTCTGTTCGCTACTCTTCAGAGGATTTGGTCCACAGAGCCTCTGTAAACAACTTCAGAGCCTCTTTGTGCCCTTAAGAGCATCTCTGAATCATTGATTAAGCTCTGCATACTTTTGAGATCACAACTCTGTACATTTTACATGGAAAGCTTCTGTATGTGCCTCTGATCAAAATGTCAATAACCATATGGTTTTTGTGTCCAGAGCCTCTGGACCAACATGGCTTGGCTCTACACACTTCTGGAACTCATGGGCAGATCCCTCTGATTGCTTTGCATTTGCTGAATCTGCTACAACAACCTCTGTGATCATCGAATAAACCTTCTATATGTACACAGAGGCTCTGTGCATGCATCTCGGATTTTGACAGCAGCTGATCACACAGAGGCTCTGGATAGCCTCTCAACAGCCTCTGCTACTCCATTGCATATCTGTCCATAATCTATTTCTTTTATCTGGATCTTGATCTGGACAACCATAGAGGTTATGTGATTTGTCACAGAGGCTCTGCACATTGCTGCATTGTCTTAATTCTGCAGAAGTTCACATGATGTCTAGAATTTGATGCAGAGTGTAAGATGTTACGCACATATTGAACACAAATAGCAAAAAATATTCTTGTTACCACCTTTGTCAATTTGTTGCACACTCTCGAACTGAACAACTTTCAGTTTGGCTCTATCAGCAGCAACTTTCTGTTTTTAGCAAAAAAAAAATCTGCAACTTCTTTGATCTCTTATGTATTGAAGCTTTATATTCTGCACAACATGTGCATATCTTTGATCGATCGTTTTGAAATTTTCGAGCATATATTCAACATAAATAGCAGATGCACTTTTTTCAATTCAACATGAATAGACTTTCTGATGAACAAAGCTTTCTGCACACTTCTGTATATTATGTGCATAACATTCTTACACTGCAACACCTTTCTGGCCGATATTCTGCAGAAATGTCCTTGAGATTTAGCAAAGCTTGTGATGGGATATTAATATTTTGAACTGACATAATAGATTCTGGTTTTGAGCCCTTGGTTGAAGCCGTTCTCGAAGATACAAGTTTGGAGTCACTCCTGAAGATTTTTGAACACTGTGTTGTTCAAATTCTTCTGTGATCTGCTTCTGCTCATGCACAGAGGTTCTGGAAGCCTTTGCATTTATGTGGACAACCTCTGCGCACAGTTTCTGCAATAACTATTTTCTGCTCTGCACATAACTTTCTGGACAGCTTAAGAACAAGTTCTGCACCAATATGGACAACCTCTGCATGAATCTAAGAAGTTGGGCTGTAATGAATGCACACAGAGGCTCTGGACAGCCTACAGAGGCTTTGCAGAAACTTCTGCACTCAAGCCTTTACGTTTAACGGCCTTTAACATTTTTGCAGAAACATTTTTACGTATAACTCTGATACCAATTGTTAAATCCCATTTAGGCAAACAAAAGGAGAACTCCATATAAAAGAATATATAACATAGAAATGAAGAACAATATTCATCAAAATCACATCTCATATGCTTAGATTGATTAACGATGGAGGGGATATTAGGAAGAACACCACACTAAACATTTATACGACTCTCATGAAATTTACCTAGTCTATGTGTGTAAATTGTGTTCTCTCCAAAAAACCTAATGAACAAATGAGCCATGGGCACCTTTATATAGGGCCCATTTACAATGAAAAGGCTCAAGCCTATACAACTAATTACAAAGCCCAAATTACAATTTCTTTATAAAACATTCAATTAAATTAGGGGCTAATTTAAGCTAACATATACAATGAATTTTACCGAGCATATAAACACAGGCTCGGAGAAACTCTGTTTAGTATATCTGAACAGTGAAGATGTTTGGCTCTGGCATAAAAAGTTCTCTCATTTGAACTTTTCATCACTAGATAAGTTAGTCAAACTTAATCTGGTTAAGAGATTACCATCTCTGTAGTTCAACAAAGATCATCTTTGTTCTGCTTGTGAAATGGGAAAAATGAAAAGATCTTCCCATAAAACCAAGAGTGATAATAATTGTCCTAGACCTCTGCATATGCTTCATGTGGACCTCTGTGGTCCTATCTCTGTGCAGAGCCTATCAGGTAAAAAGTATATTCTTGTTTTGATTGATGAATATTCCAAATATACTTGGATAAATTTCATCAGAGCCAAGTCTGATGTACTTGATATTTTAATAAGGTTGTTAAAAAGATTGCAGGTTCTGTTCAACAACAAAGTTCAGAAGCTGACAAGTGATAATGGGAAAGAATTCAGAAATGCGAAAATCAACTCCTATCTTTCATAGGAAGGCATAAATCCCAACTTCTCTGGAGCAAGAACCCCTCAAAAAAATGGTATTGTTGAGAGGAAGAATTGAACACTTGTTGAAGCTGCAAGAACAATGCTTACATGATCTGATCTTCCAACCAACTTTTGGGCAGAAGCAGTGGCTATAGCCTGTTTTACTCAAAACAGAGCAACTATTGTAATAGGATTCAAGAAAACATCTTACGAACTCATCAACAATAGGAAACCTAATGTTAAATATTTTCATGTTTTTGGATGCAGATGTTACATCTTAAATGACAGAGAGTCTCTTGGAAAATTTGACAAGAAGGCAGATGAAGGCAAATTCATTGGTTATTCACTAGCCTAAAAATCCTTCAAAGTGTTGAATCTAAGAACAAGAACAATCCAGGAGAGTATCAATGTCTCTTTTGATGATACCAAAAGCCTTGACAACAGAGATGTCAATTCAATAGCTAAAAATATCGCTGAATAATCAAAGTTAAGGGAATCTGAGCTGAACAACATCTTTGTAGATTTCTTTGATGATGATGATAACTCTGAATTTATATTCAGAGATGTCCACAGAGATGTTTCAGAGGAACCACAGATTACAGGTACAACACTTTCTGGTCTCTCTGATGTCACTCCCTCTACTTATTTAAATACAAAACTTGTCAAGGAATCAAGACAAATTGAAGAACAAGTATCTTCAGAAGCAGAAGATGAACATGAGACTTCTGAAGAAACTCCAAAGACATCTGTTGAAGAGACTCAAGAGCCCGCTTCACCATCTCTGGAATAAACTTCAGAGCCTCTGAATAGCACAACAGAGATGTCCCCAACCATTATCTCGAAAGCTCAAACACCACCTTACATTCTTGCTCCAATGACAAGATGAACAAGAGATCATCCCCATGATCAAATCATAGGATCTCCTACCGAAGGAATCAAGACAAGATCAACTACTGTTAATGAATGCCTTTTTGTAAATTTCTTAAGCAAAATTGAACCCAAAACGGTAAATGAAACTCTTAATGATCTTGACTGGATTAATGCCATACAGGATGAGCTTCAAGAATTTGAGAGAAATAAAGTCTGGACCCTAGTTCCCCTTCCTAAAGGAAAATTTGCTATTGGAACTAAATGGGTTTTCAGAAACAAAAAGGATGAAAATAGCATTATAATCAGAAACAAAGCTAGGCTGGTTTGTAACGGATATTGCCAAGAAGAAGGCATTGATTATGATGAAACCTTTGCACCTATGGCAAGGCTAGAAGCAATCAGAATCTTCTTAGCCTATGTTACATACAAAGGGTTCAAAGTATATCAAATGGATGTTAAATATGCATTTCTTAAGGGAAAAATTAATGAAGAAGTCTATGTCCAGCAACCACCTGGATTTGAAAATGGAGAGTTTCCAAACCATGTTTATCACCTTGATAAAGCTCTGTATGGGCTTAAACAAGCTCCCAGAGCATGGTATTCAACTCTGTCCTCCTTTCTGATTGATAATGGTTTTAACAAAGGAACAATTGATACCACACTATTCATCAAGAGATATAAGATTGAAATGCTTCTAGTACAGATATATGTTGAAGACATTATAAATGACTCTACAAATCAAAAGTATTGTGGTAAGTTTTCAGAGTTGATGAATAGTGAATTTGAAATGAGTCTTATGGGAGAATTAACATTTTTTTCTAGGACTTCAAGTAAAACAAACATCAGAAGGCACATTTATAAATCAATCCAAGTATGTCTCTGATATTTTGAAAAAGTACAAACTCAATGATTCAACTTCCATGAAAACACCTATTGCCACTGGAGTCAAACTTGACTCTGATCCTTTAGGAAAATCTGTAGATGTTAAAACCTACAGAGGCATGATAGGTTCAGTTTTGTACTTAACTGCAAGTAGGCCTGACATAATGTTTGTAACATGTCTCTGTGCTAGATATAAAGAAAATCCAAAGGAATCTCACTTATCTGCAATAAAGAGAGTGTTTAGATACCTCAGAGGCAAACCTTCTCTAGGTCTCTGGTATCCAAAACACTCTGGTTTTGAGCTAACAACATACACTGATATAGATCATGCAGGATGCAAATTAGACAGAAAGAGCACCTCTGGATGTTGTCAATTATTGGGAAACAAGCTAGTGAGTTGGTCATCAAAGTAGCAAAACTGTGTCTCAACTTATATTGCAGAAGCTGAATATGTTGCTGCTGCTAGTTGTTGCTCACAAGTCATTTGGATGAAAACTCAACTCAGAGACTATGGCATGTAATTCAATAAAATTCCCATTCTCTATGACTCCAAAAGTGCTATTGCCATCTCTGCCAATTCAGTGCAGCATTAAAAAACAAAGCATATTGATGTCAGGTATCATTTCCTAAAAGATCATGTTGAAAAGGGAAAAATTGAGATGAACGAAGGCTTTAGATGCACCTATTGATCTCCAGCTTGCTGACATTTTCACAAAAGCTTTAGATGAACGAAGGTTTAATTTCTTGGTTAGGAAGCTGGGAATGCTGAATATGACTACTTAATTTCACAAATATCAGAGCGCTCTGAGTTGTTCTCTTCAGTGCTCTGACATTCAGAAGTAGCATATTTCAAGTATTGGGATTTCTGATATTTTCTTCAGAACCCATGACATTACTAACAACATGTTTTCATGGTACCAATGCATTATTCAAGGAGGAGAGTGAAAAACAGACCATCTATTGTCAAGGGGGAGTGAGAGCATAAAAGACCATCTTTGGTCAAGAGGGAGTACGGGGAATAAAAGTTAAGAGCATAATATCTTTGGCCAAGGGGGAGTAAGAGAGATACAAGGTGAATGGTTAAGGGGGAGTAAGACCATACTATCAGAGCTTTTGAATCTTTCTATTTGTTTAGCAATCTCTTATATCATTTGGCATGAAAACTCATAATCTCTGAACTCTTTCTACACATGATATCTTAGATTACTTCACACTCAAAAATGTTCATTCAGAGAAGAAGGTGAAAGGTTTGCCTAGTCAGCAAGCATAGTTATCCAAATTCAAATATTCTCAACTGGCACCCATTCCTATTTTTTTGGCAACTAAACACTTATGTACAACAGTTACCAAGAACACGTGTCACCACAGGTATGAGAGAAAGGCAGAACGGCCTCAACCCGAAAGGTCAAATCACTATCGTTTCACCTTTTTAACACTCGAGTATTATTTTCCACATTTGGGTATAAAATCAATTTTATATCCGGATGTTCTTTTTTTAACACGCACAACATTTCTCGAGCATATTTTTCTCTCTAAAGAACTTCATCTTCTTCACCTTCACCTTTCCAATGGCTAAACCTGTAACTACCACTGAATGGTGCAAACTGATTCCCACATCAGGGCAATCCTCTCGCACTTATCGATTTCCAATCAAGGACAACAACCACATGGTCAGACTTGATTCACCAAAGTTTGAAGAGGCATATCACTTAATCTGTGAGTTTTTTGCTAATTGCGAACTCACTCATGCCCTCGCTGCGACAACAACTGATACACCACTCACATTCGTCCAAGAATGGTTCTTCTTAAACCACTACAGTGATGCTCATAAAGGAATTGTTGGGGAGTTTGAAGTTTCTCAAGTGGTCAAATGCCAGGTTATCATCACACCAACTGTTCTTCGTGATGTAATCTACATACTGAAGACTGTAGAACTCGGAATCCTAAGCTTCGAGCAATGACCGTCGTCTAAAACACTCATCCTATTCTTAAGGTTTCTAGGTTACAACACTGAAATTACTCGCCTGAGTAAATTTTGAAGGCAACATCTACCCCCAACCGAACCCTTACCTATAAACTTGGAAACATGGACCAAACCACTCCTGAAATCCTCACCATTATGTATGCCCTGTTCTTTAGCCGAAACATTGATATGGCAGGCATCTTCTTTGACCAAATTTTAACATCAGTAGAAAAGAAGAACAAATGCATAGCCAAGGATCCTGAGCAACTACAATCATCCACCACAGTACCCTCAATTTCTTTTCATCGATTCCTTACGCTGATCATCAAGGCTGCCATCGACATACTTCACATACTGACCTATAACGATCAGAGAAAAACCCCTTTCTACATGAACAACTTCAAGCCAACGATTCTTTCAGAAGGATATCCCGGAGCGAGAAGAATTCCTCAACTAATGCTGAACCAGGTAAACCTTAACTCTGTAGCCCTAGCGTCTTCACTTCGTGTTGCTCAAGGACTAGAACCAGTTCTGGGAACCCCAACACGTTTAGGTCCTACACCAGAAAGGGAGAGTCAGAGTGACCCTGCTTCAGAGGGATCAGAGGACCCTGAAGTTTAGAGCACTCCAAGGGTTGAACCAGAGGGTACTCCTTCAAAAGAAACCAAAGTAGAGCGAAATGACAAAGCATCTGAAGAGGCTGTCAAAGAGGGAGTTTAGGCGAGTTCTTTAGAGTCTAGTGAAGAGAGTAGCTCTACTAGCTCTAAGAAAAGTGAGACAAATTCTTCAGAGACTAGCTCTGAGGATTCAGACGGGAGTGAATCCCCTAAGGACAGAAAGAACCCAGAGAGTTCTACCCCAACCACTGAAAAATATGCCCCAAGGAAGATTTATTTTAGGACTCTAACGCCCACTCCCAGTACTTCCACATCTACTAGCCAGCATGATCCAGATGCTAAGGCTATTGAATCAGAGGTGCACACCTCGAACCCTAACCTACAAACCACTTTAGAGGTACTTCCTTTCATATATGAAGTACACGAGCTAGAGGAAACCCAACTTATGAACAAGTCCTATCAAAAGGACTTGGTCATTGAAATAAGTACTCAATTTCCTTGGAGTACGTCAGAAATCCCCACACATGATGATGCCTCTATGGCACATCCCCATCCCTCTCCTAGATCTCTGAAATCATTCAAGATTTCATGTAGCACCTGTCCAACTCAAGGAGATTGGTTAGACCTACAAGCACAAGGATTGATTTGTCAGTTTCACCAGGTCAACTCCCACATTCATTTCCAATCCTCTGAATCTGAGGAGGAGGATATGGAAATGAACAGAATGCTCGAAGATTCTTCTAACGAACATCAAGGACTGAGCAGAAGTCCTTCCAGAGACAACCTCAAACCATCTCTGAAAGAAGGCTCCTCTGAACTTGAGGAAAAATTGGCAACATGTGTTGTTGCCAAGTTACCCATCTCTAATCTTCTCACTAAGTCAGAGTTCGAAAGATTTAGTGAAAAGATCAGAGGCTCCATGAAAGAGCATAAACTTCAAATAATTTATGGCTCGGAGACCTCTGCACTTGTCTCTGAAAATGAAAAACTCAAGGCAGAGGTTTCCACTCTGAAGACCCAACTCCTCGAATCTTACAATAAGATTCAGGGGTTGGAAAGACAGATATGGGAGCAGAGCACTGTGTTCTCACTAGAGAATGTTGCACTCAAAGCAAAGATTGCCGACCTAAGATCCCAATCTTCCAGCAGTGCATCTCTTTCAGATCTTCAGAGGGAAGTGCAGAATCTGAAATAATCCATCTCTACAACAACCACCCAATCCATGTCAAATACAGAGAAGCTGCAGTCTGAAGTTTAGAATCTCAAAACAGAGATAGTGGCCAAACAATCATTATCATTTTCTTCAGAGCAAATGGCTACTATCTCTGAATTGATCAAGTCAACTATCAGTACCTCACTGCCACATCAAGCACCAGTTTCAAAGCTTCCACCTCCACCTCCCAGAACCGCTGAAGACATTGTCACCAAAAGTGATCTCGTATCATTCAAAGAAGGGATCATGAGCCGGATGCTGACCTGCTCCTCCAAAATCTCCATGGTCGTACAGAAAAAGGTTTAGGCTACACCTAATATCCACAAGTTTCATGCTGACGATCAGGTCACTGAAATTCTTCAAGCTGATTCAGAGGCCATTGAAACAATCAAGAAAGCTGCAATCGACAAAGGCAAATGTTTCGTTGATCCAGAATCCCCAAAGTACAAAAGGAAGAGATCCATTTTTGATGACACTTGCAGTGGGGAAGCCAAGAAGCCAAGGTTTGATGATTTAGAGGACTCTGATGCTGATGGAGCCTCTGATCATCAAAAGGGGGAGATGCAAGGGAAAACACAAGGACAATCATCTGAAGCTGCAAAAGATAGTGGCTCCGCTCCATCTCCCTCCACCAACAAAAATAAGGGAGTACAAGAAAATAAACCAGAGAGGCACTCCACCTATGCTGAAGACAACCAAACAGTACTCGAATCTCCAGTACCAGTTGTATTCTTAGCACCATCATCCTCAGAAGCACCAATCATTCAAGTTATAAATGTTATGCCAAAAACCATTGGTGCTCTAGATGAAGAAAAAGATAAGCAACTGGTGGACTTTTCAACCTCTGAAGATGCATTCTCATCACTAGAAAGACCACACATTGTGATGAGAGATGCTTTTGGATCAGAATCTGAAGAAATAGAAGTTGTAAATGAAGAATTTGCTGAAGAAGAAGAGGAAATTGAAGTGATTGATGTAGAAGAGTATGAATAAAAAAATAATCAACCTCATCATCGCTTTACTTCAGAAGAAAAGATCAAAATTCCAGACACTACAGAGCTTGAATTCATCTTCTCATCCACTATCAATGACACCCCTCCACCATCTCCAAGAACTCAAACAAAGGAACAAGAGACAAATCCATTGTCTGCTGAAGAATATACCTTGGTTGTTAATGAACAAGATTCTCTAAAGAAACCTGTTCAGAAGACAAGCATTGGTATTCATGCCCTATCAAGGTTCACCCAACCTCCAATCTTTCTTGCTTCAGAGACAAAGACCTATATTGAAAATCATTTCAGGTACTGTTGGGTCTGAAATATGCCAAGGATAGTTACTACTTCTAGTTCAACATGGTTACTACTTCTAGTTCAACATGGTTACTACTTCTAGTTCAACATGGTTACTACTTCTAGAACTTGGTTAATACTTCTGAGGTTACTACTTCTGTGGTTAATGTTGCTAGTTGTAGTTAATGCTGCTAGAAGAAAACAGTTAATACTTCTAGTTAGTACTTCTGTTATTAATGCTGCTAGTTGATGGTTAATGTTGCTCAACAAGATTAGTACTGCTAGTTCAAAGTTAGTACTGCTTGAAGAGATTAATGCTGCTGAGCATGGTTAGTACTGCTAGAGTTAATACTGCTCAGAGTATTAATGCTGCTTATGATTAATACTGCTTATAAGATGGAGATCTGTATGGAAAGGATGACAGCTGGATAAACTGAAGATTATGAAAAGCTTGGAGATAATGATGGAAGATATTCTGAAGATATTTTATTAATTGTAATTAGCTTTTATCTTCAGTATATATATATAGTATTGTTTAGAAAAAGAGATAACTTTTAACTTTCAGTTTTCATTCTTCTAGAAAAAATCAACCTCAAGGCATAGATCCTAATTCTAGAGAAGTAGAATTCGTATTGGTGAGCCTGTTCATCAATATTGAGGTTGAGTGAGTAATCTTGTAACTGCAAAGCATCAAATAAAAGTTTACAGTTTGTTCTTCATATCTTCTGTATTGATTTACTATTTTATTGAATATCAAAGTGTTATTCCGCAAACTTCTTTGATATTGTTTATGAGAATTAATTCTTGTTGAGAATCCGATCCTGACAAGTGGTATCAGAGCAAGTATTCTCAGAAACCTGCAATCATCATTCTTCCTTGAAATCAGAAATCATCAATGGCTAAAGTTTCAGATTCTTCAAGCACAGAAATCCCCACAGAGGTAATGTCTAATCTTTGCTCTAAAACTTGTATGGAAACTGTTAAAAGGTACAGGGATCACAACCAGACAATGTGTGATGACCTTAAAAGATTAAAGAGAGATATAAAAGACTATGTAAGAATTGTTGAGAGTTTTGAGGAACAGATCAAGAGTTTCCAAGCCAATGAACTTCAACATGCTTATGATACAAATTACTGGAAGTGGGAGAAGAATGACCTAGAACTTCAGCTGAAAAAGTCTAAAGAGGAGAATGAGAAGATAAAGAGTGAGTTTGAGAAAGCCAAGCTGGATATTGAGAAATTTTCCAATGCTTCTAAAGCAATGGACTCTTTGCTCCAAACTCAAATCCATGATAAACTTAGAAGAGGAATAGGCTATAACACCACACCACCACCATACAACAACAATTACATCCCTCCTATATCAGACTTGCTAGAGACCAAGAATAGGAAGGAATTGCCTGTTGGAGCCACTAAGGTAGATCCTTTAGACAAAGTGGTGGTTGAAACAGACTCTGAAAAAGAGAACTCTAGTGAAAAGAGTAAGGAGAACACTGGGAGTGGTGAGATTCCTCTAGAGAATAACATTATCACCAATGAGGATTGTGGAAGGGCTTGGATCAAATCCAAGGACATAGAGAAGACAGAGGGAAAGTCTGGCAAGGTCCATTACAAACAGACCACAGTTGTGAATCCTGTCCCTTGTAAACAGTGTTCTTGCAATAAATCTGAGCCCCAAAAACATGATAAACCAAGGGGAAATCAGAGAAACTGGAATAATCAGTGGGCACAAAAACAAGGGGTTGATTTGAGTAAAATCAATAGACCAAAACCTTGTTTTATCTGTGGTAAATTGAATCATCTTGCCAAACACTGTTATTTCAACCCTATCAACCAAAGAGTCACTTTTCAAAGAAAACCACAAAACTCTTTTGGTTATAGGAATAAAAGAAGGAATCAATTGGCTGAGAAAAGAGCACCTTTAAAGTCTCATGCTCAGAACAAGTTTGCTAATACAAAGAAACATACTCCAAATAAGCCAAAGAGTAATTTAAAGACAAAGAAAGCAAACAACTTTGTTCAAGTTTGGGTTCCAATTGCAAAGAAACCTGTTAGTACTGCTATCCCAGATAGTACTGCTAACAAGAATAGTGCTGCTAACTTGATTAGTACTGCTAACCAAGTTAGTACTGCTAACAAGGCTAGTGCTGCTTCTAGTAGTAATGCAGCCAAGCCTATAATCTTGACAAAGTACTCCAGTCATGAGATTCCTAAACAACTCATTCAGACCAAACTGACAGATTATATAAATGAGAAAGGACAACCCAAGACCACTTTGGCTTGGGTTCCCTCAAAGACTAACTGATTTATCAAGTGTGCAGGGCAATCAAAAGCTCAAGAGGAAGAGCATTTTGGAATGAAGATAATGATTGCTCTTGGCACATAACAAGGAACATGGATTGCCTTCAAATTCTTTAAAAGATTTGATGGAGGACATGTTACTTTTGATCCAGCAGAAGGTAAGAAAAGTGAAAAAGGTATAGTTTCAAAAGATAAAGTAACTTTTGAAAATTTTATGGTATATGGTACTACTAACCTTGTGTCTGTAAGTGTTTCAGGTTGCTAATACTGAAAGGTAGTTAGTACTTCTAGTTCAGTGAATACTGTCAGACTGTGTTAATGCTGCTGGTATGTGCCAGTCTGTGTTAATGCTGCTGATAAGTGTTACTACTGCTAATGTAAGTTTTCTATACCTAAAAATGATCTTCAATGATTTAATGTCAAACCTGGATATCAATCAAAAATCTTTTATCTGTATCCAAGGTTTGTACAAGAAGTACTTAATAAGGAATTGACGGATTAACCTCATTTTAATGAGATATATGTACCTAAACCCCCTAAAGGCAAGGTTTTCTCAAACATGAGAAGATCTGCTAGGGACTCGGAAGGAGTTGATATACCATTGTTCTCTACAATGATGGTGATGTCCCACAATCAAGAAGGTAAGGCATCAGGGTCAAAGCCCTCATTAGACCAACCCACTGATGACCTATCCACACCTTCCACTACCAAGCATAAATCTTCAGATTCCTTTTGTCAAACCAACATTCCCCATTACTATATTATATAAGAAAAGATACTGAAGGTTCCTTCCCTTCTTGTATCCTCAACCTCAAAACCTACAAGCCCTCTGATGGAGCATTTTTCATCAGAGAATATCCAAAGAGAAACCATAGAGGTGTCTCCCAACCTCAAGAAGGTGCTCAATAAGGAGATGCAAGAGCATATGGGTTGTAAGGCTCACACTACTGACTTTGCACAAAGTGCAGGACAGGACAGTGTGAACATATCTAAGACCTTCCCCATGGCAACTTTAGATGAGTAATTATCTAAAGGTCCCAGGTGCCAAGAAACCAAGGGAGTAGAAGGTGCTTCTGCTAGGCAGAAGATCTCTACTAAAAGATCCAAGGATCCTTCAAAGGTGGTAAACACACCTAAAGGAGGTGAGGACAGTTTAACTACAAAGAATTGATGGATACACTTGGTACAATTAGTCTGAAAGTTCACAATCAAATTATGGAGATAAAAGAAATGAAAAGGTGATCACTTCTTATCACTAGCAGATAGATCATATCAAGAAGTTGGTACTGAAAAAGAAGAAAATTAAAGTTTGTATTGATATGAAATCTTATTTTGAGGGGGAGATAAGTGAAGAAGCTGAAATAAAGCAGTAACTACATCAGAAACAGAAAAGAAGATAACAGCAGAAACTGAATCAAGAAGAACTAGTAATTGCAGAAAGTTTTGAAATTATCATAAAGACCCTATACTGAAGAACTTAACTTCTCAGTTTTGAAAAGTTAAGTTAGGGGGAGATTGTTGGGTCTGAAATATGCCAAGGATGGTTACTACTTCTAGTTCAACATGGTTACTACTTCTAGTTCAACATGGTTACTACTTCTAGTTCAACATGGTTACTACTTCTAGAACTTGGTTAATACTTCTGAGGTTACTACTTCTGTGGTTAATGTTGCTAGTTGTAGTTAATGCTGCTAGAAGAAAACAGTTAATACTTCTAGTTAATACTTCTAGTTAATGCTGCTAGAAGAAAACAGTTAATACTTCTAGTTAGTACTTCTGTTATTAATGCTGCTAGTTGATGGTTAATGTTGCTCAACAAGATTAGTACTGCTAGTTCAAAGTTAGTACTGCTTGAAGAGATTAATGCTGCTGAGCATGGTTAGTACTGCTAGAGTTAATACTGCTCAGAGTATTAATGCTGCTTATGATTAATACTGCTTATAAGATGGAGATCTGTATGGAAAGGATGACAGCTGGATAAACTGAAGATTATGAAAAGCTTGGAGATAATGATGGAAGATATTCTGAAGATATTTTATTAATTGTAATTAGCTTTTATCTTCAGTATATATATAGTATTGTTTAGAAAAAGAGATAACTTTTAACTTTCAGTTTTCATTCTTCTAGAAAAAATCAACCTCAAGGCATAGATCATAATTCTAGAGAAGTAGAATTCGTATTGGTGAGCCTGTTCATCAATATTGAGGTTGAGTGGGTAATCTTGTAACTGCAAAGCATCAAATAAAAGTTTACAGTTTGTTCTTCATATCTTCTGTATTGATTTACTATTTTATTGAATATCAAAGTGTTATTCCGCAAACTTCTTTGATATTGTTTCTGAGAATTAATTCTTGTTGAGAATTCGATCCTGACAGGTACCTCTACTCTGAATTCAATCTTGAAAACACTCAAGTTCTTCCTCTGAACCCAAGGATCACGGAAAATATGTAAGATTATGAGAAGAGGTTCATAGAGTAAAAAACACAGCCTGTAGAGCAAGTCTATTCAGAGTCACCCATCTTTGAAATAAATGATATCTCTAAAAAGAAGTTTGCCTACAACAAAATAATATACAGGCATTCCGTGGTGATTCGAGCTGATAGAAAGGTTTATGAGTTCAAGGACAATGATCTTGTAAATCTAAATCCTTATGATCTACCTCAACTTCATGCATGTTGTGTAACAAGATATGATTGAGGGAGACAGTACAGAATGGTCAAATATGATGTTTACTGTGCTATGAATGCACACATCTAGGAGAAGAAAATCTTGGAGTTACTGAACCAATAGAGAAGATTCCTGATTTAGACAAGTACAAGACTGGCTCAATAATTCCAGAACCTCTGGGATTCGTCTACAAAGTAAATCAAGTCATGAAGATTTTCCTGGCTTCAGAGGTCGCTAAATATTCAGATGAGACTCTAATGGGTGTGATAAAGATGATTCATACAAAGGAAGAACGACACAGAGTTGACCTCTTGGCAAAGCTAGACTTGAAAATTCACTCAATGATTAACTTCAGAGAGCTGATAATGAAGTTCCATAGGATATGCTCTGGTGAAAGTAATTAGTTCTTTTATTTGTTACTTTTTTGTTCATATTGTTATCTTCTCTGCTTGTAATTTCTATCATTTGAGAAGTAACATTTAAAGAGGATGACTTTTTCTTCTTCGCTTTCTAGATTAAATTTTTATCTCTACCATTTTGGAAATTTTTTATTTTCAATACTTAGGGGGAGATTGTTAGTCCCAATTCAGTAAAGTAAAAGTATTGAAAATATCCCAAGTCTTCCTCTAAAGAAAGTCAGAGACTGCTACCAAGAAAGCCAAGTCTAGCTCTGAAGTCAGTTCAGAGCTAAACTCTTCAGCCAAGAAGAGATCAGAGATAGACTCTTTAGCCAAGAAGAGATCAGAGATAGACTCTTCAGCCAAGAAGAGATTAGAGATAGCTTCATCAGAGGTCTATGTCAGAGCTCTGAAGACACTCTCTTTGAAGAACAAGCTAAAGAGTTTTACAAGTGTTGACAAAAGAACAGATGACATGTCATTAGTGATAAGATTTACTTTTTAGAGTAGTTCACTGTTCAAGCATGTCTTGAGCTTACTTTTTAGGTAAGACACTGTTCAAGCTTGCTTCTAATACCAGGATAGTACATTGTTCACTTTATGGTCCTATAAATAGGACCATCACTCCATTGTCAAAAGTGTGCCTTTTCATATATCTTGTATGTGATTCATCTTTCAATATATTGGAAAGTATTCAAAAGAAGATCCTGTACGATTTATACGTCTTATTATTAAACTGTGATATTGAATCTGCTTTGATATTTAAACTATATTGCTTCCGCTGTTCTTCTTCTTATTATTACTTATTTCATTGTTATAAGATTAAATCTGGGATCCAACAGTTTTTATTCAGTCGTTGACCAAGCACAATACCTATCGCTTCATTACTTTCATCACACATTAACTCGAATATCAACGACCAGTCTCATTTTTGCATGTTGGGTACTATCGTGAAGTTTTCTCAATCCCAAGATTCATGCAAACATATCTCAATGCAAATATACAACTTGATCTATTGTCTTCTCTTAACAAGTAATAACTGTAAAATTACCCAATAACTGCAAATATACACCATATATATACATGTGTACACGTACGTACGTATGTAAGTGTGTACATATGTATATATATAAAATATGATTTTTTTCCATCAAATTTTAGGGTTTAAGGTATTGTTGTTTCCCATATATTTATTTTATAATGTGTTAGTTTCACATGTACTTGTTTTAGAATGTGAAACTTTTTTACGTGTATTTTTCATTTTACTATGTAAACCCAAAAAAATCACATGTATTCTTTTACAATGTGAACATAATCATATATGAAACGATGCTTGAAATCTTAGTCTTTGATGAAAAACAAATCAAGTAAAAGTATTTTCATATCAATTCTCATGTGTTTGTAACATTTTTTGTGGGTCTCATTTCATTAGATATATATAGGGTCAAGTTCAGGGGAAAACGCTAAATAAATGGAAAATTGAAAAACCATGCACATACGGATAAAAAAGTATAGCTGTCAAATTAACGAGAAATCGATTTTTGGTGTAATTTGTTTCGTTCGTATTTTGATAATATTTTGTATTTTTTTAGATTTAAAAAATAGGGGGTAGGGGATTTTTTTATTTAAAAATAAAGTTGTAATTGACTATTCAATCATATCCATTGGATGACTTAATCTAAAAGTTGGAAGACTAGTTGAAGTGAAGCCAATATTGTCACCAAAACGAATTGGATTGTCATCTAGCCGATTGAACCACTATGAGATATATTCAAAAGTAGTCTGACAAATACTTCTCTTGGCATATCGATTTCTGAGTACAAACTTATCCAACAACTTTGGCTCACTAATTCTTGTCCTAATATGAGAACATGTCTGGCATGCCAGACAAAGTAAGTTCAAAAGTATTATTCTATTAGTATCATACTTTTTTTACCCCTTGGCAAATAGAAGGATGGGTTGGGTTAACAAATGTTTATATCATATCTTTAAGATACTCAAAGGCTGAAATGATAAATACAAGCATCCACTGATAAGCAAATCAGATAAAGACATATGTTAAAGTTGGATAACAATATTTAGTGCAATAGTGACTATAAAAGGCCATCCTTGTCAAAAGTTGAAAGTCACCCATTTTTCAAAGAATTCTAAGTGATATTTTCATATGCAAAATCGGTGTCAAAAATATGTAGGACTATCTCAGTTCTTCAGATCTGAAAGAGTACCTTCTTCTATTACTCTTTCAGTCTATAGCCGATTTGTCACCAGCCAGATTTTTTTTGATCATGTCTTACCTTCCTATCATCCTCAACAAATCTGTAATTCTTTATGTGTTAGTCATTAAATCAAAGTCTAACATATATATATATATATATATATATTGGTTGAGGTGTGTGGGATAATATATATATATATATATATTGGTCGAGCTTGAAACGAGTTCAAGAGCTTCTAACAAGTTCGAGATCGAGCTTGATTAGAATTTGATCTTTGTTCGAGCTTGAAACGAGTTCGAGTTCGAGCTTAGATATTGGTTATTGAGTTCAAGTCGAGTTTGGATTTTCACTACTCGCGAGTTTCGAGTCGTGTTCGAGCTTAAGAATTAGGTTTCGAGTTCGAGTCGAGTATAATGATACTCGAGCTCGACTCGCATCATTTACACCCCTACTGGTTAACATTTCTCCAAAAATAGCATGTGGGGTAACATCCACCAACAAAACTCTCGTGAAATAAATTTCTCAATAAACAACAAACCAACACACGAAATGAATCTAGCCGACGCATTTCAATGTTCGCTCATGCGCTGCAAGGCACCGTAAAATATTACTCCATAAGACTCAACAAAACTCACACAGAATAAAATTTCAAACAACTCGAACATCAAAATAATGAAAGATAACTCTTTATCCAAAACCTTAACATATGTGGAGGAGATCCAATGTTAATGTCATAAACCGTAGTTACTTGTCCAAGACTCCAAAAAACATCAAAATACGAATATTGTAATATCCGAAAATAGCGTTGGACCAACATGAGGGTAAAGAAAGTCTCGACAAAGTTTGCAACCTCATGCAATCGAATAGTTTTATGCATGTTTAAAATCATGGTTTAAAACCTTGTGTGTGCTACATATCTTTCCAAGCTTTTGTAATATAATCCAAATGGTGATTTTGTAAACAGGAGAGATAATTGATGCAATTCATTTTAGCAATAAATTTCGTGCATAAATTTGATCGGCACTCAACATCTCAAAACTACACTCCCCAATTTCCAGCCGCACTATCGTCTCTTGGATGCTCAAACATCTTAAAATAATAGTCAAGGATTCCATAGGTTCACCTTACAATTACCCCTCGAATAATGACGATTCCAAAAGTCTATGGTTCTAATCCAACCAATCATTCCGACCCGAAAGGGTCCACTTAATGCAATCACCGTGCTTATTGTCACTCCAAGTGATGAACACTAAATTCGTCAGCCTCTTCTAACAGCTAACCACTTAGAAACTTCTTCACTACCCCAACGATCGCCACATCAAAGTAGTCCAAACATACTCATGTAACTCGTAGGTTCACCATTACACTGGTCAGGTACAATTATGAACGTACTGTCCATGATCATCCTTGTTACCCTTGACGTGATTCCCGTTCCTAGTGACTCCATTATCTTCAAAACATCCAATCTTAAAGTGCCTATTAGTGCAATTCTCTCTTTCAATCAATTAAAACAACACAAGTTTGAGTCTAGGTATCAAAAATCAACACCTAATTCTCTCAAACTTAAGCTCTGATATCAACTTCTAACACCCTCAAATTTGGTAAGAGCAACTAATAAAATTTTCGATACACCATCAAATAAAGACAACACATCATCCTACGATTCAAAACTCAATATGCCTCAAAACATAAAGTTTGATAAACAACCTCAACATATACAAACTCCAATAATTTACAAGGACTAGACCGAAGTCGGGTGTTACACAACCCAAATACAGTTGCTCTCCTCAACCTAATGCGGAAGACTTCACCAAGCTATTCACTCCTCGAGCACACAACAAACACTCCTCTCTTTACAGAGTTACTAGCAGTATTCCCAACCGGAACCTGTTGCACATGCCAAAAAATAAAAAGGTTAGGCTAACACATAATGAGTTCAAGAGTTTTACAATATGGATAATTATATTGATAAAAGAGAAGAATACAATTTAAATAATAGTCTTTCAAAATGATCACTTTAGGTATAAAAGGATTCGTTCTCCAATATTATGCATTTTCAAAGATGAACACCTCAACCCAAAACATTCTTTATAAAAAAAATGCATCCCAAACTCACTCAAACGACAGTAGAATCGACTTCCAATTTATGAAAACATGAATAATATTTCATATTACAAAAAACCCAAAACACGAATGGGACCCAATGCTCTACACACAAAATTATGGACAATAATCCACCCATAAAAGACATCACCGAAAACATAAATATAAAAGACCCAGCCCGAAGACAACACCTTTCTGTGACGTGGGAGACCAGATTCCATATAATGTGACGGATACAAAGTAAGCCACGCATTATGTTATATTGGTATTAAGTATCGAGCTTAACATCTTTCAGCATACACCCATAGATATTTGCATGGAGGACTTACACTATACCGAAGATGCCTAACTGCGCTGCAATGGGGAAAACTAGTGTTCCACCATCGGACAAAATAATTAAAGTATCGAGCTCAGTACCTTTCAGCATACACCCATAGGTACTTGCACGAAGAACTTACAACCCAATCTGATGCCTAATTGAAAATTTGTTGTGTTTGTATTCAATACCCTTTTATAAACACTTTATGTGTTAGTCATTAATTCAAAGCCTAACACATATATATATATATATATATTGGTTGAGGTGTGTGGGATAATATATACACATATATATATATATATATTGGTCGAGCTTGAACCGAGTTCAAGAGCTTGAAACGAGTTCGAGATCGAGCTTGATTCGAGTTTGAGCTTTGTTCGAGCTTGAAACGAGTTAGAGTTCGAGCTTAGATATTGGTTATCGAGTTGAAGTCGAGTTTGGATTTTCAATACTTGCGAGTTTCGAGTCGTGTCCAAGGTTAAGAATTAGGTTTCGAGTTCGAGTCGAGTATAATGATACTCGAGCTCGACTCGTATCATTTACACCCCTACTGGTTAACATTCAGTAACGTTTCTTTTGTAGAACATATGTTTAAAATATTAATTAAGTCAAAAATATTAGACATAGAATTAATAAAAAAAATAATAATAAAGTTATCTATTCGCATGGTACGGTTAACACACAAAAATGGTATGTTTGTCATAATAAAGTTAAAAAGCCAATCACCCACAAAAATAGGGGGTGTTCTAAGAGTCCAAGTGGTCCATCCATGGACCACATTATAAATTTATATTATTTTATTTTATTTTTAGATGTATAATTCAATTAACTTCTTACATACATTTAATATGACAAACCTATCGTCTTTATTTTTAAAATAAATAAATTTTCGCTCATGCGCTGCAAAAGAGAAATCACACCATACTGGAACCCCAAAAATAGCATATGGGGTAACATCCACCAACAAAACTCTCGTGAAATAAATTTCTCAATAAACAATAAACCAACACACGAAATGAATCTAGCCGACGCATTTCAATGTTCGCTCATGCGCTGCAAGGCACCGTAAAATATTACTCCATAAGACTCAACAAAACTCACACATAATAAAATTTCAAACAACTCGAACATCAAAATAATGAAAGATAACTCTTTGTCCAAAACCTTAACATATTTGGAGGAGATCCAATGTTAATGTCATAAACCGTAGTTACTTGTCCAAGACTCCAAACAACATCAAAATATGAATATTGTAATATCCGAAAATAGCGTTGGACCAACATGAGGGTAAAGAAAGTCTCGACAAAGTTTGCAACCTCATGCAATCGAATAATTTTATGCATGTTTAAAATCATGGTTTAAAACCTTGTGTGTGCTACACATCTTTCAAAGCTTTCGTAATATAATCCAAATGGTGCTTTTGGAAACAGGAGAGATAATTTATGCAATTCATTTTAGAAATAAGTTTCGTGCATAAATTTGATCGGCACTCAACGTCTCAAAACTACACTCCCCAATTTCCAGTCGCACTATCGTCTCTTGGATGCTTAAACATCTTAAAATAATAGTCAAGGATTCCATAGGTTCACCTTACAATTACCCCTCGAATAATGACGATTCCAAAAGTCAATGGTTCTAATCCAACCAATCATTCCGACCCGAAAGGGTCCACTTAATGCAATCATCGTGCTTATTGTCACTCCAAGCGACGAACGCTAAAATCGGCAGCCTCTCCTAACAGCTAACCACTTAGAAACATCTTCACTACCCCAACGGTCGCCACAGCAAAGTAGTCCAAACATACACATGTAACTTGTAAGTTCACCATTACACTGGTCTGGTGCAATTATGAACGTACAATACATGATCATCCTTGTTACCCTCGACGTGATTCCCGTTCCTAGTGACTCCATTATCTTCAAAACATCCAATCTTAAAGTGCCTATTGGTGCAATTATCTCTTTCAATCACTTAAAACAACACTAGTTTGAGTCTAGGTATCAAAAATCAACACCTAATTCTCTCAAACTTAAGCTCTGATACCAACTTGTAACAACCTCAAATTTGATAAGAGCAACTAATACAATTTTCGATACACCATCAAATAAAGACAACACATCATCCTACGATTCAAAACTCAATATTCCTCAAAACATAAAGTTCGATAAACAACCTCAACATATACAAACTCCAATAATTTACAAGTACTAGACCGAAGTCGGGTGTTACTCAACCTAATACAGTTGCTCTCCTCAACCTAATGTGGAAGATTTCACCAAGCTATTCACTCCTCGAGCACACAACCAACACTCTTCTCTTCACAGAGTTACTAGCAGTATTCCCAACCGGAACCTGTTGCACATGCCAAAAAATAAAAAGGTTAGGCTAACACATAGTGAGTTCAAGAGTTTTACAATATGGATAATTATATTAATAAAAGAGAAGAATATAATTTAAATAATAGTCTTTCAAAATGATCACTTTAGGTATAAAAGGATTCGTTCTCCAACATTATGCATTTTCAAAGATGAACACCTCAACCCAAAACATTCTTTATAAAAAATGCGTCCCAAACTCACTCAAACGAGAGTAGAATCGACTTCCAATTTATGAAAACATGAATAATATTTCATATTACAAAACACCCAAAACACGAATGGGACCCAATACTCCACACACAAAATTATGGACAATAATCCACCCATAAAAGACATCACCGAAAACATATATATAAAAGACCCAACCCGAAGACAACAACTTTCGGTGACGGGGGAGACCCGATTCCACATAATGTGACGGATACAAAGTAAGCCACACATTAGGTTATATTGGTATTAAGTATCGAACTTAACATCTTTCAGCATACACCCATAGATACTTGCACGGAGGACTTACACCATACCGAAGATGCCTAACCGCGCTGCAATGAGGAAAACTAGCGTTCCAGCATCGGACAAAATAATTAAAGTATCGAGCTCAACATCTTTCAGCATACACCCATAGATACTTGCACGAAGGACTTACAACCCAATCTGATGCCTAATTGAAAATTTATTGTGTTTGTATTCAATACCCTTTTATAAACACTTTATGTGTTAGTCATTAATTCAAAGCCTAACATATATATATTGGTTGAGGTGTGTGGGATAATTTATATATATATATATATATATTGGTCGAGCTTGAAACGAGTTCGAGATCGAGCTTAATTCGAGTTTGAGCTTTGTTTGAGCTTGAAACGAGTTCGAGCTTAGATACTGGTTATCGAGTTCAAGTCGATTTTGGATTTTCACTACTTGCGAGTTTCGAGTCGAGTATAATGATACTCGAGCTTGACTCGTATCATTTACACCCCTACTAATTAACATTCAGTAACGTTTCTTTTGTAGAACATATGTTTAAAATATTAATTAAGTCAAAAATATTAGATATAAAATTAATAAAAAAAATAATAATAAAGTTATCTATTCGCATGGTACGGTTAACACACAAAAATGGTACGTTTGTCATAATAAAGTTAAAAATCCAATCACCCACAAAAATAGGGGGTGTTCTAAGAGTCCAAGTGGTCCATCCATGGACCACATTATAAATTTATATAATTTTATTTTATTTTTAGATGTATAATTCAATTAACTTCTTACATACATTTAATATGACAAACCTATCGTCTTTATTTTTAAAATAAATAAATTTTCGCTCATGCGCTGCAAAAGAGAAATCACACGATACTGGAACTCCAAAAATTGCATGTGGGGTAACATCCACCAACAAAACTCTCGTGAAATAAATTTCTCAATAAACAATAAACCAACACACGAAATGAATCTAGCCGACGCATTTCAATGTTCGCTCATGCGCTGCAAGGCACTGTAAAATATTACTCCATAAGACTCAACAAAACTCACACAGAATAAAATTTCAAACAACTCGAACATCAAAATAATGAAAGATAACTCTTTGTCCAAAACCTTAACATATGTGGAGGAGATCCAATGTTAATGTCATAAACCGTAGTTACTTGTCCAAGACTCCAAAAAACATCAAAATACGAATATTGTAATATCCGAAAATAGCGTTGGACCAACATGAGGGTAAAGAAAGTCTCGAAAAAGTTTGCAACTTCATGCAATCGAATAGTTTTATGCATGTTTAAAATCATGGTTTAAAACCTTGTGTGTGCTACACATCTTTCCAAGCTTTTGTAATATAATCCAAATGGTGATTTTGTAAACAGGAGAGATAATTGATGCAATTCATTTTAGAAATAAATTTCGTGCATAAATTTGATCGGCACTCAACATCTCAAAACTACACTCCCCAATTTCCAGCCGCACTATCGTCTCTTGGATGCTCAAACATCTTAAAATAATAGTCAAGGATTCCATAGGTTCACCTTACAATTACCCCTCGAATAATGACGATTCCAAAAGTCTATGGTTCTAATCCAACCAATCATTCCGACCCGAAAGGGTCCACTTAATGCAATCACCGTGCTTATTGTCACTCCAAGTGATGAACGCTAAAATCGTCAGCCTCTCCTAACAGCTAACCACTTAGAAACTTCTTCACTACCCCAACGATCGCCACATCAAAGTAGTCCAAACATACTCATGTAACTCGTAGGTTCACCATTACACTGGTCAGGTGCAATTATGAACGTACTGTACATGATCATCCTTGTTACCCTCGACGTGATTCCCGTTCCTAGTGACTCCATTATCTTCAAAACATCCAATCTTAAAGTGCCTATTGGTGCAATTCTCTCTTTCAATCACTTAAAACAACACTAGTTTGAGTCTAGGTATCAAAAATCAACACCTAATTCTCTCAAAGTTAAGCTCTGATACCAACTTCTAACACCCTCAAATTTGGTAAGAGCAACTAATAAAATTTTCGATACACCATCAAATAAAGACAACACATCATCCTACGATTCAAAACTCAATATGCCTCAAAACATAAAGTTTGATAAACAACCTCAACATATACAAACTCCAATAATTTACAAGGACTAGACCGAAGTCGGGTGTTACTCAACCCAAATACAGTTGCTCTCCTCAACCTAATGCGAAAGACTTCACCAAGCTATTCACTCCTCGAGCACAAAACCAACACTCCTCTCTTCACAGAGTTACTAGCAGTATTCCCAACCGGAACCTGTTGCACATGCCAAAAAATAAAAAGGTTAGGATAACACATAATGAGTTCAAGAGTTTTACAATATGGATAATTATATTGATAAAAGAGAAGAATACAATTTAAATAATAGTCTTTCAAAATGATCACTTTAGGTATAAAAGGATTCGTTCTCCAATATTATGCATTTTCAAAGATGAACACCTCAACCCAAAACATTCTTTATAAAAAAAATGTATCCCAAACTCACTCAAACGAGAGTAGAATCGACTACCAATTTATGAAAACATGAATAATATTTCATATTACAAAAAACCCAAAACACGAATGGGACCCAATGTTCTACACACAAAATTATGGACAATAATCCACCCATAAAAGACATCACCGAAAACATAAATATCAAAGACCCAGCCCGAAAACAACACCTTTCTGTGACGGGGGAGACCAGATTCCATATAATGTGACGGATACAAAGTAAGCCACGCATTATGTTATATTGGTATTAAGTATCGAGCTTATAATCTTTCAGCATAAACCCATAGATATTTGCATGGAGGACTTACACCATACCGAAGATGCCTAACTGCGCTGCAATGGGGAAAACTAGTGTTCCACCATCGGACAAAATAATTAAAGTATCGAGCTCAGTATCTTTCAGCATACACCCATAGGTACTTGCACGAAGAACTTACAACCCAATCTGATGCCTAATTGAAAATTTGTTGTGTTTGTATTCAATACCCTTTTATAAACACTTTATGTGTTAGTCATTAATTCAAAGCCTAACATATATATATATATATATATATATATATATATATATATATATATATTGGTTGAGGTGTGTGGGATAATATATATATATATATATATATATATATATTGGTCGAGCTTGAACCGAGTTCAAGAGCTTGAAACGAGTTCGAGATCGAGCTTGATTCGAGTTTGAGCTTTGTTCGAGCTTGAAACGAGTTCGAGTTCGAGCTTAGATATTGGTTATCGAGTTCAAGTCGAGTTTGGATTTTCAATACTTGCGAGTTTCGAGTCGTGTCCAAGGTTAAGAATTCGGTTTTGAGTTCGAGTCGAGTATAATGATACTCGAGCTCGAGTCGTATCATTTACACCCCTACTGGTTAACATTCAGTAACGTTTCTTTTGTAGAACATATGTTTAAAATATTAATTAAGTCAAAAATATTAGATATAAAATTAATAAAAAAAATAATAATAAGGTTATCTATTCGCATGGTACGGTTAACACACAAAAATGGTACGTTTGTCATAATAAAGTTAAAAAGCCAATCACCCACAAAAATAGGGGGTGTTCTAAGAGTCCAAGTGGTCCATCCATGGACCACATTATAAATTTATATTATTTTATTTTATTTTTAGATGTATAATTCAATTAACTTCTTACATACATTTAATATGACAAACCTATCGTCTTTATTTTTAAAATAAATAAATTTTCGCTCATGCGCTGCAAAAGAGAAATCACACCATACTGGAACCCCAAAAATAGCATATGGGGTAACATCCACCAACAAAACTCTCGTGAAATAAATTTCTCAATAATCAATAAACCAACACACGCAATGAATCTAGCCGACGCATTTCAATGTTCGCTCATGCGCTGCAAGACACCATAAAATATTACTCCGTAAGACTCAACAAAACTCACACATAATAAAATTTCAAACAACTCGAACATCAAAATAATGAAAGATAACTCTTTGTCCAAAACCTTAACATATTTGGAGGAGATCCAATGTTAATGTCATAAACCGTAGTTACTTGTCCAAGACTCCAAACAACATCAAAATATGAATATTGTAATATCCGAAAATAGCGTTGGACCAACATGGGGGTAAAGAAAGTCTCGACAAAGTTTGCAACCTCATGCAATCGAATAGTTTTATGCATGTTTAAAATCATGGTTTAAAACTTTGTGTGTGCTACACATCTTTCAAAGCTTTCGTAATATAATCCAAATGGTGCTTTTGGAAACAGGAGAGATAATTTATGCAATTCATTTTAGAAATAAGTTTCGTGCATAAATTTGATCGGCACTCAACGTCTCAAAACTGCACTCCCCAATTTCCAGCCGCACTATCGTCTCTTGGATGCTTAAACATCTTAAAATAATAGTCAAGGATTCCATAGGTTCACCTTACAATTACCCCTCGAATAATGATGATTCCAAAAGTCAATGGTTCTAATCCAACCAATAATTCCGACCCGAAAGGGTCCACTTAATGCAATCACCGTGCTTATTGTCACTCCAAGCGACGAACGCTAAAATCGGCAGCCTCTCCTAACAGCTAACCACTTAGAAACATCTTCACTACCCCAACGGTCGCCACATCAAAGTAGTCCAAACATACTCATGTAACTTGTAAGTTCACCATTACACTGGTCTGGTGCAATTATGAACATACAATACATGATCATCCTTGTTACCCTCGACGTGATTCCCGTTCCTAGTGACTCCATTATCTTCAAAACATCCAATCTTAAAGTGCCTATTGGTGCAATTCTCTCTTTCAATCACTAAAAACAACACTAGTTTGAGTCTAGGTATCAAAAATCAACACCTAATTCTCTCAAACTTAAGCTCTGATACCAACTTGTAACAACCTCAAATTTGGTAAGAGCAACTAATACAATTTTCGATACCCCATCAAATAAAGACAACACATCATCCTACGATTCAAAACTCAATATTCCTCAAAACATAAAGTTCGATAAATAACCTCAACATATACAAACTCCAATAATTTACAAGGACTAGACCGAAGTTGGGTGTTACTCAACCCAATACAGTGGCTCTCCTCAACCTAATGCGGAAGACTTCACCAAGCTATTCACTCCTCGAGCACACAACCAACACTCTTCTCTTCACAGAGTTACTAGCAGTATTCCCAACCGGAACCTGTTGCACATGCCAAAAAATAAAAAGGTTAGGCTAACACATAATGAGTTCAAGAGTTTTACAATATGGATAATTATATTGATAAAAGAGAAGAATACAATTTAAATAATAGTCTTTCAAAATGATCACTTTAGGTATAAAAGGATTCGTTCTCCAATATTATGCATTTTCAAAGATGAACACCTCAACCCAAAACATTCTTTATAAAAAAAATGCATCCCAAACTCACTCAAACGAGAGTAGAATCGACTTCCAATTTATGAAAACATGAATAATATTTCATATTACAAAAAACCCAAAACACTAATGGGACCCAATACTCTACACACAAAATTATGGACAATAATCCACCCATAAAAGACATCACCGAAAACATAAATATAAAAGACCCAGCCCGAAGACAACACCTTTCTGTGACGAGGGAGACCAGATTCCATACAATGTGACGGATACAAAGTAAGCCACGCATTATGTTATATTGGTATTAAGTATCGAGCTTAACATCTTTCAGCATACCCCCATAGATATTTGCATGGAGGACTTACACCATACCGAAGATGCCTAACTGCGCTGCAATGGGGAAAACTAGTGTTCCACCATCGGACAAAATAATTAAAGTATCGAGCTCAGTATCTTTCAGCATACACCCATAGGTACTTGCACGAAGAACTTACAACCCAATCTGATGCCTAATTGAAAATTTGTTGTGTTTGTATTCAATACCCTTTTATAAACACTTTATGTGTTAGTCATTAATTCAAAGCCTAACATATATATATATATATATATTGGTTGAGGTGTGTGGGATAATATATATATATATATATATTGGTCGAGCTTGAACCGAGTTCAAGAGCTTGAAACGAGTTCGAGATCGAGCTTGATTCGAGTTTGAGCTTTGTTCGAGCTTGAAACGAGTTCGAGTTCGAGCTTAGATATTGGTTATCGAGTTCAAGTCGAGTTTGGATTTTCAATACTTGCGAGTTTCGAGTCGTGTCCAAGGTTAAGAATTAGGTTTCGAGTTCGAGTCGAGTATAATGATACTCGAGCTCGAGTCGTATCATTTACACCCCTACTGGTTAACATTCAGTAACGTTTCTTTTGTAGAACATATGTTTAAAATATTAATTAAGTCAAAAATATTAGATATAAAATTAATAAAAAAAAATAATAATAAAGTTATCTATTCGCATGGTACGGTTAACACACAAAAATGGTACGTTTGTCATAATAAAGTTAAAAAGCCAATCACCCACAAAAATAGGGGGTGTTCTAACAGTCCAAGTGGTCCATCCATGGACCACATTATAAATTTATATAATTTTATTTTATTTTTAGATGTATAATTCAATTAACTTCTTACATACATTTAATATGAAAAACCTATCGTCTTTATTTTTAAAATAAATAAATTTTCGCTCATGCGCTGCAAAAGAGAAATCACACCATACTGGAACCCCAAAAATGGCATATAGGGGATCATCCACCAACAAAACTCTCGTGAAATAAATTTCTCAATAACCAATAAACCAACACACGCAATGAATCTAGCCGACGCATTTCAATGTTCGCTCATGCGCTGCAAGACACCGTAAAATATTACTCCATAAGACTCAACAAAACTCACACATAATAAAATTTCAAACAACTCGAACATCAAAATAATGAAAGATAACTCTTTGTCCAAAACCTTAACATATTTGGAGGAGATCCAATGTTAATGCCATAAACCGTAGTTACTTGTCCAAGACTCCAAACAACATCAAAATATGAATATTGTAATATCCGAAAATAGCGTTGGACCAACATGAGGGTAAAGAAAGTCTCGACAAAGTTTGCAACCTCATGCAATCGAATAGTTTTATGCATGTTTAAAATCATGGTTTAAAACCTTGTGTGTGCTACACATCTTTCAAAGCTTTCGTAATATAATCCAAATGGTGCTTTTGGAAACAGGAGAGATAATTTATGCAATTCATTTTAGAAATAAGTTTCGTGCATAAATTTGATCGGCACTCAACGTCTCAAAACTACACTCCCCAATTTCCAGCCGCACTATCGTCTCTTGGATGCTTAAACATCTTAAAATAATAGTCAAGGATTCCATAGGTTCACCTTACAATTACCCCTCGAATAATGACGATTCCAAAAGTCAATGGTTCTAATCCAACCAATCATTCCGACCCGAAAGGGTCCACTTAATGCAATCACCGTGCTTATTGTCACTCGAAGCGACGAACGCTAAAATCGGCAGCCTCTCCTAACAGCTAACCACTTAGAAACATCTTCACTACCCCAACGGTCGCCACATCAAAGTAGTCCAAAACATATTCATGTAACTTGTAAGTTCACCATTACACTAGTCTGGTGCAATTATGAACGTACAATACATGATCATCCTTGTTACCCTCGACGTGATTCCCGTTCCTAGTGACTCCATTATCTTCAAAACATCCAATCTTAAAGTGCCTATTGGTGCAATTCTCTCTTTCAATCACTTAAAACAACACTAGTTTGAGTCTAGGTATCAAAAATCAACACCTAATTCTCTCAAACTTAAGCTCTGATACCAACTTGTAACAACCTCAAATTTGGTAAGAGCAACTAATACAATTTTCGATACACCATCAAATAAAGACAACACATCATCCTACGATTCAAAACTCAATATTCCTCAAAACATAAAGTTCGTTAAACAACCTCAACATATACAAACTCCAATAATTTACAAGGACTAGACCGAAGTCGGGTGTTACTCAACCCAATACAGTTGCTCTCCTCAACCTAATGCGGAAGACTTCACCAAGCTATTCACTCCTCGAGCACACATACAACACTCTTCTCTGCACAGAGTTACTAGCAATATTCCCAACCGGAACCTGTTGCACATGCCAAAAAATAAAAAGGTTAGGCTAACACATAATGAGTTCAAGAGTTTTACAATATGGATAATTATATTCATAAAAGAGAAGAATATAATTTAAATAATAGTCTTTCAAAATGATCACTTTAGGTATAAAAGGATTCGTTCTCCAATATTATGCATTTTCAAAGATGAACACCTCAACCCAAAACATTCTTTATAAAAAATGCGTCCCAAACTCACTCAAACGAGAGTAGAATCGACTTCCAATTTATGAAAACATGAATAATATTCCATATTACAAAACACCTAAAACACGAATGGGACCCAATACTCCACACACAAAATTATGGACAATAATCCACCCATAAAAGACATCACCGAAAACATATATATAAAAGACCCAGCCCGAAGACAACAACTTTCGGTGACGGGGGAGACCCGATTCCACATAATGTGACGGATACAAAGTAAGCCACACATTAGGTTATATTGGTATTAAGTATCGAGCTTAACATCTTTCAGCATACACCCATAGATACTTGCACGGAGGACTTACACCATACCGAAGATGCCTAACAGCGCTGCAATGAGGAAAACTAGCGTTCCACCATCGGACAAAATAATTAAAGTATCGAGCTCAGCATCTTTCAGCATACCCCCATAGATACTTGCACGAAGGACTTACAACCCAATCTGATGCCTAATTGAAAATTTGTTGTGTTTGTATTCAATACCCTTTTATAAACACTTTATGTGTTAGTCATTAATTCAAAGCCTAACATATATATATATATATATATTGGTTGAGGTGTGTGGGATAATTTATACATATATATATATATATATTGGTCGAGCTTGAAACGAGTTCGAGATCGAGCTTAATTCGAGTTTGAGCTTTGTTCGAGCTTGAAACGAGTTCGAGTTCGAGCTTAGATATTGGTTATCGAGTTCAAGTCGAGTTTGGATTTTCACTACTTGCGAGTTTCGAGTCGAGTATAATGATACTCGAGCTCGACTCGTATCATTTACACCCCTACTGGTTAACATTCAGTAACGTTTCTTTTGTAGAACATATGTTTAAAATATTAATTAAGTCAAAAATATTAGATATAAAATTAATAAAAAAAATAATAATAAAGTTATCTATTCGCATGGTACGGTTAACACACAAAAATGGTACGTTTGTCATAATAAAGTTAAAAATCCAATCACCCACAAAAATAGGGGGTGTTCTAAGAGTCCAAGTGGTCCATCCATGGACCACATTATAAATTTATATAATTTTATTTTATTTTTAGATGTATAATTCAATTAACTTCTTACATACATTTAATATGACAAACCTATCATCTTTATTTTTAAAATAAATAAAATTTCGCTCATGCGCTGCAAAAGAGAAATCACACGATACTGGAACTCCAAAAATAGAATGTGGGGTAACATCCACCAACAAAACTCTCGTGAAATAAATTTCTCAATAAACAATAAACCAACACACGAAATGAATCTAGCCGACGCATTTCAATGTTCGCTCATGCGCTGCAAGACACCGTAAAATATTACTCCATAAGACTCAACAAAACTCACACAGAATAAAATTTCAAACAACTCGAACATCAAAATAATGAAAGATAACTCTTTGACCAAAACCTTAACATATGTGGAGGAGATCCAATGTTAATGTCATAAACCGTAGTTACTTGTCCAAGACTCCAAAAAACATCAAAATACGAATATTGTAATATCCGAAAATAGCGTTGGACCAACATGAGGGTAAAGAAAGTCTCGACAAAGTTTGCAACCTCATGCAATCGAATAGTTTTATGCATGTTTAAAATCATGGTTTAAAACCTTGTGTGTGCTACACATCTTTCCAAGCTTTTGTAATATAATCCAAATGGTGATTTTGGAAACAGGAGAGATAATTGATGCAATTCATTTTAGAAATAAATTTTGTGCATAAATTTCCAGCCGCACTATCGTCTCTTGGATGCTTAAACATCTTAAAATAATAGTCAAAGATTCCATAGGTTCACCTTACAATTACCCCTCGAATAATGACGATTCCAAAAGTGTATGGTTCTAATCCAACCAATCATTACGACCCGAAACGGTCCACTTAATGCAATCACCGTGCTTATTGTCACTCCATGTGATGAACGCTAAAATCGGCAGCCTCTCCTAACAGCTAACCACTTAGAAACTTTTTCACTACCCCAACGATCGCCACATCAAAGTAGTCCAAACATACTCATGTAACTCGTAGGTTCACCATTACACTGGTCAGGTGCAATTATGAACGTACTGTACATGATCATCCTTGTTACCCTCGACGTGATTCCCGTTCCTAGTGACTCCATTATTTTCAAAACATCCAATCTTAAAGTGCCTATTGGTGCAATTCTCTCTTTCAATCACTTAAAACAACACAAGTTTGAGTCTAGGTATCAAAAATCAACACCTAATTCTCTCAAACTTAAGCTCTGATACCAACTTGTAACACCCTCAAATTTGGTAAGAGCAACTAATAAAATTTTCGATACACCATCAAATAAAGACAACACATCATCCTACGATTCAAAACTCAATATGCCTCAAAACATAAAGTTTGATAAACAACCTCAACATATACAAACTCCAATAATTTACAAGGACTAGACCGAAGTCGGGTGTTACTCAACCCAATACAGTTGCTCTCCTCAACCTAATGCGGAAGACTTCACCAAGCTATTCACTCCTCGAGCACACAACCAACACTCCTCTCTTCACAGAGTTACTAGAAGTATTCCCAACCGGAACCTGTTGCACATGCCAAAAAATAAAAAGGTTAGGCTAACACATAATGAGTTCAAGAGTTTTACAATATGGATAATTATATTGATAAAAGAGAAGAATACAATTTAAATAATAGTCTTTCAAAATGATCACTTTAGGTATAAAAGGATTCGTTCTCCAATATTATGCATTTTCAAAGATGAACACCTCAACCCAAAACATTCTTTATAAAAAAAATGCATCCCGAACTCACTCAAACGAGAGTAGAATCGACGTCCAATTTATGAAAACATGAATAATATTTCATATTACAAAAAACCCAAAACACGAATGGGACCCAATGCTCGACACACAAAATTATGGACAATAATCCACCCATAAAAGACATCACCGAAAACATAAATATAAAAAACCCAGCCCGAAGACAACACCTTTCTGTGACGGGGGAGACCAGATTCCATATAATGTGACGGATACAAAGTAAGCCACGCATTATGTTATATTGGTATTAAGTATCGAGCTTAACATCTTTCAGCATACACCCATATATATTTGCATGGAGGACTTACACCATACCGAAGATGCCTAACTGCGCTGCAATGGGGAAAACTAGTGTTCCACCATCGGACAAAATAATTAAAGTATCGAGCTCAGTATCTTTCAGCATACACCCATAGGTACTTGCACGAAGAACTTACAACCCAATCTGATGCCTAATTGAAAATTTGTTGTGTTTGTATTCAATACCCTTTTATAACCACTTTATGTGTTAGTCATTAATTCAAAGCCTAACATATATATATATATATATATATATATATATATATTGGTTGAGGTGTGTGGGATAATATATATATATATATATATTGGTCGAGCTTGAACCGAGTTCAAGAGCTTGAAACGAGTTCGAGATCGAGCTTGATTTGAGTTTGAGCTTTGTTCGAGCTTGAAACGAGTTCGAGTTCGAGCTTAGATATTGGTTATCGAGTTCAAGTCGAGTTTGGATTTTCAATACTTGCGAGTTTCGAGTCGTGTCCAAGGTTAAGAATTAGGTTTCGAGTTCGAGTCGAGTATAATGATACTCGAGCTCGACTCGTATCATTTACACCCCTACTGGTTAACATTCAGTAATTTTGTGACGGATACAAAGTAAGCCACACATTAGGTTATATTGGTATTAAGTATCGAGCTTAACATCTTTCAGCATACACCCATAGATACTTGCACGGAGGACTTACACCATACCGAAGATACCTAACCACGCTGCAATGAGGAAAACTGGCGTTCCACCATCGGACAAAATAATTAAAGTATCGAGCTCAGCATCTTTCAGCATACACCCATAGATACTTGCACGAAGGACTTACAACCCAATCTGATGCCTAATTGAAAATTTGTTGTGTTTGTATTCAATACCCTTTTATAAACACTTTATGTGTTAGTCATTAATTCAAAGCCTAACATATATATATATATATATATATATATATTGGTTTAGGTGTGTGGGATAATATATATATATATATATATATGTATATATATATATATATATTGGTCGAGCTTGAACCAAGTTCAAGAGCTTGAAATGAGTTCGAGATCGAGCTTGATTCGAGTCTGAGCTTTGTTCGAGCTTGAAACGAGTTCGAGTTCGAGCTTAGATATTGGTTATCGAGTTCAAGTCGAGTTTGGATTTTCAATACTTGCGAGTTTCGAGTCGTGTCCAAGGTTAAGAATTAGGTTTCGAGTTCGAGTCGAGTATAATGATACTCCAGCTCGACTCGTATCATTTACACCCCTACTGGTTAACATTCAGTAACGTTTCTTTTGTAGAACATATGTTTAAATTATTAATTATGTCAAAAATATTAGATATAAAATTAATAAAAAAAAATAATAATAAAGTTATCTATTCGCATGGTACGGTTAACACACAAAAATGGTACGTTTGTCACAATAAATTTAAAAAGCCAATCACCCACAAAAATAGGGGGTGTTCTAAGAGTCCAAGTGGTCCATCCATGGACCACATTATAAATTTATATTATTTTATTTTATTTTTAGATGTATAATTCAATTAACTTCTTACATACATTAAATATGACAAACCTATCGTCTTTATTTTTAAAATAAATAAATTTTCGCTCATGCGCTGCAAAAGAGAAATCACACCATACTGGAACCCCAAAAATGGCATATGGGGGATCATCCACCAACAAAACTCTCGTGAAATAAATTTCTCAATAATCAATAAACCAACACACCTAATGAATCTAGCCGACGCATTTCAATGTTCGCTCATGCGCTGCAAGACACCGTAAAATATTACTCCATAAGACTCAACAAAACTCACACAGAATAAAATTTCAAACAACTCGAACATCAAAATAATGAAAGATAACTCTTTGTCCAAAACCTTAACATATTTGGAGGAGATCCAATGTTAATGTCATAAACCGTAGTTACTTGTCCAAGACTCCAAACAACATCAAAATATGAATATTGTAATATCCGAAAATAGCGTTGGACCAACATGAGGGTAAAGAAAGTCTCGACAAAGTTTGCAACCTCATGCAATCGAATAGTTTTATGCATGTTTAAAATCATGGTTTAAAACCTTGTGTGTGCTACACATGTTTCAAAGCTTTCGTAATATAATCCAAATGGTGCTTTTGGAAACAGGAGAGATAATTTATGCAATTCATTTTAGAAATAAGTTTCGTGCATAAATTTGATCGGTACTCAACGTCTCAAAACTACACTCCCCAATTTCCAGCTGCACTATCGTCTCTTGGATACTTAAACATCTTAAAATAATAGTCAAGGATTCCATAGGTTCACCTTACAATTACCCCTCGAATAATGACGATTCCAAAAGTCAATGGTTCTAATCCAACCAATCATTCCGACCCGAAAGGGTCCACTTAATGCAATCACCATGCTTATTGTCACTCCAAGCGACAAACGCTAAAATCGGCAGCCTCTCCTAACAGCTAACCACTTACAAACATCTTCACTACCCCAACGATCGCCACATCAAAGTAGTCCAAACATACTCATGTAACTTGTAAGTTCACCATTACACTGGTCTGGTGCAATTATGAACGTACAATACATGATCATCCTTGTTACCCTCGACGTGATTCCCGTTCCTAGTGATTCCATTATCTTCAAAACATCCAATCTTAAAGTGCCTATTGGTGCAATTCTCTCTTTCAATCACTTAAAACAACACTAGTTTGAGTCTAGGTATCAAAAATCAACACCTAATTCTCTCAAACTTAAGCTCTGATACCAACTTGTAACAACCTCAAATTTGATAAGAGCAACTAATAAAATTTTCGATACACCATCAAATAAAGACAACACATCATTCTACGATTCAAAACTCAATATGCCTCAAAACATAAAGTTCGATAAACAACCTCAACATATACAAACTCCAATAATTTACAAGGACTAGACCGAAGTCGGGTGTTACTCAACCCAATACAGTGGCTCTCCTCAACCTAATGCGGAAGACTTCACCAAGCTATTCACTCCTCGAGCACACAACCAACACTCTTCTCTTCACAGAGTTACTAGCAGTATTCCCAACCGAAACCTGTTGCACATGCCAAAAAATAAAAAGGTTAGGCTAACACATAGTGAGTTCAAGAGTTTTACAATATGGATAATTATATTGATAAAAGAGAAGAATATAATTTAAATAATAGTCTTTCAAAATGATCACTTTAGGTATAAAAGGATTCGTTCTCCAACATTATGCATTTTCAAAGATGAACACCTCAACCCAAAACATTCTTTATAAAAAATGCATCCCAAACTCACTCAAACGAGAGTAGAATCAACTTCCAATTTATGAAAACATGAATAATATTTCATATTACAAAACATCCAAAACACGAATAGGACCCAATTCACCACACACAAAATTATGGACAATAATCCACCAATAAAAGACATCATCGAAAACATATATATAAAAGACCCAGCCCGAAGACAACAACTTTCGGTGACGGGGAGACCCGATTCCACATAATGTGACGGATACAAAGTAAGCCACACATTATGTTATATTGGTATTAAGTATCGAGCTTAACATCTTTCAGCATACACCCATAGATATTTGCACGGAGGACTTACACCATACCGAAGATGTCTAACCACGCTGCAATGAGGAAAACTAGCGTTCCACCATCGGACAAAATAATTAAAGTATCGAGCTCAGCATCTTTCAGCATACACCCATAGATACTTGCACGAAGGACTTACAACCCAATCTAATGCCTAATTGAAAATTTGTTGTGTTTGTATTCAATACCCTTTTATAAACACTTTATGTGTTAGTCATTAATTCAAAGCCTAACATATATATATATATATATATATATATATATTGGTTGAGGTGTGTGGGATAATTTATATATATATATATATATATATATATATATAGGTCGAGCTTGAAACGAGTTCGAGATCGAGCTTAATTCGAGTTTGAGCTTTGTTCGAGCTTGAAACGAGTTCGAGTTCGAGCTTATATATTGGTTATCGAGTTCAAGTCGAGTTTGGATTTTCACTACTTGCGAGTTTCGAGTCGAGTATAATGATACTCGAGCTCGACTCGTATCATTTACACCCCTACTGGTTAACATTCAGTAACGTTTCTTTTGTAGAACATATGTTTAAAATATTAATTAAGTCAAAAATATTAGATATAAAATTAATAAAAAAAATAATAATAAAGTTATCTATTCGCATGGTACGGTTAACACACAAAAATGGTATGTTTGTAATAATAAAGTTAAAAATCCAATCACCCAGAACAAATAGGGGGTGTTCTAAGAGTCCAAGTGGTCCATCCATGGACCACATTATAAATTTATATAATTTTATTTTATTTTTAGATGTATAATTCAATTAACTTCTTACATACATTTAATATGACAAACCTATCGTCTTTATTTTTAAAATAAATAAATTTTCGCTCATGCGCTGCAAAAGAGAAATCACACGATACTGGAACTCCAAAAATAGCATGTGGGGTAACATCCACCAACAAAACTCTCGTGAAATAAATTTCTCAATAAACAATAAACCAACACACACAATGAATCTAGCAGACGCATTTCAATGTTCGCTCATGCGCTGCAAGACACCGTAAAATATTACTCCATAAGACTCAACAAAACTCACACAGAATAAAATTTCAAACAACTCGAACATCAAAATAATGAAAGATAAATCTTTGTCCAAAACCTTAACATATGTGGAGGAGATCCAATGTTAATGTCATAAACCGTAGTTACTTGTCCAAGACTCCAAACAACATCAAAATACGAATATTGTAATATCCGAAAATAGCGTTGGACCAACATGAGGGTAAAGAAAGTCTCGACAAAGTTTGCAACCTCATGCAATCGAATAGTTTTATGCATGTTTAAAATCATGGTTTAAAACCTTGTGTGTGCTACACATTTTTCCAAGCTTTTGTAATATAATCCAAGTGGTGCTTTTGGAAACAGGAGAGATAATTGATGCAATTCATTTTAGAAATAAATTTCGTGCATAAATTTGATCGGCACTCAACATCTCAAAACTACACTCCCCAATTTCCAGCCGCACTATCGTCTCTTGGATGCTCAAACATCTTAAAATAATAGTCAAGGATTCCATAGGTTCACCTTACAATTACTCCTCGAATAATGACGATTCCAAAAGTCTATGGTTCTAATCCAACCAATCATTCCGACCCGAAAGGGTCCACTTAATGCAATCACCGTGCTTATTGTCACTCCAAGTGATGAACGCTAAAATCGTCAGCCTCTCCTAACAGCTAACCACTTAGAAACTTCTTCATTACCCCAACGATCGCCACATCAAAGTAGTCCAAACATACTCATGTAACTCGTAGGTTCACCATTACACTGGCTAGGTGCAATTATGAACGTACTGTACATGATCATCCTTGTTACCCTCGACGTGATTCCCGTTCCTAGTGACTCCATTATCTTCAAAACATCCAATCTTAAAGTGCCTATTAGTGCAATTCTCTCTTTCAATCACTTAAAACAACACAAGTTTGAGTCAAGGTATCAAAAATCAACACCTAATTCTCTCAAACTTAAGCTCTGATACCAACTTGTAACACCCTCAAATTTGGTAAGAGCAACTAATAAAATTTTCGATACACCATCAAATAAAGACAACACATCATCCTACGATTCAAAACTCAATATGCCTCAAAACATAAAGTTTGATAAACAACCTCAACATATACAAACTCCAATAATTTACAAGGACTAGACCGAAGTCGGGTGTTACTCAACCCAATACAGTTGCTCTCCTCAACCTAATGCGGAAGACTTCACCAAACTATTCACTCCACGAGCACACAACCAACACTCCTCTCTTCACAGAGTTACTAGCAGTATTCCCAACCGGAACCTGTTGGACATGCCAAAAATAAAAAGGTTAGACTAACACATAATGAGTTCAAGAGTTTTACAATATGGATAATTATATTGATAAAAGAGAAGAATACAATTTAAATAATACTCTTTCAAAATGATCACTTTAGGTATAAAAGGATTCGTTCTCCAATATTATGCATTTTCAAAGATGAACACCTCAACCCAAAACATTCTTTATAAAAAAAATGCATCCCAAACTCACTCAAACGAGAATAGAATCGACTTCCAATTTATGAAAACATGAATAATATTTCATATTACAAAAAACCCAAAACACGAATGGGACCCAATGCTCTACACACAAAATTATGGACAATAATCCACCCATAAAAGACATCACCGAAAACATAAATATAAAAGACCCAGCCCGAAGACAACACCTTTCTGTGACGGGGGAGACCAGATTCCATATAATGTGACGGATACAAAGTAAGTCACGCATTATGTTATATTGGTATTAAGTATCGAGCTTAACATCATTCAGCATACACCCATAGATATTTGCATGGAGGACTTACACCATACCGAAGATGCCTAACTGCGCTGCAATGGGGAAAACTAGTGTTCCACCATCGGACAAAATAATTAAAGTATCGAGCTCAGTATCTTTCAGCATACACCCATAGGTACTTGCATGAAGAACTTACAACCCAATCTGATGCCTAATTGAAAATTTGTTGTGTTTGTATTCAATACCCTTTTATAAACACTTTATGTGTTAGTCATTAATTCAAAGCCTAGCACATATATATATATATATATTGGTTGAGGTGTGTGGGATAATATATATATATATATATATATATTTTTTGGTCGAGATTCAACCGAGTTCAAGAGCTTGAAACGAGTTCGAGATCGAGCTTGATTCGAGTTTGAGCTTAGATATTGGTTATCGAGTTCAAGTCGAGTTTGGATTTTCAATACTTGCGAGTTTTGAGTCGTGTCCAAGGTTAAGAATTAGGTTTCGAGTTCGAGTCGAGTATAATGATACAAGAGCTCGACTCGTATCATTTACACCCCTACTGGTTAACATTCAGTAACGTTTCTTTTGTAGAACATATGTTTAAAATATTAATTAAGTCAAAAATATTAGATATAAAATTAATAAAAAAAATAATAATAAAGTTATCTATTCGCATGGTACGGTTAACACACAAAAATGGTACGTTTGTCATAATAAAGTTAAAAAGCCAATCACCCACAAAAATAGGGGGTGTTCTAAGAGTCCAAGTGGTCCATCCATGGACCACATTATAAATTTATATAATTTTATTTTATTTTTAGATGTATAATTCAATTAACTTCTTACATACATTTAATATGACAAACCTATCGTCTTTATTTTTAAAATAAATAAATTTTCGCTCATGCGCTGCAAAAGAGAAATCACACGATACTGGAACTCCAAAAATAGCATGTGGGGTAACATCCACCAACAAAACTCTCGTGAAATAAATTTATCAATAAACCAACACACGCAATGAATCTAGCCGACACAGTTCAATGTTCGCTCATGCGCTGCAAGACACCGTAAAATATTACTCCATAAGACTCAACAAAACTCACACAGAATAAAATTTCAAACAACTCGAACATCAAAATAATGAAATATAACTCTTTGTCCAAAACCTTAACATATGTGGAGGAGATCCAATGTTAATGTCATAAACCGTAGTTACTTGTCCAAGACTTCAAACAACATCAAAATACGAATATTGTAATATCCGAAAATAGCGTTGGACCAACATGAGGGTAAAGAAAGTCTCGACAAAGTTTGCAACCTCATGCAATCGAATAGTTTTATGCATGTTTAAAATCATGGTTTAAAACCTTGTGTGTGCTACACATTTTTCCAAGCTTTTGTAATATAATCCAAATGGTGCTTTTGGAAACAGGAGAGATAATTGATGCAATTCATTTTAGAAATAAATTTCGTGCATAGATTTGATCGGCACTCAACATCTCAAAACTACACTCCCCAATTTCCAGCCGCACTATCGTCTCTTGGATGCTCAAACATCTTAAAATAATAGTCAAGGATTCCATAGGTTCACCTTACAATTACCCCTCGAATAATGACGATTCCAAAAGTCTATGGTTCTAATCCAACCAATCATTCCGACCCGAAAGGGTCCACTTAATGCAAACACCGTGCTTGTTGTGTTTGTATTCAATATCCTTTTATAAACACTTTATATGTTAGTCATTAATTCAAAGCCTAGCATACATATACATATATATATATATATATTTATATATATTGGTTGAGGTGTGTAGGATAATATATATATATATATATACATTGGTCGAGCTTGAAACGAGTTCAAGAGCTTGTAACGAGTTCGAGATCGAGCTTGATTCGAGTTTGAGCTTTGTTCGAGCTTGAAACGAGTTCGAGTTCGAGCTTAGATATTGGTTATCGAGTTCAAGTGGAGTTTGGATTTTCACTACTCGCAAGTTTCGAGTCGTGTTCCAGCTTAAGAATTAGGTTTCGAGTTCGAGTCGAGTATAATGATACTCGAGCTCGACTCGCATCATTTACACCCCTACTGGTTAACATTCAGTAACGTTTCTTTTTGTAGAACATATGTTTAAAATATTAATTAAGTCAAAAATATTAGATATAAAATTAATAAAAAAAATAATAATAAAGTTATCTATTCGCATGGTACGGTTAACACACAAAAATGGTACGTTTGTCATAATAAAGTTAAAAAGCCAATCACCCACAAAAATAGGGGGTGTTCTAAGAGTCCAAGTGGTCCATCCATGGACCACATTATAAATTTATATAATTTTATTTTATTTTTAGATGTATAATTCAATTAACTTCTTACATACATTTAATATGACAAACCTATCGTCTTTATTTTTAAAATAAATAAATTTTCGCTCATGCGCTGCAAAAGAGAAATCACACGATACTGGAACTCCAAAAATAGCATGTGGGGTAACATCCACCAACAAAACTCTCGTGAAATAAATTTCTCAATAAATAATAAACCAACACACGCAATGAATCTAGCCGACGCATTTCAATGTTCGCTCATGCGCTGCAAGACACCGTAAAATATTACTCCATAAGACTCAACAAAACTCACACAGAATAAAATTTCAAACAACTCGAACATCAAAATAATGAAATATAACTCTTTGTCCAAAACCTTAACATATGTGGAGGATATCCAATGTTAATGTCATAAACCGTAGTAACTTGTTCAAGACTCCAAACAACATCAAAATACGAATATTGTAATATCCGAAAATAGCGTTGGACCAACATGTGCGTAAACAAAGTATCGACAAAGTTTGCAACCTCATGCAATCGAATAGTTTTATGCATGTTTAAAATCATGGTTTAAAACCTTGTGTGTGCTACACATCTTTCCAAGCTTTCGTAATATAATCCAAATGGTGCTTTTGGAAACAGGAGAGATAATTGATGCAATTCATTTTAGAAATAAGTTTCGTGCATAAATTTGATCGGCACTCAACGTCTCAAAACTACACTCCCCAATTTCCAGCCGCACTATCGTCTCTTGGATGCTCAAACATCATAAAATAATAGTCAAGGATTCCATAGGTTCACCTTACAATTACCCCTCGAATAATGACGATTCCAAAAGGCTATGGTTCTAATCCAACTAATCATTCCGACCCGAAAGAGTCCACTTAATGCAATCACCGTGCTTATTGTCACTCCAAGTGATGAACGCTAAAATCGTCAGCCTCTCCTAACAGCTAATGATGGATGCCGAGTTCGCCAAATAATAATTCCAAATTAGCACACGATTTTACAATAAAAATTGCAAAAGTGGTAAGTTGGGTCGAATCCATAGAGACTCGATTCTAGCTTAATTTATACCGAATCAACAAATACAAAATTGTTTGCTTAAAAGTAACTATGAAAAGGGGGGGTTTTGTTTGTGCAAGAAATTAACATATGAAATTTAAATACAAGCTTAAAAACAATATAAACGGAAATGAACTCAACTTTGGGTAGCGGACACTAATACAATTCCATTCAAAAGTTGTATCATAGACAATGTATACGATTATCGCGACTATTTCGATTAAACCGGTTATAATTGTTAAAAATATCTAACAATCAATTCCATCATAATTAGCATTTAAAAGGAATATGATCTCCTACCAAACCTTAGTATATAATTAGCCTCAAACAAGCTCTTGAAAGCTTAATTTATACTAGCATGATAGACTAATGGAACCCGAATCCGGATAAAATAACACATAAGCTCGGTTAACTTAATTCTTCCGTTTCATCCAATTTCACAACAAAAAGTAGAAATCTTTGACAAAATCCACTTTGTTGTTTGTCACTAACAATTGTTAACTAAACAATTACGGATTTAGGAAACAATTTAACCACAATCAATTTCCACACAATTGATCAAAAAGCATGAAAACTAATTTTATAAACCAAAAAATGTTAGAAATTGGATGAATAATCAAAATAAGGTTGGACTACATCATCTCAAACAACCATATGAATTGGAAACCTCCTATGGCGTTCACATCTTCGGCCGTCACCAACACATCTTCTTGAAGTTGTGGGCACGAATCGGTTGGATGGCTTGTTGCTAAACATATCCCACAAGCTTTCACCTGTTCTTTGCTAACTACAAGTTGTTTAACCAAGTTAGTAAGATCATATAAACGACTCTCAATGCTCGCTACATTTACCTCATTGGCTCTTTGTGGCTCTCTCCTCATGTCACTCCTCACACTAAAGTGTTGGGAGTTTTCGGTCATAGTAGTGATTAGAGCTCTAACCTCGGTCGGGGTCTTGTTAAACATGGCACCGCCACTTGCGGCGTCGACCATCTTTCTATCCATCGGGAGAAGACCCTCATAGAAAAATTGCAAAAGCAATTATTCCGAGATTCCATGTTGTGGACAACTCACACAGAGATGTTTGAATCTCTCCCAATACTCGTGGAGAGTTTCAACATCTCTTTGCTTAATACTACAGATCTCTCTACGGAGGTTAGCGGCTCGGGAGGCGGGAAAGAATTTGTCTAAAAATAGCCTCGCCATTTGGTTCCATGTCGTTACCGAATCGGGGGGGTAACGAGTACAACCAATCCGATGCACGGTCCTTTAAGGAAAAAGGGAATGCCTTTAACTTTATAAGGTCCTCCGTAACCTCACTTGGTTTCATGCTAAGGCAAACTATGTGAAATTGCTTCAAGTGCTTATTGGGGTCCTCATTCTCTAACCCGTGATATGTGGGTAAGAGATGGACCAAACTAGTCTTAAGAACAAAGTTTTGGTTACCTGTTGGATACCTTATACAAATGGAAGTCTGGGCAACATCTTGGGTCGCTAGTTGACGTAGCGTCTGCTCTGCATCACCCATGTTGACCTTCGGCTCTTTCTCCTTAGGCGGTTTCACACATAATCTCAAAGGGAAGGTCCCAATTAGGTGGTTTCATGATTGGGGCGGATGTGAGCATCTCCTTAAGCTTATCAAAAGCTTCCTTGCACTTCTCATCAAAATCGAACTCCACATCCTTTTGAAGTAGAATGCACATCGGTCGGGTAATGCGTGAGAAATCCTTGATGAAGCGCCTATAGAAACCTGCATGACCCAAAAATGACCGGACTTCCCTTACCGAAGTGGGGTAGGGTAAGCTTTTTAATCACATCTATTTTAGCTTTATCTACTTCAATCCCCTTGCTAGAAATGATATGTCCTAAGATTAGCCCTTGGTTTACCATAAAGTGACATTTTTCATAATTCAAAACCAAGTTGGTCTCTATGCATCTTTGAAGTATTTTAGTGAGATTTTCTAAACATTCATCAAAGGAGTTTCCATAGACGGTAAAATCATCCATGAAAACTTCAATGATGTTTTCAACAAATTCAGAGAAAATACTCATCATACACCGCTGAAAAGTAGCTGGTGCATTGCATAGGCCAAAGGGCATTCGGCGATAAGCAAAAGTGCCGAAAGGACATGTAAATGTGGTTTTCTCTTGATCTTCCTGTGCAACCGAAATTTGATGAAAACCAGAAAAACCATCTAAACAACAATAATGAGATTTACCTGCCAATCTCTCGAGCATCTGATCGATAAAAGGTAGAGGGAAGTGATCCTTTCGGGTTGAAGCGTTCAACCGTCGGTAATCAATGCATACCCTCTAACCACTTTGTACTCTCATTGGAACCATCACTCCCTCGGCATTCTCCACTACCGTCACTTCGTCCTTCTTCGGAACAACTTGCACCAGGCTCACCCATTTGCTATCAGAAATAGCAAAGATCATGTCTGCATCAAGTAACTTTTGGATCTCTTTATTCACAACCTCCATCATGGGCCGATTCAAACGTCTTTGAGCTTCACGAAACGGCTTAAAATCATCCTCCATAAAGATTTTATGCATGCAAGTTGATGGACTCAAACCTTTGATGTCGGCTTTCGTCCACCCAATGGCTTCTTTATACCGTTTGAGCACAGATATAACCTTCTTCTCCTCGGATGTGTCTAAGCTACTTGAAATGATCACCGGTAGAGTCTCTCCTTCTCCTAGGTAGGCATACTTGAGATGATTGGGAAGTTTCTTTATCTCTAGTTCTGGAGCCTGTAAAACAGAAGGAAGTAGCTTTTTGTTAGATGGTGGTAAAGAAATTTGAGCAATATCATACCTTACAGTCTTCTTGTGATCCATAGAAGCTACTAGCTCGTGAAACTCGGGTCCGAGCTCAATCCTCTTCATGAGTTTAGTCACCCCCGCTTCATCTAAAGACCTACTCAAAGTTGTGTCTAAAGCATCAAAATGGGTTAGTTCAAACAACTCTTGAGAAATGGGTTCAAGAATGTCAATGCCACAAAGAGAGGATACATCACTTGGAAAACGCATGGCTTCATAGATATTAAAATGAATGGTATTGCCATTGAATTCCATAGAAAGTGTGCCATTATGAACATCTATCTTTGTTTTCGAAGTTTTCAAAAATGGCCTCCCTAACAAAATGGATGTGGATTTCGGATGAGAATCCTCCTCCATATCGATAACATAAAAATCAGCGGGGAAAACAAGCTCATTCACTTGAACCAATAAGTCCTCTAATACACCTTTTGGGTGTACTACGGATCTATCGGCCAATTGAATGACCACCCCGGTTTCTTGTAAGGGGCCTACATTTAAAGTCTTAAAGATAGAATATGGCATCACATTGATAGATGCACCCAAATCAAGCATAGCCCTATTAACCGTGACATTCCCCAATTTGTAAGGAATGGTGAAAACACCGGGATCTTTGCACTTTGGGTGTAGTTTCTTTTGAAGCACGGCCGACACGTTTTCACTCATATTGACCGTCTCGTTACCCCTATGTTTTCTTTTATTTGTGCACAATTCTTTTTCAAAAACTTAGCATAACGAGGGACTTGCTTGATTGCATCTAAAAGAGGGATATTCACCTCAACTTTCCTAAAAGTTTCTAAAATCTCTTTTTCTTCTCTAGCCTTGCTATAAATTTGAAAACGTGTAGGATAGGGTGGTGGAATTACCTTTGCTTTTTCACTTACATCAACAGAAGATTCTGGTTGTTTCTCACTTTGAACCGGTTTTGGACTCACCTCCTTCTCTTTCTCCACTTCTCTACTCGTCGTCAACTTTGGTTCTTCAAGTTCTTTTCCACTCCTCAAGACAATTGCACTCACATTTTGCTTCGGGTTCGTTTCCGTTTGGGAAGGCAACTTTCCTTGAGATTCCAATCGACTCACGGAAGTAGCAAGTTGTGTCATTTGAGCTCACAAATTTTGAATACTTGCTTCCGTTTTCTGTTGGAATTGAAGAGTGTTAGTGGCTAAGTTTTTAACAATGTCTTCAATAGACATACCTGAGCCACTAGAAGAAGCTTGATTTGGATTGAAGGGTGCTCTTTGCAGAAATGGTTGTTGTGGCGGCCTTTGCCCAAAATTCTGAAATTGAGGGGGTCTTTGGTTGCCAAAGTTGTTGTTGAAATACCTTTGTTGCTGTTGTGGCTGACCTTGAAAACCTCGTATGGTGTTCACATCTTCGGCCGTCACCAACACATCTTCTTGAAGTTGTGGGCACGCATCGGTTGGATGGCTTGTTGCTAAACATATCCCACAAGCTTTCACCTGTTCTTTGCTAACTACAAGTTGTTTAACCAAGTTAGTAAGATCATATAAACGACTCTCAATGCTTGCTACATTTACCTCATTGGCTCTTTGTGGCTCTCTCCTCATGTCACTCCTCACACTAAAGTGTTGGGAGTTTTCGGCCATAGTAGTGATTAGAGCTCTAACCTCGGTCGAGGTCTTGTTAAACAAGGCACCGCCACTTGCGGCATCGACCATCTTTATATCCATCGGGAGAAGACCCTCATAGAAATATTGCAAAAACAATTGTTCCGAGATTCCATGTTGTGGACAACTCACACAGAGATGTTTGAATCTCTCCCAATACTCGTGGAGAGTTTCAACATCTCTTTGCTTAATACTACAGATCTCTCTACGGAGGTTAGCGGCTCAGGAGGCGGGAAAGAATTTGTCTAAAAATAGCCTCGCCATTTGGTTCCATGTCGTTACCGAATCGGGGGGTAACGAGTACAACCAATCCGTAACACGGTCCTTTAAGGAAAAAGGGAATGCCTTTAACTTTATAAGGTCCTCCGTAACCTCACTTGGTTTCATGCTAAGGCAAACTATGTGAAATTGCTTCAAGTGCTTATTGGGGTCCTCATTCTCTAACTCATGATATGTGGGTAAGAGATGGACCAAACCAGTCTTAAGAACAAAGTTTTGGTTACCTGTTGGATACCTTATACAAATGGGAGTCTGGGCAACATCTTAGGTCGCTAGTTGACGTAGCGTCTGCTCCGCATCACCCATGTTGACCTTCGACTCTTTCTCCTCTTCTTCTTCAGATTCCGTCTTCGGCTCCTCGACTTCTATTTTTGGGTTTTCTTCTTTTTCTTCGTCTGAATCGCTCGATAGGTTAATATCTTTCCAGATATTTACCCCTGGTGACGAAGGTCCCTTGCCTAACTTATTCCGAAGTTTAGCTTGTTTCCTTAGTCTTTTGGCGGTGCGTTCGATTTCAGAATTTATTGGAATGGGTGTACCTGTACGTGAAGATCTTGGCATAAACCGTTAGAAATACCGAGTCCCCGACAACAGCGCCAAAAATTTGACGGATGCCGAGTCCACCAAATAATAATTCCAAATTAGCACACGATTTTACAATAAAAATTGCAAAAGTGGTAAGTTGGGTCGAATCCATAGAGACTCGATTCTAGCTTAATTTATACTGAATCAACAAATACAAAATTGTTTACTTAAAAGTAACTATGAAAAGGGGGGGGTTTGTTTGTGCAAGAAATTAACATATGAAATTTAAATACAAGCTTAAAAACAATATAAACGGAAATGAACTCAACTTTGGGTAGCGGACACTAATACAATTCCATTCAAAAGTTGTATCATAGACAATGTATACGATTATCGCGACTATTTCGATTAACCCGGTTATAATTGTTAAAAAGATCTAACAATCAGCTCCATCATAATTAGCATTTGAAAGGAATAAGCTCTCCTACCAAACCATAGTATATAATTAGCCTCAAACAAGCTCTTGAAAGCTTAATTTATACTAGCATGAAAGACTAATGGAACCCGAATCCGGATAAATTAACACATAAGCTCGGTTAACTTAATTCTTCCGTTTCATCCAATTTCACAACAAAAAGTAGAAATCTTTGACAAAATCCACTTTGTTGTTTGTCACTAACAATTGTTAACTAAACAATTACGGATTTAGGAAACAATTTAACCACAATCAATTTCCACACAATTGATCAAAAAGCATGAAAACTAATTTTATAAACCAAAAAATGTTAGAAATTGGATGAATAATCAAAATAAGGTTGGACTACATCATCTCAAACAACCATATGAATTGGAAATTGCAAAAGTTAACAACCCAAAGTCGAATTCTAACGAAAATTAGCCACACATGGCTAATTTAAAACAAAAAGTAAGAAATTGGGAAGAAAAGTTAACCTAATTTATGAAATTGATGAACTTGCAATGATGAATCTCTCCAAAATTGCCTCTTGTTGCTCCCTTACTCTTCAAAATCGACTTCTCCCAAAAAAAAAATGTTTTCCACCGTTTTCAATCGATCCCCTTTTTGACAGCTCCCAAAAACTGCTAAAACGAACGTGTGAAGACCACGTTTGGTGGTCGCGACTTGGGGCGCGGGTTAAACCCGCTTGGCAACTCGCCCGGTGTAAAAATGGAGTAAAAAACAGTGCCCGACGCAGGTTTGGTTGCAAGTTCACTCTGCAGAAAGTCGCGATCGTCACTGATGAATCGAGAGAGACGTACGAGAAAGAGACCTGGACTGCACTTTCTTTTCTTTTTCTGAACTGGGCCTGCTGATTTGGGTTCTTTTTCCTTTTCTTTTTCTGATCTGGACCTACGAATATGTGGGCTGCACATAAAACACAAGACCGAAAATCAAGTATAAAAATATTTTTTCTTTTTTTTTCGTTTGCTGCAGGAAACAAATTCAAGGACCAAAATTAAATTAAACTTTTTATTTGTTTTCTTTAATTATAAAACACACACACACACAACTTAGTTAATTATAAAAGTTATTATTATTTTTTTTCTTTTTAATCACAAATAAATTGTAAACTCAACTAATAGGGGTATTTAAGCATCTAAAACACGATTAAACGTGAGGGATTTGACATAAAAATAAAGTGATAAATAGGCATTTGTCAAATCATCCCACACTTGGATCATTGTCCGTCCCGGCAATGACTTATGTTAACTTGTAGTGATAAAAATGAATCAAATGAGAAAATCAACACATATAGCATACCATGAGTTTGAGATTTGCAACTTAGCACCAAAAAGTGGGTACACACAATCAAGTAGACACAAGCTAATCATGAGAAATCTCACGAATGGGAAAATAGAACAATCACTCAATTCGCTCTTGGGTTAAGGTATATCGCTCAAATCGTCGCTACGCTAGAATGTATTTACCATATGCTTGAAAGGACTCTCACTCTCCACTACTTGGATATAAAACATGCATATAAGTCAAAAGGACTTTGTAAGGGTTGTAATGTAAACCAAGGCTTTGGGTAAGGTGGGGATATATTTGGAAAAGGTGGTTAAGGACCTCACACCAACGGAGAAAACGATTATTCAAGCACGAAACTTTCTTTTCACAAAGGGATTTCTATATTTCTATTTTTGAAGCATAAATCCCTCTTTTTTTTTCGATAAGGCATAGATATAAAACACTTATAATTAACCATATCATCATTTTCTGTCGTCTTACTCATTTATTTACTTTTTTTTTAGACGACATATTTTTTTTTCCAAAGATTTTTTTTTCTTTCTTTTTGATTTTTTTTTCTCTTTTCCAACACATAAGTTCACTTCCGAGCATATAGGGAATTCACCGAAAAACTCCATTGGTGATTGGTCGGGTGAGTCGTGTTTGGATTGGCTTATGATGTGGGTGACAAAGAAAATAGGCTAAGGCTCAAAGTGGTGTACAAAATGGTAATAATGACATAAGGGTAGGCTTAAGGCTAATTGGTTAAAACAAAAAATGAGCAAACAATGGCCTTTGTTCTATTTATTAGCATGTAAATATCATGTAGTTTTAAGGAGAGACAAGTCAAGTTCTAGAAATACGTGACTAGGCATGACATATTCACACAAGAAATGAAATTGAGACTAATATCAAAATGTTTAGTCTAGTAGGCTCAAAGTCTCACGATGTTCAAGTTGTTCAAGAGATTAGCAAGGGTCTAACTTTAACCGGTATACTATCACTAGTCGACTTTAAGTGCTATCAATCAAACTCAATCATGCTATACATGCATCCGAACTCATCATCATCAACAATTTAAGCTATAAAAACATGCTAACACATTGTTAGAACGGACAAAAATCCACATTTAAGCACATAATTTTGCAAAAAATTACCCCTAAAAACACCCTAAAAACATTTATCTACCCAAATCATGCAAACTCAAAATTTACAGCCCACCCCACACTTAGACCATACATTGTCCTCAATGTATTCAAATAACGCAAAGGACATTCAAAGCAATTAAAGAGTGAGGGGAAACAGTAAACTCCCCTGATTTGGTGAATAGTCCTCTAATGTATGAGTCCGTGAAGGTAGATGCGTCCATTTAGCTCCAAATTCCGGGGTGAAACCTGAAAATAACCAAGGGAAACGCAAGATTGAAAGAGGACAAACTAGCAAAACTAAAGCAAAAACGGAAAAACGATAAAAGCAAATAAAGGGAAATTCATGGGTTGCCTCCCATGCAGCGCCTTTCTTTAACGTCTTTGGCTAGACACCTTCATGGTCTAAGGTGCTCCTCCTTCCGGCACCCCCATCTCGAAAACCTCGACATCGAGAGGTTTGAAACCTTCATAAAACGGCTTTAGACGATGGCCGTTAACCTTGAACACTTTTCCTGTTTTCTCACTTTTTATCTCTATTGCACCATGACCAAACACATTAGTAACAACAAATGGTCCCACCCATCGGGACCTAAGTTTACCGGGCAACAATTTGAGACGAGAGTGAAAAAGTAAGACCTTTTGACCTAAAACAAATGTCTTGCGGGAAGACATTTTGTCATGAAAAGCTTTGGTCTTTTCTTTATATAAGTAACTACTCTCGTACGCATCATTGCGTATCTCTTCCAATTCTTGGAGTTGGAGTTTCCGGTGAGTACCGGCTTTATCAATGTCCATATTGACCTTTTTCACGGCCCAAAAGGCCTTATGTTCCAACTCAACGGGAAGATGACAAGCTTTCCCGTAAACTAAATGAAAAGGGGACATACCTATCAGGGAATTGTAGGCGGTCCGGTAGGCCCATAATGCATCGTTGAGCCTCAAGCTCCAATCTTTCCTACTCGGGTTGACCGTTTTTTCCAAAATTTGCTTTATCTCCCGATTTGACACTTCCGCTTGCCCATTTGTTTGTGGATGGTAGGCGGTAGATATACGGTGCTTTACACCATACTTTTTGAACAAAGCCGCCATCATTCCATTCACAAAATGGGTGCCCCTATCGCTTATAACCACTTTCGGAACTCCAAATCTGCAGAAAATATTATCCTTCACAAAATCTGAAACATCTTTAGCACTGTCAGTCCTTGTCGCTTTCGCCTCTACCCATTTAGAGACGTAATCGACAGCAAGTAAGATGTAATAAAACCCAAAAGAACATGGAAAAGGGCCCATGAAATCAATGCCCCAAATATCAAAAATCTCACAAGCATGAATGGGAGTCAAAGGCATTTGATCCCTACGGCTAAGATTTTTGGTGTGTTGGCAACGAGGACAAGCTTTACAAAACATGTACGCGTCTCGATGAATATGTGGCCAAAAGAGACCACTCTCGAGAACCTTACGTGTTGTCCTTGTTGGGCCAAAATGGCCACCACATGCATAAGAATGACAAAATTCTAGAATAGAAGTTACCTCATCGTCACTTACACATCGCCTTATGATTTGATCGGATCCTTGCTTCCATAAATAAGGATCATCCCACATGTAGTACTTGGAGTCACTCTTTATCTTGTCTCTCTTCGATCTTGGTAGCTCCTTAGGTGTGGTCCCGGTGACTACGTAGTTGACTCTGTCGGCGTACCAAGGAACCGCAGTCTTCAATTCAAAAAGATGCTCATCCAGGAACTTATCCTCTAGTGGTAGCGGCTCTTCATTGGAAACTATTCGGCTCAAGTGATCCGCCACTAGATTTTGTACTCCACTCTTGTCTCTAATCTCCAAGTTGAACTCTTGGAGCAACAAAATCCATCGGATGAGCCTTGGCTTAGCATCCTTCTTCGTCATCAAATACCGCAACGCCGCATGATCTGTAAAAACAATGACTTTAGTACCTAAGAGATATTGACGAAATTTTTCCAAAGCAAAGACAACCGCAAGCAATTCCTTCTCCGTGGTGGAGCAGTTTGCTTGCGCGCTATCGAGGGTCCTCGAGGCATAATAAATAACATGTGGGTTCCTTCCAACCCTTTGCCCGAGTACCGCTCCAATAGCATAGTTGCTTGCATCACACATAATCTCAAAGGGAAGGTCCCAATTAGGCGGTTTCATGATTGGGGCGGATGTGAGCATCTCCTTAAGCTTATCAAAAGCTTCCTTGCACTTCTCATCAAAATGGAACTCCACATCCTTTTGAAGTAGAATGCACATCAGTCGGGTAATGCATGAGAAATCCTTGATGAAGCGCCTATAGAAACCTGCATGACCCAAAAATAACCGGACTTCCCTCACCGAAGTGGGGTAGGGTAAGCTTTTTAATCACATCTATTTTAGCTTTATCTACTTCAATCCCCTTGCTAGAAATGATATGTCCTAAGATTAGCCCTTGGTTTACCATAAAGTGACATTTTTCATAATTAAAAACCAAGTTGGTCTCTATGCATCTTTGAAGTATTTTAGTGAGATTTTCTAAACATTCATCAAAGGAGTTTCCATAGACGGTAAAATCATCCATGAAAACTTCAATGATGTTTTCAACAAATTCAGAGAAAATACTCATCATACACCGCTGAAAAGTAGCTGGTGCATTGCATAGGCCAAAGGGCATTCGGCGATAAGCAAAAGTGTCGAAAGGACATGTAAATGTGGTTTTCTCTTGATCTTCCGGTGCAACCGGAATTTGATGAAAACCAGAAAAACCATCTAAACAACAATAATGAGATTTACCTGCTAATCTCTCGAGCATCTGATCGATAAAAGGTAGAGGGAGGTGATCCTTTCGGGTTGAAACGTTCAACCGTCGGTAATCAATGCATACCCTCCAACCACTTTGTACTCTCGTTGGAACCATCACTCCCTCGGCATTCTCCACTACCGTCACTCCGGACTTCTTCGGAACAACTTTCACCGGGATCACCCATTTGCTATCAGAAATAGCAAAGATCATGTCCGCATCAAGTTACTTTTGGATCTCTTTCTTCACAACCTCCATCATGGGTGCATTCAAACGTCTTTGAGCTTCACGAAACGGCTTAAAATCATCCTCCATCAAGATTTTATGCATGCAAGTTGATGGACTCAAACCTTTGATGTCGGATATCATCCACCCAATGGCTTCTTTATACCGTTTGAGCACAGAAATAAGCTTCTTCTCCTCGGATGTGTCTAAGCTACTTGAAATGATCACCGGTAGCGTCTCTCCTTCTCCTAGGTAGGCATACTTGAGATGATTGGGAAGTTTCTTTAGCTCTAGTTCTGGAGCCTGTAAAACAGAAGGAAATAGCTTTTTGTTAGATGGTGGTAAAGAAATTTGAGCAATATCATACCTTACAGTCTTCTTGTGATCCATAGAAGCTACTAGCTCGTGAAACTCGGGTCTAAGCTCAATCCTCTTCATGAGTTTAGTCACCCCCGCTTCATCTAAAGACCTACTCAAAGTTGTGTCTAAAGCATCAAAATGGGTTAGTTCAAACAACTCTTGAGAAATGGGTTCAAGAATGTCAATGGCACAAAGAGAGGATACATCACTTGGAAAATGCATGGCTTCATAGATATTAAAATGAATGGTATTACCATCGAATTCCATAGAAAGTGTGCCATTATGAACATCTATCTTTGTTTTCGAAGTTTTCAAAAATGGCCTCCCTAACAAAATGGATGTGGATTTCGGATGAGAATCCTCCTCCATATCGATAACATAAAAATCAGCGGGGAAAACAAGCTCATTCACTTGAACCTATATATAAGCAAGTCCTTGTATTGTTTCTAGTAGATTTGTGTAAGCAAGAGATTAAGTGTGTGAAATTGAAGATGTAATATTGGTGGTAGTTGAGAGAGAACACATAGTTGCACACATTGAGTACACACACAAACACATTCTATCTTGAAAGGTTAATCACTTTTAGATCTATGACTTGATGTAATTCTTGTGATTAATAAACAAAGTGTTTTGTGTTAATTTGTATGTGTTTATGCTAGTAAATATTGGGCCACAGAACCAATAAGTCCTCTAATACACCTTTTGGGTGTACTACGGATCTATCGGCCAATTGAATGACCACCCAGGTTTCTTGTAAGGGGCCTACATTTAAAGTCTTAAATATAGAATATGGCATCACATTGATAGATGCACCCAAATCAAGCATAGCCCTATTAACCGTGACATTCCCCAATTTGTAAGGAATGGTGAAAACACCGGGATCTTTGCACTTTGGGGGTAGTTTCTTTTGAAGCATGGCTGACACGTTTTCACTCATATTGACTGTCTCGTTACCCCTAAGTTTTCTTTTATTTGTGCACAATTCTTTCAAAAACTTAGCGTAACGAGGGACTTGCTTGATTGCATCTAAAAGAGGGATATTCACCTCAACTTTCCTAAAAGTTTCTAAAATCTCTTTTTCTTCTCTAGCCTTGCTAGACATTTGAAAACGTGTAGGAAAGGGTGGTGGAATTACCTTTGCTTTTTCACTTACATCAACAGAAGATTCCGGTTGTTTCTCACTTTGAACCGGTTTTGGACTCACCTCCTTCTCTTTCTCCACATCTCTACTCTTCGTCAACTTTGGTTCTTAAAGTTCTTTTCCACTCCTCAAGACAATTGCACTCACATTTTGCTTCGGGTTCGTTTCCGTTTGGGAAGGAAACTTTCCTTGAGATTCCAATCGACTCACGGAAGTAGCAAGTTGTGTCATTTGAGCTCCCAAATTTTGAATACTTGCTTCCGTTTTCTGTTGGAATTGAAGAGTGTTAGTGGCTAAGTTTTTAATAATGTCTTCAAGAGACATACCTGAGCCACTAGAAGAAGCTTGATTTGGATTGAAGGGTGCTCTTTGCTGAAATGGTTGTTGTGGCGGCCTTTGCACAAAATTCTGAAATTGAGGGGGTCTTTGGTTGCCAAAGTTGTTGTTGAAATACCTTTGTTGCTGTTGTGGCTGACCTTGAAAACCTCCTATGGCGTTCACATCTTCGGCCGTCACCAACAAATCTTCTTGAACTTGTGGGCATGCATCGGTTGGATGGCTTGTCGCTAAACATATCCCACAATCTTTCACCTGTTCTTTGCTAACTACAAGTTGTTTAACCAAGTTAGTAAGATCATATAAACGACTCTCAATGCTCGTTACATTTACCTCATTGGCTCTTTGTGGCTCTCTCCTCATGTCACTCCTCACACTAAAGTGTTGGGAGTTTTCGTCCATAGTAGTGATTAGAGATCTAACCTTGGTCGGGGTCTTGTTAAACATGGCACCGCCACTTGCGGCGTCGACCATCTTTCTATCCATCGGGAGAAGACCCTCATAGAAATATTGCAAAAGCAATTGTTCCGAGATTCCATGTTGTGGACAACTCACACAGAGATGTTTGAATCTCTCCCAATACTCGTGGAGAGTTTCAACATTTCTTTGCTTAATACTACAGATCTCTCCACGGAGGTTAGCGGCTCGGGAGGCGGGAAAGAATTTGTGTAAAAATAGCCTCGCCATTTGGTTCCATGACGTTACCAATCCGTAGCACGGTCCTTTAAGGAAAAAGGGAATGCCTTTAACTTTATAAGGTCCTCCGTAACCTCACTTGGTTTCATGCTAAGGCAAACTATGTGAAATTGCTTCAAGTTCTTATTGGGGTCCTCATTCTCTAACCCGTGATATGTGGGTAGGAGATGGACCAAACCAGTCTTGAGAACAAAGTTTTGGTTTCCTGTTGGATACCTTATACAAATGAGAGTCTAGGCAACATCTTGGGTCGCTAGTTGACGTAGCGTCTGCTCCGCATCACCCATGTTGACCTTCGCCCCTTTCTCCTTAGGCGGTTTCACACATAATCTCAAAGGGAAGGTCCCAATTAGGCGGTTTCATGATTGGGGCGGATGTGAGCATTTCCTTAAGCTTATCAAAAGCTTCCTTGCACTTCTCATCAAAATCGAACTTGGGGCGCGGGTTAAACCCGCTTGGCAACTCGCCCGGTGTAAAAATGGAGTCAAAAATAGTGCCCGACGCAGGTTTGGTCGCGAGTTCACTCTGCAGAAAGTCGCGATCGTCACTGATGAATCGAGAGAGACGTACGAGAAAGAGACCTGGACTGCACTTTCTTTTCTTTTTCTGAACTGGGCCTGCTGATTTGGGTTGCTTTTCCTTTTCTTTTTCTGATCTGGGCCTACGAATATGTGGGCTGCACATAAAACACAAGACCCAAAATCAAGTATAAATATATTTTTTCTTTTTTTTTCGTTTGCTGCAGGAAACAAATTCAAGGACCAAAATTAAATTAAACTTTTTATTTGTTTTCTTTAATTATAAAACACACACACACACACACAACTTAGTTAATTATAAAAGTTATTATTTTTTTTTCTTTTTAATCACAAATAAAATGTAAACTCAACTAATAGGGGTATTTAAGCATCTAAAACACGATTAAACGTGAGGGATTTGACATAAAAATAAAGCGATAAATAGGCATTTATCAGCTAACCACTTAGAAATAATTGATGCAATTCATTTTAGAAATAAGTTTCGTGCATAAATTTGATCGACACTCAACGTCTCAAAACTACACTCCCCAATTTCCAGCCGCACTATCGTCTCTTGGATGCTCAAACATCTTAAAATAATAGTCAAGGATTCCATAGATTCACCTTACAATTACCCCTCGAATAATGACGATTCCAAAAGTCTATGGTTCTAATCCAACCAATCATTCTGACCCGAAAGGGTCCACTTAATGCAACCACCGTGCTTATTGTCACTCCAAGTGATGAACGCTAAAATCGTCAGCCTCTCCTAACAACTAACCACTTAGAAACTTCTTCACTACCCCAACGATCGCCACATCAAAGTAGTCCAAACATACTCATGTAACTCGTAGGTTCACCATTACACTGGTCAGGTGCAATTATGAACGTATTGTACATGATCATCCTTGTTACCCTCGACGTGATTCCCGTTCCTAGTGACTCCATTATTTTCAAAACATCCAATCTTAAAGTGCCTATTAGTGCAATTCTCTCTTTCAATCACTTAAACCAACACAAGTTTGAGTCTAGGTATCAAAAATCAACACCTAATTCTCTCAAACTTAAGCTCTGATACCAACTTGTAACACCCTCAAATTTGGTAAGAGCAACTAATAAAATTTTTGATACACCATCAAATAAAGACAACACATCATCCTACGATTCAAAACTCAATATGCCTCAAAACATAAAGTTCGATAAAGTATCGATCTTAACATCTTTGGTATTAAGTAAGCCACGCATTATGTTATATTGGTATTAAGTAAGCCCGATTCTATATAATGTGACGGATACAAAGTAAGCCACGCATTATGTTATATTGGTATTAAGTATCGATCTTAACATCTTTCAGCATACACGCATAGATACTTGCACGGAGGACTTACACCATACCGAAGATGCCTAACTGCGCTGCAATGGGGAAAAGTAGCGTTCCACCATCAGAAAAAATAACTAAAGTGTTGAGCTCAGCATCTTTCAGCATACACCCATAGATACTTGCACGAAGGACTTACAACCCAATCTGATGCCTAATTGACAATTTGTTGTGTTTGTATTCAATACCCTTTTATAAACACTTTATGTGTTAGTCATTAATTCAAAGCCTAACATATATATATATATATATTGGTTGAGGTGTGTGGGATAATATATATATATATATATATATATATATATATATATATATATATATTGGTCGAGCTTGAAATGAGTTCGAGATCGAGCTTGATTCGAGTTTGAGCTTTGTTCGAGCTTGAAACGAGTTCGAGTTCGAGCTTAGATATTGGTTATCGAGTTCAAGTCGAGTTTGGATTTTCACTACTCGCGAGTTTCGAGTCGTGTTCGAGCTTAAGAATTAGGTTTCGAGTTCGAGTCGAGTATAATGATACTCGAGCTCGACTCGCATCATTTACACCCCTAGTGGTTAACATTCAGTAACATTTCTTTTGTAGAACATATGTTTAAAATATTAATTAAGTCAAAAATATTAGATATAAAATTAATAAAAAAAATAATAATAAAGTTATCTATTCGCATGGTACGGTTAACACACAAAAATGGTTCGTTTGTCATAATAAAGTTAAAAAGCCAATTACCCACAAAAATAGGGGGTGTTCTAAGAGTCCATGTGGTCCATCCATGGACCACATTATAAATTTATATAATTTTATTTTATTTTTAGATGTATAATTCAATTAACTTCTTACATACATTTAATATGACAAACCTGTCGTCTTTATTTTTAAAATAAATAAATTTTCTCTCATGCGCTGCAAAAGAGAAATCACACGATACTGGAACTCCAAAAATAGCATGTGGGGTAACATCCACCAACAAAACTCTCGTGAAATAAATTTCTCAATAAACAATAAACCAACACACGTAATGAATCTAGCCGACACATTTCAATGTTCACTCATGCGCTGCAAAACACCGTAAAATATTAATCCATAAGACTCAACAAAAGTCACACAGAATAAAATTTCAAACAACTCGAACATCAAAATAATGAAAGATAACTCTTTGTCCAAAACCTTAACATATGTGGAGGAGATCCAATGTTAATGTCATAAACCGTAGTTACTTGTCCAAGACTCCAAACAACATCAAAATACGAATATTGTAATATCCGAAAATAGCGTTGGACCAACATGAGGGTAAAGAAAGTCTCGACAAAGTTTGCAACCTCATGCAATCGAATAGTTTTATGCATGTTTAAAATCAAGGTTTAAAACCTTGTGTGTGCTACACATCTTTCCAAGCTTTCGTAATATAATCCAAATGGTGCTTTTGGAAACAGGTGAGATAATTGATGCAATTCATTTTAGAAATAAGTTTCGTGCATAAATTTGATCGTTACTCAACGTCTCAAAACTACACTCCCCAATTTCCAGCCGCACTATCGTCTCTTGGATGCTCAAACATCATAAAATAATAGTCAAGGATTCCATAGGTTCACCTTACAATTACCCCTCGAATAATGACGATTCCAAAAGTCCATGGTTCTAATCCAACCAATCATTCCGACCCGAAAGGGTCCACTTAATGCAATCATCGTGCTTATTGTCAGTCCAAGTGATGAACGCTAAAATCGTCAGCCTCTCCTAACAGCTAACCACTTAGAAACTTCTTCACTACCCCAACGGTTGCCACGTCAAATTAGTCCAAACATACTCATGTAACTCGTAGGTTCACCATTACACTGGCCAGGTGCAATTATGAACGTACTGTACATGATCATCCTTATTACTCTCGACGTGATTCCCGTTCCTAGTGACTCAATTATCTTAAAAACATCCAATTTTAAAGTGCCTATTGGTGCAATTCTCTCTTTCAATCACTTAAAACAACACTAGTTTGAGTCTAGGTATCAAAAATCAACACCTAATTCTCTCAAACTTAATCTCTAATACCAACTTGTAACACCCTCAAATTTGGTAAGAGCAACTAATAAAATTTTCGATACACCATCAAATAAAGACAGCACATCATCCTACGATTCAAAACTCAATATGCCTCAAAACATAAAGTTCAGTATACAACCTCAACATATACAAACTCCAATAATTTACAAGGACTAGACCGAAGTCGGGTGTTACTCAACCCAATACAGTTGCTCTCCTCAACCTAATGCGGAAGACTTCACCAAACTATTCACTCCACGAGCACACAACCAACACTCCTCTCTTCACAGAGTTACTAGCAGTATTCCCAACCGGAAACTGTTGCACATGCTAAAAAATAAAAAGGTTAGGCTAACACATAATGAGTTCAAGAGTTTTACAATATGGATAATTATATTGATAAAAGAGAAGAATACAATTTAAATAATAGTCTTTCAAAATGATCACTTTAGGTATAAAAGGATTCGTTCTCCAATATTATGCATATTCAAAGATGAACACCTCAACCCAAAACATTCTTTATAAAAAAAATGCATCCCAAACTCACTCAAACGAGAATAGAATCGACTTCCAATTTATGAAAACATGAATAATATTTCATATTACAAAAAACCCAAAACAGGAATGGGACCCAATGCTCTACACACAAAATTATGGACAATAATCCACCCATAAAAGACATCACCGAAAACATAAATATAAAAGACCCAGCCCGAAGACAACACCTTTCTGTGACGGGGGAGACCAGATTCCATATAATGTGACGGATACAAAGTAAGCCACGCATTATGTTATATTGGTATTAAGTATCGAGCTTAACATCTTTCAGCATACACCCATAGATACTTGCACGGAGGACTTACACCATACCGAAGATGCCTAACCGCGCTGCAATGAGGAAAACTAGCGTTCCACCATCGGACAAATTAATTAAAGTATCGAGCTCAGCATCTTTCAGCATACACCCATAGATACTTGCACGAAGGACTTACAACCCAATCTGATGCCTAATTGACAATTTGTTGTGTTTGTATTCAATACCCTTTTATAAACACTTTATGTGTTAGTCATTAATTCAAAGCCTAACATATATATATATATATATATATATATATATATATATTGGTTGAGGTGTGTGGGATAATATATATATATTGGTCGATCTTGAAATGAGTTCGAGATCGAGCTTGATTCGAGTTTGAGCTTTGTTCGAGCTTGAAACGAGTTCGAGTTCGAGCTTAGATATTGGTTATCGAGTTCAAGTCGAGTTTGGATTTTCACTACTCGCGAGTTTCTTGTCGTGTTCGAGCTTAAGAATTAGGTTTCGAGTTCGAGTCGAGTATAATGATACTCGAGATCGACTCGCATCATTTACAACCCTAGTGGTTAACATTCAGTAACATTTCTTTTGTAGAACATATGTTTAAAATATTAATTAAGTCAAAAATATTAGATATAAAATTAATAAAAAAAATAATAATAAAGTTATCTATTCGCATGGTACGATTAACACACAAAAATGGTTCGTTTGTCATAATAAAGTTAAAAAGCCAATTACCCACAAAAATAGGGGGTGTTCTAAGAGTCCATGTGGTCCATCCATGGACCACATTATAAATTTATATAATTTTATTTTATTTTTAGATGTATAATTCAATTAACTTCTTACATACATTTAATATGACAAACCTGTCGTCTTTATTTTTAAAATAAATAAATTTTCTCTCATGCGCTGCAAAAGAGAAATCACACGATACTGGAACTCCAAAAATAGCATGTGGGGTAACATCCACCAACAAAACTCTCGTGAAATAAATTTCTCAATAAACAATAAACCAACACACGTAATGAATCTAGCCGACACATTTCAATGTTCACTCATGCGCTGCAAAACAGCGTAAAATATTACTCCATAAGACTCAACAAAACTCACACAGAATAAAATTTCAAACAACTCGAACATCAAAATAATGAGATAACTCTTTGTCCAAAACCTTAACATATGTGGAGGAGATCCAATGTTAATGTCATAAACCGTAGTTACTTGTCCAAGACTCCAAACAACATCAAAATACGAATATTGTAATATCCGAAAATAGCGTTGGACCAACATGAGGGTAAAGAAAGTCTCGAAAAAGTTTGCAACCTCATGCAATCGAATAGTTTTATGCATGTTTAAAATCAAGGTTTAAAACCTTGCGTGTGCTACACATCTTTCCAAGCTTTCGTAATATAATCCAAATGGTGCTTTTGGAAACAGGTGAGATAATTGATGCAATTCATTTTAGAAATAAGTTTCGTGCATAAATTTGATCGTTACTCAACGTCTCAAAACTACACTCCCCAATTTCCAGCCGCATTATCGTCTCTTGGATGCTCAAACATCATAAAATAATAGTCAAGGATTCCATAGGTTCACCTTACAATTACCCCTCGAATAATGACGATTCCGAAAGTCCATGGTTCTAATCCAACCAATCATTCCGACCCGAAAGGGTCCACTTAATGCAATCATCGTGCTTATTGTCAGTCCAAGTGATGAACGCTAAAATCGCCAGCCTCTCCTAACAGCTAACCACTTAGAAATTTCTTCACTACCCCAACGGTTGCCACATCAAAGTAGTCCAAACATACTCATGTAACTCGTAGGTTCACCATTGCACTGGCCAGGTGCAATTATGAACGTACTGTACATGATCATCCTTATTACCCTCGACGTGATTCCCGTTCCTAGTGACTCCATTATCTTAAAAACATCCAATCTTAAAGTGCCTATTGGTGCAATTCTCTCTTTCAATCACTTAAAACAACACTAGTTTGAGTCTAGGTATCAAAAATCAACACCTAATTCTCTCAAACTTAATCTCTAATACCAACTTGTAACACCCTCAAATTTGGTAAGAGCAACTAATAAAATTTTCGATACACCATCAAATAAAGACAGCACATCATACGATTCAAAACTCAATATGCCTCAAAACATAAAGTTCAATAAACAACCTCAACATATACAAACTCCAATAATTTACAAGGACTAGACCGAAGTCGGGTGTTACTCAACCCAAATACAGTTGCTCTCCTCAACCTAATGCGGAAGACTTCACCAAGCTATTCACTCCTCGAGCACACAACCAACACTCCTCTCTTCACAGAGTTACTAGCAGTATTCCCAACCGGAACCTGTTGCACATGCCAAAAAATAAAAAGGTTAGGCTAACACATAGTGAGTTCAAGAGTTTTACAATATGGATAATTATATTGATAAAAGAGAAGAATACAATTTAAATAATAGTCTTTCAAAATGATCACTTTAGGTATAAAAGGATTCGTTCTCCAACATTATGAATTTTCAGAGATGAACACCTCAACCCAAAACATGCTTTATAAAAAATGCATCCGAAACTCACTCAAACAAGAGTAGAATCGACTTCCAATTTATGAAAACATGAATAATATTTCATATTACAAAACACCCAAAACACGAATGGGACCCAATACTCCACACACAAAATTCTGGACAATAATCCACCCATAAAAGACATCACCGAAAACATAAATATAAAAGACCCAACCCGAAGACAACACCTTTCGGTGACGGGGGAGACCCGATTCCATATAATGTGACGGATACAAAGTAAGCCACGCATTATGTTATATTGGTATTAAGTATCGATCTTAACATCTTTCAGCATACACCCATAGATACTTGCACGGAGGACTTACACCATACTGAAGATGACTAACCGCGCTGCAATGGGGAAAACTAGCGTTCCACTATCGGACAAAATAATTAAAGTATCGAGCTCAACATCTTTCAGCATACACCCATAGATACTTGCACAAAGGACTTACAACTCAATCTGATGCCTAACGTGTTGCGGTGTGGAAACCAAGTCGTTCCATCATCGGACAAAGTGATAAAAGTGCTCATGGATCCATAGCAGACAGGGCTAAAACCTAACACGACCCCAAATGAATGACACATGCACTCAAAATATGAAATCTTCAATAAACATATATTATGACCAAAGCTCTATGTTGAGCTATCAAAATTGGAGAAATGTCCCAAAACCCAATCGTAATCAAATATCGAGCCACAGGCTCAAACAACTAAAGGACTCATTGTCAAAAACAACAAAATGCAATAAAACGCACTCTGTAATACCCTCAAATTTGGTAAGAGCAACTAATAAAAATTCCGATATAATGCCAAATACAAGTCAAAGTTCTTCATACCTCAAATATAAAATTCTACAATTAACCTCAAACATTTATAAACCCCAACATTAAACAAGAGCTAAACCGAAGTCGGGTGTTACTCAATCCCAAACACAAGTTGCTCTTCCCAAAGGTGCGCAAGATTTCCCAAAGCTGCTCTCACTCGCCTGCAACTAGCACTCATCTCTTCACAATAATGCTAGAACCATTTCTCAACCGATACCTGATGCACATGCCGACAAATAAAAAGGCTAGGCTAACGCCTAGTGGGTTCAAGAGTTTTCAACATGAATAAATGTTTTGTTAAAAGGAAAAATGCAATTTCAATCATAATCTTTGAAAATGATTTACCTAAAATATGAAAACGACTTGTTTTCCAATAACATGCATTTTTAAGGGCAAACGCCCCGATCCAAAATATTCTTTATAAAATGATGCCGCCCAAAACTCACTCAAACGTGAATGGAAAACGGACTCCCAATTATAAAAACGCAGATAAAACTTTGCATCTTGAAACACCCAAAAACACGGGTGGGGCGTAATACTCAATTCGTAAATCATGGAAAGCAATACATATAAATATTATATGCCATCAGAAACATGGAACTAAAATCCAATACTCACGCGACCATAAAATGGGATGAAACTCAATGTTAAAACATGGACAATTAAATATCCAAAATACTATTGGCCGACAACGTGGGAGACCCGTATCCATTGAGAGTGGAGGAACACAAAAGCATGCCACTCATACAACGTTAATCGTATGACACTTCACGACATGAAAGCCCAAGTGTCCCTACGACTCGCTTCAAGCTACACCCAAAGAGATAGCCGACCTTAGCGAATATTACCATGAACATAGCCAAAGGCTTCGACCCCGGGCTGCATGCTTTAGCAGTCGGGCTTCGGCCCATATTGCCAGGGATTAGTCTGGGCCCAATGTGGTCTGGGATACCCTCTCCAAAAAAAAAACATAGCCAAAGGCTCGGCATAGTCGGGGGTTACAACCTTGGCATTGCCCCGACATGGCGGAGGCCCCAAATATAAAATCTCCCCTCTAGCTCATGATAACTTAACCAGACTCAGCCCTCTTAGTGTACACTTGAATGTTTAAGGTCATAAAACATAGGTTCCGGAGTCCAACCCCGTAATACCCATTTGACCATCAAATAAACACTGACTTACGTGCCTATGGATCCAATGCAACATAGTCTAACATTAAATGAATACACATGAATGACCAACACACTCGAGCATGTAAGTATCATAATTATGCAATAAGATGAATTAGGGTGTAAATCGTACATGGGCTCTACATAGATCCATTAAAACTGGATAAGTGTCCACGAGACTCTTTTAAGTTGAAACCGAGCTAAAATGTTCAAACCCCATTCCACCAACAAACATTGGTCCCAAATAGAAAAACGCATTCAAACGATGTTTATGCAGACACATACCTCAAAGATGTGATTAACCCAAAAATTCGTCATGGATTGGGACAAAGGGTTTTCCAAATGGGTTCATACCCTTATGTTTTCCAAAATGTCTCATAACACGGAGACATTCATTTTCCAAATCCTTTATGAAATCAAATACACTAAAAATGCATAAATCATATATTAGGCTTCATGTGTACAAAATCACCAAAAAAGCATAAATCATAAAATATACTTCATTTGTGCAAAATTACCAAATGCATAAGTCATCTTATTTACTTATCAAATATTCAAGTCCCAAATATGGCTTTTCATGAAATTCAAATAACCCAAGTTTAATAAATATGAAAACTTATCAAAATACTTAACACGTTGACAATTACCATGTAAACCATATTTTTACTTCAAAAGACTCATTTTGGCATGTACATAGTTTTCACAAAGCAACTTGAACTCACCTTCCTAGGTTAAGTTAAACCTAGGTTTCAAACCCAAATCCTTAGCCTCCAAAAATGAAGCTTCCATCATCAACACATCATCTTCAACAATGGGTTAGGGTTCCCAAATAACCCTTTTCTTCAAATCTAAGAGAAATGAACCACCAACAAGTGTAACACTTTAGATCTACAAAGATCCTCATACAAGAGCTTGAAATATACAAGAACTTACCTCAAACAAGCTTAAAGTCTTCCCACCAACATTTCATCCATGACATTCTTCACCCTCATCACAACCAATCTTTATCCACCATCTCTTTGGTCTCTCTAGGGTAGATTCTCACCAAGGTGCTCCAAAAACCGGTTCTTGAGCTCCCAAATTGCCTCAAGGAAAGAAATGGAGAGTGTGGAAGTAGAAATGGGCGAAAACCCTAGAAATCTTGGCATAAATCGACCAGACAGCCTCCCATGGCCTTGGTCGCGACCTCAAGTCACGGGCAAAGCGGCGTGCGTCCTTAGAGCGCAAACCACAGTGACTTACGCGGGCCTAGCCGCGACTTGAGGCCATGGGCCAAGCCGTGCGTATTGTCAGTTGTGTCTTCTCGCGTCTTGCGTTAAAGAGTTCCCTTACCAATTCTTTGGGCCGACCACTGACCGTTTCCTTGGTCGATCATGGACCGATTCTTTAGAAAATCACGGGTGATAAAATCCTCCTAAATTTAAAGAGATTTCGTCCTCGAAATCTGGCATGGACCAAAAAACTAAAAGTCGCATTTAGCGAGACCAATTGGTTCTCAATCCAAAAGGGATGCCCCCACTATACCTTGCCTCATATATGAACCCAAGCACGTCTCGGCTAAGGTTGTCACAATATTTCTCATAACAGGCCGCCACACACCTAATCTCAGCGTTCGTTATACCTTACAGATGACGGAAAAAACATCGAGTCCTTATCGAAACATTTTCTATCATTAAGACATTGGTTGTCTCCCAACCTTAGGTTGTTCATATTGCCTCAAGAGTAGCTTACTACCTTAACCAACGATTCCCACTAGGTATGCCTCGGAGTGGACTTCACCCCTAAATACTTCTAATCAACTCTCGGCGAACCATGCTACACCCTTGTTTCCCTTTAAAACCATAACAACCTTTGTAGCAACAAACTAATTACAGTTGACTAAACTCCTTTCGATTCCGATTATTCGCAACCAAGATGACTTTACCCGGGAGATGAGGAACCCGTATATATAATTACTGAGTCGATCGCCCGCTGCTGTTATAAAAACGAAATTTCTAATTGCAATTAATCAAGGTCTCCTCGATAAACGATTTCTACCTACGTTTTACCTCGACATCTTCACCAAATTCCCAATAATCTATATCATAAAAGATTTATCGTCCCTTCCTTGACGAAGTTCCTAACACTAATTTGGTCTGATCCAAACTACAAAATTAACATCCGCAGACAGAGGACTGCTCTAAACACCACGGTTATACATCTCCCGATATGCATTCAAACATCGATTGTTAAATCAGCAAAAACCTCAATGATTACAGGATTACCAATGATTGATCCCTAATTGCCATCATCTAATATCTTTAAGGTTACCACCTAACTTGCAAACACACCAAATTCAACGAAAGTGCACCGAAGCACCCAAACAGTCACCATCTTCAAAGTCGAATGTCGACACTTATCCTCAAAATGTCTACACTAACGTGGATATACCACCACATATTCCATTCCTGATTGCATCGAAAAAATAAAGTTGACACCTATCACGACACTAAAATTTCGGACAAATGAATCGCCATATTTTCCTTATTCTTGAAGACTCACCCGGATGGCACACACCTAACCCATACATGACGTGGTTCCCAGTCAGTTTATAGCCAACCATAAGCAAGCAACACCTAAATCTTAACCCGTAGGATTCACCAAAACGAAAGATCACCACTTAAATGACTGGGAGAGTACATAATTCTAATACATCAATTATTCATGTGTACACCGGTTTGTAAAACTGAAATCCAAAATTCAAAACTAACCATGAATCAGACCCTCCGACACTACGATTCCTAAGGATTCATCTAGTCCTTAATTACAAATCCTTTCACGATAAGGTTTTAAATCTATAACCTTAATGAGTTCAAGGTTTTTCAATTGCTATGCCAATTTGAAATTTTATTGAAACACTCAAATACAATGGTTTTATTACAATCAATCGTACGTATAAAAATCTACTACCGTTTACTCGGTAGGTGTGCAAAGTGACAACAAACACCACATGTATAAAACCATTTCAAAAAGCTTTTAATCATTACTTACGCTAATAATGACAGTAGATAAGGATATAAAACAAGCTTTTCAAATGGACCACTATGGTCCTAGCTTGCATCAATATATGCCATAAATGGGGAAATAATTTTGCGTACCAAAACAGTTTATAACAAGGCGTTTGAACAAAACTACCAAGAGATAATTTACGCAATCGAGTCCCCAAAATTTCTCATTTAACTAGATAAGGATATGGAACAAAATTCCCAACAAGACCTACATGCTGAGTTCGTTTCTCAAAACTTAGCGAGACAAAATATTCATGCGATTGGTCAAACGTACAATAAATTTAAATTAATTTTCAAGATTTAGGTCGTACAATAAAAATATCTTGTCCGAAAATAGTGGCTACAATGACATGTATATTGATAACACATTTAATGCATTACATGAAACTATAACAACAAAATCAACAACTGAAGAAGGCATAAAACAAAACTTCAAATCGAACCATAAAAGATCTTTCCCATGCATTACTCACGCAAAAATGTAAATCAATTCAAATACCAAACAGCATGCCACGAAATATTTGCATAAAACTTAAAAGAGGAATCACATGATATTGAAACTTCCCAAAATAACATATAAAATATCATTTACTAACAAAACTCTTAAGACGTCTCTTACGGTTGCGAAATGAAATATGCAAAATTCGCAGGAGACAAAAGGTTAAACAAAAACCCATAACTTAACGCACACAATAACTCAGTATACGCGTTTCAAAGTTTATCTAAGCGACGTAAAATGTCGTAAAGTAAAACTCCAAAAGACCCCAACTAGATTCCCATAAAACTCAATTAGACTCAATGAAACTCAATGATACCAAAAACCAATTGGTGCCAAAAATCTTCGTCCCTAAAAATCTAAAAGCATAAGGCAAAGTTATGACGAAAATATCACAATTCCAAGAATTTCCTTTTTTTTAACATGGTATAAAGTGACGCCTTTCAACAAAACTCGCAAGTAAAATCCAAATAACACTCAAATAATGGGAATAACTTTTTCCTTTAAAACCTTAACATATGTGGAGGAGATCCAATGTCAAGGTCATAAATCGCAGTTACTTGCCCGAGACCCTAAACAAGGTTAAATTGTGGATACTTACAACATCCGAAAATAGTGTCCGACAAACAGGGATTGTTGATCCATACTCTCTCAGTGATTTGATAAATATCCTTTTCTATACTTAGTGAAAATTGCGTTTAACATTATGTATAAGTGTTTCATCATCAGCGATCATACTGAGTTTGTTCAATTATCAGTGATGATCTTTCTTGTAAAACATTCATATGTATAAGTGTTTCACTATCAGGGATCAAATACAGAGTATGTTCAGTATCGCTGATGATTTCTCATGTAAACAGTTAGACGTAATTCTTGAAGACAAGTTTCACGACAAAAGATATTCAGTTTTGAATCGAAGACAAAGCTGCTGAATAAGGACAAGTCTACTCATGACCTAATACGGATATCAGGGAAGCCAGGACAAGTCTACACACGCGAAGAAACCTGAAGAAAAGCATCAGCGATAGCTGAACTTCTTTATATCTCTGAAGGAAGAGATATTCAACGATTGACGATCACTTAGCTTATGCCTCAAGTCTCTTTTGTCTTACCCTTGCACACATCGTACGATTGTCAGATATAGACATACCTCTACAGCAATTCGTACAACAACTCTGATAACTACACTATTCATCATATGGTCAAAAGCATGTCTCCTAAAATCAGACCCATGCAGCCAATCAATGAAGGACACGTGTAAAGTGCTCTGCCATGCATTTAATGCATCAGGTATAAATAGAAAGATTTCAACTCCATCTAAGAGTTGCCCTAAGCCTTCATCTTTCTAAAAGTATAGAAACCTTTGCTTTCTATACTCTCATAATCCCCCATTCTCTAATTCTAGTGCAACCCTTCTTAGTGATTCTTAAGTTTGTTTAGATTAGGTTCTACTTAATCTTATTCCGCAACGAACTTGTGAATTGTATAATTTGATTTATCAATAAACAATTTATTAAAATTTAAAATTCAGTGTTTGTATTCAACCCCCCCCCTTTACTAACTTGTTAAGCACCTTCGTGACTAACAAGTGGTATCAAAGCAGATTGTTTAATCTCTTAAACAAGATCTTGCTTTATTCTCTTCCTTGCTATTCTTAATATGGCACTCAATACAAATACAAACGACTATGATAATGGTTCGCTCTCAAAACCTCCTCGATTTAGCAGAGATAACTTTACTATTTGCAAAAATCGAATGATGCTATTTCTAGAAGGTGTAGATCCTACTATACATGAGTACGTAGCAAATGGCCCTTATGAACCATTTACAATCATAGTTGTCGTTCCAGCTACTGCCACCACTCCTGCTGTCCCTGAACGCTATGTTATTAAGGAAATAAGACAGTGGAGTGATGAAGACAAAAAGAAGGTTGGCTTAGATGCAAAGGCAAAAACCATTATCTCTATGGCTCTGCCTGATGAAGCTTTCCATTCCATCATGCATCTTAAAACTGCCAAAGAAATGTGGGACACTATATGTGTTCAATATGAAGGTACCACTGAAGTCCAAGAAACTCGAAAGATTAACTTGGTAAGACAGTATGAAAGTTTTATCGCTGGTAAGAACGAATCCCTCTCTGATGTTCACCAGATATTTAACATTTTAATCATTGATCTAAGAACTGCTGGTAGGACCTATACTAATTCTGAGGTCTTAACTAAATTCTTAGAATGTCTTCCTGAAAGCTGGGACAATTATTCAATGTATTTCAAGCTGACAAAAGACTTAAATTCTCTCTCTCTCTTAGCACTTTATATGGAGTATTTCTCAACTATGAGCAATCAAATCTCCTGAAGAAAAATATTGTAAAAGATTCTAAAGACTCCAAAAGCACTCCTGTTGCTTTAGTCTCTACAGAGATCATTCCATCTCAGCGATCTACTCTTACTATCACTGAGTTAGATTCTGACTCTGAGGAATTATCAGACACTGATCATTCAGAGTTTGATGAATCCTTAGCACTCTTGACAAACTCTTTTAAAAGTTTTTCAAGAAAGAGCAATTTCAGAAAAAATAAGCCTCTCTTTATAACTGACAATCTAAAATCAACCCCTGTTGATAAGGCTGTTGCTACTTGCTATAACTGTGAAAAGATTGGACATTTTGCAAGTGAGTGCAGGCCAAAGAAAGTCTTCAAGTATTCTACCTCCAGAAAGTTCAGTGATAACAAATACCTTAAGTTGAAAGAGAAATATCAAAAGTTGAAAAACTTTAAAAGAAAAGGTAAAGGTCTTATCGCTGAAGAGCATGACCGGGCTGAATCAGAAGAATCTAGTTCTGATGAAGAAGAAGTTGCTAATCTATGTCTTATGGCTGAGATTAAAGAAGAAGTGGAAGAATCAATAGAAACTTCCATGAGCTATATCTCCTCTCAGGTATCTATCTCTACCAATCCCTCTCTTTCTGAAGCTGAGAGAAGTCGCGCTGTTGATGTGCTGACAATTGATAAGTACAATGCAATGAATGACAAAACTCTAGCTGGAAAAAAAATATTGATTTAACTGAACAGCTAGAAAAATGTCATGAAAATATCAGAGAAGTAACTCTTTTAGAGGAAAGTTTGAAAGATCAAGTCATTGTTAACGAAATTATCAGCATTGAATGCGAACAAGCCATAGCTGCTTTATAAGCAGAAAAGGAAACTGTTGAGGGATGGTGTAACTCATCTACCAAAATCACTGAAATCATCAGGTCTCAAATCCTTGCCAGTGATACAACCGGTCTTGGTTTTTGGAAAGAACAGAATGAACCTAAAGAAGACATTTCTATGCTTAAGTTTGGAATGTTTGTCTCTTCTATCCCTGACACCTCTTCTACTCAGTGCTCTTCTTCCTCTAATCCTATTCCTGAGGAGTTATCAAAAATATCTAAGCTCACTGATAAAGGGAAATCCATTTCCCATCCTCAGAAGGCTACCAAGAAAGAAAAACTAAAAGTTCCTATCAAACCTTAAGTAAATCGATCTTCTAGCTCTGAAACATAAATCTTTGATCTCTGTCCTCCAAAGCTGAAAATTGATCTTAAGCCTAAGAAATCTGAATAACTAAAAATTCCTCCCAGATCTTATGCTAAAGGTATTCTTGGAGCCGACCCTGCACATCTCAAGTTTTCTAATCTGACTTCTTATGGTCCTAAAGCCACCATTAAATATAGAAAATGCTATCATTGTGGACTCACTGACCATATTGCAAGTAAATGTCCTAATGCCACAAAAGCTGATAAAATAGCTAAAGTGAAGATGAATGCCCCCAAGGCTGAGAAGGTCACCAAAGTTGAGAAATCTACCAAGGTGAAAAATACCACTAAGGTTAACAAATTAACCAAAGTGAAGGTTACCACTGAAGCTGAATCTTCAACTGCCGTGAAGATTGGTGAACCTTCCATCTCCACTAACCCCACTGGACCCATTGAAAAGTGGGTACCAATCAAAACTTAATCTTCCTTATGTTTGCAAGGATAGAAGGGTATCTGGTATCTAGATAGCGGATGCTCTCGACACATGACTGGACAAAAATACTTGCTTACTGAACACAAGGAAGAGAAAGGTCCCTCAGTGACCTTTGGTGGAAATGGAAAAAATATACCCGAGGGTTTGGTGTCCTCAGCAATGGGACAACTACCTTCAGAAGAGTCGCTTACGTAGATAGGCTGAAGCACAATCTTCTAAGCATCAGTCAGCTATGTGACAAAGACTACGAAGTTCGCTTCACTATGAAAGCATGTTCAGTGGTAAATGAGAATGGAAAACTTGCTCTCAGTGGTTACCGTGTGGAAAATGTCTATGTAATAGACATGGACTCTACTACCACTGAAAATGTGTGTTTTATTTCTAAAGACTCCTCTGATGTCAACTGGCTATGGCATAAAAGGCTTTCTCATCTAAATTTCAAAACCCTGAATTCACTCTCTACTAAGGAACTGGTCTTGGTTCTCCCTCAGCACTCATATGCCAAGGAATCTCTATGTTCAGCTTGTGAGAAAGGAAAACAGACTAAAGCTAGTTCAAATCTAAACAAGTTTCCTCAGTGACAATTCCACTTCAACTCTTGCATATGGATTTGTTTGGCCCTGTCAATATCTAATCCATAGCTGGAAAGAAATATACACTTGTCATTGTAGATGAATACTCTCGCTACACCTGGGTTATATTTTTTCGCTGCAAAAGTGACACTCCAAAAGAACTGATATCTTTTGTTAGAAAGATGGAAGTGTTGAATAATCTTACTGTTCGATCAATTAGAAGTGATCATGGAACTGAATTCAAAAATAGTTCCCTGAACAACTTCTTTGAGAGTAAGGGAATTTCTCACAATTTCTCCTCTGTAAGAACTCCTCAGCAGAACGGAGTCGTTGAAAGAAGAAATAGAACGATCATTGAAGCTGCCAGATCAATGCTCAGCGATTCTCATCTCCTACTCAGTTCTGGGCTGAAGCTGTAAACACTGCTTGCTTTACTCAAAACAGGTCTCTGATAGTAAAGCGATTTGGAAAGACAACTTATGAACTATTTCATGGAAGGAAACCCTCTATCAGTTTTCTTCACATCTTTGGTTGTTAGTGTTATATTCTAAACAACAAAGATTCTCTTGGAAAGTTCGACCCAAAGGCTGATGATGGAATATTTCTTGGATATTCCTCCATCTCTAAGGTCTACAGAGTCTTCAATAAGAGAAGACAAACTGTAGAAGAAACAATTCATGTCACCTTTGACGAATCTCGTTCAGCGAATTCTAAACCTATCGCTGACAATGAAGAGTTAAATGTTTGGATGTTCTCTCATTATAGAGAAACAAAACCCTTCTTCACAAACCATCAACACACTAATCATTCAGTCGCTGATGATGATCCAAACATCATTCCACCTAATGCTGAATCCACCTCATTGGTTTTAGGTGAGCCACTAAAACACTCCCTCCATCAGATCTTCCCTCGTCTGAAAACCTATCTGTAAACAATGATCTGTCAGACACTCAACAACTAATAGTTGATGAACCTCAAACTTCTTCATCAGTGAACATCCCTCTTGTTGATCCAACTCCTGAAGTGAGCGATTATGCTCTAGCTCAGCGATGGACCAAAGATCACCCTATAAATCAAATTCTTGGTGATCTCGATGCATGTATTCAGACTCCACGAAGTACAGGTAATCTGTCTCTTTGTCAACTTTCTTTCTTTATTAGAGCCAAAGAAGACTGATGATGCCCTCAGAGATCCAAACTGGGTCAGCACTATGCAAGAAGAGCTCACTGAGTTTGCTCGAAACAAAGTTTGGAATCTCGTTCCCAGACCATCTGATAAAACTGTTATAGGCACTAAATGGGTGTTTAGAAACAAATTAGATGAACATGGGACTGTATCCCGCAACAAGGCTAGACTTGTTGCTCAAGGATACAGACAAGAGGAACGCATAGACTATGATGAAACCTTTACCCCCATAGCTAGGCTCGAAGCGATTCGACTCTTCTTAGCTTATGCAGTTTACAAAGACTTCATAGTATATCAAATGGATGTAAAATCAACATTCCTAAATGGAAAGTTGAATGAAGAAGTCTATGTTGAACAACCTCCAGGGTTCTTTGACCCTAAACATCTAAATTATGTATATAAGTTGGATAAGGCTATCTATGGTCTAAAACAAGCCCCTCGTGCTTGGTATGACACTCTCTCATCTTTTCTTATCTCTGAAAATTTTGAACGTGGTAAAATTGATAATACTTTGTTTTCCAGAAAGATAAAAAGGTCACATTATTATTGTGCAAATATATGTCGATGACATTATATTTCGTTATACTAACCCATCTCTGTGTACTCGATTCGCTGAAAGAATGAAGAAAAAATATAAAATGAGTATGATGGGTGAACTAACTTACTTCCTTGGACTTCAGATCAAGCAAACTGAAAAAGGTACATTTATTAACCAAGGTAAGTATGTTAAAGACACGCTGAAGAAGTATGATCTCACTCAAACTTCAGCGATGAAAAATCCTATGGCACCTCCTCTGACATTAAACAAGGATCCAACACGAAAACCTGTTAATGTCGTTGCCTATAGAGGAATGATAGGCTCCCTGGTGTATCTTACAGCGATCCGACCTGACATCATGTACTCTACATGTCTTTGTACACGCTATCAATCTGAACCCAAGGAATCCCATATGATCATTGTAAAGCGAATCTTCAGATATCTGAAAGGAACTCCTAACCTCGGTCTTTGGTATCCCAAAGATTCAGGGTTCGATCTAACTGGATATTCAGATAGTGATTTTGCAGGTTGCAAACTCGATAGAAAAAGTACCACTGGTGGATGTCAAGTTCTAGGAGGAAAGCTGGTAAGTTGGACAAGTAAAAAGCAAAATTCAGTGTCCACTTCCACAGCTGAAGCTGAATACGTAGCTGCTGGAAGTTGTTGTGCTCAAGTCTTATGGATGAGAAATCAACTATTAGACTATGACCTTCAACTATCAAAGATTCCAATCTATTGCGACAACACTAGTGCCATCGCTATATCAAGCAATCTAGTACTACATTGAAAGACGAAACACATAAAGATCATATATCATTTTATCAGAGATCATGTGATGAATGGTGACATAGATTAACTCTTCAGCTCTCATGCATTATGTCAGTGATAATATGTTACACTTCATCATGTAATCTATGATTAAATATTTGAACTCTAACGTATGTTTTCTAAATCTCTATCACTGAATATCTCATTTAGTAAGACATTTTTCAAAAATCAAATCTTCAATCACTGATTTTCTTCAAGTGGTTAAAAGCTTTTTGATAAACAAATCTTATCACTGATATTTGTCATCAGTGATCCTTTGGAAAGAAAAATTATCTCTGAATTTCTATCAGAGATTCTTTCAAAATAACGCCTATCTCTGACTTTTCTTCAGAGATACTTTCTAAAAGGCAAATGAAACGTTTTTCTCTCTTCTATGATGTCATTTGAACCGACAATCCAAGACATGTCTTTTCCTTTGACACGTTCGTCCGTTGCAATTCTATCAAATCAACTTCGTGGAACGTGTCCATGTCATGATGAGCATTTATTTTCCCGCCTCATTCCCTTTTTCTCATCGTATAAAAGGAATGCCTTTTTCCATTCTTATCTTTTATGCTCTCTTAAACTTCCTGAGCAAGAAAAAGCTTTCAAGGCACTCAAGCAGACAAAAACGCTAATCTTCAAATCTTTAAAACTTCAAGATTATCAAGTTTTTGTTCTGTAGATCCCAGTACAGTGCAATCAACATCAAATAATCAATAATGAACAGTAATATGGCCACAACCTCTAGTCATATGATTAATATGAAATCAAAGGGGTACAGGTTTACAGAAAGAATTTCTGATCAGAGAAAAGTAAACCTATTGACTAGCTAATTATGAGACTAAACTGATAATGAAAACAAAACAACCTTTATATACTCAGGCTTTACAAACAATTGGGATTATGGGCTTTTAGGCCCAACAAGCTAATGAACTATTAAAGAATTACATAATGAACCCCTGAACTTCTATTTAACATTTAAATTGCCCTAACAATCTCCCCCTTTAAATAGAAGATGATAATCGAGCCAGTTTGGAACATATATCTTTCGAAAACCAAAACTGATCTCGAAGTATCGTATATGTGTTCTGTACTCCAGTCGCTCTTCAATTACACCCAGTGCTTCAAGAACAAGTGGCTTGTATTTAGGATCCAAAGACTGAACCCCTTTTTCATCTTGATCAATTTCACGCTTCAACTTGTTTTTCATTAACATCAATGTACCGTCGCAGAATCTAGCAATCTGACTGAATCGAATGAAACGCATACCACCTTTGTTGTTTACGTAAGTCATGCCGAGTTCTGGAAGCTTTAAAACAGTAAACGCTGGTACATTATGGGCTTCAAAAGAAATCTTCAAATCAGGCTTGAGCAGGTTTATCTTCGGCTGGTCGCTTTCTAACCCGATCTGAAAGTCTTCCACCGAGGCAAGCTTCATAGCACACTTCATATATCTCTTGACAGTCTCGAGTGCATCAGTAACTTCCCCGGGTCTGATAGTTCTGGTCTTTAAGTCTCTAAGCAGGAACAACAGATCTCTTGGTTCAAGACGCGGAAAATCAGCTTCAGAAAAACAATACTTCTGACCATCTTCTCTAGTCACCATGAAATCTGAATACTTTACATTCATGAAGAAACTAGATTGAATCCGATCGACTGATGTGATTTGTAGCTTTGTCTTTTTATACTTGTCTTGAAAGTTCTTATACACGAACTTTATTTCACGCTGTTTTTCCTTACTTTTCATCGACTGTAGACCATGAACCACAACTTCATCATATTACCTAATCCAGTGGGCAAAGATCTTCTTCTGGCTTTCTTCCAGGAATGGCACTTTTATTCTGACTCTTTCCCACTTGGACGGTCTGACTGGCTGAGTACTTTCTGTTCCCACAACTGGTGAAGCTGGAGGAGATCTAACAGGGATATCTTGCTGAGGAAGATCAGGGTGTTCAGCAGCTGTATATGTCAAAAGCGGAACCGCAACAGAAGGATGAATATCTGGCTGATAATCTGGATGAAGAATTTCATCAATTTCGGCTTGCATGACTACCAGCGCTCTTTCAGTGTTAGCATATTCTTCTGTCGGGTCAGAAAACTCATACGGATCAACAATCAACGCCCAGTCTTCTGGAAATATCGGTGAACCTCCATCTAGTTCCTCCGACTTTTCAACCATTGGAATATCATAAAGCACTAACTCCATTGATTACCCTTGTGCTTGCCCTTGCCCTTCTGGTTGAGTACCAGAACCTGAAGCCCCTTCCTGTTCCACCTGAACTGATCCCACTAAATGAATCTCCGGCTCGGATAGACGTTGGCGCTTCTCCCCCTCATGGTGATCAAGATCATCCTGATCATCATGTCGACGCTTGAGCCTTTCTTCCTGGCTTCGACAGGTGTCTTCCACTAATGATAGACGTTCAGTCAATACAGCTACGATTTGCTGCAAAGACTGAAGCATGGCTTGTTGTAGCTAGAAGGTTTCTGTAGAGATAATGGGTTGGGGGGGTGGTCGTGGTGTAGATGCTTGGGTACGGAGTAAAGTAAGTAGATTGACATCTTGGGTAGGTTCTGTTTGAGATTGGGCAAGGAGTTTAGCAAGGAGGATGGATTTGAGATCATCGATAGACATCTCGAAGGTAGGTATAGAGGGTTGTGGTGTAGGAGGTAGAGGTTCAGGCTCAGTCGCAGGACCTGTGCCTTTGATTAGACGTTTCAGCGCGTCTACCTCCTCCCTCATCTCAGATCGCATCATGGTCTGGACAACCTTTAGGGCGCCGTCCATGAATTCCCTAGAGGCAAACTCTGGGTGAGTAACACCTGGGTCACTTAGACTTCCAGTTATGGTTACGACTGTAGAAGTCGAACCGCCTACGTTCACAGCTGGCGTGATGATAGCTGTGGTAGGACTTCCACCCAATCCTTGTAAACCAACAGAAGTTGGAATTACTATGGGTGTTCCGGCTGGGCCACTAAGGCCTCCAGCAGTAGCCGAGAATGGAACCCGTGTCCTAGGAATAGGAGAAATCTTATCAAATGGCTCTAGACTTTGTGCACCCAAAGAAGTCGAGAACGAGGGCTGCTGTTCTCTTGTTTCAATACCGGAACTCTCCAAGTGAGAGACCGGTAGCTTTTATGCTATATCCCCGTGTGAAGATGAAACCACCATCTGTTGAGAGATGGCGGAGTGGTTGGGTGGGGTGTCCAATTGCGCCGCGAGGTCCACAACGGCTCCTTCAATACCCTGTCTCAACACATGAGACTGGGTAGCAGATGTGGCTACCTGGGTAGATGTGGCTAGGGGGTACAACCGTTGATGGTTGCCCCGTCACTCGTGTACGCTCATTATGAATCTTGCTCCTCCTTTCCTTCTCTCTACTCACCTCTATATTTTCGACTGATACTCCCTCCGCTCTCCTTGTCTCTCCAGTTGAGGGCTCATCATCATCATCAGAGTCAGAAGACTCTTCATTTGATTCCGATGCTTGGGTGGCTGGTTCCGACTGACTGCCGGATTGGTCTGTTGCCTCCTCAGACTCGGTTGCAGCTTCCAACTGAGTGCTGGAAGTACCTGTTACCTCCGCAGACTCGTTTTCGGTTTCATCAGTTGTTTCCTCTTCAGGTGCGGTGGTAGAAGAGAACTGAATGTTGGCGGATTCAGTAGATGTTTCCTCTTCAACCATCGGAGAGGTTGTCCGTGGCGGTGTCGGTGATCGTCGTGAAGTACTGGCTTGGCTCGGTCCAACGACACTACCCACTCCAGTTCCCCTCACAATATTTTCTCTCGTCACACCCTGTCCGGAAGCCCCAGCTATCCGGACGCTACCGCCTCTCGTACATGGACGCGGACCCTCACGCCTCTCAGGTCGTGCTCCCTGGGCAGGTCCTGTCGGTTCTGGTGGAACCATAGGAGCTGGAAGATTGTGTGTATGCCTATACGCTATAACACTCAGTGTCGTGGAACGAGCATAGGACAACACCCGAAGGGGAACCCTTGATTTCTTGAAAAACTTTAGCGTTGCGCATCTTCAAAATAACTCAGGCTCCCCCTTGAAAGAAGCTCTTATCCTTCAAAGTCTCAACTTTAAAAACCAGATTCGATGTGCACAATAACTTCGTCTGAGTGCACTAAAGACAGCTTTTATCTCTAGAAACTCAACACATTCGTTACGCCCACAAGAAAAAAATGTGTGAGTTTGCGTGACAACCACAGTGCATCTTCAGTTTATAACAACGATTTTGTCATTGAACCGCGAGTTGAATAGGAGTTCAACTCAATAACTTGTACTGATCAGCTCGTAGGAGAAACATCTTGTAGCAAACAATACTCGGCAAGGGTTAGAAGAACCAATCAACAAATTTCGAGAAAACCCAAACGAGAAAATTCCGGAACAAATAAAAAATATTCCTTGAAATCTCTATTCCATGGATCACACGGTTAACGCGCAAAAATAAAATCCAAAATATAAACGTATCCATAGTCGGTTCTCGATAATTGCAAGAGTAAAATCCGGTATCAATCTCCAAAAAAAATTCATTCCAATTAAGCCCAAATTCGGTTGATATGACCCAATAATCAAAAAATTCATTAAGCCCGGATGATAATGTCTATCGATATATCTGGCTTAATAATAGAAGCTTAATAATAGAAACCCGGATCATGTTTTAATTTCCCGGATAACAAGTTAATAAATCCGGACATTCGTTGCATTCCCGGTTAAGATGAAGTCCCGGGTGGCAAAGTCATTTAAGCCCAACATACAATAAATCATGGCCCAAAAAAATAATTCGGATAGCGAACAACAAAACCCGAATGTTATCACGCTGCATTAAAGCCCGGATCACACAACCCTTCAACATTAAACTCGGAAATCACAAGGGTTAAAACGTGGATGCCATTAACTTCTAGATACCAAGGGTTTAAGTCCCAATACAATGCAGCCGCCGATCAACAAACTTGCTCCACTGTCCCATTAGATTGATTTTGCAAAGCCTCCAAACAATTAAAAATTAAAAAAAAAAAAAAAAAGAGACTAACAGCCGCCATTTAACAATTTTCATCCAACCAACCCATTATCATGTGGCAACCAATCACATTAAGCATTAATACTCATGGATGAGGAGCTGCTAGACTTCAAGTAAGAACCCATACCCGCCGGTTGTAAAAGTGGTTCCACCGAAAAAAATCAACGGCCTATCATAGATTTTATTCCACTACCGTCCCATTAATTTCAGCATCAAAACGTTTATGGATGGCATGGTCGCTTTTGTTATCTAACTCCAATTTTCTGGAAAACGAGACGAACACAAACGCTATCGAACAATTTCAAACTTCTCAAATCTGATTCAAAATCCTCTAAAACTGATAAAATCAAAAATTGAAATTGATTCCAATGATTTAGCATGTAACATCGAATCAATTTTTGCAATAAGACTCATAGATTAGATCCAAACTCCATAACATCAAATCCAAAACAACAATTTTACCAAAAACCTTGGGCTGTAGAACATGAACCGTTGAAAATCGATCGAATCAAAGAAAAAAACCTTCTTCGATCTGGCTCTGATACCACATGTAGATCCCAGATTCAACAACCATTCATGATCAAATAAGATAACAAGATGAAATTGGGAGAGAATACCTTTTATTGACATTGAAAACGAAGAACACGAACAAAACCTAGAGAGAGAAACACATAATCTCTCAGAACGGCTACATTGTGAATGAATAACCTAACTCTAAAACCCTAAACACATAAACTATATATACTGCCTCCTCTCTCACTTGTTTTAACCTAAAGCTCATAAGCCCAATTACAATTTAAAGTCCATTTACAATTAAAGCCCAAATACAAATATTAATTATAAACCCTTTACAAAACTTTCTAATTTGGACATTTTATGTCCTAACATGTTCTTCCCATTCTTTCAACTTAAAAACAATTTTAAATCCTAAATATTCTTTTATTTTGGACTTTAAAATGTTTCTTACATTAAAATCATTTCTTTTGATTTTAAGTTTCTCTAAAAACATTTGGTTTTTCAAAATGTTCTTTCTTTCTCATAAAGAACACTGTTTTACTCTAAAAACAACTTTGTTTTTTATGTTTCTTTCTAAAAACAGAAATTGGTAAAACTTTATTGTTTTTAGACTCTAAACCCTTTATTCTACTCTACTTCTTTCTATTCAGACATGGCCCAAGCTACTCTCATTGCTTCCAAAAATGTCAAGTTTGCTTTGACTGAATCTAAAATTTCCAAAAACAACCATCTGGCCCGTTTGGACTTCAGCGCTGACAAATACCTAATCTGGTGGAAGTTGTTGCTTTTCTGAAATAGTCATGCATAGCCTATGCACTCACTGTTGATCCCAAGCCCTCCAAGACGCTCCTTCAGCAGTTCTTGTTCACAGCTGATAAGACCACTGTGACAAACAAGAAAGGAGAAGTGGTCCCTGCCATCTCCTTCGTTACTGAAAATGGCCCCGGGTTTCTTACTGCTTTTGGTCTCCACAAGGCTCTTAGGTTCCCTGCAAAGACCAACGTTGGTTTTAACCTCCTCCCCGCTGACGCTGAACTCATTCGCTTCTTGGATGACATGGGATACTAATGGGACAACAAGCCTCGCTCCCAAATCCAAACAAGAAGCTGACCAAGATTCAGAAGGCAAACATGCCTTCGCAACTCAACTTCATCTTCACTCATATCATTCAAAGTATGAGTTGCAAGATAGGTTTGCTGGACCAGGCCAACAAAATGCAGCTGCAAATGGGCTACTCACGGATCGCCAACAAGCACTATGACTACGTAGGTGCAATCTTTGATGATCTCTTATCAAAGATTGAAAAGACTGAAGGGGATCCTAAGATTCCCTATGTTCGTTTCCTCTGCGCCTTCCTTCACTTCCTACTTGACAAGAAGTATCCTACCAATGATGATGGTAGCTTCTCAAGGGTTGGTCAACGAGCGTTGGAGATCAAGCCAACTGACAACGAGGTAAGTATCTCTACCTTACGTTCTCGCCTCTCTCTCCACTCTTCTACTTCAACGGCCACGCAGGAGGTTCCTTCTTCTTCTATCCTTGCCGCTACCACCCCTTCCAAAGGTCCATCAACTGCTCTCTCTGGTCCTTCTAAAAAGGCCAGAAAGATCAAGGAGTCAACCCCTTCGGGAACAATACCTGAAGTAGTTTCTCGACAAACTATTTTGGATGATTTCGTGGGTATCTCCTCCACATCAACTGCTACAACAATAGTGTCAGTGATGACCATTGCTGACACCACACCTGTGACAACACCCATTTTCTCAGTGCCTCTCTCTCCATAAACTGAGGTAAATCCTACTATCACAAGTGTTATCTCTACTTCTATCCCCATTACTTCTTCTTCTACTACTATTTCTTTGGTCATTAACCCTCCCCACATTTCGCAGCAACCTTTTCATGTTGCATCCTTAGGACCTGATACTCAAACAACTCCTCAAAATTTTGAAGGAGATATGCAATTCTACAACATGTTTGATCTATCAGGTATTTCTAAACATATATACACTTCTCCCACCTCTCCATATAAGCCTGAGCATCCTCATGCTCAACCACTAACTTTTGTTTCAGGTCCTACTTTGGGTACTGTTGACGCCAGCGTCAACCAACTCACTGACAAGGTGGACTCTCTCTCCTCCTCCATCTCCACCAACACCAGCGCTATCAACCAAGTTGGTGAGGAACTGAAAAGACTTACAGCTGCTTCTACTTCTAAAGCTGAAGCTTCTCATATCACGGCTCTTTAGGGAGAGATTGTCAAAATGAAGGAGGACTTGGTGGTTAATCATCAACAAGTTCAACTTCTACAAGGACATTTTGGCTATCTACAAACTGAGGTTAAGGGTCTCTCTTCGAAGATTGACTCATGCACAACTCTGCTAAATCAGGTCCTCAACAAGCTAAATGAACCAGCTCTTGTACCAACTCCTTCGTTCACGGATAATGATCGTACAACGCTGAATGTCGCCATTGAATTAATTCATCAGGCCACTTCAGAGATTCCTGTTAGTGAAGGTCTTCTGGATCGGTTGGAGGCCGAAGTCCGTTCTAAGCCTTCAATTGAGGCTATAACCAACGCTACTGAACTCCCCCAATCTGATGCTGACAAAGAGGGGGAGAAATCAAATGAAGAAAATATAGTTGCAGCTGAGGTTCAAGAAACGGAGAAGGTTGTTGAGGTTTCAGCGGCATAAGTTCAAGCCTCTCCCTCTTCTTCACTAGCTATGGTTGATGAAGAAAAAGAGGAAGAGGAAGAGGAAAAGGAAGAAGATGAAGATCTTGATCTCCCTGATCAAGAGAAAGACAATGTTGTTGCTGATGATGAAGATGATGATGATGAAGAAGAAGATCAATCTCTTTGGTTCTCAGCTACAAATGCCTCATCAACACCAGCTGTCAAAGGCATTGTTCTTTCTGAAGTAGGGGGAGAAGGGAAGCAGCTTCAGGTGCCTCATCCTAAGGCAAGCAGAAGGGAATAGCTGCCGAGGGAAACCTAAAGCTTGTTTCACCATCTGAGGGGGAGAATCCTTCTCAGGTATGCCTATCCCTTGTTCCTCTGTCATTCTTTTCCTACCAAACCCCTCTCTCATTCTAGCCTTTATCTTTCTTCTTCTATAAATAAACATTAACTCCTTTTTCCTTTTTGATCAGTTAGTTCTCTCCCCAGCTTAAGGGAACTGAACTTTAAATAATCCCAACTCCATCAGCTGAAGATCAAATAATCTCAACGTCCTTAAATGAGTTGATGAAGAAGAAGAAGAAGAAGAAGTCGTGTACCATCCGGAAGGCCCTCTAGACCAGCTCAATGGTCAGAGGAGGAACTGAAAAAAAGAAGAAGAACATAGATGATTTCTCACCTAGAGAGTCAGCGGTTAAAGATCCATCTTTAATCCTCATCAAAAGAGCTTGACTTCCTGACGCAAGGTGAGATTGAAGAATCTGTCAGAGCTGAGAAGTTGATTGCTGAATACCAACAAGATGCGACTCTAGCTCTCAAGGTTCAGTCTTCTTAGTTCAAAGACAAGAAACTAAAGAAAAATCCAGTGAAGGTTCAAGCTTCACTACTAAAAGAGATTGAAGAGGAGCGCTTAAAAGAAAAAGAGGTTAGCAATAAAACACTTGAATGGTGGTGCAAACAAAAGACTGATTATCGCTCTGACCCAATGAAGATCATAGCCGTTGTCATCTCTGGGAGAAAAAAGAATGACCGACTATCAGTTACAATGGAGATAACCAGAGAACATGGAAGCGTAAAGGCAATGTTCGTATTAAGACTTGAAAGTTTTGGCTACATGGAATGGCTAGAATTCAAAGAAGCGCTGAAGACATCAAAGTCAACCTACAGAGGCTATGTTGAAGGTATTGTTGAATCCCTCCTCAACAGAGTCACTACTGTATTAAAGGTGCCTTCTGCTCTTCCTCCAAAGCCAAGGCAAACCAAAAGAAATCCTGCCTCCTCCTCCTCCTCCTCCTCTGATAATGTCGCTGCAATCAAGAACGACACCTCCATCAAGTTCTCAAAAGAAGCATTTTTCAGGCCTCCTCCTGATCTCTCGGTTCTTGATCTATCCCTGCCTCCTGGTGGACCATTCATTGCAGGACAAGTGCTGAAAAATCCTTTTGGAGTCTTCTTCAAAGATGATGAAGGTCAACTCAGATTCCATAGAGTCTCTGAGATTCCTATTCTCCTCTATTTGAACCGATCAAAACAATCATCAGACAAGAATTAGCTGATCAAAAGCAAAAAGGAGAAGAAGTACCTGATTACATGATCAAGGTCCTACAATCCTATTTAGATAGCTTATAGATTATTTTCTTACTTCTTGTAATCTGTTAGTTAGACTTACAGTAGTTAGTTCTTCACTTGTACTTAAAATTTTCATCTCTCTTGTAATTCTTTCTTTGAATTAATGAAAATTTAGTGAAGTACTTAACTCTATCAGTACTGTAAAAGATCCCTCAAAATAGTAATTGGGACATGTATGTTATGAGTCCTACTTATCCTTTATTTTGACATTAAAGTAATTTTCTTCATAGTTACTTTGTCATCATCAAACAGGGGGAGATTTTTGATCCATACTCTCTCAGTGATTTGAAAATGATCATTTTCTATACTTAGTGAAAATTACGTTTAACATTATGTATAAGTGTTTCATCATCAGCGATCATACTGAGTTTGTTCAGTTATCAGTGATGATCTTTCTTGTAAACATTCAGATGTATAAGTGTTTCACTATCAGCGATCAAATACTGAGTATGTTCATTATCGCTGATAATTTCTCATGTAAACACTTAGACGTAATCCCTGAAGACAAGTTTCGCGACAAAAGATGTTCACTGCTGAATCGAAGACAAAGCTGCTGAACAAAGACAAGTCTACTCATGACCTGATGCGGATATCAGCGAAGCCAAGACAAGTCTACACACGCGAAGAAACCTGAGGAAAAGCTTCAGCGATAGCTGAACTTCTTTATATCTCTGAAGGAAGAGATATTCAGCGATTGACGATCACTTAGCTTATGCCTCAAGTCTCTTTTGTCTTACCCTTGCACACATCGTACGATTGTCAGATACAGACATACCTCTACAGCAATTCGTACAACAACTCTAATAACTACATTGTTCATCGTACGGCCGAAAGCATGTCTCCTAAATTCAGAACCATGCAACCAATCAATTAAGGACGTGTGTAAAGTGCTCTGCCATGCATTTAATGCATCAGGTATAAATAGAAAGATTTCAACTCCATCTGAGAGTTGCCCTAAGCCTTCATCTTTCTAAAAATATAGAAACCCTTGCTTTCTATACTCTCATAATCCCCCATTCTCTAATTCTAGTGCAATCCTTCTTAGTGATTCTTAAGTTTGTTTAGATTAGGTTCTACTTAATCTTATTCCGCAACGAACTTGTAAATTGTAATTGGATTTATAATAAACAATTTATTAAACTTTAAAATTCAGTGTTTGTATTTAACCCCCCTTTCTACAAACTTGTTAAGTACCTTCGGGACCAACAGGGATAAAGAAGATCTGAACAAAGTTTGCAATCATGTGCAATAAAACAATTTTTATGCATGTTCAACTAACAGTTTGAAATCACGTGTGTATTAAACACCTTTCCACGGATCCGAAATACGACCCACATGGAAATTTGGAAAAGTATGAAACACGTTATGCAAAATAATTCAAGAGTAAGTTTCGTGCATGAATTTTGATCGAGACCCAAAACCTTAGGGCAAACGCCCCGATCCAAAATATTCTTTATAAAATGATGCCGCCCAAAACTCACTCAAACGTGAATGGAAAATGGACTCCCAATTATAAAAACGCGGATAAAACTCTGCATCCCGAAATACCCAAAAACACGGGTGGGGAGTAATACTCAATTCATAAATCATGGAAAGCAATCCATATAAATATAATATTCCATCGAAAACATGGAACTAAAATCCAATACTCACGCGACCATAAAATGGGATGAAACCCAATCTTAAGACATGGACAATTAAATTTCCAAAATACTGTTGGCCGACAACGGGGGAGACCCGTATCCGTTGAGAGTGGAGGAACACAAAAGTATGCCACTCATACAACGTTAATCGTATGACACTTCACGACATGAAAGCCTAAGTGTCCCTACGACTCCCTTCAAGCTGCACCCAAAGAGACAGCAGACCTTAGCGAATATTACCATGAATACCGCCAAAGGCTCGGCACAGTCGGGGGTTACAACCTTGGCATTGCCCCTACATGGCGGAGGCCCCAGATATAAAATCTCCCCTCTAGCTCATGATAACTCAACCGGACTCAGCCCTCCTAGTGTACACTAGAAAGGTTAAGGTCATAAAACATAGGTTCCAGAGTCCAACCCCGTGATACCCATTTGACCATCAAATAAACACTGACTTACGTGCCTATGGATCCAATGCAACACAGTCTAACATTACATGAGTACACATGAATGACCAACACACTCGAGCATGTAATTATCATAATTATGCAATAAGATGCATTAGGGTGTAAATCATACATGGGCTCTACATAGAGCCATTAAAACTGGACAAGTGTCCACGAGACTCTTTTAAGTCAAAACCGAGCTAAAATGCTCAAACCCCATTCGACCAACAAACATCGGTCCCCAAATAGAAAAACGCATTCAAACGGCGTTTATGCAGACACATACCTCAAAGATGTGATTAACCCAAAAACTCGTCACGGATTGGGACAAAAGGTTTTCCAAATGGGTTCATACCCTTAGGTTTTCCAAATGCTTTATGAAATTAAATACACCAAAAATGCATAAATCATAGATTAGACTTCATGTGTACAAAATCACCAAAAATGCATAAATCATAAAATATACTTCATTTGTGCAAAATTACCAAATGCATAAGTCATACTATTTACTTATCAAATATTCAAGTCCCAAATATAGCTTTTCATGAAATTCAAATAACCCAATTTTAATAAATATGAAAACTTATCAAAATACTTAACACATTGACAATTACCAAGTAAAACATATTTTTACTTCAAAATACTCATTTTGGCATGTACATAGTTTTCACAAAGCAACTTGAATTCACCTTGCTAGGTTAAGTTAGACCTAGGTTTCAAACACAAATCCTTAGCCTCCAAAAATGAAGCTTCCATCATCAACACATCATCTTCAACAATGGGTTAGAGTTCCCAAATAACCCTTTTCTCCAAATCTAAGAGAAATGAACCACCAACAAGTGTATCACTTTAGATCTACAAAGATCCTCATACAAGAGCTTAAAATATACAAGAACTTACCTCAAACAAGCTTAAAGTCTTCCAACCAATATTTCATCCATGACATTCTTCACCCTCATCACAACCAAGCTTCATCCACCATCTCTTTGGTCTCTCTAGGGTAGATTCTCACCAAGGTGCTCCAAAAATCGGTTCTTAAGCTCCCAAATCGTCTAAAGGAAAGAAATTGAGAGTGTGGAAGTAGAAATGGGAGAAAACCCTAGAAATCTTTGCATAAATCCACCAGAAAACCTTTCGCGGCCTTGGAGGCGACCTTAAGTCGCGGGCCAAGCCGCACGTGTGCTTAGAGCGCAAACAACAGTGACTTACGTAGCCCTAGCCGCGGCTTAAGGGTGTGGGCCAAGCCGCGCGTATCATCAATTGTGTCTTCTTGCGTCTTGCATTAAACCGTTCCCTGACCATTTCTCTCGGCCGACCACTGACCGTTTCCTTGGCCGATCATTAACCGTTTCTTTAGAAAATCACGGGTGATACAATCCTCCCAACCTTAAAGAGATTTCGTCCTCGAAATCTAGCATTGACCAAACAACTAAAAGTGGCATTTAACGAGACCAATTGGTTCTCAATACAAAAAGGATGCTCCCACGATACCTTGCCTCATATATGAACCCGATCACGTCCCGACTAAGGTTGTAACCATATTTGTCATAATTGGCCTCCACACACCCAATATCAGCGTTCGTTATACCTTACAGATGACGGAAAGAACATCGAGTCCTTATCGAAACATTTCCTATCATTAAGACCTCGGTAGTCTACCAACCTTAGGTTGTTTATATTGCCTCAAGAGTAGCTTACGACCTTAACCAACGATTCCCACTAGGTATGCCTCGAAACGGACTTCACCCTTAAATACTTCTAATCAACTTTCGGCGAACCGTGCTACACCCTTGATTCCCTTTAAAACCATAACAACCTTTGTAGCAACAAACTAATTACATTTGACTAAACTCCTTTCGATTCCGATTATTCGCAACCAATATGACTTTACCCGAGAGATGAGGAACTCGTATATAGAATTGCTGAGTCGATCACTTGCAGCTGTTATAAAAACGACATTTCTAATTGAAATAAATCAAGGTCTCCTCAATAAACGATTTCTACCTACGTTCTACCTCGACATCTTCACCAAATTCCCAATAATCCATATCATAAAATATTTATCGTCCCTTCCTTGACGAAGTTCCTAACACTAATTTGGTCCGATCCAAACTACAAAATTAACATCCGTAGAAAGAGGACTGCTCCAAACCCCACGGTTATACATATCCCGATATGCATTCAAACATCAATTGTTAAATCAGCGAAAACCTCAATGATTACATTACCAATGATTGATCCCTAAGTGCCAGCATCTAATATCCTTAAGGTTACCACCTAACTTCCAGACACACCAAATTCAACGAAAGTGCACTGAAGCACCCAAACAGTCGCCGTCTTCAAAGTCGAATGTCGACACTTATCCTCAAAATGTCTACACTACAAACGTGGATATACCACCACATATTCCATTCCAGATTGCATCGAAGAAATAAAGTTGACACCTATCACGACACTAAAATTTCGGACAAATGAATCGCCATATTTTCCTTATTCTTGAAGACTTACCCGGATGACACACACCCAACCCATACATGACGTGGTTCCCAGTCAGTTTATAGCCAACCATAAGCATGCAACACCTAAATCTTAACCCGTAGGATTCACCGAAACGAAAGATCACCACTTAAATGACTGGGAGAGTACATAATTCTAATACATCAATTATTCATGTGTATACCGGTTTGTAAAACTGAAATCCAAAATTCAAAACTAACCATGAATCAGACCCTCCGACACTACGATTCCTAAGGATTCATCTAGTCCTTAATTACAAATCCTTTCACGATAAGGTTTTAAATCTATAACCCTAATGAGTTCAAGGTTTTTCAACTGCTATGCCAATTTGAAATTTTATTGAAACTCTCAAATATAATGGTTTTATTACAATCAATCGTACGTATAAAAATCTACTACCGTTTACTTGGTAGGTGTGCAAAGTGACAACAAACACCACACGTATAAAACCATTTCAAAAAGCTTTTAATCATTACTTACGCTAATAATGACAGTAGATAAGGATATACAACAAGCTTTTCAAATGGACCACTATGGTCCTAGCTTGCATCAATATATGCCGTAAATGGGGAAATAATTTTGCGTACCAAAACAGTTTATAACAAGGCGTTTGAACAAAACTACCAAGAGACAATTTATGCAATCGAGTCCCCAAAATTTGTCATTTGACTATATAAGGATATGGAACAAAATTTCTCAACAAGACCTGCATCCTGAGTTCGTTTCTCAAACTTAGCGAGGCAAAATTTGTGTTAAGACACAGTCTCATTGGATTCAAGATCATCTAATCTGAAGATCGCAATCTGAAGCTAAAGCCGAAACGTCGACTCTCAATATTAAAGTCTATGTCGTTTGTAATAAATGTCAATGTAATTCATGTTTATTGTTATTAGTAATATCTAGTTTGCTAGATATTAGTTTAACTTAGTTAGTTTCTAGTCTATTAGATATTAGTTATTTAGTTAGTTATTAGTTAGATATAATATCTAATAACTAGATATTATTTAGTTATAATAGTATTATAATGCAACTTGTTGTTGCAAGTTGTAGGAAGTGTGTAAGACACACTTTAGATTAGATATTGTATCTCTCAATCTCTCAAGTATCAGATCATATAGAACACACACACAAAAGGGTCTAAAACTAGAGAGAACACAAGAGAGCTTCAAAGATCAAACCTTGTAACCATTGTTATTAATCAATACAGGTTGGTAATCGTTATTGTGTTGTTTGATATAAAACTTGATATAGTATTGTGGACCCACAATTGGTATCAGAGCCTGATTAAGATCAAATCAAGTTTTTATTTTCAGAAAACGACTCTGTGTTCTTGTGAAAAATCGATTTTGAGTGACAAGGTGTTATAGGTGTTAAAATCGATCAGGTTGTGATCGATTAGCATGCTAGATCGATTTGTTGTTGTTTGATTTCACTACTAAGCATTAATCAAGTTTCATTTTGTGATTTTAGTGGTCTAACAGTCGACTTTGGTAAGATACTGTGCCATCGATTTAATTTTTAAAAAGTGATTTTTATTGCGATCGAGTGCTTACATTCAGTTCTAGAAGTGTTTCTAGACATAAGGGTAGAGTTTGGTATTGCTAAATCGTTTCAATACAGATTTTAGACGATTTTTAGAAGTACAGGACGAATAAAGCGCAAAGCAAAGACGAAAACACGCAAAGTTCAAACTTTGCGCGTCCAACATCAATCGCAAACCTCAACTTTGCGCTCTTCAAGAGAAACGCAAAGCTCACTTTGCGCCTCTCAAGCCAAACGCAAAGTCCACTTCTCGGTTCCAAAAGCATACGCAAACCTCGATCTCACTTCTCGCAACAAGTCAGAATCGCAAACCTAAGGAACGCAAACCTCAAGCCATCGTGTTCATCTCTTCAAATGATCAAGTCAACTTTGCGCTTCCAACTTGAACCGCAAACCTCAACTTTGCGCTTCCCACTTGAACCGTAAACCTCAACTTTGCGCTTCCCACTTGAAACACAAACCTTACTTTGCGCACTGTGATTGACACGCAAACCTCTATGCTCCAATCCAGACATAGATTTTTCTTCAAAATGACATCCAGAGACGCCCTTGCAATAGGAACTGACACCAAGCCACCAGTTCTCTTTAAAGGAGAATATGAACAGTGGAAAGATAGATTCCTAAACTTTGTTGACAGACATGAGCTGGGTGATTTCATCAGGAAATCTATAGAAGAAGGGGTTATGAAACCAGTTAAGACGACTCGCCTGGTTGGAAATGTGCCTACTGAAGTTGATCTTAAGTTTCATGAGCTAAAAGATGATAATCTCAGAAGAGCTAAAGGCGATAGATTAGCTAAGTCATACATTTTACAAGGAATTCAAAACAAAATATATGTAAAGATTGACAGCTACAAGGCCTCCGGCAAAGAAATGTGGGATCAATTTGAAAAGATGATGTTGGGTTCGAAGGTTGGGAATCAGCTGAAAATCTCCAACTGCCTAAATAATTATGAGGAATTTAGAGGCAGAGTGGGAGAAACTTTACAAGAAACCTATGACAGGTTTGTGACTTTGCTGAACGAACTTAGCAAGAACAAAGTTCACAAATCTCAAATTGAGCTGAACGTCAAATTCCTGAGTATTCTTCAACCGGAATGGAAAAGATTTGCTAGGCAGATGAAGCAGATAAAAGATCTGAATGAGATTCCACTTCATGAGGTGTACGAAACCCTCAGACAAAATGAAGAAGAGGTGGATGAAATTCTAGATGAAAAGAGGCACAAAGGAAAGACAGTTGAAGACACAGTTGCTCTTGTTGTCAGGAAGAAGAAGAACAAGAGAACTGTGTATGAATCAGAAGAAGATGAAGGTTATGCAAACTCTGACATGGAGGAAAGTAAACAACTGAAACAAGCAATGATTCTGTTGTCAAATGCTTTTCAGAAAAAGTTCTACACGAAGCCAAGTTCAAATAGTCAGAGATATTCTTCTGGTCCAAACAACTACATCCACAAGGAAAGGGTTGAAGGAAGCAGATATGAAGGAAAGAGATTTGAAGGGAAAAGAACAGAGGAGAGGAAACCGGAAGAGAAAAGGTATCAGTATGAAGGGAAGAGATTAGAGGAGAGGAAACCAGAAGAGAGAAAATTCAAGGTTGAAGGATCCAGTCAGACAGAACAACCAACGTGCTACAACTGTGGCAAAATAGGTCATTATGCCAGAGACTGCCGAAGGCCAAAAGTCAGAAACTCCGATTATTACAAGAACAAGATGCTTCTTGCAAAGCAACAGGAGGCTGGCAAAGCACTGATGGCTGAAGATGAATACTGGCTTGATCACTCAGATGATGAAGAAGAGGATGAAGAGAAAGATGAAGCCGTCAACATGTGTTTGATGGGCAAGATAAAATCATATACTGAAGCTGATTCAGATAATGAAGAAGTGGAGGTATGTAATTTATCAGATTCTGATTTCATGAATAAAATGCATGCCATGAGTTTAAAACAAAAAGAGTTAGAATCTAATCTTGAGCAAGAAAATGGTGTCATAATTGACAAAAACCAATTGATACAGAAACTTAGCTATGTAATTGCTGAGAAGAAAGTATTAATTGAGATTTTACATAAAGAAAATGACACCAACACAAAACAAAAGACAATAATTCTTAAAGACAATTCTGAACTCAAGTCTCAACTGCTAAAAAGTGGGATTGATTTATATGAGCTTAAAGAATTGCATGCTTCTTGTACCAAAGAAAACTTTTCTCTACTTGGTAAATTAAAAAGTTTGGAAGAGAAGTTATACAAAATGGGTCAAACTGAACAGACTATTCATCTGAACAAACCCAAAGAGGAAATAGAGAGATGGGGAATCGGTTATAAGAATCCTCACTGTCTACAAAAAGGGATGTCTGAAGTGCCAGGATTTTATGATCATCTTTCTATGAAATTAGCTCGAAGAATCCCTGCGTTTAAAACTTTTTGGACTAAAGTGTCGGAAGAGGATGAAGCCAATGAAACTGAAAAACGTTTGAAATCATCTAAAGTTCATCTTCCATTTTATTATGCGAATATGAATAATAGTTATAATGAAAATCCAATATATCAAAAGAAGAAAACTCTTTCAAGTGATTTCTTTCAAAGTTATTCTGAAAAGGAAATGGAGGCGAAGCCTATTCAAGATAAACTATATGTCCCTCCTCTCGTTTTAGAAAGTAAAATTTCTGAACTCGAGAATTCCTTATCAGATGAAAGACTTTTGATAAATATTGAACAAAAGGTTTTTTCAACAGTGTTCAAAAATGTTATAATTTCTAAGGCTTCACATTCTGAGGATATGTTTGGTTCATCAAATAAAGGATTTGATTTTCTGAACTCTAACGGTGGTTTAGATGATTGTTCTGAACAATTTGATTTTAATGCAAAACTTCCTAACCATTCATCTTTTGTTAAGAAATCTTTGAGAAAAACCAGTATGCCTGTTAACAGTGCAAAATCAACGAAAGCTGATAACTCAGTCTCTGTGAAAGCTAAACATGCTAAAGGTAAGAAAATATCTCAGCATTCACAGAAACCGAACACTACTGGTAATTCCAAGAAGAAGCAATCGCTTGTTGCTCAAAGATCTAACTCACCAGTTTCACATGTTTCAGATCTGAGCAAGCAAAGGCCAGAAGTAAATTCTCAATGGCAACCCAAACGGAAGCTTGACAAGACCGTTTTATCGTTTAGTAGAGTTAGTTGTAATAAGAATTCACTTAGTAAAGATGTCCTAATTGCTGATATTGTTGTTTTGAACTCAAAACTTGCTGTTTCTCGTAAACAATATACAATGAAGCAATTATTTCAGTTATCTTTATCTGCTAGAAAGTCTTTTATTTATTATAAACATGTTTCTATCTCTTTGTCAAGATTCTGAAGATTGGTTTGGCAATTACCATGTGCATTCATCTCATACTAATTCTTCACATACATTTCAAAAGAAAAGAGGACCCAATTGAAATGGGTACCAAAATCTTGTGCTAACACAGTAGGACCCAAATTCCAGTGGGTACCTAAGGCTAAATCAGTGTTGCATGCACACAAAGCTTAAAGAGAAATCGACTTCTGATTATGTACAGATCAGGACTCGTTCTTCAATGACAAAACAGGTTTTTGGTAAATGTAGTTCAAAACCCGAACCTCAAAGTCAAAATAGGCTTTTGAACAAACCAGTTCAAGACTCGCACTTCGATAATCAAAGTGAATATTCCAATGTTGTCGTATGAAGATCTAAATTTGTAATTTCTCTTATGCAGACTAGTCATACATGGTTCTTGGACAGCGGATGTTCCAAGCACATGACAGGGCAAAAAGAGATACTGTCCAATTTTAAAGACAAATATTGCGGAACAGTCAGATTTGGAAACAACCAGTTTTCTCCAATCATGGGATACGGTGATGTACAACATGACAATATCACTATCAAGAAGGTGAGCTATGTAGAAGGCTTACGACACAACTTGTTCAGTATAGGCCAGTTCTGTGACAAAGACTTAGGGTGCGTTTGGTACAGAGAATGGAATTGCAGAGAAATGATTGCAGAGAATGGAATTGCAGAGAAAGAGAATTGGTCTGGAGAATAGGAATTGACTCTCCTGTTTGGTAGCACAGAGAATTCAGCAGAGAAATGTAACAGGAAATCGTTTCTCTTGTTTGGGAGCACAGAGAAATGTAACAGAGAATTCAACAATTTTTGCAAAGTCTAACAGAAACAAATCATCAATGATGGGGGGATTTCCAACCCAACAGAAACAAATTCACTGACATTATCATCATATATAATTTTTGACCAAACCCTATACAGAAACAAGAAATCATGAAATTAACTGCAGAAATACAGATACATTTTGATTTCCAACCCAACATACAGATACATTTTTGATTTCCAACCCAACATACAGAAATACAGATCCCTTATCCAAACCTAACCAGATACAGAAATACAGAAATACAGAAATCGCGACCTGAGAGAGAGCGTCGACAGGGAGAGCAACGTGAGAGAGAGAGAGAGTCGGTGGAGAGGGATCGCGCCGGGAGGGAGAGCGCCAGTGGAGAGGGATCGCGCCGGGAGAGAGCGCCGACAGGGAGAGCGACGTGAGAGAGAGAGAGAGAGAGCCGGTGGAGAGGGAGAGCGCCAGGAGGGAGAGCGCCGGTGGAGAGGGAGAGCGCCGAGAGGGAGAGGGAGAGGGAGAGGGAGAGGGAGAGAGAGAGCGACGACGTGAGGGAGAGAGAGAGAGCGCCGAGAGGGAGAGAGACCGATGTGTTTTTTTACTTTGGAGCAACTCTCATCAATTCCCTGATTTTGAAATCTCACCATTTCTCTTCACTTTGTGGAGAAATAAAAGTAGGGAAAGAGAATTGGTTTATTTCTCATTTTTCTTTTCTCTGTGTTACCAAACAAGAGAAATGGAAATCATTTCCATTTCTCTGTCTTCAACTCTCTGTACCAAACACACCCTTAGAGGTCAACTTCAAAGCCAAGAGATGTTCAGTTCGCAATGAAGAAGGCGAAGAACTCTTGGTTGGTACACGAGAATTAGACCTCTACACAATCAATTTATCAAATGTCCATACTGACAAGCAAGTTTGTCTAATGACGAAAGCATCGATGCAACAAAGTTGGTTATGGCATCGAAGACTCTCTCACCTCAACTTCAGGTACATCAACAATCTGGTCAGTGGAAAGCTAGTCAAAGGACTTCCAGAGCTCAAATACGAAAGAGAACATCTTTGTGCAGCTTGTGAAAAGGGCAAGATGAAGAGGGCACCTCATAAACCAAAGCCTGAACCAAGTACAAGCGCTTCTTTAGAGTTATTGCATATGGACTTATGCGGTCCGATGCGAACTCAGAGTCTAGGTGGAAAGAAGTACATACTCGTGATCGTGGACGATTACTCGCGATACACATGGGTCACGTTTCTACGTTCAAAGGATGAGACACCTGATATTCTCATCACATTCCTAAAGACGACCCAGGTGAATCTGCAGAAACCGGTCAAGTTTCTACGAACAGACAACGGCACAGAGTTCAAGAACCAAAAGGTTGAAGAATATCTCGAATCTGTCGGGATTTCACATCAATACTCTGCTGCTCGTACGCCTCAAAAAAATGGACTGGTTGAAAGAAGAAATCGTACGCTAGTCGAGGCTGCTCGTACTATGCTAAGTCAATCAAACTTACCTCTATTTTTGTGGGCTGAAGCTGTATCGACCACTTGCTATACACAGAATCGCTCCATGATACATCGCAGATTCTAGAAGACTCCTTATGCGTTAATCAAGAACCGAACACCGACAATCAAATACTTCCATATATTTGGGTGTAAGTGTTTCATTCTAAACGATAGGGAGAGTCTTGTGTGTCCCTGAATCTAGTTTCTAATCACAAATAATCAAACAATTAGATAATATGATTCAATTACCTGTTTGATTTACTTCAAGAAATCTCAAGATTACAAGCTTTCTCTCTCTAGAACACTCTTTCTCTCTCAACAGATTTCTCTCTCTAAAATACAACTGAGTTCGGTATTTCACTTTATACATCTACTAATTACAAAAGAAAATAAACTATTTATACCTACAACTAAAACAAGGAAACTAAAATACAATACAAAGATGTTGACTTTTATTACAAAAGACTTTGACTTTGATGAGATTTGACTTTCTCAGCTTTGACTTCTTGTACTTTGACATTCAGTCTTCTTGATCTTGTATCCAACAGATTTATGCTCTAACAATCTCCCCCTTTGGATTCAAGATCACTGTTGAAAGATCTAGCAATTCAGTCTTCACTTTTAAGCTCTGTTAGTACAATCTCCCTTTTTCTTTGACGGTATTCTTTCCAAGACTGTCTTCAAATGATTAACAATCTCTCCAAAACTTTTACAACATACTTTCAGACTTTGGAAAGAAATTATCTTCAGAATCAGCTCAAATTGCTTTAGCAAATAATCTTCAAAGAAAATTTCCTCAAAAACTTGAGAAATTCTTTGATCTTCATCAAATCTTCAATTCTTTACTTTGAACTTTTCTAACTTGGACATTTCTGAAAAACATCTCACAAAACTTTAACATTTCTTGATATCATCTCCCCCTTTTTGATGATTTGAGCATCTATATCATCAAAACATTTCTTCGAAGAAATGTCTCTGACCAAACTGATCTGTGAAACTGAGCCTCTGATTCTGTGATCCATAACCAAGTATTCATCTAGATCTTTACAAATCTAGACAAAATAAAAACAGGTAACTCCTGAATCAACAGATGAATCAGTTAAAATGCCTGTCAGTAACACAAAGTCACTGTGTAACAAATACACAATATAAAGGAGCTTTTTGATGTTCACTCCCCCAGGGCTTCCATCCAATCATCGAAACACCACAAAGGCAATTTATATGAATGTTATGACAAAGAAACAAATTCCTTGTGTGTACGTGCATGTGTAGAAAGAATTAAGCACGATGATTGCTTTTCAATAAGGCTCAAGTTGTGTAAACCACTGAGACAACAGTAGATAAACACAGACTCAATGTGCATGATTGAAGTGCGAAGGTGGGGCAGACTTCCTTCTTTTTCAATATCCAGATTTTCCAAAAGAAAACCAGATAGATAATGTGCTGCTTCCCCTTGAAAATGTGAAACATTTTCTTTTTAAGAAGAAAATGAGTAGTTGGTGGGGTTTAGTCAAGAGTTGGCATGGGCTAGTTGCCTGTTTCAATAACGTTCACCAAAGAGTTGTGAAACGCTAGTAATGTGGCTGCCCGACTCAGAAAGTAGTTGGTGCAAAGTTTAATATTCTTTTACTCTGATCTCACACCCTCTTTCTTTTGATCATTAAACTCACTACTAACCAAACTCTTTTTTCCATTTTACCTCATCACACAACCCATACTCATTTCTTTTTGACTCCTCACACTCAATCTTTATGGATTAACTTCTTGGGTAGAAATCACTGGTTAACCTGATTCCATAGAAGTTCAGTTAATTCCTAGCACAAAGAACCCATATTTCCTATAAAAGCATAATGTTGCTTAGATGATTTAACTTTATCAGTTAAAGCTCATATACAAATGTCAGATGAATGTATGCTCAGAATATAATCATGAAGATATGAGCATTTTAAAACATGGAAGTATTTTCAAACAAGTATATTGAATGAATGAATAGTAATGCAAAAGACTTGTTTGAAAATCTGACATTGTATGAAAATGATCACGAATGAATGATATAACAATCAAGGCTTATGGTCAAGAATAACGGATATTGTCTATACGAACCAAGATATAGACATTCTTGAAATGAACGTTTAGAAATGAAATAACGCTCAAAATTCTTTGAAGTACAAGCGGGGTGTCTTACCATCGAAAAATTGCTTACAATATGAGACATGGTAAGATCATTTTTGAACAAAGTCAAACCGGTGTGTGTGAATACTTGAAAGTATATAGAAAAGACATACGCAAGTATATATCTTTGGAAACACACGGTTTGTAAATAATTAAGCACAAAAATAAAATGAAAACATTTAAAATCACACATCCAAATTATAAAATCTGTTTAAAAATCGGGAAGTGGTTTGAACATTTAAGAACATGTTTTCTATACCTGAAAGTTGTCCTTCTTTCAGATACATTTGAGATTAAGATAAGAAATTTACCTTTTCGCTCAATCTTAATTCTCAGAAAGTCAAACTGTAGTCATATAGATATGATCGTGTCAGCTTCTCTCATCTTGCATAAGTCTCAAAGTCTAGTCAAAATTTATTCACAAAATTTATTCAAATGAAATAAAAGACGTAAAGCAATAAAACGATTAAAGTACGAGTTCTGATAAGAAGTAATCAGAAATCATTGTCTTACTCCTTTTGATTTGACTTATAAGCTCCCCCTAAAATCATGCATCACAAAAATTTGTCAGTTAAGTAAAATGCAGAAATTAGTTATGCTCCCCCTCAAATGAATGTAGATCATCTAAAACCTTCTCTTACTCCCCCTGAGATCATGAGCAAACAATTAAAGTGTAGATATCCTTCAGACATAAATATAAAGAAAATGATGGAAAATAACAATTCGTAACTTTAGTAGGTAATAACCGATTACGTCTTAAGATTTAACATACCAAGCTTAGAGACAAGAAAATTAAATCTCTTTTCATCTAAGGGTTTGGTAAATAAATCTGCAAGTTGATAATCTGTTTTCACAAAATAAAGTTCAATTGTTCCTTTTTCTACATTATCTTTGATAAAATGATACCTTACATCAATGTGTTTGGTTTTCGTATGTTGGACAGGATTAACAGATATCTGCCCACAAGAATAGAGGTAAGTTTGATTGGCTAAGCATAGTCCGAGCGGCCTCGACTAGCGTCCGATTTTGCCTTTCGACTACTCCATTTTGTTCAGGCGTTCTAGTAGCAGAATACTGATGTGAAATCCCGACTGATTCGAGATATTCATCAACAATGTTGTTCTTGAATTGTCAATCCGAACTTTGGATAGATTGATGGTATAGAGGTTTGTTTTTCGATGTCCACCTAAGAGTTCTGTGCCGTCTTCAGTACGAACCGAGCAACTCTTAGATTTAAAATTGACCTCTAACCCTTTATCACAGAATTGACCAATGCTGAATAATTTGTGCCCCAAGCCTTCGACATAACTCACCTTACTTATCGTTATGTTGTCTTGAATAATGTCACCATATCCTAAGATAGGTGAAAGCTGATCGTTTCCAAATCTGACATTTCCACTGAATTTCTCTGTATAGTTAGACAATAAAGCTTTTTGCCCAGTCATATGCTTGGAACATCCACTATCCAAGTACCACATATGCCGGGTCTGCAAGAGAAATCAGGCAATAACAATTTTTGGTACCCATTTAAAAATGGGTCCTAACAAATTAGCACAAGATTTTGGTATCCACTTGAAAATGGATCCGCTTTTGTTCTTTTGAAAACTTTTAAAAACATTTGATCTTGTAGAAATAACATGATAAGATTCATACCAATCAGAAGAATTATGAGGATAATCAAAATCATTTCTCCGATAATGATAAGATGTAGTAGAAATATGAGATAATTGAATCAATTGCTTTATTGAATACCTCTTGTAAGAAGTTACAAGGTTATGTTTAATTGAAGCAAATTGATCAACTACATCAGTATCACTACTAACTGATCTATTACAAGATTTATCAGAAACTGATTCGGCTATCTCATCATCCTTCCTTTTTGGTCTCCATTCGAATCGAGCTTTCAACTTTTTCATCCTTAAATATGAAACATAAGATATAGATTTATTAGGAAAAGCAGATTTCCGATATTGGATGTTCTTTTATGTACCAGTGTATTTCTGTTTCTGTAATCGTTGTTTCTTATGTTTCTTACCTCGAGCATAGTAATCAACAGTTACAGAAACTGATTCACCAACCGTAGTTGACGATTTCTCAATATTAACACCACTTGGTAACACTTTGTCATTTACAAGACAAGTAGAATGATCAGGAAGTTTATTATTGGATTCAAACAAATCATTTTCGTCTATGCACCCATCATCAGAATTAAGAAAATCGTTTGCAGACTCAAATAAGTCATCAGAATTATCAAAGAAAGTTTGAGATACCTTTGAAACTTTAGAACACATTGTAGATATAGATTGAAAAATTGTATTCTTTTATACTGTAGAAAACACACTTTGTTGAATATCAACCAAAAGTTTTTCATCAGATAAATCATTTTCAAGCTCAACTATTTTGCCTTCAAGAATAAGTGTAGGAACATAATCCTTTGCAATTGCAGGTTTTTCCTTCATCTCATAAGCAGAATAACTAACAAAATAGTCGTTGGAAAGAACTTTTGGTGTTTCTGAAAGATAACTATCATTTAACTTTACATAGTTAAACAGTAGTTGCATTTTCTTTTTATTCTTTCTATTTTCAGTTTCTTTGGCCTCAACTTCTTCTGGTAATTTAGTAACAAATTTAGGTTTTAAATGAGGACATTTACTGGCACATGCAAGAAAATCATAATTATAAAGTGCTGGTTGTTTTCTGATGACTTTCTTAAGATAATGGGGGTTTTTAAAACCAAGTCCCCATTTCTCTTTAACATCAGCCTCTTCGTTAGGTGCATTGAGAAAAATGGTTTGATCTGTTTGACCTCTCGCATAAAGTTTTTCTTCCAGACCATTTACCTTCTTGTTCAAAAGCTTATTTTCAACCTGCAGTTTATGAACAGTTAGTGCAGATTCTTTCTTCTCAAGCTCATACTTAGAAATTTTAACTTCAAAATCAGAAATCTTCTTTTCAAAACAATCTACTTGAAGTTTAGAATCAGAATCAGACTTGCATAAAGAATCAATGAGACCTTTGTTCATAATAACAGACTTATTAAGCTCAAAGATCTTATCGTTTCTTTTAACAACTTTTTCGTTTTCGTTTTTCAATTTATTTTGTAAATCTTGAAGCTCAATCACCATGGTTTCCATTTTAGTAATGAAATCTTTTGCAGTTAAGTTACTACCTCATCAGCTGACTCATCATCTGACACATCATTCTTCACTTCTTTTCCCATAAGATAGAGATGAGCTGTTTCTTCCTTCTCCTTGTCTTCACCTTCGGAATGATCAAACCAAAATTCATCTTCAGCCATTAAAGCTACACCCGCTTCTTGATGTTTTGCCAAAAGAAATTTGTTCTGATAGTACTGAGAGTTACGAACTTTTGGCTTTCGACAATCTTTAGCAAAATGACCCATCTTTCCACAATTGTAGCATTTGATTGAGTCAGTTGTTGGCTTTTCAGCAACAGTGTAATCATTCACGTACTTCTTCTTCTCATCGGGTTTCTTCTCCACATATCTGTTCTCTTCATATCTCTTTCCTTCCACTCTTTCACGGTGCTCATGATTCTTTGAACTTGATGAAGAATATCGTTGAGAATTTGATCCCGGCTTTTTGTAGAATTTCTTTTGAAATGCACGGGTCAGTAAAATCATGGCTTGTTTCAGACTTTCTCCATCATCACCATCTGATGCAGATTCAGATTCAGAACTTGTAAGAACTTTCTTCTTCTTCTTTTCTTTTTCCTTCTCTCCGGCTACCAAAGCAATAGGATCAGGAACTTTTTCTGCTTTCTTTTTCTCAGCTCTCTTCTCCTCCACTTCTTCTTCATTCTGCCTCAGAGTCTCATACACTTCATGTAACGGTATTTCATTCAGATACTTCATCTGTTTCATTCTACGTGTATGTTTCTTCCATTCAGGTCGTAGAATGCTAAGGAATTTGACATTGTTTTCCAGCTGCTTCTTTTTCACCTTGTTCTTTGTCAGTTCATTTAGAAGCACAGTAAACCGTTCATATGTATCTTCCAGACTCTCATTCTCTTTGGCTTTGAATTCCTCGTAGCGATTGATGCAGTTGGCTACTTTCATCTGATTCCCGACCTTGGATCCCATCATCATCTTTTCCAATTGATCCCACATCTTTTTAGCATCATGCTTGTAGATATCAATCTTGATGTAGATGTCATTAGGAATGCTTTGGAGTAGAAGAGATATTGCTTGCTTGTCAGCTTTATACCGACTCTTCTGTTCTTCAGAATACTGAGATAAATCCACTTTAACTAGTTCTGTCTTTTCTTCTCTTTCCTCATCATCATGTACATTATCAGATTCATCATTAACAGGTACTTGAACCATGATTGGTGCCATAGGACCATTTGTAATTGACTCCAGAATATTCTCCCCATTTGCATGTCGATCAATGAAATCTAGGAATCGATCCTTCCATTGTTCATACTCTCCTTTGAACAGAACAGGAGGCTTGACATCAGTACCAATTGAAAGTGCATCCTTTGAAGTCATCTTGAAAAACTTGTTTGAAAAATATTAGCAATAAGAAACTAGAACTGATCGTTAGTCCAAATATGAAATCACAAGAATATAAAAATGACACTGAAAATAAAATTCAGAAATTTTGATCACAATCAGTATTTTGTCCCCCTCCGGGGTCGAGGGGCAATGCACCTAGAGAAAAAAATTTCACTATTAAGGGCCATATTACAGTTTTGAAAATTTTGACTAAGTACAGAAACTCGCAAGACACTGTTAAAGCTTAAAACTCGCAGGCGCTGAAACACGCAAACCACTATTCCTCTCAAACTCGCTAGCTTCGATTAGCGCGTTTGTAAAACTCGCAGATCACTACAAGCGCGTTCTGGTCCTTAGAAAGATTTCCAACTTTTTCAAACTAGCAGACTTGATTAGCGAGTTTCTAGAACTCGCAGATAACACCTTGCGCGTTTGAGACCAAAATTAATCATTCGACTTGCGCGTTCTTGCGGATGAACCTTGCGCGTTTGAACAATGAACTTGCGCGTTTGAGAGATCTAGCGCGTTCTTCCGAAAGTCGACTCAGAAATTGATTTTTCCATCTGAATCCTATCAAACCTTGTCCAATTGATCTGTTACGTTGAATTGTTGCTCGATTACAATACTAGAACAGATTACAACTCAAGAAATATACAAACAAACACTCACAAAACAAAAATATCGATGAAACAGTGTATATTGACTCGTGAACAAAAATCACAAAATTCGTGAGAATTACAGTGCAATACTGAAATTAAAGTACATAGACTCAATCTATTACACTTTTTGAACAATTCCTAACCAAAATCTGCTCCAAAAACACATTCAAATTCAAAATTCGATTTTTCTCTCAAGAACAGTGACGAACCACCCAAATCTTAATCTGATTTCACTTTGGATCTGCTCTGATACCAATTTTGTGTCCCTGAATCTAGTTTCTAATCACAAATAATCAAACAATCAGATAATATGATTCAATTACCTGTTTGATTTACTTCAAGAAATCTCAAGATTACAAGCTTTCTCTCTCTAGAACACTCTTTCTCTCTCAACATATTTCTCTCTCTAAAATACAACTGAGTTCGGTATTTCACTTTATACATCTACTAATTACAAAAGAAAATAAACTATTTATACCTACAACTAAAACAAGGAAACTAAAATACAATACAAAGATGTTGACTTTTATTACAAAAGACTTTGATGAGATTTGACTTTCTCAGCTTTGACTTCTTGTACTTTGACCTTCAGTCTTCTTGATCTTATATCCAACAGATTTATGCTCTAACAAGTCTAAATAAGTTCAGTGCTAAGGCGGAGAAGGAATCTTCATTGGCTATTCCTCGAAATCAACTGCATTCCGTGTTTATCTAAAACAAAGCACATAGATGTCGACATCAACTGCAATATCAGCGAATCCTGTTTAACACACCAAAAAAAAGCACATAGATGTCAGGTATCATTTTATTAAAGATCATGTTGAAAAAGGAACAATTAAACTTTTCTTTGTAAAAACTGATTATCAACTTGCCGATTTGTTCACCAAACCCTTAGACGAAAAGAGGTTCAACTTTCTTGTCTCTAAGCTTGGTATGCTAAATCTTAAAATATAATCAGTAGTTACCTATAAAAGTTTTCTAAATTCTTAACTCTGATTGATATTTGCACCTCTACATTCTGTTCATGATCCAATCCAAGGGGGAGAATGAGAAGAAATTGACAAGTAGTCAATATTACTTCGAGGGGGAGCTCATAAAATTTTGCATGTACCTTTTAATGCCAAATTTTTTTGTAATGCAAGAATTTAGGGGGAGCTCTTCACGACAAAAGGGGAGTACGGATATGACTTCTGATTATTTCTGATCAGAACTCGTACTTTAAAAGTTTTACTGCTTTTTGTCTTTTCAATTTAAGTGAATAAATTTTACTTTGACTTGACATAAGACTTTTGCAGAATTTTTGAGAGAAGCTTACAAGTCCATATGTTTATGACTTAAAGCTTAGCTTCATGAGATGAAAGATCACTCGTTAAGGTATAATCCTTTATCTTAATCTCATATATGGTTGAAAGAAGGACAACTTTCAATCATAGAAAACATTGTTTTTAATGTTCAAACCACTTCCCGATTTTTCAACAAATTATATATTTTGGGAGTGTATTTTAAATGTTTTCATGATCTAAATTGTGCTTTAACTGAAATAGTTAAACCAATCTGAGCATCACGTGCATCATAGGAAAACAAGGAATCATTGTACTAGGTATTAACACAACTTCTATGGAATCACCTTAACCAGTGATTTCTACCCACGAAGTTAATCCTTAGTGATTGAGTGTGCAAGCGAAAAGAAATGAGTGTGATAAGAGAAAGAAAAAAGTTTAAAAGAAAGAGCGTGTGAGAACAGAGTTAAAAAAATATCACAACTTTGCACCAACTTTTTCTGAGTCGGGTAGCCACAATTCTAGTGATTCACAATTCTTTGGTGATCATTATTGAAACAGGAAACAAACCCATGCCAACTCTTGATCAAACCTCACTATCTACTCATTTTCTTCTCAACAAGAAAGTGTTTCACATTTTCAAAGGGGATGCATCACATATGCTATCTGATTTTCATTTGGAAAATCTGGATATTGAAAAGAAGGAAGTCTTCCCCACCTTCGCACTTCAATCATACACATTGAGTCTGTGTTTAACTTACTGTTGTCTCAGTGGTTTACACAATTTTGAGCCTAATAAGCAATCATCAAGTGCTTAATTCTTTCTAACACAAGCACGAACACACAAGGAATTAGTTTCTTTGTCATAACGTTTATAGAAATAACCTTTGTGGTGTTTCGATGATTAAATGGAATCCCTGGGGGAGTCAACATCAAACAGCTCCTTTCCAATGTGTATTTGTTACACACAGTGACTTAGTGTTACTGACAGGCATGTTAACTGATTCATTAGTTGATTCAGGTGTTACACGACTATTTTGTCTGGATTTGAAAAGATCTGGATGAATATCTTTTGAATTGACGGATCAGGGGCTCTAACCGCAAGATTGACATTTCTTACAACTAATTTTGATGAAGTCGTTGCACTTAACATCAAAAAGGGGGAGAATGACTACCCAAGAAATGGCAAAGATCACATGTTTCAAGAATCACGTCAAAGGCTGAATTCTTCTAAAAAAAGTTGATTGAAGACATGTTTATTTATGAGCTAGAGAAAGAGATTGCATCTTCTGAGCTGAACAAGAAGACTGAATTGCTAAAATCATTTTCATAATGATCTTGATCCAAAGGGGGAGATTGTTAAGACACAGTCTCATTGGATTCAAGATCATCCAATATGAAGATCGCAATCTGAAGCTAAAGCCGAAACGTCGACTCTCAATATTAAAGTCTATGTCGTTTGTAATAAATGTCAATGTAATTCATGTTTATTGTTATTAGTAATATCTAATTTGCTAGATATTATTTTAACTTAGTTAGTTTATAATCTATTAGATATTAGTTATTTAGTTAGTTATTAGTTAGATATAATATCTAATAACTAGATATTATTTAGTTATAATAGTATTATAATGCAACTTGTTGTTGCAAGTTGTAGGAAGTGTGTAAGACACACTTTAGATTAGATATTGTATCTCTCAATCTCTCAAGTATCAGATCATATAGAACACACACACAAAAGGGTCTAAAACTAGTGAGAACACAAGAGAGCTTCAAAGATCAAACCTTGTAACCAATGTTATTAATCAATACAGGTTGGTAATCGTTATTGTGTGGTTTGATATAAAACTTGATATAGTATTGTGGACCCACAGTATGCATGTGATTGGTCAAACATACAATAACTTTAAATCAATTTTCAAGCTTTAGGCCGTACAATAAAATGATCTTGTCCGAAAATAGTGGCTATAATGACATGTATACCGATAACCCATTTAATGCATTACGTGAAACTATAACAACAAAATCAACAACTGAAGAAGGCATAAAACAAAACTTCAACTCGAACCATAAAAGATCTTTCCCATGCATTACTCACGCAAAAATGTAAATCAATTTAAATACCAAACAGCGTACCACGAAATATTTGCATAAAACTCAAAAGAGGAATCACATGATATTGAAACTTCCCAAAATAACATATGGAATATCATATACTAAGAAAACTCTTAAGACGTCTCTTACGGTTGCGAAATGAAATATGCAAAACTCGCAGGAGACAAAAGGTTAAACAAAAACCCGTAAGTTAATGCACACAATAACTCAGTATACACGTTTCAAAGTTCATCTATGCGACGCAAAATGTCGTAAAGTAAAACTCCATAAGACCCCAACTAGATTCCTATAAAACTCAATGAGACTCAATGACACCAAAAACTGATGGGTGCCAAAATCTTCGTGTCCAAAAATCTAAAAGCATAAGACAAAGTTATGACGAAAATATCACAATTCCAAGAATTTCCTTTTTTTTAACGTGGGTATAAAGTGACGCCTTTCAACAAAACTCGCAAGTAAAATCCCAATAAAACTCAAACACCAAAATAGTGGGAATAACTTTTTCCTTTAAAACCTTAACATATGTGGAGGAGATCCAATGTCAAGGTCATAAATCGCAGTTACTTGTCTGAGACCCTAAACAAGGTTAAATTGTAGATACTTACAACATCCGAAAATAGCGTCCGACAAACAGGGATAAAGAAGATCAAAACAAAGTTTGCAATCATGTGCAATAAAACAATTTTTATGCATGTTCAACTCACATTTTGAAATCGCGTGCATATTATGAACGTACCGTACACGGTCATCCTTGCTACTTTTGACGTGATTCCCGTTCTTAGTGACTCCATCAACCTCAAAATATTGTATCTTAAGGTACCTATTGGTGTAACTTCACCTTCAATTACTTAAAATAACGCTAGTTTGAGTCTAGGCATCCAAAATCAATACCTAATTCTCTCAAACTTAAGCTCTGATACCAACTTGTAACACTCTCAAATTTGGTAAGAGCAACTAATAAAAATTCCGATATAATGCTAAATACAAGTCAAAGCTCTTCATACCTCAAATAAAAAATTCTACAATTAACCTCAAACATTTATAAACCCCAACATTAAACAAGAGCTAAACCGAAGTCGGGTGTTACTCAATCCGAAACACAAGTTGTTCTTCCCAAAGGTGCGAAAGATTTCACAAAGCTACTTTCACTCGCCTGCAACTAGCACTCATATCTTCACAATAATGCTATAACCATTTCCCAACCGATACATGATGCCCATGCCGACAAATAAAAAGGTTAGGCTAACGCCTAGTGAGTTCAAGAGTTTTCAACATGAATAAATGTTTTGTTAAAAAAAATAATGCAATTTAAATCATAATCTTTCAAAATGATTTACCACAAATATGAAAACGACTCCTTTTCCAATAACTTACATTTTTAAGGGCAAATGCCCCGATCCAAAATATTCTTTATAAAATGATGCCGCCCAAAACTCACTCAAACGTGAATGGAAAACAGACTCCCAATTACCAAATGCATAAGTCATACAATTTACTTATCAAATATTCAAGTCCCAAATATGGATTTTCATGAAATTCAAATAACCCAAGTTTAATAAATATGAAAAGTTATCAAAATACTTAACACATTGACAATTACCAAGTAAAACATATTTTTACTTCAAAATACTCATTTTGGCATGTACATAGTTTTCACAAAGCATCTTGAACTCACCTTGCTAGGTGGAGTTAAACCTAGGTTTCAAACCCAAATCCTTAGCCTCCAGAAATGAAGCTTCCATCATCAACACATCATCTTCAACAATGGGTTAGGGTTCCCAAATAACCCTTTTCTCCAAATCTAAGAGAAATGAACCACCATCAAGTGTAACACTTTAGATCTACAAAGATCCTCATACAAGAACTTGAAATATACAAGAACTTGAAATATACAAGAACTTACCTCAAACAAGCTTAAAGTCTTCCTACCAACATTTCATCCATGGCATTCTTCAACCTCATCACAACCAATCTTCATCCACCATATCTTTGGTCTCTCTAGGGTAGATTCTCACCAAGGTGCTCCAAAAATCAGTTCTTAAGCTCCCAAATTGCCTCAAGAAAAGAAATGGAGAGTGTGGAAGTAGAAATGGGAGAAAACCCTAGAAATCTTGGCATAAATCGACCAGACAGCCTTCCGCGGCCTTGGCCGCGACCACAAGTCGCGGACGAAGCCGCGCGTGTCCTTAGAGCGTAAACCACATTGACTTACGCGGGCCTAGCCGTGGCTTGAGGTCGCGGGCCAAGCCGCGTTTATGGTAAGTTGTGTCTTCTCGCGTCTTGCGTTAAACCGTTCCCCGACCATTTCTCTCGGCCAGCCGCTAACCGTTTCCTTGGCCGATCATTACCCGTTTCTTTAGAAAATCATGGGTGTTACACACTCGACCAACGTTTATGCAAACATGTGTTCCAAAGTACATGACCAAACTCCAACACAACTTAAAATAAGGCAGATCATTTTCCAAACAAGGTTATACCATTGACCCCTTTCAAAACGTCTCAAAACACGAGCTGTGCATATTTTCCAACAAAACACAAAAATGAACTTTTACCAAGAAATCTCCATTTATGTAATACATTATTAAAAACAAATGTCCATTTATCACTCATTTAACAAAATGCCCAAAAGTCTCAAATGTGGGGGTTTTACAAGATTTATAAAGACAAACACCTTAAATAATTAAACCTACCAAATAACTCAACAAGTGATAATTTCATGTAAACACATAAACACTTTAAAAATAGACATTTTGGCATGTACAACGTTTTCACAAATCAAATTGAACTCACCTTGTTAGATTTAGGCTAAATCTAGATTTTACCCAACTTTAGCTCCTTTGAAGAACACTTGGATCCTCAAGCCAAATACTTCCAAAAACCTAGATATATACATTTCCAACCATAAATATTTACATCCAACCATAAAGAATTGTTTCCCAAATATTTTACATGAAGATCTCATATTAACCCAAAAACCCTAATTTGCACAGATGAAGAAAATAGAATATTACCTTTACCAAAGCTTGAACCCATCAACACTGCTCTTCTAGATCTCCAAAATAAACCACAAACTTCTAATCTTCAAGATGGTGAAAAGGTTGGATGAAACCCTAGAAAGTTTGGTGAAGAAGATGAAGATGAAAAGTTTATAGTTCTAGCTTCCAAAACTTGCTAGATGAAAAAGAATCATTGATTTTAGAAGGAAGACTCCCAAAAATGAGTTAGGGTTCGATTTTGGGGTTTGGGGGTCGGTTTGGGAGAGAAAGGGGAAGAGATTTGAGTTTTGGGTGAGAAAATGGGGTTCTAGGTCGATTTTCCCCTTTTTGTGCGTGCAGTGGCTCCGCATGGATGGCGGCGCTGATAGATCCGCACGGAGCACTGGGAAAGAGTTCCACACTGATGGTGGCGCTGATCCATCCGCGCGGAGTACTGCCGCCCGATTTTCTTCATTTTTCTTGCCCGAACACTATTTTGGTCATAACTTCTTCGTTTTAACTCCGATTTTGCTCCGGAAAGAACCGTTGGACTCGTAACTGAAACCTTCATCCAACAAGGATATAAAATATAGGATTCAAGTCCAGAAATCCTATTTCTTCTTTTTCCCTTAAAATACCCATTTGTATTAACTTAAAATTTCATCTTCCTAAAAAATCGCGGTGTTACAATAGGGCAGCAAGCCAATGTTATATACCTGAGAATTTGACCGAATAAATATAATCCCCTTGTCGGGATATATCTTCCGACCACTAAATTGTCAGAGCTCAGTCCTGTGAAAACGTCGATAAATTTCAAATTAGAACCAACATTAATACATCACGGAGAAACATCAAATATAGATGCACAATATGATGTGATTATATTGATAGTATGATACCAACACATATAGAATCCCAATGGAAACTAAACTAAAACTACAAAAGATCAAATTTCAATAGCCTATTGACAAACAATATGTGGTTAAGGGTGTAATTAACAAGTAAAAGTACCCATAAACAACATAGCCATGAAAAACCCCAACAGAATAAAATCGAAATTGCGTCCCCGTATGAACAACAAATCAAATGCGTAAATATACTGAATCTCAAATGCAAGCATACAGTTAAATCCCAAGATCTAATTGATGGCTTATCAAACCTTAGTATACCAAAAGATCATGTACCAAGATCAAGAACCTCTCACTAATTTTGGGGTTATATCAAGCACGATAGTAGTCTTATGAAAAACACGTTCCGATTATATATATGAGGAAACAGATGATTACAGTAAAGTTTAACAGATATTCGGGTTCTTATCAACCAAACAAACAATCGATGCTTGCAATACAGAAAGGTGGATGAAGTATTAGGTTTAATTGATCAAACACGATTAAAGATGAAGAAAGGAAGGAGGGATTGAGAGATATCTTACTTGAGAACCATTGCGAGCCCAACTTACCCTTCTTGTGTGACGAAAATGATAACAAAAGCAAGAAGGGAGGACGAGAGACGTGGGAGCAGTGGCGGATCCAGGAACTTATATTATTGGGGGCACAATTAAAGGTGTAAAAAATTTTGGAACCGAATAACTCTTTCAAACTAATACTATTTTGGTTTATTCGGTTTCGGCTTAAACGGTTCAGTTTAATCAAATAAGTATATAACTTATTCAGTTCGGTTTTCGAACTATATGTTTCAGATAAAAATAAAATACAATGATTAATCAAATCATTAGCATTATAGCAAACAAAATAAGAGATTATAAAATGATTTCAATGAATTGAGACTTATAAGTTAAGGGAATTAGAGTTTAATTGATCATAACTCTTTGAAAAAAATTGTAAATGAGATGACATGAATTAAATTTGATGCCTTACTTTTAATTTATTGGGGGCCTATTAATAATTTTTAGTTAAAAATAAATAAATTATACCTAAAACTTATGTTTAGTGGTTGACTCATGGGGGTTTGTTGGGGGCATGTGCCCCTACCCCATTAATGTGCATCCGCCACTATGTGGGAGGCGGGGATTCTTCTTCGATTCTCTTAATCGATTTTTGAGTGGCGTGGGAGGGATAACCGGATAAGGGTTTTGTGAGAGAGGCACCTATGAGTTAGGGTTTATTTGATTTGGACTTTTTCATTTAGGATTTTGTCTATTTTTGAGGGGAAATAACAAAAGGTTTGGGGGAGGGGGGGAATAATTGAGGAAAATATTTAGAGGTAAATTAAAATTTTGGGATAAAACAGAAAATTTATATGTAAATTTGAATCTGTTCTCATGATTTTGTAACATTTTTGTCAGTGTTTATGAAGTAACATTCAAAAAACTCATCAACACCAACACAAAAGAAATCACATATTACCTAAGTTATGGGCTTCCTTTAATTTCTTGTCAAGTTTCTCCTTCTTAGCCTTCTTCCTTTGTTCCTCGGCAAGTAAACCATGTAATTTAAACAGAAAATAAGATAATCAAAATATGAACTAATGAAGGAGAGAATTGAAAGATTGATGGAGTCACCTCTTACCAAGATACGGTTGAGGTCTGAAGCCTGGAGGACAATGGTGGTGGACAGTGGGATAGATCCATTAAGGCCCAATGAAACCCATTAAAGCCTAATAGAACCTTTTAAGACCTGATAGATCCATTAAGGTTTAATGAAACCTTTTAAACACCAATAGAACCCTTTAAACCCCAATAGATCCATTAAGGCTCAGGGAAACTCTTTAAAGCCTAAGAGAACCTTTTAAAGCCTGATAGATCTATTAAGGCCCAATGAAACCCATTAAAGCCCAACAGGACCCTTTAAGCCCCGATAGATCCATGAAGTCCCAATGAAACCCTTTAAAGCCCAATAAAACCTTTAAAGCCCAGTAGATCCATTAAGGCTCAATGAAACTCTTTAAAACCGAAGAGAACCTTTTAAAGCCTGATATATCCATTAAGGCCCAATGAAACCCATTAAAGCCCAATAGAACCCTTTAAATCCCGATAGATGCATTAGAGTCCAATGAAACCCTTTAAAGCTTAATAGAACCCTTTAAACCCCGATAGATCCATTAAGGCCTAATGACACCATTTAAAGCGCAACAGAACCCTTTAAAGACCGATAGATCCATTAAGGCCCAATGTTAAGACACAGTCTCATTGGATTCAAGATCATCCAATCTGAAGATCGCAATCTGAAGCTAAAGCCGGAACGTCGACTCTCAATATTAAAGTCTATGTCTATTTGTAATAAATGTCAAAGTAATCAATGTATTTGTTTATTATATTAAGTTAACTTAGTTTAAATATCTAGTTTCTAGTATTGTAAAAGCTAAGTTAGTTTCTAGTTTAGTTAAGCTATATAATATCTAGATATTGTATATCTAGATATTTAGTAGTTAGTTTTATTGTTTAATATTACAACTTGATCTTGCAAGTTGTAGATAGTGTGTTAGACACACTTAGATTAGATGTGATATCTAAACTCTCTCTAACAATCAGATATTAGAACACACACAAAAACACACACAAAAGGTGTAAATCTAGAGAGAACACAAGAGAGCTTCAAAGATCAAACCTTGTAACCATTTGTTATAATCAATACAGGTTGGTAATCGTTAATGTGTTGTTTCTAAAACTTGATAGTAGTATTGTAGTGGACCGACAATTGGTATCAGAGCCTGATTAAGATCAAAATCAAGTTTTTCTGAAAAACGTCTCTGTGTTCTAGTATGAAAATCGATTTTGAGTGTTTAAGTGTTTTAGGTGTTAAAATCGATCAGTTTGTGATCGATTAGCATGCTAGATAAAGTTGTTGTTGTTTGATTTCACTTCTAAGCTTAAATCGAGTTCCATTTTGGTGATTAAGTGGTCTGAAAGTCGAAGAACAAATAGGTATAGTGCGATCAATTTTTTTATTCAAAAAGTGTGTTTTATTGCGATCGAGTGCTTACATTCAGTTCTAGAAGTGTTTCTAGACATAAGGGTAGTGTTTGGATTTGCTAATCGTTAAAGGAACAGATTTTAGACAAATTTTCGAAGTACAGGTCGAATAAAGCGCAAAGCAGAGGAAGAATATACGCAAAGTCCAACTTTGCGCCTCCCACATCAAACGCAAAGTCCTACTTTGCGCTTCTCAAAGGAAACGCAAACCTTACTTTGCGGTTCCAACATCAATCTCAAACCTTACTTTGCGGTTCTAACTTCAGTCACAAATCTTACTTCTCGGGTCCTCAAGCATACGCAAAGTCTACTTCTCGGTTCCAAAAGAAACGCAAAGCTCAACTTTGCGCATCTCAAGACAAACGCAAACCTCAGTTCACGTGTACCTCTTCAAGAAACGCAAAGCTCAACTTTGCGCTTCCCACTAGACCCGCAAACCTCAATTTGCGCTTCCCACTAGACCCGCAAACCTCAATTTGTGCTTCCCACAAGACCCGCAAACCTCAGTTTGCGTTCCTCACTAGACCCGCAAACTTCCATTTGCGCTCCTCACTTGAAACGCAAACCTTCTCAAACGCAAAACTTCAATCCCATACTTAGAATTTTCTTCAGAATGACATCCAGAGAAGCCCTCGTAATAGGAACTGACACCAAGCCACCAGTTCTCTTAAAAGGAGAATACGAACAGTGGAAGGATCGGTTTCTGAACTTCATTGACAGACATAAGCTGGGTGATTTCATCAGAACATCTATTAAAGAAGGGGTTATGAAACCAGTTAAAACGACTCGCCTGGTTGGAAATGTGCCTACTAAAGTTGATCTTAAGTTTCATGAGCTAGAAGATGATAATCTCAGAAGAGCTAAAGGTGACAGATTAGCTAAGTCATATATCTTACAAAGGAATCCCAAACGAAATATATGTAAAGATTGACAGCTACAAGGCCTCCGACAAAGAAATATGGGATCAACTTGAAAAGATGATGTTGGGTTCGAAGATTGGGAATCAGCTGAAAATCTCCAACTGCCTAAATAATTATGAAGAATTTAGAGGCAGGGTGGGAGAAACTTTAGAAGAAACCTATGACAGGTTTGTGACTTTGCTGAACGAACTTAGCAAGAACAAAGTCCACAAATCTCAAATTGAGCTGAACGTCAAGTTCCTGAGCATTCTTCAACCAGAATGGAAAATATTTATAAGACAGATGAAGCAGATCAAAGACTTGAATGAGATTCCACTTCACGAGGTGTATGAAACCCTCCGTCAGAATGAAGAAGAGGTGGATGAAATTCTAGCTGAGAATAGACAGAGAGGAAAGACAGTTGATGACACAGTCGCTCTTGTTGTTAGGAAGAAAAAGAATAAGACGATTGTGTACGAATCAGATGAATATGAAGCTTATGCAAACTCTGACACGGATGAAAATGATCAGCTGAAGCAAGCAATGATGATGCTGACAAATGCTTTTCAGAAAAGATTCTACAAAAAGCCAACATCAAACAGTCAGAGGTACTCATCTGGTCCGAACAACTACATCCACAAGGAAAGGGTTGAAGGAAGCAGATATGAAGGAAAGAGATTTGAAGGGAAGAGAATGGAAGAGAGGAAACCTGAAGAGAGAAGGTATCAGCCTGAAGGGAAGAGATTAGAGGAAAGAAATCCGGAAGAGAGAAAGTTCAAAGCTGAAGGATCCAGTCAGACATAGCCACCAACGTGCTACAACTGTGGCAAAATAGGTCATTATGCCAGAGACTGCCGAAGGCCAAAAGTCAGAAACTCTGACTACTAAAAGAACAAGATGCTTCTTGCAAAGCAACAGGAGGCTGGAAAGGCATTGATGGCTGAGGATGAATACTGGCTCGATCACTCAGAAGAGGAAGAAGAGGATGAAGAGAAAGATGAAGCCGTCAACATGTGCTTGATGGGCCAGATAGAATCAGATGTTGAAGCTGATTCAGACAATGAAGAAGAAGAGGTATGTAAATTATCAGATTTAGATTTCATGAATAAAATGCATGCCATGAGTTTAAAATAAAAAGAGTTAGAATCTAATCTTGAGCAAGAAAATGGTGTCATAATTGACAAAAACCAATTGATACAGAAACTTAGCAATGAAATTGCTGAGAAGAAAGTATTAATTGATGTTTTACATAAAGATAATGACACCAACGCTAAGGAAAAGACAATAATTCTTAAAGAGAATTCTGATCTTAAATCTAAACTGCTAAAAAGTGAGATAGATATTTATGAGCTCACAAAATTGCATGATTCTTTTACCAAAGAAAACTTTTCTTTACATGGAAAATTAAAAAGTTTGGAAGAGAAGTTATATAAAATAGGTCAAACTGAACAGACTATTTTTCTAAACAAACCCAAAGAGGAAATAGAGAGATGGGGAATCGGTTATAAGAATCCTCACTGTCTACTAAAAGGGATGTCTGAAGTGCCAGGACTTTATGATCATCTTTCTATGAAATTGGCTCGAAGAATCCCTGAGTTTAAAACTTTTTGGACTAAACTATCAGAAGAGGATGAAGCCAACGAAACTGAAAAACGTTTGAAATCAGCTAAAGTTCATCTTCCATTTTATTATGCAAGGATGAATAATAGTTATAATGAAAATCCAATATATCAAAAGAAGAAATCTCTTTCAAGTGATTTCTTTCAAAGTTATTCTGAAAAGGAAATGGAGGCGAAGCCTATTCAAGGGAAACTATATGTCCCTCCTCTCGTTTTAGAAAGTAAAATTTCTAAACTCGAGAATTCCTTATCAGATGAAAGATTTTTGATGAATATTGAACAAAAGGTTTTTTCAACAGTGTTCAAAAATGAAATAATTTCTAAAGCTTCAAACTCTGAGGATATGTTTGGTTCATCAAATAAAGGATTTGATTTTCTGAACTCTAACGGTGGTTTAGATGATTGTTCTGAACAATTTGACTTTAATGCAAAACTTCCTAACCATTCATCGTTTGTTAAGAAATCTTCAAGAAAGACCAGTATGCCTGTGAACAGTGCAAAATCAGCGAAATTTTTCGTTGATAAATCAGTCTCTGTGAAAGCTAAGCGTGCTAAAGGTAATAAAATATCTCAGCATTCACAGAAACCGAAAACTACTGGTAATCCGAAGAAGAAGCAATTTCTTGTTGCTCAAAGGTCTAACTCACCAGCTTTACATGTTTCAGATCTGATCAAGCAAAGGCCAGAAGTAATTTCTCAATGGCAACCCAAACGGAAGCTTGACAAGACCGTTTTATCGTTTAGTAGTGTTAATTGTAATAAGACTTCGCTTACTAAAGATGTTATGATTGCTGATATTGTTGTTTTGAACCCAAAACTTGTTGTTTCTCGGAAACAATATACAATGAAGCAATTATTTCAGTTATCTTTATCTGCTGGAAAGTCTTTCTTTTATGATAAACATGTCTCTATTTCTTGTCAAGATTCTGGAGATTGGTTTGGCAACTACCATGTGCATACATATCATACTAATTCTTCACATGCATTTCAAAAGAAAAGAGGACCCAATTTGAAATGGGTACCAAAATCTTGTGCTAACACAGCAGGACCCAAATTCTAGTGGGTACCTAAAGCTAAATCTGTGTTGCAGGCATACAAAGCTTAAAGACTTAGCGACTTCTGATTATGTACAGATCAGGACTCGTTCTTCAATGTCAAAATAGGTTTTTGGATAATGCAGTTCAAAACCCGAACATCAAAGTCAAAATAGGCTTTTGAACAAATCAGTTCAAGACCCGCACTTCGATAATCAAAGTGAATATTCCAAAGTTGTCATATAAATATCTAAATTTGTTATTTCTCTTATGCAGACTAGTCATACATGGTTCTTGGACAGCGGATGTTCCAAGCATATGACAGGGCAAAAAGAGATATTGTCCAATTTTAAAGACAAATATTGAGGAATAGTCAGATTTGGCAACGACCAGTTTTCTCCAATCATGGGATATGGTGATGTACAACATGACAATGTCACTATCAAGATGGTGAGCTATGTAGAAGGCTTACGACACAACTTGTTCGGCATAGGCTAGTTTTGTGACAAAGACTTGGAGGTCAACTTCAAGGCCAAGAGATGTTCCATTCGCAATAAAGAAGACGAAGAACTCTTGGTCAGTACTCAAGAATCAGACCTCTACACAATCAATTTATCAAATGTCCAGACTGACAATCAAGTTTGTCTACTATCTAACGCTTCGATGCAACAAAGTTGGTTATGGCATAGACGTCTTTCTCACCTCAACTTTCGGTACATCAACAATCTGGTCAGTGGAAAGCTCGTCAAAGGACTTCCAGAGCTGAAATATGAAAGAGAACATCTTTGTGCAGCTTGTGAAAAGGGGAAGATGAAGAGGGCTCCACATAAACCAAAGCCTGAAACAAGTACAAATGCTCCTTTAGAGTTATTGCATATAGACTTATGCGGTCCGATGCGAACTCAGAGTCTAGGTGGCAAGAAGTACATACTCGTGATCGTGGACGATTACTCGCGATACACATGGGTCAAGTTTCTACGTTCAAAGGATGAGACACCAGATGTCCTCATTACATTCCTAAAGACGACCCAGGTGAATCAGCAGAAACCGGTCAAGTTTCTACGAACAGACAACGGCAAAGAGTTCAAGAACAAAAAGGTTGAAGAATATCTCGAATCTGTCGGGATTTCACATCAGTACTCTACTGCTCGAACGCCTCAACAAAATGGAGTGGTTGAAAGAAGAAATCGAACGCTAGTCGAGGCAGCTCGTACTATGCTAAGTCACTCTGACTTACCTCTCTTTTTGTGGGCAGAAGTTGTTTCGACCGTGTGCTACACAAAGAATCGATCCATGGTACATCGAAGGTTCAAAAAGACTCCTTATGCGTTAATCAACAACCGCACACCGACAATCAAATATTTCCATATATTTGGATGTAAGTGTTTCGTGCTAAACGATAGGGAGAATCTTAACAAGTTCAGTGCTAAGGCGGATGAAGGGATCTTCATTGGATATTCCTCGACATCAACTGCATATCGTGTCTATCTGAAGAAGTCAAAGACGGTGATTGAAAGCATCAACGTCACCTTTGGTGAAGAAATGGCTTCCGAACAACAACGTTCAGAACCCGTTATAACAGGAATACTAGCTTCTGGGCAACTCAGTCCAGGACCTACGTCTCAATAGAATAAATCAGATGAAGCTTCAACTTCAACTAACCATTTATCTGATTTAGATTTATTATTTGAATTGTTTTATGATGAATTTCTTGGATCTAATGTAAAGAAATCTGTTGTGGTTGACAGGATGGCCAGTTCCGATGACTCTATTGAATCAAACGCCCCGATTCAACAAGACATTCCAATTCAAATGCCGACTCCAATAGTTGAAGAAGTGACAAATGATAAAGAGACAGAAGTAGCTGAAACAATGGGAGATTCTGTACAGATCAATCTACAGCCAGATCAAGCTGTACCTGCTAAGCCTTCTGAACCTGCCACTTCAACTGAAATCATCAATCCTCCTGCACAAACAGAAGAAGGTACCAGTGGATTCGTAGATGACACAACAGACATACAATCATCTAATCCACTGCCTCATGAACATAAATGGACCAAAGAGCACCCGATAAGCCAGATTATTGGTGATCCATCAAAGCCGGTGCAAACTAGGTCAGCATCAATGAACATGTGCATGCATGAATCCTTTCTGAGCAAGTTCGAGCCAACACGCGTATCAGAAGCACTTGTTGATCCAGAATGGGTGATCTTAATGCAAGAAGAGCTAAATCAGTTCGACGCACTTCAAGTTTGGAGACTCATACCAAAGCCTAAAGGGAAAACCATTATAGGTACGACGTGGATTTTCAAGATAAAGAAAGACGAAGATGGTACCGTTATCCGAAACAAGGCAAGACTAGTAGCCAAAGGATACAGACAAGAGGAAGGAATCGACTACGACGAGACATATGCTCTTGTGGCACGATTAGAGGCAATCAAAATGTTTCTAGCCTACGCATCCTACAAGAATTTCACGGTCTTTCAAATGGACGTGAAGACAGCATTCCTGAATGGAATTCTGAAGGAGGAAGTATACGTCTCTCAGCCAGAAGGTTTTGTCAATCAAGAGAAGCCGAATCATGTTTACATTCTCGACAAAGCACTCTACGGTCTGAAACAAGCACCTCGAGCCTGGTATGATGTCCTTTCCACTTATCTAGTCAAGTCTGGGTTTTCAAAAGGTACGGTGGATACCACTTTGTTTATCAAAAAGGAAAAAGTCGATATCATTTTAATTCAAATCTATGTAGATGATATTATCTTTGGTTCTACAAATCCGAAGTACTGTAAGAATTTTACAAACCTTATGGTGTCTAGATTTCAGATGAATTTGATGGGAGAGATGAATTTCTTTTTCGGTTTACAAGTAAAACAATTTTCATCGGGTATTTTTATCAATCAATCAAAATACATTCGGGATATTCTTCGGAAGTTCCAAATGGAAAATTCAAAACCGATTGGTACCCCAATGGCACCAGGTACTAAAATTGGCACCGATCCTTCGGGAAAGGCTGTTGATGTTAGGACTTATCGAGGGATGATAGGTTCTTTAATGTATCTTACTTCTAGTAGGCCAGATATAATGTTTTCAACATGCTTATGTGCACGATATCAGGCCAATCCTAAAGAAATCCATTTGTCTGCTGTGAAGCGCATTTTTAGGTATCTGAAGGGCACTGCAGATCTTGGTCTGTGGTATCCTAAAGATACTAGTTTTGAACTAACAGCCTACACAGATGCAGATCATGCAGGTTGTATGTTAGACAGGAAGAGCACGTCAGGACACGTACAGTTCCTCGGTGACAAACTCGTAAGTTGGGCATCGAAGAAGCAACTTTGTGTTTCAACCTCCACGGCCGAAGCAGAATATGTAGCTGCTGCTAGCTGATGTTCTCAGGTCTTATGGATAAGAAATCAATTGCGCGACTACGGTTTCCACTTCAACAAGATCCCGATATACTGTGACTCCAAGAGCGCCATCGCCATATCAGCAAATCCTGTTCAACACACCAAGACTAAGCACATAGACGTCAGATATCATTTTATTAAAGATCATGTTGAAAAAGGAACAATTGAACTTTTCCTTGTAAAAACTGATTATCAACTTGCCGATTTGTTCACCAAACCCTTAGACGAAAAGAGGTTTAACTTTCTTGTCTCTAAGCTTGGTATGCTAAATCTTAAAGTCTAAATCAGTAGTTACCTATAAAAGTTTTCTAAATTCTTAACTCTGATTGATATCTGCACTTCTATCAAATGTTCATGATCCAAAGGGGAGAATGAGAAGAAATTGACATCTGGTCAATATTACTTCGAGGGGGAGCTCATAAAATTTGTGCATTTGCTTTTTAATGTCAAATTTTTTTTGTAATGCAAGATTTTAGGGGGAACTCTTCAAGACAAAAGAGGAGTACGGATATGACTTCTGATTATTTATGATCAGAACTCGTACTTTAAAAAGTTTTACTGCTTTTTGTCTTTTCATTTTAAGTGAATAAATTTTACTTTGACTTGACATAAGACTTTTGCAGAATTTTTGAGAGAAGCTTACAAGTTCATATGTTTATGACTTAAAGCTTAGCTTCATGAGATGGAAGATCATACGTAAAGGTATACTTCTATATCTTCATCTCATATATGGTTGAAAGAAGGACAACTTTCAATCATTGGAAAACATTGTTTTTAATTTTCAAACCACTTCCCGATTTTTCAACAGATTTTATATTTTGGGAGTGTATTTTAAATGTTTTCATGATCTAAATTGTGCTTTAATTGACATAGTTAAACCAATCTGAGCATCACGTGCATCATATGAAAACAAGGAATCATTGTGCTAGGAATTAACACAACTTCTATGGAATCACCTTAACCAGTGATTTCTACCCATGAAGTTAAATCCTTATTGATTGAGTGTGCAAATCAAAAAGAAATGAGTGTGATTAGAGAAAGCTAAATGTTTAAAAGAAAGAGCGTGTGAGAACAGAGTTAAAAGAATATCACAACTCTGCACCAACTTTTTCTGAGCCGGGTAGCCACAATTCTAGTGATTCACAATTCTTTAGTGATCATTATTGAAACAGGAAACTAACCCATGCCAACTCTTGATCAAACCTCACCATCTACTCATTTTCTTCTCAACAAGAAAGTGTTTCACATTTTCTAAGGAGATGCAACACATTTGCTATCTGATTTTCATTTGGAAAATCTGGATATTGAAAAGAAGGAAGTCTGCCCCACCTTCGCACTTCACTCATGCACATTGAATCTGTGTTTAACTTACTGTTGTCTCAGTGGTTTACACAATTTTGAGCCTAATAAGCAATCATCCGTGCTTAATTCTTTCTAACACAATCACGAACACACAAGGAATTAGTTTCTTTGTCATAACGTTTATAGAAATAACCTTTGTGGTGTTTCGATGATTAAATGGAAGCCCTGGGGGAGTCAACATCAAACAGCTCCTTTCCAATGTGTATTTGTTACACACAGTGACTTAGTGTTACTGACAGGCATGTTAACTGATTCATTAGTTGATTCAGGTATTATACGACTATTTTGTCTGGATTTGAAAAGATCTGGATGAATATCTTTTGAATTCACGGATCAGGGGCTCTAACCGCAAGATTGACATTTCTTACAACTAATTTTGATGAAGTCGTTGCACTTAACATCAAAAAGGGGGAGAATGACTACACAAGAAATGGCAAAGATCACATGTTTCAAGAATCACGTCCACTCTTCAAAGGGGGAGAATGTTAGAAAAAGACATGCTAATTCCAGAGCTAGAGAAAGAGATTGCATCTTCTAAGCTAAAAGAGAAGATCAAATTGCTACATCATTTTAGTAATGATCTTGATCCAAAGGGGGAGATTGTTAAGACACAGTCTCATTGGATTCAAGATCATCCAATCTGAAGATCGCAATCTGAAGTTAAAGCCGGAACGTCGACTCTCGATATTAAAGTCTATGTCTATTTGTAATAAATGTCAAAGTAATCAATGTATTTGTTTATTATATTAAGTTAACTTAGTTTAAATATCTAGTTTCTAGTATTGTAAAAGCTAAGTTAGTTTCTAGTTTAGTTAAGCTATATAATATCTAGATATTGTATATCTAGATATTTAGTAGTTAGTTTTATTGTTTAATATTACAACCTGCTCTTGCAAGTTGTAGATAGTGTGTTAGACACACTTAGATTAGATGTGATATCTCAACTCTCTCTAACAATTAGATATTAGAACACACACAAAAACACACACAAAAGGTGTAAATCTAGAGAGAACACAAGAAAGCTTCAAAGATCAAACCTTGTAACCATTTGTTATAATCAATACAGGTTGGTAATCGTTAATGTGTTGTTTCTAAAACTTGATAGTAGTATTGTAGTGGACCGACACCCAATGAAACCATTTAAAGCACAATAGAACCCTTTAAAGTTCGATGTATCCATTAAGGCCCAATGAAACCATTTAAAGCACAATAGAACTCTTTAAAGCCTGATAAAAACCATCAAGATCCATTACAGTACACATGCGTACAACACACACACACACATATATATATATATATATAGAGAGAGAGAGAGAGAGAGAGATAGGTTCATACGAGAATGGTAACGATTTAAAGGAATAAAGGGACAATTCTGGACCAATCATAATTATTAAACAAATAATTAATTTTTTAAATAAAGAAATCTATAAAAGGGTATTTTGGTCTTTTTTTTACTCCTGATTATTTTAGGATAATCTTCAACTACTAAATATAATTGATTTCCTAATTATTAGCTATCGCTCTCTCTATCTCTCGATTTAAACCTAAAACAATCACGTTATTCTGATGAATCCTTCTTCTCTCGATTTAAACCTAAAACAATCACGTTCTTCTGATGAATCCTTCTTCACTATTTCATGGCGGCATCCACAACAGAGAAAATCAACGAAATTTTCCATGGATGTGATTTTGGGTCCATGGATGCGGTTATTGAAGAAAAAATCGTCCATGGATGCGGTTATTGAAGAAAAATCGTCCATGGATGCCGATTTAGGTTCCACGAAAGGATCCCGGAACAAAAAACTGGCCGAAGATTGCTCATACGCCAAAGGACGAACGAGAATCAAAACTACAACGAACGGTCGAGGAGTCGAAGCAGAGAGAGGCGTATCTGGAAAACGAGCTCGCAAACATGTGGGTTCTTGTGGCAAAGCTAAAGAAGGCACAAGTGACTTCTGTTTTTGTGCATTTGAGGATGTGAGTTAGGGTTTGTATTTTTCAATTTATATGGAAACATCGACTATTATGTTTTTCCATATCCAATTTATATGGAAACATTTTGTCTAAGTTATTTAGAACAAAATCACATATGATTTTGGTGTTAAGTATTATAGCCAAGTTATTTAGTACAAAATCACATATGATTTTGGTGTTAAGTATGAATTTGGTGTTAAGTATTTAGAACAAAATCACATATGATTTTGGTGTTGAGTATTATAGCCAAGTTATTTAGTACAAAATCACATATGATTTTGGTGTTAAGTATGAATCAAGTATTATATCCAAGTATTTAGTACAAAATCATATATGATTTTGGTGTTAAGTATGAATTTGGTGTCAAGTATATAGAACAAAATCACATGTGATTTAGGAAAACAAACTAATAACATCATTTTATCCAAACTATTTATAATAAAATCATATATGATAAAGTGAAAGATATCAAATATAAGAATCTGTCCAATTACTATAAGTTATAATCACATGTGATGCATACTACACTTAAACAATCTGTCAAATTTCTTTACAATATAATCATAAATGATTTTGGATTGCATATTGTACACCATATAATTATCTGTGATTTTGGGTTACATATTCGGGATTTGCTTGAAAAAACAAACAGACCAGGTGAACTAACAAAAGGATTAACCGGATTTGCTTTAATAAAGGAAAAGGATAAATACGTTTTTGATTTGAATTAAATATTATAATCCTTGTTTTTTGGAAGTTAATATTGTCCTAAATTATCCATAACATAATATGACTTTATTGCCCTTTTACTCTTAATTTTAGAAACTATTATTTTTGGAATTAATTTAAAAAATGATTGGCTGAAAATCATCCCTTTATTCTTTTAAATACACTAAGTTCTCGTTTGAACTCACCCCTATATATATATATATATATATATCATATGCGATTACCAAACAACACACATATTATCTATACATTCATATCAACATATATATACATAAACAATAATAAACATAGATCCATCGCGGTTTAACAAACAACACATGTATACATCAGGGGTATTTTAGTATTAAAATTATTAAATAAATTATTATATAACATTTAATATTAAAATTATTAAAGAAATTGTTAACTAGACTTAATGGAAAAAGTTAACGACCCTTAAGTCTAGTTAATTATTAAAAAAAGGTTGTCTAAAAAAAGGTTGTGAACCGTTAATTATTAAAAAAAGGTTGTGAACCTTGAGGACCAATCTAATCCATCGACTAGTTCAAAATCAAAGGTCATTATAAAAAGATACATATTTGTAATAAAATGGTGAACTAAGGGTATTTTTGTCAAACTGAAAGTAAACTGGAAGGGTATTTTAGGTTTTTTCTCAAATTCTTAGGTAAACATACCCCTGCCCTAACCATCATCGTTGGTTTCTACTTTCTCTTTATTCTCCTTCATTCTCAGGTGTGTTGAAGCTCTGATCAGAGCTAAGCAGATTCCTTTTATGGGTTTTTGGTTTCGGGTGTGTTGAAGGCTTGAAGTTCGTAGGTCTCACAAATTCAATAATGGTGGTCGAGCCTTGGTTATTGAGGATGGGGATTCAAATGAGTTTGAATCTCAAGCACGCTCTCCTCTTGGAATCATCTTCCAAACCACCTACCATGAACAAGCAAAAAATTCGCAATAGAACCACCGAAACAATCAGAATCCTCTCGTTTAAGGTTCGAATGCGATGTCCAAACTAATTCACCTTTACAAACCCCTAACCAATTATGAGATCTCTAAATTGAAATACGAGATTCCCAAATCTGACAACGTAAAAACCCTAGTTTCCTCCAACGAGATCTACCTTCTAGACCTTGCGCTTTGGGAAAAGCTCGACGACTTGAGTTTCATCGCGGACATGGTTTCCAGGCTAGAGAAGAACAACTCTAAGGGTTTCAGCATGTTTGGGACTATGATATCTTAGATCTTTTCCTATGCATTTCGATCGTATTTAATCCTTCAACCGAATTGATGTTTGTTTTCCCAAAGTTGTGTTTGATTTCACGGGGTGAAATAACATATAGAAGAAAATTTGTGTTTGATTTCATAAGGTGAAATAACATATAGAAGGAAATTGTGTTTAATTTCATAGGGTGAAATAGGTAATAGATGAAATTTGTGTTTGATTACATATGGTGAAATAACATATATCTAAAATTATGTTAGATTTCATGAGGTGAAATAACACATATATGAATTTTGTGTTCTATTTCATGAGGTGAAATAGCATGGAAAATATGTGTTTCATTTGGTGAATCTTTGTTACCAAAATGACAGTTATGCCCTTTTCTAATTAAAAAATAAATAAATTAAAACCATAGGATCAAAACCAAATTAAGGCTTAGATAAGTCCTTACGGTTCTCAACCTATTTGTGGTTCTCATTTGATTACCGTCCTACACACATATCTCCCCCTTTGGATTCAAGATCACTGTTGAAAAATCTAGCAATTCAGTCTTCCTTTTAAGCTTTGTCAGTACAATCTCCTTTTTTTTTCTTTGACTGTATTCTTTCCAAAAACTGTCTTCAAACGATTAACAATCTTCCCAAAACTTTCACAATAATACTTTCAGACTTTGGAAATAAATTATCTTCAGAATCAGCTCAAATTGCGTTAGCAGATAATCTTCAAAGAAATTTTCCTCAAATCTTCAGAAATTCTTTAATCTTCTTCAAATCTTCAAATCTTTTGTTTGAACTTTTATGACTTGGACATTTCTGAAAAACATCTCTCAAAACTTTATCATTTCTTGATACCATCTCCTCCAAACTTCAAAACTTTAACATTTCTTGATATCATCTCCCCCTTTTTGATGATTTGAGCATCTATATCATCAAAACTTTTCTTCCAAGAAATGTCATTTACCAATCTGATCTGTCAAACTGAGCCTCTGATTCTGTGATCCATAACCAGGTATTCATCTAGATCTTTTCAAATCCAGAAAAAATAAGAACATGTAACTCCTGAATCAACAAATGAATCAGTTAAAATGTCTGTCAATAACACAAAGTCACTGTGTAACAAATACACAATATAAAGGAGCTTTTTGATGTTCACTCCCCCAGGGCTTCCATCCAATCATCGAAATACCACAAAGGCAATTTCTATGAATGTTATGACAAAGAAACAAATTCTTTGTGTGTTCGTGCAAGTGTAGAAAGAATTAAGCACGATGATTGCTTTTCAATAAGGCTCAAAGTTGTGTAAACCACTGAGACAACAGTAGATAAACACAGACTCAATGTGCATGATTGAAGTGCGAAGGTGGGGCAAACTTACTTCTTTTTCAATATCCAGATTTTCCAATTGAAAATCAGATAGCATATGTGTTGCGTCCCAAAAAAATGTGAAACATTTTCTTTTTGAGAAGAAAATCAGTAGATGGTGGGGTTTTAGCAAGAATGGCATGGGTTATTTGCCTGTTTCAATAACGTTCACCAAAGAGTTGTGAAATGCTAGTAATGTGGCTGCCCGGCTCAGAAAGTAGTTGGTGCAAAGTTTGATATTCTTTTACTCTGATCTCACACCCTCTTTCTTTTTAATCAATAAGCTCACTTCTAACCAAACTCTCTTTTTCATTTTACCTCATCACACATCCCACACTCATTTCTTTTAGACTTCTCACACTCAATCACTATGGGATTAACTTCTTGGGTAGGAAACACTGGTTAACGTGAATCCATAGAAGTTCATTTAAGTCCTAGCACAAAGAACTCATGTAACCCTATGAAAGCATAATGTTGCTCAGAATGGTTTAACTTTATCAGTTAAAGCGCAAATATAAGTCAGATGTTGATATGCTTAGAATATAATCATGAAGATATGAGCATTTTTAAACATTGAAGTATTTTCAAACAAGTATATTGAATGAATGAATATGAATGCAAAAGACTTGTTTGAAAATCTGACATTGTATGAAAATGATCAGAAATAAATGATATAGCAATCAAGGCTTATGGTCAAAAACAACGGATATGTCTCTATACAAAACAAAATATAGACATTCTTGAAATGACGTTTAGAAATGAAATATCGCTCAAAATTATTTGAAGTACAAGCGGGGTGTCTTATCATCGAAAAATATGTTTCAATATGAGACATGATAAGATCATTTTGAACAAAGTCAAACCGATGTGTGTGAATACTTGAAAGTATATAGAAAAGACAATACACAAGTATTAATCTTTGGAAACACACGGTTTGTTTATCAATGAAGCACAAAAATAAAATGAAAACATTTAAAATCACACTTCCAAATTATAAAATCTGTTTAAAATTCGAGAAGTGGTTTGAACATTTAAGAACATGTTTTCTATATCTGAAAGTTGTCCTTCTTTCAGATACATTTGAGATTAAGATAAGAAATTTACCTTTTTGCTCAATCTTAATACTCATAAAGTCAGCTGAAGTAAAAAATGATATGATCGTGTCATCTTCTCATCATGCATAAGTCTCAAAGTCTAGTCAAAACAAATTTATTCACAAATTTATTCGAAAATAAAAGACATAAAACAGTAAAACGATTATAATACGAGTTCTGATCAGAAGTAATCAGAAATCATAGTCTTACTCCTTTTGACTTGACTTATATGCTCCTCCTAAAATCATGCATCACAAAAATATATCAGTTAAGTAAAATTCAGAAATTAGTTATGCTCCCCCTCAAAAGAATGTAGATCATCTTAAAGTCTTCTTTTACTCCCCCTGAGATCATGATCAAACAATTAAAGTACAGATATCCTTCAGACATAAAAATAAAGAAAATGAAGAAAAATAACAATACGTAACTTTAGTAGGTAACAACCGATTATGTTTTCAGATTTAACATACCAAGCTTAGAGACAAGAAAATTAAATCTCTTTTCATCTAAGGGTTTGGTAAATAAATCTGCAAGTTGGTAATCTGTTTTTACAAAATAAAGTTCAATTGTTCCTTTTTCTACATTATCTTTTATAAAATGATACCTGACATCAATGTGTTTGGTTTTCGTATGTTGGACAGGATTAGCAGATATAGCAATTGCACTCTTCGAGTCACAATATATTGGAATTTTATCGAACTTGAATCCATAGTCTCTTAGCTGTGTTCGCATCCACAAGACTTGAGAGCAGCAACTGGCAGCAGCTACATACTTAGCTTCAGCAGTCGATGTGGAGACGCATAATTTTTTCTTTGATGCCCAGCTAACGAGCTTGTCTCCAAGAAATTGAACGTGACCAGAAGTACTCTTTCTATCCAACATGCAACCCGCATGATATGCATCTGAATATGCAGTCAGTTGAAACCCAGTATCCTTAGGATACCACAGACCAAGATCTGCAGTGCCCTTTAGATATCTAAAAATCCGTTTGACAGCAGCCAAATGGGATTCTTTGGGAGTAGCCTGATATCTAGAACATAAGCATGTTGAAAACATAATATCTGGTCTAATGGATGTAAGATACATTAACGATCCTATCATACCTCTATAAGTTCTAACATCAACACTTTTACCCGAAGGATCAGTGATGATCTTAGTACCTGGTGCCATCGGGGTTCCAATTGGTTTACAATTTTCTATTTTGTACTTCTGAAGAATATCCAAAATGTACTTAGATTGGTTAATAAAAATCCCCATAGAAAACTGTTTAACTTGTAATCCGAGAAAGAAATTCATCTCTCCCATCATACTCATATGAAAACGTGACACCATGAGGTTAGAAAAGTTTTTGCAAAATTTTGGATTTGTAGAGCCAAATATTATATCATCAACATATATTTGAATAAGGATGATATCGGCTTTTTCCTTTTTGATGAATAAAGTGGTATCAACCTTACCTTTAGAAAAACTGGACTTGACCAAGAATTTAGATAGAACATCATACCATGCTCGAGGGGATTGTTTTAAACCATAGAGGGCTTTGTCCAAGATATAAACATGATCTGGCTTATCTGGATTGACGAACCCTTCTGGTTGAGACACGTATACTTCCTCTTTAAGAATGTCGTTCAGAAAGGCTGTTTTCACATCCATCTGAAAAACTGTGAAATTCTTATGAGCTGCGTAGGCTAGAAACATGCGGATTGCTTCTATACGCGCTACTGGAGCATACATCTCATCGTAGTCTATGCCTTCCTCTTGCCGGTAACCTTTGACAACAAGTCTAGCTTTGTTCCTTATGACGATACCATCTTCATCCTTTTTATTCTTGAATACCCATTTAGTTCCTATCACAGTCTTTCCTTCCGGTTTTGGAACTAATCTCCAAACCTTTAGGGCTTCAAACTGATTGATCTCTTCTTGCATGGAAGATACCCAGTCCGAATCAGCAAGAGCCTCTGATACTCGCGTTGGCTCAATCTTACTGAGGAATGAGTCATGCATACATTGATTAAGAGTCGCTGACCTCGTTTGTACAGGCTTGTTAAAATCTCTAATTACTTGATGTAATGGATGATCTTTGGTCCAGCGATGCTCATGAGGGAGTGGAGTAGATACTGATTGAACATGATCATCATCTAGAAATCCACTATCAGAATCCTCAGTTTGAATAACAGGAGAGGGGTTTGCAGTTGAAGTTTCAGGTGCAGAAGCATCAATTGGAACAACAGACTCTGGCTGTTGAGTTGACAATATATCACACCCAACTGAAACAGTTACTTCTGGCTCAGCATTTACTTGTACATCTTCAACTGTAGGAGTATTCAATGGAACAAGAGTTTCTGACTGAACGGGGGATACAGGTTCAGTTATAACTTCTGAAGTGACTGGATGATTGCAACTTGTGTCTTCAGACCTGTCAGTCACAGCAGATTTAGGCAAATTAGATCCTAGAAACTCATCATAAAAGAATTCAAATAACAAATCTAAATCAGTTAAATGTGAAGTAGAAGTAGAAGCGTTATTCGAATTTGTCGCTGTAGAAACAGGTTCTGTACTGATCTGTCCAGAAGCTAAAACTCATGTGATAACGGGTTCTAAACTGAGTTGATCAGAAGCCATCTCTTCATCGAATGTTACATTCACGCTCTCGACAACTATCTTGGACTTCTTTAGATAAACACGATATGCTGCCGATGTTGAAGAATAACCAATGAAAATACCCTCGTCCGCCTTAGCACTGAATTTATTCAGACTCTCTCTGTCGTTAAGCACAAAACATTTACACCCAAATATGTGAAAATATTTGATTGTTGGTGTTCTGTTGTTGATCAACTCATATGGAGTCTTTTGAAAACGACGGTGTATTATGGACCGATTTTGAGTATGACATGCAGTTGACACAACTTATGCCCACAAGAATAGAGGTAGATCGGATTGGCTAAGCATAGTACGAGCGGCCTCGACTAGCGTCCGATTTCGCCTTTCGACTACTCCATTTTGTTCAGGCGTTCGAGCAGCAGAGTACTGATGTGAAATCCCGACTGATTCGAGATATTCATCAACAATCTTGTTCTTGAATTCTGTGTCGTTGTCAGTTCGAAGAAACTTGACTTGTCGCTGCATTTTCACCTGGGTCGTCTTTAAGAAAGTAATGAGAACTTCGGGTGTCTCATCTTTTGATCGAAGAGATTTGACCCACGTGTAGCTTGAGTAATCGTCAACAATAACCAACACGTATTTCTTTCCACCCAAACTCTGAGTTCTCATTGGACCACACAAATCCATATGTAACAATTCTAACGGAGAACTAGTGCTTGGTTTAGGCTTCAGTTTATGAGCGGCTCTCTTCATCTTACCATTTTCACATGTTGCGCATAAGTGTTCTTTCTCGTATTTCAGCTCAGGAAGTCCTTTTACCAATTTTCCACTAACCAGCTTGTTGATATAACGAAAGTTCAGGTGTGATAAACGTCTATGCCAGAGCCAACTTTGTTGCATTGAAGCTTTAGTCATTAAGCAAACTTGATTGTCAATCTGAACTTTGGATAGGTTGATGGTATAGAGATTTGTCTTTCGATGTCCACCTAAGAGTTCTGTGTCGTCTTCAGTACGAACTGAGCAACTCTTAGATTTGAAGTTGACCTCTAACCCTTTATCTCAGAATTGACCAATGCTAAACAGGTTGTGCCCTAAGCCTTCGACATAACTCACCTTCTTAATCGTTATGTTGTCTTGAATGATGTCACCATATCCTAAAATTGGTGAAAGTTGACCGTTTCCAAATCTGACATTTCCACTGAATTTCTCTGTATAGTTAGACAATAAAGCTTTTTGTCCAGTCATATGCTTGGAACATCCACTTTCCAAGTACCACATATGCCGGGTCTGCAAGAGAAATCAGGAAACAATAGATTTAGGTACCCATTTAAAAACGGGTCCTAACAGATTAGCACAAGATTTTGGTATCCACTTGAAAATGGACCCTCTGTTCTTTTGAAAACATTTAAAAATATTTGATCTTGAAGAATAAACATGATAAGATCCATACCAATCAGGAGAATTATGAGAATAAGCAAAATCAGTTCGCCGATAATTATGATGAGATTTAGTAGTAATAGAAGATAATTGAATCAATTGCTTTATTGAATAACGCTTGTAAAAAGTTACAAGGTTTTGTTTATGAGAAGCACATTGACCAACTACATCTGAATCACTACTAACAGATATAGGACAAGAATTATCAGAAACTGATCCAGCTATCCCATCATCCTTCTGTTTTGGTCGCCATTTGGTTTGAGCTTTCGACCTTTTCTTGCTTATATCTGAAACAAAAGATTTTGATCTATTAGGAAAAGCAGATTTCTGAGACTGAGTTTTCATTCGTGTACCAGTTTCTTATGTTTCTTACCTTGAGAATAGTAATCAGCAGTTACAGAAACTGATTCACCAACCTTAGTTGATGATTCATCAATATTAACACCACTTGGTAACACTTTTTCATTTGTAAGACAAGTAGAATGATCAGGAAGAGGAGCATTGAAGTCAAACATATCAATTTCGTCTATGCACCCATCATCAGAATTAAGAATATCATTTGCAGACTCAAATAAGTCATCAAAATTATCAGACGAAGTTTGAGGTGCCTTAGAAACTTTAGAACACTTTGTAAATGTAGATTGAAAAATCGTGTTCTTTAATACAGTAGAAAATACACTTTGTTGAATATCAACCAAAAGTTTTTCATCAGATAAAACATTTTCCAACTCAACTATTTTGCTTTCAAGAATGAGTGGAGGAACATAAACCTTTGCAAATGAAGGTTTTTCCTTCATCTCAGAAACAGAATAACTAGCAAAATAATCGTTTGAAAGAACTTTTGGTGTTTCTGAAATATAACTATCATTTAACTTATCATAGTTAAATGGTAGTTGCATTTTCTTTACATTCTTTCTATTTTCAGTTTCTTTGGCCTCAACTTCTTCCGGTAATTTGGTAACAAATTTGGGTTTTAAATGAGTATGTTTACCAGCACATGCAAGAAAATCAAAATTATAAAGTGCCGGTTGTTTTCTGATGGCTTTCTTTAAGTAATGGGGGTTTTTAAAACCATGTCCCCATTTTTCCTTAACATCAGCCTCTTCATCAGGTGCATTAAGAAAAATGGTTTGATCTGTTTGGCCTCTTGCGTAAAGTTTGGCTTCCAAACCATTTACCTTCTTATTCAAAAGCTTGTTTTCAACCTGCAATTTATGAACAGTTAGTGCAGATATTCTTTTCTCAAACTCATACTTAGAAATTTTAATTTCAAACTCAGAAATCTTCTTTTCAAAACAATCAACTTGAGATTTAGAATCAGAAGCAGATTTGCGTAAAGAATCAATCAGATCTTTGTTCCCAATAACAGACTTATTAAGCTCAAAGATCTTATTGTTCCTTTTATCAACTCTGTCTTTTTCTTTCTTCAGTTTTACTTGAAGATCATTAAGCTCAACCATCTTAGCTTCCATTTTGATTATAAAATCTTTCTCAGTTAAGTTTAATACCTCATCAGCTGTCTCATCATCGGACTCATCATACTTTACTTCTTTTCCCATGAGACAGAGATGAGTTGTTTCTTCCTTCTCCTCATCTTCACCTTCGGAATGATCCAGCCGAAATTCGTCCTCAGCCATTAAGGCTATTCCTGCTTCTTGTTGTTTGGCCAAGAGCAGTTTGTTCTGATAGTATTGAGAATTACGAACTTTTGGCTTTCTACAATCTTTTGCAAAATGACCAATCTTGCCACAGTTGTAGCATTTGACTGGATCACTTGCTGGCTTTTCTGCAACAGTGTAGTCATTCACGAATTTCTTCCTTTCATCATGTTTCTTCTCAACATATATGTTCTCTTCATATCTCCTTCCTTCCACCCTTTCTCGGTGCTCATGATTCTTTGAACTTGATGAAGAATACCTTTGAGAATTTGATCCCGGCTTCTTGTAGAATTTCTTTTGAAATGCACGGGTCAGTAAAAGCATGGCTTGTTTCAGACTTTCTCCATCATCACCATCTGATTCAAATTCAGACTCAGAACTTGTAAGCACTTTCTTCTTTTTATTTTTCTCTTTCTTTTCTTTCTTTTTCTCTCCGGCTACCAATGCAATAGGATCGGGAACTTTTTCTGCCTTCTTTTTCTCAGCTCTTTTCTCTTCCACTTCTTCTTCATTCTGTCTCAAAGTCTCATAAACCTCATGTAACGGTATGTCATTTAGATCCTTCATTTGTTTCATCCTACGCGTATGCTTCTTCCATTCAGGTTGTAGGATACTCAGGAATTTGACATTATTCTCCAGCTGCTTCTTTTTCACTTTGTTCTTTGTCAGTTCATTCAGAAGCAAGACAAACCGTTCATAAGTATCTTCCAGGCTTTCATTCTCTTTCGCTTTAAATTCTTCATAACTGTTGATGCAGTTAGCCACTTTCATCTGATTCCCGACCTTGGATCCCATCATCATCTTTTGTAATTGATCCCACATCTTCTTAGCATTTGCTTTGTAACTATCAATCTTGATGTAGATCTCATTCGGAATGCTCTGAAGAAGTAAGGATCTTGCTTGTTTATCTACTTTATATCGGCTTTTCTGTTCTTCAGAATACTGAGAGATATCCACTGCCACTGTTTTCATCTTTTGATCTCTTTCCTCAGTACCATCTTCACTATCAGACGAGTCATCATCTGGTATTTGAACCATGATTGGTACCATAGGACCTTCTGTGATTGACAACATAATATTCTCTCCATTTGCATGTCTGTCTATAAAATCAAGGAATCTGTCTTTCCACTGTTCGTACTCTCCTTTGAACAGAACAGGAGGCTTGACATCAGTGCCAATAGAAAGTGCATCTTTTGAAGTCATCTTGTTTAAACCTGTTTGAAAAAAATATCTAATAAGAAACTAGAACTGATCGTTAGTCCAAAATATGAAATCACAAGAAAAATCTTGAAATTTAGAGAAATCAGAAATTTCGAAAAATTGACTAAGTATCAAAACTCGCAAGTCACTATTAAACTCGCAAGCCCTTAAACTCGCAGACACTGAGAAACACACAGATCAAAACATGCGCGTTTGAGAAACTCGCAAACACAGACTTGCGTGTTCTGATAAACTCGCAGAACTCAAACTCGCAGATTGTTGAAACTCGCAGAACTCAAACTCGCAGATCGATTAAACTTACAGATCGATGAAACTCGCAGAGCTCAAACTCGCAGATTGTTGAAACTCGCAGAGCTCAAACTCGCAGATTGTTGAAACTCGCAAATGCCTAAACGCGCAGAATACTGTTCACAATGAAACTCACTAACAGAGGCGTGCGCATTTCCAAAACTCGCTTGTCAAAGCTTGCGCGTTTGAACAAAACTCGCTAGCTTTACTTGCGCATTTTCAACACTTAGAACTTTTTCCTGATATTTCAAACTCGCACGTCGAAAGAACTCGCAGAACACTGTTCTTCTTCAAACTCGCTAACTTCGATTAACGCGTTTGTAGAACTCGCAGATCACTACATGCGCGTTCTAGTCCTTAGAAATTTTTCCAACGACTTCAACTAGCGTGTTTCTAGAACTCGCTAGTCGTTGCTTGCGCGTTTTGACCAAAAACTTTCCTTCGACTTGCGCGTTCTTGCAGATGAATCTTGCGCGCTTGAACGATGAACTTGCGTGTTCTTGAGATCTAGCGCGTTCTTCAGAAAGTCGACCCAAAAATTGAGTTTTCCATCTGTTTTCGATCTAGACTTTTGTGAATTGGTCTGAAACTTTGAATTCTTGCTCGATTACAATACTGGAACGTATTACAATGCAGGAAATTTGATCTAAAACTCAAAAATTACAAATTTGATTCGAATACAGTGTCAAGAACTCGTGAACATAAAAACCACAAGAATTCGAAAATTCAAATTGATTACCGTGCAATTCACAAATCTTTCTATACAAACTCAATCTATTACACTTTTCTAACAAAACCTAATCAATTTCATCAACAAAAACACACTAAAACTCAAAAACAAATATGAACTTTGAAGAACACAGTGACGATGAACATTTCTTGATCTGATTTCATAATTGGATCTGCTCTGATACCAATTGTGTGTTCCAGATTCTAGTTTCTAAAACAAGATAATCAAACAAACAAGATTTAACAAATCAATTACCTGTTTGATTTCTTTCAAATTCAACGTTTACACTTTCTCTCTCTAAAACTCCATCTCTCTACAAAATTCTCTCTCAAAACGTATTCTGTTAACTACTCTCAATTAGATCACTCTTACAAAAAGAAAATACAAAGTATTTATACTTACATCTAAAAACAAGGAACAAACAAATACAAAGACACTTTGACTTTTATTACAAAAGACTTTGACTTTAATGAGATTTGACTTTTCCAGCTTTGACTTTCTTGACCTTTGACCTTCAGTCTTCTTGATCTTGTATCCAACAGATTTATGCTCTAACAATATGTATACATACAAACATTCATACACACACACACACACACATATATATATATACACACATATACAAACATACATACACATATAGACATGTATACATGACATATACAAATTAACATATTTGTACATGTAGTATCATGTACTGTATACATATAAGCAAATATATATGTATACATACATATGTATACACACATACAAACATTCATACATATATACAAATATATAAACATATATACATATATAATCATGTATACATGACATATTCAAACATATGTATACGTATATACTGTATAGGTATAAGCAATTACATATGTATGTACATACATATGTATACACACATACATATATACAAACATACATACATATATAGACATACACATGACATATACAAACATAATACACATATAGCTAGACATGTATGACATATACAAACATATGTATGTATAGTATGTATGAGGTGGTTTTATTTGCAAACCATCCTTATAATGCAAACTATGCAACCCTTGTTTTAGTTGTAGATGAAATCAATCAATGGTTAAGATCTTTTTGTGCTATTTATGTTAATATAGTAAATAAATAAATAATGGGTGGGAAGGGTATAGTAGTCCTTTTAACATCTAATTTTAAATATGGAAAGAAGATAAAATTGCTAATTTCAGGGAAGATATTATCTCCAATTTCAAATTTTCTACAATTTCAAATCTTCAAACATAGTTACCAAAACCCGAAAAACATCTTGAACTATTTCATCCACAGTGATTCGGTTGCAATGAGGTAACATTTAACGATTTCGCCAATTCCCTGTGTTTTATCGATTAGAAATCTATCGTTTCACTGATGAAATGGAGATGAAACGAAGATGAGCGGAGGCAAAAACGGATATGAAACGGAGATGAACGACGATGAACGATGATGGAAACGGATATGAAACCGAGATGAAAACGGATATGAAACCGAGATGAAACGGAGATGAACGACAATGAATGGAAATGAAAACATATATGAAACCGAGATGACGGGGAGATGAAGTGCGATGAACGAAGACGAAAAGGGATATGAAGGCGATGGTCATGAGAAGGAAAAAGACGACCGGTGGCCGGAACGATCTTCTGGATGTGCATACCGGAATTAACACCAAGAACCTCCTGAATAATATCAATTTCACGCCACACTCTAAAGGAATATCCATTGATATTGCATCTTCTTGTTAAGTCTGTTTCATTGTTCTTCTTTCGAAAAAGAAGAAGGTACACTAAACCATGGGAAAAAAACCCATTTCTAAAAAAAATAACTCCACTTAATAAGAACACATAATTTTTTGATAAAAATGGGGGGAGACGCCTTCAATATAAAATTGGATATTTTTTAATTAAAAAGAAAAAGATATCATAATTAATGGTTACTGATTAAAAGATATCCTACTCATTTAAACATGTCTACAAATAACGATTTATGATTACTACTATAAATAAATGGATTAAAAAAAAAGACAACATTACCCTTATAATTAAAATTAACAAAAAAATAAAAAAAATCATTGATTGGTTATAATTAGTGTACAAAGTTTGTATCATAAGAGAGGTTTGTAAAAGATCCCTCCCCTAGTATGTATTGTATAGATATAAGCAACTACATATGTATACACACATACATACATGTATATACATACAAACTTTTGATACATATATACACATATCCAAACATACATAAACATGTAGATATGTACACATGACATACAAACATATATGTATTGTATATACATACGGGTACATATACTATCATCCACATATACATACACATATATACTATCATCCATATCTATACTACCTTATAATACATTTACACCAAACTCTTAAAAACAAGTTACCAAGCACAATGTACCACCAATTTAAGCATAGAATTCAAAAAACTATTAAATACAAGTTTTAATGCATAAGGTACAACTCATTCATGCAAGAAATTTAACCCACCCACGTCTAGAGTCCAGCCCATGCTTTCTGATCCACCTCCATCCCTTATACGGCCCAACTCCAGCCATGCTTTCTGATCGACCAGAGTACGATTACCTCCATCCCTTACCGAGAGTAGGTTATGACCATGCTTTCTGACCTCCTCCTTCTACCTCTTCACGTCTCAGGCCTTATCGAGAGTACGCTTCTACCTGCTAGCTCCCAAAAACGTTGCATATAAACAATCCAAGCGGGAGGGTTTTACAAATCAATTTCCTCTGTCTCTCGTTGCTTCACGAATCCCAGGTACTTCTCTGTCTCAAATCCACTCTCAGGTCAATTTTGAGTTCTTTTTTCTTCTTCTCTCAATCGATTTTGTTTTCTGTTTGCTTAATTGCTCCCCTCAATCTATTTTCGTGTTTTCTCCTCAATCGATTTTCATGTTTGCTCCTCTCATTCAGTTAAGATTTTTTTTTTATTTTTGTTTGTAGGTATACCATTCATATACGCTCCTCTTAATCAAGTATACACTCCTGAAGACTCATACGCCCCTCTTAATCCTCAGGTTTATATGTGTCACCAATTGTTATTGTTATCATGCTTTTGCCTTTATTGATGCATGTCTCGAGCTCTATAAATGAAAATTATTGCATGTTGTTGGTCTGGACAAAAGGTTTTTAACCCTGAAGATTGATGTAGGACATTGCAGTATAAAACCATCCTTATTCCCCCAAATCCCAAAATCATGATCAAAAGTAAAATGCTTTGGGAACATCTCTGGAGAAGGTAGACCAACCTCCAAATACAATCCAATAAGAAAACCCATATTGCAAGACTGAAGGATAAGATAAGATTCAAAGGTTGAAAAACCATTATGGTATTCAACAGCAAGAAAGTAGGCAGATTAGAACAAATATGCAACACCTGCTGTCAAAAACCAAAAAGGCCAAGCAGATTCGGCTTGGTTGCAAACGCTTACCAAATTATATTACCTTAACCAATGATTATGGCAATGTCCATTAATCTGACCCGGTAAGAGTGAAAGCAATAGTCGAGAGTCGTATCCGGTAATTGAGGACGACGACTCTTACCCGGTTAGTACTCTATGGAAATGGTTTGTACTCTATCCATAATTTATGTTCAAATGATTTTGCATCTAAATATCAAATCGTGTTTTGATTTCTCGATTGGTTCTCCATTGATTTCTACAAGGTATGCTGATGATTTCGTTTAGATTTCAATTTACATTTAAAATTTGATTTTGTTTTTCTTCTTTAAATACTAGAGACAACCAAAATGCAAGGGGAGTCTTCCGGTAACGAATTAGTGAGGATTTAGGTGAAAATGGGCTTGATTTAGTTAACAAATCTGGGGTGTTTTAGGTGACAGTAGCAAACCATGCATTTTGATTTTTATTGGTGATTTGCATCTGCAGTTTCAATTTGATTGGAAATTGATGAAATTTAATTGCATTCTGATATTAAATTTTGATTTGGTGATATGATAATATGTGTAGTAGATGTTTATTGAATTGAGATTTGATTAGGAATGAAAAGAGCTTGGATATATGTTGTAAAATCGAGTAACTGTCAAACTTTTTTGCTGTCACTATTCTGTGTCAATAAGGAATTTGGTAAATTTTAGTTGTTAAATGATGTGTTCTTTGGGTTTCAAGTATAGACCTGCACTTTGGGCGTAAAAAGATACAAGTTATAGTTGGAAAAGGTTGATTGGAAATCTTGATTGCATGTCTATATGGCTTCTATATAATATAATCCATCTGCTTGCTTTAGTTATAGTAGAATTCAACTTCCATTTGCATTCTTGTACATAGTTTAATCATATGCTTGTAAATAATGAGAATACTATATGTACATTAATTGTAAATGATACAAATTCATTGCTTCATCAAACAAATATACTATTGCAATTCGTGCCTCTTTCATGTTTTCCTTTATTCAAAAATACAAAAGATACACCTCTCAATATACGACATCCAAATTGGGAATAAATACACAGTATAAACTGAATTTTAACAAGGAACATACCCAAGTGTATCCATTATCAACCTAAGTTAGGCACACCTGAAAAACATGAAATGACAGCTTCTGTACCTCTTATTTTCAAGCATTTTTCTCCTACATAGAAGCCAAAACAGATTATAATGTCTAAATGAAAGTTGTTCTATGGCCTCTTATGGTTCTACTCGAATTGGAATCACCCCATTTGGATCATCGATCGATTTTATACAAAATTTACAAAAACACAGGGACTGATCCCGAGTAAACTGTGATCAGTCCCAAAAACACACAATTTTGAGCCATTTAGAATCTCAACTGGGTTTGAGGCCCTTCATAAGAGTTGTAGTATACATTTAGACCGTTCTACCTGTAAAATTTGAGCTCATTCGAACTTACGGTTTGAGAGTTATGCACTGTCAAAGAAGCACGGTTCCTTTTATTCTCCGTCTCTCCCTATTTTAACTGTATGGTTTTGTGTGGTTTAAATTATATATACGTTAAAAGTTAATATGGTCGAATGGTCAGAAATTTTTGAATGTAATAGTTGGATAGCGGTATTTTCAAACCCTTGATTTAGTTATGAGCATACGCGGAATAATATTGTGTAACTTGTGAATCTGATGAAGGGATCATCTCGATCGCACATTTTAGTTGAAATTGCTTCGCGATCGAAAGTCTGATCAGGTTGTGGAATTGTTTATACTGTTGTACATGGATGTTTTAAGCTGTGGAGTAATGTTCTCGTGTTTATTTTGATGTTTTAAGCTGTGGAGTAATGAGTTTATACTGTTGTACATGGATATGATAATCTGTCAAACCCCTATTTAAAGTGAGTTTTTGTTTAATTTCTCTCTGAACTTCATCGTCCCTCACATATGGGTCTGTTGACAATGGCATTATGATGTTATTTGTGGTGTATCCTGTTATTTTCTTTTTTGTTGATAACTAAAATTATTTATCAACATTTGCCTCTTCTCTCATTTTTTGGTCATCTGGATCTTAATGGGGGCATTGGGGAGGTTTTTTGGGATGATGGTAAAAGGGAGTGAAGGGTAAAGGTGATAAGGCTTTTGAACTTGAATAGGAGCAATAAGGAGGTTCTTTTGGGAGTGTGGATTATTGGCTGGAGATTACTGAATATGGTGTACAGGGGTCTTATTTTTGAGCTTCATATCAGTTTGTTTGTGGAGGGTGGGTTTTTTGGTTTTATTGCTTTCATCAAACATGAATATGGGCATTTTTTTGGTCTGATTCATGGATTGATTTCCTTCCTTGGGATTTGTCATTTTAAATATTTATATTTTCATTCAATGCTTATGTAGATATAAGGTTAAAATGGTCATTTTAGTTGTTAAGACTATTCATTAAGAAAAAAATCAAACAATAACTTATCTTGATTTATTCAAGACAATACTTAAATCTTTACTACCTTATAATGCATATACACCTAAACTCTTAATTACAATACATCAAGCATGAGATACAACCATTTTATGCATAGAAATAAAAAATCTATGAATTACAAACTAGAAAACGTAATGTACACCTTGTTGATAAAACAACTTATTGTTTAAAAAAAAGGCATGGGTTTGAAGTAGGGTAGAACGGTTTAAAATTCTTGTTGTAAGTTATGCTTTATGAGATGCTTAAGAAATGCAGGAGTTAAAAAAGTATTTCAATTTGTACAGCTCTGACATGTTAGGTTTTGTTTAATGTAGAAGTTTTGGGTTAAACGGTTACAAACCGAATAACCTGAGACCGGTTAGAATCAAACAATATTTAAATCGTACAAACTTGGATTATAAAAAAATGGCAGAGTTCTCTATTTTTGTTTGTTTACCTATGACAATGAGATGAGAAATCGATAGTTCCTCAACCCTTTTCCTCATCGAACTTTTAAACACTTTGTTAGGATCGAGTGGAGGGTCGACTGCGTGCGAGAGACGATTGGATTTTGAAATCTGATGTTAATCGATTAGGGTCTTATGAACATATATTTGGGATTTGGGTTTTAAATTGGGCTGCTATATGGGCTTCTAAAATATTAAAATGGATAGCGTATTAGATTTAAGTATTAAACCATATAATTGATGTCTATATAATTAATTCATCATTTTACAAATATCATAACTAATCTATCATATTTACATGGACGTTTTTTTTAGCAGCAGAAAAAGAACTTTTTTATAAAAAAAAAACAGTTCAGGAAAACACTTTGTTAGGATTCACCTAAATTGAACCTACCTTTAGTATATGGGCTTAAGAAGATGAAAATATTTCTTTTAGGGTTTAAGGTTTAGGAAAATATTTTGTTTTTCATATTTTTATGTAAATTAATATAGTTTTCTGTTTTATAAATACAATTAGTTAATTATAAATTTATAGTTTATAGGAAAAATACATTTTGTTTTTTATATTTTCATGTACATTAATGTAGTTTTTATGGTGTTAACAATATTATTAATGTTTATAAACTTGTAGTAAATGGATTCTCCGTATAATGTTGAAGTTTTTTCATCTCTACACTACGAATTTTTGAGACGGTGGAACTTGAGAACTGTCCGTGTGGAGCTTGTTTTGGAAGATGTCAAAAAAGAATGCCTATATATTATTTTACTTGATCAAAATGTAAGTTAAAAATATGCATACTTTAAATGCATGGTAAAAGTTATCATTTTTAAATCTATTTAACAAATATTTCATTCTATTTTAGAAAGAAAAAATGGTAGCAATTGTTCGAGGCTATTTGATGCAATTATACAAACAAAGAAATTTGGTCGGAGGGGTTTTTTCTTTGGATCGTTTTCAAGTTGAAAATACTTATGATGATACCCCAAGGTATGAAGGCTATAGGCTGGTCTACAATGAAATGATAATCATAATAAGTAAAGACACAAAGTTACAACCATTAACAGCTGATGTCGAAAATGGATTTGCGTTCTATCCATTGGTGCCTTCGATAAGAACCCTTGCTGAAGATCGAACCACGAAAAAAATGATGATCGGTACATTTAAGTTATTCATTACATTTGTATTTTTTATATACTATTAAATATATATTTGACAATATAAATCTAATTTTAAAAATATAAATATCCTTGTTTTAGATGTTGTTGGAAAAATAATCATGGGAGGACGAAGAACGTATTTCAGAAATGAAAACGGATTCCAACTTGGTTATTGTGAACTGTTTCTGCAAGACATAACGTAAGTGTGTGTATTATTATAATTATTAACAAAATGTTATATAATCAATAACATCCCTATTATGAATAGGGGAAGCATAATACAAATGCGATTGTATGATGTTCGACCAATGTTTCCAATGAGGATAGCTCGTGCAATAGCAAATCAATCCATAATATATGCATCCCACGTGAAACTTATCCATTTACCTACAAGTACGTTATAAGTTATTTCAAGAATCAACATTCTATTTTAGTATTACATATACATATTATTATATTACTGAAAATGTATATTTATTATTTTCAGTGAATGTTTTAAGTTCTACGGACTTAACAAATATCAAGTTCGAACCACAGATGCCGGAAGCCGACAACATTAGAATCTTGATGAGATAAAAATATGTAGTTGATCAAGCTTATTAGTGTTACCATGGGTTCTTGTAATTTTATGATGACATTGGAGCATTTATGAGTCAATTATTGTTATTATGTTCTTTTTTTGTGTATTTTGGTGATGACATTGGAAACATATATATATCTTTTATATTTATAAAGTTTAAATTTTGCTATTTTGTTGTGTAATAATACTTTTGTTTCAATTGTCAATTGTATTTGTTTGCTAAATTATTAGTTCCACAAATAAAGAATGAGTGATGTGTTTGATCCAATAAAAAAATACAATGACTATGGCCAAAGCGACCAACGTAAACATATAACATATTGGTTGTCAAATTGATTGGTTGTCAAATGTATATGAAGTAACTACGGAATTTGGATTGGATTTGAATGAGAAATTGGTGTTTTTTGCAGAAAATATTTACGAATGAGTGCATTACAAAAACTAAACAACATTCTGGATATACGGATGACATTATTTACAAATGATTGTATTTCTTTGTTCAGTCAAGAAATTTCAAGTTTTGTAATTAGTTTTGAGTAATGGATTTAGAAGCCCAATATGTGTGCAATTATTTTTCCATTAGATTTTGCTAATACAACATATTAACCTTCAACTTGATGTTTCGGAATTGTGATTTACCCGCGCTGCATCGCGCGGGTACACCACTAGTATACATACACACATATAAACCAAATAAGACAAATATCATCTATAAAACCTCATACACGTACTAGAATTGAAAAAAACAAAAAATAATTAAATTTCGTCGGTAATCCGTCGGTGATTTGTAACAGATTACCAATGGAATTTAATTAATTATTTATCGACGAAATACCGACGTAGTTTATAATAAAAATTAAAATATTAAAGCGTCCGTCAGTAATCCGTCGGTGATTTGTGACGGATTACCGACGCTTTTTTAATATGTAAAAAAAATAATAATATAATTATTTACTGACGGAATACCGACGGAATTTATAATAAAAAAATAAATATTAAAATATTAAAGGGTCCGTCGGTAATCAGTCGGTGATTTGTGACGCATTGCTTATATTTTTTAATATTTTTATTTAAAAAGTGATTTAATTATTTACCGACGGAATACCGACAGAATATATAATAAAAATAAATCAAAATTAAAATATTAAAGTGTCCGTCTGTAATCCATCGGAAACCATTATTTTTACCGACGGTTAAGCGACGGATGGGTATTTTTACCGACAGTTTACCGATGGCAAAGTTTTCCGTCGCTAAAATCCATAATCCGGCGGTATTCCGTCTCTATTCACCGACGGTTTGTGCCTTCGGTAATTTCTGTCGGAATTAATGAATTTTCTAATAGTGTATATATACAGGCGAAGGATTGTGTGAGAAGTTGAGTTAATGGTAAGAAGTGTGAGAAATGGATATGAATCGTTGATCTCTTTTAATCTCAAGCCTTCCCATGAATTGTGGCTTAGAATGGAACTGATCCAGTGCATCTCGGTGCATCTTATCTCGGTGCATCTCATCCTAATGTGCGTCTATTCTCATCCAACGGTTGATAACCACTTCTCACGCTTCTCACTATTACTCAAATTATCACTCGAATCCAACTATATATATACATATATACATACAGGGGTAGTTTCGTTTGGAAACCACCTTAATTTTGGAAACCATAGAAACCATCGATTTCATTGGTTAAGTTAATGAAATTGTTTCATGGATTTGTAAAATTTGATAAATTGTTTTATATAATTTTTTTCTTGATGAAATTGTTTCATATATTTGTGTTTTTTATGTAAAAATGAAAAAGTTTCATGAGAATGAGAAAATGCATGAAAAAATTTTATCAGAATGAGAAAATACATGAAACAATTTCATTTTTATATAAAAAAACACAAATATATTAAACAATTTTATCAACAAAAGAATTATATGAAACAATTTCATCAAATTAAACAATTTCATGAACCAATTTCATTAACTTAACCAATGAAATCGACGGTTTCCACGGTTTGTGCATGCATCTTTTAATCTTAAATATGTATGATGAATGTATGCATTTGTCGATGTGAAGAATGAAGGTGTGATATGAATCATAATATCATGGATATCTTAGACAAACAAACAAATAATTTGTAGATGAACACAACAACACTGTTCAGAGGGTCATTCATAATGAACCTTTTATTAAACTACCAACCAATACAACCACAAAGTTGTTAACAATTAGTTCAATAGCAGTAGCCTTAATAAAAGATTGACATGCCAAACAAAAAACATACGATATGCTGGATTGACATGTTCAGTTCCTATCAGGACAAGTACATCTATACAATTAACTGTTCAACCAGATGAGGGGGTAATAACCAAGATGACCATGATGTGAAGTTAACTGTTGTCAATAAAAAAACACATGGATTTTAAATTTGACACAAGCTTATTTTATTAAGATGTAAAATTAATGCATCAAAAGAAAACAAACATGAAAATTAAAGTAAACTCTCTTATCAGTCAGTTGAAACGAAGACAACTCCCACTTATGACCCCGACAATTCTAATATATATTGCGAATTAAATAATGCTACTAACTTCCTTCGCTTAAACGTTGGGGAAATTGCGGGGGTCATGGCCGATACACTGCCCACACTTTACACATTTGCGCTTCGGGTTTTTGCTATTCGCTTGAACCTTCTCTGAGGCGCTGATCAACCTTTTTCCCGTGCCACATCCCTTGTTCCTGATGCCTGAGGGGGGTAATATATCCACGTCATCGGGGACATCAACATCGAGATGTTCTTTAATTGCATCAATCTTTTGCTGGGATGGATCTTCGTATGGTAGTTTTGTTTCAACTTCAACTTTAAAATTATGAAGCATCTCATCTAGTTTAGCGAGTAATGGTTTGTCGTTGCGTGCTCGACTTATGATATCATCAACTGTGGCATAAACATCACAAATGCAAATCTCTTTTTCCGTATCCCCCTCTTTGTATCTAACATGGGCAGATTGCATCTGTACTGGAACTAAATGTCGGTCTAATGATGTAAAATATATTTTCCCGGAATGCGATCAACCTTATCGTTAACTAGGACAACCAATGCATGCCGACATAAATAACCATTCCGAATGAAGAATTTACCCTGGCATTCGACGGTATTTTCGGAGTAATTGTGGTCCACCTACAATAACAACAAGATTAAGGACAATACATTCAGATGAAGGTAATATACATGAATATGGTTAAGTTTGGGTTAGAAATTAACGTGTAGTGATTTGGCGAGTAGTGTTTTTTGACTTGGCTTATTAAGAATGACTTCATTTCACCACGAGATTGAACCCCTTCGATTATGCACCCTAAAAGTGCCTTCTTGATTTCCCTTTGGAAGTCGAAAAAATTGATCGACTAAATATCTTTGATGCATGAATCTCAATACCCAATGGGGTTCAATACCGAGGAGTCGTAGTCCTCGTTACAGATTCATCAACAGTTTGTGCATACCTTTGATTCTCGATAGCAATATCATAGTTATTAAGAAATTGCACCAAGTCAAAGAAACACGATAAATACATGTTAACGTATGCATTCGCACTCTCGGACCTTGATGTTGTTTTCATAAGCCCAGGCATCGGGCTGTCATTGTAAAATGCTGGAATCCAAGATCGGTGAATCTCGAACATCTCATCGAACCATTTATCACCCACCAATCCATATTTCTCGATCATGTTGTGCCATTGTGACTCGAATTCTTCGGGACCAATTTTTACATTCCAAACGAGCTTGTTAATAACCCTATTGAACTCGGGGTTATACTTCAATGCAATACTCACCCGCAAAGATATACGTACATGTGATGCAAGTAGCATAATACTACCAGGCACATTGTTCAAATCAATATAATGAAAAAATATTAACACCTTTACCTTGCTAGGCACTTTTTTCATGATGTGCCACATACACAACCGGTGTTTGGATTCTTTGAAAACCAAGGAAATAGCTTGTCTCATTGCTGCACACTGGTCTATAATGACAAAAACCGGTTGCTTCCCATGACAGGCCAAAAAGGCTTGGAGAACCCAAGTGAAGTTGTCAATCGTCTCGCCATTTATCAAAGCAGACCCAACTACCACATACGCCTTGTGATTGTCAACAACAAGGAATGGGACAAAAATCATGCAATGCCTACACCAATGAAACCCCATACAACGTCCAAAATATATGTCATTCGTTACATCGTATTTATGTGATAACATGGTTTCTACCCTTATGCATTAAATATATACCCAAATTAAACTTCTACCAACCTTGAATTTATATTAGTTGAGCCGGGTTCATAAGGTTAACATTTGTGTGGTTAACAAAATGAACCTTGTCTTATAATGAACCAACATGTTGGGTCATTGACCAGCATCTTCCTAAATCGAAATGTGGCGTTGGCTGCTACGATATAAGGAAATAAAGTTATACCTTCTCCATCAACAATTGCTTTTGGCGTAGTGGTAAGCGCTTGATCCTAACATGTGGTATCAGAGAAGGTCACAGGTTCGAATCCCATAGAGTGCATTTAAATGCCAAAGGCATGTTGTCCAACCATTGACTTCTATCGAAGATCTTACTAGTGTCCAACTCATATATTTCATAACTAGACCTATCATTTGTCAAGTGAATTTTTAACACACGCCTCACATCCTGACCGTTTTAGATTTGAATTTTGATAGCGCCTATCGCCCGACCGTACATCGAGTGAATCAAAATTTCTTTCCTTAGGAATGCCCTCCTTACTACAGACGAACCACCTTGTCTGTATCTCACCATATTTATTCGTCTTCTTGGCATTCAATCTTACGTCAAAACCAGACTTGTCTGCGTACTTCCAGTACATTTCTACTGCTTCTTTTAAAGATTTAAACTTGTCATTGAGTTTCGGTTTGATGTCATCATCGACTTTTGGGATAAAAACTTAGTTCCCTCGGACGACTCCAAAAGATCATACTCAATATTTAGAACACAGGGATTCACCATATCAGTGTGCATCTGTGTTTCAATTATTGGACATTCAAATCAGTGAGTGTGTATCAATTAGGATGTGTATTACAGGTTTGGAACCACATAAAATACCCCATTCAACGATGACACACTAATGTTCATTACTAGGATGTGTATTTTCTTTTTAATGATTGTCGAACTAAATAAGGTACATATATCTCGAAAAACAAAAAAAACTTACCAATATGTACAAAGATGTACCAATATATGAAGACCCAAGAAAACAATATAACTATCACAGCTCAGTTTGTAATGAAGTATGAAAGATGTTTACTGTTAACGACAACATGAAACATGTTATAAATGCACAACAACCTGAAACATGTTAACTATCAATTACAATTTTTAGTGAGTAATGATCCAACATGAAACATGCTATATATTCACAACAACGGTCCCAACGAAGATGAACATATCTCCTCCAAGTTGATAAAGATGAACGTATGTGTTCATCTCTGACAATTTAATCACTCCTAGACTAATCGATCATGTTTAACTAAATGAACATGGAACAGTTACACTTTAAGAAAATGACTCACTAATGGAACATTTAACGATAAGGTTTCATGAGAATCCTGATGAACTAGGTAATGTACACAACACGAAACACATTTGAATAAAACTAACCAATGCAATTTTTGTTGTTTGCGTCGAATACATCCACGATGCATATTTTGCTGTTCTCGTTTCTGAGTTCCTAGTTTACTAGTCGATCTTGATTTCCATCATCCATATTCTGTGTTTTCGGAATCGACATAATTTCACCAATCGTACTTCTATCGGCATCGTTATGGATGTCTGAATTTATAACATTGGAGCATGTTGTTGCGTTCATTGGATCACATTATTGGATGACTTTGATATTATTCATATGATTTCAAAATTATGTTGAAAATGGAAAAAACTATGCAATCGTAACATACTCTATAATTATGGTTGATTTATTTGTGTAGCCCCCATGAAAATAAATGAAATATTAGTTAATTACGAAATGACGTTTCTACCCTTTTGCATTAAATAAATAAACAAATTAAACAACAACCAACCTTGCATTTCTATTGGTTGAGCAAGGTTCATAAAGTTAACAAGAATTGTGTGGTTAACAAATGATTCTTGTCTCTCTCTCTCTCTCTCTCTCTCTATATATATATATATATATAGGTAAATGTTCAAAGGAGAAACCACTCAATTTGCGATATGACGAGAAGAAATATGAGCCACAAGAAATAACATAAATAAAAATTTAAAATTAATTTTAGAAATTAGAATAATTACCATTTTGAATTTGGATAAAAAAATCTTTAAAAATCTCATTATATCTTTTAATTTATTTATTTTTTAATTTTAATTAATTCATAATCTTTTTCAAGTTTTATATAATTTTTTTGCTAGATACACTTTTTGATAAATAAAAAATCACAATTTTCATTTAATATCACATGTAATATCCACAATCAATTCATTATCTTTTTCACCATTTTTTCTCTATTTTTTGGATCCATGTTTTGAATCATATGTGATAAACTTCGTTTAACATATGATTTACTATGTATCACATATAGGGGTGTTCGGGGTCCGGTTTGGTGGTTTAACCCCTCAAACCACAAACCGCTATGGCAGTTTAGAAAATTTTCAAACCGAGCGGTTTGGCAACAAGTGACCAAACCGGTCAAATCGGACCATAAAAAGGCGGTCTAGTCTGACCGGTTTAGGCGGTTTGAGCCTGTTATTGACTTTAAACTAAAAAAACATGACATCTATATCTAAAATTAAATTTCTATCAATATAGCACTATTAAAAAAATTGTATATCGAATTATAAAAAAATGTTTATCTCTAAAATTAAAAAAAGACAATGAGCAAATGATAGAACGTTAAATAAATCCACCAACAAATAGTTGGAATTTTGGACAAACATTGAGCAAAGTGAATGACGATTTGGAATTTTGAATTTGATTTTTGACGGATTTCAGAATTTTGCCAATTTATAAATGAAAACTAAAAAACATAATGTCTTTGACGAAAAAATTTTAACTGGGCCATAAAAGTAAAACTTACAACATGAAAAATAAATACAATTCATACATGTGTATTGTTGGCGGTCGGTTCGGTCCAGACCGCTCAAAGAAATGTTCAAAACAATACCATACCGGACCGAGCGGTTTGGCTATTTTTCAGACCGGACCAGACCACTAGACCGCTCAAACCACCAAAAACGGTTTGGTTTGACTTGGCTCGACCGGTTTGAGCAGTCCAAAGATTTTTTTGAACACCCCTAATCACATATGATCCACTATATGAATTTTGGTACGTATCACATATGATAATATACATCTGAATATAAGTGACGCATAATCATATGTGATAATATTTACATCACAAAAAGATCCAATTCAAAATGATAATTATCCTAATTTTAAAATTGTTTTCTATTTTTTATTTATGGTGTTTTTTTAATTAACATATTATGTGGCCCATATTCTTTCTCGCCTTCTTGTAAATTAGTTTGTTTCTCTCATGATCCTCCTTATATATATATATATACACACACAAATAGAGTGTGTGTATGTGTGTGTGTGAGGTTCAAAGGAAAACCCACCAAAAAATGAAAAAAGCTGAGGAACACCCTAATTACCATTCATTTCCATAAGATATCCACACACAGAGACAGGCAGAGACACACACACACACACACACACATATATATATATATATACATATGTATAAACACAAGAGAGATAGAGAGAAGAGAGAGAGAGCATGTGTGTGTGAGGTTCAAAGCAAAACCCCTAAAAAATTAAAAAACTGAGGAGCACCCTAATAATCATTTATCTATAAGATATGCACATGTATATACAAGTAATTAAAGATGTTTCCTAGTTTTTATGCAAGTGTGCTTCAGACAAAGTATTTGTATGCATATGTGCATATCGTATAAATAAATGGTTATTAGAGCGTTCCTTAGTTTTTCATTTTTTTACTATTTTTTTACTATTGTCCCATGATTCTCTCTCTCTCTCTCTCTCACACACACACATATGTGCTTTCTTTTGAGAGTAGTAAGATCCAATATAAACCACAAATCATATTAAATTCACACCTAAATTAGGAAATAAGTAATTTTGAATTAAAAACTTAATTAAAGGGATTTATGGGTAATTGGAAATCTTCTCTTTCCTCCTTCCTCTCACCCCTCATATAAACAAATACCATGTGAACACCATCATGAACACATAAAAGAATAAGAAATAAAATCTTTTTGTGTTTATAAAATATGTAATGATTAATAATTAAAGATTATTTCATAATTTATTAATTAGAAAATAATTTAATAAATAACAATTTTTTAAAATTTAAAACTAATTCTTCATTAGTGATTAATAATTAATGATTATTAATAATTTATTAATTATCAATTATCAATTAGAAAATAATAAATAATTTAATAAATTAATTATTAATAAATAATAATTTTAAAAAAAGTATTAACGACTATTTAATATAAAAAGGGGCCCCCTTTGGAGCTCTAGCCTTATTTCTGTTTGAGAGCGAGAGAGACAAAGACCGAAAGTTGTCGACCACCGGTTGTCGTTGCCACCACGAGTCGTAGACCACCATTACCATCGCCATCACCAGCCACCACTAATCTCGCCACCGTCGCCCACCACTTCCGTCGACCATAACTTCCTCCACCACTGGTGGTCACTACTTCTCCGGCCATTGTGAGTTCGATATCCCTGATTCGGGTTGTCTTAGCTTGTATTTACCTAGTTTTTTGTTACAATTTTCTTTCCTCTTGTAAAACCAAACCATTTTGGCATATTATCAACTTTGGATTTGGGATTAAGACCAAATGGAATTTGGGATTTTAGAGGTAAAACTTGATTTGGGACTGGGGATTTCAGACCATATGTGTTAGAGATAAAATTTGATTTGGGTTGGGGGTTTTAGACCATTATTTGTTAGAGATAAAACCAAACCATTTTGGCATACTATCAAGTTTGGATTTGTGATTTGGAATTTAGGATTTAACACAAAAAGAAAGAAGTCAAAGAGTATTCTTTGCATACTAGGTCACCTTTGATATATGATGAAATTAGTAGGTGTATTCTTGATAAAACCGAGTGATTGTTAAAATTCCATATATGATGCAATATTCATCTACTTACTTATATAATATTCATCTACTTTCTTATGTGATTCAAAACTTGTATCATTAACCACAAGGGTTGTGGCGTACTGGTTAAAACCATGGGGGATGTGGTGGAATATCCCATCTGCCCAGGTTCGAATCCACGCGTACAGAACAATTGTGGCCACTGAGGTTTAATCAGAGATGATGTCTTACAGTCATAATTTGCCAAGGGATTAGTCTAGGCATAGCCTAGGACACCCTTCCCAAAAAAAACTTGTATCATTAATTAGTTGGGTTGCCAATTGTTGGGCAAACATTGTGCTTGATTTTAATATATCTGTAGTTGGTTTACCAATTGTTAGGCAAACATTAGGCTTGATTGTATATGAAAATATTAATTTATAACAGTTATGCCGCCGAAATATAAAAAATATATGTTTGTGTTTTAAACTCATATATTTCATTCCAAAACACCTCTCTTTCATTTTAACCTACGATTTGGGTTTCAAATAGTCTAACCATTACACTTAGAGTTTCAAAGTCATCCAAAACTCCTCTAAACCTACAATTTGACTTTCAAATAGTCAAACCATTACACGCAGTGTTTTCAAGTCATTCAAAAGACCTCTAACTTCATTCATACCTACGGTTTGACCTTCAAATAGTCAAACCATTACCCTTAGAGTTTCAAAGTCATCGAAAAGTCCTCTAACTTATGGTTTGACATTCAAATAGTCAAGCCATTACACGTAGTGTTTCAAGTTATTCAAAAGACCTCCAACTTCATTCACACCTACATTTTGACCTTCAAATAGTCAAACCATGACACTTAGAGTTTCAAAGTCATCCAAAAGTTTTTTAAACCTACGGTTTGACTTTCAAATAGTCAAAGCATTACATGTAGTGTTTTCAAGTCATTCAAAAAACCTCTAACTTCATTCACACATACGGTTTGACCTTTAAATAGTCAAAACATTACACTTATAGTTTCAGAGTCATCCAAAACCCCTCTAAACCTACAGTTTGACCTTCAAATAGTCAAACCATAACACTTAGAGTTTCAAAGTCATTCAAAACTCCTCTAAACCTATGGTTTGACTTTCAAACTATCAAATAATTGCTTGTAGGATCTCAAATGCCTCTACACCACCTCTACCTTGATTATGTCGACTAACTACTTCTTTCTTTGTTGTGGTTATTGAATATGTCGACAGATAGATGATGGACGTATAGAAAGAATGACAGTCGGTGGATCCTCAGAGTTGACTATGTTAGATCAATGGACGGTTATTTAGACTTTGCCTATACCAATGAAGCTTATGTTGAAAGGAAAACTACACGTGATGGGATAATGTTTCGTATCATATGTCCTTACTCCAAGTTTCGAAATAAACACCATAAAGAAAGGGATGATGTGAGACCGCACTTGATGAGATATGGTTGTCATGCCTAATTATACCATTTGGTGGGCACATGGTGAAACATATTACAATGGATATCATCAAGACGTGGGTCAATATTGTAATATGATAGTAGATCATAATGAGGGTATGTTGACATGGTGAACGATCACATGGTACACAATGGCATGACATAGGAATAACATACCCCTAATCCTTTTTCCTAAGGATTTTATGACATGTTAAAAGCCGCCGACAAGCGTTTATAGGATGGGAACAAGCTACCAACGAGCCTTTATAGGATGGGTCACTCAAAATTAGGAGTTGGGACGAGATTGTAGAATTGGAATGCAGAATGTAATGTACCCGAGACGACATATAATCGTAATGTTGCTATACTTAATAATGATGCTACCCAAGGGTAATAAACTACCCGGTAACTAGGGGTGAGCAAATGCGGGTACCCGCCCAAATTTCCTGGAACCGGTCCCGGAACCAGAACCGGCGGTTCCTAGAATAAAAGAATCGGAACCAGAACTGGTTACACCGGTTCTTTATATTTGGGAACCGTCGGTTCCGCTACTGTGTACCTGTTGTCTAATTTTTTTTATTTTTTTTATCATTCATATTATAAAAAGGTAAATGTTAATATATTACAAAGTCCTCACGTAAAGAAAGAAATATCATAAATGTGAAAACTAATACGATAAAAACTAAACACTAATAAATACTACAAACGATGCTTACAAAACAAATAAATATTACAAACGATGCTTCCAAAACAAATAAATACTACAAACGGTGCTTCCAAAACACTTTACGTTCTTAAAATTAGTTGATGCTAATAAATACTACAAACGGTATTTCCCTAAAAGGTAGTTTATTAAATTTTTATAAATAAATAAAATATATTTTATTAAAAAAATAGTGGTACCCGTCGGTCCCGGTTCTGGTACCCAGCGAGATTGGGTACCCGGTCTCCTCAGGTTCCAGCGATTAACGGTTCCAAAAATATGATAACCGAAACCGGTACCGAGCGGTTCAATATTTTAAAAACCGGAGCCAATCACATCGATTTCAATTCCGGAACCGACAGTTCTGAAGCGGTTTCGGTTCCAAAGGCGGGTACCCTCTTCTGATGCTCACCCATTGTTGTGTCAAAATTGTTTTATGCATTCCTTTTTTGAGAGTCACTTAAAATAGACTCAGCGCAAGTATATACCTTGAACTACTATCATCTCTTAACAAGTAATAATGGTATAAGTACCAGATATCGATCCCACATGGAAGGTTTGTGAAAACTCTTTCAAAAAGTCCAATCTTTAAAAACCAATTTCAGATGACAAATTCGAGGAAATCTTTTTTGAGAGGTTTGTTTGAATTGTGAGTTGTAAATCAGTTTTAGAGAAGCCAAGGGTGCAAAGGTTTATTAAAACACAAGACAAGTGATCCAGTAAAAAGATGTTATAGCACCTGGACAATCCTACAAGATGATCCTATGGTATTGTCACAATATCAACTATCGGGTCAGATGGCCTCCCAAGAGTACACACGGGCTCACGTGCTATCGATACGATATCATTTATGTTAGACGTCGTGAATCCTAGCACAGCACAGTGTTACCATCCTACACCATATGAGTATAACATTTGTCAGATGCTAAAGCTATTTGTAGCCTTCTCATATTATTTCAGGTTTATATATTTATCTTAACTCTAAAAGTTAATGCATTTTCATACATAAAATTAGTGTTAATTAAAATATAATCTTCAATGAAACATTAGTCACCTGAAATAAATAGTTAGATAATTGTGCTATATTTGAAACACCTCTTTACTTTCACACCCATTTTGGTCTTAACTCTGCCTTACACCCAAGCTAAGGAGTTTAGCTCATAATAGCTTGAAATGTAAATAACAAGAATTGAAGGTACTGAAATGTAAATTGCTGAATAGTAAATAATTGAAATGTAAATTGCAGGAATGTAAATGACTTATAAAGTAAAGTGCATAAAGTAAAGTGCGGGAATGTAAATGACAAGAAAATAAAGTACAATAAAGTAATTGACTGAAATGGAAATTGCAAAAATATAAATCTCAAAGCAGAAAATGGAAGTAAGGAAAATCAGAAAAGTACTCCAGTACAGCTGCAGTAACTTGGGCACCAAGCTACGAAACTTGCAGCACAAGTAATGTCACAAAAATGATTTCTTGCCTTAGAACTTTTAGGAAACAAATTTGTAGTTACTTAGAGAACATTTTTGAACTTTAGAAGAATGTTGGTTAGAAGAATGGGCGCGAACTTGAGTTTTTATCCAAATTAGTAACCAAAAATCAACTTTTCTTTGAGAATGAGAACACTTGCTTGAAAACTTGAAAGGTAGAGAAAACCACGGATGGAAATTAATTCCCAAGTCACATAAGATTATAGATATCTAATAAGAGGACTTTTATGAAATTAATTTCACAACACAATTTAGAAAATAATGGAAACTTTAGAGAACTGAACACAAGAAGATTTTAAAATACTTCCAAATACTTATATTAAACCACTTCAATAGTAACCACAAACTTAAGAACAAGAAAAGAAATATAAAGTACTTAATGCCAAAATATGTCTAGTGAATATTTCGTTGATAGATGACGATGGATAAGTGATAATAAACTTAAACTAACCATACATATTTATACTAAACAAACTTGGGTCCAAAGCAATTAAAATCCGCAAAAGTCAATAACATGAGGTAAGCCCTTGGAAGTTTCCAAAAAATCTGGTTTTAAGCATCCAAGCCCGACCCGACAGTTTTTGTCTTCGGCCCAATCATCAGTGGTGGCCCAAAAATCACAGCAGCCCATTTGTTGATCCTGCAGCACTCCTACAGCTTTGAAATCAACTTTCTTCCAATTCCTCCAGGAAGCTGTAAGGTTTCTCATCATCTACAAACATTAATATCTAAATCCAAATTAGACCAAATATTAATAGAAAATAGTATAATTAGACACAAATTTAAGGGACTACTAAAAAGCCTAAACAACACTAAAAAGAGACTCAAAGGGACAATTTGGGCAAATAAAACGAGTGTAAAATATATTAAAAAGTGATATAATAGGGTTAATAAATTAACCCTATCACCCATACCGGTAACTTCTATTAGACAAAGAAGATCTTGAAAAAGCTTGCTCTACAAAAACAAATGATCAATGTTCGCAAAAACTATTGCATGCCATTTTATATGGGTGATTCTGAGTTGACACATTGTCGAGTGTGCAATGAATATCGTTTCAAGACAAGTGATCGAAGCAAGGTCCCTAATTTGCAGATGACTTACTTGCCTATTGTTCCTAGAATCCAAAGAATTGTATATGTCAAAAAAGACCGCAAAAGAGATGACTTGGCATTACGATTATCAGACGTAACCGAGTGTGATGGTACATCCAAATGATGGTGTGGCTTGGAAGCATTTCGACACGAGGAATCCTGACTTTGCTTTTGAATTATTGGTCTTGGGTTATGCATTGATGGTTTCGACCCGAATAATTCAACTTCAAATCCATAATCAATATCACCCATCTTTCTTACCATCTACAATTTACCTCCTTGGATGTGTTTGAAAGATTCATATGTTAAACTTGCATTGGTTATTCCTGGTAGAAACATCCTCAGTGAGAATTTAGATGTGTTTCTCATGCCGTTAATAGATGATCTAAAGATGTTGTATACGGAGGACGTTCTTACGTATGATGCATACCGTAAGAATAATTTTGAGATGAGGGATATACTACTAAGGATCGTCAGCAACTTCCCTGCCTATGCAATGTGTCGGGTTGGATCATGCACGATAAGTTAGCTTGCCCATACTGCATTGGCACGGTGGATTCCTTCCAGTTAAAGAATGGAGGGAAATCCTGTTGGTTTGACTGTCATCAGAGTTGGTTGCTAGATCACACCCCTTTCGACATGATCGAAATTGATTTATTGCTGGAAATAAAGTGTCGATCAGACCACCATCCAATCTAACTGGTGAAGAGATTTAGGATCAGGTCCGTCACCTTCCGACTGTTTACGAGGGCTTCCATTCTGATCAAGTAGTAGGAAAATTAGTGGGTTTAGAATAAGTCATAATTGGGTCAAGAGAAACATCTTCTGGAAGTTGGCGTATTAGAAGACGTTAATTTGGCACAAACTGGATGTCATGCACATTGATAAGAACATTTTTTAGAACCTATTTAATACCGTAATGGATACGACTAAAACAAAAGACAATATAAAGGCAAGGAGGGATGTAGAGATTTACAGAGATCGACAAGATTTGCATATTGCCACGTCAGGCAACAAAGTGTTGAAACCAAGGTCATCGTACATTTTGAGAAAATAACAAGTAAACAAGTGTGTTCATGGTTGAAGAAGTTGAAGTTTTCGAACGGGTATGCTTCGAACATAAGGGGTGTGTAAACCTTGAAGATTCCATCTTTTATAGCTTCATGAGTCATGATTGCCATGTGTTTATGCAACTATTGCTCCCTATTACCTTACAAGGAATGATGTAAACTCCGATATGAATGCAATAACGGAGTTGTGCACATTCTTTCACAAAATATGTTCAAGGGTCTTACACATAGAAGACTTGGTTCCATTGTAAACAAGTATTGTTCAAACAATTTGCATGTTGGAAAAGGTATTTCCGCCCGAATTTTTTGATTCAATGGAACACCTTGTTTGACACATGAAGCTATAAAGAGTGGTTTGGTCCAATATAGGTGGATGTATCACCATGAGATGTAAAATCTAATTTCATATAAATCTAGTATAATTTATTCATCTAAAACACTCTTTCTATCCCTAACACGTATTTCATCGCTTATCTAGGAAGTTTTGGTCGTTGAAGAGAACGATTAGAAACAAATCACGTGTCGAGGGATCTATTGTTGAGTCGTACCTTGTGAATGAACTGTCTACCTATTGCTTTCTCTATTTTGATCCACAGATAGAAAAAAGACATAATCATAAGTCAAGGAACTTTGCCCCAGATATTCTATAACACCCCGTATTTTGGACTAAATTCTTATTTAATGTTTATGAATTACCTTAATGGTTACATCTCTAGATCAGTCGTGAAATCGAGAATTGGACCATCGAGTTTTGGTCGACAAGAGTCCCTCAGCGACAATGACTGGCGACATTGCCCTTGGGCATTGTCGTGTGTCACAGTCACCACCCATAAACCACTCTCGGTACACTTCGAGTGCGAGTGCCCGACGAGAATGCCCATGGCACTCTCGCGTGTCATTGTCACACGCGGATAGAGGCTTGCGGTACACTCCCCACGAGAGTGACAGGCGACAATGCAAATGTCACTCTTGCCTGGAAATGTCGCCGATGGGAGCAGTGGCCTTAAAATCTTTTCTTAGTTGGTTGAGTCTCATTTATTTACATTGAAGAGTTTTGTTGGATGATTTTCCTCTCAAGTCTAGGTAAGGTTTCCTCCATTTATCGTCTTCTCCCCTCATTAAATGTTCATCCAACCTCATCTAGTAACATATATGGTCCCTTCTTGGTTTAGCCTAAAGTGAATCAACTAGCTTCTTTTGGGAACCTCAAGGCTCAACCTCTACTTCTAGGGTTTTGTGATTTTAGGGTTTTTACATCACAAACCCATTTGGTAAGTCTCTCAACCCTTACATCACGATAAAGGTGCGTTTGGCGTGACATGGGACAGGACAAAAATTATTGTCCCACGTTTGGCGCGACATGGGACAGGGACAAAGACTGGACAGGGTGGGACAAGATGGGACAAAAAGGGTATTTTCTTGTTCGACCAAAATAGGTGGAACAACATGGAACAAAAGTGAGACAGAAACTAAAATCACCGATCTACCGCCATTTGATATTTAATCTTAATATGGTATTAGTCTTAAGGGTCACTATTATCCATCGCCGCCACTACCACAATCGGTGGCCACTAGTAGCTACCGCCAACCACCTCTACCTATTTATCCACCATAACAACCTCCTCCAGCACCTACACAACCATCGACCATCGCCACCACCACTGCCATATTTGACCACCTCCACTAACACCGATCACCACCACCTATAGCTACGACCACCATCGATGGCCACTGGTAGCCACCACCAACCATCGTCGACCACTTACACCTCTTCCTGTACTACTACAACAACTTCCTCCACCACCTCCATAACCACCGCCCATTGCCACCTCCATCGATCACTACCACCCATTGCTGGTGCCACCACCGACGCTCATAGCCAACCAAAATTGTGTAAAAAATTAAAATGTTTTTTTAATTAAATTATTTAAAAATATACTTTATTGAGTTAATTATAACTATTATATGACATATAAAATCATCAAACAACTTTTAGGGAAACTTGTCCAGTCATGTCCTATCTACTCCTAGTTGTACCAAACACAGAGACATTTGTCTTGTCCAGTCCTGTTTAGTCCATTCCAGTCCTAGCCTCTTGTCGTGTCCTGTCTAGTTCTATCCTGTCCAGTCCCGTCCAATCATGTCTACGTACCAAACGCTACCAAAATGTCAATATTTACATGTATGTGATTTGTAGGTACGTTAGGGTTTTGACCTAAAAGTTATGGTTTGTAGGTTTGGTTAAATATGTGGCCTTGATCCTTACTATTTGTGCTTAATGATGCTTAATAAGTGATTACATACTTTCTAACATGTTGAAATGGAATATATACAAGATGAGAGTCATTTCTTGCAAAAAAGGGGATTTTGGCCTAAGTGAATGTCTCTTATAGATGGGATTCATTTTCTTAGCTCATTAGATCTTTCCTTGGTATTGAATAATGGGTTGTCTTAACATATGTACGAGTTATGCCATGCCATTAGTAGATAAGAGCTATATGTTGATATCATGATTTAAAGTGGTAATTGAAGCATGTATGGATAATGGCATTCTTACTTGGTTATGATCATAATATGAAGCATAATGTCTATTTCCTTGTTCACGAGGACTTAGATGGCATGATATACTTGGTTATAATGTTGGCCACATGTGGTCACTAGCGAGTAGGCAATGGGGGACTTTATAGTCGTTGAGGTGTAAGTCGTCTAGATTGGATAGGCAATAATGTCCATAAGTCCTTGAGGTGTAACTCTACGGAGTAGGCAATAAAGACATAAACGTTTTGAGGATTGTGATGTCTTGATGGCATAGGAACTACAATCAGGACATGAGGTGTAATCCACTAACATCACGGGTGACTACATTCACATGTTCTTGTCACCCACGATGGAAACGGGTCTCCCCCATATTTCAAGAGATATCTCTTGTGTGTATTTGTTCAGGTGTGGAATATCTTTCGAAGTTGAGTGTTGGCATTGGTTTAACCCTTGGGTGTATCGGTAACAATTAATTATGATGCAATTGCCTAAATTATAAACTGTTAAATCTTACAATATCACTAGACTATTGGTCTAACACTTGTTTGGTATTTTGTTGACTCACAGGTCCTACTAGTGGTGTGCATAAGGCACCCTGATTTGCTAGTCGTGCACCTAGGAGTTCGTGAAGGACCGGGCTTTTGGGAATCTTTTGAGAAGAGCGTTTTGGAGACATAGCGACACCCACCTTAATCTTTTGGTTGTTATGTTTTATGTCTCATTCTTCCACTATTATATTTGATACAAACTACCCAAACTTTATTGGGTTTTTGGTCGATCATATTCACAGGGTTTGTAAACCTTCATATTTTAGACGTTATATTGCCGAAATTTTTAGTTTTAATTTGACCCTATTTTTACGGTGTTACAAGTTGGTATCAGAGCTCTAGTTTAAATGAACTAGGTATGTAAACCTTATCCCTAGATTTAAGAAGACACGATTAAGCTACGAATTGTGAGAACTGGGTAGGACTTTTAAGATGGGACAGTCTTAGAGTCTACAGAAACTACACTATTGAAAAATTGTAAAAGTGGTAGCGAGAATTCTTATGTAGAGTATGTTCATAATTTCAACTAGCTACTCTTATTATGAATATATGATTACGTGGGCATGCTTGAATTACTATGATTATGATGATCGATAAATTGTAATAGTACGTTCCGTGTGTGTAATCTCGTATAGCCTATCTCTTACTCTTTCTCTCTCTCTCTCTCTCTCTCGATTGTGTGACAGAATGAGATGGTAAACACTCGGAGTCATCTTCAATCATCTCCAGAGGGCCAAGTAGTGACCGAATCCACGACCGATCGGCCAAACGAAACAGTAACTGTTGTGCCTTCTCAACTTCCGCCCTTGGTTGGTGGAAGGGTGGAGCATATACCAAGAACAAATATTGCCACCGCCGATCCGATTCTAACAGAGGTAACGCCTCAAACTCAAATGATGGACATGATGAGAGCCATGAACGAGACCATGGCGAAGCAAAAAAGAATTGTTCATGAAACTTTTAGAAGACCGAGAAGTTAATCACCGCTGACACGAGACAATAGAGGAAAATGTGGTGGTTGCGGGATCCGGGGGTACTAGAGATGAGAACCGCACCGAAGGACTAGTGACCCTAGAGACGAGACAACCTGGAAGGGCTTGTTCCTACAAGTCCTTCCTTTGTTTCAAACCGCCGGAGTTTCCCGGATCCAATGACCCAGTGGCATGCATGAATTGGCTCAAAGAGATCGAGCAAGATTTCAGAGCTTGCGACGGTGAAGAGAGTCAGAAGGTAAAATTTGGCTCACAAATGCTTAAAGGTTCGGCTTTGACATGGTGGAACGTGTTCACCTCAACTCTAGAAGATTATGTGGTGGCCAAAATTACTTGGGCGGTGTTCAAGAAAAAGGTTTTGGAAGAATATTGCAATGAGCAAGAGATAGACTTGATAGAGGAGGAATTCCGCACGTTGAAGAAAGAAAATTTGTCGGTGAGGGAATACACCCGACTCTTCACAGAGAAGTTAAACCTTGTGGGGCATGTGGCCTCAACTGAGAAGGAAAATGTGAAGGTTTATTTTAAGGGTTTTCCTGTGGATATGATGTCCATGGTCCGTAACTCCAAAACTACCAATCTTTGAGAGACGATGGAGGAAGCCAAGATTATGGAAAGAGTCTATACGAGAGACAAGGAGGAGAAAACCAAGGTGGTAGAGAAGAGAAAGTGGGAGAGCCAGCCGAGTTCGTTCAAAAAGTCGATGTTCCAATCGAGCGGTAAGAGTTTTGACAATCGCCATGAGGCGAAGTGGTGCCCCAAGTGCAAAAGCAAGCACTTTGGTTTTTGTAAGCCCAACCCCAATCCAATATCACTTTTCAAGTGCGGTAAGATGGGTCACACTAGTCCGGATTGTCCTGTTAGAGGGACAATTTGCTATGAGTGTAATGAAATGGGACACGTGAGAAGAGAGTGCCCCAAGCTGAAAGGGGTGGAAAGAGGAGTTAGCTCGGGAAGTCAACCGAAGAAGGAGGTCATCCCTAAGGCTCAAGGGAGGGCCTTTCAAATTACGAGAGAGGAAGCAAAGGAGACTGTCGACGTAGTGTTGGGTACATTCTTACTCAACTCCCTTACCGCTAGAGTACTATTTGATTCCGGTGCCAATTTGTCTTTTGTGTCCATTGATTTTTGCAAAGCCTTGAAATTTCCCTCTAGTACTCTTAGTGATGCGTTGGTAATAGAGGTAGAAAATGGGGAGCAAGTAATCTTGCAGGAAGTTTTAGAAAAATGTCACCAAGATATTAGTGGTGAACTCTTTGAAGTAGATCTACTTCCCATGGCGATTGGGAGTTTTGACGTGGTGATTTGAATGGATTGGTTGTCTAAACACCAAGCGGAGATCTTGTGTTCGAAGAAGCTTATCAGGATATTGTGAGTCCGTGTGATTGAACACGATCGTTTACCAGATAAATCAAACAACAAATATATTGATTACCAACCTGTTTCGATTACAAACCGATGATACAAGGTTGATGTTCTTGATGAGTTCTCTCTCTGTTTACACCTTAGATGTGTGTGATGTGTGTGTTCTTGTTAATCTCATTTTAGAGAGAGAGAGAGAGATAATATCTATATATTAGATATTATCAAAACATAATAAAAACTAATATTAAACTAAAACATAATATCTAAATAATATCTAGATATTATAACCTTGACTATTATTACAGAATAGACCCTAGACTATTGTTGAGAGTGACTTATCAGCTTTAACTTCAGATTGCGATCTTCATTTTGGATGATCTTGAATCCAATGAGACTGTGTCCTAACAATCTCCCCCTTTGGATCAAGATCATTACGAAAATGATTTAGCAATACGATCTTCTCTTTCAGCACAGAAGATGCAATCTCTCTCTTAGTCTTCAAGATATAGTAAACTCCCCAAAAGATGTAGTTTTTCTCTTTCAGTTCATGGGAAGAAATTATCTCTAGATTCAGCTCGAAGTTCTTCAGCAAAGTATCTTCAAAGAAAATTTCTCTCGAATCAGCATATCTTCAGAATACTTGCTCTTTGAAGAATTCAATCTTGGACGTGATTCTTGAAACATGTGATTTCTTGGTTAGCTCTTCTCCATTTCTTGGGTAGATCTTCTCCCCCTTTTTGATGAGAAGTGTAACGATTTCATCAAAAGTTGATGACAAGAAATGTTGATCATAAGGAGCCTCTGATTCGTCAATGCAAAAGATATTTATCCAGATCTTTGCAAATCTAGACAAAATATTCATGTAACACCTGTAGCAATAAACAAATCATTTAGAAACGTCTGTCAGTAACACTAAGTCACTGTGTGTAACGAACACACAATGGAAAGGAGTTGTTTGATGTTGACTCCCCCAGGGCTTCCATTTAATCATCGAAACACCACAAAGGTTATTTCTATAAACGTTATGACAAAGAAACAAATTCCTTGTGTGTTCGTGCTTGTGATAGAAAGAATTAAGCACTTGATGATTGCTTATAGGCTCAAAATTGTGTAAACCACTGAGACAACAGTAAGTTAAACACAGACTCAATGTGCATGAGTGAAGTGTGAAGGTGGGGCGGACTTCCTTCTTTTCAATATCCAGATTTTCCAAATGAAAATCAGATAGCATATGTGTTGATTCCCCTTTGAAAATGAAACATTTTCCTGTTAAGAAGTAAATGAGTAGCTGGTGGGGTAATTTCAAGAGTTGGCATGGGCTAGTTGTCTGTTTCAATAATGATCACCAAAGAGTTGTGAAACACTAGAAATGTGGCTGCCCGGCTCAGAAAAAGTTGGTGCAGAGTTGTGATATTCTTTTAACTCTGTTCTCACACCCTCTTTCTTTTAATCATTTAGCTCACTGCTAACCGAACTCTCTTTTTCATGATAGCTCATTATCCAATCCACACTCATATCTTTTGATTTCTCACACTCAATCACTATGGATTAACTTCATGGGTAGAAATCACGGGTTATCGTGATTCCATAGAAGTTGTGTTAATTCCTAGCACAATGATTTCGTATATCCTATAAAGAATATGTTGCTCAAACTTGTTTATCTTATCATGTAAGCTCAAGTAAAATATTTAAAGTACACTCCCAAAATATAAAATCTTATGAAAAATTGGGAAGTGGTTTGAACGTTTAAGAATATGTTTTCAATGATTGAAAGTTGTCCTTCTTTCAGTCACATATGAGATTAAGATAAAGGAATATACCTTTAAGTGCGATCTTACATCTCATGAAGCTTAGCTTAAAGTCATAAACATATGATCGTGTAAGCTCTTCTCAAAAATTCTGCAAAAGTCTTAAGTCAAGTCAAAGAAAGTTTATTCACTAATATTGAAAAGACAAAGAGTAGTAAAACAAATAACTTCTCTTACTCCCCCTGAAATTATGTATCTAACATATATAATTTCAGAAATAAATATGTACTCCCCCTTGAAGGTTGAATTTCTTGTTGGAGTATCGGAGTACAATCTCTCATATCAGCATTGGAGTAAGTTCTTTTGATCATTGAAGTGTGGGTCTTGAACTGTTGTATTCAAGAGCCATTCTTCTTTGAAGCACGGGTTCTAAGCTGATTTACTTAGAAACCTTTGTTGACATTGATGTCCGGGTCTTGAGCTGATTTACTCAAGAACCATTCTTCTTCCTACTCCCCCTTGACAGTAGGTGCCTGCAACACAGGTTTAGTTTTCTTTGGTACCCACTGGTATTTGGGTCCATATGTGTTAGTTGCAGTTCGTATAGGGGTTATGGAATAAGAACCATACCAGTAATGATCTTTGGTTCTGTGAACAGGATCATGTGTACGACAATAAGAACAATAGAATTTCTTACCTGACAAACTGATTAATTTATCTCTTGAGTAAACAAAATCAGGTTTACTTTTCAGCGCATTGTTCTTCGTTTCATTATGCGTATGTACACATGAGCTTTTACATTTTAGCTCAGATTTCTTCTTTGCTTCAACTGGTTTCCTGTTCCAGACCAGTTCAGCTTCTTCGTAGTTGTTCCTCCTTCTATGTGTACCTGAACAATCTATATTTCTATCATAGAAAATATTAGAATTACGAATTTGATCAGAAGATTTAACTGACCTCTTTGAAGAAACAGGTCTGAATGTTGAACTTGCAGCTGACTTGAATGAGCATTCGGAATCAGCTGAATCATATCTAGGTGAGTGGACAATCGACTCTGGAGACTTGCGCTCAGTCACCACCACCATTGAGATAGTCTTTTCAAGCTCGTTGACCTTTGAAGAATAACTGTTTCTTTCTTTGACAAGAAGGTCAATCTTCTTCTCAAGCTTGGACCTCTTCTTCTTCTCTTTCTGTGCAAGCTTAGATAATTCAGATAACTTAGCAGTTAGCTTCCTAATTGTAGCTTCAAGGATGCTTCTCTCTTCTTCAAAGCCCTTCTGAGCACCCTTCTGATCATTTGCCTTCATCTCCTTGGCAAACTGATCTCTTTCCAAAATTATTACTTTCTCAAATTTACTAACTTGTTGAGAAAGCTTTAGACATTTAAGCTCTAGAGTCTTCTTCTCTTGACCACTTTTCTTGGAAAATACTGAGAACTTCAGTGCAAACTTTGAACTTTCCACTTCAAACTCAGATTTGTCCTTGACAAACTCTTGATTTAAGTCTGATAGTTTTTGTTGAATATTAGTGTTTGCACTTTCCAAGCTCATGAACTTCTCCCCATTCATCTCTACAGACTCTTGCTTCTGTATTTGAGCTTCTAATTCAAAAAAATTTCTATTAAGTTCAAAGTTCTCAGCTTCCATAAACTTAACCTTATCTTCACAAAGCCCAGAACTCTGTTTCAGAAGTTCTTCATTGACTTCCTTTAATGTTCTTACTTCTTCTTTCAGAACCTTTCTTTCATCACGATATTTAGATAATTTCTTTGAACGTTTAAGCTGAAGTTCCGCTGATGAAGTAAGTTTTTCAAGATCCAATTTAAGCGCTTTAATCTTTTCCTCATCATCAGAAAAATCCATCTTGAATATCTGATTTGATCCTTAGAAAAACTAAGTCTGGTTTGCGCTAGATGTGGGTCGCGCAAACTTGAGGTTTGCTTGAGCAGTTAGTCGCGCAAAGGTCGTTTTGTGTGAGCCTTGAGTGGCGTAAAGCGGGGTTTGCGTTTCACTCGAGTGGAGCAAAGCAAAATGCGACCGGGAAGATGTAAGGACTGGTAAAATTTTCGACCGGTAAAATGTTACGACCGGTAAAAATTAATTGACCGGTAGGATGATATGTGATCGACCGGAAAAGAAAGGAGCTTATCGACCGGTATTTAATGTTTGAGAGTAATGTTTAAAAGAAAATTAACTCACCTTATGCATGAAAAAAAAATGACACGTGGAGATGAGAGATGCTTGCAAACCCTATTTGAAAATCTTGCAATTTGGAAATGGAAAGTGTGGAAAATGGACACGTGCAGTTTTGCATGTAAAAATGTGAGTGGAGATGCTTTTCTTGGACGTGAAATTTTTTGATTGGACCGATTGAGTGTGAGAGTTAACAAAGGACCGATATGTTGTTTGAAATTAGATTGACCGGTATATGAATATGGACCGGTAGATGAATGCTTGACCGATAGATTCTTGACCGATAGAAGGAGTTCGACCGATATTGAGACTTTTCAAATGAGGACCGGGACTTCGACCGATACAATGATCTCGACCAATATATTGCTACTATTATCGACCGATATTATGACTTGCGACCGGTATTAGGAAGCCTTCGACCGGTATATTGCAAAGGACCGGTAGAATGCTTAAGACCGATAGAATGCTTAAGACTTTCGACCGGTAAATTAAGATTGACCGATATAACAACGACCGGTACCTTTTCTTCTCCGATTTACGGCCCTGTAAGTCTCAAATCGACCTATCTAGGAGTCGATTTACCACACCAAAATTTGACACTATGATCAACTTACCAACAACAACAACACACAACACTTTGATTTTGAAAACAACCACAAGATTAAGTTTTGGATTGATAGCACAGTGGTTTTAAAAAAAATGAAGAACAGAGAGTTGAAAATTTGATTTTGATCTGGTATCAGCTCTGATACCAATTGTGAGTCCGTGTGATTAAACACGATCGTTTACCAGATAAATCAAACAACAAATATATTGATTACCAACCTGTTTTGATTACAAACCGATGATACAAGGTTGATGTTCTTGATGAGTTCTCTCTCTGTTTACACCTTAGATGTGTGTGATGTGTGTGTTCTTGTTAATCTCATTTTAGAGAGAGAGAGAGATAATATCTATATATTAGATATTATCAAAACATAATAAAAACTAATATTAAACTAAAACATAATATCTAAATAATATCTAGATATTATAACTTTGACTATTATTACAGAATAGAGCATAGACTATTGTTGAGAGTGACTTGTCAGCTTTAACTTCAGATTGTGATCTTCGTTTTGGATGATCTTGAATCCAATGAGACTGTGTCCTAACAGATATCAACCTCAAGCGGGGACTTTGACTTTGTTTATGGGGAGAAGCGTAAGAGTGAAGTGGCCCTCATTTCATCCATCAAGGCAAGAAAGTGTCTAGTGAAGAAATATCCGTCGTTCCTCGCGTATGTAATCGAAGCCAAAGCTGGAAAGAAGAAGACATAAGATATGCGGATCGTCAGTGAATATCCGGATGTCTTTCCCGGCGACCTTCCGAGCTTGCCGCCCGATCACCAAGTGGAGTTCGAGATCGACATAGTTCCGGGAGCGGCACCGATAGCCCGTGCACCTTACGGCTTTGCCCCGAAAGAAATGCAAGAGATGATGTCCCAACTTCAAGAATTACTAGAGAAAGGTTTTGTGAGGCCGAGCTCTTCTCCTTGGGGAGATCCGGTACTTTTCATCAAGAAGAAAGACGGGTCGATGTGAAGTGCATCTACTATCGGGAGTTGAACAAGGTGACCGTGAAGAATAAGTACCCGCTACCCCGAATAGACGATCTCTTCGACCAACTGCAAGGAGCCGGATATTTTTCCAAGATCAATCTTCGCTCGGGCTACCATCAAGTGAAAGTTAGAGAGGGGGATATCTCCAAGACTGCCTTTAGAACTCGGTATGGCCACTACGAGTTCTTGGTAATGCCTTTTGGGCTAACCAACGTGTCGGACATATTTATAGACTTAATGAACCGGGTTTGCCAATCTTTTCTAGACAAGTCGGTCATCGTGTTCATCGATGACATCCTAGTGTACTCGAAGAATGAAGAAGAGCACGAGCGACATCTCAGAGAAGTTTTGGAGGTATTGAGGAATGAGAAGTTTTACGCCAAATTTTCTAAGTGTGAATTTTGGTTGCACGAGGTCCAATTCTTGTGTCACGTGGTGACAAGGGATGGAGTGAAAGTTGATCCATTGAAGATTGAGGCAATGACGAACTGGGAACCACCCAAGAGTCTCACCAAAGTTCGGAGCTTCTTGGGCCTAGCCAGCTACTATAGGAGGTTAATTCAGAACTTCTCCAAAATCGCCTCTCCCTTGACATCCTTGACAAGGAAGAACATGAAGTTTTTTGAACTCAGAGCCAAGAGCGATCCTTTTGGATTCTACAAAGGAATGTGTGTGATACACCAATCTTATCCCTACTCGAGGGAACGGAGGATTTTGTGGTCTATAGCGACGCGTCCAAGATGGGTTTTGGATGTGTCTTGATGCAAAGGGGCAAGATGATAGCCTATGACTCAAGGAAACTTAAAGAGCATGAGAAAAACTACCCAACCCACAATCTCGAACTAGCGGCAGTAGTGTTCGCTTTGAAGTTATGGTAACACTATCTCTACGGTACGAAGTGCACGCTTTTTATTGACCATAAAAGCTTTAAGTACGTCTTCGACCAAAAAGAGTTGAACATGCGTCAACGAAGATGGATAGAACTACTCAAAGACTACGATTGTGAACTTCTATATCATCCCGGTAAGGCCAATGTCGTGGCGGACGTTTTGAGTCGAAAGGAGTATAGTAGTGATGTCCATGCTACTTTTGTGAGAATCAAAGTTGTCTTAAGCCTACATGGTAAAATTAAAATGTATCAGTCGGAGGCATTACTCGAAGCAAATCTCAAAGGAGAAGCGATGGTGAAGCAACATCTTCAGTTGTCAGAAGACGGAAGGGGCTTGAAACTGTTCCAAGGAAGGATTTGGGTGTCGAAGATCGGGGGATGTTGAGACTTGTTGTTGGAAGACGCACATAAATCTAAGTACTCAATTCATCCGAGAAGCACAAAAATTTACCGCTACTTGAAACTAAACTATTGGTGGCCGGTAATGAAGTTGGATGTAGCCAGTTATATGGAGCGATGCATAACTTGTTTGTAAGTGAAGGCGGAGCACCAACGACCTTACGGTAGTTTACAATCCATAGAAATACAGGATGGAAGTGGGAGCACATTACCATGGACTTTGTAACCAAGATACCAAAGACGTTGAGGCTTTACGACACCATTGGGTGGTGGTGGACCGATTGACCAAGAGTGTTGTTAGTGCATAAATATGTTGCATACAAGATCATAGAAGACTAAAGACTGAAGTCAAGCCAAGTCAAAGCTCAAGTCAAACCCTCATGCAAAGTCAAAGTCTTTGTAATAAAGTCAAAGTCAAAGTGTATGTAGTATGAGTGTTTTTGTTTTTAGCTTTATAAGTGCTTTGTCAAATAGGGATATGACAAGTTGAATTGTACGCATTCATTCTAGAGAGAGAAAGTATCTGAGAGAGTCTTTGTACTGTGAAAATCAAGATCAATATAAATTGTTTCAATTGCTAAATTTAGTCATCTAAGATTGTTTGACACTCATTGTGGGACACACAATTGGTATCAGAGCTTACAGATTTTCAGAAACAAGATCCAATTAGAAGATTTTGATTGAAATTTTCAAGAGCATGCAAGTCGTCCTGTTCCAATTTGAATTTTTACGAATATGTGATGTTTTGGATCTGATTTTTGTATCTTTGCACTCACGTATAAGTCTAGAACAAGTTTAGTTTGATTTACCTTTTAAAATTCACAATAAATCGATCTGATTTTTGGATTTTGTAGTTTTTGTGTTCAAAGTGTGAGAAACTCACTGTAGTTGAATCGAATTTGTATTTTTGTTGTATTAAACTGAAATTAGTTGATTATAATTGGTTCGTGGTATGTAATAGAGGACTTCTGCAAAGTTTCAGACTATTTTGGTGGAAGATTCGATCGAATTCAAGTGTGAAAGTTGGATTTTTGTTCGTAAAGTGAAGAACACGCAAGATCTGGAAAACACGCAAAGGCAAGAACACGCAAAGGTTGAAGAACACGCACATCAAAGGATTTTGAAAAGACTGAAGAACTCGCAAGTTATGAAGTGTGAGAAGTAGAAACGCGCAAAACCCTGTGTGCATGTTTCTACTGTTCATTCTCTTAGTCTTGCGTGAAGTCATCTGCGAGAAGTAGTTTGCGAGTTTACGTTTAGCGTGAAGTGGAAATCGAAAATTTTTCTAAGTCTCGAACGCGCAAACGTATTGCGTGAAGTGTGTGCGAGAAGTGTCAAGAACTCGCTAGCTTTGGTTTGCATGAACCTCAGAACTCGCACGAGCCTTCTTGCGTGAACTTTAGTTCTCGTATCCTTTGTCTTGAGCGAAGTTCAAACGCGCATAAAGCTATTTTTGTGCGAAGTTGATATCCTTTGATCTGCGAGTTCTATACTTAGAATTTTTTTAAGTTTTCCAGATTTGACCAAGTTTGATTTTTGTAGGATTTTTCTGTTTCTGAATCTCTGAAGATCATTATACAGTCTAAAGACAAATATGACTTCCAAAGAGGCTCTTGCTATCGGCACGGACGTCAAACCACCGGTTCTCTTCAAGGGAGAGTACGAACAATGGAAAGACCGATTCCTTGATTTTATTGATAGACATGTCAACGGGGAAATTATTCTGCTATCAATCAAAGGAGGTCTAATGGTTCCGATAACCATGGAAATCCCGGATGACGAATCCTCGGATAGTGAAGACGGGAATATGGACAGAGAGCAGAAAAAAAAGACAGTACCGAAAGATCTTTCTCAGTACACAGAAGAGCAGAAGAATAGATACAAAGCTGACAAACAAACTAGATCTCTGTCGGTCCTTTAACAATACTACTACTATCAAGTTTTATAGAAACAATCAACACAATAACGATTACCAACCTGTATTGAATATATCAAACGATTACAAGGTTGATCGATTAAGTTCTTGATGTGTTCTCTATGTTTTTCTCTCTTTTACACCTTGATGTGTGTGTTTTTGTGTGTGTCTATTCTATATCTGATTGTGTGAGAGTAGAGAGATACATTTGACAAAACTACTGTGTTCAACACACTACCTAAACATAATATCTAGATTAAAATCTAGATATTATACTAGATAATATCTAACAAACTAGAAAGTTACTTAGAAACAAACTAAGTTAACTTTATCTAACTATTACAATATTATTACTTAGATATTAAATCTAAGTAAACTAAAACAATTACATTGACATTTATTACAAATAGACATAGACTTTTATATCGAGAGTCAACGTTCCGGCTTTAGCTTCAGATTGCGATCTTCAGTTTGGATGATCTTGAATCCAATGAGACTGTGTCTTAACAATCTCCCCCTTTGGATCAAGATCATTACGAAAGTCATTTAGCAATACAATCTTCTCTTTCAGCACAGAAGAAGATGCAATCTCTTTCTCTAGCTCTGAAATCAACATGTCTTCAATCTAATTTTGAAGAGTGGACGTGATTCTTGAAACATGTGATCTTTGCCATTTCTTCTTGTAGTCATTCTCCCCCTTTTTGATGTTAAGTGCAACGACTTTTTCAAAATTAGTGGTAATAAATTTCAATCCTGCGGTTAGAGCCCCTGATTCGTCAATTTATAAGAGATTCATCCAGATCTTTGCAAATCCAGACAAATTAGATGTGTAACACCTGAATCAACTAATGAATCAGTTAGAATGCCTGTCAGTAACACTAAGTCACTGAGTGTAACGAATACACATTGGAAAGGAGTTGTTTTGATGTTGAATCCCCCAGGGCTTCCATCTAATCATCGAAACACCACAAAGATTATTTCTATAAACGTTATGACAAAGAAACAAATTCCTTGTGTGTTCGTGCTTGTGTTTGAAAGAATTAAGCACGGATGATTGCTTATTGGCTCAAAATTGTGTAAACCACTGAGACAACAGTAAGTTAAGCACAGACTCAATGTGCATGATTGAAGTGCGAAGTTAGGGCAGACTTCCTTCTTTTCAATATCCAGATTTTCCAAATGAAAATCAGATAGCAAATGTGCTGCATCCCCTTTGAAAATGTGAAACACTTTCTTGTTGAGAAGAAAATGAGTAGATGGTGAGGTTTGATCAAGAGTTGGCATGGGTTAGTTGCCTGTTTCAATAATGATCACCAAAGAATTGTGAATCACTAGAATTGTGGCTACCCGGCTCAGAAAAAGTTGGTGCAGAGTTGTGATATTCTTTTAACTCTGTTCTCACACGCTCTTTCTTTTAAACTTTTTGCTTTCTCTAATCACACTCATTTCTTTTCTATTTGCACACTCAATCACTAAGGATTAACTTCTTGGGTAGAAATCACTGGTTAAGGTGTTTTCATTGAAGTTGTGTTAAGTCCTAGCACAATGATTCTTGTTTTCCTATAATGCACGTGATGCTCAGATTGGTTTAACTATTTCAGTTAAAGCACAATTTAGATCATGAAAACATTTAAAATACACTCCCAAAATATAAAATCTGTTGAAAAATCGGGAAGTGGTTTGAACATTAAAAACAATGTTTTCGATGATTGAAAGTTGTCCTTCTTTCAACCATATATGAGATTAAGATAAAGGATTATACCTTAACGTGTGATCTTTCATCTCATGAAGCTAAGCTAAAAGTCATAAAAATATGAACTTGTAAGCTTCTCTCAAAAATTCTGCAAAAGTCTAATGTCAAGTCAAAGTAATAATTATTCACTTATATTGAAAAGACAAAAAGCAGTAAAACTGTTTAAAGTATGAGTCCTGATCTGAAATAATCAGAAGTCATATCCGTACTTCCTTTTTGACTTGAAGAGCTCCCCCTAAAATCTTGCCTTACAAAAAAAAATTGGCATTAAAAGGTACATGCAATATTTTATGAGATCCCCTTCGAAGTAATATTGACCAGATGTCAATTTCTTCTCATTCTCCCCCTTGGATCATGAACATATGATAGAATGGCAGATATCAATCAGAGTTAAGAATGAAGAAATGATGAATAAGTATACAATTAGAAAACTTTTATAGGTAATTACTGGTTATACTTTGAGATTTAGCATACCAAGCTTCGAGACTAGAAAGGTAAACCTCTTTTCGTCTAAAGGTTTGGTGAACAAATCAGCAAGTTGATACTCAGTCTTTACAAAGAAAAGTTCAATTGTTCCTTTATCTACATTATCCTTGATAAAATGATACCTGACGTCTATATGCTTTGTCTTCGTGTGTTGAACAGGATTCGCCGTTATTGCGATGGCGCTCTTGGAATCACAGTATATCGGGATCTTGTTGAAGTGGAAACCGTAGTCGCGTAATTGAGTTCTCATCCACAAGACCTGAGAACAGCAGCTAGCAGCAGCTACATAATTCTTTCTAACCCAAACTTTCTCACTTTAGATACCTAAAGATACCTAAAGATACCTGAGAACAGTAATGCCCTTTAGATACCTAAAGATGCGCTTCACAGCTGACAAATGGATTTCTTTAGGATTGGCCTGATATCTTGCACATAAGCATGTTGAAAACATTATATCTGGCCTACTCGACGTAAGATACATTAAAGAACCTATCATCCCTCGATAAGTCCTAATATCAACATCCTTTCCGGAAGGATCGCTGCCAATCTTAGTACCTGGTGCCATTGGGGTACCAATCGGTTTTGAATTTTCCATTTGGAACTTCCGAAGAATATCCCTAATGTATTTTGATTTATTGATAAAAATACTCGTAGAAAACTTTTTGACTTGCAATCCGAGAAAGAAATTCATCTCTCCCATCATGTTCATCTGAAATCTAGACACCATAAGGTTTGCGAAATTCTTACCGATTTCAGGGCTGGCTTGACTCATTCCACCCAGCAAGTCTCGGGTGAAAGAGAACTAGTCAAATAATAAATCTAAATCAGATAAATGGTTAGTAGAAGTTGATGCTTCATCTGATTTATTCTGTTGAGACATAGGTTCTGGACTGAGTTGCCCAGAAGCTAGTATTCCTGTTATTGCGGGTTCTGAACTGTGTTGTTCCGAAGCCATTTCTTCATCAAAGGTGACGTTGACGCTTTCAATCACCGTCTTTGTCTTCTTTAGATAGACACGATATGCAGTTGAAGTCGAGGAATATCCAATGAAGATTCCTTCATCTGCCTTAGCGCTGAATTTGTTGAGATTCTCCCTATCGTTTAATACGAAACACTTACATCCAAATATATGGAAATATTTGATTGTCGGTGTTCTGTTGTTGATTAACGCGTAAGGAGTCTTCTTGAATCTCCGATGTATCATGGATCGATTCTGTGTGTAGCACGCGGTCGAAACAGCTTCTGCCCACAAAAATAGAGGTAAGTTGGAATGACTTAGCATAGTACGAGCAGCCTCAAATAGCGTTTGATTTCTTCTTTCAACCACTCCATTTTGTTGAGGCGTACGAGCAGCAGAGTATTGATGTGAAGTCCCGACAGATTCGAGATATTCTTCAACTTTGTTGCTTTTGAACTCTGTGCCGTTATCTGTTCGTAGAAACTTGACCGGTTTCTGCAGATTCACCTGGGTCGTCTTCAGGAATGTAATGATAACATCTGGTGTTTCATCCTTTGTACGTAGAAACTTGACCCATGTGTACCGCGAATAATCATCCACGATCACGAGTATGTACTTCTTTCCGCCTAAGCTTTGAGTGCGCATTAGACCGCATAGATCCATATGCAATAACTCTAAAGGAGCTTTTGTACTTGGTTTAGGCTTCGGTTTATGAGGTGCCCTCTTCATCTTCCCCTTTTCACAAGCTGTGCATAGATGTTCTCTTTCATATTTCAGCTCTGGAAGTCCTTTGACGAGCTTTCCATTGACCAGATCGTTGATGTACCGAAAGTTGAGGTGCGAAAGACGTCGATGCCATAACCAACTTTGTTTCATCGAATCTTTCGATAGTAGACAAACTTGCTTGTCAGTCTGGACATCTGATAAATTGATTGTGTAGAGGTCTGATTCTCGTTTACCGACCAAAAGTTCTTCGCCTTCTTCATTGCGAACGGAACATCTTTTGGCTTTGAAGTTGACCTCTAAGTCTTTATCACAGAACTGGCCTATACTGAACAAGTTGTGTCCTAAGCCTTCTACATAGCTCACCTTCTTGATAGTGACATTGTTCTGTTGTACATCACCGTATCCCATGATTGGAGAAAACTGGCCGTTTCCGAATCTTACTGTTCCACAAAATTTGTCTTTAAAGTTGGACAGTATCTCTTTTTGCCCTGTCATGTGCTTTGAACATCCGCTGTCCAAGAACCATGTATGACAAGTCTGCATAAGAGAAAATAACATAATTTAGATTTTCGTATGACAACATTGGAATTTACACTTTGATTCTCGAAGTGTGGGTCTTGAACTGCATTATCCAAAAACCTATTTTTGACATTGAAGAACGAGTCCTGATCTGTACATAATCAGAAGTCGGATTCTCTTTAATCTTTGTGTGCCTGCAACACAGATTTAGCCTTAGGTACCCACTGGAATTTGGGTCCTGCTGTGTTAGCACAAGATTTTTGTATCCATTTCAAATTGGATCCTTTGTTCTTTTGAAAAGCATGAGAGTTGGTATGAGATGAATGCACATGGTAATTTCCAAACCAATCTCCAGAATCTTGACAAGTAATAGAAACATGTTTATTATAGATAGAGGACTTTCCAGCAGATAAAGATAACTGAAATAATTGCTTCATTGTATATTGTTTACGAGAAACAACAAGTTTTGGATTCAAAACAGCAATTTCAGCAATCACAACATCTTTAGTAAGCGAAGTCTTATTACAATTAACACTACTAGACGATAAAACGGCCTTGTCAAGCTTCCGTTTTGGTTGCCATTGAGAATGGGCTTCAGGTCTTGACTTGCTCATATCTGAAACATGTAAAACTGGTGAGTTAGACCTTTGAGCAACAACTGAATGCTTTTTCTTAGAGTTACCAGTAGTGGTTGGTTCTGTGAATGCTGAGATATTTTCTTACCTTTAGCACTCTTAGCGTTCACAGAGACTGATTTATCAACGAAAGCTTTCGTTGATTTTGCACTGAACACAGGCAAACTGGTTTTTCTTGAAGTTTTCTTAACAAAAGATGCATGGTTAGGAAGTTTTGCATTAAAATCAATTTGTTCAAAACAACCATCTAAACCACCGTCAGAATTAAGAAAATTAAACTCTTCGTTTGATGAACCAAACATGTCATTAGAAGTAAAAGCCTTTGTAAAAACAACATTTTTCATAACAGTTGAAAAAACCTTTAGTTGAATCTCAATCATAAGTCTTTCATCTGATAAAGAGGTCTTGAGTTCAGAAATTTTACTTTCTAACACGAGAGAAGGGACATAAATTTTACCTATAACAGGCTTCGCCTCCATCTCTTTTTCAGAATAACTTTGAAAGTAGTCAGTTGAAAGATATTTCTTCTCATCATTTGGAAAGTCATAACTATTATTCAACTTCGCATAATAAAATGGAGCGTGAACTTTAGTTGCCTTCATCCGTTTTTCAAATTCATTGGCTTCATCCTCTTCTGATAGTTTAGTATTAAAAACTTTAAATGAGGCGATTCAGTGAGAAACAAGCATAGAGGTATAGTCATAAAGTGCGGGCACTTCTCTTATACCCTTTTTAAGACATTGAGGTTTCACATAACCGATTCCCCAATTTTCTTTATTCTTTTTCGGTTTGTTAAGATGAATGGTTTGCTCACTTTGACCTAATGAGTATAGCTTCTTTTCCAAATCATCTAATTTAGCAATTAAAGTCTTGTTTTCTTTAATACATAAAGAATGCATATCAGTAAGCTTATAAAAATCAATCTCACTTTTTGTCAATTTAGACTTGAGCTCACTATTCTCTTTTAGAATTATAGTCTGTTCTTTTGCGTTGGTGTCAGTGTTTGTATGTAAAACCTCAACTAATACTTTCTTCTCCGCAAGTTCATCGCTAAGTTTTTGTATCAATTGGTTTTTATTAATAATAACATCATTTTCTCGCTTAAGATTAGATTCTAACTCTTCTTGTTTTAAAACCATAGCATGCATTTTATTCATTAAATCTTTATACGATAAATCACATACCTCCTCTTCTTCATTTTCTGAATCAGCTTCAGTATCTGATTCGATTTTGCCCATCAAGCACATATTGACGGCTTCATCCTTTTCTTCTTAATCTTCTTCTTCATCTGAGTGATCCAGCCAGTATTCATCTTCAGCCATCAGCGCCTTGCCTGTCTCCTGTTGCTTTGCAAGAAGCATCTTGTTCTTGTAGAAGTCGGAGTTTCTAACCTTTGATATTCGGCAATTCTTGGCAAAGTGACCGGTTTTGCCACAGTTGTAGCACATGGGTGGTCCTGGCTGACTTGATCCTTCAGCTTTGTACTTCCTTTCTTCCGGTTTCTTCTCTTCCAATCTGTTTCCTTCTGTCTGATATCTTCTCTCATCAGATTTCTTCTCCTCTTGTCTCTTCCCTTCAAATCTCTTCCCTTCAAATCTTTTCCCTTCATACCTATTTCCTTCATATCTGCTTCCTTCAATTCTTTCCTTGTGAGCATAGTTGTTGGGTCCAGAAGAGTACCTCTGACTGTTTGACGTTGGATTCCTGTAGAACTTTTTCTGAAATGCATTTGTTAGAAACTGCATTGCTTGCTGCATTTGTTCATTTTCATCCGAGTCAGAGACAACATCAGCTTCAGCTTCTTCTGATTTATACACAATCGTCTTGTTCTTCTTCTTCTTCACAACAAGAGCGACTGTGTCTTCAACTGTCTTCCCTTTTCTCTTTTCTGCTAGAATTTCATCCACCTCATCTTCATTTTGTCGGAGGGTTTCATACACCTCGTGAAGTGGAATCTCATTCAGGTCTTTTATCTGCCTCATCTGCCTGGCAAAACTTTTCCATTCTGGTTATAGAATACTCAAGAATTTGATATTCAGCTCGATTTGAGATTTGTTGACCTTGTTCTTGCTCAATTGGTTTAGCAATGTCACAAACCTATCATATGTTTCTTCTAGAGTTTCTCGAGTTCTGCCTTTGAATTCTTCAAAACTGTGCAGGCAGTTAGAGATTTTCAGTTGGTTCCCAATCTTTGAACCCAACATCATTTTCTCTAGTTGATCCCACATTTGTTTGGCTGAGGCTTTGTAGCTGTCAATCTTTACATAGATTTCATTTGTAATCCCTTGTAGAATGAATGACTTGGCTAACCTGTCGCCTTTTGCTCTTAGCTTAGCATCACCTGTTAGATCTGTATAAGAAAGTGCAACTCTTACTTCTTGAGTTCCTGCTGCTGGCTCCCTATACTGTGTTTCCATTAGGCCTTCTTCTAGGGATTGTATAATGAAATTACCCAAATCCTGTCTTTCAATAAAGTTTAGAAACCTATCCTTCCACTGTTCGTATTCCCCTCGAAAGAGAACTGGTGGCTTGGTGTCGGTTCCTATTGCGAGAGCTTCTTTGGATGTCATCCTTTATTGAATAAGAGAAAACTTGACAGATATGATCGTTAATCCAAATAAAATTTGATCACACAAGAAATTTTGTCCCCCTAGGCAGACTTAGCACGGGGGTCCCGCTAAGAAAAATTCTCAGAAAAATATTCTAAGTCCCCTAGGCAGACTGAATCTTGTTCCTGAAACGATTTAGCAATACCAAACTCTACCAATATGTCTAGAATTACTTCTAGAACTGAATGTAAGCACTCGATCTCACTAAAACACTCTTTTTAGAATTTAATCTGATCGCACAGTGACTTACCCACTTCGACTGTTTTCACTCAAAATCCACAAATTGGAACTCGATTTAAGCTTAAAAGTGAAATTAAATAGCAACAACTCGATCTAGCAAGTAGTACGATCACACTCTGATCGATTCTAACACCTAAAACAGTTTAAATCACAAACTCAAATTTTCTTGAAGAACACAGAGACGTTTTTCTTTTATAAAACTTGTTTTGATCTTAATCAGGCTCTGATACCAATTGTCGGTCCTTTAACAATACTACTACTATCAAGTTTTATAGAAACAATCAACACAATAACGATTACCAACCTGTATTGAATATATCAAACGATTACAAGGTTGATCGATTAAGTTCTTGATGTGTTCTCTATGTTTTTCTCTCTTTTACACCTTGATGTGTGTGTTTTTGTGTGTGTCTATTCTATATCTGATTGTGTGAGAGTAGAGAGATACACTTGACAAAACTAGTGTGTTCAACACACAACCTAAACATAATATCTAGATTAAAATCTAGATATTATACTAGATAATATCTAACAAACTAGAAAGTTACTTAGAAACAAACTAAGTTAACTTTATCTAACTATTACAATATTATAACTTAGATATTAAATCTAAGTAAACTAAAACAATTACATTGACATTTATTACAAATAGACATAGACTTTTATATCGAGAGTCGACGTTCCGGCTTTAGCTTCAGATTGCGATCTTCAGTTTGGATGATCTTGAATCCAATGAGACTGTGTCTTAACAATCTCCCCCTTTGGATCAAGATCATTACGAAAGTCATTTAGCAATACAATCTTCTCTTTCAGCACAGAAGAAGATGCAATCTCTTTCTCTAGCTCTGAAATCAGCATGTCTTCAATCTAATTTTGAAGAGTGGACGTGATTCTTGAAACATGTGATCTTTGCCATTTCTTCTTGTAGTCATTCTCCCCCTTTTTGATGTTAAGTGCAACGACTTTTTCAAAATTAGTGGTAATAAATTTCAATCCTGCGGTTAGAGCCCCTGATTCGTCAATTTATAAGAGATTCATCCAGATCTTTGCAAATCCAGACAAATTAGATGTGTAACACCTGAATCAACTAATGAATCAGTTAGAATGCCTGTCAGTAACACTAAGTCACTGAGTGTAACGAATACACATTGGAAAGGAGTTGTTTTGATGTTGAATCCCCCAGGGCTTCCATCTAATCATCGAAACACCACAAAGGTTATTTCTATAAACGTTATGACAAAGAAACAAATTCCTTGTGTGTTCGTGCTTGTGTTTGAAAGAATTAAGCACGGATGATTGCTTATTGGCTCAAAATTGTGTAAACCACTGAGACAACAGTAAGTTAAGCACAGACTCAATGTGCATGATTGAAGTGCGAAGTTAGGGCAGACTTCCTTCTTTTCAATATCCAGATTTTCCAAATGAAAATCAGATAGCAAATGTGCTGCATCCCCTTTGAAAATGTGAAACACTTTCTTGTTGAGAAGAAAATGAGTAGATGGTGAGGTTTGATCAAGAGTTGGCATGGGTTAGTTGCCTGTTTCAATAATGATCACCAAAGAATTATGAATCACTAGAATTGTGGCTACCCGGCTAAGAAAAAGTTGGTGCAGAGTTGTGATATTCTTTTAACTCTGTTCTCACACGCTCTTTCTTTTAAACTTTTTGCTTTCTCTAATCACACTCATTTCTTTTCTATTTGCACACTCAATCACTAAGGATTAACTTCTTGGGTAGAAATCACTGGTTAAGGTGTTTTCATTGAAGTTGTGTTAAGTCCTAGCACAATGATTCTTGTTTTCCTATGATGCACGTGATGCTCAGATTGGTTTAACTATTTCAGTTAAAGCACAATTTAGATCATGAAAACATTTAAAATACACTCCCAAAATATAAAATCTGTTGAAAAATCGGGAAGTGGTTTGAACATTAAAAACAATGTTTTCGATGATTGAAAGTTGTCCTTCTTTCAACCATATATGAGATTAAGATAAAGGATTATACCTTAACGTGTGATCTTTCATCTCATGAAGCTAAGCTTAAAGTCATAAAAATATGAACTTGTAAGCTTCTCTCAAAAATTCTGCAAAAGTCTAATGTCAAGTCAAAGTAATAATTATTCACTTATATTGAAAAGACAAAAAGCAGTAAAACTGTTTAAAGTATGAGTCCTGATCTGAAATAATCAGAAGTCATATCCGTACTTCCTTTTTGACTTGAAGAGCTCCCCCTAAAATCTTGCATTACAAAAAAAAATTGGCATTAAAAGGTACATGCAATATTTTATGAGCTCCCCTTCGAAGTAATATTGACCAGATGTCAATTTCTTCTCATTCTCCCCCTTGGATCATGAACATATGATAGAATGGCAGATATCAATCAGAGTTAAGAATGAAGAAATGATGAATAAGTATACAATTAGAAAACTTTTATAGGTAATTACTGGTTATACTTTGAGATTTAGCATACCAAGCTTCGAGACTAGAAAGGTAAACCTCTTTTCGTCTAAAGGTTTGGTGAACAAATCAGCAAGTTGATACTCAGTCTTTACAAAGAAAAGTTCAATTGTTCCTTTATCTACATTATCCTTGATAAAATGATACCTGACGTCTATATGCTTTGTCTTCGTGTGTTGAACAGGATTCGCCGTTATTGCGATGGCACTCTTGGAATCACAGTATATCGGGATCTTGTTGAAGTGGAAGCCGTAGTCGCGTAATTGAGTTCTCATCCACAAGACCTGAGAACAGCAGCTAGCAGCAGCTACATAATTCTTTCTAACCCAAACTTTCTCACTTTAGATACCTAAAGATACCTGAGAACAGTAATGCCCTTTAGATACCTAAAGATGCGCTTCACAACTGACAAATGGATTTCTTTAGGATTGGCCTGATATCTTGCACATAAGCATGTTGAAAACATTATATCTGGCCTACTCGACGTAAGATACATTAAAGAACCTATCATCCCTCGATAAGTCCTAATATCAACATCCTTTCCGGAAGGATCGCTGCCAATCTTAGTACCTGGTGCCATTGGGGTACCAATCGGTTTTGAATTTTCCATTTGGAACTTCCGAAGAATATCCCTAATGTATTTTGATTTATTGATAAAAATACTCGTAGAAAACTTTTTGACTTGCAATCCGAGAAAGAAATTCATCTCTCCCATCATGTTCATCTGAAATCTAGACACCATAAGGTTTGCGAAATTCTTACCGATTTCAGGGCTAGCTTGACTCATTCCACCCAGCAAGTCTCGGGTGAAAGAGAACTAGTTCATCACCAACATGCTCTAGCGACGATTCTGTACCTCGCTAATTTGGCCGATTTTCGTAGTGATACACCGTTGTAAACACGTTGTGAAAATTTTCTTTTACCAGTTGAGTACATAATGAACAATGTAAACACATAGTAAACGAGGAGATAGATGTGAACAAATGAATAAGGTGCACATGGTGAACAAAGTGAATTTCCAAAAGCATGGATAATTCATGCATACTCCTCGTACTTGATCAATCCATTGATCGCCAAGAGGTTTTAAACTTCATTATTTTATATTCCTCCACCCTAATTGCTTCATCATCGTCCCACCATTCGGTACCACCGCCAACACCCAAAACTCACCTAAAAAGCACCATCTCCAACCCTTCTCCTCCTTGTCTCCTCCACCAAACTGAAATGCCATATATCCCTTTCTTCCACTTTGTCAGATTCGTGGTGATCCCCGAGGGTGGTCATCGGATATGTGATGTGGTCGTTAGGTCTGATGTGTGATAATCAGATATAGTTGGGGTTCTTAAATGAAAGAGAAGAGAGATGGTAACATTAAATATAATAAATATATGAGTTGTCTTCCTTTTACAAAATTACCAAATTAACCTTTATTACAAATTAAATTATAAAACAATTTATTTAAAATAAAGGGGTAAAATCAAATAGAAACCGCTTGTCCATTAGAAACTTTATGAATCAATATAGACCACACATAATTAACTACCTTATATTTATCTTATCAATGGTTTCCTAAAACAACTCAGGTGGCGTTTGGTTCGCATAATGATTTTTGAAGAAATGTAATTTGTCAAAGGAATTGGAATCTGGAAGGAATTGGAATGTTATCAGATTTAACCAAGTGTTTGGTTGTCAGGAAATGGATTGTAATCAGTCAAATGAATTGGAATCCATCTTTGGTTCACAAAATGTAGCTCAGGAATTGGAATGAAATGATGAAAAATGTCCAAAATGCCTTTTTTATGATATTTCATAAAATGACCATTAATTTGTAAAATTATGTAAATTATCATTATAATGTACAAAATTATGTAAAACAACCATTTAATTTGACTCTTTATTTGATCTTTTATACCTAATAGGCAAATCTCTATCATAGGTCTTTTTATTTAATATCTAATTAAAAGAAGAAGCAGATCTGGATCAGATATTGAAGAACATGATCGAAGCTAATGGTGAACGACGATCGAAGCAGATCTGGATAATGGTGAACAACGGAAAACGACAGGAACAGAAGGAATGAACGAAAAAGAAGCATATCTGGAGCAGATATATGTGAAGAACACTGGAACAAAAAAGAAGAAGATATGGTGAACGATGAAGAACAGGAAGGACAGAGTAGAAGAAGCATATCGATGAAGGATATGAAGAACGTAGCAGGAGTAGATTTGAGAAGAACGGAAGGAACATAGTAGAAGAAGATCGATGAACAGGAAGATCGATGTATAAGAAGAAGATCGATGAAAGGAAGAAAACGACAGATCTGTTACAATCATTGAGATCGAGAAGATGAATGGAAGAGAAGGAAAAGTTTGAGCAGGTGAAGAAAAGGAGCATAACTGTTTTACGAAACTTTTGTCTTTATAATAAATTCCAAAGGAATGGATTTGAATTCCTTCCCCAACATGAAGGAATGGACAATTATGTGAAGGAATGGACAATTATATGGATGATGGAATTCAAAAGATTTGAAAGATTCCTTCCCTTTAAAAAACTAACCAAACATAACGTTGAAATTAGGTCAATGAAATTAACCATTCCAATTACCCCCCTCCCTTTTTGTCCCTTTTATCTTATCAATGGTTTCCTAAAACAACTCACTTTTCCCATTAGAAATCAACAAATGGATGTAATGTTCCAAAATAGACCAACCCCATTATCTCAAATTAATAATGTTGCATTGCTGAAATTATACTATATTCAAAATAGACCAACCACATATGTTGTTTAATTAATTAATGAAACAAAATACTATATTTATCAAAACGAATAATAAAGGTCAATCCATGTGTTTGTTTTGTTGAAAAAACAACGCTGCATTATTTATACGTATGTGTTGTTTCATTAGAATTGTTGTTTTAGAAGCAAAACAAACGAGTGTTTTAGGATACGCCTAATAAGATAATAAAGATATTAATAAAACTTCGCTTATATAAACTATTTTATTCATGAAATATGTACATAACTATATATATATATATATATGATAGCAACTACATGCATATATATAAACTTCGCTTCACAAAACTAACTGGCAACCCACATGGCACACAATAGCTTCAAGCATTCACAATCATTCCACCTGCATGCAAATTAAAAGTTCAAATATATATATATATATATGTTCAAATATATATATATATATATATATATATATATATATATATATATATAAACTTCAAACATACCCCAAAATAATTAAAATTGGTCAAAACTCATCCAGTAGAGAAACCAAAATGTACCGTTAGGGTGGAGCACTTGGCCTGTATAGTAGGAAGAGTCCTCAGATGCCAGAAACACAAACGATGGAGCAATCTCACAAGGCTGCCCGGCTCTACCCATCGGGCACTCGGACCCGAATTTCGAGGTCTTATCTTCGTTAAAAGAAGCCGGTATCAGCGGTGTCCACACTGGGCCCGGTGCCACACCGTTCACTCGAATATTTTTTGGTGCCAGTTGTAATGCTAAGCCTCTAATGAACGCCACGATCGCTCCCTTGGTTGATGTGTAATCCAGCAATGAGGCATTGCCTTTGTAGGCGTTAACCGATGTCGTATTGATGATGCTACTTCCTTCCGGCATGTTCTTTAGTGCATGCCTATATATATATATATATATATATATATATATATATATATATATATATTAACTGTCATTTATTAAGTATTATATATAATTAGCAGCAACGGGGGAATATTTTTACCTTGTTAAGAAAAAGTGGGAGTAAATATTGGTCCTAAAGACACGGTCAAGCCAATTTTCATCGATCTCTTCGACGCTCCGACACATATACTGCTCGGCTGCGTTGTTCACCAAGATGTCGATACGGCCGTATTTTCCGACGACTAGATCCACCACCGATTTGCAATTGGCATCGAACCCTAAATCTGCAGGGATTGCAATCGGGTCCTTGGAATCTTTGGTTTTGGACTCATAAATCATGTTTAAGGTGTCATCTGCATCTTTGTCTTCTTGACCTTTGACATAAGTGAAGGCAACAGTTGCTCCTTCTCTAGCAAAGCAATAGCAAACCGCCCTTCCGATGCCGGAATCTCCTCCGGTCACCAGCGCCACCTTTCCCTGCCAGTTCACCACAACAATTAAACGTCTTCCATCTTTTAATTTTGTAAGATCGATTATAAAGAAAGTGTGAAAAGATGCATAAAAACAAGAGGATCATGATATGCCGTTAATGGGGTGGCAAAAGATGAAGCAAAATTAATTATTACTCTTAGTTTATCGGCAGATCTGTAATTAGGGTTGATGAACTGTGGGGTTGGATCCATGATATGTTCTTTCCCTGGTTGTGTGTCTTGTTTCTGAGGTGGGAACAGCTGACCGCCACTCGCCATTGCTGCAACCGAGTTGTTTCGAACTCAAAAAGTGATAAATTAACGAAGGATCAAGGAGATTGGAGATGAATGATGGATCGAATGATGGGAATTTAAAGGAACATGTGGCGGTGCACGTGGCAAGTTTTGCTTTGAATTTGTAGGATGCAAGACCGAGTTGCATACTGGTATACGTGTCACGAGGTATTGTCTACGTGTCAGAAGCAGGCGCTGACAGCCAACTGGACCATTGCCTATTTCCCCCTGGATATACATGGCTAGATTGTGTAGCAGTTTTATGTAGTCCTACCTTCCAAAGTTTAAGGGGCTGTTTGACAGTTGCTGAATGATTTAATGTAAAATGATTAAGTGGTCTGAATGATTAAGAGGTCTTTATGATATAGTGTAAAATAAAATATGGTTGTTTGCTAATTGTTCATAATGAAATCTGGGCTCTTAATGGTTAAGGGATGGTCAGAATACAAAATTATTAAGAGGATTTTGGAACCATTAAGAGGCAACCATTTTTTTTGCCAAACAAGATTTACCTCTTAACGATTCAGAGGTTGCCTCTTAATAGAATCGTTAAGAGGTAAACAAACACCCCCTAAAGCTCATATCACTTGTACATTTTTGCATAACAGATTGTTTATATATTATGTAAAGAAATATTTTTTTGAGTTAGGAAAAAGTTTGTAATTTCTCATCGTTTAATTACGTAATTTAACAAAAAATTCGTGTAAGATTTGTTATTTATTAATTGCAGATGTAAAATCTATTAAAATGTAAAAAGAATTGATTTTATTCATAATACGCGTGGTAGACCGCGTACGCGTGTTGATGGTCTGGAAGCGACAGCCTCCACCGCTGATCAGCCGGAGGGAGTTGAGGTTGTTGTGCGTCTACCTGTTCAACAAATACTAGGTGGGGGGCCAGAGGTCATTCCGCGTGTAGACCTGGCTTCGTCCCACCCAGTCATCAGGGATGCTAGTTCCCCGTCTGAGTTGATGGCCAGCATGATGTTGGCAATGAGGGAAGAGATGGCAAAGCAGCAAGAGTTTATGCTGAAGGTGATTGAGGACCGCGATGTGAACAATCGGAGGAGTGAGACGGTTGTGGAAAACATTGTTGCGGGTCCTGGAGGCGCTAGTGCAGGGGTCAGGGCTGAGGAGCATGGGATTGTTGGTGTCGACGACCCAATCTTGTGCGTGAAGTGGATTCGAGCGGTCGAGCAAGCTTTTGGCTCTTCCGAATGCGGAGATGATCAGAGAGTGCGATTCGGTACCCAACTGCTGAGGGATACTGCGCTCATTTGGTGGAATGTCATTCAATCCACCCTATCTCCTGCTGTGTTGGCTCAGTTGTCTTGGGCCGAGTTCAAGAAAAAGTTGTTAGAAGAGTTCTGCAATGAAAGAACAATGAACCGAATCGAGAAAGAATTTCGGTCTCTGGTAAAGGGAAGCCTGACGGTGAGGGAGTACACCCGTCAGTTCATGGAGAAGATCGATCTGGTGGGGCATGCTGCCCCAACAGAGAAGGATAAGATGAAGGCCTATCTGAATGGTCTACCCGCGGACATGAAATCTATGGTCCACAATTCTAAAGCTTCTAACCTCCGCGAGATGGTTGAAGAAGCTCAGTACATGGAAGAGATGTTCGCAAGGAACAAAGCTGAGAAAGTTGTAGTGGTGGCTAATAAGAGAAAGTGGATCACGACCTTTTGGCGGAAACCGAAACTTCAGCAATCAGCAGGAAGCTAGGTGGTGCCACAAGTGTCGAACTAAACACCACGGTGACTGTAACACCACTTCTCAAACTTGTTATAAGTGTGGGAAGCCTGGTCACACTATTAGAGATTGCCCGGTCAGAGGACTTGTCTGTTATGAGTGCAAGGCACTGGGGCATGTGAAAAGAGACTGCCCGAAGCTTGTGTCGGGTAGCACGCCAGCAAGGAAGGAGAACCCTCCTAGGGTTCCGGGTCGAGCATTTCAGATGACGGCCGATGAGGCCAGGGCATCCGCTGATGTGGTATCGGGTACTTTTCTTATAAACTCTGTACCTGCTCGTATTTTATTCGATATAGGTTCCAGTTTCTCTTTCGTATCGGATTTGTTCTGTCAGAAGATTTCTATGCCCACTACTAGTCTTGAGGATGCATTAGTGGTAGAAATAGCCGATGGTAGTCAAGTTCTGATCCACGATGTTCTGAAGCAGTGTACTCTTAGTATCGAAGGGAGAGAATTCCTGATCGATCTACTGCCGATGTTAATCGGGGGTTTTGATGTTGTGGTCGGCATGGATTGGTTGTCAAACAATCATGCCGAGATCGTATGTTCCAAGAAGATGATTCGACTTCCCAACCCCTCTGGTGAAGTCGTTGTCATCTATGGTGAAAAGAGAAAAGGTGAAGTGGCAATAATCACAATGGCAAAGGCACGCAAGTGTTTAGTAAAAGGATGTTCGTCTTTCCTAGCCTATGTGATCGATGCCAAGTTAGAGAAATCAAAGCTGGAAGATGTGAAGATTGTGTGTGAGTTTCCAGATGTCTTTCCGGACGACTTGCCCGGGTTACCACCCGATCGTCAAGTAGAGTTTCGGATTGATCTTGTGCCTGGAGCAACACCAATTGCTAAAGCTCCTTACCGTTTGGCGCCGTCAGAAATGGAAGAAATGATGGCACAACTCCAAGAGCTTTTGGAGAAGGGCTTTATAAGACCGAGTTCGTCACCCTGGGGAGCTCCGGTCTTGTTTGTAAAGAAGAAAGATGGCACAATGAGAATGTGCATTAACTATCGTGAGTTGAATAAAGTTGTAGTAAAGAACAGATATCCGCTTCCGAGAATAGACGACTTGTTCGATCAACTTAAAGGAGCGGGTTGTTTTTCTAAAATCGACTTACGTTCGGGTTATCACCAAGTGAAGGTAAGAGAAGGAGATGTTCCGAAGACAGCTTTCAGAACGGGTTACGACCATTACGAGCTTCTTGTAATGCCTTTTGGCCTAACGAACGCACCAGCAGTGTTTATGGATTTGATGAATAGAGTGTGCCGACCATTCCTCGACAAGTCGGTCATTGTATTCATTGATGACATACTCGTGTACTCCAAGAGTGAGTCAGAGCACGAGCAACATTTACGTGAAGTTCTGGAGGTGTTGAGAAAGGAAAGGTTGTACGCCAAGTTTTCCAAGTGCGACTTTTGGCTTAAAGAGGTACAGTTTCTGGGTCACGTAGTCACTCGGGTAGGAGTGAAAGTAGACCCCTCTAAGATTGAAGCTATGATGAATTGGGAGCCTCCTAAGAGTCCGTCCGAGATCCGAAGTTTCTTGGGTCTGGCGGGATACTACCGGAGATTTATCCAAGACTTTTCAAAGATTGCTTCTTCCTTGACAGTGCTGACTCGGAAGAATGTGAAGTTTGAATGGACCGAAACCCAAGAGAAGGTGTTCCGAATCCTTCAAAATAAGTGTGTGAAGCTCCGATCTTGACGTTACCTGAAGGATCGGAAGATTTCATGGTTTACAGCGACGCTTCAAAAATGGGACTGGGTTGTGTGTTGATGCAACGAGGCAAGGTGATCGCTTATGCCTCGAGGAAACTTAAAATACACGAGCAGAATTACCCAACCCATGATTTGGAGTTAGCAGCGGTGGTGTTCGCCCTGAAGCTTTGGCGACATTATCTCTACGGCACGAAATGTACACTTTTCACAGATCATAAGAGCCTGAAGTATGTCTTTGATCAAAAAGAGTTGAATATGAGGCAAAGGCGGTGCCTCGAGTTACTTAAAGATTATGATTGTGAATTGCTTTACCATCCGGGTAAGGCGAACGTGGTGGCCGATGCGCTAAGTCGGAAGGACTACAGCGGAAGCATTCGGACTACCCATTCGAGAATCGAATTAGTGTCTAGTCTTGTTGAAAAGATCAAGGCATCACAAGTGGAAGCATTGCTGGAAGAGAATCTCAAAGAAGAAGTCATGACGAAGCAACGTTTACTCTTAAGGGAAGATAGCCGTGGAGTAAAACTGTTCAGCGGTCGTGTGTGGGTACCCAAGATTGGGGGTAACCGTGAGCTATTACTAGAAGATGCACACAAGTCCAAGTATTCCATTCATCCGGGAAGTACAAACATGTACAGGGACTTGAAGCTACACTATTGGTGGCCGGTAATGAAACTTGACGTGGCGCGTTACGTTGAGCGTTGTGTGACGTGTTCGCAAGTTAAGGCCGAACATCAGCGACCGTATGGGAGTCTTCAGTCTTTAGAGATTCCTGAGTGGAAGTGGGAGCATATCACCATGGACTTCGTGACGAAGTTGCCTAAAACACTTCGAGGCCACGATACCATTTGGGTGATAGTTGATAGATTGACAAAGAGCGCTCACTTCTTGGCTATGCGCGAGACACTACCGATGGATAAGTTAGCAAAACTTTATATCGATGAGGTGGTCTCGAGGCATGGAATACCATTGTCGATCGTGTCGGATCGCGACAGTCGGTTCACTTCAAACTTTTGGGATGGGTTTCAGAAAGAGCTTGGTACGCGAGTTAAGTTGAGTACAGCTTACCATCCACAGACCGACGGGCAAAGCGAGAGAACGATCCAGACTTTAGAAGACATGCTGAGGTCTTTTGTCATTGATTTTGGGGGTAGTTGGGACTCTCACCTGCCTTTGGTGGAGTTTGCTTACAACAATAGCTACCACTCGAGTATTGGAATGGCACCTTTTGAGGCATTGTATGGGCGAAAGTGCCGGACTCCCGTGTGCTGGCTTGAAGCGGGGGAAAAGCAGTTCGCCGGACCTGAAATCGTGCAAGAGACTGCCGATAAAGTCAAGTGCATTCGTGAAAGAATGAAAGCGGCTCAGGATCGACAGAAAAGCTATGCCGATAAGAAGAGACGACCGATGGAATTCCAAGTAGGCGACCGCGTTATGCTTAAGGTGTCACCGTGGAAGGGCATTATACGGTTCGGAAAACGTGGGAAGTTGAGTCCCCGTTTCCTCGGACCTTTTAAAGTGCTTAAGCGGGTGGGTTTGCAAGCCTACCAGTTGGAACTGCCACCGGAGTTGAGCAAAATACACAACACGTTTCATGTTTGCTACCTCCGGAAATGTTTGGCGATAGAAGACAACGTCATTCCCCTTTTAGAGTTAAGGGTAGACGAAGGTAACCGTTGTGTGGAAGAACCCGACGCCATCTTAGAGAGAAAGTCTAAGAAGTTGCGTCACAAAGAGGTCATTTTGGTCAAGGTGCAGTGGAATCACCACCGGGGAGCAAATGTGACGTGGGAAGCTGAGGAGGATATGAAGCGAAGATATCCTCACCTTTTTTAGTAGTTGGTATTTCGGGGACGAAATCATTCCCAAGTTGGGGAGGATTGTAACACCCCGAATTTCGTTTGGTCTTTTGCTAAGAAGAATAGAGAAAATGAGGTTTCTGTGCTGTTCTACAGGGCGCACGGGTCGTGCTCCCTCCTTCAGAGAAAACGCACGGGTCGTGCGTATGAAACAGCGGCGAGGCAGTGGGCATGCGCACGGGCCATGCTCATTTCCTTCTTTGAGGGCGCACGACTGTCAGGCTGCTTTTTGGAGTTGCCTTAAATATCTCTTTTGTGAGATATTTCTTAAAAATATCTCATAATCTCAGTCTCTCTCTCTCTTTCTTTTTCCCTTTTCTTCTTTCGATCCCAAGGCTTCGTTTGGTTGCTAGTTTGCGGTGTTTCTAGCAAGGGGTCGGTGTTTTAAGCTTCACCTCTACGTCGTGATCGTTATCTGGTTTTCCGGGTTTTATTCTAAAACCTATTGGTGAGTTCCTACTTCCATTTTACAAACTTTATACATGTCAAAACTCTTATTTGCGAAATCCGAAGTATTTCTACGGTATGATTTCATGTTCTCTACATTTTGATATAAATGAAGTGTTTGGTGATTTTCGGGGTTCCCGATCAGTTTTGACTAAAATTACTGGTTCCGCCTTATTGAAGTAAATGATGTTTTACTTGCACATTATGTGGATATGTGAAAAGAATGTTTAAGAACTCATTTTAATGATTTTCATTCTTACCAGAAGTTGAACTGGAAATGACATTTTGTTTATAAAATGTGTTTATACCATATGTTTATTTATGGTTGGTCACATATGTTGTTGTGATGAGTCTGTACCATTACTAGCGGATCCCTAGGTTTTGAGTCGACTATATTGTTGGGATGTCACATTCCCCATTTTGTAGCTATGGATGCATATGATCCTCGGGGGCAACTTGGTACGGTTATGTGAGGCCGGATACTAGCCATGGTTCATAGTGATCCTAGTGAAGGAGTATACATTGGTTTTGCTTGGGGATAGATCTCACGTTGTAGCACGGACTTATGTGTTCGTATCCTTGGATTCCAATTGTTTAGCTCATAACTCGGATTTTGGCCTACTTTGTGTTACGCCACAATCCTTCGTAAAAGGTTTTATCGTTGGTCCTTTGATGACCTGTTTATAACGGAAAAGCCCGATTGTGGCAAAGGTTTCATTTGTAAAATTTAACCTCTTTGGAAATATTATCTTATGATGCAAATGTTTTTATCTTTTGAGCTTTATAAACTGTATGTCCTCACCAGGCTTTAAGTCTGACACTTTTTCTCAAATGATATGTATAACAGGTTTCCCTTAGCGGTGGGATGCACTGGGTTTTGAGAGACGAGTTGAGTCTCGGGGCATTTTGAGATGACTAAAGTGTTGATAGTTGGGCATTGTTAAGTCCCATTCTTTTGATGAATTTTGGATTGTCAACTGATGTAATCTAGATATCTATGTTTAGATTATTCTGTTGATGAATTCTAAACCAGTACAGGTTTTTGTAAAGTCTTAAGGACTGATACACCTTTTGAGAAGTTTATAGCAATTCAGATGTCAGGTTGACAGGTTTTCCAGGTTTTAATTTACTCTGATTTTTAGGATGTTAAAGTGTGTATATATATGTATGTCTATATGTATGTGTATAGTATGTATAAATATGTCATATATGTATGTATGAATGTATGTGTATAGATGTATAGATGTGTGTATAACACGTTTGGTCCCTGATCTAACTGGAATTAACGGAAAAAGATAACGACCATTAACTGTTTCCGTTAAGTCTAGTTACTTTAGGTGTATATATATATGTATGTATGTATATATGTATGTGTTGTATCAGTAATTGTATTCAAGATTAAAGTTAAGGGGTTAAATTGCAATTGTGTTAAAGTTAATTAGACGGTCTAATTTTGTAATAAGTTGATAGTTATTAGTTGTTGGGCCCAAGCCTATTAGGCCTATACGCCTAAGTATTTATAGGTTTTATTAATTAGGTTTTAGGGTTAACTCTAATAATCCTCATAATTATTGTTTAGAGGCAACCCTATTCTCTCTGTAATCACATCAAGGTACCAAGAACACACACAAGGTTTTCATTGATTAATCAAGGGATTGTGGTATGTTATCCTGATTTATTATCTCTTGATATTTATTGTATTGTGTGATTGTTTATCAACTAGTATCTAGGTTTAACAAGTGGTATAAAAGCTAAAGAATCAAGTTTTTGGATTAAAAACACTATTCATCGATTTTACTATTCATCGATCTTACTGTTCATCGATATTCAACTGGGTGATAATCAATTTCATGATTTAAGGTGTTTTTATGCATAAAATTGATCTGATTAGATGAGTTTTATAGTATCGAATGTTATCTGATAGTTTAATTGCGTTTTAATTCATTAATCGTTTGGATTTTTGATGATTTGTGAAATCTGGGTTCGATGAGTTCATGAAACTGTCGACACTGTGTTCTTCAAATTGAAGCTTAAAAGTTGATTTTAATTATTAAGTTTGTTTGGGATTTGTTCGATATATGTTTGTGGTTACAAAAGTTTAATTTTTGCATTGAGTTTAAGTGTTACAAGTGGGTTTCTGGGTTAATTATCGAGTTCTTGGTCGAACAGCTCAAGAACATATCGATCATTGTTCAATCTAATCATACCGGTCGACCAAGTTTGCGCCAGACCCTATTCGCGCAAAATTTTGTTTTGCGCCACACACTTCACCGGTCCACACTTTGGTCCGGTCGATACCCCAGTCGATATATCTCCCCGGTCGACCGTAACTTACCGGTCGAAAACATACCGGTCGCACCCTATCTGTTCCGGTCCCGGTCGCTACAGTACCCGGTCGCTACAGTACCCGGTCGCGAAAATTATTATTTTTTGCGCCACTTCTTACTCACGCAAAACTCAGTTTGCGCGACCAATACCTCGCGCAAATCTCACTGCCTATTCGCGCAAAACTTTTCTGTCCTTAGCAAATATCTTATTTTTGCGCCACTCTTTACTTTTGCGCCACCCATTGCTCGAGCAAATCTCCAGATCTTTTGCACCAGATTTACTATTTGCTAATTTCTTTGTGGTATACTGTTTGCGATATCTGCATTTGATTATTTTTGGAAATTTATTTTTCTGAAAATTTTTTAGTGTAGTTTATATCTAATTCTTGATTCTAAAGATCTCATCTAGTTGATCCTCATGGTACAGATGAGTTTGATTTCTAACCATACAACTAAAGATGTCTGAAGGTTACAACCATGATTTTGACAAGATGACTCTTTCTGAAGCAAAAGCAAATGTTAAACGTCTTGCTGGACAGTTATCAAGATATTCAAGCATGGTTATTGAGTGTGAAAAACAGGATAAAAAGCTCAAATCTGAGATATTACCTCTTAAAGCTGAGAACAAGGATTTAAATATTCAGAACTCATCTCTTCTGGAACAGATTGATAGATTGAAAAATGATAAGGACTTAAAAAGAGACTTTGTTTGCTCAAAATGTATTTCTAACTCAAAGATTAATTTTGCAGGAATTATTGAGAAAGAAAGAAAAGAATTTGCTAAGAAATTCTCTGATTTCTCCAGAAAATTCTTTGAAGAGAAGAAATCTTTAGAGCTTAAATGTGTTAAGCTTTCTCAACAAGTTTCAGACTTTGAGAAGGTTATCATTCTTGAGAGAGAAAAGGTTGAGAAAGAGAAAAAGATATCTGAGCAGAAGAAAGTAAATATACACTTTTCTGAAGAAAAGAAAGTATTTGAAGCTGAGATAGCTAAGCTGACAAGTAAGCTATATGAGTTATCAACAAACATCTTGAAGGAAAAGAATGCAAAATCTGAGTTGCATAAGAAGTTTGATCTGATTGAAAAGGAAAGAAACAGTTTGTCGTCAAAGATAAAGGAACTTGAAGAGATCGTATTCAAGGTAAAGCTAACTGAGCACAAGACGCCAGAGTCAATAGCTCAATCACCGAGAGATGATCAAACAGATTCAGATTGTTCACTCCAAAAGACTTCGAGTTCACATTTTTCAAATGTTTTCTATAATCCTTTCTGTGATTTAGATGATGGTCTTACTTCTAAATCTACTGATCAGATTCGTCCTTCTAATCTTTTCTATGACAAAAATGTTGATGGTTTAGGTAACTTCACGAAGAACAAATCTCAGAAGAAAAGGTTCTGGAGAAGGGAAGATGAGAAAGATAGAGGAAATTAGATCTGGAGAGTTAAAGGATCTTCAGAGGAAAAGAAGACCTACAAATCATTTGTGCATACCTCAAATGCCAAATGGAACTATGCTTCAAAAGGTAAAACTTTTGGCAAACCTGATCTGGTTTACACTATAAATCAGTTGATCAAGTTAGCTCAAAAGAAAATTAGTTTTTCCTACTGTGGCTCAAATGATTTTGTAAGAAAAGATTATGTGAATAACTGGTATGGTTCTTATTTCATATCTCCCACTAGAACTGCAACTAACCCATTAGGACCCAACTACCAGTGGGTACCAAAAGCTAAATCTGTGTTGCATGCACCCGAAGTTTAAGGGGGAGAATGAACAATGACTTCTGATTACTACAGATCAGGACTCTTGCCTCATTGTCAAGAATATTGACTTCTAAGCACAACATCTTAGGACTCGATCTTCAATGACAAGAATGATGACTTCTAGACAATACAGTCTAGGACTCGGACTTCAATGTCAAAGAGTCTGACTTCTGAATTTACTTTAATCCTAGTAATTCAGAACTCTGTTTCATGATTAAGGATTATGCACATATTAAGGGGGAGCTTATATGCTTAATATTTCTATTGATATATTTTTCTGATTTAACTGACTTTTTACAGGTATCAAGGGGAAGGATATCTGAGTTTTGTCAAGGATACTTCATTGAACATATTCATTTCAGGGGGAGTTAAGGATTATGATTTATAGGTATATATTTCTAATCCTTAGACTCTATCACTTGTTGAAAGAAGAACAACTTTCACTAGTGAAAAACGATTTCTTAAAATGTTCAAACTGATATTGTAAATTTCCCAATCACAATCAAGCAATCTATCAATCTAAACAATATTTGACATTCAAAGTCTAGAGAGAGAGTAGAGAGAGAAACATGTTCATGTCATAGATCTCACAAGTGTATTACAATGAACTTGTTTGTTACTAGATTACAAAGCACCTAAGGTATTTATACCAAGGATGCTATCACATGCTTAACAACTAAGTAACCTCATATTGACTAAACACACTTTGACTTTGTTGACTTATCTTGACTTAACTTTTCTTGTTAAATCTTGGATACAATAATACACTAACAATCTTCCCCTTTGTATTCAAGATTTAATAAAAATTTGACATTAGTCTTCAACGCTTGATTCTTCAATCTTTAACTCTGACATCTTTGAACTTTGAAGCTTTAACAGTCTTCAGTCCTTCAATCTTTGAAGAATCTTCAGATAAGCTTGAAAAGTCTTTCACATTTTGCAGCTTTGGAAAGTCAACAAGTCTTGAAAACTTTGAAATCTTTGAAAACTTCTTTGAAACTTCTAGGGATCTTTGAAAATTGTATCTTCATCTCTGTAATCTCTGATCAGTCTTTAGAAAAACAAACTTTCTCGAATCATCTTCAGAATCTGTCTCTAAAACATAGTAAACATCTGAATTGTCTTGAACTTTCAGAATTATCTCTTCAGGATTATCTTCACCATTTGTCTTTGAAATTGATCTTTGTAGATATCTCCCCCTTTTTGATGATTGTGAGCAGAGGAATAAGGAATTATGGATAGGCATGCCTGAGAAGGTTGCTCCCCTCAGATGTAGAGCGTATCTTCAGATTTCCAGTGGCAGTTATCCGTTTTTTTCTTGCCCTAGGAGGTTTTCTTTGGAGTTTTCTCATATCTCCCCCTGCTTCATTTATTACGACGCCCTTGAGCTGGGGAACGCTGATGGGATTTCGCTTGAACCAAAGAGTTGATTCATCATCTTCATTGTCATCATCATCAGCACCCCTAGAGTCTTGCTTATCTTTGAGCTCCAACTCTTCATCATCAACATCCTCCTCGTCTTCCTCTTCTTCTTCATCATTGCACATATTTGAAGAGGAAGGAGGGGCTTAGGCATCTTTATTGGTGTACTCCCCCTCAAATTGAGGGATGTATTCATCCTCCTCCTCATCAATATTGTCCCCCTCTTTGTCATCATCATCAGGGGGAGGGAGGTTAGAAGCACCAGCAGAAGAGGAAGGAGCTTCAGCTTCCAGCTTCGAGGCCAGTATGACCTTCGTCGCTTCAAAGACGAAGTCCACAGCCAGTTGAAGTGACTCACGATCAGCAGTAATGAATAAAGGAGGAGGAGAAAGAATTGGTTCCCTCAAAATGTGCAGCACATCAGCTAGCAGCTGATTAGTGGTGTCAGCTTTAGTGTTGAGGTTGTTGACAGAAGCATTGAGTGAGTTGACGTGGCCGCTGAGGGTTTGAAGTGCTAAGGAATTTTGTGCCACGTCCTCCTTGATTTTTGATACCTCCTCCGCAAGTGCTGTGAGCTGAGCATTCTCAGCTTTAGAGGAGATAGAGGTAGAGAGTTCTTTGAGTGACTCGTCGGTAGTGTTCACGACTTTTGTACTGTTGTCGAGAGTGATGGAGAGAGAGTCCACTCGGTCGCTGACCTCTTTGAGAGAGGTGTTGATTGTTGCCAAAGTAGGACCTGTAAGAAAAGAAGAGGTTTGAGAGAAAAAAATACTCAAACTTATTTATAAGGGAAGAAGTGTATGAGGAATGGGGAGTACCTGATGGTGCAGAGAATAAGTCGAAATAACTATGTCCCCCAAAAAATTACATATCCCGCTCGAGAGGAGTCTGGGACACTGGTATATGCTGAGCGGCTCCGAGACCATCAGGTCCTACATTGTTGCGAAAGAGATCATACAGTTGGGATGAGTATGCGTCAGCGAGCACAGTCGCTGGTGTGTTTCCCGAACCTACCTCAACAGTGCTTAGAGGCACTGAGAATGATTGGGTATCTACCACTGTAGAGTCAGTTCTCGAAGGCACTAAACCAATATTGGCAGCAGTGGTGGAGGAGCGTTCCACGAAAGCATCCAGGGATGTCTGTAAAGAGACAGTCCCTAATGTAGGTTGTTCTTGTTGCTGTTGAGGGTTGGCTTCTTAACTCTCTTGACCTTCTTAGATTTGCCAAGAGGGGTTGTAGATTGTTTTCTTTTGGAGGGGGTAGTAGCAGCTTGGGTAGTCTTGGAGGGTTTTCCTAAAGTCATCGATGCTGTAAGAGAAGAAGTAGAGGAGAGGTTGCATTTGAGTTCATGTAAACTTACCTCGTTATCAACTCGCTCCATGTCAAGGATACGAACCCCTAGTTTCGGGAGTTGATAATCACCCTCGGTCGGGTAGAGCCCCTGTAGGAACTGCTGCAGAAAATTTGAGATGAATCTGACATAAGAAACCTTCACTTCTCGCTCAGGCTTCTCCACCTTAGCCATCACGTCGTCGAATATCATCGTTGCGAAGTCTATGTTTCGGCTAGCGATGATTTTGTAGCCCATTTGTAGTTGAGCCCTGTTGACTTGATCCAGGGATCCAATCTTCCCACTCATGCACTAAATAATGCGGGTGGTCGTTCGATTCTGTATACCCTCAAAAGGCTATAGCAACTGGCAAATCATGCAAGTATACATGGCTCACTAGTATCGTCCAAAGCAAGTAATAATGGTAAGTAAATACCAGATATCGTACCACAGGGATTTTAAAAGCAAGAAGAGTAACCAAAAGTCAGGTTTAAAATAAGATTTCAAGAGTAAAAACGAAATATCTTTGGAGAGTTTGTAACTATAGTACTTGAAATATAACAGTAAATAAAAGATAGTATGGGTGTAAGTTTAGGTTGGATTTCAGCTAACAAGTGCAGTGAATATTACTACAACATCACAAGGGTGCTGCAGCTATAGCTCTCTACAAACACAATTGGATTGAGCGGCCGTCCAAGGAAGTGTAGATTAGACCATATGTTGGCAGTGCACATGGTGATGCATCAAGAACCAAACTAGTACAGATCTTGCCCCTCTTTCCATATAGCTTCGTAACCCATAAGGTTCTTGCAGCTCTCGGTAGCCTCTATAACACAACTAGTAGAAAACATTTGCGTTGTCTTAATTTTAAGGTCCAACTCATCTAAGTAAAATAACATGTGTCACTTTGTCAAAGATTACCAGATGAAATGTTTTATACCACTTGTGAATAGTGAAGTAAATTGCTATTAGCAAGCAAATATCCACTAACACTTGGCTTAATCTCACAACCTTCCCTTACACCCACACTAAGGTTTTTAGCCTAGCATGGCCGAAAGTAAAGACATAAAATTAAATGGCATGAAAATAGAAGACATGAATGTAGACGAAAGTGTTGGTCTCCAATCTGGACTGTGGTAGTGGCATAGGTACAGACTGTTGTTGGTTTACAGGTTGAGAAGTGCCAGCAGATGTTGCTGCAGCACCAACGACATTTTTTGCAGCATTGGCCTTCCTTCTCATTGTTTTCTCAGCATTCTTCTTGACTCTCCTCACTATTTGAGTCTTAATCACAGCTTTTCCTGAAACAAGTTCATCAGTAGGTAGAGATCTTACCTTGGCCTTTGTGAGCAAGGAATGAATCAAAGATGGGTGCCATAGATCTCCTTTGGTCTTCTACACACAAGACTTGATGCTCCTACTGATGACTTCCCCAATGCTGAATCTTTTCCCACTCATGATACAATAGAGGATGACCATCCTCTCAAAAGTAATAGTGGTATCATGAGTGGTGGGCTGAAGGTTGTTTCTAATGAAATAGAACCAAATGTTCACAATAGGGAGTAAATCCCTACTGTTCATGGTCCTAAACATCCTATTTTTTCCAGGTTGTTCCAAGTTGGACTATGATCATGAGGACCTTTCTTGCATCCTCCTTTGTGGCTTTATTGACAAAGGTGTTATACACACTGTTTTGGGGTGTTATAATCCCATAAATATTGTCAATGGTGGCTGGATCATATGCCACATTGCAGCCCCTCACCTTCACTATAGGGCTCTTGGATGAGGCAACCTCAGCATAAAACTCCCTGATTAGGGATAGGTTAAACTCACAAGGGATTGCACAAAAGATCTCTCAACCCATTTTCCTAATAGTCTCACCCAAAAATGGGTATTCCTTCAAACATTCAGGGCTAAAGCCCTTGTCAAACAAAGCTTCTTTAAAATCCATATGACCAAATTGGTCATATGCTTCCCTACTGCTAAATGTGCCAAAGGAGATGTTAAGTCTTCTGGCCTTGTTTTGGCTTGGGTCAAGGGTGTTTACCTTCTTGTCTTTGCCTACTTTCTTCTTTAGAGTCTTGAAAATACTGGCCAAAGTTTCCTCATTTTTCTCTGTAGTTTCCGTAGCAATCTCTGCACTGCCCACAACAACATCCTCATCCATAGAATCATCATCCTCAGAACTGTCTTCTTCACACCCCCCCCCTCCTCACTGCTTTCCTCTCTGATTCCCTTCCCTTTGTGATCAATCTTTTCACCTCTGCTACTATCTCCCCTCTCCACAGTCACAGTCACAGCCTCATGCTCTAGAGGTTGTGATTGTCCAGATATCACTACCACAGGGATGGATGGTTGTGTATCATGGGTGTTCAACACATAAGTAGGTGTAGGAAGAGTTGTATGGCTTTGTGTTGGTGGTGGGAGTGGAATGGTGGTGTTGACAGTAGGTATCAAAGGGGGTGTTATGTTTGTTTCTCCCAAAATGAAGGCCATGGTAGCCTCAGCCTCATCAAGGGGATTGGTTTGGCTAAGATTTTGGGTGTTGTGGGATGGTGTTTCAGAGTGGTTTGCTGAGTTTTTAGTTGTTTGTGGGCTTGGGGTTAATGGAAACTTTCCACCAAGCAATAGTACTTGTGATGGATCATTCTGTGGCAAGGATGGTTCTTTGTTGATGTCTATGTTGAGTGATTTGTGGATAGATGATGTAGAGGAAACAGAGATGGAAGAGGTTTGGGTTGTGGTTGCCATGGCTTTGGCTTTCTCTCCTTCCCCTGTTTTCTGCTTCTTCAATGGAGGCTTGGCTGCCGAAGATGGCATTCCCACAGCCTTTCCCTTTGATTCTTGGTTCTTCTCCTCTATTATTTCTTCTTCTTTTTGTTTTCTTGTGCTCCTTCTTGTCACACGATCATCCCCTGTTTTTGTTGCTTTCTTTGCTTGAGACTTTACCCTCTTCATGATTCTCTTTCTTGAAATATAATAGAACAAAAGTAGAGCACTGTTCTAGCGACCCTATCTCTTCCAAGAAATGTTAAAACAATCAAGTGTGAGGTAGTTAAGGGATGTGATCGTGGGTATTTAGTTGAAGAAACCGAATGGGATTGGAGTTAAAAAGGATTAATTCAAAATCAACTAAAGGTTAATAGGTGATTTGAAAAGGTTTGTACAAATGATGCCTTTTTATTGGAACTTAAAATTAATAATAACTTCTCCCTGCAAAAAGTAGAGTAGAAAGGCATCTTGTAGTTTTTTTCTGAGCAATTTTCGGCTGAAAAGACTGTTAGGGTACTGTGCAGATTACTGCTGCAACACACAGATTGCTATAGCAACCTGCAGATTTCTCCCAAAATCCTTTAATTCTTAAAAGCTCTTTTTTCAACTAAAATTCAAAATCTAACTACTGTATGTACATATTTACATTCTGAAAGGCTGTAATAGCCTTCCAAACCATGTTCTCAAGCTGGACTGAGGTGTACCACAGATGTGGTACATGTGGTTGTTGCAGCATCATTGTAATATTTTACTTTTTGACCATTTACTTTGAAAATGGATCCATTGTTGGGGTCAATGAGTTCAACAACCCCATGTGATGGACTTTGTGCACTACAAATGGCCCTGTCCACTTGGATCTTAGTTTAACTGGAAATAGTTTGAGTCTAGAGTTAAAAAGCAACACCTTTTGTCCGGCCACAAAATCCCTTTGTGAAATATTCTTATCATGCCACTTTTTGGTTTTATCTTTATAAATTTTGGCATTCTCATAAGATTGATCTCTTAATTCCTCAAGTTCATGGATTTGTAGCTTTATTCTTTCTCCTGCAGCATTAAGACACATGTTTAGTTCCTTCAAAGCCTAAAAAACTTTGTGCTCAAGTTCAAGTGGTAAGTGACAAGCTTTTCCAAAGACTAGCTTGTAGGGAGACATTCCAATGGGTGTTTTGAAGGTTGTCCTATAGGCCCATAAATCATCATCAAGCTTAAAGGACCAATCCTTCCTTGTTGGTTTCACCACTTTCTCTAGAATGCTTTTGATTTCCCTATTTGAGATTTCTGCTAAGCCATTGGTTTGAGGGTCATATGCAGTAGCCACCCTATGGCTTATATTACATTTCTCAAGAACTCCTTTCATCATGTTATTTACAAAATGGGTACCCTCATCACTAATCATAGCTCTGGGAGTACCAAACCATGTGAAAATGTTTTTATGCAAAAATTTCACTACTGTTCTTGCATCATTTGTGTGGCATGCTGCAGCCTCTACCCATTTAGAGACATAATTCACAGCTACCAATATGTATTGACAATTTCCAGACATGGGAAAGGGTCCCATGAAGTCAATACCCCATACATCAAAGAGTTCTACTTCAAGAATTCCATTAAGGGGCATTTCATGTATTTGGGAGATGGATCCAACCCTTTGAAACTCATTGCACCTCTTCACAAAACCATTTGCATCTTGAAATAGGGTAGGCCAAAAAAATCTAGATTGAAGAACCTTGTTGCAGTTCTTTGGCCACCAAATTGGCCACCATATGCTGCAGCATGACAATGTTGTAGCACTGCAGGCACTTTTTCTTGAGGTATGCACCTCCTCAGGATCTGTTCAGCCCCTAATTTGAACACAAAGGGGTCATCCCATAGATAACTCCTTGAACCATGAATCAACTTCTTTCTTTGATTTTTGCTTAGTTCAGGTGGTATGATCCCAACAACCAAGTAGTTTGCAATGTCTACAAACCATGGGGTTGTATGATGCTGCAGCATTAAGAGTTGTTCATCTGGGAATTTCTCATTGATTTCACTAAAACTAGATACTCCTTTTTCTAATCTTGACAAGTGATTTGCAACTTGGTTGTTTATGCCTTTCCTATCTACTATCTCAATATCAAACTCTTGTAACAAAAGAACCCACCTTATTAACCTTATCTTGGCATCCTTTTTTGCAATCAAATAATTAATGGCAGCATGGTCAGTGTGAACAATGACCTTTGTTCCCATAAAGTAAGATCTAAATTTTTCTAATGCAAATACCACAGCCAAAAGTTCCTTATCAGTGGTTGTGTAGTTTATTTGAGCGTCATTAAGAGTCTTACTAGAATAGTAGATTGGATGAAAAATCCTTCCTTTTACTTGGCCTAAAACAGCACCAACTGCCCAATCACTTGCATCACACATTAATTCAAAATGTTGTGTCCAATCTGGTGTTACAACAATAGAGGTAGAAACTAAAGCTTTCTTCAAAGTTTCAAAAGCTGATTTGCACTCCTTGTTGAAATCAAATGGTTGGTCATGCTGCAGCAATACACACAGAGGTTTGGAAATTTTAGAAAAATCTTTTATGAACCTTCTATAGAAACCAACATGACCAAGAAAACTTCTTATGCCTTTTACATCTGTGGGTTCAGGTAAACTTGCTATGACCTCTAACTTGGCTTTGTCTACCTCTATTCCTCTTTTAGATATTACATGGCCTAACACAATTCCCTCCTTAACCATGAAATGGCATTTCTACCAATTCAGAACCAAATCAGTCTCCTCACATCTTTTGAGACTTTGTTCTAAATTTTTCAAGCAGTCCTCATAGGAGCATCCATAGACAGAGAAGTCATCCATGAATATTTCCATAGAGGTTTCTAACATATCAGAGAAAATGGACATCATGCATCTCTGAAAGGTAGCAGGAGCATTGCATAGTCCAAAAGGCGTTCTTCTAAAAGCAAAAGTACCAAAAGGGCAAGTGAAAGTAGTTTTCTCTTGATCTTCTGGTGCTATAGCAATCTGGTTATACCCTGAATAGCCATCTAAAAAGCAATAGAATTCTTCCCCAGCTAACCTATCCAACTTTTGGTCAATGAAAGGCAAAGGAAAATGGTCTTTTTGGGTTGCTTTGTTAAGCCTTCTATAGTCCATACAAATTCTCCATCCTGTCACTACCCTGGTTGGGATTAGCTCATTCTTCTCATTTTCTACTACAATCATACCTCCCTTCTTAGGCACACGCTGGACAGGACTTACCCAAGAGCTACTAGCTATAGGGTAAATAATTCCAGCATCTAACCATTTAAGGATCTCTTTCTTAACCACTTCTTTCATCACAGGGTTTAGTCTCCTTTGTGGTTCAACTGAGGTAAACTCCTTGTTTTCCAAAATGATTTTGCGTTGGCAAATTGATGGACTTATACCCTTTAAATCAGAGATGGTCCATCCTATGGCCTTTTTGTGTGCTTGAAGCATTTTCACTATCTGTTTCTCTTGTTCTTCATCTAAGGAGGTTGAAATGATCACAAGTAGTTTACTGTCATCTCTCAAGAAAGCATACTTAAGATGGTCAGGTAGTTGCTTCAATTCTATTTCTGGTGGTGACTCTATGGATGGTAATGGGGTCTTCTTGGGCTCATTTTCCAGCAACTCATATGTTGCAGCAGCATGCTGCAGCAACTCACTGTTGTCAAAGGCTTCACTGGTCTCATCATCACTATCCTCACTAACATTTAAATGCTCAATCTTTCCTCCTAGAATGTCTACTAGGACTTCTTCATGACACATTGATTCAATGGTGCTTAAAACAGAACACTCCTCTTTCTCCTCAGGGTATTTCATTGAGTCAAAAACATTAAAAGTGACATTTTGATCTTGCATTCTCATTATCAACTCTCCCTTGTGGACATCTATGATTGTCCTACCTGTGGCCATAAAGGATCTTCCTAAAAGGATAGGAGTGTCTTTATCTGCCTCAAAATCAAGGATTATAAAATCAGCTGGAAATATGAACTTGTCTACTTGGACCAAAACATCCTCTATCTTGCCCTTAGAAAATGCTATGGATTTGTTAGCTAATTGTAATGTGACTGTGGTTGGTCTGGCGTCTCCTATCCCTAAGTTGTTAAAAACTGATAAGGACATTAGGTTGATGCTAGCACCAAGGTCACATAGAGCCTTTCCTACATGTTTCCCACCTATAGAACAAGGGATTGTGAAACACCCAGGGTCTTTAAGCTTAGGGGGAATTTTCTTTGACAAAAGGGCACTACACTCTTCAGTAAGGGAAACTGTCTCATACTCAGTCAATTTATTTTTCTTACTCAAAATCTCTTTCAGAAATTTGGCATAGATGAGCATATTCTCAATAGCCTCAACAAGTGGGATGTTGATGTGCAATTGCTTGAATACATCCATATATTTTTTGAACTGAATGTCCTCCTTTTGATTCCTCAACCTTTATGGGTAAGGAATGTATGAAGGAACAGGGTTTATTTCTGAAGATTTGGGATTGGAGGCTGTTTGGACAGTAGGGGTGCCTATATCTGCTATTTTGGGTGGTGCTGCAGCAACATGATCTGTGTGTGGTAGATCTATGGCAGCATCATCCTTTCTTGACTCTGTGGTTTTTGGTTCTGGTTCACTTGGAAAAAGTGATGGAAAATCATATTTGTTGGGTATGGTCACAGACTGTTGAGGTGCACAGCAGGGTTTGTTGTACTAACTGGTGGTGTTGCTTCTGCAGGCATCTCAGTCACAGGCTGTAAAACAGTCATGGACTTCTTTGGGTTATTGTCAACTAAGTCCTTTCCACTTCTTAAACTAACTGCTTTCACATGTTCTTTGGTCAAGTTCCTAGGGATCTCAGTATCACTAGGGAGTGTTCCAACAGGTGTATTTCTCAACTCAATGGCCATTTGTCCAATTTGTGTTTCCAAATTCCTAATGGTAGCATTTTGATGACTCATTGCTGAAGCAGTTTGATTTATAAACCCCTTTAACATGTTTTCAAGGGAAGGTGATGAGTCACTTTGCTGGTTAGGATTTTTTTTGAAAAGTTGTATGATTTTGTTGAAAATGTTGTTGGTTTTGAGAGCTACTTGGTTGAAAGTTTTGCCTTGGTTCCTTCACAACCAGGGGATTCAAACATGGACTATTCCAAGAAAAGTTGGGATGGTTCTTCCAACTTAAGTTGTAAGTGTTTGAAAAATGAGCAGGTCTATTGTGCATATAGTTAACAGATTCAGAGTTTAGGCTGCATTGGTCAAAAGTATGACCTTCACAACAGTGCACACACTGGATAGGCAATGATTCAGAGACAGATGTTGCAGCAACAGTGTTTGCAGCAGAGACAACTAAGTTTTTCAACAAGCTAGTCATAGCTGAAAGTTTTACAGTGATAGCAGTATATGGATCTATCTCATGAACTCCTGAAGCCTTCCTAGGTACTATTGCTCTAGGATCTGCCCAATGACCATTGTTGGTTGAAATCTTTTCCAGAATGTCATAGCCATCATTATAGGTACTAGCAGTAAAGGCTCCACCTGCTGTAGCATCAAGCATCTGTTTTTGCAGTGGTATCAAGACCATTGTAAAAAGTCTCAAGATGTATGCAATATGGAATGCCATGATGTGGGCATTTACTTAACAACTCCTTGTACCACTCCCAAGCATCAGGAACTGCCTCATCCTCATGTGGTTTAAAAAGACAAATTTCATTTCTGAATTTGGCATTCCTGGTTGGTGGGAAATATTTTTTTAAAAACTTTTCTGCCATGTCATTCCAGGTTGTTCCTGAATCCAGTTGTAAAGAATTGTACCAAAATTTTGCTTTGTCCCTCTAAGAGAATGTAAATAACTTCACATTCGGGCTTCATCAGTCACTCCTTGGAGGTGAAAAGAGTGTGATTTCCATAAAGGACTTAAGATGTAAGTGTGGGTCCTCTGATGGTAATCCAACATATTGACCATTTGTTTGTAACATGTGAAACATTATGGGCTTGAACTCAAAATGATCAGCTTCAATGGTGGGTCTACGTATCCATGTGTGCAACCGATTGAACACAAGAATAGCATAGCTCATGATGGCTTCATTTCTAGAGTTAGCAAGTTTGATAACTTCTTCCTCAGGGTTGGGCCTGGGAGCAGGTCCAAAATGAGCATCCATGGAAGGAGAGGTTAAATCTAAGAGCAAATTTCTTTGCACCCTCCTTCTTCTTCTGAATGTTCTTTCAATATCTGGATCTAACTCAAAAACTTCCCCGTGAGGTAATCTTGGCATAAACCACTAAAAGCACAAAGATGGTAGAAAAATCAAATTTTAAAATGACTTAAGAAAAACTCTTTTTGGCAAAAATCCCCGGCAACGGCGCCAAAAACTTGGTCGTTCGATTCTATATACCCTCAAAAGGCTATAGCAACTGGAAAATCATGCAAGTATACATGGCTCACTAGTATCGCCCAAAGCAAGTAATAATGGTAAGTAAATACTAGATATCGTACCACAGGGATTTTAAAAACAAGAAGTGTAACTGTGTGTCCCAATCAGTAATCATTCAATCAAGTAAATCAATAAACAATACGATAATGCAAACCTGATATGATTATTCAATTGATTCAACAGGTTACAAGATGAAATTGAAATCCTATCTGCTTCTTTCTTGTTCACGGCGCACACCACACCAAGCAGACTTTTTCTCTAATTGATAATTTCACAATTAAGATCCAATAATCTCTCTTACCTAATTAGCATAAACAAAGCTAATTTATACTTAGGCTTGATTAGCCTAATGGGCTTTGCAAGACTTGGCCCAACTACTAAAACAAAACAATTAACTAAAATATAAAGCCTAATAAATAAAATACGTAAACAGACTTTGACTATTTATTACAAAAGGACCCTAGACTATTTATTGAGACGACTTTATCAGCTTTGACTTCAGTTTTCCATCTTCAGATAATTATGATCTTGAATCCAATAAATATGTGCTTTAACAATCTCCCCCTTTGGATCAAGATCATTCTTTAAGCTTGGAAAACGTAATCTTCCTCTTTGTCTTCAGAATGTAGCAATCTCCCCAATCGATGAAAATATCTTTTGGAAAGAAATTATCTCCAGTTTCAGCTCAGAATGCTTCAGCAAATCATCTTCAAAGAAAATTTCTTCATTTCAGCATATCTTCAGAATATCTTCCTTTTCTTGATTGACGCTTCTCCCCCTTTTTGATGAAAAGAGCAAAGAGTTCATCAAAACGTGTCTTCAAGAAATTTCTTCCACCATTGATTTTGCAAACAGAACCACTGAGTATCCGTCAATTCATTAAGATGTTCATCCAGATCTTTGCAAATCTAGACAATATAGTAAATGAAGTGTAACACCTGAATCAACAAATGAATCAGTTAAAATTGCCTGTCAGTAACACAAAGTCACTGTGTGTAACGAATACACAATATAAAGGAGCTTTTATGATGTTCACTCCCCCAGGGCTTCCATTCAATCATCGAAATACCATAAAGGCAATTTCTATGAATGTTATGACAACGAAACAAATTCTTTGTGTGTTCGTGCAAATGATGGAATAAATTAATCATATGATGATTGCTTATAAGGCTCAAAATGTGTAAACCACTGAGACAAGTAGGTAAACACAGACTCAATGTGCATTAGTGAAGTGTGAAGGTGGGGCAGACTTCCTTCTTTTCAATATCCAGATCTTCCAAATGAAAATCAGATAGTATATGTGTTGCGTCCCCGTTGAAAATGAAACATTTTCTTGTTGAGAAGAAAATGAGTAGTTGGGGGGTAATGTCAAGAGTTGGCATGGGCTAGTTGCCTGTTTCAATAATGTTCACCAAAGAAATGTGAAGCATTAGAAATGTGGTTGCCTGGCTCAGAAAGTAGTTGGTGCAGAGTTTGATATTCTTTTACTCTGATCTCTCACCCTCTTTCTTTTAATCTTTAAGCTCACAGCTAACCAAAACTCTCTTTTAACATTTCTCTCATCACACATCCCACACTCTTTTCTTTTGACTCCTCACATTCAATCACTAAAGGATTAACTTCTTGGGTAGGAAACACTGGTTAACGTGAATCCATAGAAGTTCAATGAAGTCCTAGCACACTGATCCCATGTTTTCCTATGAAGCATACGTTGCTCAGGTGATTTAACTTGATCAGTTAAAGCTCAAAGATGAATCAGAAAACATTTAAAATCACACTTCCAATTCAAGAAATCTGTTTGAGAATAGGGAAGTGGTTTGAACATTTAAGAACATGTTTTCTTATGATTGAAAGTTGTCCTTCTTTCAACCATAAATGAGATGAAGATAAGGAATTATACCTTTTGAGTGCAGTCTTACATCTCACGAAGTCAAGCTTAAAGTCATAAAGATATGATCTTTGAAGCATCTCTCAACCTACAAAAGTCTAAAAGTCTAGTCAAAGTAACTTTATTCACTGAAATTTAAAGGACATAAAGCAGTAAAACAATTAGTGTACGAGTTCTGATCAGAAATAATCAGAAGTCATGGTCATACTCTTTACTTAAACGCTCCCCCTAAAATCATGCATTACGAACAAATTATCAGTAAATACGATGCATTCAGTTTTGCTCCCCCTCAAAATAACATTGACCATCTATAAGATACTTCTCACACTCCCCCTGAGATCATGAACAAACTATTAAAGCGCAGATATCATGCGGAAATAATAATAAAGAAATGATAAATAGACACAATAAGAAACTTTAATAGGTAACCACCGATTAGGTCTTAAGATTTAGCATACCAAGTTTTGAGACAAGAAAATTAAATCTCTTTTCGTCTAAAGGTTTGGTAAACAAATCTGCAAGCTGATAATCGGTTTTTACAAAGTAAAGTTCAATTGTCCCCTTTTCTACATTATCTTTTATAAAATGATACCGGATATCTATGTGTTTGGTCTTAGTATGTTGAACAGGGTTAGCGGTAATCGCAATAGCGCTCTTCGAATCACAATAGATCGGGATTCTATTGAAATGAAATCCATAGTCTTGCAGTTGTGTTCTTATCCACAAGACTTGAGAACAGCAGCTAGCAGCAGCTACATATTCCGCTTCAGCCGTTGATATGGAGACACATAATTGCTTCTTCGAAGTCCAACTGACGAGTTTATCTCCGAGGAATTGTATATGACCCGAGGTGCTTTTCCTGTCTAATATGCAACCAGCATGATCTGCGTCTGAATAAGATGTTAGTTCAAAGCTTGTATCCATAGGATACCACAGACCAATATATGCGGTCCCCTTCAGATACCTGAAAATCCGCTTTACAGCAGACAAATAGGATTCTTTAGGATTGGCCTGATATCTAGCATGTAGAAAACATTATATCCGGCCTACTAGAAGTAAGATACATTAAGGAACCTATCATCCCTCTATAAGTCCTAACATGAACAGCCTTTCCCGAAAGATCGGTGCCAATCTTAGTACCAGGTGCCATTGGGGTACCAATTGGTTTACAATTTTCCATTTTGAACTTCCGAAGAATATCCAGAATGTATTTAGATTGATTGATAAAAATCCCCGTTGAAAATTGTTTGACTTGCAATCCGAGAAAGAAATTCATCTCTTCCATCATGCTCATCTGAAAACGTGACACCATGAGGTTTGCAAAGTTCTTACAGTACTTAGGATTTGTAGAACCAAAAATAATATCATCCACATATATTTGAATAAAAATGATATCGCCTTTATCCTTTTTAATGAAAAGAGTGGTATCAACTGTACCTTTTGTAAAACCTGACTTGACCAAGAATTGAGATAGAATATCATACCAGGCGCGAGGAGCTTGTTTCAGTCCATAAAGAGCTTTATCCAAGATGTAGACGTGGTTCGGCTTTTCTGGATTTTCAAACCCTTCTCGCTGTGAGACGTAGACTTCTTCCTTGAGTACTCCATTCAGAAAAGCTGTCTTCACATCCACTTGATAGACGGTGAAGTTCTTGTGGGCTGCGTAGGCTAAGAACATCCGAATCGCCTCTATACGTGCCACTGGAGCATAAGTCTCATCGTAGTCTATCCCTTCCTCTTGCCTATATCCCTTGACAATAAGTCGTGCTTTGTTTCGGATAACGGTGCCATCTTCATCTTTCTTGTTTTTGAACACCCATTTCGTACCAATGATGGTTTTACCTTGCGGTTTGGGTACGAGTCTCCAGACTTTCAGTGCTTCAAACTGATTCAGCTCATCTTGCATCGCAGTTACCCAATCTGAATCGTCAAGGGCCTCAGATACGTGAGTAGGCTCGATCTTGCTCAGAAAGGATTCATACATACATAGATTTGATGTTGCAGACCTAGTTTGCACCGGTGCAGAAGGATCTCCAATAATTTGATGTACCGGATGCTCTTTGGTCCACTTATGTTCATGAGGGAGTGGATTAGATGCATGTTGATTATTGTCAGCATCTAGGAATCCACTGTTATCGCCTTCAGATGGTTCAAAATGAATAGGGGTTTCAGTTGAAGTAGTAGTTGCAGAGGTGGCAATAGGTACAGCTTGGTCAATCTGATGATCAGTCCTTACAGTACATCGTACTGAGTCAGCTACTTCTGTTTCGGCGTTGTTGGTCACAACTTCAACTGTCGGAGTAGGATTTTGAACTGGAACTTCTTGCCGAATCAGGGAATTTGATTCAGTAGAGATATCGGAAGTGGTCGGATGAGTAGTCATCGAGTCTTCTATCCTGTCAACCACAATAGAGTTAGGCAACTTAGATCCAAGAAATTCATCATAGAACAGTTCAAATAATAAAACCAAATCAGATAAATTAGAAGTAGACGACGAAGCGCCATCTGATTTGTTCTCTTGAGGTGCAGGTCCTGGACTGGTTGGTCCAGAAGCTAGTACTCCGGTAATGACGGGTTCTGAACTGATGTGCTCAGAAGCCATGTCCTCATCAAATGTAACATTGACGCTCTTGATTACAGTTTTCGACTTCTTCAAATAAACACGATATGCAGACGATGTAGATGAATAACCAACGAAGATGCCTTCATCCGCCTTAGCATTGAACTTGTTCAGATTCTCTCGGTCGTTTAGAACATAACATGTACAACCAAAAACATGAAAATATTTAATGGTTGGTGTTCGGTTGGTGTTCGGTTGTTGATCAACGCATACGGAGTCTTCTGAAATCTGCGGTGTATCATGGAGCGATTCTGAGTGTGACACGCAGTCGATACAGCTTCAGCCCACAAAAATAAAGGTAAGTCAGATTGGCTGAGCATTGTCCGAGCGGCCTCGACAAGTGTACGATTTCGCCTTTCGACGACTCCGTTCTGTTGAGGCGTTCGAGCAGCAGAGTATTGATGTGATATCCCGATCGATTCGAGATATTCTTCAACTATCTTGTTCTTGAACTCTGTGTCGTTGTCAGTCTTGAGAATCTTGACTTGTTTTTGCAGATTGACTTAGGTCGTCTTCAGAAACGTAATGAGAACATCGGGAGTCTCATCTTTAGACCGTAGAAACTTAACCCAAGTGTATCGCGTATAGTCGTCCACGATAACTAGCACATACTTCTTTCGTCCTAAGCTTTGCGCTCGCATAGGACCGCACAAGTCCATATGCAACAACTCTGAAGGAGAGCTGGTACTCGGTTCAGGCTTTGGTTTGTGTGGGGCTCTCTTCATCTTGCCCTTTTCACATGCTGCACATAGATGTTCTCTTTCATACTTCAGTTTTGGAAGACCTTTCACTAGCTTGCCACTGACCAGCTTGTTGATGTACCGAAAGTTGAGGTGAGAAAGCCGTCGATGCCATAACCAGCTTTGTTGCATCGAGGCCTTTGATAGTAGACAGACCTGATTTTCAGCCTGGACCTTTGACAAGTTGATGGTGTAGAGGTTTGACTTGCGAGTGCCGACCAAGAGTTCTTTTCCTTCTTCAGTGCATATTGAACATGTCTTGGCCTTGAAATTAACCTCTAAGTCTTTGTCGCAGAATTGTCCAATGCTGAATAGGTTATGCCCTAAGCCTTCAACGTAACTCATCTTCTTGATCGTAATATTTTCATGTACAACATCACCATATCCCAGAATAGGTGAAAACTGATCATTCCCAAAATGAACTATGCCGCAGTATTTGTCCGTATAATTAGACAACATACTCTTCTGCCCGGTCATATGTTTGGAACAATCACTATCCAAATACCACATATGACGGTTCTGCATAAAACAAATCAGGAAAGAAGAGGTTTAGGAACCTATTTAAAAATGGGACCTCCACTGTTAGTACTTGATTTTGGCACCCATTTAAATTTGGGCCCGCTTTTTCTTTGAAAACCAGAAGCATGATAAGACGAATGATAATGATAAGATGAAACATTATATGAACCATACCAAACATCAGAATATTTACGAGAAGCATAATCACATTCACCATAATTTAAAAACTTTTTATTTGATGGTGCTAATTGGAATAATTGCTTTATAGAGTACTTCTTGCGAGAATCAACAAGATTAGATTTAAAAGTAGCAACATTCACAATCACATCATCCTTACTAGAAGTCTTTTTATTCAAAATAAAACTAGAACTAGATTTAGCTTTCTCGTCTATCTTCTGTTTCGGTATCCATGCAGTCTTAACTCCAACCCTTTGCTTTCTCAAATCTGAAACATTTGAAACTTTAGAGTTAGAATGATGAGTATTAAGAGAATGCTTCTTCTTTGGCTTACCAGTGTGGATCGGTTTCTGTGAAAGCTGAGATTTTTGTTTCTTACCTTTTGCTTTCTTTGATTTCACAAAAACTGATTTATCAACTTTCGTTGATGTTTCACCTTTGTCAAAAACACTGGGTAATCCAAAAGAATTAACAACACAAGATGAATGATCAGGAAGTTTAGAGGTAAAATCAAATTGAGAAACACAATCATTCAAACTACCATCAGAGTTTAAGAAATTAAGATCATTCTCAAGTGAACCAGACCTGTCATCAGAATTTAAAGCCTTAGAGAATTTAGGAAAAATAGTATTTTTGAACACTTCTGAAAAGACAGTTTGTTCTAAGTCCATCAAAATTCTTTCTTCTGTAAGAGTATTGTCGAGTTCAGAAATTTTACTTTCCAAAACTAGAGGAGGTACGTAAAGCTTACCTTCGATGGGTTTAGCCTCCAACTCTTTTACAGAATAACTCTCAAAGTAATCATTTGAAAAAAAATTTGATTTATTAGAACTATAACTGTTATTCAACTTCTCATAGCGAAATGGAAGTTGAACTTTAGTTGTGTTCTTTCTTTTATTATATTTCTTGGCTTTATCTTTTTCAGACAGACTAGTCCAAAAGGGTTTGAGTTCCTGATGTTGAGGAGCCAACAACATAAACCCAAAGTCATAAAGTGCAGGCACTTCAGATATACCCTTTTTGAGATGATGTGGGTTCTTGTAACCAAGTCCCCAAGTATCAGGTTTCTCTTTAGGTTTGTTCAAATGAATAGTGTGTTCAGTTTGACCTAAAGAATGTAATTTCTCTTCCAAAGCATTCACCTTGTCTATTAAAGAATTCTTTTCTTTGGAAGTAGAAAAATACCTTTTAGAAATCTCTATAGACTTAAACTCACATTCTCTATACTTAGAAACAGTTTTAGACAACTCTTTATGAATTATAGTCTTTTCTTTAGCGCAGGTGTCTATATTTTTATGCAAAGTTTCAATTAATACATTTTTCTCAGCAATATCATTACTAAGTTTATGTATAGATTGATTTTTCTCATTTATGACACATTTCTCTCGCTTCAGTTTAGCCTCTAATTCTTGGAGTTTAGACATCATGGCATGCATTTGGTTCAGAAAATCAGATTCATTTAAGTTACATACCTCATCATTGTCTCCATCATCAGAATCAGCTTCAGCGTCTGACTGGTTTTTCCCCATCAAGCACAGATGTGTTGTCTCATCCTTCTCTCCTTCTTCAGACTCTTGATCCGAATGGTCGAGCCAGTATTCATCCTCCGCCATTAATGCTTTTCCAGCCTCTTGTTGCTTGGCTAGAAGCATCTTATTCTTGTAATATTCGGAGTTGCGGACTTTAGGTTTTCGGCAGTCCTTGGCAAAATGACCGAATATGCCACAGTTGTAGCACTTCATCGGTTCTTCTTTCTTGGGCTCTACGGCTCCATCCTTCTTCTTGTCTTTTGGTCTCTTTTCTTCAACCTTCTCTTTATGCTTGTAGTTATTCGGACCAGACGAGTACCTCTGACTGTTGGAGTTTGGCTTTTTATAGAACTTCTTTTGGAAAGCCTTGGTTAACATTAGCATGGCTTCCTTCAGTTGTTCACAATCGTCAGAGTCAGACTTTGCCTTGCTATCAGTCTCTTCTGATTCAGATTCTATCACCTTCTTCTTCTTAGACTTCTTCTTTACTACAAGAGCAATTGGATCAGCAACTGCTTTGTCAGCCTTTTTCATCTCAGCCTTGATTTCATCCACCTCTTCCTCATTCTGTTTGAGGATTTCATAAACTTCATGAAGTGGAATGTCGTTCAGATCTTTTAACTACCTCATCTGTCTGGTGAATCTCTTCCACTCTGGCTAAAGGTTGCTGAGAAATTTCACATTCAGCTCAACTTGAGATTTGATGATCTTGTTCTTGCTGAGCTCATTCAGCAACGTGACAAATCTGTCATAAGTGGCTTCGAGTGATTCTCCATCTTTGCTTTGAATTCTTCATAATTATTCAAGCAGCTGGAAATTTTAAGTTGGTTGCCGACTTTTGATCCAATCATCATCTTCTCCAATTGATCCCACATTTGCTTGTCGGTAGCATTGTAACTATCAATCTTGACTATATTTCATTCAGTATGCCTTGGAGAATAAATGATCTTGTCAGCTTGTCACCCTTGTGTCTCTTCAGCTGATCTTCCGTATATTCACCAATCGATAACTTATACTCTGTCTCTTCTTCTTCACCATTTTCTCCGGCTACAGTGAGAACCTTGGTTGGAGGTGTCATGATTCCTTCTTTCAGAGATTTTCTGATATAATCTCCCAAATCATGTCGATCGATGAAGTCCAAGAATTTGTCCTTCCACTGTTCGTACTCCCCCTTGAAGAGTACTGGAGGCTTCACATCTGTTCCAATAGCAAGAGCTTCCCGAGACATCTTTACTTATATGATTAGAAATCAAACTTATCTGATACGATACAATCAACTGGATGAGATCGTTAGAAATCAAGATAAAATCACACAATACTGAAAAACTTAGAATGAAATTCAGAAAAAATCTGATCACAAACAGAACTAAATTTGGACATTTAGAGGCCATATTACAGTTTGCAAAAAATTGAAAAATCGAACTGTGCAAACCTGGAACAAAATTCGCAAAAGTGAACAGTGAATAGTGTGAACAGTACTTGCGCAAAGTGAAGGTTTGCGTATCAAGGTCGTTGCGCAAAGTGGAGGTTTGCGTATCAAGGCCGATGCGCAAAGTGGAGGTTTGCGTATCAAGGACGATGCGCAAAGTGGGATTCGACCAGAACTTACTTCGACCGGTATGTTGTTCGACCGGGAACTTGTAAAGACCGATAAAGTGCTCAGACCGGGGTGTGCTTTGACCGATAGAATGCTTAGACCGGGGTGTGCTTAGACCGATAGTGTCTTTGACCGGAAATGAATTAGATCGGAATTGGCTTTGACCGGATGGACTGTGTGTGTATCGGTCGAATGCTATAGACCGATAATAGGTATTCGACCGATAGAGACAAACGACCGATATGAGTCAAAGACCGATATAGTGTGATACGCAAACCAAGTCGACCGATATGAACAATATGAATGCCGAGAGACCGGTATGTTCTTGAAGTTCTTCGACCCAGAAACCAAAATTTAGTCCAAAAAGCAATTGAAAACTCAAAATTACACTACCAAACTTTGCCAATTCGATAGATTAAACAACTAGAACAGATTGCAACAATTAATTTCACTAATAAGCACTCTATGAAGGATTCGATTTCTGAAGCAGTGTCAAACTCGTGAACAAACCCATAAAACAAAAAAAAATCATCACTTTGATAAACAAAAACGATGCAATATTCAAATCAACCAATACCCAAACACTATAATAGCCAAAACAAACACAATCCAATCAATAACAACTTGAATGAATAATCACACAATAAAAATTATGAATCTTTGACAGAAAAAGCATAACCGAAAACAAAAAAAAATTCAATTCAATCTGTCCTGCTCTGATACCAATTGTGTGTCCCAATCAGTAATCATTCAATCAAGCAAATCAATAAACAATACGATAATGCAAACCTGATATGATTATTCAATTGATTCAATAGGTTACAAGATGAAATTGAAATCCTATCTGCTTCTTTCTTGTTCACGGCGCACACCACACCAAGCAGACTTTTTCTCTAATTGATAATTTCACAATTAAGATCCAATAATCTCTCTTACCTAATTAGCATAAACAAAGCTAATTTATACTTAGGCTTGATTTGCCTAATGGGCTTTGCAAGACTTGGCCCAACTACTAAAACAAAACAATTAACTAAAATATAAAGCCTAATAAATAAAATACGTAAACAGACTTTGACTATTTATTACAAAAGGACCCTAGACTATTTATTGAGACGACTTTATCAGCTTTGACTTCAGTTTTCCATCTTCAGATAATTATGATCTTGAATCCAATAAATATGTGCTTTAACAGTAACCAAAAGTCAGCTTTAAAACAAGATTTCAAGAGTAAAAACGAAATATCTTTGGAGAGTTTGTAACTACAGTACTTGAAATGTAACAGTAAATAAAAGATAGTATGGGTGTAAGTTCAGGTTGGATTTCAGCTAATAGAGTGCAGTGAACATTGCTACAGCATCACATGGGTGTTGCAGCAATAGCTCTCTACAAACAGTACTGGATTGAGCGGCCTTCCAAGGAAGTGCAGATTAGACCATATGTTGGCAGTGCATATGGTGATACATCAAGAACCAAACTAGTATAGATCTTGCCCCTCTTTCCATATAGTTTCGCAACCCATAAAGTTGGTGCGGCTCTCTGTATCCTCTATAACACAACTAGTAGAAAACATTTGCGTTGTCATAATTTTAAGGTCCAACTCATCTAAGTAAAATAACAAGCGTCACTTTTGTCAAAGATTACCAGATGAAATGTTTTATACCACTTGTGAATAGTGAAGTAAATTGCTATTAGCAAGCAAATATCCACTAACACTTGGCTTAATCTCACAACCTTCCCTTACACCCACACCAAGGTTTTTAGCCTAGCATAGCCGAAAGTAAAGACATAAAATTAAATGGCATGAAAATAGAAGACATGAATGTAAATGACTTAATGTAAATGACTTGAAAAGTAACTTGCAAGAAAAGTAAATGAAGTGTTGTAAAGGTTGTTGTAGCAACTGACAGAACGAAAGAACAATGTCAAAAGATTGCAATGTATTAAAAACTAGAGTACAAAGCTTGTAAGAAGCTTTGTTTCAGAAGATCTATGCCTGAGAACAGAGTGGGATATGTTTAAACAACTACAATTACCTTCTACTTATACTAACTAAGGGAATCAAAAGATGCTTAACATGTACAAAAGGCTATTATCCATTGGTTATTAACCAAGCATAATAAGTACACTAATTAAAAAGTAAATATGCTTAACAAGACTAAGCAAGGCATCCTCGGGGCATCTTCTATCACCCTCCTCCAGACTTGTACTACAAAGATGCCTTCAAAACTTTTCCCTCCAAAACAAAATCTTCAAATGATTGAGCCATCTGCTACCAATATCAGCGTTGTAGCAATACCTGCTGCAGCAACAGTCAGTAAGCATTGTTTTCACCAAAAATTATAGAACATTACCATTTTCTACATCCTAGCTCCAATAAACTAAAAGTGTAAAATAAGATAAAAAGGACTCAAGATGGTGTTGGGAAAGATGTAAAATGGGCTAAAATGAGGTCCTAAATGAGTGTTAAAGTGTATACTTTTATACACTCATCAGCGGGAGAAGATGTAGTTCATCTCTGAAGGCATCTTTGCCTTGAGGATTTTTGCCAACTTTTTGTCCCAGGATTTGGACCTGAGCTTCATCTCCCATTCATATTCCATGTGGTCAAGGAATGCTATCAGGTCTTCGTCAGTAGGCAGGGCATCGAAAGGCTTGGAAGGAAGGCGCAAGCTCTGACGAATTCCGTTAGAGGTGATGATGGCTTCCCCGTACTGTGTCTGGAAGGAGATCATAGTCAGCTTGTTTCTAGACTTCAGTGTCTTATCAGTTCATTCAGTAGTGTACCAGAACTGCTGAAGTATGTGTTTTTGAGCAGGCGGTGAAACAGTCAGGGCATAGGCTATTGGAGAGACCTTCAGTGTTGAGGCCGCATCAGCAAGGTGCAAGGAAGGTTTCTTTCTTGGGAATGTGAGAAGGGCTAAGTGGTTGTTGCCAGTGAGCTACACAGCACTGAGCTCGAATTTTGCAATCTTTGACTTGACAAGTGTAGCTTGAGATGCCATTTCTGAAAACAAAGAATAGAAGAAGATACAAGGATCTTTTAAGAATTCCAGAAAGAAAAAGAGGAAATACTACCAGTTACCTTTTTGGGAAAGAAACTTGCAAAAAAAAATCCAGTTTCAATAATAGAAGTAGCAAACAAAGTTGGTTTACCAGTTTCCTTTTTGAGAAGGAATTTGAAAAACCTTTCAAGATAAAGAGGGAAAGTTTAAAAACACTTTTAAACCTTAAAAACCTTTGAGGGTTTTTGAAAGAAAAATCATGAGAAAGATGATTTTTAGAAAGAAAAAAAAAACTAGTATTTGATCTTATAAACAAAAATTTTAAGATCAAAAAGATGTTTTATGTAGATTAGAGAAGAAGAATAAGAACCTGAGATTGAGTTTTTTGGGATTAGTTCCTAAGTTCTTTAGAAATCTTTGATTTGCCTTGAATATTCTTACCTTGAGAGAGTGTGTGCACATAAAAGAGAAAAATATAAATAGGTGATTGTTTATATAGGTGAGAGTGAGGAGAGAGAAAAATCATGAGCGGGAAAAAGTTACTCATTTTGACACGGACATGTCCCACGAAGATGATTGGTCAAGAAGTGTAACGGGCGAACGTGTTAGACACAAATGTGTGTCATGGGTATCATCTAGGATGACGTCACAAAAGTGTCTTTTCGTTTTTTTAAAGACATCTCTGATAGAAAATCAGTAATGAATTTTATTTTTAGAAGAGTCACTGATGAAAAATATCAGTGATGGGTTTTGATTTTTTTTAAATATCACTTATAAGAAATGTCAGTGATAAAGTTTATTTTCAAAAGCTTACATGAAGAAAGTCAGTGATTAAGTTTTGAGAATTTTGAAAACGTCTCGTTGAATAAAGCTTTAGTTAGGAAGGTTAGGAGACATACCTGATCATCAGAGAAAATTTACTCAGAGAATAAGGGATGAATATCAGAGATAGAATTTTATTGCTGACATAAAGTGTGATCACTGAAGAATTATTCTTCAAGGTTCATCATTCCAAGCTCGTTGATGAGAAAGTTGAATCTTGTCTCGTCAAGAGGTTTGGTAAAAATATCAGCGAGCTGATAGTCAGTTGGAATAAAATGAGTTTTATATCTCCATTCATCCACATGATCTCTGATAAAATGATATCTGATTTCGATGTGTTTAGTCTTTGAGTGCAGTACAGGATTATTTGCTATAGCGATGGCACTAGTGTTGTCGCAATAGATAGGGATCTTTGATAGCTAAAGATCATAGTCTAATAGCTGATTTCTCATCCTTAAAACCTGAGCACAACAACTACCAGCAGCTACGTAAACAGCTTTAGCGGTGGAGGTAGACACTGAATTTTGCTTTTTACTTCTCCAGTTTTCCACCTAGGAGCTGACAGCTCCTGTGGTGCTTTTTCTATATAGTTTTCAACCTGCAAAATCACTATCTGAATAGGCAGTTAGATCGAACCCTAAGCCTTTGGGATACCAAAGACCAAGATTTGGAGTTCCCTTTAGGTATCTGAAAATTCGCTTGACAACGATCATATGGGATTCTTTGGGTTCTGATTGATATCGTGCACAAAGACAGGTAGAATACATGATATCAGGTCGGCTCGCCGTAAGATATATAAGGGAGCCTATAGGCAGTGACATTAACAGGTTTTCCAGTTGGATCCTTGTTTAATGTCAGCGGTGGTGCCATAGGAGTTTTCATCGTTGATGTTTGAGTGAGATCAAACTTTTTCAGCATATCTTTTACATACTTACCTAGATGAGTAAAAGTACCTTTATCATATTGCTTGATCTGAAGTCCAAGGAAGTAATTTAGCTCACCCATCATACACATTTTATATTTTTTTCTTCATTTTTTTTAGCTAATCGAGTACATAGAGATGGGTTAATAGAAACAAATATAATGTTATCAACATATATTTGAACAAGAATAATGTGACCTTTAATCTTTCTGAAAAATAGAGTATTATCAGTTTTTCCACGTTTAAATTTTTTAGAGATTAGAAAAGAGGATAGGGTATTATACCAAGCACGAGGGGCTTGTTTTAACCCGTAGAGAGCCTTATCCAACTTATATACATAATTTTGATGTTTAGGGTCAAAGAACCCTAGGGGTTGTTCAACATAGACTTCCTCGCTCAGCTTTCCATTTAGGATTGCTGACTTGACATCCATTTGATGTACTTTGAAGTCTTTGTGAACTGCATAGGCTAAGAATAATCGAATTGCTTCGATCCTGGCCACAGGGGCAAAGGTTTCATCACAGTCTATGTCTTCCTCTTGTCTGTATCCCTGAGCAACAAGCCTATCTTTGTTGCGGGTCACAGTCCCATTTTCATCTAACTTGTTACGATACACCCATTTGGTGCCTATAACAATCTTGTCAGATGGTCAGAGAACGAGATTCCAAACTTTGTTTCTTTCAAACGCAGCCAGCTCTTATTGCAAAGTGTTGACCCAGTTTGGATCTCTGAGGGCATCATCGGTCTTCTTTGGCTCTAGGAGAGAAAAAAATTTTACAAAGAGATAGATGGTACCTGAATTTCGTCGAGTCTGAATACCAGCATTTGGATCACCAAGAATTTGATCGATTGGGTGATTCTTAGTCCATCTTTTAGCGGGGTCTTGAGCATCCATGTCTGATAGAGGATCAAAAATGGGAACATTTGCTGAGGAAGAGCCTTCAGCCAAGTGTTCATCAGCTATCAATTGTTGAGGTTCAGATTCAACATCATTCACTGAGACTTGTTCAGAGATGAGAAGATTCAGAGTTGAGAGGTTCAGAGGGTGGTAAGGTATTTAAGGGAACAACTGAAACCCAAGAAGTGGATTCATCGTTAGGTTGAATAATTACTGCATTATCGTCAGCATTCGAAGAAATTGAATGATGATTTGTGTTGAAGAAGGGTTCAGCATCTCTATAGTGAGAAAACATCAAGGCATTTAGTTCATCATTATCAGCGATAGGTTTTGAGTTCGCTGATTCCGATTCATCAAAGGTGACATGAATGGTTTATTCTACTATTTGTCTTCTTTTATTAAAGACTCTGTAGGCTTTGGATACTAAAGAATATCCAAGAAAAATTTCATCATCAGCTTTTGGATCAAACTTTCCAAAGGTATCTCTGTTGTTTAAGATGAAGCACTGACAACCAAAGATATGAAGAAAGTTGATAGATGACTTTCTCCCATGGAAAAGTTCATAGGTAGTTTTGTTGAATCTTTTGACAATCAGTGACCTATTCTGAGTGAAACGGGCAGTATTGACAGCTTCTGTCCAAAATTGAGTTGGAAGATGAGAATCGGTGAGCATAGATCGAGCGGCTTCGATAATCGTTCTATTTCTTCTTTCAGTAACTCCGTTTTGTTGAGGAGTTCTCACAGCTGATAAATTATGAGATATTCCCTTGCTCTCAAAGAAGTTATCAAGAGAGTTGTTTTTGAATTTAGTTCCATGATCACTCCTTATTGAGCGAATCATCATATTATTTAGAACTTCCAGTTTTCTGACAAATGAAGTAAGTTCATCTGGAGTGTCACTCTTGGAATGGAGAAACATTACCCAGGTATAGCGAGAGTATTCATCTACTATGACGAGAGTGTATTTCTTTCCAGCGATGGATTGTATATTGACAGGGCCAAATAAATCCATATGCAGGAGTTGAAGAGGGCTTGTCACTAACGATACTTGTTTTGATTTGAAACTAGCTTTAGTCTGTTTTCCCTTTTCATAGGTTGAACAAAGAGATTCTTTAGCATAAGAATGTTAAGGTAAACCGGAGACTAGTTTCTTTGAAGATAGAGTGTCCAACGTCTTGAAGTTAAGATGAGAGAGCCTCTTATGCCATAGCCAGTTGACATCTGATAAGGATTTGGACAGAAGACAGATGTTCTCAATGGTTGTTGAGTCCATGTTTATGACATAAACATTTTCCAAACGATAACTGCTGAGATCAAGTTTTCCATTTCAATCTAAAACAGAACATGCTTTCTTAGTAAAGCATACTTTAAAGTCTTTGTCACATAGCTGATTGATGTCGAGGAGATTATGCGTCAGTCGATTTACATAAGCAACTCTTCGGAAGGTAGTTGTACCATTCTTGAGTACACCAAAACCTCTGGTATAGCCTTTCCCATTTCCACCAAAGGTCCCTGATGGACACTTCTCTTCCTTGTAATCAGCGAGCAAGTTCTTTTGGCCAGTCATATGTCGAGAGCATCCACTATCAAGATACCAGATACCCTTTGAGACCTGCAAACATAAAGAAGATCAATTTTTGATTGGTACCCACTTTTCAATGGGTCCAGGGGAGTTAGTGGAGATGGAAAGTTCACCAATCTTCACAGCATCTAAAGATTTAGCTTTAGTGGTAACCTTCACCTTAGTTAATTTCTTAACCTTAGTGGCATTTTTCACCTTGGCGGGTTCTCAATTTTGGTGACCTTCTTTGACTTGGAGGCATTCATCTTCACTCTAGCTGACTTTTCAACTAGCAGTGGGACATTTACTATCAATGTGATCAGTAAGTCCATAGTGGTAGCATTTTCTATAGTTGAAGGTAGCTTTAAGATCATGATCATTTGCATTAGAAAACCTTAGATGAGTCGGGCCACCTCCAAGAATGGCCTTTGCATTGGATCTCGGAGGAACTTTCAGTTCTTCAGATTTATTAGGTAGAATGTCAATCTTTAACTTTGGAGAAGATCTCTGAGTACTACCAGTGATCTTAGATCCAGAGCCAGAGAGTTGACTAGCTGAAGGTTTGGAAGGGACCTTCTTCAGCTTTGCTACTTTAGTAGCTTTTTGAGGATGATGGGAAACAGATTTCCCTTTATCAATAAATTTAGAACTCGTTGATAAACCCTCAGGAATAGGAACATGATAGGAAGAAGAGCACTGAGAGGAGGAAGTGTCAGGAATAGATGAGACAAACATTCCAAATTTCAGCATGGAACGATCTCTGTCTTGGTTATCTTTTTCATATTCATAACCAAGATAGTTATTAACCTAAGAAGGTATTTGAGCGTCTATTATCTCAGCTACCATGGCTGAGGACTTACACCATTCTTTAACTGTAGCCTTTTCAGCTTTCAGTTCAGCGATAGCTTGTTTGCCTTGAATGCTGGTAATTTCATTTACAATGATCTGATCTCTTAAGCTTTCCTCTAAATGAGTTAGTTCTTTGATCTTTAAATGACATTTCTCAAGTTGCTCTATTAAATCAATGTTTTTGTTTACAGCTAAAGTTTTACCATTCGGTGCATTGTATAAGTCAATTGTCAGCACATCAACAGCGCGACGTCTCTTAGCTTTAGTAAGATTTCGATCAGTAGAGATTGGTACCTGAGAGGTGATGGTGCTTGTAGATGTTCCAGTGGGTTCTTCTACTTCTTCTTCTATCTCGGCCATTAGACAGAGATTGGTCGTTTCTTCTTCATCAGAACTTGATTCTTCTGATTTAGCCCAGTCATGTTCTTCAGCTATCAAACCTTTACCTTTTCGCTTGAAGACTTTCAGCATCTGATATTTCTCTTTCTGCTTTAGGTACTTGTCATCACTGGTTTTCGGGATGAAGAAGGTTTGAAGACTTTCTTTGACCTGCACTCGCTAGCAAAATGTCCAACTTTTTCGCAATTATAGCAAGTAATAGTTGCCTTATCAACAAGTGTTGACTTAGGCTTGTCGGATATAGAGAGAGGCTAATTTCTTCTGAAATTGCTCTTTCTTGCAAATCTCTTAAAAGAGTTTTTCAAGAGTGTCAACGATTCATCAAACTCTAAAACGTCAGTGTCTGATGGATCCTCTGAGTTAGAGTCTAACTTAGTGATAGTGATAGAGGATCGTTGAGATGAGATTATCTCTGAAGAGACTAAAGCAACAGGTGTGCTTTTGGAGTCTTTGGAATCTTTAACAAGATTTTTCTTTAGTTGACTGGATTGCTCATGATTGAGCAATATCCTATATAAGGTACTAAGAGAGAGATGATTTAAGTCTTTTGTTAGCTTGAGACACATTGAATAACTGTCCCAGCTTTCAGGAAGACATTCCAAGAATTTAGTAAGAAACTCAGAATTAGGGTAGGTCTTACCAACAGTCCTTAGATCAATGATTAAGCAATTAAATCGCTGGTGTACATCAGATAAAGATTCATTCTTACCATTAATGAAACTTTCATACTATCTTACCAGATTTATCTTTCTTGTTTCTTGTATTTCAGTGGTACCTTCATATTGAACACTGATTGTGTCCCACATGGCTTTAGATGTTTTTATATGTATGATGGAATGGAAATCTTCATCAGGTAGAGCCATAGAGATAATGGTTTTAGCTTTAGCATCAAGGCCAACTTTCTTTTTGTCCTCATCGCTCCACTATCGTATTTCTTTGACAGCTTCTCTTTCAGGGACAGCTTCAGTAGTTGCAGTGGTAGGAACTGCAGTAATGATGGCAAATGGTTCATAAGGTTCATTTGCAACATATTCAGGTATAGTGAGATCTACACCATCTAGAAATAAAATCATTCGATTCTTCCAGAGAGCAAAGTTGTCTCTGCTGACTCGAGAAGGTTTTGCAAGAGAGCCATTATCATAATAATTTGAGTTTGTGTTCACTGCCATTTTAGAGAATAGCAAGGAAGAGAGTTTAAGCAAGATCTTGTTTATGGATTATACAATTTTCTCTGATACCACATGTTGGTCCCGAATGTGTTATAAAAGTTTGTAGAATAGGGGGTTGAATACAAACACAGATTTTAAGTTTAATATGTTGTTTATTGATAAATCAAATTACAATTTACAGTTTGTTGCATAATAAGATTAAGTAAAACCTAATCTAAACAAACTTGAGAATCACTAAGCAAGGTTGCACAAGAATAGAGAGAAAGGGATGTGGAGAGGATTATATAAAACAAGAGTTTCTGTAAGGTACACTAAGAGAGAGGAGATAGTAAGTAACCCTTCAAAATGAAGGATAAACTTCCTATTTATACCCTATGCATTTAATGCATGGCAGAGGTACTTTACACGTGTCATCATTTGGTTGGTTACATGCTTCTGACTTTTAGCGACATGCTCCGAGCCATATGGTGAACAGTGTAGTCTTCAGATTTGTTGTACAATCTTGGACAAAAGCATGTATCTTCTGGCAGCTCATACTATTTGTGCAAAGGATAACACAAACGAACCTTGGAGTGTAAGCTTCATGATCAGTGATCGCTGATGAAGTCCTTTATCATAGAGATATGATAAAAGTCAGTTATCGCTGAAGCTTTCCTTCTAGGTTAGTCGCGTGTGTGGACTTGTCTTGGTTTCACTGATATCTGCATCAGATCATAAGTAGACTTGTCACATGTTCATCAGCTTTGTCTTCGATGTCAGCGATGAACGTCTTTGTCTTGAAGCTTGTCTTCAGGTATTACATTCAACAATTACATCAGAGATCATCAGCTATACTGAACAGACACAATATATTATCATTGATTGTGAAACACTAATACATATAGATGTTAAATGTAATTTTCACTAAGTAATTTTAAAGGTCATCATCAAATCACTGAGAGAGTTTGGATCAACACTTATGTGTGTTAATATTAGATCTTTGACCCAGAGATGGGCGGATTCAAATTACGACTTGAGTGATGCAAGAAGATTTGAGAAAATCTTCAAAAATCGCATAGAGATATGTGTTTTTGCATAATTGACACTAAGGTTCAGATGTCAGTCGAGTTGGTGTGTCATAGAGATATGTGTATCTCCCCATACTAGTGGAGCTAAGATCTTCAAGATCTACTTAGTGAGGTTGGCAAATCGAAAATTAGCAATTTTGGCCACTTTGTGGCATGATTGTGGCTACTTTGTGGCATGGTTGTGGCCACATCCCACACGATGTAGCTTCGAGAAGAGGAAATCGTGTGAGGATATATTGTGACCAACTTTGTAACATCCTGATTTTTGTCCCAATTGAAGAAAGTGTTGAACTGAGTGAATTGGTAAAGGAAAAACTAGATTTGGGGTATGGTTATAGTGCCATGTAGTTGTGACATCCTTCACAATAGCACCAATAGTACTGAGATTATGGTCATCTTGACTATTATGCCATGTAGTTGTAAAATTTGTCACAATATCATCGATGGTAATGGTACTAAGAGTATGGGCGTCCCGGCTATAGTGTCAAGTAGTTGTGACATCTGTCACGATAGCACAGGTGTTACCGAGTGTTTGGTCGTCCCGATGAATGTGTCATGTGATTGTGACAACGACACGATAACGGGCTCAATAGCATCAAATGTACCGATAAGTTGGTGAGAGTTAGTACGTCTGGCGCGATTGTGCCATGCGATTGTGCCACTGTCACTATCGCCGGACAATATAGCATGTGATTTACCAAGAGTTGGTACATCCGAGAGATTGTGCCATGCGGTTGTGACACTGTCACAATCGTGGGGCACTATAGCAAGAGGGGTCCAGTGCCTTAAAATCTGATTTTTCGAGGGTTTCTTCATTTGGCCATAACTTCTTCATTTCTCATCCGTTTTGAGCGATTCTTGAGGCTATGGTTTCGTATTTTGAAGCTTTTCAAGATGAAAACAAATATGATTAATGATTCCTTTATTATTTTGGGGTTCTTAGAAGTTGAAAGGTAAGCTCTAATCTACCATTATTAACCTAGGGTTTTGATCTTTATGGACCTACAACCTCTAATCCCTTCCTTATGGTATATGTTGGTGTTTTGGAAGTAAATGAAGTATTTTGGGAGCTTCATATATTGGCTTAAGGGTAAAGGATTGCATCTCTTCACCACAAGGAGCTCAAGTTTTGGGGTAAAACCTAAATTTAGCCTAAATCTAGCAAGGTGAGTTCAAGTTGCTTTGTGAAAACTTTATACATGCCAAAAATGTCCATTTTGAAGTATTAATGTATTTTACTCGATATTTATCAAATGTGTGTGTTATTTGGTGAGTTTTGCATATTTGGTGTATTTGATTTTACAAATCTCACGAGATACCTGTATTTTGGGTTTTTTGAACACTGTGGTAAATAACTTTTGTGAGTATGCCATTTTGGTGATTTATTTCGTAAATGAAGATTATTTGATATTAATGCACTTTTGTTGCCTTTGGTTTTATAAACTATTTGGAAAATACACATTATTGTGTTATAAAGTATTTTGGAGATATAAATAGTATGATTTCATTTGGAAAATGTCAATGATGGGTTTTTGGGTTCAAGCATACTTTTGGAGCATGTATTAGATAAACGTTGGTTAGAGGTGGAAACACCTTCGAAGCAGTTGATCGATCGAGCGTGTTTTTGTAAAGGAGGAGCATTTTCATCCTTTTTTTCATTTGGGCACAATATGTAATCGGTTTTGGTAATGGTATGTGAAGTTATCACTCCTTCAATTACCTTTACCCAACTTCACTTATGTTGGTACCGTAGCTCGAACAATATGGCAAAAACACGGTAGAGGGGAGTGAATACAGTGTTTTCCAAAGTTTAAATATTCTTTTATTAAAACAAATGATCTTTACAAAACAGAAGATTGTTGCGAAAAGTAAACTAAGGATCAAAAACTGATCAACAACCTACAAACAATCTCTCTCAGTTAACAGATATATTCTATCTAAATCACAATCTATAGTGTACTCTATCAATAGTCAACATATACTCACTTAAGAAAACTGAAGTTGCACAAAGATAGTAGCTGATCTAGTGATGAACTTGAAGGCTTAGAATGTTCTTAAGTGTTTTCTTACAATGTTTGTCATTCATCAAATCTTCTAAACTGATAGGTAGCGGTGGACTTGGTATGGTAACAAGTTTTTATCGACATTACCGTCTACCAACCAATTATAATTGGTATGCAAAATCCTATACTGTGTACCAACCAATTATACTTGGTACCAATTTAAGTAGCTAGTACCAACTTTTTTTATTGGTACAGGTTTTGTACCAACTTTAATTTATATAAAGGAAAACTTGCCTATTTTTTTTAATTTTTGAATGACATTTTGAGTTTCTAGATAATACACGTGTTGTTGAAATGTTTTTAATTGTAAGGATTAAAAGTTGTGAACGTTCAAATGTTCAAACAAAATAATTAGTTGCGATTTTTAATATTCATTACGTAAAAACATAAAACTAATAAATAATTAAATAAGGCGGTACCATGGTACTACCGTGGTGCGCTATTTATAACGTGTACCAACAAAGATTGCATACTTGGTATGGTACTACCAATCAAATCTACCTTATACCAATTAAATCGGTGCCAATTTAATTGGTACGATTGATATACATGTTAGCTGGTTTGATTTGGTACAAAATTACCACTCCGACTGATAGGAGCTCAACAACTTGCTTTCACATTCCTACATTCTCCATAGCAGTAGGTAGGTGATGCCCAAGATCGAAACCGCGACCTCTCATTTGATTACCCGCCCCCTTACTACTAGGGCATACCAATTAGGACTCGTTAAAAACGTGTTTTGATGTAAAAACATAAAAGTGGGTATAACCTTTAGTTGGACCAACCCAACCCTCAGTCGGGCACATAACCTCTATTATTCCTAATTACATTACAAAATGTCGGTGTGAAAACTAATTGTTTGGCCGATATCCATCCATTTTAGGTGATGGTCATCGGTCATGGGTCGATATCCTTCCATCAAAACTTTTCGGAAATGAATTTTTTTCATCTTTGGAAAGTTGCTAGAATATGAAATTTTGTCAATTAAATCATTTTAGCAAGAGTCATTGTGGATTTGGTTCCTGTGTTTTGATATTATTTGTAACTAAGGTCCCTATTGTATATTTATTGTGGATTTGATCTTTGTGGTATTCAATTTGTTTTGGTCATTGTCCCTCCAACTAATGCCTCTGTTAACTCCGCTAAATCAAGTACTATTTTAGCATTTTTGTATATTCTTGTCTTTTTCTTATAAAAAGTAAAAACAATATTTTTATCCACACAAATCTATGTATATATAAAACTTCAAAATAAATAAATAAGATATTATTTTATGATTTGATTTGTTTAAATTAAAAAATCAATCATATTAAATATGATTTAATTTATTGTTTTAGTACTTTTGCCTATTTGAGTATAAAAATATGGTTGAGGTTTATATAAATGATTTGTTCAATTTTAAGTTACGAACATGATATTATGTATGGATCTTTCATTTCGTTAAAATCTAAATAGTTGATTTTGAGTTTTTGACTGAAAAACAATATGAAAATTGGAACCTCTAATTTTAGGATAATAAAATAAGAGTTCATTTCTCAATGGTTTTCAATGAGTTTAGTGTTAAAATATCGATAATAAGTTTGTTTGTTGTAATGATAATAAAAGAACAATATAATTAAATCGTCTTTAACATAATTAAAATTTTAATTTAAATAAATCTAATCATAAAACCATATATTATTTTATTTGCTCTAAATAAAATAAGATATAGTTTTATGATTTGGTTTGTGTAAATTAAAATTTTAATTACATTAAAACAATAAAACCATATATTTTTCCACCATTACAATAAAATAATAAAATTAAATCGTATTTAATATAATTAATTTAAAAAAAATTAAACAATCAAATCATACAATAATATCTTATTTTATTTATTTTGATATCGTTATATATATATATATATATATATATATATATATATATATATATATATATATATATGTGTGTGTGTGTGTGTGTGTGTATAAATATTGTTTTTATTTTTCTTATCGTAAAAAGACAAAAATTAAGCAAAATGACTAAAATGGTCCTTAATTTAACGAAGTTAACGGAAGCGTTAGTCAGATAGATGGATCATGACCAAGACAAATTGCATACCACAAGGACCAAATCCACAATAAACATACCATAGGGACCCTAGTCAAAGAAAATATCAAAACACGAAGACCAAATCCACAACTCACTCTTTTAGCAACTTATACTCTAAAAACTAGGTATTTTAGGACACTCGGACCATCCACAAACGCCTTGTTATTTCAATTGCAAAGTTATGTGGTGTCAGAAATGAAGTGCCACATAGGAAATGGGTCGCACCTTCCCCTTTTTTTAATTGTTTAAATAAACTAACTTTTATATAAAGCAATGAATTATGTATATATATGTTGTTTTTTAAATAGAATATAGTAAAATTAATTTAAACATTGAATTTTATAATTACATTAAATTAAATAAAGAATTTTATATTATGTTATTAACTAAAAAATAATTACGGTGGGGACCATTTTTGAAAGTACAAGGTGAATTGCAGTTGTGTAGAAGGTAATTGCAAAAGCTGATGTGACACAATGGAAATATAAATGAATTGCAGAGATATGGATGGTCTCAGTATGAAGGTGGAAATGTTTCCACATATGTTGTTTGCCTAAAAGATTTTGGGAACCATATGCTAAAAGAGTTAATATTTTTTTTTAATTAAAGTTGTTAAAGTCATATTTACGGACTACCAAGTCAACAGAAGCAGCAATTTTGAGTTGCACTTGTAATCACTATCCTCACCCATTTACTTTTGTTTGTGACTAGGTTGCACTTTTAAATCAGAGGAATGCTCGAATCGGAGGTGGCAACCCTTTTCCCCACTGGGTTGGATGGTAGATGTTGCCACCACTGTGGAAAGGTGGCACTGTTGAGGCTTTGGAGATTTCAGTATTCACCAGTGAATCTTGAATTGTTAGAAGGTTACCCGAGTGATTGGAAAGAGTTCAAAATTAGGGATGGAAAGAGAAGATTTGGGAGGGAAGGGAAGTATCGAAGAATATTTGGATTTCCATTTCTCAATCAACTTTTAAAATATGATTTCTATATCTTAATAAAGTGTTTAGCTATAATGAGATCATTTTGGATGTTAGAAACTTCAATCGGATAATTTTTTTAAAGTTGTTGAAGGTTTAATCGAGTGTTCTTGGATGTTTATGAACGGCAAGAATGAATTGATGTAATCCTTATACAAGGATAAAATGGTCTTTTAAATCATTCAGACAGTTTATTCAGCATAATAAGCAAACAACAGTTTTGTTTATCCATACAGAACTTAATGAAAAATCAACCAAACAGCCTCTTCCACAATTAATGTTTATCTAATTTATAAATATTTTTAATTGTTATTATTTATTTTATTTTTCAGAAAAATCAACATTAATTTCATTTCATTTTCCTCCTAAAAAATACTCTAGAACACATATTTTCTCTCTTTCTTTTTACCGTAAAAAGGAAATCTAGAAAACCACAAGGGTTGTGACGTACTGGTTAAGGCCCTGGGGGATGTGGTGAAATATCCCATCTGCCCAGGGTTCGAATCCAGGCGTATACAACAATTGTGGCCACTGAGCTTTAATCATGGTTGATGTCTTACAGTCATAATTTACCAAAGAATTATTCTAAGCATAGCCTAGGACACCCTTTTCTTAAAAAAAAAATCTAGAACACAGCGTAGGAATCCTGTATACTTTTTCTTAAACCAAAAGTAGCAAATACTACTACTACCCAAGTAGTGTGTGACAATATTGGCATCAACTCCAAAATGGGAAGTCAAAAGGTTCGGTTATATATAGTTGGAAGAGATCTGACAACAAACAAAGGGGTTCTGCCAGTACAGCAGCAGCAGCATCATATTATTAAATGTAAAACTAAAGGAAGCAGAAGAGTTTATTATTATATCTGCCCCAAGATTACCTCACCACCAGAAACCTTGAAGTCGGATGGAACATTCTCCACGTTCAGAACCTTAACTTTCCCATCTTCCACGAATGCTGACCATCTGGAAGGAAAACAATCAACCACATAACCATATTATAATAAACCTAGACCAAACAATCCCAGTTTACCCTACAAAGGTAGGTGGGGTCCGCAAGGGTAAGATTTACACAGACCTGTGTCATCCATCTACCTTACACTAACCTTTTCTACAAAAGAAAGAAAGGGAAAGAAAACAAAACCAATAAAAACATTTTTAGGAAGAGGAAAGGAAAGAAATAATAATATGAGGGGAAATAAATGATATGTGTTCCTCCCAAATGTGGGAAGCAATGATAACCCTTAGACAGCTTAGTAAAATTACAAAACTACCCATCAACTTAAAACCATCAAAACAAATATAATAAAGGGACCCACAGGTAATATCTGCTTTTGAGTGTCAAATGTGAAGCCACTAATATGAAGATAGAGAATTGATTTTATATTACGTTCATTTGTTTTCGTTAACGACACTAATCCCAGAGAGGCAGGCCCTGGAGAACAACCAGAAAATCCCCATCTGAAGAAGATCCCTGAAGGCCCAATTTTTATTATCAGTTGCCCACAAGTGTGGTTAGCTAGGTATTAAAATATAAACAGGTGGGCCATACGTTGCAGAATCAAAACCGTTTGGATCAAATTTTGAATTTAGAAAAGCGGAGTGTTTTTATGGAACAAATGGAGTGTGTTTTGAAAATTAATCAAACACATACGTACCTAGTTGATCGATGTCCAAGCAAAGCAGAGGTGAGATCCAACTCCAGGTCCAAGCTCTTGTGGAATTTACCATCGAAGTCCCCATAAAATTCAATCTGTGTGGTGATTCAGTTAAGAAAGTCACAACTATAAGCAATCAACTAATATCTAAAATGTTTTTCTAAATTAAATCCAGTTTTGCATAATATTCAAAGCATATTGATTTGACCCCATTCGCGGGACTTGTTAGGACTGAAAGTCCTAGTGCGTTGAAAATTATATAAAGTATTTTTAGAGTTTAAATTGTTTTATTATTTATTTATTGTTAAATGGGATTGTTTGGCTTAATGGGCTTTGGGCTTTTAGACCCAAGCCCTTAGTATTTAAAGTTTGAGTTTAGGGTTTAGAGATAATGAATGGTCTTTTTAGAAGGTTTGCACGCCTAATTCATTTTTCTCTATAACCTTTGAGCTTATCAGTTATCAATCATATAACCATAGTTGATGAAATACTTTGATTGTTCTTCATTGTTTAATCAATACACTTGCAAACTGGGATTCACAATTGGTATCAGAGTCGAAAGACGAAGATTTGATTCAAAAGGTATTGATTTTCCCCACTTTTTCTTTCGGTCGACAATCTCCTGTTGTTGTTTTTTTGGTTTTTGGGTTATTTGATTTCTGCAAAATCTTTGAGTTTGTTTTATTTCAATCTCAATAGTTGTGTTAGCTTAAGGTTTTGGTAAAGTTGCGAGTTCTGATTCGAAGAATCGAAGTCCAATTTTGACTTTTTAAAAATCTAGAATTTGGGTCTGTGTTCTTGGAATTCTTGAAGTTTTTGTTTAAAGGGGCAGGTTCAAACGAGATGCTAAACATTTTGCGAGAAGGCGAGAAGTGTTTAATCATATATGATACACAAGTTTAATCATATATGATTAAACACATGTTATATTGACAATGCATAGACGTTTAGGGGTTGTTCGTTTGTGGCTTAATGAACTATATAGTGGCATATTCAGATGTTCGGTATTGGCTTATTCGGTCAGCCGATGGCTGAATCGGTCAGCTACAATTCATTTGTCCTCTACATTCAGCCATCCAAAAGACACATTATACCCCTCATTCCCTCAACCCATTTCTCACCCTCTCTGGAAAATCAATACCCACATACCCCATTTCCCACCCTCTACCTCATCATCATCGTCCCACTCGCCGGCCAGAACCACCACCAGCGCTATCGCCGCCGGAGCCACCACCACCGCAGCTGCTGGAATGAAGCTCCTCCCCATCGAAGCAAAACCATCCAGCAACACCTTCCTTCCCTCTCAAATTCTACCAACGAGTAACACATAGCGACGCCGCGGGAGCCACCACCACTGCCTGTAGCTGCTGCCGGAATGAAGCTCCTCCCCATGGAAGCTCTCCATCCAGCAGCGCCTTCCTTCCCTCTCAAATTTTACCAACGAGTAGCACACAGCAACGTTCGTGACAGACATCGAAACTTGAATGAACAGATCGGAACTTTGAATAAACAGATCTTTGTTGGTTTCCTTCCTTCCCTCTGTTTTTTCATTTCTTGTAGAACTTGAATGAACAGATTTGGTTACTTGGTTACTATTCATGACAGGAAGCTTATCAATTTGTTTGATTTATGTTATTTTTTAGGGGGGGTTTTTGGCTAATCTTGTAAAAGTCAACTTTGATGGAGAAACAAAAGTCGGTTTTTTGGTTGATCTTGTAGAAGTCAGTTTTTAGGTTTGAATTGTAAATGCAATATTTGATTACTATCTGTTTAATCTACATTTTGTTGTTGTTTTGTAAAATTTCATCAACAAATGTTTAATGTAAAACAAAAGAGTAAAATGGTCATTTCTGACATTCATTATTCAGCACAACAACCGAACAACCGAACAACTTAGCTGTTAACACACAGACAACTATATCCATACAGACAGCTATATGTATACAGGTCTTAACAGAAAACGAACCGAACAGCACCTTAATCATATATGATTAAGCACACCCACAAGTCGTGTAATCATATATGATATCACACTTCTCGACTTCTCGCATGATCCTTCCTCTTTGTTTAAAATCATTGATTTTTGCTTCAAAATCGAGTTGGGTAAGTGTTAAATGAGTTAGTTCGTTGATTAAAATTGCTTAGAGTCGATAAATCGTTCACAATATCTATTAGATTTGTTTTTCTTCGCAAAAAAAAATCGATTTTTCGGCCAACCTGTTGAGTTTAAACCCGGGTCTTCCCTCACACGGGTCCCAGTATCCCCATCCGAAAGCTTCCACCCGGTCCGCGCCTCCACCCAGGTCCCGTGCCTTCCAGGGGCGCCCGTGTCACTCGGTCTGCGGCTCCACCCGTGTCCCGTACCTTCCCGGACGCCACTCCACCCACCCGGACCGCGGCACCACCCGGCCCCGAGCCTTCCCGGGCGCCGCTCCACCCTCCCGGACCGCGGCTCGACTCCCGGGCCGTGACCCCCGGGACCGCGGCTCGACTCACGGGTCGTGACACCCGGACCGTCTGGACCGCGGCTCGACTCTCGGATCGTGCTCCCGGACCGCATTCCCTACCGGTTCCATACCCACCCGGATCAACTCTAACCGAGTTTCAATTAATTCGGATCCGGTTATGAACCCTTTCTCACTGTGTTTTTCTATTTTGAGTATTTCTCACATCTGTGGTCGGTATTTTCTCACGTATGTTTTTCGTTATTCCGTTAAACCTTATTGAATCAAATCACGATCGTCTTACGATCACCGCAAGTGTTTAACAATGTCTTATTTTGATTCTCAACAAGAAATTTCTGATCTCAAATCCAATATTGCAGTTCTTGAAGCCAGATTGGAAAACAAGTACAACGTGCTTGTGCATGTTAATGGTGAATGTGCCCGAGTTGGGCACAAGGTTTAAAAAGAGAAAAGGAAAAACTTGTTTTGAGGAAGCAATTTTTTGAACTCTCGAAAAAGTTTGAAAAATCAGAGAATGACCACGATGCTTATATTCAAAATTATATTCGTACCTATAATTCTATTATTACAGAACAGAACGAGCTGATTGAGAGTTTGAAAGAAGCGAAGATGAAGAAAAGTGATCCAACAAGTGTTAAAGCTTCAAAGAAAATATCTGAACTTGAATGAAAAGTTACAGATTTTGAAGACCGAGAAGAGAAGACCCTGGAACTTGAAGAGAAACGGAAAGCTGCAGAGAGTGAAAATCTTGATCCGAAGAAAATGTTTTTGAAAAAAAAAATTGATTTTTCAAATGAAAGAAAGAATTTTGAAAGAGAGATTCTTGATCTTTCAAAGAAAGTTTTTGACGAAAGAAAAACCTTTGAGCTCAAGCATGTTAAACTTTCAAAACAGATTTCTGATTTTGAAAAGGTTTTGATAAGTGAGAGAAATACTTTTGAGAAAGAGCAAAAAGGTTTTGAGAGTGAAAAAAAATGCTTGAAAAGAAAATTGTTGCGGTTTTCAAAGAGATATCCGATAAACGCAACAGTATAGAAAAAGATTTTGGAAGTGAAAGGAAGATTTTCGAAACTGAAATTCATAAGCTTTTAAACAAATTATCTGGATTAGCAACAGAGATTTTGAAAGAGCTGAAGATAAAATCTGATTTACAAAATCGATTTGATTTAATTCTCGAAGAAAGAATTGTTTTATCCACAAAAGTCAAGAAACTTGAAGAAATTAATTTTAAAGTTGATTTATCTGAACAAGCTAGTCCCGATATTGTTGTTCAGTCTCCTTATTCTTCAAGTTCAACTTCTACAACTATTTCTTCGAAGAGTTCTATCAAAGCAAATGAATTTTCAAAAGATCAGATTCACCCTCCCAATCTTTTCTATAATTCTCTTGTAGATAATACAGATAATCAAGTGTTTCGAAAAGTCAAAATGGTTTGGAGAAAGAAATCAACTACAGAAGACAATGATGGAAACGCGTCTTATAAATCTCCTGTAATTGATACAAAGTCATTTATTTCCAAGACTGATTCACCTACTTATGTCTATTCCATAGCGAAGTTGATCAGTCCAAACCGAGCAAAGATATGTTGCACTCATTGTGGAAAGAGTGACTTTGTGGATTCAAGGTATGCTAATAGTTGGTATGGTACTTACAGTATCCCCAATCCTCAATCCTCAGGTTCACAGCTTCAAGCTTCAAGGCTCAGGCATCTAACCGTAAGGATCCATCATAGCATGGATACCAAAATCTATCTAATTTGTTTTGCAGGAATGTCATGTGTGATTTAATTCAGATTATTCACATCACATGACTACATTCAAGGGTTATGCCAACTTTTGGGGGAAATACCATGATTTTTTAAATTTTCATCGACTTTTGAACACTTCAGTTCATAACTCGTTCTTAAATGTTTTTGACTTCTGATTCTCTCAAATCAGAATTTTTACTTCAATGTTTTATCTTGGTGAGTTAAAGGAGTGTTAGGGCTTATACATTTTCTATGGTCAATCTAGAACCAGAAGAACCTACCCAAGAAACACATCATATTCATAGATATCAGTGAGGGGTCTAGATTGATAGATGAGTTCAGAGTGAAAAGAATATATGGTGATGATGTTACAAGACTTAAAAGAAATATTGGTACTTACCAAAGCGAGTCAGCTATCCGGGTTACCACACAATCTGTTCATTCTCGTTCTTTGGAGATGAATATTGAAACAGACATGGACCCAGTGTCGATAACTCGTGTCACCCCACCTAGCCACTTAAGTATCTCACAAAAGATACTTGTTTCATATATTCACGGAGATTTAGCACATAATCCATCTATTCCTCACTCGGAGGTCTTAGATATTGAAAAAGAAAGACATCAGCTCCGGCCTCCGAACTTCATATTCTACTCACTATGTCTATTGATTTCTAACATGCGTCCTACGTTGAATCAATCTTTGAGCCTAATCTTCATGATTATATTTCTTTCACACATGCACGAATCTTTGTGATTCCCCTTGCATATCTTTGTGATATTGCCGGAACAGTTTGAGAAGTAGATTCTTAAATTTTTACCTTAGTTATAACTGGAAGTCCTATCAGAGATACATCGATGCCAACTCTGAAAATAGGCCACAATTATTTTTAATTGTTGTGACAACAGTTATTAATGTGTTTCTGTGTTAGTTGTTTACCCACCTTGGTTACTTACATGTTTATATGGTATTTTGCTACTCATCCGATTCGTCTTTGAAGATATATGATTCTCGAGATTCTCCTAATCATCATGAGGGGGAGACATGACAAAGACAAAAGATTCAAAGACACAGATTACATGTTGAGTGGGAGTTAGCAAAAGCTGAGGGGAAGTAACAAAATCTTAAATCTAAGGTTGGGAAGCCAATGGATTGAAAGATTACAGTTTTACATGATTGATTCTTCACTCCTCATCAAGTGGTGTTTGCTACAAGTTGTTTCCTCCTTCGAGCATACATGGAACTGTGAAAACCAAGAGCTTTATTCAAGGGGGAGCTTGGATTGACATGAAGACAAGCAACACCAAAGTTTTTCAGAGATTCATGTAACACCCCGAAAAGTTAGACCGAAGAGAAGGCGAAAACGGCAGCAGTGTCTCGCGCGACTCCACGCGCCGCGATCTGCGCGAGGGCCTGGACTCCAGAGGTCCGTGGGACCCTTCACGCGAGTCCATCCACGCCAGGGCCCGCGCACGACCACTGTGCCTTTATAAAAGAAATCATCCGACCTCGACCCCATTTTCTCTCAAAACCCTCAAAACTCCTCCGTCTCTCTTCCAAACCGAACCTCATTCCCCCCAAATAAACCCTAACCCATTTTTGGGGGTTTTCCTCCTAAAAATCAGATGATTCTTCATCAACTAATAAGTTTTGGAAGCTAGAACCATAATCCCTCCATCTTCATCTTCCTCACCAAGCTTCTTAGGGTTTCACCCAACCCTTTCAACATTTTGAAGATTTGAAGTTTGTGGTTCGTTTTAGTGACCTAGAAGTATGTTGAGTGGTAGATTAAAGTTATGCTTAAAGGTACGCTTCTATTTTCTTCATCTATGTAATTAGGGGACGTTTGATTCGCTGGATTCCGCCGGAATCTGATGGAATTGGAATGGTCAATTCCATTGACCAAATTCCGTTGTGCTGTTTGGTTGTCAAGGGAATGGAATTGAATTCCATGAAATCCTTTGATCAAGGATTTGGTCATTCCATTTTAAAACTGATGGAATTGAATTCCATTCCATCATGTTTTTTCAAAAAGACAAAAATACCCTCCAAACATTTTGTAAAAACCCTAGCAGCTTGTTTTCTCATATCGATCTGGAGGACGTTCGTTCAATCGAGAGAGCAGCTGTCTCGTTGCTTCCAAGTTCCATCCATCATCTCGTTGCTTCCATCCATCACATCGAGCCAACGAGTTGCAGGTATATTTCTTCCATCCATATATGTGTTCATTTGGGGCTTTTTTCCATCGATCGATTTGTTCATAGCTTTCTTCATCTTTATGTTTTATGTTTTTTCCATCGATATATCGATATTTCTTGTTGCTTCCATCATATTTCTTGTACAGATCGATATGTACAGACCTGCAACTCGATCGATATGTACAGATCGATAGATATGTACAGATCGATAGATATGTACAGATCGATAGATATGTACAGATCGATAGATATTTCTTGTTGCTTCCATCATATTTCTTGTACAGATCGATATGTACAGATCGATAGATATGTACAGACCTGCAACTCGATGTTATGTTTTATGTTTTATATTTCTTCATCTTTATGTTTTATGTTTTAGAATCATATGTACAGATCGATATGTACAACAAACCTGCAACTTGTTCTTTTTGAATCTGTTTTATGTTTTATGTTTTGAACCTACAACTTGATCGAACATGTTTGTTGTACAGATTCTAAAACATAAACAGAGTCTAAAAATAGGCTATGTTTATGTTTTAGAATCTGTTTTATGTTTTTTTAGATATGCTTTATGTTACAGATAGATTGATACTGTTTTTGTTTTAGAATCTGATTTATGTGTTTAGAATCTGTTTCAGAATATGTTTATACTATAATTTGTTTTTGCTTTATGCTAGTGGTAGCCATTTGTTACATATTTTTACAGATTTGGCTTATACTGTTTTTTGTTAATGTATTTGGAACAGAAAATGGCCCGTCTTAGTTTAGCAACAACACGTAGACGTAGGCTTATGAGATTGTTTTGGAACGAGGCTATGATTGCTATTGTTTGGTATTTCACAACGATTTTCAAATTAATAGTCAACTACCAAACGGATAAACCATGTATTCGATATTCATTGTTAGATGTGGATCGATATTCAATATTACATAGGTATGCTTATGAGAGTGATACTATTTGCATATCACATACTAGGATGAGTAGAAGGTGTTTTAAAAAGTTATGTGATATGCTTGAAACTTTAGGAGGATTACAAGCAAGTAGGAACATGGGTATTGATGAACAAGTTGTTATTTTCCTTCACATTTGTGCTCATAATGTTAAGAATCGGGTCATCGCATGTCATTTTCATCGTTCGGGAGAAACCATTAGTAGAATTGTTAGGAGAGTTTGCATGGCAGTTATAAGATTACATCCACATTTGTTTAAGAAACCTGAACCTGTTCTTGAGGACTCTACGGATGGAAGATGGAAATGGTTCAAGGTATATGTAGTTATTTATTTTTATTATTAACACGTAACATAAAATATCTAATGATCGTTCGTTTTTTTTTGGTTTTAGAATTATTTAGGAGCTCTAGATGGAACATATATCAAGTGTTTAGTACCACTTGAAGACAGACCTAGATACAGAACAAGAAAAGGTGTTATTGCTACAAATGTATTAGGTGTATGTTCACAAGACATGCGATTTATCTATGTGTTACCCGGATGGGAAGGTTCAGCCGCAGATGGTTGAGTTCTTCGTGATGCACTTCTTAGGCCACATGGATTGAAGGTACCAAGACCATGTTATTACTTGGTAGATGTTGGGTACACAAATGGGGAGGGTTTTCTCGCCCCTTATAGAGGTCAAAGGTATCATTTAAATGATTGGCGTGAGGGACATCAACCAACAACGGCAAGAGAATTTTTCAACATGAAACATTCTTCTGCACGAAATGTTATAGAAAGATGTTTTGGTATTTTAAAAGCAAGGTTTGGTATTTTGAGAGAGAACTCCTATCCGGTTGACCTTAAAAATAGGATCATAATGGCGTGCTGTCTTCTCCACAATTTTATTAGGAAAGAAATGCCTATTGATCCATTTGAGAATGAATATGACTCGAACATTTCTGGAACTGAAGATGAGGGAATTGAAGAAGACCATGGAACCGGAGATGAGGATGTTATCACTTCTGTTGGGACATCAAACGTGTGGACTGCATTTAGAGATAACTTAGCTCAAGATATGTTTGAGTCTTGGAGTGTTAGCCATTGATTACTGTCTATCACCTTTATGTTTATGTACTGTAATGAATTGATGGTGTCTATCAACTTTATGTTTATGTTTATGGTTTTCAATGAATTTATCTATTTCTATTCAATGCACTTTGTTTATGATGATGTTTATGTTACCATAGGTATGACGAGTTCTAGAAGAAACTATCGAGTCTGGACTGCACGTAGAAGATGTGAAACTTGTTGAAAGTTTGGTAAATATGGTAAACAATGGAGTGTATAAAGCTGATAATGGCTTCAAATCTGGCTATTTGCAACACTTGGAACAAGCTTTAAAAGATGCACTTCCCACTTCTGGAATATTGGGTAAACCTCATGTTGAGTCAAGGATAAAGACTATGAAGAAAGATTGGCAGGTAGTTTATGACATGGTACATGGTAGTAATACTAGCGGGTTTGGTTTTGATAGCGAAAAAAATTGTGTGATTGCTGAAGCACCGGTCTGGGAGGCTTATCTACAGGTAAAAATTGATTTGTTATGTTTATTGTTTTATAATTAAATGTTACGACATAATTATAGTTTCTTGTTTTATAATTAAATGTTACGACATAATTAAATGTTTATAAAGTTCGCATGTCGTTTCTTGTTTTATAATTATAGGTTCACAAGGAAGCGGCCAAATGGAAAAACAAGACATTTCCTCATTTTGAGGATTTGTGCATTGTTTTTGGCAAAGATAGAGCTAATGGGAGTAGAGTGAGAGATGCTATGGAGATGGAGGATGTAAGCATCGAAGACCATAACAATCAATTTGAGGACAACATTTCCAATGATCAAGATGATGCCTCTAATGCACACACAAATGTGCACAGTCAAGAGTGCTCAAGTGGTAGCAAGAAAAGGAAAAACAGAAATGAGTCTTTGCATGAGGTAATCAACAATGCAACATTTGTGCTTGGTGACAAACTTATGAAGGCATCGGAAGCGACATGGTTTTCAAAAGCGTGTGAGGCGTACGCCTCGAGGCGCGCCTCGAGGCGAGGCGGTCCAAAATCGCACCTGAGGCGGCGCCTCTCAATCCCCAGATGAGGCATACGCCTCGGTTGTCTGATGCGGTGATTGAGGCGTGAGGCGGTAGAGAGGCGTACGCCTCAATACCGAGGCTAAATTATTTTAAAAAATGACTAAAACCTCTTTATTTCTTTTTTGAAAACCTTGTTCTTCTCCGGTTCTCCTAAGCCCTATCTGCATTCATCTATTGTCTTTCGTGAGTTCCATTTTTCTCCCATTTTCTTTGCATCTTCTTCGATTCTGTTCGGTTCACAAAAATATTATGTATATGTATCTACTGGATACATTTCTTTTATATTTAGTCTCTACTACGTGTGAGGTCACAGTCACACTTTTACTCACTTTGTTGATATTTAATATTTTTTCTTTATGAGTTATGAGCATATTAATATATACATGTACATATATATGTGTGTTATGAATAGATCAATAATTTTTTTCTTTGTTAGTATATGTACATCTATATTTCGTGATTGAAAAAAGTATATGTAAATTCTTTTAGTAATTTAGTATGATATATATTTTGTTGTCTAGCACTCTAGTGTCAAGTGTGTATATATATTGCATATATTTATGAGCAGAAGCAGTGGAATGCAAATTGGTGTGTGTGTATATATATATTGTGTACAGTGTATATATTTCCGCCTCAAGGCTTACGCCTCGGACCGCCTCGAGGCTTACGCCTCGCCTCATTGAGGGAAAACGCCTCGAGGCACGATTCCGTTTTTTAAAACCTTGGGAAGCGATGATGGAAGTTGAAGTTCAAATGCTCAAAAAACGTGAAAAGATTGCCGATGAGCTTGAGAAGTTTGGGACATTTTCTGAAACTGAAATGTTTAATGCATTACTAAAGATAACAAAGGACTCTGAATCTGTGATCACTTGATCTGGAGCTTGAAGGAGGCAAAACGTGAAAATTGGGTCCGGTTCATGTTGGATCGGTGATCGGTTGGTGGTGAAAACAATACTTTTGTTTGGAGTACACATGTTTGGTACTTATTGACCGATTTGACTTAAAAACACTACTTTTTGGTTTATGTTAGACCAATGATCGGTCTATAAAATGTGTATGAACAATATTTTTGGTGCTAGTCGATGTTAATATATTAGCCATCGTTTAATGTTATTATGGTATGCCAATTTGATTACTTTCTTGCAACTCATGGTAGCTAAAATGCATTGAATTATGGTTATGGTTATGTGTTTGTGGTATGAAAATGTGTTGTGTTTGGGGCAACATATGTTTTTATAAACGGTAAATTACATATTTTTTTTCTCATTAAATGTTAATTTTATAATTACTTATAATAAAAAAATTAATAAAAAAAAATCAAAGAAAGGGTATTTTTGTCATTTTTCAGAATTCCATTCCAATTCCTTTGCAAACCAAACAGACAGATTCCAATTCATTTGACTGATTACATTCCATTCCTGCCAACCAAAAACCAAACAGTTGGTCAAACCTGAAAACATTCCATTCCAATTCCTTCCAGATTCCAATTCCATTGACAGATTCCATTCCATCAGAAATCATTCTGCGAACCAAACGCCCCCTTAGGGTTTTGGTATCAGTTGAGATCTTCATGTTTAATGTTTGGGAATGTTCCTAAATGGTTGGATGTAAATATTTATGGTTGAAATTTATAGATCTAGGTTTTGGAAGTTTTGGCTTTGAATATTCAAGCTTCTTCAAGAAAGCTCTAAGTGGGGTAAAATCTAGATTTAGCCTAAATCTAGCAAGGTGAGTTCAAGTTGATTTGTGAAAATGTTGTACATGCCAAAATGTCCATTTTAAAGTGTTTATGTGTTTTACATGAGATTATCAACTGTTGAGTTATTTGATAACTTTTGATTATTTGAAGTGTTTAACTTTATAAACTTTGTAAAACAGCCACATTTAGGATTTTTGGGCATTTTAATAAAATAAGTCATGATTGAAGATGTTTTAATGATTTATTCATAAATGAAGATTATTTGGGTCAAAACACACTTTGTGTGTTGGAAATATGCATCATTCAAGTAATGAGACGTTTTGAAAGTACGAATGTGTGAGTCCTTTGAGTTTGGTAGTTCCAGACTTTGCAAACATTTTAGAAATTGTAAACTTTTTAGTTTTGAGCCGAAGGCCAATTGTAATTTGAGAAGACAAAGATCTTTGGGAAAAGATGTATTTTGGTTTATGTAACCTTATTGGCTCACGTATTTTAGCCAATCGTTCATTATGCCTTTTGGGGCTCGGCTTACACTCAGATGAGTCTTTGGAACATTTGCTCAGTTTTGGTAGTTCGTTAAGGAGCCTTGGACGTATGGTGCACTTAGTTGCATCTTATTTGAGAGTTACATGTTTTGAATGCGTTAGTTCATTCGTTTGAGTCACGTAACGTTTTAAACTGTAATGCATTGGATCCATAGGCATATGAGTCAGTCAGTGGTTTAGTTGGGGATTTCATCCCTGTTGTGGGACTGGAAATTATTTATGGCTAGCAGGAGCTCGAGGTATAGATCGTGGGTGGTTGAACTCGATAATCGTGTAACCTTTAGTGAAGGGCTCGAGGTATAGATCGTGGGTGGATGAACTCGATGCCCGTGTAATCCAGCCTGGTTATTCATCGTGGAATTTAGTGTCCGCGTTTGAAGTCTAGTGAGTGGTCCCAAAGTCATGTTTTTATGTAAGCTTGCGTTGGTGCTCTGCAGAGCCCGTATACGGAGGTAAGTCTTGCGGTTGTGCCCATTGTGAGCCAGATACGGGGACTTGTGGCTTTTGTGGTGACACTCATCTAGAGGTCAAGTAGACACTAGGGTCATTTATCTTGCGGTGGTTGCTCGATAGGAAGTCGTATACGGGGATCCATGGCTCTATGTGAAGCTCGAGAACATTGATAAGTGGTTTAACTTTGTGTGCCCGCCACATTCGATGGAATTCGGGTCTCCCCCGTCACCGAAAGGTGTTGTTTTGGGTATTGAGTTTTATTATACATGTTTTCGGTGACGTTTTGTTTATATGGGTTTTCATCCATGGTTTATGGGTTGAGTATTATGCCCCACCCGTGTGTTTCGGGTGTTTCGGGATATAAAGCTTTATCTGCGTTTCATAAATTGGGAGTTTGATTTCTATTCTCATTTGAGTGAGTTTTCGGTTAAATTTAATTTACGAAAGAACATTTTATAATGGGATCTCAGTCCTTAAAACGGTTTGGGTTGGAAAACGTTTATATTGGTGTTTCCTCCACCTAAAATGCATACTATTGGAAAACGAGTCGTTTGCATATTTGAAGCACATCATTTTGAAAGATTATGGTTTAAATTGCATTTCCCTTTTCAATGATATATTTATTTATATTGAAAACTCTTGAACTTACTAGGCGTTAGCGTAACCTTTTTATTTGTCGGCATGTGCATCAGGTCTGGTTGGGGAAATAGTTCTAGTGGCTCTGCGAAGAGAAGAGTGCCAATTGTGTGCTCGAGGAGTGTGTAGCTTGGAGAAGTCTTCCGCACTTATTATGGGATTAGCAGCTTGTTTTTGGGTTAAGTAACACTCGTCTTTAGTTTAGTCCTTATATAAGACTGGAGTTTATAATCGTTGAAGTTAAATATAGAATTTTATTTTGGAGATTTATCTTTTCTTGATGAAATCTTGAAATTTTAATTTAACTGCTCTTTCCAAATTTGAGGGTATTACAATTCAAGAAGGAGAGAAGATCAAGACCTGAAGATTTCCAGACGATAAATGCTTTATACAACTTTAAGGGGAGATTGTTAGGACTGAAAGTCCTAGTGCGTTGAAAGCTATATAAAGTATTTATAGAGTTTAAATTGTTTTATTATTTAGTTGCGTTGTAAAAGCCTTTTATTGTTAAATGGGCTTGTTTGGCTTAATGGGCTTTGGGCTTTTAGACCCAAGCCCTTAGTATTTAAAGTTTGAGTTTACGGTTTAGAGATGATGAATGGTCTTTTAGAAGGTTTGCACGCCTAATTCATTTTTCTTTGTAACCTTTGAGCTTATCAATTATCAATCATATGACTATAGTTGATGAAATACTTTGATTGTTCTTCATTGTTTAATCAATACACTTGCAACTGGATTCACAGCACCAATAGCATGTTGCCACCTAGAGGATCTCCTAAATACAGAGCAACTAAAAATGGATTATTCAACCATAAGGATGTATTTGGTACATGGATGTATTTGGTACATGGGACAGGACAGTAGCAGGATAGAACAAAACTCTTTGTCCTATGTTTGGCGTAACAAGGGACAGAACAAAAATTCACTGTCCCACGTTTGATGCAACGTGGGAATAGGACAAGGACCGAATGGGATAGGGTGGGACAAAAAAGGCTTTTTTTTGTTCCACCAAAATTGGGACATGGTGGGACAAGCAAAATAGGTGGAACAAGATGGAACAAGGATGAGACAAACTAAAAAATTACTGATCTACCCTCATTTGATATAACCCTAATATGATATTTGTTTTAATGGTCACCTGTAACAGCCTATTTTAACTAATGAAAAAAAAAATTGTTGAAATTTTAATAAATGAAAAAAAGGCAGCTGCTGGATTTTTATAAAATAAAATAAATAAAAGAAATTATTTAGTATTAATAAATAATTAAAGGGGATTATAAATAAAGTTGTTATATGTACTAAAGACAAAAGAAAAGGGACTGAAAAAAGGGGCTGTTAGTGGCAGCTTGAGGTATTATTTGGTGGTATATGGTGCATGGGAGGATGCCACATTAACTAGTGACTAACCTAGTTACAATCACCTTAACCTCTAGTATAAATATAAGCCTCTTTTGTCTCTTTTAAGTTCTTTTTCCAGCAGAAAACAATCAAACACACACATACAATTCCATATTTTGTGAATAGAAAGAGGAGATTAGCAAGCAAAGGTAGAGGGCTGCAGAATTTAAGTGTCATTTAGCCAAAAACCAAGGTGATTACTTATCTTTTCTTTTGGTTTGATCTCCAAACCTTAGATACATATTTATGTACATGTTTTCATGAAGTTTTGTTCATATTTAGTTATTATAAAGAATATGGACAGCCTTAAATGATATAGCTATGTATGATATGTTATATGTATTCTTAAAACGCATGATAAATGAATGAATTTGATCACCGGTGGAATAAGAATCACCGAGACGGTATAACCGTGGTAAGGGGTCGTAGAAACGGTCCCGAATCCTTGACGAAGGGTTCCGAATAAAAGTCGGAAGGGGCGACACCCACCGGGAGAGATTAAATCTGGAAAGTATAAATGTTTAAATGTGCATATACATGATACAATAGCTTATTTGAGGCTATGAATTGATTTTCTAAATATTTTATGCATTGAAATGAGATTTGTAATCACAAGTCATTCAATGGCTTAAAAATTATAAATATGTATCTCAGTTGTGGACAAGATTACTTGAGAAGGTGAAAAGGAAGTCTCGAAGGGATTATCGAAAGCTTCATTTTGTGGTTTAATCGAGTGTTGTTTTGGTTTGTATAATTTGGTTTTTATAACTTAGCTTAGTATGTGTTTATTAGAAGATAAATATGTACTTTGTAACTATGATCCATCGTGTAATGTTTTGACTAAATAAACTATATTTTGTTTCCGCATTTTCCTAATGCCTTCTTTCAATTCTATATAAATGGTCGAGACTCGGTTCGTAACATCCTTCGTTGGGTCTCGGTTTAGAGGCAGAAACGAGGGGTGTTACAAGCTTGGTATCAGAGCCAACTTTTTGAGGGATTTGAAAATTTCAAACTCAAAGTCTACACGAAAATTTGAGAACCGATGGATCAAGTTATCAATTAGGACGGATGAGGGACCAAATAACAAGTTGAGGGTAACTGAAATGATAAATGATAAAAACAGAGTTTAAACCTAAGACAAAGCGTTGTCCATGTCTGTCCAGGGGTTGTCCAAGTGTCTGTCCAGGGGCTGTCGAGGGGGGTTGTCTGTTCGGGGCTGTTTAAGGGGTTGTCCAGGGGTTGTCTAGGGGCTGTCCAGGGGGCTGTTTAGGGACCGTTTAGTGAGTTTTAGGCTATTTTAGGTTTTAACTTGGTACAGAATTATTGGAAGTATGTTCTATGAACGTAAAAGTGTGTTAAGTATAAAAAATGACTAAAGATAAGGTATGATCAATTGTTTCTCACTTGAACATGTGTAACAGGTATGTCAACTTCTTCCGAAACAGATCCTAGCATGAACACTGACAAGGACCCCTATTTCACAGATGTGGATATAATTGAACCCCCACCACCACAGGTTTACGTTATTAGTGATGATGAAATAGAATAAAACAATAACCAAGGGGTGACTGAAGCATTAGTTCAAGAAATGACTGAGCTAGTTAATCAAATGAACCATTACCGATGTGTTATTCGTTGGATGGATCGTGAGTTGATCATAAAAAGCAGAGGACTAAGGACAATTGTGAAAGATAAATTACACTATCTTAAAGATATGATCAAGGAGGTTGTTGTCGGTTCATACACTTATCTACCGAGTCTAGTTGCATGGATATCTCGTCGACCTAGGTTTCGTGTTCATTTCTATGAAGAGACCCAAGTGATGTCGTATGGAGAATAGGTTCGACTTAAGTACCATCTACGAGGAGCAGCCAACTAGGGTATGAAATGTGAAAGCGTTTTTGTATGGCTTTAAGCCGGTTTTTGGGAAAGTACAACCAACTATGAAATAGTATTTTTTTTATATTATTTTTCTTGGAGATGTCTTTGTATGTATGAGCCCTAGAAAGGCTAGGACATCTTGGTACATGAGGTGTGCTCTATGTAAATACCTTTTGTACCCCATGAAAAGATGTCACCTCAATGAACGTAATTTCCTACTGATGTAAAATATATATGTATATAAAGGAAATGTTTGTATAAGTACTTGTGCTTTTGGAAATAGCTTGTTATGTATGGTGTATTAAAATTCCTATTAAAAAAACTAGTTAAAAAGTGATATGACTAACATAAGATAACGTGTATATATTGCTATATCCTATCTCAGGGAATGGCTTCACAATTTCAACAAACTTACCAAAGAGAAAAAGGATTGGATGGAACAGAAACAAGTAGCACCGAACCACAGACGATGAGAGATAATGATAGGACTGAAAGTATAAGCAAGAACAATGATTTAGAAACACTCTTGAAGAATGTTCTACCTACAATATTAAAAGAAAACAGGGAAGAGACAACCCGTTTAATAAATACCCCAAAAGAACAAGATGCAAGGGTAGAACCAAATAACATACTCTCAAAAGAAGTCAATTATAAAACTTTTATGAGCACCAAGTCAGCCCCATTCAAAGGTGAACGTGAACCCCATAGCCCCATTCAAAGGTGAACGTGAACCCCATAAAGCCATGGACTGGTTAACCGGAGTAGAAAGTAACTTTGAAACATGTCAATGTTTGGAAACGCAAAAAGTAAGGTATGCAACTACCTTACTTCGGAAGACGCATTGCACCGGTGGAATTCGGTAATAGCTATAAAAAATACCGAGGAAACTACACATTTGTTATTGGATCAATTCAAAGAAATATTTTTGAATGAATATTGTTCAACCATAGACCGTAAGCGTATGGAACAGGAGTTCCTACAATTTAGGCAAGGAAACCTATCAGTACAAGATTACGTGTCTCAATTTATAAAGAAGTCAAGATTTGCGGAGCATCAAGTAGCAACGGAAGCAAGAAAAACAGATTGTTTCGTTGCAGGATTAAGAAACGAAATTTGAAGGTTTGTACTGGCTGGACTACCAGAAACATTTCAGAAAGCAGTCAACATCGCAAAGGTAGTCGAGAAGGATATGGCACCTACATATCAGGGCTCTATCCAAATAAAGCGAAAAGAACAAAGTGTTGGCCAAAATTGGAATAAGAAACCAAAGTTTGGGGTTCAGAATTTTGTTAAAATAAATCAAAAGAAACCTCATGACCATCGTGGTAAGAATCACCCGGGTGAGTGTTGGGCAAAGACAGGAGCATGTTTTCGGTGTGGGAAACAAGAACATTTAAAACGGGATTGTCCTCAAGGTAACGGGGAACAGAATAGAAATCAGCCACATCTAGAGGCTAACAGGAATATTAAAGAGGGTAACAAGGGAAAGGCGAAGGCTCGAGCATTTCAAATGACAGAAAAAGAGGCAAATGAAACACTGGACGTAGTGACAGGTACGCACCTTATCAATAATCAACCTGCTCGTATCCTGTTTGATTGTGGTGCAAGTAGATCTTTTATGTCTCTTCCATTTTGCCAAAAGTTGAAAGTAGACAGCAAGGAACTAAAACCAGCCTTTGAGGTTGAACTAGCTGATGGCAGCCATGTTAGGATCAACAAGATTTGTAGAGATTGCACAATAGAAATTGACGGACATCAAATGACCATTGACCTAATACCCATGACTTTAGGTGAATTCGAGGTCATAGTAGGAATGGATTGGTTGTGGAACCACCATGCCAAGATAATTTGTGATCAAAAGAAACTTGAAGTTAGAACTTCTAAAGGAAAAACAATAGTGATAAACGGGGACGAACAGAAAACTAGGATGATGCTAGTAAGTTCAGCTAGAGCACAACGTTGTATAAGGAAGGGGTGCCCAACATTCTTAGCATATGTTATCGGTGAAAGAAGATCATAAATGATAAAAGCAAAAGATGTACCGGTTGTACAGGAATATTTAGATGTGTTTCCAGAAGATTTACCAGGATTGCCTCCGGACAAACAGGTACGATTTGGGATTGACTTAGTACCCTGCTGAGCTACAAAAGATACATAATACATTCCATGTATCCAACTTGAGGAAGTGTCTGGCTGATGAAGAAATGAAAGTTCCAATGGTTGAAATTCAAGTGAATGAAAAACCAACATATGTGGAACAACCAGAAAGGATAATTGATCGAGCAATTCGAAGATTGAGGAATAAAGAGGTTCCGTTGGTTTAAAGTACAGTGGAAATATCATAAAGGTCGCAATGCCACTTGGAAAAATGAGAACGAAATGAGGATGAAGTTTCCCTATCTATTCTAAAGAAAGTAGATTCCGAGGACGAAATCTTTTGTAAGGACCGCCCATCCTCGATGCCACCACCATCACCAACCGCCACTGACAACCACCGTCGACCACTGTTGGCCACCTCCACAACTACAACCTCCTCCACCTCCACAACCACCGTTGGCCACGTCCAGTCCACCACAACCACCACCGCCCATCACCTTCAACACGTCGGCCCCAACTACCTCCTCCACCATTGTCGGTCGCCATCACACCACTGTCCACCATCTTCACATCCTCTACGATCACCGTCGTCCACCAGCCACCACCGCCTCTACCTCCACCACTGTCGTCGCAACAACTTCCACACGCCCACCTCCACCTCCACCTCCACCTCCACCTCCACCTCCACCACATTAACCACAACTACTTCATCCACTACTACCAACTTGTCTACCATTTTCACATCCTCGCTAGTCACCGCCGTCTACATGTCACCACTACCTCTACCCCCACCACCATTGTTGATTCAACAACCTTCACCAAGCCTCCGCGAGTTCAAATAGACTTTCCAAAACTTTCCAAAACCAATAAAACATTTCCTTTGTAAAAATCGGGTTTTTTCGAACTACCATCAATTATATCAAATATTTCATTCGAATAAGGTACTATTATATATGTATTTATGTACTTGAAAATTGTGTAAAAATGTTATTAAATTAAATTAGTTAAATGTTTGCATGATTTCTTCCATTTATGACTATTATATGACATATAAAATCATCAAATAATTTTTAGAGGCAACGTGTTTAGCCTTGTTCTACCCTGCAATTGTCGTACCAAACACCAGACAACTCCTACCCTCTTGTCCAATCCAATCATGTATGCACTACCTGAGCAACCTCAAAATTTCACTTTTTACTTGCCAAGTAGCAAATCAAGAACCTTAAACAAAATTCCAACTTCTTTGTGGGCCCCATATACTTTCCAACCATCAGCTACTATAATTTTTTCCTAGTAAATTACATTTTTAGTCCATGTAGTTGCCACTCACTATCAAGTTTGGTTCTTATTTTAAACTAATTACAATTTTGGTCTATGTGGTTGCCATTTTGTTTCAATTTTGGTCTCTATTACCAACTCTAATTAAAAAAGTCAATTAACTCAAGGGAATTTTGGTTCTTTTACTCGTTTTTGTCTTTTTCCTTTTTTGTTTTATTAGATTATATAATATCTATATATATTAGATTATATTTAAAATTAATCTAGGTTATTTATTCCTGAAAATATAAAACATTGTTCTTTGCGTTACCAAAAAAATGTAATATTTAATCAATTTGCGATAGTTGGTATTTTGAGTTAACTTAAAATAAGTTTAGTTATTATTTTGTTTATTTTAAAATAACATATCAAATGTCTAATCAATATGTGTCAACCATTTAAAATGGCAATGTTTACTAATTTTAGATAAATTGGTATATTTCATTTTATGACTAACTATACAAAGATAAAATTAACAAATATACTTGAACTAAAATATGGATCATATAAATTGAAAGTCGTGAAGAGAGTGGAGTGGTTGTTGTCGCTAACGGCAGAGAACAACGATGATGTATGGTGAAAGAAAATAGAAGCAAAGTAGGGATAAGGGTCGATTAGAAGGTGGAGAAGAACAGAGTGGTAGATGAGGGTCGCCTAGACGAAGAAAGAGGGGTTTTAGTGGGCAGCATGGGAGACATATATGTATGAATTTCAAATCATATGACCCATATTTTTTGAATTTGTTATTCATAAAAATGAAATATACCAATTTACCTATTTTTAGTAAAAATGTCCATTTTTAAATGGTTGAGATATTTAAAATGTTATTCTAAAATAAATAAAATAATAACTTAACTTGTTAATTAAATAAAAAAACGAACTACTACGAATTGATTTAAAATACTAACTTGAAGGTTTACCAAAAAAATATTAAACATTACATTTTTATGGTAAAACTCAGAAAACAATATTTTACTTTTTTAAGGATTATTAAAAATATATAAATATTAAATATAATCTAATATATATAGTTATAAATAATCTAATAAAATAAATAAAAAGGATCAATATACCCTTAAGTTAATTGATTTTTTTAACTAGAGTTAGTCAAAGGAACCAAAAGTGAAACAAAATGGCAACTACAGTCACCAAAGCTGTAATTAGTTTAAAATAAGGATAAACTTAATAGTAAGTGGCAACCACTGAAACCAAAAATGTAATTTACTCTACTTTTCTACAATTAAATCTACTAAGACAATATACAATAAAAATTAAAAACCATAAAAATCACTATAAACAAGGTAAGAACACAATGTTCTTGTAAAAGAACTCAAAATATGTTGGTGAGTTGCCCTCTACTACCGTAATGACTCACAAGAACCCTAACCTCCCCATTATGGATGCTCTAAGAAACCCTATTCAAAAAAATTCACAACTCAATCATAATAAATCTTGTTGATTTCTCTAATTCAGTTTTATTATCAAATCAAGGGAAGTGAACACGCATCTATGTACAAAATATGTGTCACTTGAAAGGATCTGTAGGAGAATAATGCTATAATAATACTCATAACTAGGGGTACTCATGGGTTGGGTTGATCGGGTTGAAGGCATTTGAACAACCCTGGTACTTGGAATTTTTCAGCCCAACCCAACCCAAACAAAAGTGCAATCCAACCCGTTCGGATTGGTCGGTTGTTTTAAACATAATAAAATCAACATTGGGAACATAAAAAAATGGAAACCTTTCTTTGAAATACATTGAAGTATCCAAATAGACAATGTTATTGACCCAAGAGAACTTGCATTCATCAAGTGAATAAATACAAATAAAGGTAGCAATAGCAAATTTTATTAACTCTAATAGCAAGAGAAAACTATCCTCGACATTTCGATGGGTTATTGGGTTACTTTGGGCCTAACCCGATTTCAATCCCATAGATGCGGTTTGGCCTAAGTTCCATATCACTTATATGTCGGGTTATCTCAGGTTGATATTTTTCAGGGGTTTGCGAGTTGGGTTGGTCGGGTTGGACGGTTTTTTGAGCACTACTGCTCATAACAATTACAAATTTATACTCTAACAAGTAATTTCTAAATTAAATCATTTATAAACAATACTAATAAAATTAAATCATTTCAATTAATATTAATAAAAGAACTAATAAATGTAAAAACTGAAAATGAAAGAAATGTGTTTCAAGAGTCTGTGCATTAGAAAAGTAGGACATACTTAAAATCTTTTTGTTATAATTGGAGAAATAATAATTTGTTTTTGGAATAAAGACAAGACATAAGGAACAACTTACCGCTTCCTTGGCTTCAAGTTTTTCAGCCCAACCATTCATGGTATATGGATCGTTAACAGATACACATATAACCGAATCTATGCCTTTACCCTTGAATTTCTCAATGTTTTTCTTGTAACTTGGAACATGCTGGGCAGTACAGACTCCCGTAAATGCACCCTGAAAACACACCTTATTTTATGAGCATTTCAATTTATATAACAATACCTGACAAAAAGATGATGCTCATAAACAACCAAGATTAGCAATATTCATATATGTTGTTAAATTCTGAAAATACTCTTCTTTTTACCTGTTAAGCAAGATAATTCTGCATTATGTTTCTTCTTTATGCCAAGTACGCATCTTAAATGTAGATTTTATAAACCATTATTCTAAAAATTATCATCATCCTAGCAGATTCTAAGAAATGTCCCCTATTAGATTCTAAGACTCACCTCTTGGCCAAAAAAAAATCACTATGGTGAATACATATCAAATCCTTTGAAATGTTGATTGGAAATATGTTCTTAGCATACTTCGGAGTTTTATCATATTTAAAATGTACTTCCCAATCCTCACCACCACCACCATATATCTAGTAATCCAAATATCCAATGACAAAAATATCAAACCCGTGCGTATAGCCTCATGATTAATCGATGAATTAAGTTGTGACTTTGCTACTCAAGATCCAAATCATTTCAACTTGATGACTACGTGGAAACTAAAATTTGCTATATGACACAATACCTATCAGAAGTTACTCCTTTGGGTTATCAACTTGCACAAGATATTGATTTCCAACTACGAAATTAAAAACATCAAGTACCCAAAATAGATTAAAAGAAGTCACTAGACTTGCATACTTTCTCTTAAATTACATACCCGAACAAATAGGATTTAACAATCTCATACTTTTACTCTAGCAAACATATCAATCACATCCCTTCCATTAGATTCACATCCATTTGACTCGCGAAGTGTTCATGTGGTACCATGACTCATGCTCTTGTATACGGAAGACAATGATGATGTTTTAATGTAGTAGATGCACCGGAAATAATTAAAATTCAGGCAAGATAGATAACTGTCACTATAATTTCATAGTTTTTTTCAATTACATACCGTAGAGAAAACAAATTGACACTCAAACTCTTATTCTCTTATTTTATTAATAAAGAAAGACAGGCTATTTATAGCCTACAAAAATAAGCAACAGAAAGCTAAACCCACGATCTAACCCACAAACGGGCAGAAAGACTTATTCAAAAAATCCCTAGAAAACAGGGATTACAAACAGACTCAGCAAAACTCAGCAAAAGACCCGGACAAAACAAGACCTCTTCATACTCTCCCTTAAGCTGAACACACCAGAACTTGTTCAGCTTACCTCGTTGACTTCACACATCCCCATCATGTTTCTAAACTTCGAAAAAGCTTCTGTCTTGAGAGGTTTGGTCATGATATCTGCAACCTGTTCAGCACTTCTGCAGTGTAGCAAAGCTATAGTGCCTTCTTTCGATAATTCTCTAAGAAAGTGATACCTTACTCAAATATGACGGCTTCAACCATGTAGAAACTGGATTCCTTGATAACTTGATGGTTGAGGTGTTGTCACACATGATGTCGGTACGTTCTCCTTCTTCATATCCGAGTTGCTTTAGAACATTCTTCAGCCATATAGCTTGACAAGCAGCACGCCAGCAGCACGCCAGCAGCTGCAGCCACCACATATTCAGATTACGTTGACGAAAGAGTTACGATCGGTTGTTTCTTTGAGCTCCAAAAAATGGTTCCCAAACCCAACATAAATACATAACCGCTTGTGCTTCTGCTATCTTCCTCGTCTCCTGCATAATCACTGTCTGTGAAGGCCACAAACTTCTTGTCACCACCCTGCTTATAGTATATCCCATAATGAACAGTCCCTTTCAAGTATCTTAAAGCTCTCTTAGCTGCTTGGAAGTGTAACTCTGTTGGACTACTCATGTAGTAATAAACAACATCATGTCTGGTCTGGTTGATGTTAGGTAGAATAGGCTTCCCACTAGTTGCTTGAATCGTGTTGCATCGACAGTGCTTCCATGTTTATCCTTGTCCAGTTTTGAACCTGGAACAATTGGAGTGCTCACCTATTTACTTTCTGACATGCCAAATCTCTTCAACACTTCCAGGGCATATCTCCTCTGACAGATGAAGATGCCTTCTTTCTTTTGTAACACCTCTATCCCCAAAAAAATAGCTCATGTTCCCCAAGTCGGTCATATCGAATTCTTTCATCATGGACCTTTTAAATTCAAACAGCAAATGTGTACTATAACCAGTAATGATTAAATCATCTACGTAAACACTTACAATGATCATATGGCCTTCATGACTTTGCTTGGTGAACAAGGTTTGCTCCGTTGCACACTTTGTCGAACCCTTCCTTCAAGAAATAAGTCTCAATACGACTGAACCAAGCTCGTGGAGCTTGTTTCAGTCCATAAAGTGCCTTGCGAAGTTGATAGACCATCTGCTCCTTCCCCTTTTGCTCGTATCCCTTTGGCTACTCCACGTACACCTTCTCATCAAGATTACCATGTAAAAAGGCCGACTTTACGTCAAGTTGATAGATGTTCCATTTTCGATGTGCCGCCAAAGCAATAATGGTTCGAACCGTGTCTAGTCTTGCAACCGGAGCAAAGACCTCTGTGTAATCAATTCCTTCCCTTCGAGAGTAGCCCTTTGCAACGAGTCGTGCCTTATACTTGATCACTTCACCATGTTCATTCCTTTTGGTTTTGTAGATCCATTTGAGGCCAACCTTCCTAGCTCCACTCGGTAAGGTTGTTAAAAACCAAGTCTTATTCTTCTCAATTGACTGCATTTCGTTGTCCATTACCTGCTGCCATTTTTCTTCTTTGACTGCATCTTCAAAGAATAGAGGATCTTCGAGATCTCCAAGCACCACCATATAGGTTGTTTCCTCTCCTTCTTCATCACTCAAACCTTCTCCAATTTCATAATCTGCCATCGATGTTGGTGTTCTTCTAGCTCTTCCACCAAGGTTGTTACTTGTTCCCTCACCTACTTGTAAATGTTGGTCTTCATTCTCTCCCTCGCTATTGTGCTCCAAATTTTCTTCAACTCCACTATTATTTTCATGTTCTCCCTCCCTTTCATCATCACTAACACAGTCATCACCCCATTGTAATGTGTTTATTTGTTTTCTGAAGTTGTTGTCCCAGTCCCAACTTCTTTCTTCCTCAAAAATAACATCTTGTTTTGCCTCTGGAACGTGTACATGCGCGACACAGCCCCAAACCTTGAAATGATCTACCGAGGGCTTGACTCCACTCCAAGCTTCTTGTGGTGTAATGTTCTTTACCGCAAGTGTTGGACATCGATTTAGGACATAGAAGGTCCAAATCACAGCTTCAGTCCAGAACGTTTTGGGAACCTTTCGGGCAGTGAGCAGACAGCGTACCATGTTCATAACCGTTCTATTCTTCCTCTCTGCAACTCTGTTCTGGTGTGGCGTGTAAGTTGTAGTTAACTGTCTCTTGATACCTTCCTTTTCACAGAAGACTTTAAAATTTGAAGAGGTGAATTCTCCTCCTCTATCTGTTCGCAGACATTTAATGGAAACTTCTGCCTCTTTTTCAACAAAAACTTTAAATTGCTTGAAGCACTCCAAAGCTTCTGATTTTTCGGTTAATAAATATGGCCAAGCTTTGCGACTAAAATCATCTATAAAACATAAGACATACCTCTTCCCTCCATTGGAGATAGGCTCTACGGCTCTACAGGTCCGCATATATCAGCATGTATGAGCTCCAAGACTTTGCTTGCGCGCCATGAACTTTTCTTTGGAATGTCACTTCGATGTTGCTTTCCAATGAGACAATCAGTGCAGGTAATACTGGGGTTTTCGAGATGCGGCAGCCCTTTTACCATCTTCTTTGCTTGTAAAGTCTTTAACCCCTTGTACCCCAAATGACCGTATCTTTGGTGCCACAAATAGGTGAGATCAGAATTGGTGTAAGCATTCTTCACTAATGGGGGAGCTGCGTTTAGGCTTTCATTCACAAGGATAAACATTCGATTCGAATTCATCGTTGTATGAGCAATTAAACCTTTGCTAGGATGATAAATATTGCACTTCCCGTTGCATATAAGGATAGCAAGACCTTTCTCTTGCAACTGCCCAACACTCAACAGATTGTTTCTAAGTTCTGGAACATAGTGTACATCATCATGAACATGAAAACCAACACCATTAAAGGTAAGCTTCACACTCCCTCTTCCCTCTTCCCGCTACTTCCATTTTGGAATCATTCCCACATTTCACAAAAGTTTTGCTAACACTGGTCATTTCTATGAACATACCTTTGTCTTTGCACATATGATTAGATTACCCTGTATCCAAAAACCATGTGTTACCTCGTATTTCTTCCCATTGTGTCCCTTTCTCTTCTACACGAGTCATTAAGAGTAGTTCATATGCACCATTCAACTCTGCAACTGCCCAACACTCAACAGATTGTTTCTAAGTTCTGGAACATAGTGTACATCATGAACATGAAAACCAACACCATTAAAGGTAAGCTTCACACTCCCTCTTCCCGCTACTTCCATTTTGGAATCATTCCCACATTTCACAAAAGTTTTGCTAACACTCGTCATTTCTATGAACATATCTTTGTCTTTGCACATATGATTAGAGCACCCTGTATCCAAAAACCATGTGTTAACTCGTATTTCTTCCCGTTGTGTCCCTTTCTCTTCTACACGAGTCATTAAGAGTAGTTCATCTGCACCATTCAACTCTGCAAAGTTGACGTCTGCACCGTCCAACTCTACATAGTTGGCCTGATTATTCCATTTAGGACATTCGTACTAAAAGTGTCCCAAATTGTGGCATTTGTAACACTCTATTGTGGCTTTATTGAAGGGTTGTCTTCCCTTCCACGACCTCGACCACCACAAAAAACTCCTCTTCCTCTGCCTCTACTGCTTTCAACTTTGAGAGCTTGCCCGTCATTCTCCGAGCCAACACGTTTGAACTTCTGTTCGTGTACTACAAGTGTGCTTTGGAGATCAACGGTCATCGTGCCAGTATCCTTTTGACTCTTCGATCCACACTACCACTATCAGTAAGCGTTCGAAGAATTTTCTGCACTATCTTGTAGTCACGCATATTTTCACCATTTCTGCACATCTTGTTGGCCACTGCCATGACCCTTGCAAAGTACTCCGTGATGGTTTCTCCTTCTCTCATTTGAAGGACTTCAAAGTCTCGTCTCAAAGCATGGAGCATTGTTCTCTTCACCCGTTCATTGCCCCCATATTTGCTCTTCAAAGAGTCCCAAACAATCTTGGAAGTTCGACGATCCAAGACTTGTTCAAAAACTTCTCTGTCAATTGCTCTGAAAAGGTAATGTTTTACCTTGTGGTCCTTCTGCCTTTTATCTTCGAGTTGATCCTTTTGCGCCTGAGATAATGCTGCCAATGCCCGAGCAGTCGGTTCCTCGAAAACATTTTCGACTAAACTCCTAAATAGGTTCTCCATGAGTTCACTCCAATGATCGTAGTGGCTCCCATCGAAGTGAGGTATCTTGGCAGAGAATTTCTCTTCACTCATGTTTTCTCTCGATATCTCTCTCTCTTAGCTAAGATGCTTACCCTTAGCTCTGATACCAGTTTGTAGAGAAAACAAATTGACACTCAAACTCTTATTCTCTTATTTTATCAATAAAGAAAGACGGGCTATTTATAGCCTACAAAAATAACAACAGAAAGCTAAACCCACGATCTAACCCACAAACGGGCAGAAAGACTTATTCAAAAAATCCCTAGAAAACAGGGATTACAATCAGACTCAGCAAAAGATCCAGACAAAACAAGACCTCTTCACATACCCTAACAAAATGATGTATCAATCACATACTTCGTACTTGTACTCCTTCATATGCATGAGTCACATTCCCTTTGTTAAATTGCTATCTATAGGACAACATGACTCATTTTACTGCCTATGCCACTGCATAAATGTTAAATGAGAATTAAATTGTTACAAAAAATTGTAAAAACAAAGATCATTCATAGAAATTACCAAACCAATCTAACCAAAAGAAAATTTATTTGTTTTATCCCTACATCTTTTTTATACTAATTTTCATTTTCCTTCTTTCGTAACACCTATGCATGCTTTTTTTTCTTTTAACTTCTAGCCTTTAAATAAATAAATAAATATTCAAGTGTACGTAGATTGAAAAACATGAAAAGATATCAGGTCCAAGAACATAGCCCATTTATTTCCTTTTGGGACAAAAAGATGAGAGAAAGAAGAATTTGATAGAAGGAATGTATCATTTTGACCACTATTGACGTTAATTAATCAATTACTTTAAAGTTGGACATACCTGTGAAAGTATAAACATGTAATTAGTAATGCTTTTGTTTCGATTATGGAATTTCACTAAGTGTGAAAGTATAATGGATTGTTTTATCTATTTTGCCATTTCAGAAATAACTGCTTCCATAATTTTTTAAATTTATGCAACAATTAGGGTGCACGGGTCCAAAACCAATGAAATTTAGTGAAACTAATAGAATCCCGGATCGTAATACTCAGAAATTGATTTGGTGGGTTTTATATGGGTTTAAGGTTAATAGAACTAAACATGATTGAAGCACATTTGCGGTTATTCAACAGGTTCAATATTAATGTCAAAACAATAGAAGAATTTGAAAGTGAAGTATATCAAGCATAATTAACAAGTGAAAATGTTCCATCATTCAAATAAATATTGTGTTCCATCAAGAAACATCATACAACATTCCGTGATTATTGTTCTAACTTGATTGATCAAAATAGAACTGAAAAAAAATCAGTGGAAAGCAAATATAATTTACATAAAGTTAGAAGTTTTCTTGGTTCCAAAGGGCATTCCTATTTAAAAATGCGACATTGAGGAGTCTAGTTTTATTCTAGATTCAATATATATAGGTCAAACTATGTAGTTTTGTATACATGGAATAGATCAATCCCAAAGGATCCTAGTATAAAATAAACCCACCTTGGATCCAAATCCACAGGTTCTCTTTGTATCAAAAACCATAACTACAAATTATTCCATTAGTGTTGGTCTTGTAGGTTGGACTGTCACAGTTTCAAACGGGTTGGATCGGCACCCCCTAGTAGCATGCACAAAATGTTTGCAATTCAACCCAACCATAAGTATACTTACGTTTATAAGTATCAAGTATATGATCTATAAAAACTGAAAGAACAACTATGTTATTATATATTTTGCATTAGTAGTGATAAATCTTTTCTTTTGAATGTGTAAATGTAAAAAGGGTGAAAGTATAATGACGTTTTTGCATATTTTGCTCATCAACTATGATCCTACAAACTTCATAACGTTCAACATACAGGCTTTTTGCACAAATCTTTCCATTTTTAACAGCATGTCTTTGGGTTCCCTTAAACTAAGAATCTCAAAGAATGCTTGTTGCAAATATACACACCAAGTGATAAACACTTGTAAGATACAGAACAAAAGAAACCAAATTGTCAAACGCCTAAGCAAGTCATCTTCAACCTCTAGCCACACCCATATCAATCACCTAGCCCACCCCTCCCTCGTTCACGCCCAAAGAGAAACCAATGGTGCAGTTGCCAACACCGAGAAAAACTAGTCTTGCATGCATGGCCATATAGTCCATTGATAGATGAAGTTTGAACAAAAACCCAAGATCAATTTATAAATATTATAACCCCTCATATCCTCTAAATAATAGGCAATCAATTTGTTAAGTCAAATAAAAAAAATCAATAAGCAAGAAGGGAAGACTTTTCGCAGTTCTAAGAACCTCCCATGCCCTCTTCGTAATACATTAACATCTGTTTTCAAGGAAACATTAAGGGTGCATTTGGTTTGCAGACTGAGTGGGGCGGAACGGGACAAAAACTCGCTGTCCCAAGTTTGACGTGGCATGGGACAGAACAAAAATTCACTATCCCACGTTTGGCACGACATGGGATAGGGACAGACTGGACAGGGTGGGACAAGATGGGACAAAAAAGGGTATTTTCTTGTTCCACCAAAATAGGTAGAACGACATGGGATAAAAGTGAGACAAAAACTAAAAATCACTGATCTACCGCCATTTGATTTATAATTCTAATATGGTATTAGTCCTAAGGGTCACCACTACCCATCGTCGCCACGACCACCATCGGCGGCCACCAGTAGTCACCGCCAACCACCGTCGGCCACCTCTACCTATTTCTCCACCATAACAACCTCCTCCACCACCTCCACAACCATCAGCCGTCGCCACCACCACTACCATCGTCGACCACCTCCACTAACACCGATCACCACCACATATGGCCGCCACCACCATCAACGGCCACCGGTAGCCACCACCAACCATCGTCGACCACTTCCACCTCTTCCTCCACTACTACTACAACTTCCTCCACCACCTCCACAACCACCACCTATTGCCACCTCCACCGATCACCACCACCCATTGCCTCCGCCACCACCGACGCTCACCGCCAACCACCGTTGCTCGCCGCCAACCACCGTCGGTGACCTCCGCCTCTTCCTCCACTACAATAACCTCTATTACCACTGTCCACCGCCACCACCATCGTCGACCACCTATACCTTCACCACAACAACCTCCTCCACCACCACTATTCACTATCTTTCACGTTCTTCACAACTACCGTCCTTCATCGGCCACTCATCGCCTTTATCTTTACCTGTCGCTGCAACTATGTAACCGCCAATTCATTAAGATCTTCCAAATTGAATCAAATATTGTATTTTCTTTATATGAATCGAATTTTTTCGAACTATCATCAATTATTTCAGATTATTCATTCAAATTTCCTACCATTGTTTTTGTATGTATTTATAAGTATGAAAATCGTGTAAAAAAATAAAAATGTTTTTTAATTAAACTATTTAAAGATATACTTTATTTGTGTTATTTATAACTATTATATGACATATAAAATCATCAAACAACTATTAGGGAAAATTGTCCAGTCCTGTCCTATAAAGTCCTAGTCGTACCAAAACATGTCTAGTCCAGTCCCGTCCAGTCCTAACCACTTGTCTTGTCCAGTCCCGTCCCGTCCAATCATGCATGCGTACCAAACGCTACCTAAATCTTACATTTGTACCAATGTTAGTCCTCATTACACCAACCCCTATTTCTCATTTCAATTTGGTTGGTTAGTTTGTTCAAATTAGCTCCTATACAGCAACAACAAGATTACAGCTAACAACCTCTCTGTTTCGACTTGCTACAGAAGAGACATAAATGTTATTTGAAACAACCTCCTTCAGCATTCACAAAAATAGTTGATACACCCAAATTTCCGAGTTCACAAGGCAGCACATACTAGAAGTTAGTGACATAAAAAAGTATACCTTTCCTTTTGAATATAAAGTCCTTGTTATAATTTTCTGTGCTCCAATGAAATAAGCGGAAGTTGTCATCGATTGAATAAACAACATGAGTTCCGGTAGCAACACTCGCTTGGTTGTTGAGAAAGAATCATTAAATTATACAAATCCTTAGCTTAAAACAATTTAACTTGACTTGTGGAGACAAAACCCTTTAAATTTTGGCACGTTCTTTGGAATGGAAAAACACATTTATCACCACAAGTCTACAAGGATGCCTGAATTTCAAAATCAATGTTATCCCACAAAGATTATCTAATAGAGGGAGGCTTTGTGATGAAGATGGCAAAAACGATGGTCCATTCTTTTAGGGCATTATTTTCATTTTGTTTCATGGAGTTAGGATAAATGGAGTCCTCAAAAGAAGAGATGAGAACCATAAACGAAGAATTGCAGGGTCAGGGAGCAATTATAAACAAGAAATAATGAACATACAATGAATACATCAAATAATAACTAGTAAATACCTAAATATTCTAAATGCGGAACCGTAATGATAAACTTACAGGAAGCCCAAAGATGACGACCTTTTTACCCTGAAAATACATAAAACAGATAATCATTCACATGAAACCCTAATTCTTTAGTTAATATCCATGGATTGGATGTAACAGACCTTGAAAATATCCGAGAGAGGGGTGGTGGAGAATTGGGAGGAGACGCCTTCATCCCAGCTCCGAGCCTTCTGGAGAGAAACATTTAGAGCGGCCGCTATCAGATCGGTCCCTACAGCAACCGAGGCAAACCTCCGCCATGATTGGCCGATTCCCGTCGCCGCCATTGACTTCATCATGGACGATCGCCGCAACACCGCGTAGGCCATTTTTTACTCCACACGACAGAGAGAGAAGCAGCTTAACCAGCAAGGGGTTTTGTTTTGATAAATCTTCTAATAAGAACGGCGGAAAGATGGGGTCGGTCGATAACACAAACAGATGTCAGGCTACTGGGACCTGAGAGATAGATAGCTGGTTTTCAAAGCATTTACGTTGTGTTCTCGTAATTTTTTTAAGGAAAAAAATTAAAATCATTTCAAAAAATTACTGAATTTATTAAAATTACAAAACTACTCAATTTTTCATTATAAAAAATATATTTTTATAAGGGTATATTTGTACAATTAATATATTTCCTTTTCTTTCTCTCTTGTTTAAGAACATGAAAAACTATTTTCTTTCCTTTTCATTCCTTTCTTTTTCTTCCATTTCAAGAAATCAAATGAAAAAGTTATTTTCCTTTCCTTTTTTTCTCTCTTTTTCATCCTTTTCTTTTCTTTTCTTCTCTTCTCTCCAGATTAGAGAACACAACGTTAGGGGTGCTTGGAATTGCTTAATTGTTTATTAACTTTTGTGGTATTAAATTGGAGTTGTATAAAAAAAATGTTTTAATTAGGTTACGATGGTATCAAACGTAATAAGTTAATAAGTTGTTATTTAGGGGTGCTCGGGATTGCTTATACATATAAAATAACCAAAAAGCTCATAAGTTGTTTCAAATAAGTTAATAAGTTATAATTTAATGACTTATTAAAAACTTCTTATCGGCGTGACAAAAATGTATAAGCAAGTTTTTTTTCTCTCGTCCAAACACTGAAAACTGCTTATCATCGATGAAAAAAACCCTTAATCCAGCCCCCCACCCTACCGGCTAGGCGGCTAGGCTACCACCGGTTTAAGTAGGCCTCCAAGCTCCAAACCCTTCAATATATTTACTTATTTCATTCCTGTTTAATCATCGAATGAAAATTGTAAATGATACGAGTTGAGTTCGAGTATTGGTATATTCAACTCGAACTTAAAGCCAATTTCCAAGTTCAAACTCGACTCAAGAACTCACGAATAGTTAAAATACAAGCTCAACTCGAACTCGATAGCAATTTTCTAAACTCAAACTCGTTTAAAGCTCAAATCAAACTCAAACTCAAATATGAATCGAGCATGAAACAAGCTTACCCGTTGAAAATTATGAAATTTAAGGGTCTACTCTTATAAATTGTAACTTAAAAGATATACGCTTGAAATTTTATAAAAACTCAAGGAGTGTCCCTTCAATTCCATCAAGTAGACAAAATTACCAACTTCAGTCACCCTCCTCTCTTTTTATAACACATCTTCACTCTTTCTGTACAATCTCTCTTTAAATGTGAGACAACTTTACCAACATTTTTATAATTTTTTGTCTTTTTTTTATTATGATTTTAATAATAAGTATTTGATTAATTGCTACTATTAAAAGATGTACATATTTGTTTAAATATCTAAAAATATATGAAATTCTTCTTTTATTGGTAAGTTTATTACTAATTTTTAAGTTATATAATAAAGCTAATTATATATAATAATAAAAAATAGAGTATCTCACGAGCTTTTGAAGTCGAATATCGGGTAGCTCAGCTCGACTCGTTAGTATGCCGAGTCGAGTTCGAGTTCAAGTCGAGACTACTCGAGTCAAATGTTGGCCGAGTTTTGACCGAGTCGATCTTGAGTAACTCACGAGCTGTTTCGTCTCATTTATGCCCCTATTACCGATCATGGATTTCATCATTCCGTCACAATAAGAAAGTGAATTGAATTCCATTACAACCAATTTTCTCAAGATGACAAAACTACCCCCATTAAACCAGTGTTCTTAAATTATTATGTTTATAGTTTATGGGAAAAAAATAAAAAACCAAATTTAAAGAAAGGGTATTTTGGTCATTTTTCATCATTTTGTTCCAATTCCTCTATAAATCAAACAGATATATTTCAATGCATTTGCCATATTATATTTCATGTCCTGCCAACCAAACACTTGGTCAAACATGATAACAATCCATTCGAATTCCTTTCGTATTTCAATTCCTTGGATAGATTACATTCCTTCGAGAAACACTGTGGACCTTTTGGAATTGGAATCTGTCAAAAGAAGTGGAATGTAATTTAATCAGGTTTGACCAAAAATTTGGTGACCAAGAATTGGCATGAAATATGTCAAAGAAGTTGAAGTTTGTCTATTTGGTTTGCTAAATATAACTTCGCAATTTTAATAAAATAATGATAAATGACCAAAATACCCTTTTTATGACATTGACATGTTTTATTGCTTAAATTATAAATACTATATAATGATAAAATTAATAATGTTATTAATTGGTGGTGGCAGCCACTATGACAATGACAATGGCGGTGGTGGTGATGGTGGTAACAACAATGGCGGTGGTTGGGGGTGGAGGCAACATTGGTGATAGTGGTGGTGATGTTGGTCGTGTCGGCGACAGTGGTGGTTGGAGCAAAGGCAACATTGGTGACAATAGACGATGGTGGTTGGAGCAGAGGCAATATTTGTAACACCTGGAATATCTCAGTAAGTTAAAGTAACTCTCAAAACTTTAAATCCTTTTTAATATTTTGAAATTAGCCTTTTAGAACCGTTTAATTCATATCTCGATCCTTAATCATTAGACCCAAGTTGGGAACCTAGATTCAGAAGATTTTCGGGCGACAAGGGGGTGGAGCAATTGTGACTCGCGACTATGACAATTGTCATAGTCACTGGTCAATGTCGCCGATGGAGGTAGAGTCGCGGTACGCCGGTACGTACCCAACGATTGTGACAGCGACAGTGCCCCTTGGCACAACCACGTGTCACTCTCTCCCGGATGTACCGAGAGTGGGGAGCAGTCCGCGAGAATGCCCGCGACAGTGCCCTTGGGCATAGTCGTCGGGCATTATCGTCGGCGGCGACTGAGGGTATAAAAACACACCCTTGACCGATTTCACTCCATTTTTCACCCCAAGACCGATTTTGGTCCGACTCTTAAAGCATTTAGGGCGATTTTGGTAACCCTAGGAACTCTCTCTTCATTAAATTCATACGTGGTGTTGTTGGAAGCATTTATTTGTCATCAAGCTACCATGGAAGCTTTAAGTGAGGATTCTTAAGCCATTCGACCTCCATCTCATATCTACCTTCATTTCTAGGGTTTTGTCATTTTCTAGGTTTTGGTAAAAACCTAGATAGTGATTTCCTAAACCTCTTTGTTGTCAATTATTGCATTCTCTTGAACTATCTACCATTTATACTATGATGCTCCAATGTTTATAATACTATGAACCTATGGAATATTGGGATGAAAATGATGCTATTGATGGCTTGAAAACACAAAGGAAACCATATTTATGTGGTCACTTTGATATTAGTTAATTTGAAGAAATAACCTACATGTTGGGTTTTGACCTAATGTGAATACATGATCTTATATGACATATGGGAAATTGTGGGCTTGTCTTGACATTTAATATGGAATAAACAAGCATAGAAATTGCACTATCAATGTTTGGATACATCTCATGTGGGATTTTGTGCATTTTGTGGACTTGGAACATATAGAAGTCTTAAATAAAGCTCATGCATGACGTATGTAGTACTTAAATTGTAACACCCTAAAAATAGGGATAACAAAATCCGAAAAACGGACACGCGGTATATAGAATTGCCAAAGCAAGAGCCTCCCAAAAATGGGGAAATAATACAAACCTGTTTAATCACAGTTGTAAGTTCAACGGACAATAAATTAACAACCAACTAATCTAATTTCTACAACTAGAAAGGAGATTACAAAAGGGTTGTCATCTATAGTTCCAAAAGTTCTTCTATCCAAAGAATGCTAATTTGTAAGCGTTCCCTAAGTTCTCACCCAAGCAACTATGCCAGCTTAGAACCGGCGCCGCTAGAACCTGAGATACACATCGACACCAAACAAGTGTTAGGCCAAAAAGCCTAGTGAGTTGAACAATAATAAGCATGCATGAACAATTACAATTCTTATCAGCAGTTAACCATAGATCAACAAATGTGGAGTCAATAGGGGAGACCCATAGCACCAATCAAGTTCCCCCTAAAGAGTCGATATACCTTGATGCTCTCTAACAAGAGACATCCGAAAGGCCCGGCACATCCGAGGACTACAACCATGGCATTACCCCGAATGGTGGAGGTCTAGGCACATACCATCACGGTGACGCCCAAGACTACATTCTCCTAGTGTCTACTGACTTGGTTCGTCCAACATATCATATAGGAGGTCTTGAGGTATATTTCAACCAATACATTTCGATACCAACCATGGGTACTATGTTACCATCCTATCACATAAGTCCATCATGAGACCCAAATAACAATCATGCTCATCATGCATATTATATATTACCAAAAAGGTATTCCAACTAGAAACCATCGTCATATCGAGACATGTATACATTCATCACATCAACATGTACATATTATGAATCCAAGGGGAAAAGTACCAATACTTGCACATTTAGAGTAGACCATGGTATTTCACATATAACCATATTTCCAACATTCCTTCATAAGAAAATCCCAAGTATTTGAACATATAGAGATAAATAACCATAAGTAGAAGCATATGATGTGTATCTAGTTTTGACAAAGATTTAGTAAACTCACAATCTAGGTTTTTGACCAAAACCTAGAAAAGATGAAACCCTAGGTGAAGGTGAGACTTGAAGATGAAGATGGAACTTGGAGAACCCTAATAATTGCTCCCTTGAGAAGAGTAAATGCAAGACCCCAAAGATCCAACCACCAAAAGAGTTTGTATTTAATGAGGTTAGGGTTTGGTGAGGGAAATACTGATTTCTTGAGAGAGAAATCGCCAAGAGAGAGAGAGAGAGTTATGAAAATAAGAGAGAAAAATCGGAGAAAAGGGGGTTTTGGGGACTGCAGGCTGCCCCGCGACTTGTGCCGCGACTAGCACCCGCGGCATAAGTCGCCCGCTTGCTCAAGGGAGAACACTCCAGTGGGTTACGCGGCTTGTACCGCGACTCCCACCCGCGATGTAAGTCGTATGATACCTCATAGACATGCACCCAGTGGCCTACGCGGCTTGTGCCACGACTTCAACCCGCGGTGTAAGTCGCGCGGTCCACTGTTTTCCAAAGATGGTTCTAAAACTTCCAAACCAAACAACCTCATATAAACCAATTAGAATTTAAGCATATAACTTCTACTTCGTTAAAACAAAAAATCGCAAGATTAACAAAACCTTATACTTACCTGAATTTCCGGATGTTACAATCCTCCCCACCTAATTTGGATTTCGTCCCCGAAATCACATTTATACGAACAAATGAGGATAACGTTTCTTCACGTCATCTTCGGACTCCCAAGTGACATTAGCACCACGATGGTGTTTCCATTGGACTTTGACCATGACTATATCTTTGTGCCGCAACTTCTTCACCTTCTCCAAGATCGCCTCCGGTTCCTCAACGCAACGATTTCCATTATCCACCCGAATTTCCGTCAAAGGAATAACGCTTTCCTCCTCGGCTAGACACTTTCGAAGGTAACACACGTGAAACGTAGGGTGTATTCCATCCATTTCCGATGGTAAATCCAGCCGGTAGGCATGTAAACCAATCTTCTCCAAGATGACGAATGGTCCAAGGAAACGAGGACTAAGCTTTCCACGCTTCCCAAACCGGATAATCCCCTTCCATGGAGATACTTTCAGCATGACACGGTCGCCCACTTGAAACTCGACCGGTCTTCTCTTCTTGTCCGCATAACTCTTCTATCGGTCTTGAGCCGCCTTCAATCTTTCTCGGATCTCCTTCACTTTAGCCGCCGTCTTTTGAACGATTTCCGGCCCGACGAATTGCTTCTCGCCCGCTTCTAGCCAACAACCCGGGGTTCTGCACTTCCGTCCATATAACGCCTCAAACGGTGCCATTCCGACAATATAATGGTAACTGTTGTTGTACGCGAACTCTACCAAAGGGAAATGTGAATCCCAGCTTCCCCCGAAGTCTATTACACACGACCTCAACAAATCCTCTAGTGTCTGAATTGTCCTCTCGCTTTGACCATCCGTTTGAGGATGGTATGCCGTGCTCAAATCTAGTCTAGTACCCAACTCTTTCTGCAAGGTTGCCCAAAAATTCGAGGTGAAACGACTATCCTGATCCGATACGATAGATTGCGGAACTCCATGCCTCGATACTACCTCATCAATATAAAGTTTGGCCAATTTATCTATTGGCAACGTCTCCCGCATTGCAAGGAAATGCTCACTCTTGGTCAATTGGTCAACAATTACCCAAATGGTGTCGTGCCCACGCAAAGTCTTCGGTAGCTTCGTCACGAAATCCATAGTGATGTTGTCCCATTTCCACTCGGGAATGGACAATGATTGTAAACTTTCATACGGTCTTTGGTGTTCCGCCTTGACTTGAAGGCACGTGACACACCTCTCCACATAGCTAGCCACATCTAGCTTCATCACCGGCCACCAATAATTCAACTTTAAGTCTCTATACATCTTGGTGCTACCGGGATGTATAGAATATTTCGACTTATGCGCTTCCTCGAGAAGTAATTCACGGTTTCCTCCCAACTTTGGCACCCAAATCCGTCCTTGGAAGAGCTTGAGTCCACGACCGTCTTCCGTTAAGAGTTCCTTTTGCTTTGACATAACTTCGGTTTTGAGGTTCTCTTCTCTAAGTGCTTCAACTTGACTCGTCTTTATACTTTCCAACAAACTCGATACCACATCGATCCTTGTAAGGGACATTTTGACACCACCATCATAACTCCTCCGGCACAATGCATCCGCCACCACATTGGCCTTACCGGGATGACAGAGTAGGTCACAATCGTAATCCTTCAAAAGCTCGAGCCATCTCCTTTGCCGCATGTTGAGTTCCTTTTGATCAAAGATGTACTTGAGACTCTTATGATCCGTGAAAAGAGTACACTTCGTCCCATACAAGTAGTGCCGCCACAACTTTAACGTAAAAACTATCGCCGCCAACTCCAAGTCATGAGTCGGATAGTTCTTCTCGTGATCCTTTAATTTCCGCGACGCGTAGGCTATTACTTTCCCCCTTTGCATTAGTACGCATCCAAGCCCCATCTTGGAAGCGTCACTATACAACACCAAGTCTTCCGCTCCTTCGGGTAAGGATAAGATCGGAGCTTCGCACAATTTCCTCTTGAGAGTTTGAAAGGCTTGCTCTTGTGCATCGGTCCAAACAAACTTGACGTTCTTCTTTGTAAGAGAAGTGAGTGGTGTAGCTATCTTGGAAAAATCTTGAATGAAACGCCGGTAGTAGCCCGCCAAACCCAAGAAACTTCGAATCTCCATCGGACTTGTTGGAGGCTCCCAACTCATCATCGCCTCGATCTTTGCCGGGTCCACCTTTACTCCATCTTTTGATACCACATGCCCCAAGAATTGTACCTCTTGGAGCCAGAATTCGCACTTTGAGAATTTCACAAACAATTTCTCTCTTCGTAGAACTTCTAATACTTCCCGTAAATGTTTCCTATGCTCGGACTCATCCCTTGAATATATTAAAATATCGTCGATGAAGACGATCACGGATTTATCTAAGAATGGGCGACACACACGGTTCATCAAATCCATGAATACGGCCGGAGCGTTGGTTAAGCCGAAAGGCATCACCGGAAACTCATAATGACCGTATCTCGTTTGGAAAGCCGTCTTCGGAATATCTTCTTTCTTCACTCTCACTTGATGGTACTCGGACTGAAGATCAATCTTCGAGAAACACCCCGCACCTTGTAGTTGATCAAAAAGATAATCGATGCGAGGTAAAGGGTACTTATTCTTCACCGTGACTTTGTTTAGCTCTCGATAGTCGATACACATTCACATGGATCCATCTTTCTTCTTCACGAACAAAACCGGTGCTCCCCAAGGTGACGAACTCGGTCGAATGAAGCCCTTTTCTAACAACTCTTGAAGTTGCGTCATCATCTCTTTCATTTCTGTTGGCGCCAAACGATATGGAGCACGAGCTATCGGAGCCGCTCCCGGGGTGAGGTCGATTTGAAACTCCACTTGTCGTTCCGGCAGCAACCCGGGTAAGTCTTCCGGAAAGACGTCCGGAAATTCTTGTACCACTTCTACATCTTCTACCGACTTCTTCTCTTTCTTCGCGTCCACCACATAAGCCAAGTACGAATGGTAGCCCTTCGCTAGAAACTTGCGAGCCTTAAGAGATGAAATAATGGGATTATTCCTCTTTCCTTTCTCTCCATAAATGGTAGCCACACCATTTTCCGACAATGGCACTTGGATCATCTTTTTAGAGCAAAAGATGCCCGCCTTATGTCTTACTAACCAGTCCATGCCTATAACCACGTCAAACCCACCTATAGCCATAGGTAATAAATCTACTCCGAAGGAATTCCCATCAATTTCTAGAGTGCAATCGCAAAAACGATCTCGAATGATCACTTGATCCCCATTAGCTATTTCTACTACTAACGCATCAGGAAAGACACTGTCGGTCCACAATATTATCAAGTTCTTATCAAAACAACGACACATATATTAACCAACCTGATTTGATTACAAACACGGAATACAGATTGATTGATTTCTCTTTTGAAGATCTCTGTGTTTTTACACCGTGAAATTGTGTTATGTGTGTGTTTTCTATATGATCTTACACAACACACTTACTAACATAATATAATATAATATCTAACTAAATATCTAATAAAACATAATATCTAGATATTTAGGATTAAAGCTAAAATACTTAGAAACAATAATTAACTTTGACATATTATTACAAACTTAACATTAGACTAATATCGAGAGTTGACTTTCCAGCGTTAGCTTCAGATTGCGATCTTTAGATTGGATGATCTTGAATCCAATAGATCTGTGCGCTAACAATCTCCCCCTTTGGATCAAGATCATTACTAAAAAGATTTTAGCAATTCAGTCTTCTTTTTCAGCTCAGAAGATGCAATCTCCCTCTCTGTCTACAATATGTAATAATCTCCAGGTTTTTAGCTCAGAATGTTTTAGCAAAGTATCTTCAAAGAAAATTTCTCTAAAATCAGCATGTCTTCAGAATACTTTGATCTCTCGTATTTCTTGGTTAGCTCTTCTCTTTTCCAATCTTGTAATGTAATGGACATTTCTTCAAGCTTTAGGTTCTCCCCCTTTTGATGAATAGAGAAACGATTTCATCAAAACTCTGAGTAAGAAATGTCTTTCATTTGGAGCCTCTGATTCGTCAATTCAAAAGATATTCATCCAGATCTTTGCAAATCCAGACAAAATAATCGTGTAACACCTGTATCAACAAATGAAACAGTTAAAATGCCTGTCAGTAACACTAAGTCACTGTGTGTAACGAATACACATTGGAAAGGATCTTTTATGATGTTCACTTCCCCAGGGCTTCCATTCAATCATCGAAACATCACAAAGGTAAATTCTATGAACGTTATGACAAAGAAACAAATTCCTTGTGTGCTCGTGCATGTGATAGAAAGAATTACGCACTTGATGATTGCTTTTAAGGCTCAATATTGTGTAAACCACTGAGACAACAGTAAGTTAAGCACATACTCAATGTGCATGAGTGAAGTGCGAAGGTGGGGCAGACTTATTTCTTTTCAATATCCAGATTTTCCAAATGAAAATCAGATAGCAAATGTGTTGCTTCCCCTTTGAAAAAGTGAAACACTTTCTATTTGAGTAGAAAATGAGTAGCTGGTGGGGTTAATCAAGAGTTGGCATGGGCTAGTTGCCTGTTTCAATAATGTTCACCAAAGAAATGTGAAACACTAGAAATGTGGCTGCCCGACTCAGAAAGTAGTTGGTGCAGAGTTCTGATATTCTTTTAACTCTGTTCTCACACCCTCTTTCTTTTAAACATTCAGTTTACTTCTAACCGAACTCTCTTTTTCTGTATATCTCATCACACATCCCACACTTATTTCTTTTGATTTCTCACACTTAATCACTATGGATTAACCTCTTGGGTAGGAAACACTGGTTAACGTGTATCCATAGAAGTTGTGTTAAGTCCTAGCACAATGAAATCCGATGTTTTCCTAGAAAGCATATGATGCTCAAAATGGTTTAACTATTTCAGTTAAAGTACAAATTATACCTTGAAAAACATTTAAAGGCACACTTCCAATTCATGAAATCGTTTTGAGATTCGGGAAGTGGTTTGAACTTTTAAGAACAATGTTTTCTATGATTGAAAGTTATCCTTCTTTCAACCATATATGAGATTAAGATAAAGGATTATACCTTTACGTGCGATCTTACATCTCATGAAGCTAAGCTTAAAGTCATAAAGATATGAATATGTAAGCATCTCTCAAAAACTGCAAAAGTCTTATGTCATAGTCAAAGAAAATTTATTCACTTAAATTAAAATGACAAAAAGCAGAAAAACAATGAAAGTACGAGTTCTGATCTGAAATAATCAGAAGTCATAAGTCTTTTACTCCCCCTGAAATTATGCATCCAAAAATATGTCAGTTAAAAAGATATGCATTAAAATTTCAGACAAATATGTACACCCCCTTGATGGTTGATTTCCTCATTCGAGTATTGGAGTACACTTCTCATATCAGCACAGGAGTAAAGTCTTTTGATCACTGAAGTACGAGTCCTAAACTGTTGTGTTTAAAAGTCATGCTTCGTTGAAGTACGGGTTCTAAGCTGATTTACTTAGAAGCCTCCTCTTGACATTTAAGTCCGGGTCTTGAACTGCTGTATTCAAGAGCCATTGTTGACATTGATGTCTGGGTCTTGAGCTGATTTACTCAAGAACCATTATTCTCCTACTCCCCCTTGACAATAGGTGCCTGCAACACAGAATTATCCCTTTTCTTTGGTACCCACTGGTATTTGGGTCCATGAGTGTTAGTTGCAGTTCTTATGGGGTAATTGAGTAAGAACCATACCAGTAATGGTCACTCGTTTTATGAACAGGATCATGTGTACGACAATAAGAACAATATAATTTATTACCTGACAAACTGATTAATTTATCTCTCGTGTAGACAAAATCAGGTTTACCTTTATGCGCATTGTTCTTCTTGGCATTAGGCGTATGTACACATGAGTTTTTACATTTCAGCTCATATTTCTTCTTTGCTTCAGCTGGTTTCCTTTTCCAAACCAGTTCAGCTTCTTTGTAGTTGCATCTCCTTCTTTGATGTGTACCTGAACCATCTGTATTTCTATCAAAGAAAAGGTTAGAATTACGAATTTGATCAGAAGATTTAACTGACCTTTTTGAATAAACAGGTTTGGATGTTGAACTTGCAGCTGACTTGAAAGAACATTCCGAATCAGCTGAATCATCTCTAGGTGAGTGGATAATTGACTCTGGAGTCTTGTGCTCAGACACCACCACCATTGAAATATTCTTTTCAAGCTCGTTAATCTTTGATGAATAACTGTTTCTTTCTTTGACAAGAAAGTCAATCTTCATCTCAAGCTCACACTTCTTTTTGTTCTCTTTCTGTGCACACTTAGAAAGTTCAGATAGCTTTGCATTAAGCTTTCTAATTGCAGCTTCAAAGGTGCTTCTCTCTTTTTCAAATTCCTTCTTTGCACCCTTTCTTCCATCTGATATCTCTTTTAAGAATCCAACGTTCTTCTGTTCAATTGCCTTCTTCTCTTTGGCAAACTGATCTCTTTCTAAAATGATTACTTTCTCAAAGTTACTAACTTGTTGAGAAAGCTTTATACTTTTAAGCTCAATCACCTTCTTCTCCTCAATACTCTTCTTGGAAAAGTCTGAGAACTTCTTCTCAAACTCTGATATTTTCTTTTGAAGCTCAGTGTTTGTTCTCTCCAAATCCTTAGATTTCTTCTCATTGCTCTCAACAAGATCTAGCTTTTGTTTTTGAGCTTCCAAATCAGAAATCTGTCTTTTTAGTTCAGAGTTCTCAGCTTCCAAAACCTTAACTTTTTCTATTGGAGACAATATTGATTTACCTTCAAGTTGATCCCATAACTTTTTTGCTGTAGCCCATTTGCTATTTATTTGAATAAAAATCTCATCTGAACTTCCTTTCAAAATAAGAATTTTGGCAATTTTATCAGCTTCATGTCTCCTTCTCTGCTCATCTGTGTATTCATTAAAGTATACTGGAACCTCTTTTATTTCCATAAATCCATAAGCTCCTCGAAAAGAATTGAACTTGGTTGGAATTTTCATCATTCCTTCCTGCAAAGATAATCTGATATAAGTATTCAATTCATGTTTGTCAATAAAGTCTAAGAAATGGATTTTCCACTACTCATATTTTCCTCTGACTAAAACAGGAGGTTTCATATCAGTTCCAAATGATAAAAAATCTTTCGAAATAGACATCTGATCTAGTTGATACTGGTCTTTAAGATCTGAAACTTTCTCTGACAGACTTTTCTCTCTAGGTGGAGCAAAGAAATCATCAAGATCCATGATTCCTGTAACAAAAGAACTTAACAGATATGATCGTTAATCCAAATAAAATCAAATAAAATTCAGAAATAAAATTTCCAAATTTAACCAAGTAAAGAGCTGGAGCAAAAAGCCCAAATTTGCGCTTAATGAAGGTGGCACAAATGTCAACTTTGCGCTATGAGAAGCTGGCGCAAAAAGAATTTTTGCGTGAGACAAGGGTTGCGCGAATTGGAACTTTGCGGGAGTAAAGGTTGGCGCGAGACAGAGATTTGCGCTAGAAGTAGGTCGCGCATTTTGAGTTTTGCGTGAGTCATTGATGGCGCAAACCAGAGTTGTCGACCGGTATACTGTTGTGACCGGAGTCTTGTGTGGCGCAAAGGTAGATTTGCGCGAGATGAAGCTGGCGCAAAAGAGTTTTGCGCGAACAGTACGTGGCGAAAAAGTCACTATGAACTGGCGCAAACTTCGTTTCTCGCGAGTTCGTCCCTGTTCTTCGAAAATCGGCTTTGTTTGCTTAAATAAACCTGTTTTTCAACGATTACCAGCCCCAAATTCTAACAAATTGGCCACTAAACAATCTGGAAAAATAGATCGATGGAACAGTGAGTTGAACTCGTGAAAAGTTTTGCAACAAAATCACAAAATTTGAATCGATTGAAGTGTAATACTGAAATTAAACACTACCCAAACGATCTAGCACACTAATCGATCCTTGCCTGATCGATTTCAACACCAAAAACACTCTAAAACTCGAAAATGATTTTGAAATGAAGAACAGAGTGTCGATGAAGAACACAATTCTTAAAAAAATGATTTTGATTTGGTTTCAGCTCTGATACCAATTGTCGGTCCACAATATTATCAAGTTCTTATCAAAACAACGACACAAATGATTAACCAACCTGATCGATTACAAACACGGAATACAAATTGATTGATTTCTCTTTTGAAGCTCTCTGTGTTTTTACACCGTGAAATTGTGTTATGTGTGTGTTTTCTATATGATCTTACACAACACACTTACTAACATAATATAATATCTAACTAAATATCTAATAAAACATAATATCTAGATATTTAGTATTAAAGCTAAAATACTTAGAAACAATAATTAACTTTGACATATTATTACAAACTTAACATTAGACTTATATCGAGAGTTGACTTTCCAGCGTTAGCTTCAGATTGCGATCTTTAGATTGGATGATCTTGAATCCAATAGATCTGTGCGCTAACAGACACTAACAGGAGTGGTGAATTGTTTACAGAAAGCATCCGACACAAAAGAACACGTAGCACCCGAATCAAACAAAACACGAGCTGGCAGGGAGTTTACTAGGGACGTACCCGAAACAACATCAGCAGTCTCCTTTGCCTCCTAGGTAGTCATCCGAAAATCTCGGCTCGATGCTCTCGACGGTTGCTCGACTCGCGACGTTGATCCAAAATAGTTCCCTCGGTTTCCGCCCACCAACTTTGGGCAATCTTTCTTCATGTGCCCCAGTTCCCGACACTCAAAACAAACCGGTCCTCGAATAGGGCAATCCCGAAATGCATGGCCCTTCTTGCCACACTTGGCACACTCAATAGGACCCGAGTAAGTTCTTGGAGCACATGGCCCCGAGTTCTTTGACTTGCACTTGTGGCACCACCGATCCTCACAACGATGGTCACCCGATCTCCCGCTTACAAAGGGTCTTGATTGACGAACGGGCCAAGACAACCCTTCCCACTTCCGTTTCTCACCAGCCTGACTTCTTTCCTCCTTCCCCGCATTGATGTCATCCTCAATGAGCAAAGACTCTTCAATGACCTCTTGCAAGGTCGATCCCCTAGCATTTCTTACCGCCGTTCGCATCCCGGTCGGTAAACCTTGTTGATAGGCCTTAATCTTCGACCTTTCATCGGGGACCAAATGTCCCACCAAATTCAGTTTCTCCAAAAAGAGTCTGGAGTACTCGACAATGGACAGAGTCCCCTTCTTCAAATTTCGGAACTCCCGCTCCAGCTTGTCCAATGACCGCTCACTACAATACTTATCCATGATTTTCTCTTTGAACACCGGCCAAGTTAACTTAGCCAGAACCTACGGGGTGAGGGCGGATCGAGTAAGATTCCACCAAATCAGAGCCTCTCCCCGAAGTAACTGGGAAGAAAACTTGACCCGTTGAGAGGGATCACACTCACTTGACTCGAAGGCCATCTCTAGCTCCTTGAGCCAATACATACAAGCCACCGGGTTATCTGAACCCGCAAACTCCTTAGGGTGGCACCCTAGAAACGCCTTGTAGGTGCACCCCTTAGTCTTCTTCTTGATCCCATTATCCGCTGGATCCTTAACATATACCACAATTGGTCCACCCGACCCCATAACAACGTTTTCCGCCATTGTTTCCGGCTTTCAATTACTGGCGTCTCGGTCTTCTAAGAGTTTCATGAAGAACTCTTATTGTTAGGCCATGGCGGAGTTCATGGCCAACATCATGCTATCCCAAATCCGGGTCTCCATGGTCACTTCCTCCATGATGACATTATCCGCGTTGAGGTTCCGGCGCGGAATGTGCTCAGGTCCTCCTCCCAAGAGATTGGGCATGGGAGGTCCCTCGGTAGTTACGCCCACAGGAGGCCGATTAGCGGTAGACTCCACTTCCAAGTGGCCCTCTGGGGTATTTGGTAACCTACTTCGAGTGTTTACCATCTCAATCTGCCATACATGTACGAGAAATAGATTGAGAAAAGACTAAACGAGTTGAACTCATTGTACGTACTAATACCTTCATCAATTATCACAATAATAGTAACCCAAGTACGCTCACATAATAATGCCTTCATAATAGCAGTAGCTAAGTGGAATTATGAACGAACCATACACAAGAATTCTTGTCACCATCATCATAACTTTCAATTAAAGTAATTCCTTAATCCTAACACTCTCCCCACCTAGGATTCCTACCCCAAGTGGACAGTGAATCTATAAAGTCTAAAGCTTAAGTCTAGATATGCTAAAACAATACCTAGTTCACTTAAACTAAAGCTCTGATACAAACTTGTAACACCCTAAAAATAGGGATAACAAAATTCGAAAAACGGACACGCGGTATATAGAATTGCCAAAGCAAGAGCCTCCCAAAAATGGGGAAATAATACAAACCTGTTTAATCACAGTTGTAAGTTCAACGGACAATAAATTAACAACCAACTAATCTAATTTCTACAACTAGAAAGGAGATTACAAAAGGGTTGTCATCTATAGTTCCAAAAGTTCTTCTATCCAAAGAATGCTTGTTAAACCAAGAACACTAGTTGATAAACAATCACACAACACAATACAGATCAAGAGATGAATAAATCAGAATAACATACCATGATCCCTTGATTAATCAATGAAAACAGGTGTGTGTTCTTGGTACCTTGATGCGCACAATTACAGAGAAAATGTACGGCTGCCTTCTAAACTATATTTATGATTATTATTAAGGATTTACCCTAAAACCTAATAATTAAAACCTATATATATATTAAGCCGTATAGGCCTAATGTGCTTGAGGCCCATCAACAAACTAACTATCAAATAAATACAAATTAGACCCCCTAATTAACTTTAATCTTGAATACAATTTATGATCCAACAATCTCCCCCTTTGGATTCAAGATTAAAAAAATTTGGCAATAATCTTCGGGTCTTCACTTTTCTTGAAAACTTCAGATACAGTCTTCATCTTCCTCTTTCTTTTAAATGAAGTGTCCTTCTGACGATCATCTTCAATTAGACTTTTGATGAATCGAATAAGGTCAGACACTTTGACATCTTTGAAAGTTCAGTAAAAAATTCTTCTTGTATTCTCCCTTTCTTGATTATTCTCCCCCTTTTTTATGAGTGGTGAGAATCATCATCATCAAAACATAGCAAAACAATCTTCCCCTTTTTGTATAGAAATCAATTAAGCACTGTCTTCATGTATAGATCCCTGTGTGGAAATAAGAGCAGTCTCTCCAAATGGAGAAAGTGATTATTTCAATCTTTTCAGATTCAAATAAAATAAATGTGGTAACCTTGAATCAACAAATGACTCAGTTTGGAATGCCTGTCAGTGACACAAAGTCACTGAGTAACACAAAGTTACTATATAAGGAGCTGGTTTTGATGTTGACTCCCCAGGACTTCCATTCAATCATCGAATAACACATGGTTATCTATGAACGTTCTGACAGAAAACTAATTTCTGTGTGCTCGTGCATGTGTATGAAAGAATTAAGCATCGATGATTGCTTTTCAATTTAGGCTCAAAGTATATACACTTGTTGAGACAACAACAAATTATACAAAGACTCAATGTGCATGAGAAAGGGTTCGAAGGTGGGGCAACTTTCCTTCTTTTTCAATATTAGTATCTTCCAAATGAAGAACCAATAGCATATGTGCTGCTTCACCAGAAAATGTGAAACATTCTCTTTTTGAGAAAAGAATGAGTAGCTGGTGGGGTTGTATGCAAGAGATGGTATGGGCTAGGTGCTTTTTTCAATGTCATTCACGAATAAATGTGAAACAACAGATAATGTGGTTGCCCGACTCAGAAAGAAGTTTGGTGCAGAGTTTGATATTCTTTTACTCAGTTCTCTCACTCTCTTTCTTTTAAACTGTTAAATCTCACTGCTAACCAATCTCTCTTTTCCATTTTACCTCTTCACACACCAACACTTAAATCTTTTGACCCCTCTCCCCTCAATCACTCAGGGAATACTTCCTGGGTAGGAAACACTGGTTATCGTGAATCCATAGAAGTTTTGTTAAGCTCACACACTGAATCCCATGTATTTTCCTAAAAGAACGTACTGTTCAACAACCTTTTGTACATGTAATCACAAAGGAATACAAATAAACATGAAGAATAAAAATTTTGGAGAAGTAAAAAACATAAGATGTTTTGACAATACTATTCTCCCCCTCAAACTAAAAGAGTTTGTCAATTAAGCTCGTTGACAATTAAGTATCCAAAAATCATTTAAAATCACACTTCACAATTCATGAAAAATATTTGAAGAATAGGAAGTGGTTTGAACATTTAAGAAACCATTTTTCACAAGTGAAAGTTGTTCATCTTTCAACAAGTGATAGAGTGTAAGGATTAGAAAGATATACCTGTAAGTCAGAATCTTTAACTCCCCCTGGAATGAATATTTTCATTTAAGCATCTTTAACAAAAACTCATATATCCTCCCCCTCGATACCTGTAAAAAGTCAATTTAATCAGAAAAATATGACAATGATAGTAAAAATCATATTTATCTCCTCCTAAAAGATATAACAGTTAGCTCCCCCTTAAATCAAAAACTTCTATAAAGGATTTAAGCATCCTATCAGAAGAAAACATTTGAAAACGGGTTTTGTCCTCTAGTATTCAGAAGCCATGATGACATATTCTTTGGTGAGAATAGTATCATTCATTTTTACCAATGAAGAATGAGTCCTAAGCTGTTATACTTAGAAGTCATCAATCTGACAATGAGGCAAGAGTCCTGATCTGTAGTAATCAGAAGTCATTGTTCTTTCTCCCCCTTAAACCTTGGGTGCCTGCAACACAGATTTAGCTTTTGGTACCCACTGGTAATTGGGTCCTAATGAGTTAGTTGCAGTTCTAGTAGGAGAGATAAAATAAGAACCATACCAGTTATTCACATAATCTTTTCTTACAAAATCATTTGAGCCACAGTAGGAACAACTAATTTTCTTTTGTGCTAACCTGATCAATTGATTGATTGTGTAAACCAGATCAGGTTTGCCAAAAGTTTTACCTTTCGGAGCATTGTTCCTTTTAGCATTTGATGTATGCACAAATGATTTATCGGTCTTTTTCTCCTTAGAGGATCCTTTAACTCTCCAGATCCAATTTTCTCTATATTTTTCTTCATCTTCCCTTCTCCAGAACCTTTTCTTCCGAGACTTGTTCTTTTTGAAATTACCTGAACCGTCAACATTTTCGTCAAAGAAAAGGTTAGAAGGACGAATCTGATCTTTATGTTCAGAAGTATGATCATCAATTACATCAAACAAAGGATTATTAGAAACATTAGTAAAAATTGAACTTGCTGCTGAATTGAATGAGAATTCGAATGCAGTTAGATCATCTCTCGGTGATTGAGCTATTGAGTCTGGCATCTTGTGCTCAGTCAACTTCACTTTGAATGCGATCTCTTCAAGTTTCTTTATCTTTGACGACAAACTGTTTCTTTCCTTTGCAATCAGATCAAACTTCTTTTGCAATTCAGATTTTGCATTCTTCTCCTTCATGATGTTTGTTGACAACTCAGATAGCTTTCTTGTCAGCTTAGCTATCTCAGTCTCTAGATCTTCCTTTTCTTTAGAAGAGACTTTATTTACATTCTTCTGCTTAGCTTTCTTCTTCTCATTCTTAATATTGTCTCTCTCAAGAATGATAACTTTCTCAAAGTCTGAAACTTATTGAGAAAGTTTAACACATTTTAACTCTAAAGATTTCTTCTCTTCAAAGGCTTTTCTTGAGAAATTAGAGAATTTCTTAGCAAATTCTTTTCTTTCTTTCTCAATCTTCATCATCTCATTTTGGACTTTTGTGTTGTCTCTGTCTTGGATTGCCTTTTCTTTCAGCATATTAATCTCAACCTCAAGACTGAAGACTTTATCTTTCAAAGAATCCCTTCAGCAAAAATTCGAGAGTTTGTCTTTTTAAGCCCTTCAGATGTCTCACTAGCAATGTTTGCTCTTCTTCTAAGCTCATCAAGCTCTTTTTGCATTAACTCCTTCTTTGACCAACTTGAGCTAGAATTAAGACTTTTAGACTTCTTCAGCTTTGCTTGAAGATTTAAGATCTCTTTTTCTTTAGACTCAATTATTCCTACAAAATTAATCTTTGAGTTAGAGATACATTTTGTGCAAACAAAGTCTTTCTTTAAGTCCTTATCATTTTTCAATTTATCAATCTGTTCTAGAAGAGATGAGTTCTGAATCTTCAGATCTTTATTCTCAGCTTCTAGTGCTGGAATCTCTGGCATGTACGCTAAAGCACAGTCTCGCTTGGTCAGCACTGTATTTCCCTTTTCGTCTATGTAAGGCATGATGATATCTGTACCACTTAAATCAACTCATAAGATCTTTAGAATCAAGTATTAGATAAAAACTACAATAAAAAAATTTCAGAAAAATAAATTTCCAAAAATAATCAAATGCAGATATCGCAAACAATATTAAACTCAAATAAATTAAACACAGAAAATCTGGCGCAAAAGTAAAGATTGCGCTACAAGGAGGTGGCGCAAGAAGATATTTTGCGCGAATAATGGGTCGCGCGAAGTAAGACTTTGCGTGAAGAGCGAGTGGCGCAAAGAGAGATTTTACACGAGGTATGGGTCGTGTGAAATGAGTTTTGCGCGAACAGTAGGTGGCGCGAAGTAAAACTTTGCGCGAAGAGAAGGTAGAGCAAAGTTAGGTTTGTGCGAATAGGCAATGGCGCAAAAGTGAGATTTTCGTGAGTAACTGATGGCGCAAAAGAAACTAAGTGTAACGACCGAACCTTAGTATCGACCGGACTGAGTATCGACCGATGTCTGACCGGAGTCCGTCGACCGGACCAGTGTATGGACCGGTGTCCCGGGACCGGTATGCTGCGACCGGAGTATGCGACTGGACCGAGGTATCGACCGGTGTGGACCGGTGTTCTGCCCAGGGTGTTGCTGCGACCGGTATCGACCGGTGTAGTACGTGGCGCAAAATAAAATTTTGCGCTATCAGAGGGTGGCGCAAAAAGAGCTTTTGCGCTAAGAGGGTCCGACACAGAAAAATACTATGAACTGGCGCAAAAGTGAAAAATGCGCTAGTTCATCACAATTCAGCCCTGTGATCGATTTTCAACCCAGAAAACACTCCAATCGATAGATATGCAATGTAAAAATCATACTATATCTCCATAAACATGTATCGACCAATACCCAATCAAAAACAATGATTAAAAATAACTTTTTATCACTTAATTTGAAAGAAGCTGTACTCGACAGTTATATGAACCCAGTAACAAAAAAATTATCAAAAACCAATCAATTGATGATTTTGAGTGCAATTAAACAATCAGATAATGTTCAATAGCATAAAACACATCTAGTCAAATCAACTTTAAGCTTAAAAACACAGTAAATCAGCCAATCGATTTTCACTCAGTAATATCTCGAAAAATACTGTTTAATCCAAAAAGTTTGATTCTTTGGCTCTGATACCACTTGTTAAACCCAGATAACTAGTTGATAAACAATCACACAACACAATACAGATCAAGAGATAATAAATTAGAATAACATACCACGATCTCTTGATTAATCAGATAAAACAGGTGTGTGTTCTTGGTACCTTGATGCGCAGAATTACAGAAAAAATGTACGGCTGCCTTCTAAACTATAATTATGATTATTATTAAGGATTCACCCTAAAACCTAATAATTAAAACCTATATATATTAAGCCGTATAGGCCTAATGAGCTTGAGGCCCATCAACAAACTAACTATCAAATAAATACAAATTAGACCCCCTAATTAACTTTAATCTTGAATACAATTTATGATCCAACAATGCTAATTTGTAAGCGCTCCCCAAGCTCTCACCCAAGCAACTATGCCAGCTTAGAACCAGCGCCGCTAGAACCTGAGATACACATCGACACCAAACAAGTGTTAGGACAAAAAGCCTAGTGAGTTGAACAATAATAAGCATGCATGAACAATTACAATTCTTATCAGCAGTTAACCATAGATCAACAAATGTGGAGTCAATAGGGGAGACCCATAGCACCAATCAAGTTCCACCCAAAGAGTCGATATACCTTGATGCTCTCTAACAAGAGACACCTGAAAGGCCCGACACATCCGAGGACTACGACCATGGCATTACCCCGAATGGCGGAGGTCTAGGCACATACCATCACGGTGGCGCCCAAGACTACATCCTCCTAGTGTCTACTGACTTGGTTCGTCCAACATATCATATAGGAGGTCTTGAGGTATATTTTAACCAATACATTTCGATACCAACCATGGGTACTATGTTACCATCCTATCACATAAGTCCATCATGAGACCCAAATAACAATCATGCTCATCATGCATATTATATATTACCAAAAAGGTATTCCAACTAGAAACCATCGTCATATCGAGACATGTATACATTCATCACATCAACATGTACATATTATGAATCCAAGGGGAAAAGTACCAATACTTGCACATTTAGAGTAGACCATGATATTTCACATATAACCATATTTCCAACATTCCTTCATAAGAAAATCCCAAGTATTTGAACATATAGAGATAAATAACCATAAGTAGAAGTATATGATGTGTATCTAGTTTTGACAAAGATTTAGTAAACTCACAATCTAGGTTTTTGACCAAAACCTAGAAAAGATGAAACCCTAGGTGAAGGTGAGACTTGAAGATGAAGATGAAACTTGGAGAACCCTAATAATTGCTCCCTTGAGAAGAGTAAATGCAAGACCCCAGAGATCCAACCACCAAAAGAGTTTGTATTTAATGAGGTTAGGGTTTGGTGAGGGAAATACTGATTTCTTGAGAGAGAAATCGCCAAGAGAGAGAGAGAGAGAGAGTTATAAAAATAAGAGAGAAAAATCGGAGAAAAAGGGGTTTTGGGGACTGCAGGCTGCCCCGCGACTTGTGCTGCGACTAGCACCCGCGACATAAGTCGCCCGCTTGCTCAAGGGAGAACACTCCAGTGGGTTACGCGGCTTGTGCCGCGACTCCCACCCGCGACGTAAGTCGCCTGATACCTCATAGACATGCACCCAGTGGCCTACGCGGCTTGTGTCACGACTTCAACCCGCAGCGTAAGTCGCGCGGTCCACTGTTTTCCAAAGATGGTTCTAAAACTTCCAAAACAAACAACCTCATATAAACCAATTAGAATTTAAGCATATAACTTCTAATTCGTTAAAACACAAAATCGCAAGATTAACAAAACCTTATACTTACCTGAATTTCCGGGTTAACACTCATCTCTCTCTCTCTCTCTCGTGCAGGACTAACACTCATCTTACCACGAAGTCGCTAGCCACAATCCTCAACCAAACCTGATGCATATGCCGATAAATAAAAAGGTTAGGCTAACGCCTAGTGAGTTCAAGAGTTTTCAATATGAACACATATATCATTGAAAGGAAAGAATGCAGTTTAAATCATTATCTTTCAAAATGATTTACTTTAAATATTAAACGACTCATTTTCCAATAACACACACCTTTAAAAAAAACAAGTATCCCAATATAAACATTCCTTTGTAAGTCAACTTCAACCCTAACTCACCAAAAACGTGAATAGTAAGTGAACTCCCAATTTATAGAAATGCGGAATAAACTTTATTTCTCGAAACACCCAAACACGGGAGGGAATAATACTCGGCCCATAAATCACGAATAAAATTTGTATATACAAAACGTCACCAAAAACATGGATAATAAAATAATACTATTTAATACCCAGATAACACCTTCCAGTGACGGGGGAGAACCGATTCCGTTGTATGTGGCGGAACACAAAGTTAAGCCACCTAACCACGTTGTCGAACTACACCTTAGATCATAACTGTATTGCCTGCTCCGCCGAGCTACACCTCTAGTCGGACTTTATTTCTAGTCCCAAAACACCATATCCCCCATTGCCTGCTCTGCCGAGCTACACCTCAAGGATACACGGTCTTATTGCCTGTTCGGTTTCTAGTGGAGTTTCATCCTCAGGGTACTCATTCGACCCCTAGTGCATACTCCCTAGCATTCAAGATAGGAGCCACAACTCCTTACTTGATAACTCATGATGTCTAACCCTCGTGCACAAGAATTAGAACATCGCAACACAAAACCCATGGTCCCAGAGTACAACCCATAATGGTTCATCTCCGCCAAACAACCGGGACAACAACAATGCCAACCCGACATATCACCCAAGATGAGAATGCCAAGAGTCCTCACCATTAATTACGAATGACTTACATGCATATGGATCCAATGCATTACAGTCTAAAATACATGACTCCAAATGAATGACACACACACACACACTTAAACATGTATTCTCCAAAATAAAACGCAATAAATGCGACTCCCACCTAAAGATTCACTTTAAGTTATTAAAACTGGATAAATGTCCTCAAGACCCGACACCGACGGAAACCGAGCTTTAAGCCCAAAATCAAATGACCATATGTTAACGTCCACAAAATGCAATAAAATGCAATGACCAACGTTTATGCAAACACATGTATCAACTACATGAATAAACTCCAACATACGTTAGATTGAGATAAATCATTTCCCAAACAAGTTTATAATCCCATTGACTCTTTCCAAAACGTCCCATGACACATTTAAATTGCAATTATTCAAGGGATTTACACCCGTATAATAAGTCATTAAAATATCAATATTAAAGGTTTACTCAATAAAATAATTGAGTTACATCTTTTCCCCAAAACCCAAAAAGGTTGACAATTTCTGAAACGTTCGCAAGGTTGGAAATGACCAAATGTCACTGACTCACACGTTGGTAATTTTTAAAACATTCCACGACACAAAGTACGCGAAATACCAACAACCATAAACATGCATTTTTACCAAATAATCTCTATTTATGCAAATAAGTTATCGAAACCTTTTCATTTTGATACATTTATCAAAATACCCAAAAATCCCAAAAATTGGTGTTTTACAAGTTTATAAAGTTAAACACTTCAGATAATCAAAACTTATCAAATAACTCAACAGTGGATAGTTTCATGTAAAACACATAAACATTTAAAATTTGACATTTTGGCATGTACACCGTTTTCACAAATCAACTTAAACTCACCTTGCTAGATTTAGGCTAAATCTATATTTTCCCCAGCTTGAGCTCCTTTGAAAAATTCGAATCTTCAAGCCAAAACTTCCAAAAACCTAGGTCAACAATTTTCCAACCATAAATACACACATCCAAACACTTATAATCATTCCCCAAACATTTTACATCCAAATCCCCAAATTTGTCTAAAACCCTAATTTGACCTAATTTCTCCAAAATCATCAAAACTGAAATTTGAGAAACCAAACACTTGGAAATCATCAATGGAACATTTATAACTTATAATAGGGTTTAGAAATGGAGAGGATAAACTTACCACTTAGGTTTTGGTAAAAACCTAGAAAACCCAAAAAGAAGCTTGAGGTTGAAGATGGAGATGGAGATGGAGATGGTGAACTCTTGATGTCTAGCTTCTACCCTTGATGACACTTCAATACTTGAGGATTGAGGCATTTAGTGAATCAAAACTACCATAGATGGGTTTAGGTGATCTTGGTAGAGTTTAGAGAGAGTTGGGAGTGAAATGGGAGATGAGAAATGAAGAATGGAGCAAAATCCCGTATTTGACAGCAGTACAGCCCCCTGGTGCTACAATCACACGCGACTATGACACGGTCATTGTCGCGTGTCATAGTCGCACACTTTGTGCTACATTGACATGCGACTATGACACGGTCATTGTCGCGTGTCATAGTCGCACCAAGTGTACTGTGGGCGTTCCAACTTGTGCTACTATGACCGTACGACTATGACATTGTCATAGTTGTCGGGCATTATAGCCGGACCATTTGCAAGCCCGAAACCCGACTTTTTCAACGCCAACACTTCCAATACTATTAGGGACTTTAAATAATTCTTTCCCAACATAAATCCCACTATTTACAAGTTGTAAAAACGTCCGGGTGACCTTTACTTACCGAAAATTACGGGTGTTACAGACACCGTGTAGGTATGTACCTAGACCTCCACCATTCGGTGTACTGCCATGGTTGTAGTCCTCGGATGTGTCGGACCTTTTGGGTGTCGCTCATGGTAGCATGGCATCAAGGTGTATCGACTCTTTAGGTGGAACTTTATTGGTATTTGTTTGGGTAAATTTCCGCAAGTTACGACCGACGAAAGATAACCAAACGTCTCAATTCTATAGAATATTCTTGTATTAAGATAAGGTCCTAACGACATCGTACGACAGAAGACATCTTCGTCCTCGATGACGAACGTCGTGAGTTTCCCACGTCCACGACTAACAGGAATCTCTCGACTGGTTTAAATCTTATGATCTATGTAACGTTACTAACGATCATTAATCATTTATTACATACAACCGTTTTTTACTTTGTGAATCTTTCAATACAAGGTTAACGCACATAATGACCAACGGATATAACGGACGATCGTTATCAAAAATCAATCAATATCAAGACCGTTGGACAATCAATGCTCATTTATAGCAACCAAAGCTATATGTACAACCTTGAAGACCAACACAAGGGGAGGGGCATTGGATTAAAAGGCAATTTCGAGGATATAACTCTCATGAATTCTCCAAAGCAGAATCTCTCGATACAAGTGTTCTATTATGCGACATCTAGCTTAATTGCACGATCATATTACTTTTCTACTGTAATATTGTCAATTGTGCTTGTAATCACTCCTTCTAAAGGTTGACGTCCCTGTTTGATGTCCATAGTGCTTTTGACAATCCTCACTATCGTCGGCAGTTTTTACCCTCGGCGGGGTTTTCCGCGTCATCAAATCTCTATGTTCATCTTATTTTTTATCCTTGTCACGTGATTTGTCGAGTGATGACTTGCTTTAGTTGTTAAACTCCACACCGACCTTAGATCTTCCTTTGGACGATTTTTGGTATTAACAGCTTGGCGCCCACCATGGGGCCCCATCTAGAATAACATCCTCGACAGAGAGCGCGATTTACTAATAGTTTTAGTGCAAGATTTTTGTTTGACAGGATCATGGCTGCACAAGGAACTCAAGCCACTATCATCGCTCAAATGTGCATGGAGATTGATGCCGCTCGAAACCGAATTCATACCCTGGATAAGCAAAATTGTAGGGCCAATGAAGAACTCTGCACCATGAGGAATCCAGCGATGAGGAATCCAAATATAGGCAACCAATTTGGACCTCCCTTCAACCCAAGGACTCCCTTTAACATGTCTTTTGTAGTTGTTCCACCTCCACCACCTCCATACCCCATGCCAACGCAAGGTATGGGAGTGAATACTGGAGTCGCTACTTTCTCCATCCCGACGGTCCCATCAATGCAACCTCCTGTGACATCGCTTCCATCAGTAACCATGCCTTATATGCATGTACCATTGAATGCGGATAATGGTGGCACGTCGCAGAACAACAACTTTATTCCTAATGCAGGTCCTATGTCTCAATACTCTGGATTCATGCTTAGTAGCGGTGCTAATCCAGATGACCCTGTCGCACGACACCTAAAACAGTTGGAAGAGCAAAACGAAAAGATGCTACTACTGCTCGCTAAGCTACCAGGATCCACTGTACCTGTAAACGTTGAATCAAAGACAGGATTTCCAACGTCACCTTTCATCGATGAGATTGCTCTTGTCGACGTGCCGAAGAAATACAACATCCCAACGTTTACACCAAAATATTCAGGGATCAGCGATCCAACGGAGCATATTGCACAATACAAGCAGCTAATGTGGACTGTATCAATACCTCACCAGTATCAAGAAGTCTGCATGTGCAAAAGTTTCGGTGCGACCCTTACTGGAGCTGATCTCCGGTGGTTGATAAACTTATAACCCAAGTCTATCGGCAGTTTTACAGAGTTGGTCAACCAATTCTTTCAGCAATTTGCCAACAGTTGTAAAATGGAGAAACAAACTAGCGATATTTACTACATCACACAGAAGACAGGTGAATCAGTTCGAAGCTATTTCAGCCGTTTTAACTCTGAGATGCTCGGTATACGAAACTGTGACGTTCGAACTGCAATCAAGGCATACAAGCGAGGTCTTGGCTACGACTCTGATCTCTACATGGATTTGACGAAATATCCCCCCGAAAAACTTTGAAGACGTACGAGCTCGTACATTAGCCTACATGCGAGTTGAAGATAATGCAGTTTTCCGTCGAAAGCATTCGGATGATAAGAAAGCTCTAAGTGTCAAAAAGCCAGACTTCAAAGCAAGGTCGACTACTCGTGTTGAAACCTCCAAACAAGTCTCGAACGTGAGAGTCGACAAGAAGAAAATTGCTCCAGTTAATAAGTTTCCCCAACATCCAAATATCTCTTCTTACGGGTTTAAAGAGACACCCAAAGATACCGTCGAAGCTCTTAAAAATGTTCAGACTAACGTCAAGTGGCCATCAAAGAGCGAAATAGATGATGCCAGAAGGGACAACTCTACTTCCACAACGATCATGGTCATGAGACAGACGATTGTATTGCTCTGAGACGAGAATTGGCATGGCTCGTCCCCAAGGGACATCTGCAAGATTTATTGGGAACAAATGCACGACCCGTCTCACCCGAGCATACAAAAGTCATTAATTGCATAACTGGAGGAACTGATGTCTTTGGCTTAACTTATTCAGCAGCAAAACAACATGCTAGCCAGAGATCCGTAGAACTTCCTATGTCACGGACCTCACGACCGAAGCAAGACCTTGAATTGGAGGCCAGGCCCATTACCTTCGATCAAGAAGACATTGGTGATCAATGGCAGAAGCATCATGATGGATTGATAATCTAACTCACGATCGGTAATTGCTCGATAAAGAGGATCTTGGTCGATGGAGGAAGCTCAACTAATATTATCTTCCTCGCCACAATCAAAGCAATGGGAATCGATAAATCATAGATCGTGCGATGCTCGACGGTCCTTGTGGGCTTCAATGGCGACATGGCTAACACCATTGGGGAAATCATTCTCCCAGTATTTTCCAAAGGAGTCAACAAATAGACTAAATTCAGCATTATCGATTGTTCGTCAGCATACAACGTCATCTTGGGACGACCCTGGATACACGACACAAAATTGTACCCTCAACGTACCATCAGACGATCAAGTTTCCAACAACTTGGGGAGTCCAAGAAATCAAAAGCGAACGAAAGATCGTCCGTGAGTGTTATAAATTTTCTATGAAGCCTAGAAAGCAGAACATCTAGCAATTACAGAGCCAGGTCGAACCTAAAACTGCCGACGACTATCAATTGGAAGAAGTCATCCTAGATCAGGAGAGTCCTGACAGAATGGTCTACATTGGTATGTCACTCGAACCTACTTTAAAAGGTTCACTGATTTCTTTTCTGCAGGAATATGCCGATTGTTTTACGTTGACGCATGAATACATGGTCGACATCGACCCAGAGGTCATCACACATCGAATCAGTGTCTATCCTTCTTTAAAGCTTATTAAGCAGAAGCGTCTTAAGTTCGCCCCGGAACGCAACAAAGTGATCAACGACGAAGTTGATAATTTACTCAAAACGGGAAAAATTCGGGAAGTCAAATATCCCGACTGGCTAGCCAACGTAGTGGTCGTACAAAAGAAGAATGGGAAATGAAGAGTGTGTATCGATTTCACGGATCTCAACAAAGCCTGTCCAAAGGATCCTTTCCCCTAACCACACATCGACGCCATGGTCGACGCAACTGCTGGACACGAGCTTCTTACATTTATGGATGCATACTCGTGATATAACCAAATACTAATGCATCATGAAGACCAAGAGAAAACGAAATTCATGATAGAAGAAAGAATCTACTGTTACAAAGTCATGCCTTTTGGTCTTAAAAATTCAGGATTGACATACCAACGCCTAGTCACAAAATGTTCAAAGAACGTCTCGGAGACACGATGGAAGTATATATTGACGACATGTTCGTCAAGTCAAAACAGGCGATCGATCATATCGATCACCTAAGACAATCGTTTGATATACTTAGAAAATATCATATGAAACTTAACCCAACAAAATGCTCCTTTGGAGTAAGCACGGGTAAGTTCTTAGGATATATGGTCACACGACGAGGGATCGAGGCCAATCCTGATCAAATAAAAGATATTCTGGATATCAAGTCTCCACGCAATACCAAAGAGGTCCAATGACTTACAAGACATATAGCAGCGTTAAACAGGTTTATTTCTCGATCTTCGGAAAAATGTTGTTTATTTTACAATGTCTTGCGAAAGAACAGGGGTTTCGAATGGACGAAAGATCACGAAAATGCACTCTAAGAGCTCAAAAAATACATGGCGTCCCCACCTTTATTATCCAACCCTGAGGATCACGAGATCCTCCAACTATATTTGGCAGTAAGTCCGAACACAGTAAGTGTCGTCCTCGTCTGAGAAGATGACAAACAACAACGACCGATGTATTACGTAAGTAAGTCATTTCTCGACGCGGAGACCAGATATTCTTCTATGGAAAAACTCTTGTTAGTTTTGATAACTGCAGCTAAAAAGTTACGTCATTATTTCGAATTGCACCCTATAACTGTCGTGACTAACTTTCCTCTTAAGTCTAACTTGAGAAAACCAGAGTTAACAGGTCGGCTGGGAAAATGGAGTATCTACCTTGGTAGTTACGACATTGAATATAAACCAAGGACTGCGATCAAATCGTAGGCATTAGCTGACTTCGTTGCAAATTTCAGTCCAGGACTGTAAGCATCGACATATATTGTGGCAACTCTCGATGACCCAACATGGACTCTATATGTTGACGGATCTGTAACACCCTAAAAATAGGGATAACAAAAATCCGAAAAAAACGGACATGCGGTATTTAAAATTGCCAAAGCAAGAGCCTCCCAAAAATGGGGAAAATACACAAACCTGTTTAAATACAATCGTAAATAAACGGACAATAAATAACAACCAACAAATCTAATTTCTATAACCATAAAAGAGATTACAATTAAGGGTGTCATTTATAAACCCAAAGGCTCTCCTACCAAAAGTAAGTCCAATTGCAATATTCCCAAATCTCTCACCCAAGCACTACGCCCGCTTAGAACCGGTGCCGCTAAAACCTGAGATACACATCGACACCAAACAAGTGTTAGGCCAAAAAGCCTAGTGAGTTGAACAAGTAAAATCATGTCAGAAACAGTTACAGTTCTTATCAGCAGTTAACAAATAATCACGTAGATGTGGAGTCAACGGGAGCGACCCATATCTCCAATCCGGTTCACCCAAAGAGGCCATGCACCTTAAAGCCACTTTCCCTGGCAACCCAAAGGTCCGACACGCACCGGGGACTACCGCCTTTGGAAATTCCCCGACGGCGGAGGTCTAGGTACATAGGAGACTACCGCCTTAGAAAATTCTCCAAATGTCACCCACCTACATTCCTATAGTGAATCACAGACTTGGTTCATCCACATAATGCATTTAGGAGGTCTCAAAGATGTGTTTCAACCCGTTAGTCATTCGGGTATCAACCAAGAACACCATATTACCATCCTAAGCATGTAAATCCATCATATGACATGAATATCCACATAGACACGTTGTAGATACAATAACACCAAGAGTGTATTCCGAATGGAAATCATCATGTTATACCAAACATATATTCCTTAATCATGTCGAATACCCATTGTGGGCACACATAATGTAAATCCCCAAATAATTACACAACATAGAGTAAATCATGGGATGATACTTCATATACATATATCTCACATAATCTCATGGAAATACCATCAAATACTTAAACCCGTAAAGATGACCATTTTGAGCAAATATGCGATAATAATAACAATTAAACAAATATGGTGTGTATCCAGTTTTAACAAAAGTTTAGTAAACTCACCTTGCTAGATTTAGACTAAATCTAGATTTTACCCACTTAGAACTTTCCTTGAAGAACTTGATTCTTCAAACCAAATCTTCCAAAAAAACCTATATCCACAAGGTTCCAACCATAAATAATTGTTCCCCAAACACTTAACATCAATATCTCTATTTTGGGCAAAACCCTAATTTTGACCCAAAACTCACAAAATTAACCAAACTGAAATTATAGAAATCAAACACTAGGAAACCATCAATGGGTCATTTATAACTTACTTCAAGGTTAATAAATGGAAGGGATATGCTTACCACTTAGGTTTTGATGAAAACCTAGAAAACCCAAAATAAGCTTGAGGTTGAAGATGAAGATGGAGATGGTGAATCCTTGACCATAACTTTCAATCCTACCACTTGATGATGTTTTACCTCCACAAAATCCAAGGATTTGAGCCAAAATAAATTAGGGTTTGAAAGGGGAAGAAGGAAAAAGAATTGGGAGAGTATATAAGAAGTTTGGGTGTGAAGAAATGATTAAATAGCTGATTTTCGCGACTTAACAGCCCCCTGGACTGTTTGGGAGACTTTGCCAAGCGACATTGCCCAGGGCAATGTCGCTGGTCATAGTCGCAGCCAGCCAGTCTTCTTCTCGTTCACTGTTTTGGCCGTAACTTCTTCGTTATAGCTCCGTTTTTGCTCCGAAAAGAACCGTTGGACTCGTAATTGAATCCTTCATCTATCAAGACTATAAAATCAAGGATTTAAGTCCAAAATCAAATACCTTACTTTTCCTTAATATATCGGTTTCTGTATTAACTTGAAATGATACCTTTCGAAAGTCGGGGTGTTACAGGATCATCCAACGCCCAGGGGGCAGGATTGGGTGTCGTTCTCAAGTCGCCACAAAGGGGAAAGATGGTGTACTCCATACGATGCGAATTCAAAGCTACTAACAATGAAGCTGAATACGAAGCTTTGATCGCAGGATTAAATATGGATCACGACTTGGGGGCGACAAAGTTTCACGTTAAGAGCGACTCACTCTTAGTCGTAAATCAAATGAATGGAGACTTTGCTGCTAAAGACTCCAGAATGACAGCATATCTCAAGATAGCCAAAGACAAATCCGAGGAATTCAAATAATTTTCTATTTCACAGATCCCCAGAGATTAGAATACTCAAGCTGACGCATTAGCCAACCTTGAGTCGACACTTGGGAATCATTCATTCGATATCATTCCCATAATTCATCTGGCGACATCATCCATTGATAAAGAAAAAGACGCACAAAAGATCGAGGAGGAAGATAATTGGTCGAGCGATATCAGAAAATTTCTAGTGAACGACCAACTTCCAGAAGACAAAATGGAAGCTAGAAAAATTCGATTTAAAGCATCCAGATACATTATGATCAGAGATCAGTTATATAGACGATCATTGATAGGACTGAACTTATGATGTGTTATCAACAAAAGTCAAATCCAAAATATCTTACAAGAAATGCACAACGATGAGTGTGTCAATCACTCGGGAGGTCACAACTTAGCAAATCGTATTTCCCGACAAGGGTACTACTGGCCAACTTTGCGACAAGACGCAATCAGGTACGTCCAAAGTTGTGACGTATGTCAGCGACATTCAGGTATGTCTCACAAACCCTCCGAACCCTTGCATTCGATCTTAACTCCATGGACCTTCTTGCGATAGGGAATGGATATTGTTGGCAAGTTACCTCCGGACCACGGGCAAAAGGTATACCTTCTAGTCCTTACAAATTATTTCTCAAAATGGATAGAAGCGGCTGCTTATTCCCAGATCCGGGATAAGGAAGTCATTTTCTTTATCCAAACTAACATCATCTACAGGTTTGAAATTCCATATGAAATCGTATGTGATAACGGGTCACAATTCATAAGCGACAGAATCCAGCTGTTCTGCGAAAATCGTAACATCAAACTTACGACTTCAACACCCCGATATCCCCAGTCCAATGGAATCGCTGAGTCAAGCAACAAGACAATCGTTAACTCGATCAAGAAAAGACTTAAGGCTGCCAAAGTCAAATGGGTCAAAGAGCTTCCAACAGTTCTTTGGGCTAATCGTACGACACCTCATACATCCACATGACAAACTCCTTTTTCTCTTGTCTACGGTTGCGAAGCGGTCTTGCCTGTCGAGACCCAAATTTCAACCTCACGACACTCGATGGTCGAACACAACTTAGTCGATCTAAGTTACGACCTCGATGCACTAGAAGAATTACGAGAGTCAGCCTTGATCAGGATGGTTTCGCAGAAGCAATTGGTCGAACGACATTTCAATAAGAATGTCAAGGCCAAAAACTTCCAAACAGGTGATCATGTCTTGCCACGAGTGTTTCAAAACACACAAGAGCCCGACTCAGGTAAATTATCCACCAAGTGGGAAGGACCGTATCAAATAACCGAGGTTGTTGAAAAGGGAGCATACCGACTGCAAACCCTCGATGGTCGAAACATTCCTCAAATTGGAATGCAGTACACCTAAAAAGGTACTTCATGAATTCTCCAAAGCAGAATCTCTCGATACAAGTGTTCTATTATGCGACATCTAGCTTAATTGCACGATCATATTACTTTTCTACTGTAATATTGTCAATTGTGCTTGTAATCACTCCTTCTAAAGGTTGACGTCCCTGTTTGATGTCCATAGTGCTTTTGACAATCCTCACTATCGTCGGCAGTTTTTACCCTCGGCGGGGTTTTCCGCGTCATCAAATCTCTATGTTCATCTTATTTTTTATCCTTGTCACGTGATTTGTCGAGTGATGACTTGCTTTAGTTGTTAAACTCCACACCGACCTTAGATCTTCCTTTGGACGATTTTTGGTATTAACAGCTTTGCGCCCACCATGGGGCCCCATCTAGAATAACATCCTCGACAGAGAGCGCGATTTACTAATAGTTTTAGTGCAAGATTTTTGTTTGACAGGATCATGGCTGCACAAGGAACTCAAGCCACTATCATCGCTCAAATGTGCATGGAGATTGATGCCGCTCGAAACCGAATTCATACCCTGGATAAGCAAAATTGTAGGGCCAATGAAGAACTCTGCACCATGAGGAATCCAGCGATGAGGAATCCAAATATAGGCAACCAATTTGGACCTCCCTTCAACCCAAGGACTCCCTTTAACATGTCTTTTGTAGTTGTTCCACCTCCACCACCTCCATACCCCATGCCAACGCAAGGTATGGGAGTGAATACTGGAGTCGCTACTTTCTCCATCCCGACGGTCCCATCAATGCAACCTCCTGTGACATCGCTTCCATCAGTAACCATGCCTTATATGCATGTACCATTGAATGCGGATAATGGTGGCACGTCGCAGAACAACAACTTTATTCCTAATGCAGGTCCTATGTCTCAATACTCTGGATTCATGCTTAGTAGCGGTGCTAATCCAGATGACCCTGTCGCACGACACCTAAAACAGTTGGAAGAGCAAAACGAAAAGATGCTACTACTGCTCGCTAAGCTACCAGGATCCACTGTACCTGTAAACGTTGAATCAAAGACAGGATTTCCAACGTCACCTTTCATCGATGAGATTGCTCTTGTCGACGTGCCGAAGAAATACAACATCCCAACGTTTACACCAAAATATTCAGGGATCAGCGATCCAACGGAGCATATTGCACAATACAAGCAGCTAATGTGGACTGTATCAATACCTCACCAGTATCAAGAAGTCTGCATGTGCAAAAGTTTCGGTGCGACCCTTACTGGAGCTGATCTCCGGTGGTTGATAAACTTATAACCCAAGTCTATCGGCAGTTTTACAGAGTTGGTCAACCAATTCTTTCAGCAATTTGCCAACAGTTGTAAAATGGAGAAACAAACTAGCGATATTTACTACATCACACAGAAGACAGGTGAATCAGTTCGAAGCTATTTCAGCCGTTTTAACTCTGAGATGCTCGGTATACGAAACTGTGACGTTCGAACTGCAATCAAGGCATACAAGCGAGGTCTTGGCTACGACTCTGATCTCTACATGGATTTGACGAAATATCCCCCCGAAAAACTTTGAAGACGTACGAGCTCGTACATTAGCCTACATGCGAGTTGAAGATAATGCAGTTTTCCGTCGAAAGCATTCGGATGATAAGAAAGCTCTAAGTGTCAAAAAGCCAGACTTCAAAGCAAGGTCGACTACTCGTGTTGAAACCTCCAAACAAGTCTCGAACGTGAGAGTCGACAAGAAGAAAATTGCTCCAGTTAATAAGTTTCCCCAACATCCAAATATCTCTTCTTACGGGTTTAAAGAGACACCCAAAGATACCGTCGAAGCTCTTAAAAATGTTCAGACTAACGTCAAGTGGCCATCAAAGAGCGAAATAGATGATGCCAGAAGGGACAACTCTACTTCCACAACGATCATGGTCATGAGACAGACGATTGTATTGCTCTGAGACGAGAATTGGCATGGCTCGTCCCCAAGGGACATCTGCAAGATTTATTGGGAACAAATGCACGACCCGTCTCACCCGAGCATACAAAAGTCATTAATTGCATAACTGGAGGAACTGATGTCTTTGGCTTAACTTATTCAGCAGCAAAACAACATGCTAGCCAGAGATCCGTAGAACTTCCTATGTCACGGACCTCACGACCGAAGCAAGACCTTGAATTGGAGGCCAGGCCCATTACCTTCGATCAAGAAGACATTGGTGATCAATGGCAGAAGCATCATGATGGATTGATAATCTAACTCACGATCGGTAATTGCTCGATAAAGAGGATCTTGGTCGATGGAGGAAGCTCAACTAATATTATCTTCCTCGCCACAATCAAAGCAATGGGAATCGATAAATCATAGATCGTGCGATGCTCGACGGTCCTTGTGGGCTTCAATGGCGACATGGCTAACACCATTGGGGAAATCATTCTCCCAGTATTTTCCAAAGGAGTCAACAAATAGACTAAATTCAGCATTATCGATTGTTCGTCAGCATACAACGTCATCTTGGGACGACCCTGGATACACGACACAAAATTGTACCCTCAACGTACCATCAGACGATGGTCGAAACATTCCTCAAATTGGAATGCAGTACACCTAAAAAGGTACTTCTTTTAAAACCCATTTCTTCTTCTCTTACAATTATCTTTCTACAAACCTTACTGACTTAAGCATCAGAGCGTCGTTGGTCAAACCAACGACCCCCCTTGTTTTAACAATTTCACTGCAGGATCAGTCAAACATTCAACGGTATTTACGCCCTACGATTGCCCCACAACCATGTCGAATAAACCTAAAGGGTCTTAAGATCTAAACCTTATTAATGCCTGGACAAATCATAAGTTCCTTGTGAATTTATTTTGATTAACAGGTTGCCAATCGATATACTTGTGACTTACGTCGAAACACAAGCTCTTTATACGCTTACTCAGTCGTAAACTCGACTAACATTTGATTATGTTCAAGTACTTTATGCTTCTAGCCTTCTGTGCTTGTCTTAAGTTACTTAAATTTTCATTTAATCTTCGATATCTTACGATCGCTTTCTTATACTTATCATGAACTGCTTTAACTTTCATTAAAGTATCGTTTATCTCTCAATTACTATCCTTACTTATGTCGTAAGTTACTTACACAATTACTCTGTTATCTGTTTTGATGAAGTATGAGATGTTGCGACAGTTTGATCTGTTCAAAAATATTTTTCATTAATATCTTAAAAAAGATATTACAGTGCGTGGCACGACCACCAACGGTCGCCCAATTAAAAATAAAAAAAATCATAAAAACTAACTAAGGAGCTTGCTACTCCTGACCCTCCTTAGCCACGACCTAAGTGGCGTCATCTAGAGGAGTATCCTCAAGAAGCTCACGATCATGCTCATCTTCTGAGTTGAGATCCTCCTCCTTGTCGACGAACTTCAAGAAAAAATCTAAATCACCCTCCCCCAGCTAGAGGATCTTCTCCTCTCTCATAACGCCTAATCATGGTTGCACGAGTTTTGAGACAAGTGAACGCCTCAAGGGATGACTCCCTTTCCTCAATCTTGTCCACTCGTCGACGGGCCAAATCCCGCTCGAACCTCAATAGTTCGACTTCTTTTGCAGTCGCAGCCGAGATCATTTTGGTAGCATCCAACTCCGATCGGTCGATGGAGGCCTCGTCAAGGACCTCCTTCATGTGACTTTGCAGCACCGCATTTTCACGCTTGGCAGTATCCAACTCGCCAAGGGATTCGTGAAAGCAAAGGGAGATTTGATCTCTTTCCCCCTCCGCTTCCCTAGTCCTGGCGGTAGCCTTCGTCTCCTGCTCGATAGATTGAGAAACTAAAGACTTCACGTCATTAAGATGTGAGTGAAGAGCTAACGACGCCTGAAACGCCTGAAAATCATACAACAGGTTAATAAAACAAACGCTAAAGCCAAAAAAGAACTCAAAAGTTCTTACCTTGAAGGAAAATCCCGTGACGTTGGCATCCACGTCTTCGATCGCGAGATCCTTGTAGCTCTCACGAACAGTCGACAAGAAGAAGTTGTCCGCATGAGGGAACACTTCCTTCCTATCAAGACTACCAGATGACATAAAATTGACCGGTAGCTTGATAGTTACCGACATGGTCTTCGGATCCTCACCCGTCTGGGGACCCTTCCCTTTGTCCTTCGATAAAGAAGCTTCCACCACCCGCCGCGGGATTGGAGAAACCGGTGCGACTTCTGCAATAGGTAGCGTCATCGCCCCTTTAGAACCAACGACCTCATGGTCGTCAGTCGTCGGGGACGGTTGCCTCGCAACTGTCTTCATCTTCTTACCCTCCAACCCCGTAGTCGAAAGGGGCCCTCTCTTCAATACTCGACCTTGTCGAGCCAGCCGGGCTGCCGATTCCCTCTCCGAGGGACTCGACGTTTATACTGATGGAACCAAGTTTCCTGAAGAAAAAGACATAAGCATATCAGTAAGTGACGTTTTCATAAAAAACTAGACCTTACTAAACAAACCTAGGGATTAAAAACATCCTACGACCAAAAATCCCAAATGGTTTTCGACAGCTAGTGGGTGACGTCCGTCGACTAGACCCCACAAGAAAAACAAAAATGGTGACGTCAGCTAGACTAGACCCATTAAAAACTTTGTTTGGGTGACGTCTGTTCGACTAGACCCCAAAAGAGGTCTCACGACCTACCAATACAAAGAGGAAATCTTATCAGGAACGACTTCCCCGTCCTTTTCCTCATCTTCTCCCTCTCCTTCGTCGCCTTCCTCTTCTTCTTCAGCATCTGTGTTTACTCAACTAGGAGACTCGACGACGATGGTATAATCTTCATCCTTCTCTCTTGATGTCATGAAGAAATATGATTGATCCTCAACACTGAGCTCCATAAGGCTCTCGACCTTTATGGCCGAATCAGAATACGGCTTGATCCTCTAAAATTCCATGGCTGAAAACAAAAGAAAAAACTGTATCGTTAGATCGATAAAAACACAAAACGACGAAGAAAGAAAAAATATAGAAACTAACTCGTTGTGTTCCATCCGTTGATGATCCATCGAGCTTTAATATCCGATGGCGCCACCCGACCAAAAACATGTCGTGTCTTCCACCCACGATCATTTACCGTCGTTGCTTGAACCAGAACACGGTCAACCCTCGCTCTCGAAAAGAGACTGTACATGTGGTTCACATCTGCTTTAACCGAGTAGGCTACTAACAAGTCATTGACAGTGAAGGGCAATGACCATTTAGCCGTCAATCTTTCAACGACTTGAACAATCCGCCAGAATTGAGGCATCATTTGCTCCGGAGACAACCCAAAGGTTGTCAAGAACTCTCTCGACAAGGGAGAAAAAGGCCACGAGAAGCCTATCTTGAAGGGATATTTGTAAAGAACGAAATATCCCCTCGGACATTGCTCCGGTTTCCAATGATTCGGAGCACTCAGCCGAACGTCGGCCGGAATCTTGGCCATCCAGCGAAAGTCTCTCATCTCTACCTCACCACTGATAGTGCTAAAGGGGTTGGATGCCATTGAATATTCCTTGCAAGGAAAAGTGAAAGTCTTAAAAGTCCAAAGGAAAGCTATAAAAGTTTTTGGGCAGCGATTTGCTATTTCTTGCAGATTTTTTGCAAAGATCCTTTCTAAACACTTAAACGCGTAAAAAGGAAGGGATTCGTCCATGTTCAATATTTATATACAATCCGATGTTAAGTCGAACCACCAGATGGGTGACACCAGTATCGACACTTCACCCTCCTCCACGGATGGATGCCACATGTCCATACACCTGACACAACGCGCCCCACATGAACATTACATCACAACAGTAAAAACAGCTACACGCTTCCCCTCAGAATCGCTCTGGTTCTCGAGGAAATGATTTAGTTACAAGAAATCAACAATTGTTCCACTTGATTGCAAAATTCGAAAAAACGGCTTGCCGCCTAATTTATGAATTTTGGGGGCAAACTATTTGGGTAAATTTCTTCAAGTTATGACCGACGGAAGACAACCAAACGTCTCCAGTCTATAGACTATTCTTGTATTAAGATAAGGTCCTAACGACATCGTACGACAGAATACATCGTCGTCCTCGATGACGAACGTCGTGAGTTTTCCACGTCCACGACTAACAGGAATCTATCGACAGGCTTATATCTTACGATCTATGTAACGTTACTAACGATCATTGATCATTTATTGCATACAACCGTTTTTTCCTTTGTGAATCTTTCATTACAGGTTTAATGCACATAATGACCAACGGATATAACGGACGATCGTTATCAAAGATCAATCAATATCAAGACCGTTGGACAATCAATTCTCATTTATAGCAACCAAAGCTATATATACAACCTTAAAGACCAACGCAAGGTGAGGGGCATTGGATTAAAAGGCAATTGCAAGGATATAACATTCACGAATTCTCCAAAGCAGAATCTCTCGATACAAGTGTTCTATTATGCGACATCTATCTTAATCGCACGATCATATTACTTTTCTACTGTAATATTATCAATTGTGCTTGTAATCACTCCTTCTAAAGGACGACGTCTCTGTTTGACGTCCATAGTGCATTTGACGATCCTCACTATCATCCGCGGTTTTTACCCTCGACGGGGTTTTCTGCATCATCAAATCTCTGTGTTCATTTTATTTTTTATCCTTGTCGCGTGATTTGTCGAGTGATGACTTACTTTAGTTGTTAAATCTCCACACCGACCTTAGATCTTCCTTTGGACGATTTTTGGCATTAACAGTATTATGGGTCTCCCACATTGACTCCAAATACGGAATTGGTTATGGGAAATTATTATGTGTATATTATGTAAATCTGATTATTATTGTTTGTCGTCTCACTAGGCCTTTTGGCCTAACACTTGTTTGGTGTCGTTGTGTATCTCAGGTTCTAGTGGTGCCGCATCTAAGAAGGTATAGGCGGTTCTCGTGTGAGCTTGGGGTTTTGTGAAGACTTTTGTGGGATTATGGATGACACCCTTTTTGTAATCGTATTTCTGTTTTAGAAATTAGATTAATATGTTGTTGTCTATTACCATTAAATTACAAACTGTAATTAAACAGGTGTTTATACTTTCCCCATTTTTTGGAGGCTCAAGTCGTGGCATTTTTATATACCATATTTCCATTTTTTCCTGAAATTTTGTTACCCCTATTTTTAGGGTGTTACAAGTTGGTATCAGAGTTTTAGTTTAAGTGAACTAGGTATTGACTTTAGCATGCCTAGGCTTAGACTGTAAGCGTTAGTGGTAAGTTATCAACCCGGGGGTAGCATTCTTGGTGGGGAGAGCGTTAGGTCTTACGGAATTACATTGATCGAGAATGATGATGACGTTAACAAGAATTCTTATGTATAACGTGTTCATAATTTCACTTAGCTAATGTTATTATGAATGAGTCGTTATGTAAGCATGCTTGAATTGCTACTGTTATGATAATTGATAAGTGTAGTAGTACGTATTTTGAGTTTAACTCACTTAGTCTTTTCCTCAACCTCATTCTCGTGCATGTGTGGTAGATAATTAGGGTAAATACTCGAAGTAGGCTACCAACCCCACAAGAGGGTAATGTAGAAGACGAGTCTACCACCGACCAACCTAATGTGGTCGCGATCGCAGTGGGTTCTCCCATACCCCCTATTTTGGGCGGAAGAGTCGAGCACATTCTACAAATTAACATTGCCTCTTCCAAACCAATCATCGAGGAGGTGACCCTCAAAACTCGAATCAGAGACAGTATGATGGAGGCCATGAACTCGGCCATGGCACAACAACAACAGTTCTTCATTAAACTATTGGAAGATCGCGACGCCAGTCACCGACGACCTGAAACGTTTTAGGGAATGTCGTGATTGGGTCGGGAGGTGTGGTGAAAGTCGTTGGCACGGAGGAACAAGTTATAGTTTGAGACAAGAGAAGATAAACGGGGTGTTCGTACAAGACTATTCTGGGGTGCAAGCCGTCGGAATTTGTAGGTACTACCGATCATGTCAGTTATATGTACTGGATCCGAGAGATGGAAATGGCATTCGAGGCTAGCGAATGTGATGACTCTCAAAGGGTCAAGTTCGCCTCTCACTTACTTAAGGGTGAGGCCCTAACTTGGTGGAATCTCACCCGATCCTCCCTTACTCCAAAAGTGTTGGCCAAACTCTCGTGGACAACATTTAAGAAGAAGATCCTAGACAAATGTTGCAGCGAGAGAGCCTTGGACAAGATTGAACTAGAATTCTGAAATCTGAAGAAGGGTAGCATGTTTGTTTCTGATTACTTAAAGCGGTTCTTAGAGAAATTGAGCCTAGTGGAGCATCTGGATCCCGATGAGAAGATGAAGATCAAGGCCTACCAGTTGGGGTTGCCAGCCGAGATGAAGACGGTGGTGAGGAACGCCAAGGTGACGACGCTAGAGGAGGCTATTGAAGAGTCATTCTTTTTGGAGGATGACATTGCTCATGGAAAGGAAGAGAGGGACAAGTTGTTGAGAAAAGGAAGTGGGAAGGGCCATCTGGGCCGATTCGTCAGTCAAAGCCATTTATGGGAGGGAGGATTGGAGACTCCCATCGTGAATCGAGATGGTGCCACAAATGCAAGACCAAACATTATGGCCCATGCAACCAAAGACCTAGGGGTGCTCACGGGTTGGGTTGATCGGGTTGAAGGCATTTCAACTAGGGGTGTAAATGAGACGAGACAACTCGCGAGCTACGCGAGATCGACTCGGTCAACACTCGACTTGAATAGGCTCGACTCGATATACTAACGAGTCAAGTCGAGCGACCTGATACTCGACTCGATAAGCACGTGAGATACTCGATAAACAAAATAATAAAAATAATTAATAACAATATTTTAATTTAATTGATGATAATGACAATAATAATAATAATAATAATAATAAGTTTTTTGAATTTTTTTTTGAAAAATGATGGTGTAAAATATATGGGTGAACTCTTGAGAGTTTGTCTAATCCATCCCACATTGGTGGGATATAGAACTCAATTCTTTGAACTCCACTATATATAGACCTTTCCCCTACCTCAAACTTCGTGTGGGGCTAATAGTTTTCATTTCCCATCTCATGGAAACTACCAAGCTGGAGTACGGTAGGGGTAGAGGGAATTTTCGGTGGAGCAGTGAAATGCGTAGCTGACAAGAATAATATTCTACAACTAGAAATTCTATATCTCTTTTTTGGTTTCTCTCGAGAAAGTCTTTGTGAATCCATACAACTTTAGTTTTTCCGTTTCTGTCTTTTCAGAGCTATCGCCCCAATAAAGTGCTAAATGGCTTGAGCCTTAGGGCTTGAGCCTTAGGGCTTGAGCCTATGTGATTGTTTTAATAGGAGTACCTTATGAAAACGGGTTCATCTTGAGTTCTTTTACACATTAAATGGGTTCGAGCTTGATTCGAGTTTTCGAGCTTGAGTTCGAGCTTGATTTGAGTTTTCGAGCTTTGATTTGAGCTTGAAACGAGTTTGATTTAGAGTTTGGAAATTGGTTATTGAGTTCGAGTCGAGTTTGTATTTATAGTACGCACGAGTTTTCGAGTCGAGTTCGAGCTTGGTAATCGAGTTTCGAGTTCGAATCGAGTTTGTATTTTCAGTACTCCTGAGTTTTTGAGTCGAGTTCGAGCTTGGTAATCGAGTTTCAAGTTCGAGTCGAGTATAATGATACTCAAACTCGAATCGCATCATTTACACCCATAATTTCAACAACCCAACCCAATGTTGGCGGGTTGAGAATTTTCAACCCAACCCAACCCAAACAAAAGTGCAACCCAACCCAACCCATTCGGGTTGGTCGGGTTGTGTTTAAACAAAGTAAAAACAATATTGAAAACATAAAAATAAAGCAACATTTCTTTGAAATGCGATCCATCCTTCAAAAGAATATACGAGTTCATCAAATATTTAGGTATTACCTATAACCTTCCAATAATATCCCCTTATGAGTTCCATTTTCTCGTTATTGCCGAGTTATTTTTGGTAACTTATACATATTAAACGGAAATATAAATAATTTTAGAGAAGTCTCTAAAACGTTAATCGGGTTATTGGGTTGGTCGGGTTACTTTGAGCCTAACCCGATATCAACCCAATATCAACCCAATTGATTCGGGTTGTTCTAATTTTGTATCGATTGTATGTCAGGTTACCTCGGGTTGATTTTTTTACGGGGTGGTCGGGTTGGGTTGATCGGGTTGGTCGGTTTTTTTAGCACCCCTACCGAGACCTCATTCGGGTCCCGCCGAGAGTGCCAAGTGTAGGAAGAAAGGTTATGCAATTCAAGATTGCCTTATGGCTTATCCTTGGAATGGTATGCTTCGAATGCCGAGAACTAGGGCATATGAAGAGTGAATGCCTGAAACTTGTGGGTGGTGGTCGTGGAAATTCTTTTGGGTCGACAGCAAGAATCGAACAACCCCCGAAGGCGTCGAGTCGAGCATTCCGGATGACCACCGAGGAGGCAAGGGAGACCGCTGATGTTGTATCGGGTACGTTTCTAGTAAACTCCTTGCCTACTCGTGTGTTATTTGAGTCGGGTGCAGCATATTCTTTTGTGTCAAGTTCGTTTTGTAAGCAATTCGCCACTCCTATTAATACCCTTCCCGATGCATTGGTAGTGGAAGTAGCTAATGGGGAGCAAGTGTTAATCCGAGAGTGTTTTAATGATTGCATCCTAGAAATTGATGGTACCTCCTTCGAGGTAAATTTACTACCTATGGCTATAGGTGGCTTTGATGTAGTCATAGGCATGGATTGGTTAGTTAGGCATAAGGCCGACATCTTTTGCTCCAAGAAGATGATCCAAGTGCCTTTGTCGGAAGGTGGTGTGGTCACTATCTATGGAGAGAAAGGGAAGAGAAGTAACCATATCATCTTATCTCTAAAATCTTGCAAATTCCTAGCGAAAGGGTATTCCTCATTTCTAGCGTATGTCATTGATGCGAAACTGGAGAAGAAATCGGTGGAAGATGTAACATTGAGCATGACTACCCGGATATCTTTCCGGAAGACCTAATCGGCTTGCCGCCAGAACGTCAAGTGGAGTTTCAGATCGACCTTACTCCGTGAGCGGCCCCGATAGCCCGTGCTGCTTACCGCTTGACGCCGACAAAAATGCAGGAGATGATGGCACAACTTCAAGAAATTCTAGAGAAAGGATTCATCCGACCGAGTTCATCACCTTGGGGAGCCCCAGTTTTCTTCGTGAAGAAGAAGGACGGGTCTATGTGAATGTGCATAGATTACCAAGAGTTGAATAAGGTTACGGTGAAGAACAAGTATCCACTTCCCCGGATCGACGACCTCTTCGACCAATTGCAAGGCGTGGGGTGCTTTTCGAAGATCGACCTTCGGTCCGGATACCATCAAGTAAGAGTAAAGAAAGACGAAATTCTGAAGACAACCTTTCAAACGAGGTATGGACACTACGAGTTCTTGGTGATGCCTTTCGGTCTGACGAACGCTCCGGCCGTGTTCATGGATTTGATGAACCGTGTATACCGTTCCTTCATGGACAAGTCGGTAATCGTTTTCATTGATAACATCCTAGTCTACTCAAAGAAAGAGGCCGAACATGGGAAGCACTTACGGGAGGTGTTGGAGGTCCTTTGAAAAGAAAAGTTGTTCGCAAAATTCTCGAATTGCGAATTTTGGTTACAAGAAGTTCAATTCTTGGGCCACGTGGTGTCTAGAGACAATGTGAAAGTAGACCCGACGAAGATCAAGTCGATGATGAGTTGGGAGCCACCGACTAGTCCGACGGAAATCAGAAGCTTTTTGGGGTTAGTGGGTTACTACAAACGGTTCATTCAGGATTTCTCCAAGATCGCCTCGCCACTCACCTCTTTGACAAAGAAAAATGTTAAATTCCTTTAGACCGAGATGCAAGATCAAGCTTTTCAGACCCTTAAGAAGAAATTATGTGAAGCGCCAATCCTATCCCTACCCGAGGGATCAGATGACTTCGTGGTATATAGTGACGCTTCCAAAATGGGCCTCGGGTGTGGGCTAATGCAAAGGGGCAAGGTAATAGCTTATGTGTCACGACAACTAAAGGATCATGAAAAGAACTACCCGATTCATGATTTGGAATTGGTGGCGGTAGTATTTGCATTGATGTTGTGGCGACATTATTTGTATGGGACAAAGTGCACTCATTTACCGATCACAAAAGTCTGAAGTACATATTTGACCAAAAGGAGCTCAATATGCGACAAAGGAGATGACTTGAGCTGTTGAAGGACTACGATTGCGAATTGATCTATCATCCGGTAGGGCCAATGTGATGGCGGATGCTTTGAGCTGAAGGAGCAATGAAGGCGGTACCAAGCTAATCCTCACTAGAATCGACGTGGTATCAAGTTTATTGGAGAACATCAAGACGTGTCAAGCGGAAGCACTCCGGGAAGAGAACCTCAAAACCGAAGTTATAGTGAAACAAAGAGAGCTATTGTCGAAAGATAGTCGCGGACTCAAACTCTTCCAAGGTCAAATTTGGGTGCCAAGGCTCGGTGGGAACTGTGAACTACTCCTAGAAGAAGCGCATAAGTCCAAGTATTTTATTCATCCCGGTAGCACAAAGATGTATAGAGATTTGAAGTTGACTTATTGGTGGCTGATGATGAAGTTCGATGTGGCCAACTACGTGGAAAGATGTGTAACATTTCTTCAAGTCAAGGCGGAACATCATAAGCCGTACGGAAGTTTGCAACCATTGTCAATCCCCGAGTGGAAGTGGGACAATATTACAATGGACTTCGTGACAAAACTACCGAAGACCTTGCGACGCCATTATACCATTTGGGTGATCGTAGACCGTCTAACCAAGAGCACGCATTTCCTTGCAATGCGAGAGACCTTGCCAATGGAGAAATTGGCCAAGCTTTACATCGACGAGGTGGTGTCGAGACATGGGGTGTCGCAATCTATTGTTTCCGATAGAGACAGTCGGTTTACATCCAACTTCTGGGCTAGTCTACAAAAAGAGTTGGGCACAAGATTCAATCTAAGCACGGTTTACCATCCTCAAATGGACGGTAAAAGTGAGAGGACAATCCAGACCCTCGAGGACATGTGGAGTTCATGTGTTATAGATTTTAGAGGGAGCTGGGATGCACACCTACCCTTGGTAGAATTTGCTTACAATAACAGCTACCATTCCAATATCGGAATGGCACCATTTGAGGGCTTGTATGGCCGGAAGTGCAGAACCCCAGTTTGTTGGATTGAAGCGGGCGAGAAGCAATTCGCCGGACTGGAAATTGTTCAAGAAACAACATACAAAGTGAAGGAAATCCGAGAGAGGTTGAAAGCGGCTCAAGATCGACATAAGAGTACGCGGACAAGAAAAGGAGGCCAGCCGAATTTCATGTGGGGGATCGCGTTATGTTGAAAGTATCCTCATGGAAAGGGATTATCTTATTTGGGAAGTGTGGGAAGCTTAGTCCCTGTTTCCTTGGGACTTTTGTCATTTTAGAAAAGATCATACTCCAAGTTTACTGGTTGGATCTACCACCGGAAATGGGTGGAATACACCCTATCTTTCACGTGTGTTACCTCCAAAAATGCATAGCCGAAGAGAAGAGTGTAATTCCCTTGACGGAAATTAGGGTGGACAACAGTTTGTTGCGTGAAAGAGCCGGAAGCAATATTGGAATCAAAGACAAAGGAAATTGCGCCATAAAGAAGTGACCATGGTTAAGGTTCAATGGAAACATCACCGAGGTGAAAATGTCACGTGGGAGGCCGAGGAGAATATAAAAAGGAGGAACCCGCATTTATTCGAATGAAGCGTAATTTCGGGGACGAACTCTTTCCCAAGAGGGAGAGGATTGTAACACCCGGAAAATCTCAGTAAAAACTCTCAAAACTTTAAATCCTTTTTAATATTTTGAAATTAATCTTTTAGAACCGTTTAATTCATATCTCGATCCTTAATCATTAGACCCAAGTCTGGAACCTAGATTTGGAAGATTTTCGGACGACAAGGGGGTGGAGCAATTGTGACTCACAACTATTACAATTGTCATAGTCGCTGGTCAATGTCGCCGATGGAGGTAGAGTCGCGGTACGTACCCGGCGATTGTGACAGTGACAGTGTCCCTTGGCACAACCGCGTGTCACTCTCGCCCGGATGGTATCAAGAGTGGGGAGCAGTAGTGCCCTTGAGCATAGTCACCGGGCACTATCGCCGTTGGGGGCTGAGGGTATAAAAACACACCCTTGACCGATTTCACTCCATTTTCACCCCAAGATCGATTTTGGTCTGACTCTTAAAGCATTTAGGGCGATTTTGGTAACCCTAGGAGCTCTCTCTTCATTAAATTCATACTTGGTATTGTTGAGAGCATTTATTTGTCATCAAGCTACCTTGGAAGCTTTAAGTGGAGATTCTCAAGCCATTCGACCTCCATCTCATCTCTACCTTCATTCCTAGGGTTTTGCTATTTTCTAGGTTTTGGTAAAAACCTAGATAGTGAGTTCCTAAACCTTTTTCTTAAACTGGATACATATCATTACATGCTCTTTGTTGTCAATTATTGCATTCTCTTGAACTATCTACCATGTATACTATGATGATCCAATGTTTATAATACTATGAACCTACGGAATATTGGGATGAAAATGATGTTATTGATGGCTTGAAAACACAAAGGATGCCATATTTATGTGGTCACTTTGATAATAGTTAATTTGAAGAAATAACCTATATGTTGGGTTTTGACCTAATGTGAATAAATGACCTTATATGACATATGGGAAATTGTGGGCTTGTCTTGACATTTAATATGGAATAAACAAGCATAGAAATTGTACTGTCAATGTTTGGATACATCTCATGTGGGATTTTGTGCATTTTGTGTACTTGGAACATATAGAAGTCTTAAATAAAGCTCATGCATGATGTATGTAGTACTTAGACCATGTTGGTCACCTATGATTGGGATTGTATACACTAGTCGTGAACTAAAACCCCTTGTGGCTTAAAAATGGTATTGTTGGGTGAACCAAATCAGTAGACACTAGGAGGATACAGTCTTGAGTGCCACCATGTCGGTATGTACCTAGACCTCCGTCATTCGGGATAATGCCATGGTTGTAGTCCTCGGATGTGCCGGTTCTTTTGGGTGTTGCTCATGGTAGCATGGCATCAAGGTGTTTAGACTCTTTGGGTGTAACTTGATTGGTGTTATGGGTCTCCCCCATTGACTCCACATACAGAATTGGTTATGAGAAATTATTATGTGCATATTATGTAAATTTGATTATTATTGCTTGTCCGGTCTCACTAGGCTATTTGGACTAACACTTGTTTGGTGTCGATGTGCATCTCAGGTTCTACGAGGGTCGTATCTAAGAAGGTAGACGGTTCTCGTGTGAGCTTGGGGAATGCAAGTGGATGCACTTTTTGTGAAGACTTTTGTGGGATTATGGACGACACCCGTTTTGTAATCGTGTTTCTGTTTTAGAAATTAGATTAATAGGTTGTTTTCTATTACCGTTAAATTACAAGTTGTAATTAAACAGGTGTTTATACTTTCCCCATTTTTGGGAGGCTCATGTTGTGGCATTTTTATATACCATATTTCCCATTTTTTAGGAAATCTTGTTACCCCTATTTTTAGGGTGTTACAATAGTGGTAATGATGGTCGTAGAGATGGCAGTAGTGGTAATGATAACGACCATCGTAATATGATGTAACAAATTAAAGTAAATTATAGAGGCAAAATAATCATTCTCAAAAGATAGGAAGAAGAGGAATTGGAATTCCTTACTAAAACCCAATGAATTTAAATTCCACCATATGTGGAATTGGAACTCCATCTTACAACTTAAAGAATGAATTAACGCATAAAAGAAATTTGGTCAATGGAAGTGATCATTTCAATTACTTCAAATTCCATCAGATTCCAATGAACCAAGCGCCACATAAGTTTTTGAACTGTATTTTTTTATCATCAATAACCCTCATAACTCAAGCTCACTTTTTTGTTTCTGACTACAAAACTTTGACCATCTGAACCCCGTTGTTTCTCAAACTTCGAAAGATCGTTTGGATATTCAGATAACCCAATCTACAAAATTGAGGCCAAAAAAACAAATGAAGGAAGTTTTTTTCTTCTTTTTTGGGAAAAAGGGACAGAACTCCCGGAAAAATTTATTCAAAATAAAATAAAAAGACAATTTGCAAGGGGCATATCCCAAGCATTACAAAATGTTGGCCAAGGAAATGTTTAGGAGAAAAACATAACAGAGGCCTAACACTAAAACCCATGATAGAGTCAAAAAATCATTTATAAACCATATAACCCCCAAAATAACAGCCCGTGAGGAAACCAATCTGGAAAAAATATTTGGATGATTAAGCCCATCCACAAGGCCCAAGTGGGGAAGTGTGAGATTGGCCCAGTCCTCAAACTTTTGATGATCCATCAATGGTTCCTTAACTCAATGAGTATTAGCCCACATATGATTAGCAGCCAAATCAAGTAACCAAGCCCATTGAGAGAAATTCCTGCAGCCCATGTAAAAGCCCCAAGTATAATTTGTACGGCCCAAAATTGAAGCCCACCCTTCCTAATAAATTGAACCAATTACCAACCTTATCTCATTTGATGTCATTTGAATAGTACAAATATCAATCCAATCCATTTTTTTTAAAACAAGCCCAAATCCTTATCCAGATATTATACCATTCTCCCAAATCAATTAGTTCATCATCCAATTCATTTTCATCGTCTACGAAACCAACATCAAGGACCACAACCAATATATTCGATGAAACTCACAACTGATATACAAGTGAAATTGGGATCGCACAACCAAGTGAAGAGGATTATAATGAAGCATTTGCAAGTTTGGAACCCTATAATTTCTCCCAAGTACCAAATCGAAGAACCAATAAGCCCTACTGCCATTCTTTTTTCTATTATCAACCACAATTCTCCTTCTATTCAAACTAGCATTCCAACCAAACTGCTTCCATAAGAATCTGCAAATTATATTCCCCCACCTTATAACTCCATAAACTTTGCAGTTCATCACCAAAAATCCAATTTTTGAGAAACTTGCAATCAAACGCAAAACTTTGGTTTTCCCTGTAACAGACTGTGACTTGGACAAAAATTTGGCAATCTAATCATGACCAAACCAGTGATTGACTACAGTTTGGCCTATGGTCATTGCAACAAGAAACCAATACTGGGAAAATTTCGAAACCAGGACCAAATTTACTTCAATTACAGTAACCTGCAGTAACCACAAACAATTCCAAAACCAAATTTTCATCCTTGTTGATCCATAAAATAGTAGAACAAGATTAGATCAAGAGCAACATTAGAGACGTACTTTGGCCAAAATATTAGCATAGATCCAACAATTCTGCAAACACAGCTTTGAAATACACAATTTGCAAAACCAGACTTGAAGTATTTTGATGCATCTGTCAGTGTACCAGGGTCTGATCCAAAATTGAACTATTGATATTAGCCACCTGATCATAGAGAATCCACCCTTATCCCTCTAAAACCAATGACCATGAATATTGACAGTAACCAATCGACAAAAAAGTTGTTGTAATTTTAATCCAAAGGCAGGCCACAGACAATAGGGGTGTGTAAAATCCAAATAGTCCGAAATCCGAACCCGAATCCGAACCGAAAATAAGGTGTTTTTGCAAAACCCGAAGACCTCGAAATCCGATAAACCGAAACCCGACTTTTGGAGGGTTATTTGGGTTCGGATTGGGTTTGATCTTTGGCCACCCGACCCGTCCGAAAACCCGAAGTAATATACATATATATTTTAAATATTATATAAATATATTTATTTATCTAATTATCTTTTGAAAATCGTAAATTTTGGTCTTTTAAAGTGTTTTCTAATTTTTAAACTTACTATCGATTTCATCAATCTCTCAATCGATAGAATTCATCCTCAAAATCGATTGAATTTATATATAATTTTTGCATTATATAATACCCGAACCCGACCGATATCAACCCGAAACCCGACTAACCCGAACCCGAAACAATCCGAAATATGAAACCTAAAATTCGGGTTTTGATTTTCATATCCGAAATCTGATCGGATTTTTGGTTTTCCCACCCGAACCGTCCCGACCCGACCCGCCCGATGCACACCCTTAACAGACAATACATGGTTCTGATCAAGAACTCAAACTTGAGCATAAAACCAAACCAGATTTTTATCCCAATCCTATATAAAGTCTCAAACTTGACACCAATAAAGTTTTGACAGAAAATATTTGGCCATATAGCTTCTGTGATCTGACCAATTCTGATCCCCAAATACAAACTAAAACACCTTATAGGAGCTGGACCATACAAACACGATGTTCCAATTCCCTCGATCAGTAAAAAGCCAAGTAAAACAGATGATGTAATATGGCCTTTGGCCTTTACACCACATATTACACCCCAACAATAGATATTATGTTTTCCAACCCATAAAGCAGCAAAATACAATATAAGATCAAATTGCAGTTGTAGTTTGGTCATTCTCCATATATCACTAGGCTTATATATATATATATATATATATATATAGAGAGAGAGAGAGAGAGAGAGGGAGGTTACTTTGTTAACCTCCCAAATGGTACTAACTTTATGAACCACTCTTGATCAATAGAAATTCATTTTCAACCTTGGTTGGTTTCAACATCATCATTAAATATCCAAGGGTAGAAATGGAATTTCATAAAATGTTTTTCTTGCTAGAAGGGTTGATTGGGAGTTACAAAATAATAATTAATAGGAGGAGGTTACAAATATTCATTTAACAAAATTAATATATATTTTAATTTTCATTTGTTCATGAACATTCATTGTCTAAAGCCTAACCCATTCTCCCAGCAAAAGGAAGCTGCAGCAGCTCCAGTTGCCATTATCTCAGACAAAAGTTTGAGGTTTTTCTCGAACAAAATTGATTTTTCGTGTGATCCAAAATACATTCAAACCGGAGGTAATCCAGGAATATTACCATCTACAAGTGAAGAAATCATAAATTTCAAGCAATATTTGGTCAGGCAGGAGCTCTAATATGATGATTTTGAGACCTTGGAGGTTATTCCCATATGCAGGCGTGTTCACATTTGATGATGGTTCCGTAGTTGTGATAACTAAAGTTGACGTTGATGGATATGAGGATGAAGGGCATGGTTCAGATGATATTTCAGGGGATCCATTACTTTTATATAATGTTGTTATGTTCATACAAGTTCACATTCTCAAATGAACACTAAAGGATATATGTTCACATCCCTAATACACGTTGACATTATCAAGTAGTAGCTAGATATATGTTCACATATGTTCACACGTGTCAAAATGAACACTAGAGAATATATATGAACAAGTAGTAGCTATACAAATCATAAGATTTTTGAATGATCATATATGTTCAGTCATTGTATATATGTCCATATATGTTCATATACCTTCACATACACCAAATTAACACTATTGGAGGGGTGTTAACGTATATGAACACCATAGGAATAGAGGACTTCACCATAGGCATATAGATTCACAAGCTCGAATGAAGACAAATGAACGAATGAATATATATGAACAACTGAAAGTCGAAAGTATTATATCACCAAGATTGAAGATTATGACAACCCTCCGTTGAGGTAATGAAGCCCATAATACATTTAATGTTAACTATATTGCATTTAATCCATACCACGTTCCTTTTACCCTTTTAGACTTGTTGTCCTTGACTTTTGAGGAAGGGGAGAAACTTTTTTTGTAGTTATGACAGTGTACCTTCGTCCTTGTTGTCTCCATAAAAGACAAACATCTTTAGCTGATGGACCATCAAGTATTGTCATCTTCAGCTGATGATTCACCCTATCTGTCCGCGACTTCATCAGCTGGTTAAGATCTTCTGATGCTTGTGAGTTTAGGTTGATCAGGTACTAGGCTTCCATCAGATATCTTCATCAGATTTTCAGCAATTGTGCGTTGATCTAGAATGATTTGCCTCATTTGTCAACATCATCTCCTTCCTTTATATAGAGAGCTTAACCAGAGCATCTGCCAATAGAGATGTTTCTTTAGCTTGTCAAAGACAAATCTCTATCAACTAAAATGCCTCTAAATGGCACATTCCATCTTTAATCCAATTGGCTAAGCGTTTCTTACATTTGTTTATCAATCCTAAAATCTTCTATTTCAATAGGCGATCAATTATATATGAGGAACACTTTGGTGGCCTTTCATCTGCAGGGTATGCACTTGTGCATACAAGTAATTTGTAACATGCACAAATGCATAATGCACTAGTGCATAAAAACCAAAAGACAACTTAATTTACTTGTATGCACAAGTGCATATCGTCCAGATGAAGGGCTACCAAAGTGTTCATTAGTTTTCCGTTTTTTTAGGTTTTCCCCTGAACCTCCCTCTCTATATATACACACATAGAGGGGGGAGGTTCAGGGGAAAACCTAAAAAAAGGGAAAACTGAAAAACACTCTGGTAGCCTTCATCTGGATGATATGCACTTGTGCATGCAGGTAAATTATATTGTTTTTTTTATGCACACGTGTGCATGTTACAAATTACTTGTATACACAAATGCATATTGTCTAGATGAAGGGCTACCAGGGTTTTCTTCAGTTTTCCGTTTTTTTTTTTGAGGTTTTTCTAAACCTAACCCTATATATACATATATATATATATATATATATATATATATGTTCAAACAAGAATATGAACATTATTGAATGTCGGGTACAAATCTCATGTGTTCACCTCATCCAATCAAATGTTAAAAATGGCGGGAATATTTTGAAATTTTGAGAACTCAATGATTTATTTTGATCACATTCTATATGAGAGAAATGGCAAAAAAATAAATAAAAAATAAAGTGGAATTGATATTCTTTGGAATTAATAAAAAAATTAAAACTAAAAAACAATTATCCCGTTCTTCCTAAAATAAAGACTTCTATAAAATTGCAAAATTAACCCAAAAAAAGAAAAAGAAAAAGACAAGGCTGTTTTTTTAATTTTTAATTTAACACTCATATTGTTATCTTTTTCTTTATCTATTTTTACTACATTCTAATTGTTATATATTTTTTATGACGTTACATGTGACCACTTGTGATCGTACACATGATTAAATTACCGTGTTGTTATTACTTATACAACCATATAAGATCGTGTATATAAATATACAACTTTGGTTTGTAGATGCGAAACACATCAATCTAATTATCATGTATATGACCACATGTTGCTCAAATATACATTTTACAAAATTACATGTATTATATGAATGTATATATATAGAGGAAAGTTCAAATGAAAACTAATTTTTCATTGTGCACGTGAGAACAAATCTCAGTCACTTGATCTCTTTTGATCCAACAACTCATATTAAATAGAGTTTTTAATTTTAAAATGCTTAGGAGTAAAAATGGAAGAAAATTTAAAGTCACGTCTACCATATTTGACTTTTATTTTCTTTTTTAATTAAAAAAAACTTTTTACCCAATTAAAATTTAAAATAAATTATCTTAAAAATTACTAATATTCTAATCAAACAAATTACATAAAAAAAACGAGAACTTCGTGCTCTTCAATATCACATCCATCTCGATATAGTTTTTTTTGTCGTTTTAACCGTTTTTTACGTGAAATGTTATATATGTGTTATATTCATTATGAATATTTATGTACGTTCAAGTTTATACAACACCTCGACACCATAAGTATGTAACTCAACATCACCTTCTTCAACACTTTCTTCAACGTCGTAAGGCATCACGTTTCTTCAGCACCGTAACCCAACACCCATCAAGACGAATCGAGAACCTATCGAGTAATGCTGTTGTGAACCGGGGAACAAAAGAGAGTGTGTCACGTCTCCACGTCTTCACAGGTCAATCATGTATTATTCATCATTAATAATATGTCATTCAGGATGAATAATACAACATTCATGGTGAATAATTCACGATTCATGAATTCGTGTATTATTCGACATGAATGTTGTGTAATTCATCTTGAATACTATATTATTCATCATAAATAATGAATGAACGTTCACATTTGTTATTCATACTGAATGTGGGACATCCGGGGGTGCGCATACATATTTATAATGAATTGAACCAAATTTCGGTTGTGAATTGGGAAATAAAAGAGAGTGCACCATGTGTCTACACCTTCACAGGTCATTCATATATTATCCATCATGAATAATGTATCATTCAGGATGAATAATACAACATTCAGGGTGAATAATACACGATTCATGATAAATAATACATGAATCATGGATTCGTGTATTATTCATCCTGAATATTGTATTATTCATCATGAATAGTGAATGAACGTTCATCTTTGTTATTCATACTGAATGTGGACACCCGGGGACGTGCATTCATATTCATAATGAATATAACACATATATAGAATTTCACGTAAAAAAACGGTTCAAACGAAAAAATCCTGAATATTGTATTATTTAACTGTATTATTCATCATGAATAGTGAATGAACGTTCACCTTTGTTATTTATACTGAATGTGGACACCCGAAGACATGCATGCATATTCATAATTAATATAACACATATATAGGATTTTACGTAAAAAACGGTTAAAACGAAAAAAAAACTAAATCGAGATTGATGTAACAACCCGCACTAATCCAATGCAACATTATAACATTCTAATCAAAAACGGCCCCAAGCCTACAATTCAATAAACAAGGTTTGCAAATACAACCTATTACACAATTGAGTCTATAAGGAAACTACTACAAGGAGTCTTCTAGCTCCTGGAAATAGCTCACATCTTCTCCTTACCCTTACCGGTACCTGCTACCTTGCGATAACCTGAAAAAGGGTTATAGTTTTGAAAGAGCGAGGGTTATACCGATGGTCTAGTGAGTCCCCTCCAAGCGCTACTGCAACAGTTCAAATATTATTTAAAACATTTAAACAAAGTCTTACGCCTCACGAGCGTAACTCAATCTACTGACCAAACATTTACCACACTTTACGCCTCGCGAGCGTAACTCAATCTACTGACCAACACCGCCATCAAAGACAGTATGTCTGTCTCGTACTGCCTTATTTTGGGGATGCACCCCAATGGCATAAACGGGCCACACTCCCCGGTACGATCAGGCGGGCCACACTCCCCGACTTAGGTCAAAACTTCCGAATTAAATGCATGCACACATTTAATTCCCAAATAATACATAAAGCGCGCTTATAAAAACATAGCATGAACATGCCAACATAATTAAATCAACGTTTAATTAAACCTTCAAAGACTTTTGATAATAAAGCATGCAGTTCTGAAAACTCGCAAATATTAAATAGCTTTCGAAATCATAAACAGATTTAGTTTGAAAGACTCACCACAGATCCTTCCTGCTTAAAAGCCCGCTTTCTAACGTTACACCATCTAAGACAACACCGATAAATCGGTAAGCCAAAACGCAGATAACACTCTCTCCCTCTCTAAACATACCAAAAACGAGACGTTGTGCCACTCCGGTCAAGACCACACCGGTCAACGGTCGACACTGGTCGGCACCACACTGGTCGACACCGGTCGGCACACCCGGTTGACACCGGTCGACATTCAAACAAAGTCGCCCAGGGCGATTCCATACTTCACACAGAAACCTCAGATCCTCAAATCGCCCAATGACACGGATAAAAAGCTCAACAACGAGATCATTTACCGACTATAACACTTAGATGGGAGAATTAGAATAGAATCATACCTTGATTTGAAGAGAACCGATCGATCCTTCGAGACCTAGTCTCCCCTTCTCCCTGCTCTCGACTCCTTCAGTCGCTCCACAAAATATCAGGAATGAATTCTGATAAATATCTTAGGGTTAAGTTCTATATATACAATCCAAGTTTCATTTAACCCCCTTGAACTTTGGGTCTCGCTTAAATTTTCACCCAACTATCAAAATTATCGAAATTTTGGATCCGGATATTACAATATCCCCCCCTCAAGAGAATTCCGTCCCCGGAATTCCATCGTTGAACAGATGGGGACACTAAGATCTCATGTCCGCCTCCACTTCCCACGTTGACTCTTGTCCCTTATGAAATCTCCACTGGATTTTCACCAACCGGATTTCCTTGTTCCTTAACTTTATAACCCAACGGTCAAAGGCCCCCTAGGAACTTATGATCACGGTAAACTCTCCTTTGCTTGCATACCTCGCAAAGGTATCGTTGCTCCACCTCCAACAAGTGCCCTCAAGAGAGGCGAGAAACATGACACGAATTATCCCAATTCTCATCGAACACTTCCGGTTATACACTACCTCTCCAACTCCTTCCATAACTTGGACGGACTCCAAATATAAATCAACACTAGATTTCTCTCGAACGTACCACTCCAATCTATGGGAACAACTTCTGCATCAAGTCGCCCCCTTTCAAATCTTAAGATTCACAAGACTCGCGTTCTTTCACCCATTCCGACTTAACTTCCCTCAAATGCTCCAAGCATTCTGTTCCAAAACCAAGGCCGTATCATCCCAGGTCAACTCCTGTGTCAACATGCATATAGTCAACCTTTGTTACCACAATAACCTCAGAATTACGAATTTCTTCATCCGGTAATCAGCCATTGCATAGTAATTTCTCTCGGTACGACATACGTCGAACGTAAAAGCACTTTCTTTCCCAAACCATATTGTTCATCGTTCAACGGTGATACTCAACTCATACGCAGTAACATACATCGCCCCAAAGGTCATCACTCCACTTCTATAATAAAAGAAAATTCCACATTACCTTACCCTCATAGCCCACTAATACCAATTGAACGAATCATAATGACTCCCACTTCAAATCTCGTCACATCCAACAATTGTCCGGTCGCAATTGAAATATATTCAAGCTTTACCCGTTCTAACATAGAGTGATCATGCTCCAACCACCACTCCAATTTAACACTGGAAGACAGGTTCACTTGGAACCTTTCCTACACAATTACCAAGTTGCCTCACTCCAAGCACTACCTCCAACCGCTTCTCCCCTTTCCTTCTCGAAAACATGAACATGTTTCTAGTGATATGCTCACTAGCTAGCCCAAATCCTTAGACCAACCGCCCGTTTTAGCTTTATCCACTCCCAAATCCTGTGCCACTTGCCAAACTTCTTACTCTCAGGTCAACAATTCCAACTCGTCAAAACACAAACTACAATACTACACTTCACCAAACGGTTACCGACAATCCCCACGCGAGACATTTAACCACGCTTTCCCACAACATTACTCACTGATCGAAGACACCTCACGGATTTTCCCTGTCTCCTACAATCCATCATGAACTAAATCGTCCGACATTCACATCAATATGTCACTGAAATAAGATGAGCTTGTCCAACACCTCTCTGCGACCCAGGAACCCAAGGTTCCTCCATGAAGTTGCCGCCAACTATCCCTCGAACCCATAAACTCCAGATTAGCAAAACAAATCACCAACCCAACCAACATCCATGCATCTCTGCCACATACTTGACACTTCCGAACAGCTCCCCGAGAATCTCTGAGCAACGGTTTTCACCGATGCTCATCCTATAACACTAACACAAGTCTATAACTTAACCTCAAACAAAGAAGCTCCTTACCACCATAATGATTCGAATGACCACTTTAGCATAAAAAGTAACACCATCTCATCCAACCATTCATCTCCCTACTACATCATCACCATAACACCAAGATCTCCGCAACACTTGGTACACATATGACATAACAGATACCCTCCTCATCATGCCGATCGTAACACCAATATTTGAGATAAAGTCGTTTCACGACTTTGTCCTGCTCAAATCTGGACCGCCCGCAACTTTTGAACATCTAAACCACTCAACACGATTTCGCTTCTGATCGGCTTATCGCGATCTGCCATATACAAAGTCGGGTAGTCGATAAGATTAAGTGTACTCTCTCACGGATTAACTTGCTCGAAGTGCAACCACCCCGATTGCTCCCTATACCTTACTCCCACACGAACCATCAGAACCTCATTGGAAAATTACCTGACCAACTAACAGTCTTCCATTTTGAAAAGTCCCTTTGAGGTGGTTCTATACCATTCTAGATACACACCGTTCCCGAACGACCTCTAGTTTCCTTAAGAAACTCAGAGAGAAAAAAAAAACATGACCGTAGCCACTTCCCCATTTTCAGCGTCCCGACAATGGCCTCAACAATTTGTCGTTGACTTCAACATTACAGTCGACATAGTGATACTTCAACTATGTTTTCAACTAACAAGGATTCCCAAAGGAACCTACTCCTTCCAACACATCATAACTATCTCGGTGTCCCACCGATTTCACACATTGAAGGCACATGACTTACTTGATAGAATCTGGTTACCAAGCCAACTCTAAACTCCAGCTCGACGTCAATAACTTTTCATCCAAAAACCACAACGTTACGTAACAACACACTGCTAAAAGGCCTACCTTAACGACTTCGAATTCCACCCCAAACAACACCACTCGTCGGCTACCACATCTCATGTTACCGACAAGAGTGCATGATACCACAAAACGAATCATTCCTAACACTCTCATCCTCCACCCCTTTCCTCATCCTTAACTTCAATGCTTCCTTACGACCTAACGAGTTCATAGCCTTCATGCATGACAACATAATAGTTTGAAATCATTTGACACATTTGAAAATATTTTCAATGAAACTTTACTCAAACGATTTCAAGAAGTTCTAACAAAATTACTTATGCTGAGTGAGTTAGTCGACTTCCGCCCTTGCTGGCATGACTAAGTCCATACCAGTCTTCCTTATAACATCACACGGTCAAAAGATGTTATATTTTCCACAAAAGATGACTCCTTTATAAAAGAAATGCAATAACTCCCAAATTACTAAGTTTAAAATTTAGCGCACCGTGCAATAAACTTGCCCTTTTTCTAAAACCCACATACGTTTACACACGCTAACTCATTTTCAAAACAAATGACTCAAAGGTGCACACACACCAATAAACCTGACAAGAAAGACTCAAGCAACTTATTCGAAAACACCATGCATGATACTCCCACTTCATTGAAGGCTATTCGCTCTCGTAAGGTCGACCGCTTACACTCACACCAATTTACCACTAACCCTTACTCCTGACCAACTAGTCAGGTCCCTCACAATTGCATCCAACTTCAGCACCAACGATTCCCAACATTCTGGTATGTTCCACTACCAGTAACCAACGCGACCATTGATTCGCAATTCCTTCTGGTATGTTCCACTACCAGTAACCAACGCGACCATTGATTCACAATTCCTTCTGGTATGTTCCACTACCAGTAACCAACACGACCATTGATTCGCAATTCCTGCGTCCTTACTTTGGTCCAATTAGGCTTACTAACAATAGCTCATTTCCATTCAGTCTTCATTCCATTTATTAGTCAACACGGATACCGTCTCTCAGCCACCCTCGCCAACTTTCAGTTAACTACTGATTCAAAAATGCTCAAATCTATTAATCGATTCTTGGGGTGAACTCTCCTGCTGTCCATTGATTGACATCACAAACTACCAAACCGACGACTCCCTTGGAGTGACCAACTCACCTCCAATCGTCAATCTTCCCTTTTCAGACCCAAGAAGTTCTTCCTCCAGACGAAACATCTACATCCCACACAATACTCATCCCAGAAGGTATTAACCTTAAACCCATGAACGTGCTCGCACAGCACGCCAGACCAACGCTATCGTTCAATTATAGATCTCACTACCCAAAACTACACCCACCGACTAACCCAACAATAGTACTCGAGTATACTCATGCACCTGTAGATTCATAATGACATTGGCCAGATGAAATTCTGAATTTACCTTACATGAGAGTCCTCACTATTGTCGTCCCGATTCTCGATGACCGATGACTCCTTAAAGGCTTTCTACATCTCAGTTGTGTCCCTCTATTTCACAGTTTAAGTTTAGGCCTATCCGGTCACCTAAATCCCTTAAACTATGGCTCTGATACCAACTGTAACAACCCGCACTAATCCAATGCAACATTATAACATTCTAATCAAAAATGGACCCAAGCCTACAATTCAATAAACAAGGTTTGCAAATACAACCTATTACACAACTGAGTCTATAAGGAAACTACTACAAGGAGTCTTCTAGCTCATAGAAATAGCTCACATCTTCTCCTTACCCTTACCGGTACCTGCTACCTTGCGATAACCTGAAAAAGGGTTATAGTTTTGAAAGAGCGAGGGTTAGACCGATGGTCTAGTGAGTCCCCTCCAAGCGCTACTGCAACAGTTCAAATATTATTTAAAACATTTAAACAAAGATTTACGCCTCACGAGCGTAACTCAATCTACTGACCAAACATTTACCACACTTTACGCCTCGCGAGCGTAACTCAATCTACTGACCAACACTGCCGTCAAAGACTGTATGTCTGTCTCGTATTGCCTTATTTTGGGGACGCACCCTAATGGCATAAACGGGCCACACTCCCCGGTACAATCAGGCGGGCCACACTCCCCGACTTAGGTCAAAACTTCCGAATTAAATGCATGCACACATTTAATTCCCAAATAATACATAAAGCGCGCTTATAAAAACATAGCATGAACATGCCAACATAATTAAATCAACGTTTAATTAAACCTTCAAAGACTTTTGATAATAAAGCGTGCAGTTCTGAAAACTCGCAAATATTAAATAGCTTTCGAAATCATAAACAGATTTAGTTTGAAAGACTCACCTCAGATCCTTCCTGCTTAAAAGCCCGCTTTCTAACGTTACACCACCTAAGATAGCACCGATAAATCGGTAAGCCAAAACGCAGATAACACTCTCTCCCTCTCTAAACATACCAAAAACGAGACGTTGTGCCACTCCGGTCAAGACCACACCGGTCGACGGTCGACACCGGTCGACGGTCGACACCGGTCGACGGTCGACACCGGTCGACGGTCGACACCGGTCGACACACACCGGTCCCCCTCCGGGCCCGGTCGACATTCAAACAAAGTCGCCCAGGGCGATTCCATAATTCACACAGAAACCTCAGATCCTCAAATCGTCCAATGACATAGATAAAAAGCTCAACAACGAGATCATTTACTGACTATAACACTTAGATAGGAGTATTAGACTATAATCATACCTTGATTTGAAGAGAACCGATCGATCCTTCAAGACCTAGTCTCCCCTTCTCCCTGCTCTCGACTCCTTCAGTCGCTCCACAAAATATCAGGAATGAATTCTGATAAATATCTTAGGGTTAAGTTCTATATATACAACCCAAGTTTCATTTAACCCCCTTGAACTTTGGGTCTCGTTTAACTTTTCACCCAACTATCAAAATTATCGAAATTTTGGATCCGGATATTACAATTGATGTCAGATCGAAGAGCACGAAATTCTCGTTTTTTTGATGTAATTTGTTTGATTAAAATATTAGTAATTTTTAAGATAAATTATTTTAAAGTTTAAGGAGGTAATTTTTTTTAATTAAAAATAAAAATAAAAAGTCAAAGAAGCTAGACGTTGATTCAAAATTACAATTTTGTTCTTAATCACTGCCCAATTAACCTTATTATGTATTAACCATTGATTAGTTTTCTATGTTTTGATCAATGATTAAGATTTGTTCTCATGTGTACAATGAAAGATGGTTTTCATTTGAACTCACCCCCCCCACATATATATATATTGAGGGGCGTTCAAATGCAACTCATTTACATGGTGCAACCTTTGCAACCCCTCTATCCACCACACATTTTATGTAATTAAAGAAAAGGAAAAAAACTAAAAGTAAAATGTGTGGCGGATAAAGGGTTGCAGGGGTTGCATCATGTAAAAGGTTGCATAATACCCCCCCTATCTTTCTCTCTCTATATATATAGAGATGGTTTCATTTGCAACCACTTTTGTGAGGCAAACTTTGCAACTATTGTAGATGTCATTGATCTAATCAATCAAGGGTCAAGATTCATTTGTGTTATTTATATTAATAAATTAATAAATTTAATATAATAAAATTTAAAAAATAGGACAGAAGGGCAGAATGGTTCATTGCATTTCCAATTTCAAATTAGGAAACTAGATGAAATTGCTATTATTTAGGAAACATTATCACTTTTCAAATCAAATTGTGTATTCTGGTTACCAAATTCACAAGAACATCTTCAAATATTTCATAAAAAATGATTAATCTAAATGGAGGTAACCTTTAAAGGTTTCATGGTTGTCGTCTTTTTCATCGAATCAATGAAACTTTATTCAACTCATGGTGAAACATTGTGAAACCGTATTGATATATAATGACCCATAGTGAAAAATGATTAACCCTTTACTGAAACTTTATTAAACTTATGGTGAAACATAAAGAACCATTAGTGAAATATAGTGAAACTTTATTGAATAGAAAAAACATAAACATGAAATTTGACCAAAAAGAAAAAAAAAAAAAGAAAAAAAAAGAACAACCTATTTACTAACCACATCAATGGAATAATGGATCATGAATCGATGCAAAAACATTTAATTTCAAATTAATCTGAAAAAAAATGAATTAATTAATATCGGATACTTTAAAAAAAATACCATAATTAACCTATTCATATTTAAAGCTATCCAAAAATAACTGCTCAATAAAACTACCATATATATACGGATTAAATAGAAAAAGACTTATTTGCCCTTATAATTTAAATAAATTAAAAATCAAAAGAAATTCTCTCATTGGTTGAAAATTGTGTGCAAAGTTTGCATCACAAGAGTGATTTTCAAAAGATCGCTCCCCTATATATATATATATATATATATATATATATATATATATATAGAGAGAGAGAGAGAGAGAGAGAGAGAGAGAGAGAGAGAGAGGGGAAAGTTCAAATGAAAACTCATTTTTCATTGTGCACGTGAGGACAAATCTCAGCCACTCGATCTCTTTTGATCAAACAACTTATATTAAATAGACTTTTAATTTTAAAATGCTTAGGGATAAAAATGGAAAAAAATTTAAACACACGCCTACGGCCTACCATATTTGACTTTTTATTTTCTTTTTTAATCAAAAACTTTTTACCCAATTAAAATTTAAAATAAATTATCTTAAAAATTACTAATATTTTAATCAAACAAATTACATCAAAAAAACGAGAATTTCGTGCTCTTCAATATCACATCCATCTCGATATAGTTTTTCTGTCGTTTTAACCGTTTTTTACGTGAAATGTTGTATATGTGTTATATTCATTATGAATATTTATGTACGTTCAAGTTTGTACAACACCTCGACACCGTAAGTATGTAACTCGACATCACCCCTCTTCAACACTTTCTTCAACGTCGTAAGGCAACACGTTTCTTCAGCACCGTAACTCAACACCCATCAAGACGAATCGAGAACCTATCGAGTAATTCTGTTGTGAATCGGGAAACAAAAGAGAGCGAGTCACGTCTCCACATCTTCACAGGTCATTCATCTGTTATTCATCATGAATAATGTATCATTCAGGATGAATAATACAACATTCAGGGTGAATAATTCACGATTCATGAATTCGTGTATTATTCGTCATGAATGATGTGTAATTCATCCTGAATACTATATTATTCAATATGAATAATGAATGAACGTTCACATTTGTTATTCATACTGAATGTGGGACATCCGGGGATGCGCATACATATTCATAATGAATTAAACCATATTTCGGTTGTGAATTGGGAAACAAAAGAGAGTGCGCCATGTGTCTACACCTTCACGGGTCATTCATATATTATCCATCATGAATAATGTATCATTCATGATGAATAATAGAACATTCAGGGTGAATAATACACGATTCATAATAAATAATACATGAATCATGGATTCGTGTATTAGTCATCATGAATATTGTATTATTCATCCTGAATACTATATTATTCATCCTGAATACTAATTCATCATGAAAAGTGAATGGACGTTCATCTTTGTTATTCATACTGAATGTGGACACCCAAGGACGTGCATGCATATTCATAATGAATATAACACATATATAGAATTTCACGTAAAAAACGGTTAAAATGAAAAAATTCTGAATATTGTATTATTCATCCTGCATACGGTATTATTCATCATGAATAGTGAATGAACGTTCACCTTTGTTATTCATACTGAATGTGGACACCCGAAGACGGGCATGCATATTCATAATGCATATAACACATATATAGAATTTCACGTAAAAAATGGTTAAAACGAAAAAAAAACTATATCGAGATGGATGTCATATCGAAGAGCACGAAATTCTCGTTTTTTTGATGTAATTTGTTTGATTAAAATATTATTCATTTTTAAGATAAATTATTTTAAAGTTTAAGGGGGTAAATTTTTTTAAATTAAAAATAAAAATAAAAAGTCAAAGAAAGTAGGCGTTGATTCAAAATTACAATTTTGTCCTTAATCACTTCCCAATTAATCTTATTATGTATTAACCATTGATTAGTTTTCTAAGTTTTGATCAATGGTTAAGATTTGTCCTCATGTGCACAATGAAAGATGAGTTTTCATTTGAAACCACCCCTATATATATATATATATATATATATATAGAGAGAGAGAGAGAGAGAGAGAGGGAGGATCATGCGAGAAACAAACTAATTTGCGAGAAGGCGAGAAGGAATGTAGGCCACATAATTTATTAATTAAAAAAACCATAAATAAAAAATAAAAAATATTTTTAGAAATTAGGATAGTTATCATTTTAAATTGGATAAATCCTTAAAATTCTCATTATATATTTTAGATTTATTTATTTTGTAATTTCAATTATTTATTAATTTTTTTTTCTAAATATACTTTTAATAAAAAAAATCACAATTTTAACCAAATATCACACGTGATATCATTATATGAATATTTATGCATATCACATATCATATTATTGCATGTGATAATTATATATATTTTTTAGTTAATCATATGTGATTATGTATACTTATATTTATAGATCTTTTTGTGATGTAAATATTATCACATGTGATAATTGTATATATTTTAGTTAATCATATGTGATTATGTATATTTATATTTATAGATCTTTTTGTGATGTAAATATTATCACATGTGATAATTGTATATATTTTAGTTAATCATATGTGATTATGTATATTTATATTTATAGATCTTTTTGTAATGTAAATATTATCACATGTGATTATGCGTCATTTATATTCAGACATATATTATCATATGTGATATTTATAAAAATCCACCTAGTAGGATCATATGTGATACATAATAATATATCACATGTTAAACGAAGTTAATCACATGTGATTCAAAACATAAATCTAAAAATTAGAGAAAAAAATGGTGAAATAAATAATAAATTAGTTATGGATATCACATGTGATATTTGATGAAAATTATGATTTTATCTAGAAAATAATAATATAAATTTGATAAAAAAAAATAATGAATTTATTAAAATTAAAAAATAAATAAATTTAAAAGATATTATGAGATTTTTAAGAATTTATCCAATTCAAATTGTAATTATCCCAATTTTTAAAAAAATAATTTATTTATGCTATTTTTTAATTAAAAAATTATGTGGCTCTTATTCCTTCTCGTCTTCTCGCAAATTGACTACCTTCTCGTTTGAACCTGCCCCTATATATATATATATATTTTTATATATAAAAGGAAAACCCAAGAGTGATGAAGTGACATCATGAGAGGTCTTCATTTCTATTTATCTAAATTCTTATAATTTTGATTTTTTTTTACTTAAAAAGGTTGGATTTGGTGAAGAGATAAAATATTATGTTGTTAAGATTGTCCCACATTGGTTGAAAGATAGAAAAATTGAAAGATAAAGATGTGTATATAAGGGGTAGATTAATGTTAAAATAATGTGAAATGGTGTTTAACTAAATATAGTTAAACCCAAGTTTAATGATTGAGTAAAGTTCATATTAATCATTTTCATTTATTTTAACATGATCTTGACAAAGTTTAATGATTTTAACATTCATTTCTATTTATCTAAATTCTCATAATTTTGATTTTTTTTACTTAAAAAGGTTGGACTTGGTGAAGACATGAAACGTTATGTTGTTAAGGTTATCCCACATTGGTTGAAAGATAGAAAATTGAAAAGTGAAGATGTGTATATAAGGGGTAGATTAATGTTGAAATAATGTGAAATGATGTTTAGTTAAATATAGTTAAACCCAAGTTTAATGATTGAGTTAAGTTCATATTAATCATTTTCATTTATTTTAAAATGATTTTGAGAAAGTTTAATGATTTTAACATCAATATATAAATTGAACAATGTGTGTCCCACAATGTGTATAGATCAAGATAATATCACTCAATTTCCAATTCAAACACTTTTTATTAATCACAAGATTACAATCACAATACACTTTCTCTCTCTAATCTCACTTCTCTCTCAATACTATCTCTTCTCTCTATGTGTTTCTATGAGATACACGCACAACACAAAACCAAATCCTATTTAAACAAAGACTAGAAACGCGCTAAAATACTTCTCTCTAAACACTGTTCACGCACATAACTAAAACATGCAAACAATATAAAAACAGGAAAATACAATGTTGATTTTGACTTTTATTACAAGAAACTTTGACTTTGATGCTGAGAGTTGACTTTAGCTTTGACTTTCAATCTTCAGTCTTCTATGATCTTGTATCCAACATATTTATGCTCTAACAATCTCCCCCTTTGGATTCAAGATCATGTTTGAAAGATTTAACACATCAATCTCCCCTTTTGGTTCAATCTGGACAATTTCTTCCTTTGCAACAAATTTTCTTCTTTAGGCACACACATTGCAATCTCTCATTTCTTTGACTGTATTCTTCCCAAGTCTGTCTCTGAAAGATATTAACAATCTCCTCCAAATATGATAGAAACAATCTTCAACAATCATCAACAATCTCCCCAAAACTATCACAAAACTCTTTCAGACTTGGGAAAGAAATTATCTTCAGAATTAGCTCAGATTGCTTTAGCAAATTAATCATCAAAGAAAATTTTTGTAAATTCTCAGCACATCTTCAGAAATCTTCAACTTTGCATTCTTCTTTCACAAATAATCTTTGATCTCAACCAATTCTTTATCTTTGAAAATTTCTAACTCAGACATTTCTTTAAATCATCTCCCCCTTTTTGATGAATAGAGCATCTATAGCATCAAAACTTTCTTCAAGAAATGTTACTGAAATTCTTTTCTAACCACTGATTTGTCATACTGAGCCTCTGATTCTTTGCCAAGTCGAACAAAGTATTCATCTAGATCTTTTCAAATCCAGACAAATTAGAATGTAACACCTGAATCAACAAATGAATCAGTTAACATGCAACAAGTCGTGCTTTATTCCTTATGACAATACCATCTTCGTCCTTTTTATTCTTGAAAACCCATTTAGTGCCGATAATGGTCTTTCCTTCCGGTTTTGGCACTAGTCTCCAAACCTTTAGGGCTTCGAACTGGTTTAACTCTTCTTGCATAGCAGACACCCAATCCGAATCAGCTAGAGCTTCTGATACTCGAGTAGGCTCTATCTTGCTGAGGAATGAGTCATCCAGACATTGATTTAAAGTTGTTGACCTAGTTTGCACCGGCTTGTTTAGATGTACAATGATTTGGTGTAGAGGGTGCTCTTTGGTCCAGCGATGTTCATGAGGGAGTGGATTAGATGAAGATTGATCATGGTTGTCATCTAAGAATCCACTATCAGCTTCTTCAGTTTGTACAACATGAGGGAGGGATTCTGTTGAAGTAAGTGGTGCAGAAGTTTTAGTAGGTTCAACTTGTTCAGTCTGTTGATCTGTCCTTACAGTACACCCTACTGAATCAGCAACTTCTGGCTCTTCGTTAGTAGTTACAACTTCAACTATCGGAGTAGGCATATGAACTGAAATTTTTTTCTGAATCGGAGAATTTGATTCAGTGAAAACATCTGATATGATTGGATGATTAGTCATTGAATCTTCCATTCTATCAATCACAACAGGTTTAGTCACGTTAGATCCAAGAAATTCATCATAAAACAGTTCAAATAAAAGATCTAAATCAGATAAATGAGTAGTAGACGATGATGCAACATCTGATTTATTCACTGTAGGTACAGGTTCTGGACTGAGTTCCCCAGAAGCTAGCACTCCGGTTATCACGAGTTCTGAACTGATTTGTTCAGAAGCCATCTCCTCATTGAATGTGACGTTTACGCTCTCGACAACAGTCTTTGACTTCTTTAAGTATACTCGGTATGCAGCAGATGTAGAAGAATATCCAATAAAGATGCCTTCATCTGCCTTAGCACTGAACTTGTTCAGACTCTCTCTGTCATTTAGCACAAAACACTTACACCCAAATATTTGAAAATATTTGATAGTCGGTGTTCGGTTGTTGATCAAAGCATACAGAGTCTTTTGAAATCTGCGGTGTATCATGGAACGGTTTTGAGTGTAGTATGCAGTTGAAATAGCTTCTGACCACAGAAACAGAGGTAGATCTGATTGGCTGAGCATAGTGCGAGCGGCCTCGACTAGCGTTCGATTTCTCCTTTCGACTACTCCATTCTGTTCTAGCGTACGAGCAACAGAGTATTGATGTGATATCCCAACCGATTCGAGATACTCTTCAACAGTTCTGTTTTTTAACTCTGTGCCGTTATCAGTTCTGAGAAGCTTGACTGGTTTCTGCAGATTCACCTGGATCGTCTTCAGAAATGTGATGAGTACTTCGGGCGTCTCATCTTTTGATCGTAGAAATTTGACCCACGTGTATCGCGAATAGTCGTCCACGATAACTAGAACATATTTCTTTCCGCCTAAGCTTTGCGTTCACATAGGACCACAGAGATCCATATGCAACAATTCGAGTGGAGAGCTGGTACTAGGTTCAGGCTTCGGTTTATGTGGATCTCTCTTCATCTTTCCTTTTTTACACGCTGCACACAAGTGTTCTTTCACGTACTTGAGCTCAGGAAGTCCATTCACTAACTTTCCACTGACCAGTTTGTTTATGTAGCGAAAATTCAGATGAGATAGCCTTCGATGCCATAGCCAACTTTGTTGCATCGAGGCTTTTGAAAGTAGACACGCCTGATTGTCAGTCTGGACCTTTGACAAATTGATTGTGTAAAGGTTTGACTTGCGAGTACCAACTAAGAGTTCTTTGCCATCTTCAGTACGCACCGAGCAACTCTTAGCTTTGAAATTTACCTCTAATCCTTTGTCGCAGAACTGGCCAATACTGAAGAGGTTGTGCCCTAAACCTTCTACATAGCTCACCTTCGTTATCGTTATGTTGTCTTGAATAACATCACCAAATCCTAAGATCGGTGAGAACTGGTCGTTTCCAAATCGTACATTTCCACTGAATTTCTCTGTATAATTAGTCAATAAATTCTTTTCCCCAGTCATATGCTTGGAACAACCGCTATCCAAGTACCACATATGACGGGTCTGCAAGAAAAATCAGGGAATAATAATTTTAGGTACCCATTTAAAAACGGGTCCTAAAGAATTAGCGCAAGATTTTGGTATCCATTTGAATACGGATCCTATTTTCTTTTGAAAACTCTTAAAAACATTTGATTTAGAGGAATAAACATGATATGATCCAAACCAATCATTAGAATAATGATGATAAGCAAAATCATTCCACCGATAAGTATAAGATTTAGTAGTAGTAGGAGATAATCGGAACAATTGCTTTATGGAATATCTCTTGTAAGAAGTTACAAGGTTTTTATTAGTAATAGCAACAGAACCAACTACATCAGACATACTACTATTTGATCTATTACAAGAATTATCATAAATTGATTCTGCCTTGTCATCATTCTTCCTTTTAGGTCGCCATTCAGTTCGCTCTTCAGATCTTTTATTTTTCACTGAAACATAAGAAGCAGATCTGTTAGGAAAATCAGATTTCTAAAATTGTCTTTTTAAAAGCTTACCAGTGTTAGTCTGTTTCTGTGAGCGCCTTTTCTTTTTCTTCTTACCTTTAGCATAATAATCAGCATTCACAGAAACTGTTTCACCAACCTTAGTTGATGATTCACCAACTTCATGCACACTTGGTAATGCTTGACCATTAAAAACAAAAGTAGAATGACTTGGAAGCTTAGCATTACAGTCAAACATTTCAATTTCATCAATAATATCACAAGATAATATCACTCAATTTCCAATTCAAACACTTTTTATTAATCACAAGATTACAATCACAATACACTTTCTCTCTCTAATCTCAGTTCTCTCTCAATACTATCTCTTCTCTCTATGTGTTTCTATGAGATACACGCACAACACAAAACCAAATCCTATTTAAACAAAGACTAGAAACGCGCTAAAATACTTCTCTCTAAACATTGTTCACGCACATAACTAAAACACGCAAACAATATAAAAACAGGAAAATACAATGTTGACTTTGACTTTTATTACAAGAAACTTTGACTTTGATGCTGAGAGTTGACTTTAGCTTTGACTTTCAATCTTCAGTCTTCTATGATCTTGTATCCAACATATTTATGCTCTAACAAACAATTAAACAATTAATAATAAACCTAATATTTTTTTTTGTAAGCTAACAATGCTCATATCAAAAGTTTTATAAAATGAGTATATATATATATATTTTTTTCTTTTTAGTAAGGTAACAAATGTTTATAAATCAATACTTTTTATTTTTATTTAGTTTTACATTATTATAATGAATAACTTAAATCAATGGTTACAAATAATTTAATTTGTTAATTGTAAGATAACAATTATTATAAATCAATACTTTTTTTAAATAAAGATGTGTTAAATTTTAATTTATTACTTTTTCTTATGTATAGAACACTATTATATCTTTATTTAACTTATCATTGAATTTAAAAGTTTTAATTTTACTATTCAACTTAGTATCTATGTAGATGTAGTTTTCTTAGAAAAAATTAAATGATTGTATTATAAAACTTCTCATTAATTAATAAAACCCATCATTTTTTATTCATGTAAAAAGCTTAGTACATTAATCTATATGTATTTTCAAATTCATATGTATCATTAATGGTCCAAATTTTCGAATGTAACTCCTTTGTAATATTAGGAAAACCTAAGAGTGATGAGGTGACACCATGAAAGGTCTTCATTTGTATTTAATCTAAATTCTCATAATTTTGAATTTTTTTTTACTTAAAAAGGTTGGCCTTGATGAATAGATGAAACATTATGTTGTTAAGTTGTCCCACATTGGTAGAAATATAGAAAATTAAAAGATGAAGATGTGTATGTAAGGGGTAGATTAATGTTGAAATAATGTGAAATGGTGTTTAGCTAAATATAGCTAAACCCAAGTTTAATGATTGAGTTAAGTTCATATTAATCATTTTCATTTATTTTAAAATGATTTTGACAAAATTAATGATTTTAATATCAATATACAAATTGAACAATTAAATAATTAATAATAAACCTAATAATTTTTTTTTTGTAAGCTAACAATGCTCATATAAAAAGTTTTGTTAAATGAGTATGTAGATCCCAGTACAGTGCAATCACGAACAAATCAATAATAATGAATCAATGTAGAACAATATTTAAGCCACAACTACTAGTCATATGATTAATATTCAATAAAGGGTTTAGGTTTACAGAGAGAATATCTGATCAGAGTATGTAAACCTATTGACTAGCAATCTAATAATGACTTGTGTAACCTGAATAATGAACTAATAATGCCTTTGTATACTTAGGCTTTACAAACTAATGGGCTTATAGGCTTTGGGCCCATCTAATAAATAACTTTCAATTAATTACAAATTAAACCCTTATAAATGCTTATACAACTTTCAATGCACAGGACTTACAGTCCTAACAATCTCCCCCTAAAGTTGAATAAGGCATTTATCTTCTTGATATCTTCATTCCTTGATCTTCTTTCCCTCTTGAATCTTTGAAAAACTTTGGTGTTGCATGTCTCCATGACTTTCCTAGCTCCCCCTTGAATAAAGCTCTTGGTCTTCATATTTCAACTTTGTAACCAGATTCAATGTACAGTAGCCTCGACTGAATGCACTATCAAGCAACTTTCAACTGTAGAAACTCAACACATCGGATCAACACACAAGAAAGATAATGTGCGAGTTACTTGATATTCCACGGTGCATCTTCAGTTTAAAACAAAGAATCTGTCTTTGAACCGCGAGTTGAATAAACTTTCAGCTTAAGAACTTGTTTCAATCAGTTCGTAGGAGGAAATGACTTGTAGCATACACCACAAGATACGGGATAGAAGAAATAAAATCTTTGAAATCATATCTTCATCTCTTTGATCTCTCGACTGTCTTCAGAAAAGCAAACTTTCACTTTATCTTATAATCATCTTCAAAAAAAATCATCTTCATTCAAAAAATCTTCAATCATAAATTCAATCATATTATAACTTTGAAATTGAACTTTGTAAAATTCTCTCCCCGTTTTTGATGATTGTGAACATCATGATCATCAAAACTCTTCAATTTCAACACATTCTTTGATCTCCTCCTTTGTGATGATTTGACATTCTCCACCCTTTGATCTGAGTATCCGTCAATTCATGAAATGTATATATCCGAATCTTTTCAAATTCAGATATAATAGGAATTGTAAACCTGAATCAACAAATGATACAGTTAGTATGCCTGTAAGTAGCACGTAGCCACTTTATACAACAGATGTACTTTGGAAAGGAACTTTTGTGACGTTCACTCCCCCAGGGCTTCCATTCAATCATCGAAAAACCACAAATGAATTTTCTATGAATGTTATGACAAGAAAACTCATTCCTTGTGTGTACGTGCAAGTGTAGAATAATTGAAGCTACTTAGCTTTTTCAGGCTCAATAATGTGTAAACTGTTGAGACAGCAACAGATATTACACGGACTCAATGTGCATGAAAGAGGTGCGAAGGTGGGGCAACTTTCCTTCTTTTTCAATATCTAAATCTTCCGATTGAAGACTAGATAGCAGATATGCTGCGTCCCCAAAGAAAATGAAACATTTCTTTGTTAAGAAAGAAACGAGTGGTTGGTGGGGTAAAAACAAGAGTTGGCATGGGCTCACTGCCTGTTTCAATGATAGTCACCAAAGAATGTGAACCAATCAGAAGATGTGGATGCCCGGCTCAGAAAGTGGTTGGTGCAGAGTTCTAATATTCTTTTAACTTTGTTCTCACACCCTCTTTCTTTTTGTCATTAAAACTCACTTCTAACCAAACTCTCTTTTTCATTTTTCCGCTCAACACAATGAGAAAAACTCAACCGGATGAGTTATCTCCCCCACTCTTTGATTTAAGACCCCTCACCCCTCAATCACTCAAGGATAACTTCCGAGGTAGGAAACACTGGTTAACGTGAATCCATGGAAGTTCTGTTTAAGTTCTCACACAAATCCCATGTAATTCCTATAAAGAATGTATGCTCAACAGTTTAACTTGTACAATTTATCACAAAATGTATGATAACATTGTCAAAATGTATGCTCATGAGATTTGAGCAATTGAACTTTGAAGATTTCTCAAAATAAGGATATTGAATGAAATCAAGAGAGTTGTTTTGAGAATCTGACAATGTATCAATCAGATCAAATGAAATGGTTAGGGTATCAAAGAACTGGATATTTTGTTTATATGAATAAATATAAACAATTTAGCAATGAAAGCATAAATTTGGAAATGATGATTAATGCTCAACAATATTTGAAAGCAAACGGGAGTATTACCATCGAAAAATTGTTTCATTATGAGGCATGGTAATAACAATTTCAAATGAAGTACTGAACCTGTGTGTGTGTGAATACTTTACAGTATAAAGACAAGATAATACGCAAGTATTGATCTTTGGAAACACACGGTCAGTTAAACATTAAAGCTCAAAAATGAAAAACATTTAAAATCACACTTCTAAATTCATAAAATCTTTTGAGAACCAGAAGTGGTTTGAACATTTCAGAAAACGTTTTTCATGTTCGAAAGTTGTTCTTCTTTCAAACAATCAGAGATCTAGGATTAGAGGATATTTACCTTTTAAGCTCCCCCTCAAATCATGATAGAATGATATAGATCAGATAAGCTCCCCTGGATATTTGCAAAATATCCAAGTCTGAACATTGAAGAACTGGTCCTGATTTGTTGTAATCAGAAGCCAAACTCCGTTGAAGTACGGGTTCTAAGCTGATTTACTTAGAAGCCTTTGTTCTTCTACTCCCCCTTGACAGTAGGTGCCTGCAACACAGAATCAGTTTTCGGCTTTGGTACCCACTGGTATTTGGGTCCATGAATGTTAGTTGCAGTTCGAATGGGAGTAATGGAATAAGAACCATACCAAAAATGATCATTGGTTTTGTGAATAGGATCATGTGTACGAAAATAAGAACAATAGTATTTCTTACCTGATAACCTGAGTAATTGATCTCTCGAGTAGATATGATCAGGTTTACCTTTACGCACATTGTTCTCTTTGGCTTTGTGTGTATGTACACATGATTTCTTCCCTTTCAGCTCATCTTTCTTCTCATCTTCAACAGGTTTCTTCTTCCAGACCAGCCCCTCTTCTTTATGTCTTCTTCTTCTCCTTCTTTGTGTACCTAAACCATCTACATTTTCATCAAAGAAAATGTTAGTAATGCGAATCTGATCATATGATTTAACTGACCTTTTTGATGAAACAGTTTTCAGATGTGAGCTTGAGGCTGTCTTTTTGAAGTCAGCTGAATTATTTCTAGGTGTGTGGATTTGTGACTCTAGAAACGTTTGTTTAGTCACCACTACCTTGGAAACAATCTTTTCAAGCTCTTTAATCTTTGAAGCAAAGCTATCTCTTTCTTTAACAAGCATGTCAATCTTTTTCTTTAATTTAGACTTGGCTTTCTGCTCTTTCCGTGCATTCTCAGATAGTTCAGATAACTTGACAGTAAGCTTTTTGATCTCAGCCTCAAACATACTTCTTTCTTCTTCAAATCCCTTCTCAGCATCCTTTCTTTGACCAGATATTTCCTTAAAGAATCCAATGTTCTTCTGTTCAATTTCCTTCTTCTCCTTGACAAACTTTTCTCTTTCCAAGATTATTACTTTCTCAAAATCAGAAACTTGCTGAGAAAGCTTGATACATTTCAGCTCAACTGCTTTCTTTTCTTCACAACAATTTCTGGAAAAATCTGAGAACTTCTTTGCAAATGATTTCTCTTTAGTCTCAAAATCGGATTTGTCTTTTGCAATCTTTTGCTCCAAATCAGAGATCTTTTTTTTTAGCTCAGAGTTCTCAGATTCCAGTTCTCTTCCTGTTAATAAACCCTTTGGCCCTAAGATCAACCATTCAGTACAATCCCACAACTTTTTTCCTGTCATTTTGTAAGTATTTATTTGACCATAAATTTCACTCAAAATATCACGAAAAAGGTCACAAGAAATACTACTTGTCATATAATTTCGAGCAAAATTATTAGCCCTCCCTCTTTTTTCCTGTTCCACAGGCGAAGCTTCTGTCGGAATTTGGGATTGCATCTCTCCTTCAGTCAATGATAATCTGATATAATAACCCACCTCATGTTCATCCACAAAATTCAAAAAATCAACTTTCCACTCTTCATATTCTCTTTTGGACCGCAAACTTGGTGGGTTCATCATTTTTGATCGTATCGAATAGACTTAATTCGATCCAGTTTTGAAAAGAGATGAAACTCAAAAGTGCAAGTACCAAAAGTGACAAAGTCTGAATCTTGAAAGATTAGGGTCACAAATGACAAACTACTGAAACCTTGAAGTACGGGGGCTAAAAGAAATGCACTGCAAAATGATCGTGAGACAAAGTATTTGACCCTTTTTTTTGAGGACCCGGTCGAGCAAGGCAAGGACCCGGTCGAGCAAGCAAGACCCGTTCGAAGCAAGGGTCCGGTCGAAGATGGGTCCAGTCGACAATGGTACCGGTCAACAAAGGGTACCGGTCGCTGAGTATCGGTCAACAACTTACCGGTCACCTAAGCGATCCGGTCGAGACAAGGTATCGGTCGAAACAAAGTACCGGTCAACAATATGTCGGTCGCAGGGGTCCGGTCAATAGGGGTCGCTTAGTACCGGTCACTAGAGTACCGGTTGAGTCACAAGCCCGGACAACAAACCACCGGTCGCCAAAGCAATCCGGTCGAATCAAGGTACCGGTCAAGACAGGTACCGGTCGAGACAAGACACCGGTCCACAAAAAAATATCGGTTGACCGCTGAGTATCGGTCAACCAATATACCGATCAAAGATGAACCGGTCAAGCAAGGTATCGGTCAGCAGGTATCGGTCGATAAAATGTCGGTCAAGGCAGGGTGTCGGTCGATAAGGTACCGGTCGAGTCTAGGTACCGGTCAAAGCAATGTACCGGTCGAACAACGTACCGGTCCAGGAAATGTACCGGTCGAACAAGTATCGATCAAAGAGGTCGGTCGAGAGGATATCGAACAGATAAACATAGAACCGATAGCAGATAAGATTAATGCCCGATAAACTCGATGAACACAGACCGATAAACTCGATGAATTCTAGAAATTGATCGTAATCAAACCCAGAAAAACAAACGATTAAGCAAATAGTCGACACCAAATATGCAGAAACCAATTGAATATGCAGATTTAATCACTAAAACAATACAGATCGATAAACAAATATGCAGATAAGACAATTCGACCGATAGAACTGTATATCAATTGCAAAAACCCAGAAAAATTCGACCAATAAGAGATTGATTTTAAGAACACAGACCGATAAAAAAGAAAAAACCTGATTTTCAAGAACAGTCTATCGAATCACACTTTTTCAGAAAAGAATTCGATCGAACTGTTTCCCAAAAATCAATTAAACACGATAAACAAACAGTCATGCAGATAAACAAATAAGTACGATTAAACCAAATAATCGATTAAAGAGTTTTAGACAAACCTTTTCTGGATCAAACCTTCAGTCTCTTTGCTCTGATACCAATTGTAGATCCCAGTACAGTGCAATCACGAACAAATCAATAATAATGAATCAATATAGAACAATATTTAAGCCACAACTGCTAGTCATATGATTAATATTCAATAAAGGGTTTAGGTTTACAGAGAGAATATCTGATCAGAGTATGTAAACCTATTAACTAGCAATCTAATAATGACTTGTGTAACCTGAATAATGAACTAATAATGTCTTTATATACTTAGGCTTTACAAACTAATGGGCTTATGGGCTTTGGGCCCATTTAATAAATAACTTTCAACTAATTACAAATTAAACCCTTATAAATGCTTATACAACTTTCAATGCACAGGACTTACAGTCCTAACAGAGTATATTTTTTTCTTTTTTAGTAAGGTAACAAATGTTTATAAATCAATACTTTTTTATTTTTATTTAGTTTTACTTTATTATAATGAATAACTTAAATCAATGGTTACAAATAATTTAAATTGTTAATTGTAAGATAACAATCTTTATATAGATAAAAGGAAAACCAAGAGTGATGAGGTGGCACCATGAGAGGTCTTCATTTCTATTTATCTAAATTCTCATAATTTTGTTTTTTTTTACTTAAAAAGGTTGGCCTTGGTGAAGAGATGAAACATTATGTTGTTAAGGTTGTCCCACATTGGTTGAAAGATGAAGATGTGTATATAAGGGGTAGATTAATGTTGAAATAATGTGAAATGGTGTTTAGCTAAATAATGATTAAAAGGCTTTTCGAAATGGTTTTATATGGGTGGTGGCTGTTGCCACTTTGCACAATATCGAGTAAACGGTAGTGAATTTTTATACGTACGATTGTTTGTTATAAAACCATTGCATTTGAAAGTTTTATAAAGTTTCAAACTGGCATAGCAGTTGAAAAACCTTGAACTCATTAGGTCTATAGATTTAAAACCCTATCGTGAAAGGAGTTGCAATTAAGGACTAGAGGAATCCTTGAAAATTGAAGCGTCGGATGATCCGACTTGTGGTCAGTTCTAAATCTTGGGTCCAACTTAAGAACTGATACATGTGTGAATGATTGAGGTATTAGATTTAAGTACTCTCCCAGTTATTACGTGGGGAACCTTGGTTTTGGTGAACTCTATGTGATAAGTTGTGGATGACCGCTTGCTGTGGTTGGTTTTGAATTGGGGGTTGATGGTACGACAGTATGTTGTGTGCCTATGGTGTATCACCTTAATGGGTATATGTGAATCATGGTGATGTTATGGTTGGTTAGTAAGGATGTTTGATTTGGGTGATTATTTCCAAGAGTAGGTGTCAACTTCGAATCGACATTGCTAATCGGGAATGGAATACTTGGTAGTATATCCACATTACAGATAGTTGTTTTGAGGATAGGTGTTGACCCTCGATTTTGGGGACAATAATCGTTAGTATGCCTCAGTGCACATCCGATGAATCTGGTGTTACAAGTTATGTGATAACATTAAGGGATGTAGATATTGATACCTAGGAATCGATCATTGATAATCCTGTAATCAACGAAGTCTTCGCTGAATTCGGCAACCGATGCTGGAATGCGTTATGAGAGTTGTGTAACCGCGGATTTTGGGGTAATCCGCTATCTACAGATGTTGTGTTTGTGTGGTCAGCATGAGGAATGGATTTATTGTTGTGCCAAATCGGATCAAACTTGTTGATGGGAAATTTCGTCGAGGAAAAGACGATAAAACCTTTTAGGGTATTGATTATTGGAGATATTTAGTGAGAATATCGGTATGGACCTTAAGTAGAAATCGCTTATTGAGAAGACCTTGATTTGTTGAGATTATAAGTATCGTTTTGTAACAACAACGTATGATCAGCTCATCAGTTATATATATGGATTCATCTACCACTCGGGTAAAGGTATTATGGTTGTGGATACATGGAATTGAGAGGGGTATGATTAATCCACGGTTGGATTGTTTCCGCAGAATTTGTGGTGTTCTTAAAGATAAGAAAATAGTGTAACGTGATTCAATGAAGGACGATTAAAGGTGTTTAAGGACAAGTTCACTCGGGGGTACCCTTGGTGGGAGTAGTTAGCTCAAGGTCGTAACCTATTTTGAGGTAATATGTTCAATCTAAGGTTAGGAGGCAATCGAAATTTTATAATAAAGAATGATTTGATAAGGACTCGATACTCTTTACGTCATCGGTAAGGTCCATTGAACCTTAGAAATTGAGTTTATGGTGGCTTGTTATGTGGAATACAGTGACAACCTCAACCAGGATGTAATTGGGTTCGAATGTGAGGTAGGGTTTCATGAAGGCGATCTTTTTTTGGATAAGGAATCAATTGATCCCGCTAAATGTGTTAATGAGCGTTTGATTAGTGCCAAATTTTGAGGACGAAATCTATTTTAAGGTTGGGAGGATTGTAACATCCGTAAATTCCTAATGAACAATTTATGATCATTCAAGGGAAACAGTCAGCAATCGGCCGAGAGAAACGGTCGGCTAATGGTTTAACGCGAAGGGGGAGAAGATACATCAGGTGACACGTGCGGTTTGGCCCGCGACCTCAAAGCCGTGGCTAAACCCGCGTAACTCACTATTTTCCACTGCTTAGGGACACGCGCGGCTTGGCCCGCGACTTGAGGTCGCGGCCAAGGCCGCGGGAGCTACCTGATCGATTAAAACCCAACTTTTTAGGGTTTTCTCTCATTTCCACTTCTCTTCTCCATTCCTCTTCTTCTTGGGGAGATATTGGGAGTTCCAATATTAGCTTGGGAGCATCATGGAGTGAATCCACCTCAAAGAGACCAAAGATTTGTGTTTTGGAAGCTTGAGTTCGGAAAATAGGAAGATCTCAAGGAAGTGAGTTGGTTGGAAGGTCAAAGATTTGAATGTGGTAAGTTTCTTGTATATTTCAAGTTATTAGATGAGTATCCTTGTAGATCTAAAGAGTTTTACTTGTTGGTGGTCCATTTCCTTAGATTTGGAGAAATGGGTTATTTGGAAACCCTAGCTCATTGTTGATGATGATGTGTTGATGATGGATGCTTCACTCTTGGAGGCTAAGGATGTGGGTTTGAAACCTAGGTTTAACCTAACCTAGCAAGGTGAGTTCAAGTTGCTTTGTGAAAACTATGTACATGCCAAAATGAGTATTTTGTAGTAAAAATATGTTTTACTTGGTAATTATCAATATGATGGGTATTTTGATAAGTTTTTCACATTTGATAAAATTGGGTTGTTTTAGTATCATAAAATGTCTATATTTGGGATTGAATATTTTGGTAGGCAATAGCATGATTTATGCATCTTTGGTGATTTTTGGTATAAATGAAGTATAATTCATGATAAATGCATTTTTGGTATATTTGATTTCATAAACCATTTGGAAAGTGCATGCCTCCGTGTTATGAGACATTTTGGAAACATAAGGGTATAAACCCATTTTGGAAAATGATATGTCCCGATCCGTGTTGAGTTTTGGGTTAATCACATCTTTGATGTATGTGCCTACATAAACATTGCTTAGATACGTTGTATTATTTGGAGAAACGTTATTCGTTGGTCAAATGGGTTTTAGGCATTTAAACTCGGTTTTGACTTAAAAGAGTCTCGTGGACATTTGTCCCAGTTTTAATGGCTCTTTGAAGAGCCCATGGTCGATATACATCTTAATGCATTTTATTGCATGTTTATGATAATTACATGCTCGAGTGCGTTGGTCATTCATGTGTAGTCATGTAATGTTAGACTGTGTTGCATTGGATCCATAGGCACGTAAGTCAGTCTTTATTTAATGGTCAACTGGGTATTACGGGGTTGGACTCCGGGACCCATGTTTTATGACCTTGACATTTCAAGTGTACACTAGGAGGGCTGAGTCCGGTTGTGCTATTATGATGATGGGCGTTTCATAATGGGCGTTTGGGACCTCTGCCATTCGGGGTAATGCCATGGTTGTAGTCCTCGGATGTTGTCGGGCCTTTGGTGGTATTCATGGTAATATTCACTAAGGTCAGTTGTCTCTTTTGGTGTAGCTTGCAGGGGGTCATAGGGACACTTGGGCTTTCATGTCGTGAAGTGTCATACGACTAACGTTGTATGAGTGGCATACTTTTGTATTCCTCCACTCTCAATGGATATGGGTCTCCCCCGTTGTCGGCCAACAGTATTTTGGATATTTAATTGTCAATGCCTTAATATTTGGATATCATTCCATGTTATGGTCGCGTGAGTATTGAATTCCAGTTCTATTTTTTCGACGACATATTATATTTATAAGGACTGTTTTCCATTATTTATGAGTTGAGTATTATGCCTCACCCGTGTTTTGGGTGTTTCGGGATATAAAGTTTTATCTGCGTTTTTATAATTGGGAGTCCGTTTTCTATTCACGTTTGAGTGAGTTTTGAGCGACATCATTTTATAAAGAATGTTTTGTATTGGGATGTTCGTCTTTAAAAACGCATGTTTTTAGAAAACGAGTCGTTTTCTTAGTTAAGGGAAATCATTTTGAAAGTTTATTATTTAAATTGTATCCCTTCCTTTTAATGTAATATTTATTTATGTTGAAAACTCTTGAACTCACTAGGCGTTAGCCTAACCCTTTTTATTTGTCGGCATGTGCATCAGGTTCTGGCTGGGAATAGTCCTAGTATTACTACGATGAGAGGAGTACTAGTAGTGTGCTCGAGACGTGCGTAGTATTGGCGAAGTCTTCCACTTTGGTCTTGTGAAGAGCATCTTGCTTTGGTGTTAAGTAGTACCCGACTTCGGTTTAGCTCTTGTTTAACCTTGGGGTTTATTCTTGTTTAAGGTTAATTGTAGAATTTTACCTCGAGGTATGATGAACTTTTGGTTTGTATTTGATATTATAGTGAAACTTTAATTAGTTGCTCTTACCAAATTTGAGAGTGTTACACCATCATGACCGACCATCTTCCTTATGGCATCGTCCCTTTCATATCGTCTGCATGGTTTCGATGATACATCCTTGCGACGATTCATTAGATGGGTTGGGGTTGTTTGTGACAAAGAGATCGACATTCGACACCACCCTTCGTCTCCGGTGGTGGGTTATTATGGTTACGAGATTCTCCGATGGTGGGTTATGATGGAGGTGAGGGAAGGGTGTCGCCGGAGATGAGTTGTGGAGGTGCGGAGGGGACGATGGTCATGGCCAGAGATTGAAGTGTGAAGGGGACGATGGTCGGTCGTAGATTGAAGTGTGAAGGGGGTGGTGGTCATGTCCCTGTGATATGTATATATATACTATTACAAGTTAGCCCCTATAATTTTATGTTTTATACAAACAAAAATAATTACAAAATTAGATAAAAACTTGATTGGACGAAATTGCACCTGCCTCTAACTGAGTTTTTTAACGAAGTTAGTAGTTAGGTCCCATTTTCAGAGCAAAATTCAAACCTCAGGGACTACTATTTGAGATATTGAAGTACAAGTCTCACTTTCAAAGAAATCACCAAACCTCAGGGACCAAAACTGTAATTCTCTCTTTGTTTAATTACATATACAAGATGCATAAGTAATTAATTTTTTTTTGTCAAATGATTTAATTTGGTGATTATTGCTTTTCTTGGCTATGCATGAGGTCTGTTTAGAATTGGGTCAGCTTGGAATTTTAATGCAAGTAGTGTGTTTGTTCTTGGAAATGTTTTGGTGAAAATGGGCATAAGATATTATTATGAGGGATTGATAAATAAAATGATGGATTGTTGATACATTTTTTAATTCTAAATTGTTGGCTCATTGGTGATATAGAGGCCGGCTAATAAAATTTATGTTTTTACATTTTGATGATTGGATTTAAAAAATGTAAAACAATATACTTTTAGAGAATTTCTCATTATCAAACTATGCTTCCGGAAGAAATTGGTTTTGCTTGAGGATGTCAAATTTTCTTTTGTATTTGTTGTTTTTTGTTTGAAATAAAATATTCATAGGGATTATATTCTTTTTGTTAGGACTGAAAGTTCTAGTGCGTTGAAAGTTGTATAACGCATTTATAAAGTTTAAATGTTTTGTTATTTAATGCGTTGTAAAAAACATTAATTGTTATTGGGCTTAGTTTGGTTATTGGGCCTTGGGCTTTAGGGTTTAGGCCCTTAGTATAAATAGTTTGTTATTGCTAGAGTTTTAGTATAATGGTCACAATAGGTTTACATGTGTCAAATCATATTCTCTCGGTAAACCTTAAATCCTTTCTCGATCAATCTAATCATATGACCATGTTTTATGATTCAATCATATTCTTTACTGTTTATTGGTTATTGTTACTGGGATTGCACTGTTCTGGGATCCACATTTTTTATCCAAAAAAAACCTCACTTCAAAACATTATTTTGATTAGAAAATAAATAAAAAGAATGTATAAAATTCGAGTTTGTTATAGACATGAATAATATGAATAAAAAATATTTTGTGTTTATTTATAACCTTTCAAACCAACAAAGTTCACATAATGATTAAGATTAAATCGACAGTCGACTATCTATCCATCAGTAAAGAAACCTAAGAAATTTAATATTTAAAAATTTAACCAATAAAAATAATTTATATCTAAAACATTTTTAGTACATTCATTGTTTTATATTGTATATTATTAGTTAGTTAACAAATTATGTTTCTAATATTGTAATCTAACATATTTCATGACCAAAAAAATATCGTTACCGCGCAACGCGCGATCCATAGACTAGTATATATAAAAGCAAAACCTCCCAAGAATGACGGGGCACATTCTTAGAGCATCATTCTCCCAAAGGAATTTTCTGGTTTTTTTGAATTTTTAAATTATTTATTAAATTAATAACGTTTGTGTCCCTATATGAAAATTGTGTATTTCATTATAAGTAGGTCATTTTGCTTCCAATTTAATTACTTAACCATAACCCCTAAACTATCCAACTTCTTTGCTTTTACTCTTTCCATTTAATCTACGTTAAAGAAACATCACCTATTCTCCGAGACGATGAAGAAATAGTCAAATCCCCTCCAAGGGTAGTGTGGGGTTCTATTCTCAGTTGACCCACTACAACAGGGTATTTCGAGGTTCAAAACTATTAGTTTACGGTAAACAATTCACTTTCTCCCTACGAGAATTCCAACTTTCGCATCAAATCATTTGAATTGTATGTATTTTATTCATTCATTATCCTATTGCTTCTCTTGAGTTATTAATTTGTACCCTTGATAGTTATTTAGAGTTTTTGTTTTTTTTAGTTTACCCCCATCGCACAGATTGATGTACTCACATATTGTAATAGAAGCATTGTACTTGCCGTTATTTGCACATCATATTTTTCATAATGCTCCTGATACATCTTATTACAACTTGCAAAGTTAGGCATGCACATGACATTTGAGGTAGATGATGATGTTGTAGAACTAGAGAAAAGTAACATTCTTTTAATGAGGCCAATGTTTTATTTCCGTAATTCAAATCATTGTTCCATATTGTTGGCAATGTATTACGTGGTTCTCCGTCCGTGATCAAGTAACCTTATGGTTATGTCATCTTTATTATTCCATAGATTGTTAATATATCTATTCTGGTCTTCATAAGAATTTTATCATTGTAGTTGTTGTAGTGTCTTTTTTAAGAATTATTTGGCCTCGTGTTTAAATTAAATATGTTCAAGTTGTATCCATTGACATTAAATGATAGTGGGGGTTCTAAAAATTTATTTTGTTGGTAAACAATAGTTTTAACACAAGTTTTTATTTCAGATGAATCGTAATTAGTGTTTATATTAATCTTTTTAACCTACATAATTACAATTAAAATCAATATGATAAACTTTATTTCAAATAAATGTAATTCAAATTTATTTTTGATCTTTTACTTTACATAATTATTATTAAACATCATTTGTTACAATTAATAAGCCCTTTTATAATGTGAAAATAGAACACATGCTTATTTTATATGCATAAAAGAGAATTTCTTTAACATTTGTGGAAAAGGCGTGTTTTGTCGTCTATATTCTTGGTATTTAATAGACTATATAAAATTGAAAGACTTGGGAGAAAATAATGAATGCTGGGTGGTTAAGGTAAGAGTTTGCTGATTGTGGGAGTCTTTGAATTAAAAAATAGAGAACTAATCAGTTTGGATACGGTCCTCGTTAATGAAGTGGTTTCCCCATTTTATAATATGAATCAATGTGTATCCATAAGTTTAAAATTACAATATTCTATATAGGACCTTTATAACGACTTACTTTATTTTCATCTTAGTTTTAGGAAACCTAATAGTTACTATAATCTAGAAGAATTTGGTGTCAAAGTTCACGCATTTGTTGAAAGAGGGTTTAATATATACCGTGAAAATTTTTAAGGTAGTTGCGAATTTTGGAGATTATAGGGTTGTTAATTCAAAGTTTAAAATTTTGTACTCTTTTAATAATAGTCAAGAAAGTAGTGCACAAATCCAATTAATATTGAAATCATGTATATTGAATACATAAATTAATATTTTAATTATCAATTAATTAAAGTATTAAGTGTAGGTTTCGTTTTTCAATATAAAAGGGAGACTCGAGTTGCAATTCCAACAACATCGATACAACTACACATCTCTCTGATATATCTACTGCATACGTTCTAGTTCCGGCTATTTTTCAGGCAAGTGATCATCTTCGGCAGTACATCTGCTTACGCTGTTGTACCCTGGGAACAGACGACGAATTTGTTTAAGGGAATCGTGTTACACACGAGCCTCAGCATCGATTGATTCTTATACGGTTTATTCGTTTATGTTAATCATGTATTGATTTTTTTTAGTTTCTTTTGAATTCGTGTTATTACTAATCACTTTGTGGATTTTGTTGTTTATTTCAATACATTGTAATATTATATGTATTATTAAAATACATATCGGTATACTAACAGGTATGTGATCTTATACATTGTCACAGTGTGTGTATCATATACACAATTACATGTGATTACCATAAATGTATATTAGACAAATATGTGTCTTCATATATGTTCTTTAGGGGTTGTTTAGTTTTTTTTTTTACCAAGTCATATATGGATAAAATTGGTTGTCAATTTACCTCTTAAATAGAGGGCATGGAGGGGTGTACGCGGGTTGGGTTGGGCGGTTTTTGACATTTTTACAACCCAACTCAATTACGACGGTTTGAAAATTCTCAACCTAACCCAACCCATTCAAAAGTATAACCCAACCCAACACAAACCTTGCGGGTTAGGGCGAGTTAGATTGGGTTGGCGGGTTATAAATATTCATAAAGTTGACGATTGAAAGACTATAAATAAATGCTAAAAATGTAGCCAACAAAGTTATTAGTTATTACAAATGTTTGAGGATCTACATCCCCTTTTCTTAGACGTGTTTTATTCACCGTTGTCTTCGATTTTTGGAGACTTAGGAGTATTTTCCATTGCTCGTATGCATAGGAAATATGATATAAAAATACAAAGTTAGAACCTACAAAAAGAACATATGATATTTCTCTACGCAATAAAAATCAAACTTTAAAAACATCAATGCAATGAAAACAAAAATTCATGGTTCCTACTTCTATTTTAAAACATACTCCTTATATTCATTTATGTTTATACTTCTAATTTGAAATCTATTGTTCGAAACATACTTCATATGTTTATTTATGCAATGAAAACAAAAACGTCAGTCTAGTTGTTTCTAGTTGTTTCACTGTACTCGTGCATTCGTGTTTATTGAGACATATCGATCGACCTAGTTGAATTAATTCGGACCTTGACGTAGTTGGATTAATTTTGAGCTTTGGGCTGTAAATTGGACTAATATTTGTATATATATTCTGGGTTTTTAATTTGACTAATATATGTATATATTTTTTGGGTTGTGAATTATAATGGTTGTAAATATTATATATATACATATATATATATAGAGAGGTGGTTTCATTTGCAAACCACCCTTATGTCGCAAACTATGAAACCCATTTTTTCACCCTAGATTGAAATTATCAATGGTTAAGATGCATTTGTTGTAATTATGGTAATAATTAAATTATTTTGATTTTTTAATGGAAAAGAAATTAATAAAAGGGTAAACTTGTCAATTGGCATCCCATCTAAATTTAGGAATTTGGATGAAAAACTGTTTTTAAATGGGAAATTTTTTATTTAAGGTAATTCTTTTTCATTTTCCGCTACTAAATCATACCATTTACATAGAAAGATATTTTTTTTTGTTTTTTCAATGATAAACACCCATTTTATTGTTTATTATGGTAAAAAAAATTATTTTTGGATATATATACTAAATCTTAACCGTTTTTACATGGATGATCAATTTTTAATTTTTTTTAAAAATTAAAGGACAATTTCATTGTTTTATATCGAGTAAAATTCCATAACAATTGACACAAAACAAGTCATAAACGAAATGAAGGCTGATGAAAAAGGAGATGAAATAGAGATGAACGACGATGAAAACGAAGATGAATGACGATGAACGGATATGAAAACAGAGATGAACAACGATGAATGGAGATGAACGATGATAAACGGAGATGAATGGCGATGAAAACGGAGATGAACGACGATGACACAAAGATGAACGACTACCCTTCTGGAGCTTCTTCCTCCAGCTGTATTTTTTTTTAATGTATTCCAAATTTCAAAATCCATTAAACCCACAAAATTGTTTGAAAAAAAATAGAAAACTGCATTTTTTAAAAATATATTCAAAATATCAAAATCCATTAAACCCGGAAAAATAGTTAAATCGCATAAAAAACTGCAATTTTTAGATATACTTCAAATCTCAATACTATGTTACAACCGGCAAATTGTTAAAAAAAAAATCTACATTTCCATATTTAAATAGGTAAAAAGTAGAATATATCAATTATTAATGAAATTGGATAACTACCTAATTTAAATCTTCTTAATCAAAGTGACAATTATGACCTTGGAATTAAAAATATATAAAAATACAAGAAATTTAATGATTGGTGGAAAATAGTTTGTAAAGTTTGTAATGTAATAATGGTTTTCCAAAGATCACTCCCCTATATATATATATATAAATTTGTCGAAATAATATATATTAGCGTCGGGTTGGGTTGGGTTGGGTTGAGTTATGTTAATCCAATTTCAACCCTCCTAAATAGCGGGTTGGCGGGTTGGGTTTAATTGGGTTGTTAGCGGGTTGGGTTGGGCGGGTTTCGCGGGTTGAGGATTTCTTGTACACCCCTTGGTTTTTCCCCTATATTTGTGGGTTAACCATTAATCTCGAAAATTGAAGCTTCGATAAACACAAACATAGGAAGTCTGTTAGGGTGCGTTTGGTACGCAGACATGACAGGACAAGAGGAACAAGACAGGACGGAACAGAACAGGACAATTGTCCAACGTTTGGCAAGACATGACAGAACTGGACAGAACAAGACTAGACTGGTTAAATGACGAATTTATCCCTGATGAAAAATCATATATTACATCACATAAAACTAATTTACATCACTAATACATAGTGCAATGGATTATCAAAAACATAAAACTAATTTATCACGATTGGATTTTGGATATGGAAATCAAAACCCAAATTTTAAGTTTCGGATTTTAAGTTGTTTCGGGTTTGGGTTGGTCGGGTTTCGGATTAATGTTGGTCGGGTTCGGGTATTATATAATGCAAAAGTTATATATAAATTCATTTGGTTTTTAGGATGAATACAATCGATTGAAAAATTGATGAAATCGATAGCAAGTTTAAAATTTAGAAAATATTTCAACAAGACTATAATTTATGATTTTCAAAAAATAATTAGATAAATATATATATATATATATATATATATTATTTAAAATATAGATTTATGTTATTTCGGGTTTTCGGACGGGTTTGGTTGGCCAACGATCAAACCCAATCCGAACCCAGATATCCTCTCAAATATCGGGTTTCGGATTATCGAATTTCGGGGTATTCGGGTTTTGCAAAAACACCTTATTTTCAGTTTGAATGCGGATTCGAATTTCGGACTATTCGGGTTTTGCACACCCCTAGCTTGGAGGCGTGGATGATGAAAATACATGCTTTATGTTTTTTGTTTTTAACAAAGGGTATATTAGTCAAAATATTGTTGTTTTACTTAGTTCCAGGGGTTGGAGTGGGACAAGTGTGTCCCATGCTTGTTCCACTTCGTTCTTGCGTGTCCCACATATGGTCACACCAAACATGGGACAAACCTATTATGTTCTATCTTGTTCCATTCTATTCTGCATACCAAACGCACCCTTAGGGGCCGTTTGGTTCATGAAATTGGAAGGAATTTGAAGGAATTGGAATGACCAATTTCATTGACCAAATTCCAAGTCTATGTTTGGTTCATGGAATGAAAGCGGTGGAATGCTTCCAATTCCATTGAATTCAACAATTCAAGGAATTCATCATTCCTTGACTTAAATGAAGAATTTGAATTTCTACCAACCAAAGGCGTGATCAAATTCCATTTCAATTCTTTCAAAGTCAAATTCCTTCGATGGATTCAAATTCCATTCTGCGTGTTAGAGGGATAAGTGGGAAAGTAATTAATTAGGAAATCTTGTAATAAGAGGTTATAAATAACTCCTGATAGTGTTGTAATAGTTGTCGAATAGAATAACAAGTATCTCTTATCTCTCTTGTCTTTCCATCTCATCTCTGATATGTTCATCGTTGAACATAGTTCTCTTCTGTCCCTTATTCTTCTTGCAAACGTCGTCTCAACAAGTCATTTGGGCTTACTATAACATTAGTATTAAAGCAGTTCCTGCTATACTATTTTCAAATCTAGCACCAATGAGAAAAGTGATAATCATGGAGGAGCATATTAAATCGTTGGAGCAAAGAATCGATGCTCAAAAAGAAAATATGCTGAAGATGATGCAAACCATTACAAAATTGAATGAGAAAATGAAGGAATCATATTCGAATTGAAGGATTGAAGTTCCGTGGGATGTAGATACGGAGCCTAACCAAGCTAGGGTTCTCAGGTATGCGCCGCCTAAACTTGAGTTCTCCAAATTTGATGGAACTAATATGAGGACATGGATTAAAATATGCAATAAGTACTTGTCTCTGCAAAATCTCTGAAGATCAGAAGGTTGATTTGACTTCCTTAAACATGATTGACAAGGTAAAGAATTGAGTAACTAGTTATCTTGTTCTTATAAAAAATGTTGATTCGTCAGAGTTCATTACTGATTTGTTTGCACGATTCAAGGATGAAATTGAGGCAAATGTTGTTGAGAATTTTAGTAGGCTACTACAAACGGGAATAACTGAATCTTACATTGACGAGTTTGAGAATTTAAGGTCCCTTATGCTTCAAGAGAATCACACACTACCTGATTCATACTTTCTTGATAGCTTTGTGGGTGGACTTAAAGACTTCAAGAAGAAAGTATTGAACATGCAAGACTATACCATTAGCCTGAGTCTTTGATGGTTAGTAATTATGAAAATATGTCTAAACCTTTGCCTAGACTTCTTCCAACCCCACCCTTGCTTTCAAATCAAACCCGACACAACTTAATTCTTCTGAGACTTTTCACAAACCACAAACGAATTTATAGGCTATTGAAAGAATGGAAAAACAATAGAAATGATTTATGTTTTTTTTTGTGATCAACATTACAAAAAGGGACATAAATGCCAATTGAAACAGACTCAATTGTTTAATTACGAAGTTCATGGGTTAGGTGAAGAGGAAGAGGAACCTAAAGGCGAGGATCAATGTTTTGAGGTTGCTAACATAGAACTTTGCGTCTCCATTAATGCTTTGAATGGAAAGCATGATTTTCATACAATAAGCGTTGGTGGTTATCATGACGATAAACCACTCACATTTCTGATTGATCTGGGTAGTACACCCAATTTCTTGGACCTTGATGTAGCCAAGAAGTTAGGATTGCAAATGGATTCTATTGCCACTCAAGCAGTAACAGTTGCTGCTGATGGGAATCATCTAACTTGCCAGTTCATATGCAAAGGTTTTACTTGGAAAATGCAAAATGTAGGGTTTACGTCAGCCATGTTGTTGATTACTTTGGGCAGTTGTGACATGGTTTTAGGCGTTCAATTTTTACTTGGAAAATGCAGAATGTAGGGTTTACGTCAGCCATGTTGTTGATTACCTTGGACAGTTGTGACATAGTTTTAGACGTTCAATGGCTCGGTACTTTGGTTACTATACATGGGATTTCAAGAAGCTTATACTGGAGTTATGCCATTATGTGTATAAAGGGATGAGTCCAAGGGGGATGGGTTGAGAAAGTTGAGATTAAATGCTTAGCTGCTGTTATTCAAACTTTCTTGTCTAATCTTGCGGTCAAGATTGTTATAAGAAGGAATGTAACAATAAGAGGTTATAAATAACTCCTAATAACGTTGTAATAGGTATCAAATAGAATAACAAGTATCTCTTATCTCTCTATCTTCTTTCTATCTCTACTTCTGTTCACAGGTGAACATAGTTCTCTTCTTTCCCTTAATTCTTTCTTTCAAACAATGTCTGAACAAGTCATTTGGGCTTACTATAACACAGCACAAACGAACTACAATAGCACCATTAAGGATCGTAATATTTTTACACTATCCGCGTGTGTATATGTGACAGTAGCTTACCTCATTTAGAAGTATGTGATGTAAGCGACAACAACTAGTTCCCTAAAGCCCTCGACCACTATATGTTCGACGGTTACTACATAAGTTACTTACCTAAGAGTAGACTTGATTTTATTTATACAAAAACTTTACCACTGCACTTATTTATGAATCTGCAAGGACTAAGCATTCACGATCCTCCCACCTGGAACAGAACATTAAAATATCACAATCACAACCCCAACAATACCACAAAATCAAACTAAACCAAATCACCCTGTCAACCCCAACTACAAATGGCCCAACTCGGTCCAGCCAGAATCGCCAGGGACCAAGACCGGACCAACCGGGACCGATTACGGCCCCACAGTCTGGGACCGGTTACGAGATTTCTGGAAAGTCAAGGCCTCGCCTGGACCAGGTACTGGACCGATGCATAAGCTTAGGGACCAATTTTTCAAGTTCCTACAAATTATAATACAAAGTTTTTCAAGAAAATGTAATATTTAAAGTGTATTTAATGCTTAATTTTCAATAATGGTAAGTATTGAAACTTGTATATTTCTGTGTAAAAATATATATTTTCTTTTTTAAAACCGGGGTCGGGCCCGGTTATGAAGGACCAGGACCAGAACCGATTGTCGGGCCTAGGAACAGTCCTAGGATTTTTGGTCGAGACTGGGACGGGGACCAGCCAGCGCGGTTACACACACTAACCAACATGGGACCAGGACCGATTTGGAACCGGCTTGGCCTCAGACCGATTTTTGGTCATTTCTAGTCCCAACAAAAAGTAGGGTCTAAAAAGGTTAAGATGTATGCAGAAAGGATATAGAGGCTGTTTTCATAAACACAAAAACTAAAATTAAAATTATACCATTAGGATGGAGAACTTGGCCCGTAATATGGGAAGAGTCCTCTGATGCTAGGAACACATAAGATGGGGCAATCTCGAAAGGTTGACCAGCCCTACCCATGGGCACATGTGACCCAAATGGCGCTGTATCCTTCTCATCCCTGGCTGCAGGTTGCAGCGGAGTCCACACAGGGCCAGGGGCCACACCATTGACTCGAATCCCCTTGTCAACCAGCATCAGAGACAGACCCCTTGTGAAGGACACAATGGCTCCCTTTGTTGAACTGTAGTCGAGCCACTTTGGGCTGCCTGTGTATGCCAAAACTGATGTTGAGTTTATGATGCTGCTTCCTTCTTTCATGTGTTTCACAGCGTGCCTGCACAACCAAACGTATCGTTTGTATCTATTTTTTAAGAACACAAATGGTCTTGTGAATGTGATGGAAACAAAGATTAGCACTCTCTAATGGTTTTTACCAACACAAACCGGGTAAGGGTAAGCGCTTACTAGATAAGAGTCACCACCACCCATTTACCTTATCAGTAAGATTCTCGGTCATCAAAATAACATAGCATAAGCGTCTCTTACCCCGGTAAGTGCTAATCGGGTAAGAGGTGATTCCTAAAATGACATGATAAGATTGTTTGTGAACACCATCATGTCTGACCGGGTAAGAGTCTCTTACCCGGTAATAGGCAATAAGTGTTTAGTTACCCGGTAAAAGAAGGTGAGTATTTGGTAAACAAACCTTAAGTAACCAGTGTACAGAAGTAGAATTCTGTATTAAACCATCTCAAATTGACCCAATAACATCATAACAATCTTGAAATTTTTTATGAAGTTTCCTTATCCCTCCTGTCTGGGACTATGTTTCCAACCAAATCTTAACACTCTATTCATATTGTATTAAGATTCCACACCAATTTCAATTCACTTCAATTAAAAATTCTAATAAAAATATTTGATTGTTAATTTTTTTTGGATAGATAATATTTGATTAAAAATTTGATTTCAACTTTTTCTTATTAAAAGTGCTGCATTGTTCACCAGGACATCGATGCGCCCATATTTCCCAATCACCTCATCAACAACATTCTTACAATTCTTGTCCTACCCGAGATCAACAGGTATTGCAATTGGATTGCTTGAATCGCTCGTTTTTGACTTGTGTATGATATCCTCCGCATCTTTTTCCTCATAACCCTTCACATAAGTGAAGGCTATGGTTGTACCCTCCTTCGCAAAACAGTAGCAAACGACCCTTCCAATGCCCGAGTGTCACCAAAGCCACCTTTTTAGAGATAACGAAAGGAAGGAGGATTTTAACCATGACTTTTAAACTATCATAACTTTCCGACTCACATTTGCATATTTACATTAATATACAATATACAAACAGGTTGATCGATGGATACACTATATTTAGAGATGGTTTGGTTTATGTAATAGAAGGTAAAGAGTTCATTATGCAAATTACATAGTATGTACAAGAAAAAAAGTTTTCAATATATTTTCTTTTAATTCGAAATGTATTTGAGGAAAAATGGAATGCAAAAGAAAAAAAATTGTAGTTTTTCATTTGTGTTTTCTTGGAAGAGAAGGGAACAAAAAGAAACAAATGTTAATGTCATTTTAATAAATATACCTATTATAGTTATTTTATTGTAGTAAATTGATGGGTAGTTCCATAATTTTACTAAAACTACGTAAGAGTTGTCATGTCTTTCTTTTCCTTTAAGTTTTGGAAAGAAACATATAATTATTTAGATATTTTTCCTCCTCTCTTCTTACTTTCACTCCTAAAATGTTTTGAGAACACGTCCATTTATAGAAAAAACCAAACGTCGATTCATAAAGTCACCGGTTCGAGTTCCTTATGCGGTAGCGTTTGGTACGCAGACATCATTGGAGACGATGAATTTTTGTCCTGTTCCATGTCAAGCCAAACGTGAGACAGTGAGTTTTGTCCTTCCGTCCTCTTCTGTCTTGTCCCATGTACCAAGCACAACCGCAAATGTAGAATAAAAAATGTCGATTAATTGTGGATAAAAAATATATATCGAATGGCGAATAAAAAAATACGTTAAGAAATCATATGTGATCTGTAGCAAATGTTGATTAATTGTAGATATCACAAATGTCGATCATTCACCATTCGATATATATATATATATATATATAGAAGCATCTTCAAATACAAACTTTTTAATGGTGCAAACCATGCAACCCACTTATCTACCACATATTTTGTTTTTACCTTTTTAATAAAAAAATGGGAAAATAAAATATGTGGTAGATAAGTGGGTTGCATGGGTTTGCACCATTAAAAAGTTTGCATTTGAACATCCTTCTATATATATATATATATATATATATATATATAACTCTCCCCCCCCCCCCCCCCTCTCTCTCTCTATATATATATATATAGAGAGGCTCATTCATTTGCTAACCACGACATTGGTGCTAACCAATCTCAATAGTAGATTGATGAGATTAATGGTCCATAACTAATTGATTTTTTTTATTAAATTAAAATATTAAAAACGGTTGAAAAAAATACAATGCATGTATGCACAGGTGTATTTCGGTCAAAATACAATTTCTTTTAATTTGGAGAACATGGGCCTACCAAATTAAAAACTCAAATAATTAGGGATTTCATCCCATAAAAAACACCAACTTCCCAATTCCACCGCCGTCATTACCTTCACTTGAAAACCCACCTCCACCATTCTTCCCACTACCACTCGCCGCTGCCGCCACTACCCGCCGCCGGAACTGCTTTAGCGCCTTTCACACCCACCGCCGGTGTCTTTTTCTTTTCAAATAAATCGTTAATAATGCAACCAAGATGCATGATAACAAAAAACCCATCAACGGAAACGGCGATTATGAGAATCTTGATTTTCCGGCGATGGTTCGATTTCTTGGCGGCGGTGGTGGGTGGGGTTGGGTTCACCGGAGAAAAAGAGGGAGAGTGGAGTTGAATTAAACCAAGATAGGGGTCGCCGGAATTTGGCCGGAAAGTTGGTTAAAACGATTTTCAGGATTTGAAGAAATCGATTTTTAGGATAGTGCATATGTGCACACTTGCATGCAGTGCATATATGCATGGGCGGAGCCACTTGAGCACGAGAGGGTGCATTGGCTCCCCTAAACATTTAAAAATAATTATTTTATATAGAAATATTACACTTTATAGTATACAAACGGTACACGTAGATATCTTGAAATGTGTTGGGCACTTTATTAATATATACCAATTATTTTATTGTTATGTTTTCCTAAAGTAAAATTTAGGGTCCATTTACCAAAATGCTTACTCGGTATTACTGGTAGTGACATTACCCTCACTTACCTTATCGTATAACATTCCGACCACCAAAATTGATTGTTGGTAAGAGTCTTAAACCTGGTAAGCGCTTACCGGGTAAGAGTCATTTCTCTCACTCACCGGGTAAGACTCTTAAGTTCTTGTTATAGTTCTTACCGGGTAAGATTATAGATGATTTACATGCTCAATAGATAAAGACCGTAAGATAAATGATATCGGTAAGCGCTTATCCAGGTAAGTATTTAGTAAATGACCCCTTATTCTGGAATCATTGCAATTGAATAATATGGACAAAATGGTTGATTACAAAATATTTAGTAAAACTGATTTCGCGAAATCACTTATGGACAAAACGGTGAATACATATTCATCTATGAACATGATGAAAAATAGGTTGAATAATAAACATGGGAGATCAATGGACGAACATAGCTTAGTTACTTATGGGAGATCAATGGACGAACATAGCTTAGTTACTTATATTGAAAAATATGGTTTTACTAAGGTTGATAACAAATATATCATACATAAGTTTAAAAAAAAAACCGTCGAGGTCAGTGTTGAATATGTAAAGGTCGGAATATCATCAATATAATGTCGTTATTTTTGCATATATGCATATGTTTGCTGAAATATTATATGCATATATGCACACTGATATCTAATAGGCATATGTGTATATTGTGTGACACCCCAAATTAGGGTCAATAAATAAATATGAAAAGATAAGGAAAAGGGAAAATGGAAAATGGAAAAAAAATAAAATAAAATGGGTTTTATTTTATTTTATTTAAAAAAAATAATAATAATGTAAAAGCGACTATTTATTCCATTTTAAGGAAAACGAGAAGTGAAGAGTTGAATTTATGTTCAATGGGACTAAAAAGGAAATAAAATATCAAATCAGGGGTGAAAATGTAATGGTGAGAGCAGGGGACCGAATGTAAATTTTTGAAAGTTAAGGGGACCGAAAGTAAGACTTTAACAAGTCCAAGGACATGTTCTGTAAATAGGACAGATCTGCAAATTTTCAGAAAAACGAAAACGACCACTCATTTGGAGCTTCTTATTGGCTCGTTTTGTCAACTATTAGGACAAAAAAATCATAGATAAATGAAGGTAACCGGTTAATGATCATTTTGGGTTCAAGAAAATAGAAATTTGGTCGAGTTTAGAAGGAAAAATCGGAGGTTGAAGTTTGGTGTCGAAAAGCTCCATTTATCGACGATTGGAGCTAAAATACTCAACCAAATTTCAAGTTCTTTATATGGTTAGCTTCGTTTTTCAGTCCTTTATCGAACCTTAGTAGCCTTATGTCTCAGATTTTGGTTTAGAAGGTCCGATTTTATGTTTTTACTGATTTTCGAGTGGAATTTTAAGACAAATTTTAAATCAGCGTATGAGACTCAATATTTGATGGTTTTCGTTGATTTTTGTTCATATGGTTGAGGAAAATGATTTTATAGAGTTTTAGCAAAAGAAATCAAAGAAAGCGGTGAAAAAGCGAGGCCAAACGGCCTGAAAACGTGGCTGCCGGTCGACAACACCCGCGTCGGGTCAAAAACCCGGACCGGGTCGGATCTGGTGCAGATCTTGGGTATGGCTTAGTCCAGATTTGATGGTGGGCTATTTTTTTGGCCTATTCTTTATTTATGTTGGACTTGGGCTATCAGTTTTAGTTTAGTTAGAAACCCAAAATCTTTTTTTGTATTGGTTATTTAGTTGGACCTATTTATGGGGTTTTATTTAAGTAGGTTTTGTTTAATTAATTAAAGATTAATTAAGAATTTAATTTATTAGTAAGTATATTAATTAAATTATTTAATTAATATATTAATCTAATTTAGAAATCTAAATTATGTCTATTAATTACTATTTTTCTAAGGAAGACTGTTTATAATAAATCATTTAGATGATTTTTATAATTAGATCTAAGCGTCGTATGTGGTTAAATATTATCGAGACGCTTCGATGCGTAGCAAATGAATTCCTTTGGTTATTTAAAAGATGAACCGACGTTAAGAGTCGTTACCAAACGTAACGCTTAGAGGATTATTAAATTGTTTTGATAATTTAATAATGAGATTAAAACGTTGTAATTTAAGTTAAATATTTATTCAGACGCTTTAATTTAGAGAGTTGGATTTTATAAGGTTATAAAGTGATTGTTTTGGAACGTTATTGAGTTATAGACTTGGTGTTTGACTAAAATTTGTCGGGGTTGACCGAGTTGACCAAGTATTGTTTGGCATTTAGGTCGAGTCGGGTTGACCATAGTTGACTTTTGTTGACTTTTAGAGAAATTAAGTCATTAATTGGATATTGTGATATAAAATGTGTAGGTCTTCGGATGAGAGATATGAGTAGCCGATCTACACACAATCAGGTGAGTCTTCATGAGACTTACACTAGGATGCATACCTACGTACAAATTTATTTTCAGCATTATATGATTTGCATGGTAATGTGTATGTATGCATGATGTTTCAGTTTTCATACATGTTATGTTATATTTATTTATAACCAGTCGCATGCTTTATGTTTATTATTTTCAAACAATTTTAGCATGTCATGTTATATGACAGTTTATGACCGGTTTTAACGGGTGGACATTTGACTAGTAAGTCACGGACAAGTGGCACGACCCAGTCAAGTGGGTGATTGAACATAACAGAAAGTTCAACCCAGGGCGTGTCAGAGACAAGTGGCACGACCCAATCAAGTGGGTGATCAGGCAGAACCAAAAAGTTCAACCCAGGGTGTGTCAGAGACAAGTGGCACGACCCAGTCAAGTGGGTGATTTAACAGAATAGAAAGTTCAACCCAGTGCGTGTTAGAGACAAGTGGCACGACCCGGTCAACCGGGTGATTTAACAGAATAGAAAGTTCAACCCAGGGCGTGTTAGTGACAAAATGACCCATACCCGACGAGACAATTTATGATATCTCTTTTCTTTCAGCGCTGCATGTTTTCAGAAAATGCATACTATTTGATACAATGTTTTGAAGTTGATATGCATTATGTGAAATGATTTTATTCACGCAAACCATAAACTCACTGAGCTTTATAAGCTGACTATAGTATGCATCTCAGAGATAGAAGGTTTCAAGTTGGATAAAGGAAAATGACACACATAGAGGCTTGCCACTACCATTTAAGTTCAGACATCTATTATGAATAAATATTGTAACGCAACTCGGTATGGGACGGGTTAGCATTGTAGTTACATATTTATTGTTAAAGTCTTCCTCTGTAAACGGTTTGAAGTTTTAATTTAGTCGAAATTTTGGAGTATTTTTAGAGGAATGATTCAGATTACGTAACACTTATCAAGGCGAAAATATAGGTGTTACATATTGAGTATATGCATATATGCACACTAGTATCTAATATGCATATGTGAACATTGAGTATTATGAATATGTACATGTTGTATATGTGCATATGTACATATCTGCTGATCTATTTTGCATTGGTTGAGATACACACTGACATTTAGACATACATATATACACACTCAAAATATATAAATACATTAAATACTAAATATTTAATATTAGATTTAATATTTAGATAACTACCATATTAATAATTTTTTGAAATATGGAAATACATTAAATAGTATATTTAATATTTAGATAACTACTATATTAATAACTCCTTGAAATATGAAAATAATTAAATATATGTGAATTATGAAATGCCCATATTACCCTTTAAGGACATAAACTCTAGGATGATTCTGATTGGTTGAAAATTGGTTAGCACGGTTAGCACAAATATCACAAATGTCGATTATTTTGGGATATCACATTTCGATCATTCGCCATTCGATATATATATATATATATATATATATATATATATCAAAGTTGTAGATGACAAACATGGGAGAAGATTTGACACCAACATCAGAATTTGTCACCTACCAGATACAATATTATGATAACTAACATTTATGTTAATTTTAACTTATGGGTACAAGTGAAAGTTATAACAAAATATAATAATTTTCAGGTATTCGAATCTCGAGAAGAAATAACTGACTGGGTGCGTAATGTGGGACATTCGGTTGGTGTCGTTGTTGTTACCAAAAGATCAAAGACTATGACATATAATAATATAATCAAATCAAAAAATATTCAATATTGGGCTCATTTCGAAGGTATCGACGAGATGATTATAATGGTGTAACTTGTTAAAATTAAAAAATATTTTTAACGTATTTTGTGGATATCACATGTGATTAATGCATGCATGTACAATATATTACGTTGTATTTTGTGGATATCACAGGTGATTAATGCATGTAAAGTGGTATTTTCGGGTGCTAAAAGATTGCTTTGTAGATGGCAAGGTACAATACTTTACATGTGATTAATGCATGCAAAGTAATACGTACGGAAGTACGAGTATCGAACCAAAGGAACTCGGTGTTAATTACCACAAGACTATATCAACTATTAACTAGACTAAGTCAAATTGGTTGGTTTGAAAACAACTAACTACTGATAAGAATGAATTTTAGAATGATTAATTAACTAAATATCTAGAGAGAAAGAAGCAAGCACAAAAATACTATTCAAGCAATATTTCAAGTAATAGTCGTACATTCCTATACAAATAGATTTAAATGTAGTACATAAATCTTTAATGGTTGTTTTAACAGATTTTAAGTAATTAACATTAAATAGCAGTACATTAAGCTTTAACAATTGTTTTTAAAAGTTTTTTTATAGATGCTTTATAATATAGTATAGCTATATGACATATAATAATATAATTAAATCAAAAAATATTCAATATTGGGCTCATTTCGAACGTATAGACGAAACAATTATAATGGTGTAACTTGTTAAAATTAAAAAGTATTTTTTTAACGTATTTTAGTTAATATACGATTATATGTGTTAATATGATGAAAGTGTAAAATGAAAAGGGTAAAACTAAAAGGTATAAAGTAAAATACGAAAAATGTATAGGGACCAACATGTAATTATAAATAAAAAAATATAAAAAATGGATGTGAGGGGAGGGGGTATAGAAAGTTGAAGGGGGGGGGGGATAGAATTTCCCTAAAATAAACACGAAATCGTTCAATAAAAAGAGGGAGAATATCATATAATACGACCTTAAACGTATGAATAGCAGAGAAGCCGGAGAAATGAGGCGTTTTAACGAAAGAATCGATACAGGTTACCGCATCTGCGACACCGTTAATGCTAACACATATTGAAGAAGGTGAAGGCAACAACATATGTGACCATAACCATGAATTCCGTGAGACTGGAATCCACAGGAGACGGAGGCCATCGTCACCGACTGCTTCAACGCCGAGTACGACATGACAGACAGAATGAAACAAAACGCCGCCTCTGCATTGTTAATAAGCTGCCACCGCTTGAGAAATATTGTTATGAGTAAACTGCGTTTTTGGTACATGTGGTTTTTTTGAAATTGATGCAAATAAGGGGGTATTTGGGATTGCTTATTTGAAGTTATTTTTTCTAATTGTGGTGTGACATCGAAAATAAGTATTTTCTAGTGTTTGGATGTAGAAAAATTAAAATTGATTATAGGGGTGTCAAACCGATGAAAATGAGTTCTTTTTATAAATTATTTGGTTCTAACTTATCAACTTATTTGAAAAGAGCTTACGATTTTTTGGTTATTTTATATGTATACAATCCCAAACACCCTTAAATAACAACTTATTAGCTTATTACGTTTTGGTACCACAATAAGCTAATTCAAACACTTTTTAGAAAACTCCAGTTTGGTACCACATAAGTTGATAAGTACTTTACAAAATAAGTAGGGTGTTTGGTTCATGGATTTTGAAGGAAATGCAATGAATAACTTCTTTGACCAAATTCCAATTCCTTTGTTTGGTTCACATATTGATTATGATGGAATCCTTTGAATTCCATTGAATTCCACAAATCAATGAATTCATCATTCATTGCCTAAGGTGGAAGAATTGAATTCCATCCAATTCCTAACCAACCAAACGCGTGGTCAAATTTCATTCCAATTTCTTCAAAGTCAAATTCATTTAATACATTCCAATTCCATCAAATTTCATTCTGTGAACAAAACGCCCCTAGGTTGTTTTAAATAAGCAATCCCAAACACCCCCTTTATATAATTGTCTATTTTATTTTTTAAATATATGATATTAAATTTATATAGAAATAATTTTACTTTTACCAATACATATGTAAAATATTAAACAATAAAATTTTTGTAATTGTTATAGGATAAATGTGCCATCATCTAAACAATATGACGATAGAGATAGAGATAGAGATAAAGATAAATATATCAGAGATAGATTAGAATTGAAATATCTCGTAGTTATCTATTTGTAACTCCTCCCTTTATAAATGAGAATTACATATTCATTCTCCATTTATTGTTGTTCCATTTGGTTTCTCCTTTAACAAATTATCAGCACGTTGCTCGTTTGCGCTATGCTACTAAACAATCGTTCTATTCTCAATCTGCTACCATTAAAAAGGTATGTTTTTCTAATATTGCAATTCAAGTAAATATCTCTACAAAAATTTACAATTTTTTGTCTATGAATTATCATTAATCGTCATTTACTCTTCTAGCCATGATAATTCAATGTACCCTTATATAATTTTGCATTTATTTGACTATGCATTTAATTTTCTTTTAATAAAATGACTGTAAATCTAATTGTACATATTTATATTTTATTCTAATTTGTTGTTGTTCTAATTTTTTTTGGGACATACTGATAGAAAATTTTATGTATTTCTAGAACTTGTTTCTTGCTTATGTTTCACATGATTTTGAATAATTGTTTTTGCTTATTATAAATAAAAAAAAATTATAAATAACAATGGACTTATAGGTTTATATTTTTTTGGGATCGTATTTATAAATCTTATACAGATTTGAAGATGTTATTTTCTTTTCCATATATATATGTATTATATTGAAGCTTTTTTGTGTGTGTGACGGTGAATGCAAAAAAAATAAAAAATGGGGGTGTTATTTTCCAATTTTTCTCTACTTATGATTATTAATTTAAAAAGAGAAAAATATTATGTTTGAGGTTGTTAAGATTATTCGCTCTAAACTTGGACTTACTAACGTTGAATTTGTTATTAATTTGTATTTAGATGTAATATTGTTGATTTAAACTTATCATTATCTATTGAACCATTATTTTTTATATTGATTAATACGATTTCTTTTACATGAGTTTATTTTAGCATATTGTTATTTATATTGTATATTAAATTAGGCTAATATAACTTTTATAATTTTTAACATATCGTTGTTTATAAATTTGTAACACCCTAAAATTTGAGAAAATAAAAACTTTGAAATTTCGGCAATATAACGGCTATAAATTGAGTGAAACCTGGTTAACAATAACCTGCTATAGAGATCACAAAATGTCGTCCCGAAACGGGGAATATAGTATAGTCTATACAACTCCAAAGAATGAAGAATATAAACACGACAACCTAATAATCTAAATTGTTTAATTAGATTATAGTCGGGTGTCGCTATCCCTCCAAAATGTGTAACTATCAACCATGTATATCGATCTCTAAATCTCCCAAAAGGACCGCTCCCCATCACGCGATCGATCACTCATTCCCGACAGTTCCCGCCACTAGGGTGCCCTGTCATGCATGACAACCAAAGAAACAAGTGTTAGGCTAGAGCCTAGTGAGAACATATAACTGTCAGTTAATTAAAAGAATGTAACTACTACATGCGTCCATCCAAGTGTTTATAATTCCCAACCAAGCCACAACACCTGTCATTAAGCATGAGTTACAATGTCCATTCATCATTAGATTTATATTTCAAAACAAGCAAATTAGTTTAATAGCATCGACCCAAAGCCGGGTCTTTAGCCTATTCGTGACATCAACCCAAACCGGATCTTTAGTCCATATGACCACCAACTATATCCAAGTCTTTAGTCTATTTGAGACCTCAACCCAAACCGGGTATTTAGTCTGTATGACAATCAACTCTATCCAAGTCTTTAGTCTATTTGAAACCTCAACCCAAACCGGGTCTTTAGTCTATATGACAATCAACTCTATCCGAGTCTTTAGTCTATTTGAAACTTCAACCCAAACTGGGTCTTTAGTCTATATGAGAATCAACTCTATCCGAGTCTTTAATCTATTTGAAACCTCAACCCAAACCGGGTCTTTAGTCTATATGACAAGCAACTCTATCCGAGTCTTTAGTCTATTGGAAACCTCAACCCAAACCGGATCTTTAGTCTCTCATCAAGGAGCCAATATAACCAATGCAAACCCACTAGCTTCATACAACTCAAAATACATGCTAAACTCAAGCATTTCCTACAATATTCATTATTTAAGACATCGTCCACCAAAAGAGATTTTAGGTCAAACTTCACCAAATCATTTACAAGGTGACAACAAGTGGATATAGTTATTAACACATTATTAGGCATGTATATGAGTAGAAGAGTCAAGAAATGCACTCACATTAGTGATTTCTTAAAAGAAACCTAACCTTAGAAGTGGTAGGTAGAGAAATGAGATCTTGAGAGTTGCTACTAGCCAAGATCCTTCCAAAATCACACATATGGATGCATTAACTCCCCATTAATGTCTATAGGAGCTAATTAAATGATGAGAGTGGAATTAGGGCAAGAGTCCTTACCAAAATCGCTTGAGAAGGGCCCCCCTTTCAGACCAAAATCGATTTCAAGAGTTATAGTATGAGAAAATGAGTGAAAAGGGAGAAATTCCCGTATTTGAGTCTATAGATGCCTTCCCGCGGCTTTGGCCACGACTTAGAGCCCGCGGTGTAACACGCGCGTGCTCCTGAGGTCGAACACAAACAGAGAGTCCCGCGGCTTTGGCCGTGGCTTAGAACCCGCGGCTTAACCCGCGCAAGTCTCTGTTTCCCACTCTAAAAATTAGCTAAAAATTAAAGCCAAAGCATGGTTCTCCTCTCTAATATGCATAAGGATTTAATGAGATTAAGATTCTCAAAACTTAACAAATTGACTTGTAATATATCTTTGAAATGTCGCAAGAACGGTGTTACAATCCTCCCCACCTTGGAATGGATTTCGTCCCCGAAATCCCGACTACTCAAACAAATTGGGGTATCGACGCTTCATGTCCTCTTTTGCCTCCTAGGTCACATTGGTACCGCGATGGTGCTTCCATTGAACCTTCACCATTGCTACTTCTTTGTGTCAGAGCTTCTTGATTACTCTTTCCAAAATAGCTTCGGGTTCTTCAACACAACGGTTGTTGTCCACTCGAATCTCGGACAATGGTATGACACTCTCCTCCTCCGCTAAGCACCTCCATAGATAGCACACAAGTAACGTAGGGTGGATTCCGTCCATCTCCGGTGGTAAGTCTAATTTGTAGGCTTGGAGTCCGACACACTCCAGTATAGTAAACGGCCTAAGGAAACGAGAACTTAACTTCCCTTGTTTCCCAAACCTAATCAACCCCTTCCAAGGGGACACCTTTAGCATTACACGATCTCCCACTTTGAACTCCACTGGTCTCCTCTTCTTGTCGGCATAACTTTTCTGACGATCTTGCGTCGATTTCAACCGCTCTCGGATTGATTTGACCTTGTCGGCCTTCTCTTGCACAATTTCCGGACCGGCAAATTGCTTCTCTCCCGCCTCTAGCCAACACACGGGAGTTCTACACTTTCGCCCGTACAAAGCTTCGAATGGCGCCATCCGGAGACTAGAGTGGTAACTGTTGTTGTAAGCAAACTCTACCAAAGGTAGGGTTCTTAATAGAACACTTTCTTAATGCACTAAAACGTCTAAAAACAAGAAATTACAGTGCAATCCATGATTTTACAGTGTTCGTATGGTTTTTCACGAAAAAAATTCTAAAATCCAAAATTGATTCTAATCTAGTGATTAAATCGTGTAACAATGTGAATACAAAGTAATCAACAACCGAAAACGATCACAACTACACCATTTTTACATCCAAAACATAACAAACAATTGCAAATTCGATTAAATACAGAAAACTCATAAACCAGTCTACGTGTTCTTGAATAATCCAAGAATTCGATCCAAGAAGTAATCAATTCGTCCTGAAATTGAATGGGTAGGCTCTGATACCAAATGTAAGTCCACAATTCAAGCAATCAAACAAGGTAATCAAGATTTGACAATTTAAGAACAAGATCTAGAGAGAGAGTGTAGAGAGAGAGTGTAGAGAGAGAAAGCTCCAAAGTCATATATCTCTTAATGTCATATTACAATGAATGATACAAGGAACTCTCATGACACTATTCTCTCATATATTTATATCTACTACTTCTAATACAAACACTCACATTACATGTAAGTTGACTTTACAACATTTGACTAGACTTTGACTTTGCATAACCTTGACTTTTCTACTTAAATCTTGGATACAATTATACGCTAACAAGGTGGGTATCCCAATTGCCGCCAAATTCGATCACACATGACCTAAGCATGTTCTCAAAGGTTTGAATCGTCCTTTCGCTCTGTCCGTCCGTCTGTGGGTGGTATGTCGTGCTCAAATTCACCCGCATACCTAGCTCCTGATGCAAGGCTCCCCAAAATCTTGATGTAAAACGACTATCGTGATCAGAGACTATAGACAAGGGTATACCATGTCTAGAGACCACCTCATCAATATACAACTTCTCCAGCTTATCCATTGGTAAGGTTTCTCGCATTGCTAGAAAATGCGCACTCTTCGTCATACGATCAACGATCACCCAAATTGTGTCATTGCCCCTCAAGGTCTTGGGTAGCTTGGTTACGAAATCCATGGTAGTCTTATCCCACTTCCACTCGGGTATTTCTAATGGTTGAAGGATCGCATAAGGCCGTTGGTGTTCAGCCTTCACTTGCGAACAAGTTACGCATCGCTCCACGTAGCGTGCCACATCTAACTTCATACCTAACCACCAATAGTGCAGTTTCAAATCTCTATGCATCTTGGTGCTCCCCGAGTGGATAGAATATTTGGATTTATGCGCGTCCTCCAAAAGTAGCTCTCAGTTTCCTCCAATCTTCGACATCCAAAATGCGCCCGTTGAAACATTTTATCCCCCGGATATCTTTGGTCAAAAGTAGTCGTTGCTTGGTCATCACTTCATCTTTGAGGTGTTCTTCCAACAATGCCTCATCTTGTGACACCTTGATCTTCTCCACAAGACTTGATATTAACTCAATCCTTGTAAGCTTGGCTCGGAGCTTTCCACTATATTCCTTCCGACTCAACGCATCGGCCACCACATTTGCTTTACCCGGGTGGTAAAGCAATTCGTAATCGTAATCCTTAAGTAACTCTAACCACCTATTTTGTCTCATATTCAACTCCTTTTGGTCAAAGACATACTTCAAGCTTTTATGATCAGTGTACAAGGTACACTTGGTATCATACAAGTAATGGCGCCACAACTTCAACGCGAACACTACCGCCGCCAGCTCTAAGTCATGAGTCGGGTAATTCTTCTCGTGTACTTTTAGTTGTCTTGACGCGTAGGTGATTACTTTCCCCCTTTGCATGAGTACGCACCCAAGACCCATCTTTGAGGCGTCGCTATATGCCACGAAATCTTCCGACCCCTACGACAAGGACAAGATCGAAGCTTCACAAAGCTTCTTTTGTAAGGTCAGGAACACTTTCTCCTGAGATTCAGTCCACACAAACTTCATGTTCTTCTTGGTCAAAGCCGTCAACGACGAAGCGATCTTGGAAAAATCTTGGATGAATCTTCGGTAATAACCCGCTAACCCCAAAAGGCTTCTGATCTCAGATGGTCTATTAGGAGGATCCCAATTCATCATGGCTTCTATCTTTGTGGGGTCCACTTTCACACCGTCTTTCGAGACTACGTGGCCCAAAAATTGCACCTCCTTTAGCCAAAATTCACACTTGGAAAATTTTGCATAAAGCTTCTCTTTCCTCAAGACTTCCAATACTTCGTGAAGATGTTGCACATGCTCGGCTTCATCCTTGGAGTAAACCAAAATATCATCGATGAACACGATGACCGACTTGTCAAGAAACGGTCGACACACGCGGTTCATCAAGTCCATGAACACTGCCGGGGCGTTCGTCAGACCAAAGGGCATCATCAAGAACTCGTAATGCCCAAAGTGCGTCCTAAACGCGGTCTTCGGGATGCCATCCACCTTGACTTTCACTTGATGATAGCCCGAACGGAGGTCGATCTTTGAAAAGCATCCCGCTCCTTGTAGTTGGTCGAATAAGTCGTCGATTTTAGGGAGTGGATACTTATTCTTCACCGTCACTTTATTCAACTCTCTATAATCTATGCACATACGCATCGTGCCATCCTTCTTCTTCACGAACAATACCGGTGCTCCCCACGGTGACGAGCTTGGTCTCACGAACCCCTTCTCGAGAAGATCTTGGAGTTGCCCCATCATCTCTTTCATCTCCGACGGAACCAAACGGTACGGGGCCCTAGCTATCGGGGCCGCTCCCGGCGTTAGATCAATCTTGAATTCTACTTGACGATCTGGTGGTAATCCTGGTAAGTCATCCGGGAACACTTCGGGGAATTCTTTTACCACTTCCACATCTTCAAGTTTCCTCTTCTCGAGCTTGGCATCTATAACATATGCCATAAAGGATGAACGTGCTTTCGATAAACACTTTCGTGCCTTCACCGAGCTAATAATTGCCATCTCACCCTTCCGTCTTTCGCTGTACATGGTTACTGACTCGTCATTTGAGATTGGAATTCGAATCAGCTTCTTGGCACACAGGATTTCGGCACGATTATCCGTTAGCCAATCCATCCCAATAACGACATCAAATCCCCTGATGACCATTGGCATTAGGTCAACCAAAAATTCCTTTCCTTCGATCTCCAATTTACAACCCTTAAGAACATCTCGAATCACTACTTGATCGCCGTTCTCTAGCTCTACCACTAAAGCATCCTCTAAAGTACTAGTGGGCATTGTTAATCTTTGACAAAAAGAATTCAACACGAACGAAAATCTCGCGTCAGAATCAAATAATATACGCGCAGGTACGGAGTTTAGGAGAAACGTACCCGACACTACGTTTTTTGAAGCCCTCGCCTCCTCGGAGGTCATTTGAAACGCTCTTCCCAATGCTCTAGGGGGGTCCGTCTTCTTTGCTCCGCTTTCCCCCGTCTTCAACTTTGGACACTCACTCCGGATATGACCATGTTCCTTGAATTCAAAGCACGTGATCCCTCTAACCGGGCAATCACGACGATCATGACCCGACTTTCCACACTTGAAACAATTTGACTCGCCCGAGGTGCACGGGCCAAAATGTTTGCTCCGGAATTTAGAGCACCATCTTGCTTCGCGTCTAACTTCGTTCCCACGGTAATTGTTGTTGAAAGGTTTTGTCCTCCTTGAGGGTGCGGAATTCCCTTCCCACCTTCTTTTCTCAATCGGTCCACTCCTCTCTATCTTGCTTGGGCCATAGGAGTCTTCCACCAACTGAGCCTCTTCCATCGCTTCACGAAGGTTAGAGGCTTTAGACACTCGAACTAGATTTTTCATCTCGCTCGACAACCCTTTGGTGTAGGCCTTGATCTTTTCCTTTCAGTCGGAACTAGACATCCCATCAAGCATAGTTTATCCATGAACAGTCGGTTATATTCTCTCAATGACAAGTTCCCCTTCCTCAAATTCCGGAACCCTTCCTCCATTCGGTCCAAGGCTCGTTCGTTACAAAACTCTTCCATGGTCTGCCACACACACGCCAGAATATAGGTGAGGTAAAGATTATACGAATCATAAATAAGGGAACGTACTACTACATTCATTAATCATCATAACAATGGAAAACAAACATAATCACGTAAAACATCCTCATAATAACGTTAGCTAAGCGAAATTATGAACATGCGATACATAAGAATTTTCATCACCATTACCATAACTCTCAATTTGTGTAGTTTCCGTCGACTCTAAGAACATCCTATCTTAGGAGTTCTACCCAATCTCACCCAATCATAACTCAAATTCACAACTTAAGTCTAGGTATTCTACATTCATACCTAGTTCACTTAAACTAATGCTCTGATACCAACTTGTAACACCCTAAAATTTGAGGAAATAAAAACTTTGAAATTTCGGCAATATAACGGCTATAAATTGAGCGAAACCTGGTTAACAATAACTTGCCATAGAGATCACAAAATGTCGTCCCGAAACGGGGAATATAGTATAGTCTATACAACTCCAAATAATGAAGAATATATACACGACAACCTAATAATCTAAAATTTTTAACTAGATTACAGTCGGGTGTCGCTATCCCTCCAAAATGTGTAACTATCAAACATGTATATCGGTCTCTAAATCTCCCAAAAGGACCGCTTTCTATCACGTGATCGACCACTCATTCCCGACAGTTCCCGCCACTAGGGTGCCCTGTCATGCATGACAACCAAAGAAACAAGTGTTAGGCTAGAGCCAAGTGAGAACATATAACTATCAGTTAATTAAAAGAATGTAACTACGACATACGTCCATCCAAGTGTTTATAATTCCCAACCAAGCCACAACACCTGTCATTAAACATGAGTTACAATGTCCATTCATCATTAGATTTATATTTCAAAAGAAGCAAATTAGTTTAATAGCATCGACCCAAAGCCGAGTCTTTAACCTATTTGTGACATCAACCCAAACCGAATCTTTAGTCCATATGACCACCAACTATATCCAAGTCTTTAGTCTATTTGAGACCTCAACCCAAACCGGGTATTTAGTCTGTATGACAATCAACTCTATCCAAGTCTTTAGTCTATTTGAAACCTCAACCCAAACCGGGTCTTTAGTCTATATGACAATCAACTCTATCTGAGTCTTTAGTCTATTTGAAACCTCAACCCAAACCGGGTCTTTAGTCCATATGACAATCAACCCTATCCGAGTCTTTAGTCTATTTGAAATCTCAACCCAAACCGGGTCTTTAGTCTATATGACAAGCAACTCTATCAGAGTCTTTAGTCTATTGGAAACCTCAACCCAAACCGGATCTTTAGACTCTCATCAAGGAGCCAATATAACCAATGCAAAAACACTAGCTTCATACAACTCAAAATACATGCTAAACTCAAGCATTTCCTCTAATATTCATTATTTGAGACATCATCCACCAAAAGAGATTTTAGGTCAAACTTCATCAAATCATTTACAAGGTGAGAACAAGTGGATATAGTTATTAACACATTATTAGGCATGTATATGAGTAGAAGAGTCAAGAAATGCACTCACATTAGTGATTTCTTAAAAGAAACCAAACCCTAGAAGTGGTAGGTAGAGAAATGAGATCTTAAGAGTTGCTACTAGCCAAGATCCTTTCAAAATCACACCTATGGATGCATTAACTCCCCATTAATGTCTATGGGAGCTCATTAAATGATGAGAGTGGAATTAGGGCAAGAGTCCTTACCAAAATCGCTTTAGAAGGGCCCCCCTTTCAGACCAAAATCGATTTCAAGAGTTATAGTATGAGAAAATGAGTGAAAAGGGAGAAATTCCCGTATTTGAGTTTGTAGATGCTTTCTCGCGGCTTTGGCCGCGACCTAGAGCCCGCGGTGTAACTCGCGCGTGCTCTTGAGGTCTAACACAAACAGAGAGTCCCACGGCTTTGGCCGCGGCTTAACCCGCGTAAGTCTCTGTTTCCCACTCTAAAACTTAGCTGAAAAGTAAAGCCAAGGCATGGTACTCCTCTCTAATATGCATAAGGATTTGATGAGATTAAGATTCTTAAAACTTAACAAATTGACTTGTAATATATCTTTGAAATGCCGCAAGCACGTTGTTACAAAATTGATCATCAATTAGTTACAATTTTGACATATTTAGATGGTTAATTAAAGGGAAATTGGCACAAATGGCCAAATTACTCAGCCAATTTCACCTCCTAGTCATGTCTCGCCCAATTTTACTCATTTGGCCTACAGGTCCACAACAAGACAGTTAAACGACAAAAAAATAGTCGGCTCACCGCAGGTCCGCAACGGGTCAGGTAGGTCCACCATCCGCAATGGATCGACACTGTAACACTCGCAATTTTTGGGTATGTATAATTTCGAATCAGTGTAGAAATTGATCTTTCAAGAGAAATAGAAGAAATAATTTTTTATTGAATTAGATTTTATAGTTCTGTTGGATGGAGAATTCAAATACGAATCCAACGGACCTTTCCGGAGCGAAAACAGAGCTTAAACGAAGAAGTTATGACCAAAACAATGATTTAGCGATTAACCGGGCGACTTGTGTCAAGTGGACGTCCGCATGGTGCAAGTCGACGTCCGCATTAAGTGGACTTCTGCATGCTTCCACGGAAGCAACAAACGTTTGCGGGGTTTTCAGGAAAACTCGAAGTGGACGTCCGCATGGTGCAAGTGGATGTCCGCATTAAGTGGGCGTCCGCATACTACAAGTGGACGTTCGCATTATGTCTGACGAAAATTTTTCTTTTCTTCCAAACTTTCCCTCTTCTCTCTCTCACTTTACCAAAATCGAACCTCACTCATTTTCTCTCCATTTTGGGCGATTTTCTCTCCTCATTTAAGGTATTCAACCACCATCCTCTCCCTCATTTCGATTTTCTCATCCAAAAAAACCCCAAATCATTTCTCCTTCTCCATATTTCTCTCCTAAATCAAACCCCACACCATTGTTATGAACCTTAACCTTTCTAGAACTCATTTCATTTCATCTTCTTCATCAAGATTCTAGGATTTCATCCAACCCTTTTTTCTCCATTTTGAAGATTGGGAGTTTGATCGGTCGTTTAATTCGAGATTATTTTCTCGTCAATCACCCATCTTTAATGTGCTAAAATGATAAAACCGAACAATATTAATGTGTTTTTATATTTTGATAGGTTCGGAACTCTTTGGAGCGAAATAGAATAAAAAGACGATTTTTGACAAATTTGCGTGACTGTGGAGTTTTGAGCATATCTCACTCGTACGAGCTTGGATTTAAGTGATTCAAGATGATCTGGAAACCTAACACACAGATCTACAATGTTCTTGTTTTGAGTTTTAGAAATTTGGAGTAAATCTGGGCCGAATCTGGTGTTGAAGTTCGGAGTGTCAAGTTTTTGGCCTTATCTTGCAGGTGACGACGACGTCGAGTCGCTCCCCATGCTTTAGCACCCCAGGGTCGGTAGTCCATGGGACCGCCCCCCCCCTCCCACAAGGTAAGTTGTGTTAGCTTTGTATTGGCTCCCATCTTACTTAACGGGGCCTTTAGTTGAATACCGCTTTCTTACCGGAAGAAAGAGGGAGCCACCCGTCCTGGTGCTATTTAATATCTAGCTCAGAGCAGAGAGTGCTTCTGGGAAATAAGGAATAAAGAAATAAATGGCGATTTGTGTTCAAAAACGAAGCCACATCCTAGTGGCAAGGGCGTGTGGTTGTATGTTATAGATTGTAGGATCAAACCATGTTGGAAGTATTTTTATAATCTTTTTTATTGAAATATCTGGTTAGCCCAAGCCCAAATCGTCTACAGCCCAATCACATCAGATTGAGCCAAAATATCTAGCCAATGGCTGCTGTTTCTAATTGTTTTTCTTAAAGAATTTTAATGCTAAGTGGTATAGTTTTGTTGGGAAAGAAGATTGAAGATTCAAAGAATGTTTGATGGTTGAAGATTGTTGATGATTAAAGTCCGAGTTCGATGATTTAATTGGAGACGCAAAAGAGGTTTGACGTTTTTTTTCAATGTTATTTTTTTTAGTAATTCATATTTATGAATTTTAATTCGGTGTTTGCTATTGTTGGTTATTGAAAGTATTGGATTTGATTTCTCGATTAGATTTTGTAGTTTTTATTATTTGTAGTAGAGAATGTTGGATGGTTAATGATAAATTGTGATGATCTTGATATTCGAGTTTTAAATTAAATTTCTATCAATTTTTCATGGCGAACGATATGTGACAGATATTGCTAGCTATGATTGTTGATTTTGTTTTTTTGTTAGTTTGTTAGTCATAAATTTTATATTTTTAATCGTTTAGTAGTTTAATTCAATTCTCAATTCAAACCCTTTTGAAGTAGTGTTATTTGTAATAATTAGATTTCGGATTTTAGTTAGATTATTTTTAAGCTTAATTGATAAATTGGGTAGCCAATCTTTGTGACACACGTGCATTCGGTTTTAACACGAATCGTTAATTTAATCACTGACTCCCTAAAAAGAATGATACCCTACTTACCCTATCAGTAGATTTGAGTTAGGTTTATAAATTTAAACTTTGTTGTGCGTTTAACGACGCGTGCATCAAGTTTTTGGCGCCGTTGCCGGGAAGTTGTGCGCTTAGGTTAATTGGTTTGTGTTAATTTTATCTGTTGCATTATCTTTTGATTAGATTGCTACTCGATTCCTTCTAATAATGTTTTGCAGTTTGGTTGCTTGATCTCCCGTAGGTCAGGTAAATCTTCTCGTCTTTTTTTTATATTAATTTTTTTTGTGTTTTCTTTTATTTGCTTAGTGTTAGTTTTTTTCGTTATTAAAAAAAAGGCAAAAAAACAAAACAAAAAAACAAAACAAAAAAAAGATTTTTCTTTGAGTTGTTTAGTTTTTTTTGTTGAGTCTTTACTTTAATTGTCATTTTATTGCATGATTTACCATCACATTTGATCCGAGCTTAGATTTCGAAATATGTCGTTTGATATGTTAAATGCGGAAATGGATGAGTTGAGGCGAGAGTTGAGGCGAAAGTTTAGGGATGATATCAGTAAGCTTTCAAATAAACTAGACATGCTTTTAGGTGGGTTGATTGAGGGAGATAGTGAGATGCATCAGATCCAAGATTTGTGCAATTATTGTGGGGATCCCTTACACTCTATAGATAGTTGTTCTGAATTTTATTATGAGAGGGTTAATAGTCAAAATTTATGCATTTATTGTGGTGACCCAGAGCATTCTATAAATAAGTGTGCAAGCTTTCATAACGGTTGTGTCAATAAAGCCCAAGGGTTCACAAACTACAATGAATACATGTCTTCTGATTCTTATAACCCTGGATGGCAAGAACAACCAGACTTCTCTTGGGAATGTCAACATGAAAGTTACTTAAGTCAACCTAGTTTTCCATGTCAAGATTATTCAGACAATTTCCACCAAAAGGATCAGTTTCAAAACGATAATTTTTGTGGTAATTATGATAACAATTATCAAAGTTCATCATTGCTCGAAGAACAAATGGAAGACATGATGGCGATGAGTGTTACCCTTGATTTGAATAATGTGACCCAATCAGTTGTTGCCCTTGAAGCAAAAGTTAGTCAATTGGTGGAACAAATAAGTGAAATAGATGAGGGTATTCAACTGAGCCTGTCTAGGGAAAATCTGAGTGACGATTTTGTTGATGAAATACCTTGGCAGAATGAACCTCACTTAGACATTGAACATGTTGAACACAATCAAAAGAATGGTGAGGAAAAAGAGAGGATAGTAGAGGTCTCATTAGAACATGAACTAGAATTGGTGGATTTAGATGAGACTCAAATTTTGTTAGTTGAACCGATCACCTCCGATCAACTACCATGTGCTTATGAAGAGGAAGTTTCACCGAGTTTGGCACAAGAGCCTTCAAAAACTCCATTCGACCAACCTCCATCCCTTGAGCTAAACACATCACTTGATTGCATTCTAAGGCCTATCTTGAAAGATCTTACAGTGGTAGAGAGAGGGTTGACTGAGGATTATGTGGGAATCGATTCATCCAAATACACACACCAAGCTCTTGTTGAATCCAATGAAAAACCTTTAAGAGAGTTGAACCCAAGTTGGAGAGAGATGAGCATTCATGAGGTTATCAAATGGTTTGGTAGAAAGAACCAATCGATCTCAACCACAGTAACATACATTTTTCGAACAAAATATCTCAAAAATCGACCAATTCGACTAGAATTGATGAAATTATGCACAGTAATTGATTACATAATGTTCGACTATAACCACATAATCAATTAGACATCAAAGAACATCCAAATTTACATCAAATTCTAGAAATCAAAATTTTTTCACAGTGACTGCTCTATCAATGCAATCTGATCTCGATCGTGCGTAGAATAATTATGCGTTCGGCTCTGATACTACTGGTGAGGTCCCTGAGATCATGATTGATTGAATGATTGAGATTAACAAGAGATTGTTGGGATAGAATCTGTAGATTTTATTCACAAAGATTAAAATACACTACTAAACACCAAGAACTTGTACAGGCTACATGATTACAATGATTGATAACTACTAAGACAAACTAACAAATCCTATATATACCCCACATCCCTTGTTACACATTTAAGCCCAAACCCATATACAAGGCCCAATACAACCAACATAGATTACTTTACTAAACTTCCTAAATAGAACATATTTATGTTCTAACAAGTTGCCACTTTCGGCCCAATAGAATGTGACAAGCATCCATATCAAGGACATCATATAGTACCTCTTCTCGATAGTGTTTGCCAATTGATATGGGTACCCGACAAGTTTGTGTGACTCTAAGGGGCTGTTTGTTTGGCACTTAATGTAACCATTAAGAGCCTACCTCTTAATAGGTAAAAGGTAGAGTCTATTTGGCAAAAAAAAAATTGACCTCTTAATGGTTACAATTACCTCTTAACGATTTTGAGCCTAGGGTTAAGCTAAATGGTTCAGATCTTGGATTGTTCCACTTTTGCCCTTCCCACTCTATCACACGCCTCTTTCTCCCTCCATTCCACTCTATCAATGACAACCCCTCACTCGTTGGTTTCTCCATCTACTCTGGCGGTCGTCTCCGTCACTTCAGTCAACACGAAGGTATCTTCCATCCCTTTGTCTCACACGTGTCTTCTCCCTCACTCTCAAAATCATTGGATTGTCTTCTCCCTCACTCTCAAAATCGCTGTTAATCCCCTCACTCGACAGCCTCTCACTCAAAATTGTTGGTTCTCAGACAACAACCCCTCAATCGACAGCCCCTCACCCCAAAGCCCCTCAATCGACAACCCCTTAAGCATTTCTTTTTTCTGTTTTGAGTTTGTTTTTTTTCACTTGACAACCCCTCACCCCAAAGCCCCTCAATCGACATCCCCTTAAGCATTTCTTTTTTCTTTTTGAGTTTGTTTTTTTTTCACTTGACAGCCCAAAGTTTGTTTCTATGTTTGATTTGTTGTTTCATCATGTTTCCATGTTTGATTTGTTGATCCAAAGCTACTGTTGATTTTTCTTTTTGTACATGACCAAAGTTTGTTTCCTAGTTTGCTACTGTTGATTTTGCTATATTCATGCTACTTTATGTTTTATCCAAGTTCGTTACTTTATGTTGATTCAAGTTTGCTATATTCATGCTACTTTATGTTTTTATCCAAGTTTGCTACTTTATATTGATTCAAGTTTGCTATGTTTGTATGTTGATCCATGCTACTTTATTTTTTATCCAAGTTTGCTATATTTCTATGTTGATTCATGATACCGTTATGTGTTTAGTTTTTTGGTTCTTCATTGTGATAAGGTTTGGACTAGGTATGGACTTAGTTGGTGAATCTACACACCAAAAGAAACGTAGGATTACTTGGAAAAAAGATGGGCTGGTTCACACATTTCTTGAAGCTTGTATACACGAGACAATTAAAAATGGGCGAGAAGGTAGTAGTCTTAAGTCCCAATCGTGGAAGAATGTTGGAGAAGAACTGAAAAAGAAACATAACATTGACGTCGACGTCGACCAACGACAAATGAAAAATCACTACGATTATCTTAAGGGGAAATATGTAGCTTGGTATAAACTGAAAAACAAAACGGCAATCTCTACGATTCAACAACCAACACGTTCAATCTATCCGAGGAAGAATGGAAGATAGAAATTTTGGTCACTTTCTTTCTTATCTTTTATATAATTAATATTTTATAATATATTTATTTATATGGATATAATTCTTTTAAAACAGCAAAGTAAATACATGGAACCATTGAGGAGTATGGGACTGCTTTACCCAGAACTTTGTGTCCAACTATTTGAAGGGGTTGCTAGTGTGGGGCTTGAGAGTTATGGAACCGCATCGACGATTCCTGATCCTTACGACTCTGATCCCAATGTGAATGAAGATGTTGAAGTTATGCCTGACACACAAGAAACCAGAGGCCCAACTTCAACTCAAGAGTGTTCTTCTCGCCCTCCAATCTAAAGCAAAAAACGGAAAGCTAAAGAAACATGTAATTTAAACAAAGCCCAAGTTGAAGAAACTATTATGAAGGTTATGAATGTCATGATAGAAAAACATGGAGCATCAACTACAAACGATGATCTTGATGATTGCTTGAAGAAGTTGACGGAACTTGGATGGGTACACCGTTGCATGATGTAACACTATTTGTTTTAGGTGAAAGTGCGGACTATAGGAAAATGTGGATGCATTTAGAGTCGGAGAAATGTGAGGGTTGGATTAGAATTACGTAAGTATGGATTGCTTTAGTTATTGGGTTTGGATTAAACTTGTCTTTTGGGAAGATGTGCGTCTTGGATTAAACTTGTTATTCGTAAGATGTATCTTTCGGATGAAACTTGTTATTGGTAATATATGTGATTTGTTTTGGATTGAACTTGGTAATGTGTTGTTTTTGTGTTTAATATATGATTGGCTCATGATAGATATTGTATGTTATTTTCAAGGTAATACATGTACTTTGAGGAAGATCTTTTGTTAGTTTTGATCATCTATTGGTGGTGGAAATACAAATTTTCACCAACAATAGAACGAATACGAGACAACACTTCTGCCTTAACTGGACATGCGTATATACTAGAATTGTTAGGCGGATCGAATACCAATGTATTGAATTGATGCGGCTTTCTCGTGATGCATATATACTACCGTGCAACCATTTTAAACAAAAAAATTGGTTGCAAGACAGTAGAAATGTCACCGTCGAGGAGAAGATGGCTATTTTCTTGACGATTATTGGTCATAATGAACGCTTTAGAATGGTTAAATGGAGATTTCAACATTCCACATAGACTATTCATAGACATTTCCGTGAGGTGTTACGAGTAATGATGAAATTTGCAAAAGAAGTTATACGACCAACACATTTCGAGGAAAACCCGAATACATCAGAACGTCAAAGAAATCTCAGACAAATATTTCCTGTAAGTTTTCTATTATTTTTTTGTAAAACCAAAACATACAATCGTGCCTAATGAGTTGTATTTTATAATAAAGGAGGCAATTGGTGCGTTAGATGGAACGCTCGTACATACAATCGTGCCTGCTGATCAGCAAGCTCGTTATAGAGGTAGAGGAAGAGGTGAATGTTATCAAAATGTTTTAGGTATTTGTGATTTTAATATGCTTTTTACGTACGTTTGGGCTGGATGGGAGGGTATTGCACATGATGCTCGAGTGCTGAGAGAAGTTGCATTTAGTCCAACATCCGACTTTCCATTTCCTCCACGAGGTATGTACACTTTTTACTTATTTTTTATTATTTATCATTTCTTATACATTTTATATAAATATTATCTTTGTGGTAAATATTGTAGATAAATATTATCTTTGTGATGTTGCTTTTGCCAACACGCGTGGTTTTATGACTCCATACCGCAATACGAGGTATTGGCTTTCTGATTTTCGACGACAACGTGCCTTGACAAGAGAAGAAAGGTTCAACCATGCTCATGCGCAACTCAGAAATGTTATCGAGCGTGTCTACGGTGTCTTGAAGGCAAGGTTTCCAATTTTAAAGCAAATGGCTCCCTATCCGTTTTGAATACAAAGAAACGTTGTAATTGCTTGTTTTGCGGTTCACAATTTTATAAGAAAATGCAATATCCACGATCAACTATTCATGGATTATGACAATGACTCCACGTTTATTGCCGAGGGACAAGAAGAAATTGAGGGAGGTGATGAAGATGACATGGATGGAAGGCCTTTTGGTACTCAAAACAATGAATACATGGCTAATTTACATAATCAGATTGCGAATCAATTAATGTTAAATGCATAAATTTAAGAATTGTTTGAAAATTATTATGTTGGAATTTGATTGTTATGTTTTATTTATTCTAGAACTTGAAAAATTAATGTTATGCTTGTTTGGATTAATATGAAATGCTTTTTTGAACTAATAATATTGATTATGTAGTTATATTTGTAAAATAATTGTTTTATTCTGATATCTGCCAAACAACTATCTGCCATTCAGAACTAAATCATTTAGAGAGTTAAAATGGTAATTTATTGTCATTCAGACTCTCCATTCAGAGCAGTTACCAAACAGCCATATTTCATTCTGCACTAAATCATACAGAGCCTCTCAACCATTCTGACCTTTTAACTATTCTGCACTCAACCATTCAGCAACTACCAAACAACCCCTAACTTGAAAACTGTTCTTGACCCACCCAAGAGAATAAGAAGCTTCATGGGGTTGAGTGGGTAGATTAAAGTAATCGACTAATTTCACAACTTCTGTTATCGATAACTAGGTTACATACCTTTTTGTGCACCGAACAATGCGATCGGAAAAGATTTTCGTGTTGGCTTTCTTCCTTTGACGAAAGGAGTATTCGTTGGAGTACGATATTGATCTTTTCTTGGCGGTCTTCTTCCTCCTCCTCTTCGGATTCGGGACTCGGAAGGTCGACCCGGTTACGGTTGCCATTGCATGGTGCCATAACCAGTCTTTTAAACCCGTCTCTTCTCTGACAGTTGTCGTTGACGATGTTGGGGTGAAGTCTGTTGACATCTGCTGTCAGATTAACGAGTGTTGTGGATAAGGCATGTTGGAAGTATTGTGGAAGGTTGGAAGTTTTCTTCCATCTCACATAGGTAGAAATGAGCTTATGGTGGGCGTGCAACGCTTAGCCTCGTCTTGAGCTACCGAGCTTTTTTTGTAGAAAATTATAAAGAAAACAGAGAAACGATTCTTAATTCTGTGATAAATCGGTTTTATTTAAAATAAGATTTATGTCAAATTGTTTTATTTAAAATTTGATTTATTTAAAATTTTAATTAATGACAAATCGGTTATGTTTTAAATTTTTAATGAGATTAATGATATTAATAATAAAAATCAATTTTATTTAATTTCATTAATATGGGAGTTACGGTTTTAACTAGTATAAATACCGGGTTAAACCGACTTTTAGAAATACACAGAAAACATCGTTTGGTTGCTCTCTACTCTCTCTTTTCTCTTTGGATTGCTCATCGTTGTTACTACGCTTCACGGTTTTCTGCCATCAACTTTGCTTCATATTTTTGTTACCATTGTTGTGGTAAATAGAACGTTGAACTGCATCTAATCCTGGGGCTTTGCGGTCTCATACCCACAGCTTAATAGAGTGACCGTATAAAATCTTTAAGGACAAGTTTTCTAACCGTGCAGTTTATTTTCATTCGTGATCATCTAAAACAGGTTGGTTTTAAGTTTATCGCATTGTACTTTATCTTCGTTCACTAGAGTGAACACTCTGCTTCTACCCTTTTCTTATCGAGAAGGATATGATTGTTTTTAGGTTCGATTGTTTTAAATCGTAATTGATAATTTTATAAATAACGTTGCAATCTTTATTTTACTACGGTGTTTTATAAAATTCGTTAATTTTATTGTTGTTATCTTTTAAACTTTTAAGTTGATTAGTTTAATTGAATTTTGCTAATAACAGAAAATTCAACAATCTTAAAGGTTTTATATTATTTTGGTTAAGTTATCTTATCACAATTTTAACTTTTAACATGAGCATATTCATTATAAATTGTGTTAAGATAGATCTGACCGATATGATAATTATGATCGAATATATCGTGTAAGATAGATCTAATCACATAAACCCAAAGTACTTGTTGAATCTATCGCGAATGATAGATCCAACCGATATGGATAATTATGATTGAACAATTTTAAATATTCTGGATTTTTAAAGGATTAATTATTTTTTTTCTTAGTGAATCTTTTATCCTTATTAATAAAGTATTCAACTTTATTATTATTATTTTTTTATTGTTAAAATCTCAAGGTTTACTTTTACGATCTTGATATGTGGATAAAAGTTAAAACTTTATATAATTGTGACTTGACTATAAGTCAAAATTTTACGATTAAAGTACACATTTTTGTTAAAAGTTTACTTTGTTGAACTGTAATTTTTAACTATCCTTTTTCTTAATTTTGAGATCCGGAAACATGTCAATCACGAAACTCAAGCGTTTTATGGGTTTATAAAAGAAATGTCTCAAGAGATCTGGTCGAAGACCAAACCTAGGGCAACGTTTCAAAAGACCAAGCAAGAGTCAAGTTTGTGGAGAGATGAGACACGGTATTGCTACGGTTACCGAGATGAATAGACAAGTTGTTGCTAGATGGTGGTATGTAGATTCTGGCTCCACTGTACATGTGTGCGATTTTGAGGATAAATTTTTGTCATACCGGCCAATTCGAGACAGAAAGAAAGTGATAATGGCAAATGAAGAAAAAGCTGAGATCATTGGCATGGGTATGGTAAGTTTGTGCCTCTCCACTGGGGACGACCTTACCCTGAGCAATGTGTGATCCCAGTATTTTAGCAAATAATTAACACTCAGATTATCAAAACAACTTCTTTTTATTGATCAATCAATCTACATAAACTCATATCCCTATTTAGTGCATAAGATCTATAAGCTCTCTGTGTGTGATGAAACAACGTTCTTACTCAGATTCTGCACGTGTGAATTATGTTCTAAAACACTAAGACTTGCTATTTATATGGTCAACATGTCCTTTAGCAAATAGTCAACTCTAAACCACAATTACAAATAACACCCACACTTTACAAACTTTACATTTTAGACCCTCCTTTTAATCTTGAATACAATTAAGCTCTAACAATCTCCTCCTTTGGATTCAGGATTAAAAAATTTTTGCAATAATCTTCAGGTCTTCTTTCTCTTGAAAAATCTTCAACAAACAGTCTTTCACAGCTTTGACATCTTCAAATCTTTATCACTTTGATTAGTCTTTGATAGCACTTTAAATGAATCTCCCCCTTTGGCTTTTCCTTTTAATCTCCTCCTTTGAGTAAAAGTACAGTTTCAGATAAAGTATAGTTTCAGATAGACTCAACATTTCTTGACTTTAACTCCTTCTTTGAATCAATCAACCATCTGACGTTAATTTCTCATTCTTGTATTCTCCCCTTTTTACCATCTCGCTTGACTTTCGCTTTGAAATGATTTTGACTTTGAAATCTCGAACAATCTCCCCATTTCTGATAAGATCAACTTTAATCTGACTTTGAAATCTTGAAATTCTCTCCCTTTTTGATGAGTTATGAGAATCAGAATCATCAAAACATTTCAAAGTCAGTTATGTCTTTGAAGTATCTCCCCCAACTAATCAATAAAAGCACAATCTTCATAAACAATCTCACCAATTAGAAAATATTCAATCTCCCCAATCTGATCTGATAAAAGATTTTGTCATAAATTCATGAATGTATTTATCCAAATCTTTTCAAATTCAAACAAATTAAGAATGGTAACCCTGAATCAACGAATGAAACAGTTATAGTGCCTGTAAGTAACACGGAGTTACTGAGTACAACAAATGTACTATATAAGGAGCTTGAGTGATGTTCACTCCCCAGGACTTCCATTCAATCATCGAAAAAGACAAGGTTAATCTATGAACGTTCTGACAGAAAAACGAATTTTTTGTGTGTACGTGCTTGTGTATAAAAGAATTTAGCACAATTATTGCTTTTATAAGGCTAAAAATAATGTAAACCATTGAGACAACAATAGATTTACATAGACTCAATGTGCATGAGAAAGGGTCGAAGGTGGGGCAACTTTCCTTCTTTTTCAGTATTCGAGTCTTTCAAATGAAGATCAAATAGATTATGAGTTTCTTCCCCTTGAAAAATGAAACACTCTTTTGTTGAGAAAAGAATGAGTAGTAGGTGGGGTTGTAATGCAAGAGTTGGCATGGGCTAATTGCCTTTTTTCAATGAAGGTCACCAAAGAATGTGAACCAACAGATTATGTGGCTGCCCGGCTCAGAAAAAGTTTGGTGCAGAGTTTAATATTCTTTTACTCTGTTCTCACACCCTCTTTCTTTTAAACATTTGAGCTCGCTTCTAACCAAACTCTCATTTCCATTTTACCTCAGCACACACACACTCTCAATTCTTTTGACCCCTCTCCCCTCAATCACTCAAGGATTACTTCCGGGGTAGGAAACACTGGTTAACGTGAATCCATGGAAGTCTTTTAAGCACTCACACTGAATCCCATGTATTTTGTCCTAAAAAGAATGTGCTGCTCAACAATTTATGTTGACAGTTAAGCACAAGAAATCATTATCAGAATATGTATGCTCATGAATAATATGAATGAAATTTGAGCAATTTGAACATTTAAGATCTCTCAAAACTTTGAACATTTATGATCATTCAATTTCATTGTTTTGAGAATCTGACAATGATAAAATCAGATCAAATATCATGAAGAAAAATATTTCGGGGTATCAAAGAACGAATGTTATTTATATGAACGAGATATAAACAATTTAGCAATGAAAGCACATTTAAAATAGAAATGACGTCTGATCTCAAACAACATTGAATAGCAAACGGGAGTAATACCATCGAAAGATTTATCTTTTGAGACATGGTAATAACAAAGTCAATGAGAATGTACTGAACCGATGTGTATATGAATACTTGACAGTATATAGACAAGATAATACACAAGTATTAATCTTTAAGAAACACACGGTCAATTAGTCATCAAAGTATCTAAATGAAAATCATTTAAAATCACACTTCTCAATTCATGAAAACATTTTAAGAATAGGAAGTAGTTTGAACATTTAAGAAAATGATTTTCACAAGCGAAAGTTGTTCTTCTTTCAATAGGTGATAGAGTTTAAGATTCAGAAAAATATACCTTCAATGCAGAAATCTAAACTCCCCCTTAAATGAATAATATCTTTGAAGCATCCTTGACAAAAACATCAGACACACTCCCCCTCGATATCTGTAAAAAGTCAAGTTATTAGAAAAATATAACAGTTAAAGTATAACTTTCTTTTATCTACTCCCCCTAAAAGATATAAACTCCTCCTCAAAACAAAAAACTTCTTTAAAGATGTTATCTATTAAGCATCCTTTAGAAGAAAAACTTTTGAGTACGGGTTCTGAACTGAATTATCCAGAAGCCATAGTCACTTGAAATATCCTGCAAAAGAAAAGATATTGGTAATTAGGGGTGTTCGCGGTGCGGATTGGGGCAAAAACCGCAAACCGCACCGCATGTGCGATTTGAGCATTTTCCCAAACCGCAAACCGCACCGCATATACCTCAAACCGCACCAAACCGCACCGCGAAATGCGGTGCGGTGCGGTTTATGCGGTTTGTCCCTATCGCACTTTATGCGTACAATCCAAAAAATTATAAGTTTAAAATACATTAGAAAATCAACGATTAAGTGACCGTAGTCCAAAAAATAAAGAGTTTGAATACATCCAACTCCAAAATGCATAACTAAAAATAGTCTAAAAAATAAAATGTTTCAATACGATAAATAGATAAAGTGACGTCTCCAGTCGTGAACGTCCTAGCCTAGGGCATTTTTTCATTTGTTGAGACAAACTTTTAAGAGGCTTATAATTAAAAGGTTTACTTAGCAAAGTCCAAAACTTAAACTCTTAAAGTCCATAATTAAAAACACAAAAGCCCAATTATATAAATATTAAATCAAACTATTATATATATATATATATATATGTTTAAAATTAAAAAATAATATAAAAGATGCGGTGCGGTGTGGTTTGAACCGCGGTTTGAAAACTCAAAACCGCAAACCGCACCGCGAAAGTTCTAAACCGCGTTTTGCGGTGCGGTGCGGTGTGGGCGGTTTGTGCGGTTTGGCGGTTTGGATGAACACCCCTATTGGTAATCATTACAGAAATGATTCCGCTTTAGTCAGTAAAGAATGAATATTAGTCAATGTTCATGATTTCCAAAACACATGTAAGATAAGTAGAATTTAGATTCACTCCCCCTCAGATCATGGACTGGCATTCAACATACCTAATTTGCTGATTAAGAATTTTAAATGCTTTTCATCTAACGGTTTAGTGAAAAGGTCAGCCAATTGGTAGTCGGTTTGAACAAAATGCATTTCGATATCGCCCTTTTCCACACGATCTTTTATAAAATGGTAGCGTACATCAATGTGCTTTGTCTTTGAGTGTTGAACTGGATTAGCAGTTATCGCTATCGCGCTCTTGGAATCGCAGTAAATAGGAATTCTTTGGTATGAATAGCCAAAATCTTTTAACTGAGTTTTCATCTAGAGGACTTGCGAACATCAGCTAGTCGCATCTATGTATTCTGCCTCGGCGGTGGATGTAGAAACGCAGTTTTGTTTCTTTGAAGTCCAGCTAACCAATTTATCTCCTAGAAACTGACATGATCCAGATGTGCTCTTTTGATCCAGTTTGCATCCTGCATGATCAGCGTCCGTATATGCAGTTAAATCAAAACCAGAATCCTTAGGATACCAAAGGCCTAACTCGGGAGTGCCTTTGAGATACCTAAGTATTATTTTAACAACGACCAGGTGAGATTCCTTAGGATTCGCTTGATATCTAGCACATAAGCATGTAGCAAACATTATATCAGGTCTGCTAGTTGTTAGATACAGTAATGATCCAATCATACTTCGGTACACTTTTTGATCAACAGATTTGAGGCCCAAGAATTACTAGCATAAATACATACAAATCTACACAAAACACTTTTGTTTATTAATAACAAAGATTACATCAAATCATATACCTATTTGTGATAAACCTTTCAAGATAGAGTGTTTGTGTGTGTTCTCAAGGTGTGCAACTATGTGTTTTTACTCTCTCAATCAATACCACGCTTACACCTTCACTTTCACACACTTAATTGTTCACCCTTACTTAGAAACAACACAAAGACTTGCTTATATATAGGTCAACATGACCAAGCAAGGTCAAACCTTCTAAGCTCATTTACAACTCACACACAAACACTAATTACAACAATGACCCTCATTTAATCTTGAATACAATTTCAGTCTAACAATCTCCCCCTTTAGATTCAAGATTAATTTTTTTTTGGCAATAATCTTCAGGTCTTCATATCTTCAGAATTGTCTTCAGCTTTCAGTTTTTTTTTTCATAACTTTGATATCTTTAAGTCTTTTTACACTTTGTATGATCTTTGACAATTCTTCAAACTTGTCTCTCCCTTTGAATTAGCTTCTGAATATTATGAATAGACAACTTTGCTTTCAAACTCTGACTTTCTTTCACTTTTTCTTTGACAAGTTTTCTTTAACCTTTGACTTTGATCATCTGAAAACTTTATCTCCTCTGAAATCTTTAAAACTTCAATCTGATCTTGAATTTTTGATTAGTCTCCCCCTTTTTAATGATTTGTAAGAATCAAAATCATTAAAACACTTCAAGGTCAGATCTGTCATTGAATGAACTTCCCACCGTCTGATAAGCACATTCTTCATGAACTTTCATCTCCCCCTTATGATAACAGACAATCTCCCCCAGATAGGAAAATTATCAATCTCCCCAATACATGATGTGATAAAATATGTCGTCTGATCTGAAAGAGCCGTTGAACTATGAATGTATTCATCTGAATCTTTTCAAATTCAAACAAAATAAGAGTTAACATATGAAACAGTTAGAAATGCCTGTCAGTAACACGAAGTTACTGTGTACAACGAATGTACAATTTAAGGAGCTTGTTTGATGTTGACTCCCCAGGACTTCCATTCAATCATTGAAAAACACAAGGTAATTCTATGAATGTTCTGACAGAAAAACAAATTCTCTGTGTGCTCATGCTTGTGTTTGAAAGAATTAGCACAATGATTGTGTTTCATAAGGCTCAAAGTATGTAAATCACTGAGACATCAATGATTATACATGGACTCAATGTGCATGAGAAAGGGTCGAAGGTGGGACAACTTTCCTTCTTTTTCAATATCAGCATCTTCCAAGTGAAGATCCGATAGATTATATGCTGCTTCCCCATAAAAATGTGAAACATTCTCTTTTTAAGAAAAGAATGAGTAGCTAGGGAGGTTTTATGCAAGAGATGGCATGGGCTATTTGCCTATTTCAATGATGGTCACCAAAGAAATGTGAACCAATCAGTAATGTGGCTGCCCAGCTCAGAAAGATGTTTGGTGCAGAGTTCTGATATTCTTTTAACTCTGATCTCACACCCTCTTTCTTTTAAATATATAAGCTCACATCTAACCAATCTCTCATTTCCATTTTACCTCTGCTCACTCCCACACTCAATTCTTTTAGACCCCTCTCCCCTCAATCACTCAAAGGATTTCTTCCGGGGTAGGAAACACTGGTTATCGTGAATCCATGGAAGATCTATTAAGCACTCACACTGAATCCCATGTTCCTTAAAGTACATGTTGTTCAATGATTTTCGTGACATGTAAAGCACAAGAAATCATATGTCAGTGTATATATGCTCATCAAAGATCAGAAATGAAATGTGAGCATTTTAAACATTTAAGATGTCTCAAAACTTTATATGAATGAAAAGAATATAAATGTTTTGAGAATCTGACAATGATTAAGATCAGATCAAATTATCATGAAGAAAAATATTTGGGAATTCAAAGACGTAAATTGTTTATATGAACAATATATAAACATATTCTCAATAAAAGCACATTTAAAAATGAAATGACGTTTGATTCAAACAACTGTGAATACCAAACGGGAGTATTACCATAGAAAGATATATCATTTGATACATGGTAATAACATAATCAATTTGAAAATACTGAACCAATGTGTGTATGAATATATAGAAAAGAAAATACACAAGTATTATTCTTTAAAGAACACACGGCCAGATAAGCATATAAGTATCCAAAAATCACTTAAAATTCACACTTCTCAAATCATAAAAACATGTTAAGATCGTGAAGTGGTTTGAACATTTTAACACCATTTTTCACAAGTGAAAGTTGTTCTTCTTTCACAAGTGTTAGAGTATAAGGATTAGAAAGAAATACTTGTAGATTAGAATCCTTAACTCCCCCTGGAATGAATATAGCAATTTAAAGTATCCGTGAATAGATATCCTCCCCCTTGATAAGTGTAAAACATCAATCTTTTTAGAATTATTATTATAAAAGATATAGCAATATAAATTCTAAACTCCCTTTCAAACGAAAAACTTCCTGAAAAGATGTAATCATGACAACATCCTTTAGAAGAAAACATTTGAATACGGCTTTTGAACTGAATTGTCCAAAAGCCATTGTCACTTATCCTCCGGTGAGAATAATGACTTTCCTTAAGAAGAATCTCCTCTAGGATTGAAGTAAATTCAGAAGTCAAACTCTTTGACATTGAAATCCGAGTCCTAAACTGTTGTGTTTAGAAGTCAAACTCCGGTGAAGTACTGGTTCTAAGCTGATGTACTTAGAAGCCTTTGTTCTCTTACTCTCCTTTGACCATAGGTGCCTGCAACATAGAATCAGTCTTTGTTTTTTGGTACCCACTGATATTTGGGTCCTGGTTTGTTATTTGCAGTTCTATTAGGAGAAATATAGTAAGAACCATACCAGTAATTTTCAAAATTTTTACTAACAAAATCATTTGAACCACGGTAGGAACAATTTATTTTCTTTTGAGCTAACCTGATCAATTGATTAACAATGTAAATCAGATCAGGTTTGCCAAAAGTTTTACCTTTCGGTGTAGTATTCCATTGAGCTTTAGATATATGCCCAAATGATTTCTCTTTCTTCTTCTCTTCAGAAGATCCTTTCACTCTCCAATACCAATTCTCTCTATCTTTCTCATCTTTCTTTCTCTATGTCATTTTCTTCTGAGATTTTTTCTTCTGGATGTTACCTGAACCATCAACATTTTTGTCATAAAACAAGTTAGAAGGACAAATATTATCTTTAAGTGCAGAAGTATGACTATCATCTGAATCAAATAAAGGATTATGAGAAACATTCATAAAATTTGAACTAGAAGCTGTTTTGAATGAGCATTCTGAACCAGCTTGATCATCTCTTGGTGATTGAGCAATAGATTCTGGCGTGTTTTGCCCAGTCAGCTTCACCTTGAACATGATCTCCTTAATTTCTTTAATCTTTGAAGTCAAACAAATTCTCTCTTTTGACAATATGTCAAACTTCTTATGCAACTCAACTTTTGCATTCTTCTCCTTCAGTATTGTTGATGACAGTTCAGATAGCTTCTTTGTAAGCTTAGCAATCTCAGTTTCAAACACAATCTTCTCTTCAGTAAAATCTTTCTTTACAGTCTTTGTCTCAACTATCTTCTTCTTCTCTTTCTCAAATTTCTCTCTTTCTAGTATGATTACTTTCTCAAAGTCTGAAACTTGTTGAGAAAGTTTAATGCATTTCAGCTCCACAACTTTCTTTTCTTCAAATGCTTTTCTTGAGAAATCAGAAAATTTCTTTAGAAAGTCTTTTCTTTCTTTCTCAAATTCAGATATTTTCTTTTTCAATTCAGCATTCTCATTTTCTAAATCTTTTCTTTTCTTCTCAGCCTTCTTCGTGTCCTCTTTGTCTTTTGGGTTGTCTTTTTCTTTCAACATATTTAGCTCAACCTCAAGACTAAAGACTTTTTCTTTCAGCTTATCTTTTTCAGATTTGAGTTGTTTTTTTTCTTTTTCACAATCAAAGATCATGCTACTATATATTGATAAATGTCCAAGAAGATATTTAACATGTGTTTTAGCTTAAGAAATGTTCATCTTTTCAAAATCATAAATGATCTCCTGATTCATCTTGAAATCTATAAAAATATGCTAGAAATGATCGTTAGTCCAAATGAAATCACAAGAAATATAGAAATCTTGAAATAAGAACTCAAAAATTTTGATCACAATCAGAACTATGTTCCCCCTCCGCAGACTTAGCACGGGGGTCCCGCTACCCGGTTAGCGGGTGGAGTCAAGGGGCAACGCCCTTGCGGGGTCGAGGGGCAGCGCCCCTAGAGAAAAAAACTTCACTATTAAAAGCCATATTACAGATTTGAAAATTTTGACTAAGTGACAAAACTCGCAAATTACTGTTGAAACTCGCAAGTCACTATTCTCGATAAAACTCGCTAATGCCTAAACACGCAAGTTACTATTCACGTTGAAATGCGCTAATTGAGATGTGCGCGTTTTCAAAACTCTCTAGGCACTACTTGCGTGTTTTGAACAAACTCGCTAACCATGCTTGCGCGTTCCAACACTTAGAAAAATTTCTTAGAAATTCAAACTCGTACGATGAATGAACTCGCAAATCCCTGTTCCTGATGAAACTTGCACACTTCGACCAGCGCGTTTGTAAAACTCGCTAACCACTACGTGCGCGTTTTGGTCCTTAGAAAAAAAATTTCAATTCTCCAAACTAGCAGACTTCGACCAGCGAGTTTCTAGAACTCGCTAACAACGCCTTACGCGTTTTGGCCAAAATTGAGATTCTTCAGCTTGCGCGTTCTATCGACGAACTTGCGCGTTTTACAGATCTAGTGCGTTCTTCAGATTTCCGTGCGTGTTCTTCACTTTTTCATCGAATTTCGACTCAAAACTTTTTCAATTGCTTCAAAACTTTGCAAAAATCCTCAAATTCAATACTCGAACAAGTTACAATGCAAGAATTTCAATAACAAACACAAAATTATACACTTTGACTCGATTTACAGTGCATATTAAATCGTGAACTCAAAAACACACAAAATCATCAAATTGATGATCAATTATAGTGCAATTTCCAAAATAAACGATACATACTCAATCTAATTCACTCCACGATCATAACCTGACCAATTTCAACTCGAAATTTCCACTAAAAATCGAAGTCGATTTGAACTTCGTGAACAGTACGACTCAAAAAAATTTCTTGATTTTGATATGGATTTGGCTTTGATACCAATTGAGGCCCAAGAATTACTAGCATAAACACATACAAATCTACACAAAACACTTTTGTTTATTAATCACAAAGAGTACATCAAATCATATACCTATTTGTGATAAACCTTTCAAGATAGAGTGTTTGTGTGTGTTCTCAAGGTGTGCAACTATGTGTTTTTACTCTCTCAATCAATACCACACTTACACCTTCACTTTCACACACTTAATTGTTCACCCTTACTTAGAAACAACACAAAGACTTGCTTATATATAGGTCAACATGACCAAGCAAGGTCAAACCTTCTAAGCTCATTTACAACTCACACACAAACACTAATTACAAAAATGACCCTCATTTAATCTTGAATACAATTTCAGTCTAACAAGATTTTCCGGACAAATCTGCGTCTAAAAGTGTTCCGGTAGCCATCGGCGTTTTCATTACTAAACTATCAATCATATTTAACTTTTTCAGGATATCTCTAATGTATTTCGATTGGTTTATGAAAATGCCTTCGGGTGACTGTTTGACTTGAAGTCCAAGGAAAAATGTTAACTCACCTATCATTGGCATTTCAAAACGAGATTCTATGATTTTAGAAAAGTTCTTACAGAATTTTGGATTAGTAGACCCAAATATAATATCGTCCACATAAATCTATATTATAATTAAATCTTCACCTTGTTTTTTAAGGAACAAGGTTGTATCAATTGTACCCTTTTTGAAACCGGAGGCAAGTAAGAATTGAGTAAGAGTTTCATACCAAGCTCGTGGTGCCTGTTTCAAACCATATAGCGCTTTGTCTAGAACGTAGACATGATCAAGGTGTTTCAGATCAACAAAACCTTCAGGTTGAGAAACATAAACCTCCTCATGCAGAATGCCATTAAGAAACACCGACTTTACGTCCATTTGATAGACTGTAAAGTTCTTATGGGCTGCATAGGATAAGAAAATTCTGATGGCTTCGATCCGGGCAACAGGAGCAAACGTTTCATCGTAGTCTATGCCTTCCTGTTGACAGTAACCCTTTGCTACCAGGAGAGCTTTGTTTCTTACAACTACTCCAACCTCATATCTTTTGTTCCTAAAAACCCACTTTGTGCCTATCACGGATTTACCTTTCGGTAGTGGGATTAATCGCATTTAAAAGCTCGTCTTGCATTGCATGAATCCAATCGGGATCGCGCAAATCTTCTGAGACCTTTTTCGGCTCTAAGGAACTAAGAAAACTTGAGTATAAACAAAAATTAGCGGATGTTGCATGCGTTTTGACACCACTGTTTACGTCAGCAATGATATTGTGTAGGGGTGATCTTTTGTCCAACGTGTTGTGCTCGGAAGTGGTTGAACAGTTTCTTGTGTATTTTGCTCATCATATTCATCAAAAATAGCATGTACAACCTCTGATGTGGATGGAACATCTTGTACAGGTGTTTTTGACTCATGTAATTCTGGAGCGATAGAGAAAGTACTCGGGACTTCTCGTCCAGAATTTGTATCTGCAGAAGTAGAAGCAATATTAGTATTTTCAGAAACATTTGGTGTAGATGTACCTGAGGTTGTAGTAGTGACTGGTTCAAAAGCTCCAGATATGTATTCAGTAATTATTGGGACCTCTGAAGTTGATGCGGACGCGTCGGATTTGTCAAAATTTGCACATATGTCCATGAAAGCATCAAGAAATAATAAATCTAACTCAGATGTAACAGTTAATGAGTTAGAAAGCTTAGTCTGTGTAGATTTGGGTTCTATTCTGTTTTGAACAGAAGCATTTTCCTTAAGCTTGAGTTCTGAACTGTTTTATTCAGAAGTCAATGTTGAATTTTCATCAAATGGCACGTTCATGCTTTCCATGATGCACTTGGTTCGTCTGTTGTATACACGATATGCTTTAGACGTGAGAGAATATCCAACAAAATAGCCTTCGTCAGCTTTCTTATCAAACTTCCCAAGATTATCACGGTCATTCAATATATAGCACATGCAACCAAAGATACGTAAAAATTTAATGTTCGGTTTTCGCTTATTAATCAGTTCATACGTTGTTTTATTAAATCTTTTGACCACGATCGTCCGGTTTTGAGTAAAACAAGCGGTTGCAACGGCTTCATCCCAGAGATACATTGGTAGAGTAGAATATGCCAACATTGTTCGTGTTGCTTCAACCAAAGTTCGATTTTTCCTTTCAACCATACGATTTTGTTGCGGGGTGTAGGCAACAGAGAAATTGTGAGAAATCCCAACAGATGTGAGATAACTCTGAAGAATATCGTTTTTGAACTCTGTGCCGTTATCACTTCGCAATGTTTTAATTGGCAATTGAAGTCGAACTTAGATCTTCTTGATGAAGGCAATGATCAGATCTGGTGCATCATATTTGCTTCGCAGAAATTCTAACCAAGTGTATCTTGAATACTCATCTATCATCACAAGAATGTACTTTTTGCCATTAATAGACTGAGTACGCATAGGGCCACAAAGATCCATATGAATTAGTTCCAGAGGTGTTGAGCAGGAAGATTCAGTCTTTGCTTTGTGTGAACTCCTTTTCTTCTTTCCCATTTCATATGCGGGACAAAGTGAATCTTTCTCAAACCTCATCTTAGGTAGACCTTTGACAATTCCTTGTCTCGCTAGCTTATCAATAGCTTTGAAGTTATGATGAGACAAGCGTCGATGCCACGTCCAACTTTGAGCTTTCGATGCTTTTGCAAGTAAGCATACAGGTCTTGTAGCAGAAAGCGTTGGAAAATTCACCGCATAAAGATTTCCATAGCGTTCAACTCTAAAAACCTCATAACCGTCCAAGTCTTCTATGAAACAGTGATTGATTGTAAACCGAACTTGATATTGATTGTCGCAGAAATGACTGGTACTGAACAAATTATGATCAAGTCCTTCCACGTACAGTACTTTCTGTATTGTTACAGTGTCGTTCTTTAATGAACCGTATCCTTTGATGATTCCATGAAGCTTAGAGTTAGCAAAACTTACTGTTCCTGCAGGTTCTTCAATATAATCATGCAATAAGTGCTTAAATCCTGTCATATGTCTTGAACATCCTGAGTCAATGAACCACAAATGACAGGCCTGCAAAAGGAACAAATTACTTCTTTTTAGGTACCCATATCCAGATGGTTCATTTCTTGTTAGCATCAAGCAATTTCCATACTTCATCTACCTTAGCCTTAACTCTCCATTCATATCTAGGCTTTGGTATCCATTTCCATATCATTTTTAACATTAAGATCATGAAATTGCTTTTTCCTAGAAAGATTAGCAGGCTTAGCTTGAAACACTTTAACTTGTTGTGTTAAGGACTTGGATACAATTTTAGCTTTAGATGCTCTTTTAACAACCTTTAGCTTAGGAGGAATGGAGTACAGTGAAAATGCATTGTCACCACAGTGTTTGCAAATTAAGTTCTTATGAGCAAATGTCAACATCTTTGATTTATCAAAAGACGTACAATTATTCAAACAATTTTGAAATTTATTATCGTTCGAACTTTTACAATTCAAAGCAACACTATCATTGACAATACAATCATTTCCACTATCTTTACAAACATTCTTTTCACAATCTTTTTTTCCCCATTCTCCTTTACTAACATCTTTGTTCAGATCTGAAACATGAAAAGAAAATTTATTATTTTTCTTCTTCAAGGATGAATTATTTTTCAAGATTCCTGAAGTCTCGCCTTTTTCATAGATACTCGGTAAGTATTCAGGAATTCAGAATAAACAACTGAAGGCTTTGTTGAAGTCTCAAACTCTGGATTAGAATGAACGTTCCATTTTTGATCATCAAACATCTTCTTATCAGATAAATTCTTTTTAAACAAATCGTTTTTTCAAATCATTTAGCTCGTTACAAAGCTCTTTGTTTTCTTCAAAAGATTTATCCAATTTAAATCTAAGATCACAATTTTCATCCTCTAAATCTTCAAGAGTCTTTTGTAAATCTTTGATTTGTTTCCCAAAATTTGATGTTTGATCGATCACAGAGTCTGAGTCAAGCTTCTTTAAGGTAGGGACAGGATCTGAGGAATTAATCATATCATCAAAAATCTCCTCAGTCGTTTTGTTCACAAACTCTTTTTGAATGCTAGAATTTATGACATTTGAGCACTCTTCCATCTTAACTTCACTAGAGGATTCAGAAGTGACAGATTCAGATAACGGATTCCGAGCACAAACATCATTGTCTGGCTCATATTCGTCATACTGACATTCAGTCTCAGGAATACTTTTGTCATCGTTGGATGATTCAGTTGAGGATTGTGTAGAAAACAATGATTCAAACTCGACAACTTCAAGTTTTCTGTTTTTATAGCTTTTGTTTAAATCATTGTATTGAAATCCAACTGATTTAAAACTTGTTTGAGAATCAGCACAACTAGACGTATCGTCATCTATTACCTCTTTACCTTTGCATGAAGTTTCAGACTTTGGAGTTTTAGCCTTAACAAACGTGTCACAAATATCCGGGATTTTCTTTACTTTTGAGCCTAATTTTTCAAAATTATACAAGTTTTCCGAGGCTTTCTTTAAGACATCATTTTCAGATAAACCCAATCCCGTTTTAGCATTGTAAAATCTGACGTCTTGGAGCTTGTTTGTTAATAGATTTAATGTCTACTCAGTCTGTCCTCGTTTCAGATTAAGGTCTTCTAGTTGTTTGATCTTACAATATGCTTCATTTTATTCCTGAAAACAAGCTTCAAATTTAATTTTGAAGTCACCTTTTTCAGAATTTAAATTAACTAAGTCTTTCTCAAGTTCCAAAATATTTGCTTTTAAAACTTCTCTTTCTTTCTTTAGAGCATCTTTTTCAGATTCCTTGTCCTCAACGACAACTTTCAATAATGTCTCTATTTTACTTTCAATAATGCACATTCAATCAGAATTCTACTTTGCGCCTCTATTGTCTCTCTCTCTCTACTTTCTCTCTCTAAGGATTTAGAGATTCTTGGATTAACAATTGGTATCAGAGCCTGCTAGATCTTGAGAGAATTGAGAGATTGCATTTTCATAGTCTGAATTGTTGATTGAATTCGAAAATTTGATTGATTTTCTTGATTTTTTCAAGAAAATCTCGTTTTCTTGAATTCTCATCAAATTTGGATTGTTTCTTGGTTGAATTTGTGCGAAATTGATTTGTTTAAACTCGTTTTTAGTAATCGATCATAGTTGATTCTCATTATTTTGCATAAAAACCATGATCTGATCATCGATTTTATGAATTTGTGATTTTTCTGAAAACACGAGTTATTGTACTGTTTCATCATACGATTTTGAGTTTTTGATGTTTTTAATCGAAATTGCTAGTTGATTTGTATTAGAAAGATGTTTTCGATTTTCATTGTGTGAATTTCTTGTTTGAATTTCAGTGTTTTAATCGACCTTAAGTGATAAAATTGATTTTCTGTGGTTTGCGTTTCATTCTTGTAGCTTTGCGTTTCATTCACAATGCTTTGCGCCTCATTCTTAGTAGTTTGCGTTTTTCACATCACACGCAAAGTCTAAGTTTGCGTTTCCCTCTGCAATCACAAAGTCAATTTGCATTTCCCTCTGAACACGCAAAGTCAGTTTCTCGGTTCATCAAGCACACGCAAATCACACTTTGCGTTTCCTTCTACACCCGCAAAGTTCACTTTGCGTTTCCCACTACACCCGCAAAGTCTATCTTGCGTTTCCCATTGCAAACGCAAACCTCAGTTTGCGTTTCCTTCTTCACCCGCAAACCTCACTTTGCGTTTCCTTCCACACCCGCAAAGCTCAACTTTGCGTTTCCTTCTAGACCCCCACAAAGCTCTTGTTTCCTGTCTTAGTTAAAATAAAAAAAAAAAAGTCTGGAAAATTTTTTTTGGTCATCTTTGGAAATATTTTTTTTTTCACTGCGAAATAACAAGTATTGTTCAAATTTCATTTTTCACGAAATATTTTTTTAAGATTTCAATTTGATCTGATTTTTGATTTTCTGATATATAGTTTGGGACGATCATTCACTTCAAGTTGATTATTTTCTCAAGATGTCTTTGCAAGCCCAGATCTACAAGAATGACCTCATGATGTCTTTGGGGTCTGATACTCGTCCACCAGTACTGATCAATGAGAACGAATTCGAACAGTGGCAGGATCGGTTCATCAACTTTATTGAAAGGCAACCAAATGGGGAAAACATGATGAAATCTCTGTATGAGGGTCCTATGGTGAAGAAAATGAAAGTAATCCCAGCTACTGATACTTCTCCAGCTACAGCAGTTGAAACACCTTTAAGTGAATATGACGCTAAAGAGCTATCGAGATATCAAGCAGATAGTTTGGCTAAGTCAAATCTTATTCTTGCTCTTCCCAACTCCATTTATAACAGAATCGATTGCTTCAAACATAATCCAATGCTGATGTGGACACAACTTGAGAAGATTATGCTTGGTACTGCTATGTCTACTCAGTTACGACATACCAGATTCATGAACAATTTTGAGAAGTTCCAAGCTAAGGATGGAGAAAGTTTGAAGAGTGTGTTTGATCGATTTTGGGCTGTCATCAATGATCTTTTCAAAATTAAAGTTACCAAGACTGAATTGGAGGCTAACTTGAAGTTTCTGAACGCGTTACAACCTGAGTGGAACAAGTCTTGCCACAGAATGAGAAACGATGTTAGAATCTCAACAATGCCAATTCAGGAGTTATATGAAATCTTGATGACAGATGAAACTATGGTAATGGAGAAGAAGGCAAAGATGGATAAGAAGAATAAGCCTCAGTCAGTAGATCCCATTGCTCTTATTGCTAGCCAACTGGTTGAGCAAACTTTGACTGAATCAGCCTATGATGGGTCTACAGATGATGATGGTGAAGCTCTAGAGAAGGCCATGACTCTTTTGACTCAGCTTTATCAGAAACGGTTCAAGAACAGATATGGGTCAAACAATCTGCAGTTTACTTCTGGTTCTAAGACTGGTTCTTCTTCAAAGACATACACTCCAAAGTATGAACAGGCTAAGACAATTGATCAGAAGAAAGATGACAAAAAGGTGATAAACTGCTTTAACTGTGGAAAGCCTGGACATATGGTCAAGGATTGCAGAGTCAAAGTGGTAAAGAATGCTGATTTTTACCGAAAGAAGTTGGCTCTAGCTGAAAAGAAGGAGAGTGGAACTGTACTGCTAGCTGAAGAAGAGTACTGGTTGGATCATTCGGACGATGAGGCTGAAAATGAGGAGACTGCGGCCATGTGCTTTGTTGGTGACGATGAAAGTGATGATGAGGAAGATGATACCTCATATGATAGTTCTGAGGTAATATCTGATTTTAACTATAATTTCTTCTTATCACAAATGAATGTTTTTACTAATGCTTTACATGATTTGCGCTCAAAGTTTATACCTGAAAAGTTTATAAATCAAGAAAAGTCTGATTTTATTGAGAAACTGCAAATTTCTTTAAATGATGAAAAGTCAATTTTAATTGATACAAAAGAGAAATTTCAAAAGCAGTTAATTGATCTAGAAAATTCAAATCAGACTTATCGTGATTCTTTGACTGATCTGAATTCTTCAAATAAAATTCTTTCTGAGAAAATAATTGTTTTAGAAAGGAAATTATATAAAAGGGAACAATCTGATTTACATGAACAAACCAAGGAGTGAAGAAGCTATTAAGGATAGATGGGGACTTGGTTTTGACAACCCTCAATTTTTAAACAAAGTAATTGACGAAGTTCCCACTCTTTATAAATATGAATATCTAAATCTTGCACACTATGGTCCACAATTTAAATTCTTTTGGACTAGTGAAAAGCAAATTTTAGATGTTGAAAATGAGAAAAGGATTTATAAAAAGAAAAATGAAATTCCTTTTGTTTATACTTCTGAAAATGCAAAATATTTTCCGGAAAAATCTAGAAGAAGAAAAAGAGTTTTAAATGACATATCTTCTACCAAATCTTCAATATCTGATGATTTTATTAATCCTTATGCACCTAATACTTCTAAGGAAAATAGTTCTCCAATCTCTTATGATTTGAAGAAATATATTCCTCCGATAGTATTAGAAGGAAAAATCATAGATCTTGAAGATCAGATAGAAGATCAAAATATTTTGAAGAAAATTGAATCTGACATTATTCTTTCTTTTATGACTTCAAGTCTAGAAGAAAATATATTTTCTCAAAAATCAGATTCTATTTCTAACATCTCTTCTGATTTCAAGGAAAATAAAAAGGAAGTTTCAAATTTTAAAATCCTTTCTCAAAACTCTTCAGATTCCGAGGCTAGTTCTTCAATTTCAAAAGCACAGACTGTTTTCTTTGATAAAGTTTCTTCTTCTGATTCAATTATTGATAATTCTTTACTGCTAAATGATCAATTTTATAAAAAGAAGCGTAAAAGAAGAAGATCAAAGAAACATGACACTATTTTAACTGAAAATTATAATGTCTCTGATTCTTATTCTTCAGATCGGACTGTGAGGGAGTCATCAAGACAAATCTGGAGAAAGAAGCGGATATTTGAGGAATATATTGTTGATGAGGATAAATGTGTAGACAAACTTTATAACAGTGATTCATTTGCTTCATGTAATAAAATTTCAAAATATTCTAGAAAGCAAATGTTTCGAATTTCAAAATATGTCTCATGTTCTTCCTCAGATTCGAATTCTGATGATTATGCTTTCTCTTCTGATGAGTGTGATTATTTTTCTGATCATATTCCTCGTGCTTTATCTGATAAATCTACTCATTATTTTCCCGTAAGAAATGCAACTAACAAACAAGGGCCCAAATTCAAGTCGGTACCCAAATCTTTATCTGATTCAAAGTTGCAGGCATCACATGTTAAGGGGGAGTAAGGGAATTTTGGCTTCTAAGTATTTCAACTTAGAACCCGTGCTTCAACGACATTGACTTCTAAACACATACAGTTTAGAACTCGTTCTTCATAGTTAAGCTTCTGACTAATGAGATACTGTGAGTACATCAATTTTATTTCCGCTGCATATATCTCTGATTATGGTGTGTTCCAGATTTTCTCAATGTTTCAAGAATCTGAGTTTGTTTATCTATGTCATGAATTTGTATTACCCAAAATTTTCTTTTAATATGAGACACAAATTATTTTTATAATGTGAAAAATGAAATAGTTGAATTTTATTTTGTTCCAACTAAATATTAATTAAAAGTTTAAATCTTTACAAATTTTATTCTATAAAGTAAAGTTTTACATTTTTTCTTTCCTTTGAATAAAATATGTGTCTAGGATAAATTTTCAAGTTCTTTTGTTTATATTAAAGTTTTTATATGGTCAAATTTCAAGTCTTACAAAAGTCGAAAAGTCAGCAACATGTTTGAAACTTTTATTTCTGCTTTAAAGATATGTGAGTCGGAATTTTTATAGTTTACTTTTCTTAGACTATCTAAACGATCAAAATTTTAGATTAGAATGAAAATATGGGCTAAGCATTTAGACGTTGATCTGAGTGATTGAGATGAATATTAAATTCTTAAAATACAGAAATATCTAAGTTTAAAAGTTTGTACCTGTGACCTTTCTGGTTTGGGAAAGTAAGTTTCTCGGGATGCTTGTCATCTGGTCCCCTAAGGTCAATTGGTCTGGGAGTGATCGAACAGAAATCCTTCAATAGAACCAGATCGAAAGTCATGTTCTACTGGTATGAATGGGTTTAGGATATGTCGATGTAGCCTTTCTGATCTGGGAAAGTAAGTTCCAAGGGGTGCTTGACACCTAGTCCCCTAAGGCCAACTGGTCTGGGAGTGGCTGACCCAAATCCTGCAATAGGGTCAGATAGAAAGTTACGTTTACGGCATGTTTTTTACTTAATAAACTTTTTGATCAAAAGATGCCAAAGTGCACGCGCTTAAAAGATGCCAAAGAGCACACTCATGTTAAGATGCCAATGAGCACAATGCTAAAAGATGCCAATGAGCACACATCTCATGATACTTGGTGATATGTTTGAGTTGCGATAAATCTGTAAATTTATGAATATCTTAATTCTTGATGGCTTAGTGTTAGTACATGCAAAGTTCTCTATAATATTTTTAGAATTACATTTTCTTGAAGATAATCGAAGATTCGCATGTGAGCACACTGAATAGATTACTGGAAGTTTTGAAACTGAACATGTTTTAACTTGATATGCAATTAAACTCGTTCTTTTATCCTACAACATATGTTTGATTTCAAATGATTGATAAATTTGTGATATTTTACTCTGTAAAATTTAATTTGTTTAGTATTTAAAATTTTATATGTTTAGTTGTTTCAAAATTTACATTCAGTATATTTTTCTTTCTACATTAATTTCAGATCACTGTGTTCTCATAAATATATTTTAATGGGTTTATGCATTATTCAAGGGGGAGTGAACAAAGAGAATGTATTTCAAAGATTAAATCTGTTTTTAAGGGGGAGTGTCTGATTTTCTTTACATGAATGCTAACTCGAATTGTCACATCTAGTGCATTTGTGTAGGGGGAGTCAAAGAGGTTAAAAAGGTAAAAAAAAATTCTAAGTAAGCTTTGCGCTTCCAGTTAGACCCGCAAACCCTGTTTTGCGTTTCCTTCATGACCCGCAAACCTTGTTTTGCGTTCCCTTCATGAAACGCAAACCTTGGTTTGCGCCTCCAACATGAAGCGCAAACCACCCCTATTTTCTCTGTTTCTTTCAATTTGCAGATCTTTCGTTGTCTCGTCTCCAACATTCGCATGACCAAGTTGATCAAGATCATCAAGGTCATGAGGGGGAGAAGTCAAGGAGAAGTTAAAGAGACAAAGAGCTTAAATGTTTATCTGCTGATCAAGATTCACTCAAAGATTCTATTCTCTCAGCTACAACAAAATCTTTTGCTGTTTCTGCTCCGAACACCACAGTTCATTCAAGATCATTCAAAAGAGGTGTATTGTCTTGAGCTTAAGCAGCAAAGAAAATTTTCAATCTGCAAGATGCTGAGAAGAATTTTTTTTTTTTCTTAAAATTCAGAAAGCTTCTGAAAGTCGCTTTGTTGGTCCGTGCTGTTATAGAAGATGATTTTTGAAGACCAAAGCGCCAATGATTACTAAGGGGGAGATTGTTAGGTCTGATTTTATAGTAATCATTGTATTTATAGGACTTGGTCAATACTGTGTTTAGAGGCTTATATGTCTTGTATCTGACCAAGGGTATTTAAGTCCCTTTGGTCTTGTTGGTTGTAAGAATCTTACACGCACATTCAATCAGAATTCTACTTTGCGCCTCTATTGTCTCTCTCTCTCTACTTTCTCTCTCTAAGGATTTAGAGATTCTTGGGTTAACATGTTCTCATCACGAAAACTCATCATTGTTTGTCGTTCATGAATAAGCTTGCCTTTTAAAGATTCAAACTCTTTTTTCATATTCTGGATTTGTGCCATTAATGATTCAATAAGTTCAGAGTTTTCAAAAGTAGTACTTACCTCAGAGTCACCATCGGATTGATCAGAAGAGGCTTCAACATGCTCATCTATGTTTGCCATAATACACACTTGCGTGAAATGAGCTAATTCATCATCCGAGCTCTGAAAGAACCAGTTTTCCTCTTCAGCCATTAACTCTTTGCCTTCTTCTTGCTTCTTAGAAAGCAATGAATTCTTAGCGTAATACTCAGAATTCTTCACCCTCTTGAACTTGCAATCTTTGGAGAAGTGGCCATGTTTACCACAATTGAAGCACCTTCCAGATTTTGGGTCAATCTTTTCTTCTTTCTTCTCTTCTCTTTTCTCTTCTCTCTTTCCAAATTTGGGTTTGTATTTCTCTGCTCTTTCCTTCATGTACCCTTCATACTTAGGCTTTGACGAGTATCTCTTCTTCCCAAAACTCTTTTGAAACTGTTTGGTGATGAGGGCAAGGTTGTCAGCAAATCTCTGAATATCATCATCAGAGTGTAACTCAGCTTCATCAGATGACAACTCAGAACTGGATTGACTCAACTCAACAAGAAAGGCTTTAGACTTCTTTGACTTTGACTTTGAGGTAAAAACAGGCTTAGAACCGGAACCCTTCTGTCTTTCAGCTAACAAGGCTAACGAATCTTTGACAATCTTCTTCTCTTCATTTAACAGTTTAACTTCATCCTCATGTTGTGAGAGAGTTGAGAAGATGTCATTCACGTCCTCTTAAGCCATGTTCTTGGTCATTTGGATATTGATCGCGTAGCTTTTCTATTCCGGGTTCATATTCTTGATGAACTTGTAATTTATCTCAGAAATAGACTTGTTCATCCCATTTCTCCTTAGGTCATTCAAAATCACATTGAAACGGTTGTATGTGTCTATTAAAGATTCTCCTTCCTTTGCGTGAAATCCTTCATAAGCATTTATGCTCTGGTTAAACTTAGCTTGGATAGACCTTTCAGTACCCTGAAACTGCTGTTCAAGCTCATCCCACATGGGCTTAGCAGATTCACGACTATCTACTCTATTGTAGAGATCGTTGGTAATTGCCATGGTGAGATATATGAGAGCTTCCTCATCAATCTTGTCCAGTTCCTTCTCCTTGTCACTATAATACTGATATGGCTTAGGCACATATCTAATTGGAATTTCTAGAGCGGTTTCTGTAGCAGCTTGTCCAGGCATAGTTACAACAGGCTCTACTAGTCCATCAATGATAGATTTCATGTAATCACGATTCTTGTGATTCAGAAACTGAGTTATCCTCCTTTTCCACTGAGCATGCTCTCCGACAGATAATATCAGAGGCTTTGATTGAGAACCCATAGAAAGAAGATCTTTCGACATTCTGATAATCTGCACAAAAAGAATTTTGCTAAAATTGATCGTTAGTCCAACAAAATGAATTAACAAATGCAGAACTTAAAATTTTTCAGAAAATAAATTTTCTAAAAACTTCTAAGTATAGAATTCGTATGCAAAAATCAAAGAGCAATTCGCATGAAAGATAGTAACAGAATTCGTAAAACACAAGGAATTCGTACAAAAGAGATCAAAATTCGCACAAGTCCACAATTCACACACAAGAGACAATCAAAAGCACCACAATTCGCATGAACCTGTATGCGAATTCTAAGAATTCGTATATAGTTATCTGCGAATTCTTTGCAATTCGTATGAGTCTCCTATGCGAATTCTTTCCTTAAAAAATTGAGAATTAACTTTTCGCACAAACTTTTCGCACAAGGATTTCGTATCACAGGATGATGCGAATTCTTCACTTAGAAAAATTTTCAGAATCAAAAACTTTTCGCATCAATACGAAATCTGGACTTAGAAAAAATTTCAAAAACTTATGCGAAATCCTCAAGAATTCGTACAAGGCACATAAGCGAATTCCTCACAATTCATATCCTTCTATGTGTGAGTTCTACACAATTCACATGAAGGTGCGTGCGAATTATGTACTTAGAATTTTAAAATCAAGTTTTTCGCATCAGGGACATATGTGAATTCTCACTTTTCGTATAAAGGAGTATGCGAATTCTGCACTTAAACAAAATAACAAACAGATTATGCGAATTCTATATGCGAAATCTAGTCTTGCGAGTTCTTCATACGAAAAGAAGGGATCTTGCGAGTTCTTGAAGTTTTGGTCCTAAAATCCAATTTCTAGTCCAAAAATCCACTCAATTCTTCGATTTTGATGCTATAAACTCACAGAAATGATCAGGTTAGTATAAAAAACAATCCAATACAATCAATTTCACAAAAACTTCACACAAATCCATAATCTATGATTAAACAGTGAGTGTGACTTGTTCAAGAAAAAAATTCAAAAATCGAAAATTAGTGATTCAATTCAATTCAACAATGAAATTCACTCACAAGAAATCAATCAAAATCATAAATCGACTATTTTCCAATCAAAGATTTTACTAAAAACACATTTAAACTCAAAATTCGATCAAGAATCCAAGAAAACAGTTTACGAACTCGTTTCTTTCAAAAATGTCGGATTTAGCTCTGATACCAAATGTGATCCCAGTATTTTAGCAAACAATTAACACTCAGATTATCAAAACAACTTCTTTTTATTGATCAATCAATCTACATAAACTCATATCCCTATTTAGTGCATAAGATCTATAAGCTCTGTGTGTGTGTGTGATGAAACAGTGTTCTTACTCAGATTCTACGCGTGTGAATTATGTTCTAAAACACTAAGACTTGCTATTTATATGGTCAACATGACCTTTAGCAAATAGTCAACTCTAAACCACAATTACAAATAACACCCACACTTTACAAACTTTACATTTTATACCCTCCTTTTAATCTTGAATACAATTCAGCTCTAACACAATGTGCTTCACGTGCCATCTATCCACATGTGCTTGATATATGTGAGTAAACTCGACCTACATGGGTATGAAGTAAGATTCATGAGACGAAAGATAATTCTTAAGAAAACAAAGAAAATTGTTGGGGATGCTATTTCCAAGGCGGGATGTATCGCTTGGATCTTAACTCGGATTACGAACATGGGTGCCTCTATCCCATCGATAATTTCACCACCGATGACAGTAACTATTGATCAGTTGGAGATAACTCTGTTTTTGCTTCGGGTGATTGATGTATTTTTTTTATTATTTTAGTTGTCAATTACATTAATTCTTATGAACATTTTTGCAATTTTGATTTTATGATATAAGACTTTAGTACATACAAATGTTGAAATATTTTGCAAAAGTTAAGAATTAACATAGTGATAACAAAGAGTCTGAAAGTGTGAACCATGCAAAAGGTTTAACTTTACAAAGAAATTTCTTTCAGAAATACATCAATCAAAGAGTTGATTAATTTGAACTTTTATCGTAAAGGAAAAGGATACAATCTTTTGGCAATCCTTATAGGCGGGATCTTTTTTGTTTACCTTTAATTTATTGTGTTCAAAAGACGAAGTTTTGATGCATCTAAACCATTTATAAAGTTAAAGTTCAAAATCAACTCAGAAAATAAATCAATAAATCAGTCAGTGGTGGATAATATATATCAATTTTTACGATACATTCTGCGAAAAGAATGGTATCACATATGGGGATAGAATTGAATCATTGTTGAAATGATCAACCATGTGAAACAACTTCAAAGATATGGAATTATTTGAAGACAAGTTTTCATAAGGCGTTGAAAACTCGGAACCAATCTTGTTCCTGACTTCTCAAGTACATCTTGTGATAGTTCAAAAGCCTTCAATGAGGTCAACGAACCACAAAGAAGTACAAGAGTGTGAAAAGAAGAAAAATCTAGAAGATGTTTTCTAGTACATGACACAAAAGAAAGTGATATGTGAGATCATTTTCACAGCTTGCATCAATGATGTTCCTAACTCACTATGAAATAATATTAGAAGAAATGTTCCGCTAAGAAAACAATATGATTGGTATTTATATTTTGTTTACTAAGTGAACATGTCTGTTTCTTCTCCTTTCCTTTCATTGAATCTATTGTGAAAGATAAATTCAATCAGTGTGATGGTTGGAAATTTTACATTGTCGACTTATTAAAATTCCATTTTGAGTAATAAATCTTTAGGCTTTATTAGTTTTATTTGATTTATAAATAAAGTTTTAAACTTTATCAATACAAAGATTTGAACTTTATTCCTTTTGACTAATAACAAAAGGTTTGGAGTTTTTATTAAATAACAAAAGGAGAAAGACCCACAGTTTCCAAGAGAGTTTTTAAAAGAATGCAACACACTAATGGATCATTCCTCGTTTTTTTTAAACCGATCGCTAAAGAATACAGATGAAAAGAGGAATCAATTATTTTTGACATCTATATCCAGTTGCTAGAATAGGTTCTATATGAACTATTATAGCGCTGTCAATCGTCAAAGGACTGCATATTCATCAAATAGATGCAAAGACAGTTTTTGAATGAACATATAAACGAGTAGGTTTATATGGAGCAACCTGAAAGGTTGTATAATTCGGACAAGAGCACACGGTATGTAGACTTATGGAGTCTCTATACGGATAAAACAATCCTCACAACTGTGGCATGAGAGATCTGATACAACTATTACTCCTTGTCATTAATGACAAATGCATGTATCTATTTTGATGAAATATATGAGAGCATCATTGAAATGAAATCTACTTATTCTCGAACTTTAAGATGAAAGATCTTGGAAAAGTAAACATCATTCTTGGGATGAAGGATAGAAACTTATACAAACAAAATACTGACTAAGTTCTAATATTTAAACATAAGAGTTTCAATACTTCTTATGATTCAAGTGTGAAACTGGATAAAAACTCTGGTAGACCAGTGGCTCAACTAGAGTATGCTAGTGCAATATGATGCATAATGTATATAATGCATTGCACTAGACCAGATATTGCTTTCGCTGTGACTAGACTAAGTCAATATACAAGCAATCTGGGTCAAGATCACTGGAAGGCAATCAATAGAGTACTGGGATACTTGAAAAGAACCAGTGATCTAGAGTTGACATACACAACGCATCCAGGAATCTTGGAAGGATACTCTGATGCTAGTTGGATAGATCATTCAAGTGATTCTAAATCCACAAGTGGGTGGATTTATACGCTTGGTGGTTGAGCGATTTCTTGGGCGAGAAAGAAACAAACATGTATCGCTCATTTGACTATGGAAGCCGAATTCATAGCTCTAGCTGATGCGGGAAAAGAATCCGAATGGATTAGAGATCTACTGTCAGATATCCATTTATGGCCTCATCCAACCCTTTCGATTCCAATGTATTGTGACAGTGAGGCCACACTGTCAAAAGTATACAATGTTGTGTATAATGGGAAGTCACAATACATAGGTCTTCGGCATAATTATGTGAGACAACTGATAGAAAATGGTACCATTAGTATAGTATATGTCAAGTCATGTGGAAACTTGGCAGATCCATTGACTAAGCCTCTAAAGAGAGACTTAGTAGGATCAACTACCAGAGACATGGGTCTGAAACCACGCAGAATCGATTAGTGATGGGAACCCAACTTGGATTCAGTGCTCCTATCTCCCAAGTTTAATGGGTAATAACAAGTCATACAATTGATAGAAGGTACTATCAATTTAGATCGACTCGTGTAGGGTATTCGATAGTACGTCGTTGCCGAGAACGAGGATGAGTTAAATCTCTTAACAGAATTTAGAGGGATCTTAGCAACGAAGATGTTATAGAATTTTTGCCTATATGACTGAAAGGTGGTGCCACCTCAAATGAAGAGTTGTGGTTTCTCTTTTTAAAAGGTCATGAAACAGGATTTATCGCATCGCCATATTCGCGATCAGTGAGAAAGCAAAGAAATAAGGTGATGTGTGTAAGCAAGTCGAAGCGGTCTTAAGGTTCAAGGTTTAAATCCTAAGGATACCATTGAATTGATCTCTTCTTGCATACTTACATTAAACAGGGTTTAATCTTAGTGACACCACTGTAACACTATCTTTTGTGAATGTCAGAAAAACTATCCAACCTGGTGGGGGATTGTTGGAAATATTGTGGAAGGTTGGAAGTTTTCTTCCATCTCACATAGCTAGAAATGGGCTTATGGTGGGGGTGCAACGCTCAACCTCGTCTTGAGCTACCGAGCTTTTTTTTGTAGAAAATTATGAAGAAAGCTGAGAAACGATTCTTAATTCTGTGATAAATCGGTTTTATTTAAAATAAAATTTATGTCAAATTGGTTTTATTTAAAATTTGATTTATTTAAAATTGTAATTGATGACAAATCGGTTTTGTTTTAAATTTTTAATGAGATTAATGATATTAATAATAAAAATCATTTTTATTTAATTTCATTAATATGGGAGTTACGGTTTTAATCGGTATAAATACCGGGTTAAACCGGCTTTTAGAAATACACAGAAAACATCGTTTGGTTGCTCTCTACTCTCTCTTTTCTCTTTGAATTGCTCATCGTTGTTACTACGCTTCACGGTTTTCTGCCATCAACTTTGCTTCAGATTTCTGTTACCATTGTTGTTGGTAAGAACGTTGAACTGCATCTAATCCTGGGGCTTTGCGGTCTGATACTCACAGCTTAATAGAGTGACTGTATAAAACCTTTAGGGACAAGTTTTCTAACCGTGCAGTTTATTTTCATTCGCAATCATCTAAAACAGGTTGGTTTTAAGTTTATCGCATTGTACTTTATCTTCGTTCACTAGAGTGAACAGTCTGCTTCTACCCTTTTCTTCTAACGACTCTATCGAGAAGGATATGATTGTTTTTAGGTTCGATTGTTTTAAATCGTAACTGATAATTTTATAAATAACCTTGCAATCTTTATTTTACAACGGTGTTTTATAAAATTCGTTAATTTTATTGTTGTTATCTTTTAAACTTTTAAGTTGATTAGTTTAATTGAATTTTGCTAATAATGGAAAATTCAACAAGGCCACATTCATCTCTACTAACCCGCTTTGGTAGTCGGCTGTCGATCTGCAATTGTTAGTGAAAAGATAGAAGAATCCTCCTCTGATACCAACTGACGCAGCAGGGAACACTACAAAAATTTCAACTTTTTCCGACGGCCAAATCCGACGGAAATCCGCCGGAATTCGGCGTTTTCGGCAGATTTTCGGCGGATTTGGTCCACCGGAAACAGGGGCGCCGCAAATCATTTTTTTCGGCGGCATTTTCGGCGGATATATATTTTCGGCGGATAAATCCGCCGAAAACCGGCCCGAATTTTTTTAAAATTTTAATAATTTGATTAATTAAGAAAATTAATTTTAATAGTTTGCGGCGGATTTTCGACGGATTTTTCCGCCGAAAATATTTTCTAATTACTTAATTTATTTATTTATTTTTATTATTTAAATAATTATTTATTTATTTATTTAAATAGTTATTTATTTAAATAATTATTTAAAAAACACATTTTGAAGTTTTTAGAAAACCAGATCTGGAGGTTTAAAAGACAGTAACGGTGAAGAGAGAAAATGAAAAGGAAAACGCACCAAAATCAAAAAAACAATAGAAAAGGAGGAAGGTGGATAGAAACAAACCTTGAGAATGATAGGAGAGCATTGAAGAAGTTTCCTTTGTTCATGGAAGACTCCAACAAAATCACCATATTTTGTTTAATAAAGAAAGAGAAGAGAAAGGTGGGAGAGGCGTGTTTGATAGAGAAAGAGAAGGGGAGAGTAAATTAGGGTTTGGGGAAAATAAAAAGGATAAAAGGGGTTTTAAGAAATTGGTTTTGGGTCTTAAAAAAATAAACGGGAATGAAGGAAAAAATAGGGGGGGCTTTAATGAACTTTAAATATTTTAAGAGTTTAAAGGGGGGGGATTTAATTTTATTGAAAATTTAAATTTTGTTGAAAATTTAAAAATTATCTATATATCTATATCTTTTTTTTAAAGTATATCTATTTATATCTATATATAAATAAATTATCTATACTATATTATAAAGCACACATAAAAAACACTTAAATATAAATTATTAGGCACAAGGTACTATCATTTTATGCAATATTTTAAAAATCTCTTAATTTACAAGTATCAAAGCACAAGATACATATTACTACTGCAGACTTCTAACACCCACCAATTTGGTATGTGCAAAGTCTTCCTTTTATACAGACATTTACATGTATCACTATTAATTAATATATTATATTACTATAAATTTGTTTTAATTATATTATTAAATATGTAATTGGTTATTTTTTATAGATGTCATTAAAATATATAAAATAATCATTCCATTCTAACAAAATACTTAATTTTTTATATAAAAAACATTATACTATTAAGCCTAAATTAAACGAATTTATAAAAAACATTATCACTTTCTCAAAATCGTACTGTAAATCGAGAAAAAAAAAACAAAAAAAAACATTAAAAATCGTGATGTATCTCGCTGCATTGCGCGAATACGCTTCTAGTATTTAATAATTTTAACAATATATCTATACTATATTATAAAACACGGATAAAAAACTCTTAAATACAAATTATTAGGCACAAGGTACTATCATTTTATGCAATATTTTAAAAATCTCTTAATTTACATGTATCAAAGTACAATATACATATTACTACTGCAGGCTTCTAACACTCACCAATTTGGTATGTGCAGGGCCTTCATTTTATGCAGATATTTCCATGTATTACTATTAATTAATATATTATATTACTATAATTTTGTTTTAATTATATTATTAAATATGTAATTGGTTATTTTTTTAGATGTCATTAAAATATATAAGATAATCATTGAATTCTAACAAAATACTTAATTTTTTATATAAAAAACATTATATTATTAAGCCTAAATTAAATAAATTTATAAAAAAACATTATCACTTTCTCAAAACCATCCAAAATCGTACTGTAAATCGACAAAAAAATAAAATGAAACATTAAAATCGTGATGTATCTCGCTGCATTGCGCGAGTACGCTTCTAGTTATACTTAAAACACAATGAAATTTGTGAGATCTGGTAGTTGTATGTTACTAACTCTCATGTGTGGATTCAGTGAAGACTAAATGGATCTTTTAAAGACTAATTGGATCTTTTAAAGACTAACTAGATCCTTTAAATACTAACTAGATCTGTTAAAGCTCAACCGGGTACGTCAAAGCCCAACTAGGTATGTTAAAACCCAACTATATCCGTTAAAGCCCAACAAGATCCGTTAAAGCCCAATCGGATCCATTAAAGCCCAATCGGATCCATTAAAGCCCAACCGGATCCATTAAAGATCAATTGGATCGGTTAAAACCCAACTGGGTACGTTAAATTCCAATTGGATTCTTTAAAACCTAACTAGGTACGTTAAAGCCCAACTAGGTGCGTTAAAGCCCAACTGGGTACGTTAAAGGCCAGCTGGGTACGTTAAAACTCAATTGTGTATGTTAAAGTCCAACTGTGTACCTTAAAGCCCAACCGGGTACGTTAAAGACCCAACTAGATCCGTTAAAGCCCAATTGCATCCATTGTTGGGAACTGAAGATGTGACCAAGTCATTAATGCTGCTAGTTCAGAGTTAGTACTGCCAGAGGATCTCAAAGTTAATACTGCTAGGTATTACTACTTCTAGTAGAATTAATACTGCTAGTCAAAGTTAGTGTTGCTTGAACAAAGTTAGTACTGCTTAGCTAGTTAGTACTGCTAGTGGTTAGTGCTGCTTAGTAGTTAATACTGCCAAGACTCAGTTAATGCTTCCAAGGTGATTAATGCTGCTTCTGAGATAATTTGAAGATAATGTTGAAGAGATTGCGTCTGGAGATAAACATGGAAAGCTTGAAGATAATTATGAAGATTATTTTGAAGATCTTTTTATGTTTAGTAATTATCTTTTATTCTTCAATATATGTATAGATTTGTTTAGAATAGCTAAGTAACTTTTGTGAGAATAATTCTGAGTTTTTGTTCTAGAGAGAGAATCAACCTCAAGGCATCGTTCCTAATTCTAGAGAAGTAGAATTCTTCTTGAAAGAGCCTGTTCTTCAAGATTGAGGTTGTGAGTGAAAAGCTTGTAACTTGAATCATTAAGTAAAGTTTGCAAGTTGTGATTCATACTGTTTTTCTGTTTATTGAATATTAAAGTGTTTTTCCGCAACTTCTTTAATATTGTTTCTGAGTGTTCATAATTCTTGTTGAGAATTCGATCCTGACAAGTGGTATCAAAGCCTGTTCTCTCAGAAACATTCTTTCATTCATCATGGAAAACTTTGCAGAATCAAACTGTACTCTTGTCTCTAAGGTTCCAATGCTCAAACCCAATGAGCTTGACATGTGGAAGATCAGAATCAGGCAATACATTCTCCTCACTGACTACTCAATGTGGGATATCATTGAGAATGGCCCCTCTACTGAAGGTCAGATTGGACCAGATGGGAAAAGACCTCCACCAAAGACAGATGGTGAGAGGAAGATCAGGCAGACAGAGATGAAGGCCTTGAGCACTCTGCTCTTGGTCATCCCCAATGAATATCAGCATCAATTCTGCAACTGCACTGATGCTCAGATTCTCTAGAATGCTCTAGAGAAAAGATTTGTTGGAACTAAGAGCACCAAAAGAAATCAAAGGGATGTTCTGAAGCAGCAGTATGAGAACTTCACTTCTTCAAAGAATAAGTCTATGACTCAAACTTTTGACAGGTTCAACAAGCTTATTGGTGAACTGGTTACTGTTGCAGTGAAGATGGAGCAAGATGATATCAACAGGAAGTTCCTCAGATCTCTTGGGGATGAATGGACTATGTACACTGTCTCATATAGACAGAGTGACAATCTGGAAGAGAAGGAACTAGATGATATGTATAATGATCTAAGAGTTTTTGAATCTGAGGTAGAAGCTAAGAAGAAGCCCACTGGGTATATTCACAATGTTGCACTTCTATCAGCATCCACTGATACTACTGCCAACCCTGAAGCAGTTAGTGCTGCTAGTGGAGTGAATTCAGAAAAAGGCACTGAAACTGTCTTTGAAGCCTTTTTGTCCAGTCACAGCAACAACTCCTTGATTAATGATGATCTGGAACAACTTCACCCTGATGATCTGGAGGAGATGGACATTAAATGGCAGATGGCCATGTTATCTATGAGGGTGAAGAAGTTTATTATAAGAACTGGGAGGAACAACTTCTCTCAAAGAAGAGAAGATGGAGCTGGTTTTGACAAGACAAAGGTGGAATGCTATAAGTGCCACATGAAGGGACACTTTGCTAGAGAGTGCAGAAGTGGTGTGCCAAATAACAACCACCAACAAGCTCAGAATGGAGGCTACAATCAAAACAAGAACTCTGCTCAAGCCCTTGTTTCTCAACAAGGAATGGGATTTGACTGAAGTGACCAAGCTGAGGAAGCCATTCAGAATCAAGCTCTTATGGCAGAGGTGTCTGATCTCCCCTCTGAGGTAATTTCTAATCTTTGTACTCAATCTTGCATAGACACTGTCAAAAGGTACAGGGATCACAACCAAAACATGTGTGATGACCTCAAAAGATTAGAAAAGGACAGAAGAGATTATGTGTTGATAGTTGAGAGGTTTGAAGAACAAATCAAAGGCTTCCAAGCCAATGAACTTCAACACTCTTATGACACAAACTACTAGAAGTGGGAAAAGAATGAGTTAGAGACCAAACTGTCTAAGTCCAAAGAAGAGAATGATAAGTTGAAAGAAGAACTAGCTAAGGTTAAGCTTGATGTAGAAAAGTTTTCATATGCTTCAAAAGCAATGGATTCTCTTCTAAAGGCTCAGATTCATGATAAGATGAAGCCTGGTGTTGGATACAACAACACACCCCCTCCTTACAACAACAACTACATCCCTCCTACATCAGACTTGTTAGAGACCAAGAAGAAAAAGGACTTGTCTGAGGAAGCCTTTAAGATAGATCCTTTGGATGAGGTGGTTGTTGAGGATATGACTGAGAAAGAAGCCAGTGAGAATAGGAACAATGTTGTGAGTAAAGAGATACCCTTAGAAAACAACATTGTTACCAATGAGGGTGGTGGAAGGATCTGGGTCAAGTCTAAAGAGATAGAAAAGACCAAAGGAAAGGCCAACAAGGTCCATTACAAACAGACCACTGTTGTGAATCCTGGCCCTTGTAAATAGTGTGCTTGCAATAAAACTGAAAGCCTAAATTCTGGTACAAAGAGAGGTAATCAAAGAAACTGGAATAATCAATGGGCTCAGAAACAAGGAGTTGATCTGAGTAAAATAATCAGACCAAAACCTTGTTTCATATGTGGCAAGTTGAATCATTTGGCTAAGCACTGTTTCTTTAACCCTATTAACCAAAAGATGAACTTTCAAATATTTGTGCAAAAACCTGTTGGTTATAGGAAGGCTGGAAAGAAACATGTGGCTAAGAAATCTGTTGAAACCAAAGGCCACATGAAGAAAAAGGTTTTAAAAGAGAGTATTAAAATGTGGGTGCCTAGAAGCACTAAAACTGTTAGTACTGCTACATCAAATAGTACTGCTGACAAGGATAGTGCTGCCAGAAGCAATATTGCTGCTACCAGTGTTAGTACTGCTGAGAATATTAATGCTTCTAACACTGTGAGTACTTCTTCAAAGGTTACTACTGCTAACACAGTTACTGCTGCTGACACAGTTACTACTTCTAACAAGGTTAGTACTGCTAAGCATGCAAGTGCTGCTAATGCAGTTAGTACTTCTAAAACCAGTACTGCTTCTAGCAAATGTGCATCCAAACCCATTATTGTGACAAAGTACTCCAGCAATGAGGAGTCAAAATTTAAAAATCTTGTCAAGAAGGAATGTAAATATTTTGATGAGAAAGGGGTACCCAAGACCACTTTGGCTTGGGTTCCTAACCAAGACTAACTGATTTATCAAGTGTGCAGGGCAACCAAAAGCTCAAGAGGAAGAGCATTTGGAATGCATATAGTGGTTGCTCTTGGCACACAACAGGTAACATGGATTGCCTTCAAATTCTTCTAAAGATTTGATGGAGGACATGTTGCATTTGATTCAGAAGGAGGTATAATAAATGCTCAGGGCATGAGTTAAAAGGTAAGTTGACTTTGGAAGATTTCATTAAGCATGATGCTACTAACTTGTGTGTTTAAGTGTTTCAGGGTGCATTTAGTAATACTCCAGAGGGAGTGATGATCATGTAGGATAAAGAAGAAAAGGATCAGGGAATGAACAAAGTAGTAAAAAGTATGAGTAAAAGGATGGTGGCAAAAAGAGTAAGTGTAGTTAATGCTGCCAGTGCAGTTTTAATACTGCCAGTGCACAGTTAATACTGCTAGTTAGTTAATACTGCTAGTGGTTACTACTGCTCTCAGTTAATACTGCTAGTTAGTTAATACTGCTAGTTAGTTAATACTGCTAGTAGTTAATACTGCTCTCAGTTAATACTGCTAGTTAGTTAATATTGCTAGTAGTTAATACTGCTAGTTAGTTAATACTGCTAGTGGTTAATACTGCTAGTGGTTAATACTGCTAGTTAGTTAATACTGCTAGGCGTTAATACTACTTATGTTCCGAATCGTATAAATACCCTTTTTGCCCGCCCAAAAGTTCATAACGACTCTTTGCTTTCTATTCATCTGCTCTCTAACCTTTTCTCTCAAGAACCAAGTGTTTCAGTCTAGCATACTCAAGTTCAATGGCATCCATGACTTTCATTGACGAGCACAACGAGATTGCGATGCTAAAGAAGCCGAAACAAGCCGATGGATTCCACCAAATTGTTGATTTTCTCAAGTCAAGCCACATTGCTCATGCTCTCACTGTATCGCCAACTATTTACATAGAGCATCAAAGGCAATTTTGGGATAATGCCACCATTGTTACTGAGAATGGTGTGCAAATGATCAAGACAAGGGTGTGTGAAAAACCCTTAATAGTTACTGAAGAGGTGATACGCATCTGTCTACGTCTAGACGATGTTGCAGGTATAACCTCTATTCCTAATGAGGAATTATTCTCAACTTTGTCAAGAATGGGGTATGGAGGCCAGTTGGGTGGATTTAAATTCTCAAAGGCTAAATTTTATACCCAATGGCGTTTTCTTGTTCATACCTTAATGCATTGTATCTCTAAAAAGACTACTGGATGGAGTGAGTTCAGTAGCACCATTGCTTATGCTTTGGTGTGCTTGGCCACTGCCAGAAAGTACAATTTTTCTCAAATGCTTTTTAATGATCTTGTCTCAAACCTGGGAAGTAAAAAGAGTTTTTATATGTACCCCAGGTTTGTACAAGAAGTAATAACCCATGAATTGACGGATATACCTCATTTTGATGGGGTATATGTACCAAAAATCCCCAAAGGTAAGGTCTTTTCAAACATGAAAAGATCCCCTCTGGACTCGGAAGGAGTTGACACCCCATTGTTCTCTACAATGATGGTGGTGTCCCACACTGAAGAAGGTATGGCAGCAGGGTCAAGGCCCTCATTAGACCATCCCACTGCTAGCCAATCCCAACCTTCCCACTCTATATCTATCCCACAGTCCCTACTTAATAAGCCCACTTCTCCAATTACCCAAACTTATACAAGGAAGCAAGTAAAGAAGGCTCCTTCCCTTCTTGTACCATCACCCACTAAGCCTTTAAGCCCTCTAAGGGAGAATTCTCCTTTAGAGAATATCCACAGGGAAACCATAGGGGTGTCTCCCAACCCCAAGGAGGTGCTCACTGAGGTGGAGGTGGAGCATATGGGTGCTAAGGCTGCCACTACTCCTGCTAGCACAGAGGAGGTCAGTGGTAATATAACTAAGACCTTCCCCATGGCAACTTTGGGTGAGCAATCATCCAAAGGTCCCAGGTGCCAAGAAACCAAGGGGGTGGATAGTGCTTCTGCTAGGCAGAAGACTTCCACTACAAAAAGATCCAATGATCCTTCGAAAGAGGGTAACACTTCTGGAGAAGGTGAGGACAGATATAACTATTATGAATTGATGGAAACCATGGGAAACATCAACATGGATGTACTCAAACAGGGCAAACATATAGAAGAGCTTAAACTCATAGTTCTGTCCCAACAAGTACAGATTGCCAACCTAAAGAAAATGGTGACAAGGTTGATGCAAAAGAAGAGGACAAAGCAGTTTGTACTAAAGAAAAGGAACAATGCTCAAGATGCTTCCAACAAGGGGGAGAAGCAAGAAAGGGAAACAGAAAAAGAAAGTTCAGCTGAAAAGAGAGTTGAAGTTGAGGGGGAGACAGAGGATGCAATAGAGGCAGAAACAGAATTTGCTCAAGCAGCAGCAACTGTTAATGCTGCTGAAACAGCAGAAACAGTTAATGCTGTTGAAACAAAAGAAGCAGTAGAAACAGAAGAAGCAGTAACAGGGCTCTCTGTAGAGGAACTGGAGATTGCAGAGACATTGGTTAAAGCCAAGAATGACACTCTTAAGGCTAGTCAAAAGGCCAAGGGAGTGGTCATTAATGAAGGAGGAGTCTCAAAGAAAAGAAAAGAATCAAGTAAAGCAACTGTGAAAGATACGAAGGGAAAGGGAAAGGAAAAGGTTGTTGAAACTGAACTTCCTTCAAAGAAAAAGTCTCAGATTGAAATGGATGAGGAGATAGCAAAGCAACTTCAAGATCAGATGGACAAGGAGGAACAACTCCAAACTGAAACAGATAGAGAACTTGCAAAGATAATGGCCAGAAAACTAAATGTTGAGTATCAAGAGAGTTTAAAAGCAGCAGCTGAAGCCAAGAAAAGCTCTGTGAAAGTTTCTAAGCAAAGAATTCCAGTAATGAAGCAGAAAAGACAACCTTCTAAGACCTTTTTGGCCAATCAGGAAAGAAGAAGAATGATTAACTTCCTGAGAGGTGCAATTGGTGTCAAAGGGGAAATGTTTACCAATATGACATACAGTCAGGTTGAGGAATTGTACAAGAAAGAAATGGTAAACTCCAAGGGGACTCATCTCAAAGGGAAGAGGCTGAAAGAAGAATGAAGGAGAGGTATGACCTAAATATTCAACAACCATTCCCTGAGGAGACCACACCTTCAAAGGACTATGCTGAAGAAATGAAGGAAGAACAAGAGAATGCTGGTATAGAAATTAAATTTGCAAAGAGGGTGAAGACAATTGCTTCCAAAAAGCAGTCTAAAAGGCCAAGAAAAGAAGAAAGCAGTTTGTTCTAAGGAGGAGAGAGGGGGCAAACAAAAAGGAGGAGGAGAATGCTTCCAAAAAGGGGGAGAGTTCAAGCTCAGAAAAGATGGATCAACAGATTGAGGGGGAGAATGTTGAAGCAAAGGGAGAGTTTGTTGAAGAGAGGGCTGAAGAAAAAGTTGAAGGTGTGATAGAAACAGAAATATTTGCTGAAGCAGCAGAAATTGGCAAAGCAGCAGTAAATAAGACTGAAGCAGCAGAAATAACACCAGCAGCAGTAACAACCCCAGCAGTAGAAACTGTTACTACTGTTGAGCCAAAAGGAGCAGCAGAAACTGTTAGTGCTGCTGAAACTACACAAGCAGCAGTAACAGGGTTAACACCTGAAGAGATTGAAGTAGCAGAGATGCTTGTAAAAGCAAAGAATGACACTCCCAAAGCAAAGGGAGTGGTCATAAATGAAGGGGGAGCAAAGAGAACAGAAAAGAAAGACATGGCTGCAGATGCAAAGAGAAAAGGGAAAGAAATGATGATAGAATCTGATCAACCAACCAAAAAGCAAAAGATGGTTGAGTCAGATGAAGCATTAGCCAAGAAACTGCAAGAAGAGATAAATCAAGCAGAGAAAGAGCAGGTTGAGAAAGACAGAGGAATAGCCAGAGCACTAGCTAATGAATTAAATGAAGCATTTCAGAAAGGTTTGGAAACAGAGAAAGCAAAGCAAAGGGCAATAAGCATGAGAAAGGCTATGATGGCCAGATCAAGTGCAAAGAAGAGAAGGCCTTCACAAACTTACCTTGCAACTCAGGAAAGAAACAAGATGATAACTTTCTTGAGGAGTGCAATTGGTGTGAAGAAAGAAATGTTTATAAAGATGACTTTTGATCAAGTCAAGGGCTTATATGAGAAAGAAATGGGAAAACTGCAGAGTAATGAAAAGGCCAGAGTGGAGTTTGAAAGGAAAGCCAAGGAGAGGCATGATGTGAACATTAATCAACCCTTCCCTGAAAGTGAAGAGGGAACTCCAACAAAAGAAAAGGCAGAGATTAAGGAAGAAGAGACTTTAGCTCAGAAGATCAAGAAAATAAAAAGAGTTAAGTCTATTGCTTCTAAAGGTCCTAGATCAGAGGAAAGGAAAAAGGAAGAAAAGAAGAAGGAAGCTACTATAGGGCAAAGTCAAAGGATTCTGAAGAGAACCAAGATGATGGCCAAAAGAAAGAAAATTGACAAGAAGCCTAGAGTAGAAGAAGAGAAAAAGGTTGCTGAAGAAGAAGAGGCACCTAAGAATGAAGAAAAGAGAGCTGAATCTCAAGAAGTACCACAGAGTTCAGATGTAAATATGTACATGGTGGTAATGGATAAAATTCCAAAGCCTATCACAGCTGAACCTGTTGGATTCAAACCTCCTGAAGTTATCCACTGGGATACTATGGAGGTGGATGGTAAGGAGTATATCAGGCTGAAAAGAAAGGATGAGAAGTATTATGTGTTTTCAACATGGAATAAAATTGTCAGAGAATGTTCAAGATCTGATTTAGAAGAGATGTTTGAAGTTGGTATGAAATTACATGCAGATCAGTTGAAAGCTCCAGGGTTACCAATTGTGAAGTTGGTTATGGAGTATTTGTGTATGTTATTCAATCCAGAAGCAGTAAAGCATATAATCAGAGATGTGTTTGAAGCTGTTAGAGGATGGACTTTGTATGAAAGGAGTGGAGTCTATGAATTGACCATGGATACTTTTCACATGGAGTATTACTTGGTGGATAGGGTCTACAATCACACAAGTCTGAAGCTTCATGCCATGTTAAATAAGAAGCTAGGTTATGCACCAAATTCAGAAATGGCAAAGTATCTAATTCAGAGAACTATCAATCAGAGTATGGGACTGGATCCTAACACTGGATTGAATCAATGAAAGTTTTGGAAGCATCTGAAGAACTTGACTTCTCTTTCTAAAAGTCAAGTTAGGGGGAGATTGTTGGGAACTGAAGATGTGACCAAGTCATTAATGCTGCTAGTTCAGAGTTAGTACTGCCAGAGGATCTCAAAGTTAATACTGCTAGGTATTACTACTTCTAGTAGAATTAATACTGCTAGTCAAAGTTAGTGTTGCTTGAACAAAGTTAGTACTGCTTAGCTAGTTAGTACTGCTAGTGGTTAGTGCTGCTTAGTAGTTAATACTGCCAAGACTCAGTTAATGCTTCCAAGGTGATTAATGCTGCTTCTTAGATAATTTGAAGATAATGTTGAAGAGATTGCATCTGGAGATAAACATGGAAAGCTTGAAGATAATTATGAAGATTATTTTGAAGATCTTTTTATGTTTAGTAATTATCTTTTATTCTTCAATATATGTATAGATTTGTTTAGAATAGCTAAGTAACTTTTGTGAGAATAATTCTGAGTTTTTGTTCTAGAGAGAGAATCAACCTCAAGGCATCGTTCCTAATTCTAGAGAAGTAGAATTCGTCTTGAAAGAGCCTGTTCTTCAAGATTGAAGTTGTGAGTGAAAAGCTTGTAACTTGAATCATTAAGTAAAGTTTGCAAGTTGTGATTCATACTGTTTTTCTGTTTATTGAATATTAAAGTGTTTTTCCGCAACTTCTTTAATATTGTTTCTGAGTGTTCATAATTCTTGTTGAGAATTCGATCCTGACATCAATTAAAGCTCAACTTGGTGCGTTAAAGCCTAACTGGGTATGTTAAAACCCAACTAGATCCCTTAAACCTCAACTGTATCCATTAAAGCCCCATCGGGTACATTAAAGCCCAACCGGATCCATTAAAGATCAATTGGATCGGTTAAAACCCAAATGGGTACGTTAAATCCCAACTGGATCCATTAAAGCCTAACTAGGTACGTTAAAGCCCAATTGGGTACATTGAAGACCAACTTGATCCATTAAAGCCTAACTAGGTATGTTAAAGCCCAAATGGATACGTTAAAGACCAACTAGATCCGTTAAAGCCCAATTGCATCCATTTAAGACCAACCGAATCCATTAAAGCCCAACTAGATCCGTTAAAACTCAACTGTGTATGTTAAAGCCCAACCGGGTACGTTAAATCCCCAACTGGATCCGTTAAAGCCCAATTGCATCCATTAAAGCCCCAACGGATCCATTAAAGCCTAACTAGATCTGTTAAAGCCCAACTGGATCCGTTAAAGCTCCAACTGAATCCGTTAAAGCCCAATTGCATCCATTAAAACCCCAGCGAATCAATTAAAGCATGACTGGATCCATTAAAGCCCAACCGTATCCATTAAAGACCAACTGGATCCGTTAAAGCCCAACTGTGTACGTTAAAACTCAACTGTGTATGTTAAAGCTCATGTGGATTCAATGAGGACTAACTGGATCCTTTAAAGACTAATTGGATCTTTTAAAGACTAACTGGATCCTTTAAATACTAACTGGATCTGTTAAAGCCCAACCGGGTACGTCAAAGCCCAACTAGGTATGTTAAAACCCAACTATATCCGTTAAAGCTCAATCGGATCCATTAAAGATCAATTTGATCGGTTAAAACCCAACTGGGTACGTTAAATCCCAACTAGATCCATTAAAGCCTAACTAGGTACGTTAAAGCCCAAGTGGGTACGTTAAAGACCAACTGGATCCATTAAAGCCTAACTAGGTACGTTAAAGATCAACTAGGTGCGTTAAAGCCCAACTGGATACGTTAAAGCTCAAATGGGTACGATAAAGGCCAGCTGGGTACGTTAAAGCCCAATTGTGTATGTTAAAGTCCAACTGTGTACCTTAAAGCCCAACCGGGTACGTTAAAGCCCCAACTAGATCCGTTAAAGCCCAATTGCATCCATTAAAGCCCAACTGGGTGCATTAAAGCCTAACTGGGTACGTTAAAACCCAACTAGATCCCTTAAAGCTTAACTGTATCCATTAAAGTCCCACCAGGTACATTAAAGCCCAACCGGATCCATTAAAGATCAATTAGATCGGTTAAAACCCAATTGGGTACGTTAAATCCCAACTGGATCCATTAAAGCCCAAATGGGTACGTTAAAGACCAACTAGATCCATTACAGCCTAACTAGGTACGTTAAAACCCAATTGCATCCATTAAAAACCCAGCGGATCCATTAAAGCATGACTGGATCCATTAAAGCCCAACTGTATCCATTAAAGACCAACTGGATCCGTTAAAACTCAACTGTGTATGTTAAAGCCCAACTGTGTATATTAAAGCCCAAGTGGATTCGTTAAAGTCATTTATTTTTTATTTTTTAAATTTTTTTAAGAAAAATAAATATTTTATTATTTTTTGTATTTTCGACAGTTTTTTAAAGTTTTTATAATTTTTTGAATTTCCGGCGGATTTTCGGTGGCCGTTTATATTTTATTTTCTAAATTTTTTAAGGAAAAAATATTTTAATATTTCTTGTATTTTCGGCGGCCTTTTATTTATTTTTTATTTTTTTTATAAATTTTTGAATTTCCGACGGCCGTTTATTTTTTATTTTCTAAATTTTCTAAGAAAAATAAACTTTTTTTATTTTTAAATAGGGTTTTCGGCGGATTTTCGGCGGATCTTTTTTTCAAATTTTTTTTTTAAAATACAAAATATCCGCCGAAAATCCGCCGGAAGTTTTATAATTTTTCGTCAGATTTCCGACGGATTATTATTTTTTATTTTTTTTAATTCTTTTAAAAAAATAAATAATTATTTATTTTCGGCGGATCTTTTTTTTTAATTTTTTTAGAAATACAAAATATTCGCTGAAAATCCGCCGGAACTTTTATAATTTTTTCGGCGGATTTCCGACTGATTTTTATTATTATTTTTTTAATTATTTTAAAAAAATAAATAATTAATTATTTTCGGCGGATTTTCGGCGGATCTTTTTAATTTTTTTTTTTAAAATACAAACTATCCGCCGGAAGTTTTATAATTTTTCCGACTAATTTCCGGCCGATTTTTATTTTTTATTTTTTTAATTCTTTTAAAAAAATAAATAATTAATTATTTTCGGCGGATTTTAATTAATTAATTTAATTAATTAAAATCCGCCGAAAATAAATAATTAATTATAATTAATAAGAAAAAAATTTTAAAAATTATATTCCGTTGGAAATCCGCCGAAAATAATTGAATTTTTTAAAAAAATAAAATAAAAATAAATTTCCGACGGATTTCCGGCGAAAGTCAAAGTGGGTTGACCCGTTTGACTTCCGTCGGAAATCCGCCGAAAATTTCCGGCGGAAAAATCCGTCGGAAAATTCCGCCGGAAAAAGTCTTTTATTTAGTAGTGGAAGTACGAAACGGATCGACAAGTGTATAAACCCTTTTGATAATGAGATTACGAAATGTAAAACCCGATAACTCAAGAGAATACTCTCTAAAAGATTAACTTTATTGAATAATTAAAGTTGAAAAACAATTAAAACTAATAGTCCTTATAATCTAAAATTAAAGATAACTATAGAAAGTTAAATTCAAATCTAATCTTAAACTAGAATAGATAATGATGGAAAATAGGACTAATCCTAAATTTATTAGGAAAAGGAAAAGATAATTGTGAAAATAAATCTAATCCTAATTTAACTAGAAAAGCTAATTAAAAAAGGAAAAAATATATTAAAGATGGTAATCAACATGGAATGGAATCGTTGGTCGGTAGGAAGCATAAGGAAATATTGGAAAGATAGAAATTCTTGTAAACCTTTGGAAATCCAACAGTGTCTATACGGTTGGGAGGCGACCTTGGTCACATGCAAGCCGCACAAAAAAGTGTTGTGCGGGTAAAGCCGTATGCAACCCGCTTTTTATTCTATTTGCGATTTTCGATTTGTTTCTTTTCGTTGCCAATTTTCGAGCCTCTTTTGAGTTTGTTTTTCTCTTCGATCCCGTTTTCCTCTTTTCCAATTATTAACTCCTGAATTCCCCTATATCACATTGTAAGGTTTGAGATTTGTAATCTTTATTTAGATCTAGGTTCCAATGATTAGTTTATTTTATTTATTTATTTATTGAATCAAGAACATGTAGTGAATCGATCACAAAAATTTCGGTCTGGTCTGAGTGTCACTACTACAAAAATGACTTTTTTAAACGCATCTTTTTAAACGGTTTTTAAAAATTTTGAAAAACCCGTTTAAAAAGGTGGCCGCGTTTTTTTAAGACTTTTTTAAACGGTTCTGCGGTTGTGGTACCGTTTAAAAAAATCATATGACCTTTTTAAACGGTTGTTATAAAAAACCGTTTAAAAAGGGATACGTATTTCACAAAAATACGTATGCATAGTTGTAAAACCGTTTAAAAATGTCCAAAACAACCGTTTAAAATACCTATTTCTATAGTAGTGTGCTATGGGAGGAATTATATATCACAAAAATACGGGTATAAATTGCAATACACGTTTCCATTTTTTGGGGATATATGAATTAATTAACTTTGAGGCATTTGTTGTTGACACTGGTGTGGGTAAGTTTGCTGTGTGGCTGACGATTCAAGATCCCCCAATTAAAATCAAAAGATACATATGAAAGGGGCAAAGCAAAAAGTGTATAACAGAGATAGAGAGATCTAGCATTATATTTGACAGTAACCAACTCAAAAAAGCAAGATCAACCACAAGAATCAGATAAAAGCTAATAAATCTATATATTCTCCCACCCATGCATGCATGTGTGTGACACCTATGGGTTTTTTGTAGCTTATTGCTACTGCCCCCTTGTGAACCATAACTAGTTGTATCCCATTTGGCATATGTGCAAGTAGTAGTGTATGCAAGAGAGAGAGAGAGAGAGAGAGAGAGAGAGAGAGAAAAGAATGACAGCCAAGTATATTATAAAGATTGATGATGTTGTGGATGAGATGATTGAGGGTGAGAGAAATCTGGGTTTGGGTGGTGGATGTGTTGTTGCTTTGGCTTCTGTTACTCTAATCTATCTTCTTTTGCCACAACTGGATAGAATCATAAACACACTTTCATGATCCTCTTGTGGGTCATATATAGACAGATTGGCTAAATGGGTCCCACTGCCTCACATGTCCAGCCTCTTAGAAGAATTGAATACCCCCCCACCCAACACATATTCTTTCTTTCTTTCTTTCTTTACTCACTACCCATACCTTCTCCTTTCCCTATTTATATATAAAATTCAAGCAACCAAATACAGCAAGTAAGAGAGAAACACTTGAAGTAGCTAGAGTTAATTACCAATTTAATTCTTTCTTTGGAGTACTTGTTGAAAGCTTAATTACTGAAAGAAAGATGGAAGTTATAGAAGATGACCTTTTTTATGCAGATTTGAGTAAGAGGATCTCCCTTCTCATCATGGATGATGATGAAGACCCTACTGTTGTTTACTGCCCTCCAGTTTCCTTACAGGTTTTTGCTTCTCTCTCTCTCTCTCTCTCCTCTCCTAACCAAAGATTGAATGAAAGATTTAGTATAATTAAGCATCACATTAATTAAACTTGCTCTATTATATATAGTGGGCTTTCTATTTATGGAAGCTAGGTGATGAGCTCATTAATTGATTGAGTTCCACTTTTTATTTTCTTTTTCTGTACATCTTTTCTAATTAATTTGTTCTCTTGTAGGTCATCTCTCAAACAATCCATCCGATCCATAACCAAATACCAAGTTTGCATGACCAAAATGGTAGAAGAGAAATCAAAGGAACGGGCGTGTTCATCCCGCGATCATCCACTAATCCAAGGAGGAGTAAGCATTCAAGATCCAAGTCTTCCTCCAACACAACAAGGACTCAAACTCAAAGGCATGTTGATACTAATTCAAGTGGACACTTTCCTCATGAACCCTACCATAATCACAATTCTACTAACCCTAATTCATACAATTCTTTGAATCACAAAAGATGCTACTAAAACCACTCAATTAGCTAGTACAATAAAAAAAATTCTATACAATTAATTGGATGTGTAAGCTCAATTTGTCTAATATCTAAGTGTGTATTTAATTTAATTTAATTTTTGCATCGATTTTTTTGTGAGTACTGAATAGTGTTCATGTAGATCGTATAATTTAATTTCGTTTAGTAGATAATTAAAAAGAGACGTGTTTGACTACCGGCCAAAGTTATTTTCGATTTGGCTCTTCAAGATGAACATTTGTCCTTCAATTCATGGGGCCGGTTCCACCGCATGGAATTTGCGCCATTCGTTGTGTCGAGGAAGTTTGTCAACAAGTTGTACTTTATTTTGATTCTAAACAACATTAATCGTGTCGTTTATATAATATTGTATTACTTCTCATTTACCTCTATATCTAATCTCAAAACATTTATTTCCACTTATTATTCTTGTCCTCGAAAATTCGTAACAATTCTCTTTGTAAGTTTCCAATATAAAAACCACAAGGCTTGTGGTGTAGCGGTAATCACCTGGGGAGTTCATAGTGCTCAATCCGGGTTCGATTCTCTGCATTCGCAACTTTGTGGCCACTGGGTATAACCAAAGGGCTGCATGCTTTAGCAGTCGGTTTCATTGCCAAGAGATTAGTCTGGGCCAAAGGCCCAGTACATCCTTTCCAAAAAAAAAAAGTTTCCAATATAAAATTATTTTTTGTGAACATTCACTATAACAAAAAAAATGGTTCTTTCAAAATGTCTACCCGTCCTTGGAAGACCTAATAAAGTACTTGACGTGTGACTTAGAGGTTGTTTGGTTGGTTTTTTTTAATTTTCTTGTATGGATAAAATTGACCATGTGGATTAATCTATCTGTATGGATTGAAGAATTTTCGTTTGGTAGTGTTTTATCATAGATGAAAAGAAGCGTGTTTTTTAATTGGGATGAACAAGTTTAGAAAAAACTTAATTGACTTTCTGCCTAAAGCTTCCCTAGAAGTTTAATTACCGGATAAGCCATTTTCTATATATTATTAAGTCACTACCAAATAGTCATATATATATATATATATATATATATATAACTGGCCTAATAAGTTGTGTGTCTCATTAAGCTCATTAAACTGTTAACAAATAGGCCTTTAGGTTTATAAGACCAACAACTATGCATTATATTATATATAACGACTCTATTATAAGACGAAATTAGATGATTTGACAAATTCTATCAACAAAAATAAAACAATCTAGAAAGACTTAAGAAGTAAATTGTGATACTAGTATTTTTATATGATGATTGTTTAGAAATTGATTTTTTTCTATTTTTTGTAAACATATTTTGTATTACTAGAGGAATGATCATACGAGAAGTTAAAATTTTTGCAAGAAGACGAGAAGTCTTAATATCATATATGATTACATGTCCTTTCGGTGTGTTTAATCATATATGATTAAGCATCTATATATTGTCAATGTAACATGTGTTAATCATATATGATTAATGTGTATCATATATGATATCAAACTTTTCGTTTTCTCGCAAAATATTTTGCTTTTCATTTGAACCTGCTCTACGTTACTAAATATAAAAAACTTAATGTTCTAGTAGATTTTTCAACTTCCTATATAAAACTGGTTAATTCGATTGTTTGACTTCGTACCATTCTATAAGTAATAGTAATACGATAGGTTCATTAGAAAACCCACTTGCTTTGTTAGAGTTATCATATAAAAACCGCCGACAGTGATTTGAATCTACAAAATTGTTAAATTTAATAAATAAAAAGACATTTTAAGTATTAAAAATTTACCATTTCTTTAAATAAAGAGTGAATTACACTGTGCGTTTGGTTTGCGGGATTGGAATGAATTTGGAGGGATTTGGATTTCAAATCCATTCCAATTCTGCATTTGGTTTGCAGGAAAGGATTTCGTTGACCGGATTTCAAATCCGTTGACCATTTAAAAATCTCTCATATGATGGATTTGGAAATCCTTGGCATTGGGTCTGGATTTGAAATCCAAATCCGATGGATTCTAAAGCGTGATTCATACTTCAAATTGTATCGATCCAAATTCGACGTTTACCAATAAAAATAAATTTTTTATTAAAAAAAACTCAATCCAAATCCAAATCCTATAAACCAAGCAAGATTGTAAAGGAATGGATTTGAAATCCATTTCAAATCCTACAAACCAAACACATGAAGGGATTTCAAATCCCCCAAATCCAAATCCCTCCTTGAAATCCAATTCATTTCATTCCAATCCCGCAAAACAAACGCCCCCTTAAGGATTTCGAATTAACACTGTTAAATAAAATATGTTAAGTTGAGACATGTGCATTTTACATGAGGGTAATTTAGTCATTTTCCTTCTTTTTTATAAAATACTTAATATTATATATATAATAAAATAAATTAATATATATTTTCTCAAACACGGTTTCCCACTCTTCTGTAAATCGATGTCGGTAGTGAAAACCCCACTACTAGAAAAATGAGCAAATCCCACGAAATAAATATTACCGACGGTCGAAATCCGTCGGTAATTTTGTCGGTGAAAGTCGGATCCGTCGGTAACCTCTGTCGATCCTTCTGAATCAAGAATAAGTCTCCTCCCGATCCTCCTGCTCCTGCACCCACCTCCGTCTCCGTTGTCCAATGTCACCTCCGGAAAACCGGAAACAGAGGTGGGTGCAGGCGGATTGTGATGGAGCTTATTTTGATTCGATGGGTTTTCACTGTCGGATAATGGAAGAGTGGGGAAGAGTTTTCACCGCCAACGTCAATTTGTAGAAGGGTTGGAAACCATGTTTAAGGAGAAATAGACACATATATATATATATATATATATATATATATATATAATACTAATTTATTTTATTATATATAATATTAAGTTTTTTTTTTTTTAAAAGGTAAAACAGTTAAATTAGCTTCATGTAGAAGATACATAACTTAACGGATCTTATTTAACGATATTAATTTATGGGATGATATACATTAACTTGATGAACCATAAAATTTTATGCAAACCATAGGGAGATTCCATGTTAATTCACTCATAAATAAATATAGACAGTTAAAGAAACTTGTCGCAATCGAATCATGATCACATGATAGATCCATCGTCTGGGCCCTCGATAGATCCATAATATCTACGTAATTGTTTGATCAAACGGTTTAGGTTCTCCATGTTTTTTTATCTGGAAAAATAAGGCAAATCAGAAAAAATGTATATAAGAAGAAGTGTCAAAGTATTTTTTTCTAAATCTAAAAAATACTAAAATATAGAATATAATAAATCTAATTCTTTATAAATAATATATTTAATAATAAACATATAATATATTTAATTTACGGGGACGAAACGGGACGGGTCGGAAATGACATCGTCCCCGTCCCCAATTTTTAACTTTGGAGATCCTCGTCCCTAGACCTGGCAAAAAATGACACGACACGCTAACCCGACACGAAATAAACGGATTTGGGTAATACATTTCAACCGGTTTAAGTAAACGGGTTGACACGACACGACACGAAAATTAAACGGGTAAGGTTAGGGTCAAAAATTTCAACTCGAAAATGACCCGAATAACCCGTTTATATATATATATATATATATATATATATATATATATATATATATATATATATATATATATATATATATATATATATATATATATATATATATTATAAGTTTTTTTTTTAATGTTCAGATTTTTAATATTTTAGATTTGGTTAGAACTTTTAAGTTTGAACTATAAAATTTGGATTTATAATGTTTTCATTTGAATTTTGGATTTGTATCTTTTTGTGAATTTTTTATTTTTAATTTTTAGTTTATAAATGTTAAACGGGTTAAACGGATTAGGCAGGTTGTGTCGGGTTAGACAGGTCGGGTTAGGGTTGAGATTTTCTGACCCGTTTATTAAACGGGTCGAGTTAGGGTTAGACACTCTCAACCCGTTTAACTTTGAACCCGACACGACACGTTTGCCAGATTTAGTCGTCCCCATCCCCAATTTTAGTGGATACACCGAATTTCTCAATAAAATAGGTATCATTCTCATGCCTACGTATCTTTTATGTTTATCTATAGGGCAAATATATACTTTTTAATAGATAAACAATTCGTGTCATGAGAATGGAACAATCCAAAGCGACTACCATGTGCAATGTGGGTCACAGTCGCAATCACGTGCTTTGCCCACATCACAAATATATTTCTAGTTATAATAATCTCTTGAGTAAATTATGGATTTGGTCCCTCATGTTTGTCGATTATTACGGAATTGGTCATTTATCTTCAAAAATTACATGATAACCTTCCAGCTATGCATTTTGTTATGGAATTGGTCCCTCGAGCTAACGGACGTCTAACTGCTCTGTAAGCATGGGGGTATTATGGTTATTTTACCCTATTTAATTTATTTTTCCATTTTTTAATTAATTATAATTATTTTTGTTGAATGTTCATCTTCTACATGATGAACATCATGAACACCAAGAAAACAAACCCAAAACCACTTGGGTTGTGGTGCACTGGTAAACACGTTAGGGGATGTAGTGGAAGATCTCATCTACCCAGGGTTCAAATCCAGGTGCTGCCAAAGCCCTTATGACCATGGAGGTTCACCTGTGATGACTCCAGGCCATTCGTGGTCGTCCGGGGATTAGTCGGTGCGCGTAAGCTGGCCCGGAAACCCACGATTACAAAAAAATCAAACTCATTAAAAAACCAAAAACTTAAATCAAATCCATATTTGAGACACAAGAAACCGCCTACAAGAAATTGACAAATCTTGAAGAAAAACCACAGGGACCACTAATGTAATTCACTTATATATATATATATATAGAGAGAGAGAGAGAGAGATATGGAATCTTTTGCAAACCAATGCAAATTTTATATACTTAGTTTAACCAATCATAGAATTTCTAGTAATTTATTATAATGGTTTAATTGTCAATTTCTTGTAAGCGGTTTTATTTTAGGTAGTTACTTTTTAAATCTTGCATCCTTACAAACCTATATTAACCCTTCATCTCAATATTATTAGTTTTTTTTTTTAATTATTTAATAACTAGGGTTACAAGTGTAATTTACAAATTTTATTTTATTTAAATAATAAAATTAATAATATTGGATAATAAGGAAACTAAATATTGATTTCTAAAATATAGAATATTGCTTATTTGATAATTATCATCTTCTGCGTTTTTTATCTTCCAGGAACCACGATCCAAGCAACAAAATTTTTATATTCAAGCATCCATTCTTCATAGTTTGTGAATCCATGGCGTGTGAAAGTAATGAAATCGATGAACATCGTAGAGGAAAGCACACAATTGATGAAGATATTTTGGCCGATGAGGACACCACACTCAATTATAATGCTGCAGATTTTACTTCCAATGAGATGCATGATAAAGAAATCACCCAGATATCAAATGATTTTATAAACGAAAATTTCGACAATTTATGAAGCAACGTGGATGACGACAATTGTAAGAGAATGTTTTTTTAATGTGTGTTTTGTATTTCATATATGCAAATGTTGAAGAAGAACATATCGGGACCAAAGTTATTTGATATATGTAAGGATTCATTATTGATTAATCAAAACATTCTATATATGTAATTTGCTATTTTATAGATCGGTGGATATCGTAGCCAATTTGATATTTGAATTATTAAAGTCATGCATATATGAACATTCATATATGCATAATATCATATATGAACATTCATATATGCATAATATCGTATATGAACATTCATATACGATACTGGTTCGAATTTCATGCACATTCATATGTGGTACATTATTTTCATAGATCGTTGTATATCGTAGTCATTTTGATATATGAAAATTTATATAACTGCATTAGAGGTGATCATTTGCGGGCTTGGGCGGGCCACGGATCGTGCCTAACATATATTTCCTGTCTAACGGGCCTAATACAGTAAACCCAAGCCCGTTTTTACGGGCTTGAGAACTTGCCTGTACCCGTCCTATTAACGGGCCGGGCTTGCCAACGGGCTAACGGGCCTGAAAATTTACATTTAAAAAAACTTATATAAAATAGTAAGTTGTGTAAAATTATCCAAAATATATATTTTTTTTCCAACTAAAAAAGCATAAATATACTAATGTACACAACGTAAGAAAAAGATTTTTTCACAAAATATGGAGTATGGACTTTTCCTCTCCAAAGATTATCACCCTCCGAAGTTCGGATTCCTCAACAACAAAATATTAACCACCTAATATTTCAAGATCAAGATCATAAACGTATTATATATTTAGACTGTGGTTGGTACATAGTAGAGGGAGTCCAACTAAAAACCGTTTTTGAACTTTTTTTAATACAATATTAATTATATAAAAAAATAATTGGTTATAATTGTATAACGGGCCGGACGGGCCTGTCCAAAATTCTTTTTTCATAGCCCGAGCCCGCCCGTTAACTTGAACGGTCCTGCCCACGCCCGCCCATATTTTCTAAAATGGTTGTCTAAGCCCACTTTTCTAACGGGCTGGGCAGGCCGGGTCTAGCGGGCCTTACCGCCCATGAACAGCTCTAGACTGCATATATGAACATTCATATTTGCACAGAATCGTATATGAACATTCATATATGATACTGGTATGAAATTCATGCACATATGCACAGAATCATATATGAACCTTCATATAAGATACTGGTATTAAATTCATGCACATATGCTTTAAAATAAAGTTTATCCACATATGCACGGAATCATATATGAACATTCATATATGATACTTGTATGAAATTTATACATATTCAAATGAAAATTTAACATGATCTTGCATGTTCCAACAAATGCATTATTCATAAACTTCATTTTAAATAACGCATATATGGGTGATTAAGGAAACTCCTAGGGTTGGCATAAATAATGCATATATGCACATTCAGTAATAATTTAACCTGGCAATTCATGTTAAATTTTCATTTGGGTGATTATGTAAACTCCTACAATTGAATTACAAATTTATGCCACGTGTATTATTTCCTTAATCACCCAAATATGCATTATTCCTATTCTACCCTTTCCATGTGTGTATGAATTTCATTTATGGAAACAATGTTTAACATATTTACACTTTCTACCCAAGTTAATCTTGACCATTGGATTATATAATTAATGGTCATGATTGGTTTGTAAGGGTTGTAAGATATGTAAGGTTTGTATATGAAGGGTCCTATATATATATATATATATATATATATATATATATATATATATATATATAAAAGGGAGGGATCAATTAGAAACCAATATTACATTGGAAATTTTGAAAACCGAAATTAACAAATCATTGAATTTCCTTTTTTTATTTTTATTTTTAATAGATAAGGTTATTTTAGTCTTTTACATTATTTCATAATATATATGGTAAGTGTTATTATTATAATATTAATTATTTAATTTTAATGCATTTTATATGTGGTAATATTGATCATTTATTAATTTAAACATGAAACATTTAATTTCGGTAAACACAAATTGATTCATACACAATCTACAAATCAAATTGTTTTTTTTATTCTTATGAATCAGTGATTGATTCATCCAATGAATGAAAGTTGATATTAATATGAAATCTTCAATATTACCTCCAGACACAAAATATTAATATAGTGAAACATAATGGATTGGATATAGTGAAACAAAATATTAATATAGTGAAACCTGATGAAACATAAAATGTTAATATAGTGAGACCTGATTAAACAGATATGATATAGTGAAACATAATGAAAAGGTAATGAAACAAAATATTAATATAGTGAAATAAAATATTAATATAGTGAAACCTGATGAAACAGATTTGATATATAGTGAAACATAATGGAAAGGTAATTAAACAATAATGGTAATGAAACTTAATGAAACTTATTTGAGTTTTTACATACTGCATATTGATGAACAGCTAATAAAAAGGTAGTCTTGGTATGCTTTTTTTTTAAAATAAATATACGCTTTTCTATATATATTTAAGTATATTTCATCTTTGTTGCCAAATTTGAAACACAAAAGAAAAAGACACATTTACCATTTTGACATATTATTATTATCTTTTATTAATAAATTAATTAATTTATTACCATATATAATTCAAATGAATCTTGACCATTGATTAAAAAGATCAATGATTAAAATTTGGTTTCCAAAGTTTCTAATGAAATTTGGTTTCCAATTGAAACGACCCCTATATATATAATTATATATATACTCATATATATATATATACATATATATAGTTGGGTTCATACGAGAACAATATCTATATAAGAAAACATGAGAACAACCGAGTACAAACAAAATCATATATGATTCACACGACTTTACTGCGACTTAAGTCACGGGCAAAGTCGCCTGCGTCCATTTTTTTGGCTGTTAGGGTGTGTTTGGTATGCAGGTTGGGTGGGACGGGACGGGACGGGACAAAAATGATATGGGATAACATGGGACAAACCCTTGATCTCATGGGACAAAACTTGAAAATTTTTGTTCCACCAAAATAGGTGGAACAACATGAGACTAAATGATAAATTACAATATTACCCATTTTTTTACACACTGATACCCTTAAACCTAATACAATCGACGCCTAAAAATCTTCTTCCATATTCATCTTCTTCCAGATTGTTCATCGTGTGTCTTTCAGATGAACACATAGAACTTGATAGCTTCCTGATAGAAGGTTAAAAAAGGTCGATTATGTATAATACCTCAAGGATTTCAGAATTGTTTGGGTCAGACGCTAGGGCTTCATCAGACGTCAGTGATTGAATCTCGATGTTCTTGTAATTGAAGCTCGAGTTGATGTTCAAGAAGCCTTCTTTCATCATCGTCCTCCATTATCTTTGCAAGAAACTGAGGATTAAAAAAATAGAAAAACACAACTTGCGACGCCTGGAGATGAGGAAGAAACTGAAATGGGTTTTTTCTCCAATTTGGGTTAGAGACTTGATGGGGTAATTTCATTTCTTATTGTTTTTTTTTAATAAATAATTTGTAAAAATCTTTTAAGTAATTTTACATTAATAAATTATAAATATGATTTATGTAATCTATTCTAATTTTGATGAATAAAATTATGTAAATATTTAATTGATTTATAACTATTATATAATAAAAATACTAAATATTATGTTTAGGGGTAATTTAGTCATTTTAACAGTTCAGTCCTGTCCTGTCCAACTTACCAAACACAAAACAGACAATTAGTCCAGTCCTGTTCTAGTCGTACCAAACGCGGAATAGACAATTAGTTATGTCTCGTCCTGTCCCGTCCCGTCCTGTTCCGTCCCATCCAGTATGCGTACCAAACGCTACCTTAATGCCGAATCATATATGATTTTGCACATGATTTGTTGTTTTGTTGTTTTCTTAAATAGTTAGTGTTCTTGTTTGAATCTTCCTCTTTCTCTTTCTCTCTCTCTCTCTCTCTATATATATATATATATGCATATATATATATATATACATATATAGGGGCTTAGGTATGAGGATCGTAAAAAGGTTGAAGACCGTAAGGACTAATCTCAATCATTCAAGGGTTTTAATCAAAGGTCATTAAAAAGAGAGGCAACTTTTGTAATATTAGTGAAAATTTTGGAAGTTCAAGGGCAGAGCTGTAATTTGAGATCTCAAACCTTAGAAAGTCTCAACAAAACCAAAAACTCGTTCTCCAATTCCCTCTCCTTCGTCTTCATCTCCATCCTTAACATATCCATTCTCTCTTATTGTTCCTTGCTCATATCATCCACCGATCCACCTACGATGCGAAACGCTAATCCAGGCTTAAATCCATCAATGCAGAAAAATGTCCATTCAAAAGACCAAAACCACGACGGAGAGAAAACAAAAAACAAGTCATGATTTGTGATTCGAGATTTCTCCTCGCGTAGTACTGTTGGTAATGCTCCAGAACACGAGCAATCAGATCACGGAGGTCTTCATCGCTAGATTCATCACAACTTCGCAAAGCCGATTGGAGCTCTTCCAGGTAATGTTCTTGACAAACTAACCACCCTTGGAAGAAATTCTGGAACTCTCTTACATTGATGTTAGTTGTTCTTCATGATTTCACCGCCATTTCCAACCAATGAATGAAAATGAAACCCTAGATGACCGGAAATTGATCAAACACATATCGTCGTCATTGGAGGGCGTCATCCTGGTGGAAGAGCAGGAAAAGAACACCCAACGATGGTGGGAACTGTCTCGCTCGAAGATGGTGTGCAATGGCGAAGAACATATTAGGAAAACATCTTCTTTGTTTTGCAATTGATTTGGGCATTTTTGTTTCCAAAATTTTTGTTTGATTTCATGAAATGAAATATATTATAGATGAAAATTGTGTTTGATTTCATATGGTGAAATATATTATAAATGAAAATTGTGTTTGATATTTCATGTGGTGAATAAATTAGAGATGAAAATTATGTTTGATTTCATGTGATGAAATAATATATATATATATATGAACATTATGTTTGAATTTCATGAGGTGAAATATCATATTTATGAAATTTGTTTTTATTTCATAAGGTGAAATCGTATTTGTTACAACTGGTGAATCTTTGTTACCAAAATGATGATTATGTCATTTTCATGTGATGAAACAACTTTTAACTAAAATTATAGGATCAAAACCAAATTACGGCTTAGATCGGTTCTCACGGATCTCATTAGGGGCTTAATCATTTGAGAACTCCAAAATATTTGAGATCCGATAGGTTCATCCTAAGCCACAAATTTAAAATAATTATTGTTATTAATTAATGATATATTTATTAAATAAAAATAAATGCATTGTTTAAAATTTTCATATAAATATATATATAGGGGTGGTTTCAATTGGAAACCAAATTTCATTGAAAACTTTGGAAAGCAAATTTCAACCATTGATCTTTTTAATCAATGGTTAAGATTCATTTGAATCATATATAGTAATAAATTAATTAATTTATTAATAAAAGATAATAATAATATGTCAAAAGGGTAAATATGTCTTTTCTTTTGTGTTTCAAATTTGGCAACAAAGATGAAATATGGTAACAAATTAATTAATTTATTAATAAAAGATAATAATTATATATGGTTATAAATTAATTAATTTATTAATAAAAGAAAATAACAATATATCAAGACTACCTTTTTATTACCTGTTCATCAATATGCAGTATGTAAAAACTCAATTAAGTTTCATTACCATTATTGTTTCATTACCTTTTCATTATGTTTCACTATATCAAATATGTTTCACTATATCAAATCTGTTTCATCAGGTTTCACTATATTAATATTTTGTTTCACTATATTAATATTTTGTTTCATTACCTTTCCATTATGTTTCACTATATCAAATATGTTTCATCAGGTTTCACTATATTAACATTTTATGTTTCATTATATTAATATTTTGTGTCTGGAGGTAATTTCATATGAATACTTGAAAAATTAAATATTTATTTTTTATATTAATATTTTAATCAATCAAATATTCATCAGAATCAAAAATAGAGGATCCTGTGATTAAAATTTGTTTTCCTAAATAAAATATCTCATTTTTATATTAATAAATGACTAGCATTACCATATATAAAATAAATTAAAAATAAATAATTATTAATATAATAATAATAACAATTACCATATATATTATGAAATTATGTAAAAGACTAAAATAACCTTATCAATTAAAAATAAAATTCAAAAAAAGAAATTCAATGATTGGTTGATTTCGGTTTCCAAAGTTTCCAATGTAATACTGGTTTTCAATTGATCCCTCCCCTATATATATATATATATAGGCTCCCCTATATATATATATATATATATATATATATATATATATATATATATATAGGGAGAGGTTCATTTGAGAAATGGTAAATATATGAGAAATAGAGAAGTAATCTTAGTCATTCATCTGGTCAACATTTGCGGCTTTGACCGTGAAACATCAGATAATTCCTTGTGTGGTCTATAGAAGGTAGAGGGGTAATTTCGTAAAATACACAGGATAAGTTCATATATGAATCTGTATGAATCACAAAGATTCATATATGAATCTGTTAATTAGTTCAATTGATTCATATATGAATATTTGTGATTCATACAGATTCATATATGAATCTTTGTGATTCACAAAGGTTCATATATGAATCTTTGTGATTCATACATATTCATATATGAATCACAAAGGTTCATATATGAATCTGTTAGTTAGTTCAACTGATTCATATATGAATCAGTTAAAAGAGTTCAGTTGTGAATTGCACTGGTTCATATATGAACATATAGTTCATATGTGAATTATACATGTTCATATATGAACACAACCCGTGTGTTTTGTGAAATTTACGAAATTGTCCTTCTATTTTTTGGATAGCCTCAATTTTTGACCAGCCAAAGCCGCAATATTTGACTAGTCAAATCCGATCTTGACCATATGAATGGCTAGGATTACTTCTCTATTTCTCATATATTTACCATTTCTTAAATGAACCAAACACTATATATATATATATATATATATCTCCCCGACTTCCACCCCCCCCCCCTCTCTCATATCTCTATAACACACAAAAACATACAATTAAATGTGCACACATAAAGTAAACACAATATAAATCTATACTATATATTAAAATTCTTAAATGGTTCTTGAAAAAGACCGTTCTTGAAAAATGGTTTTTGGAACCCCCATTTTTCTCCCCACGATTCCACCCCTATTCAATTACATTAAATTCAATGTTACATTTATAACCCTTACAATTAATTATTTAATTTACTTTATATTCCTTGTTTTTTCATTTTTTATTTTACACCCTTATCATGTTAACACAAATAATCGTATATGAACAAAAATGCAATGAAAAAATACGTTTCTTTTTTAATAAATTATACAATTATAATCGTCTCGTCAATACCTTCAAAACACGCCCAATATTGAATATTTTTTTAATTTAACCGTACTATTAAAGATCATGAATATCTACGAATTAACTTGTTACACATTAATGCTATCAATAAAAATATATGAACACATATAATTCATATGTGAATTATACAGGTTCATATATGAACACAGCCTGTGTATTTTGTAAAAAATACAAAAGTGTTCTATTTTTGGAATAGCCGCAACTTTTGACCAGTCAAAGCCGAAATATTTGACCAGTCAAATCCGATCTTGACCGTATGAATGGCTAGGATGACTTCTCTATTTCTCATATATTTATCATTTCTCAAATGAACCTAAGGCTATATTTATACTATATTATAAAGCACGGATAAAAAACTCTTAAATACAAATTATTAGGCACAAGGTACCATCATTTTATGCAAAATTTTAAAAATCTCTTAATTTACAAGTATCAAAGCACAAGATACATATTACTACTGCAGACTTCTAACACCCATCAATTTGGTATATACAGGACATTCCTTTTATGCAGACATTTTCATGTATCTATACTATATTATAAAGCACGGATAAAAAACTCTTAAATACAATTGTTAAAGTTTAATGTACTGTTATTTAATGTTAATTACTTAAAATCTCTTAAAAACAACCATTAAAGCTTTATATACTACATTTAATGTTATTTATTAACTTTCAATCCTTATCTCTAACTACTTTAACTCTCCTAAAATCACTCCCCTATCCCCTAAAATCACTCCCCTGCATAATTAAATACAAGATAAAAATCAAATTTTAAATATAAAATATCTAAAAGATAATTAAGAAAATCTAACAGAATATTTAATGTTTATTTAAAAAAAACATTATATTATTAAATCTAAAATAAATCACATTATTATTAAACTATGGAATAAACTCTTAAAAACAAGTTTTTATCATTAAGTACTGTTTATTGATATACATTACTAAAAAT